>OX578135.1:111659330-113016830 GCA_951213105.1 Amaurobius ferox | reverse complement strand
ATATCTATCTATATATATATATATATATACATATATATATATATGTATATATATATATATATATATATATATATACATATATATATATATATATATATATATATATATATATATATATATATAATAGTAAAAATTGAAAGATTGGACATGAAGAAAGCCAACAGGTAATACATAAAAGGCCTAGGGGATTGTGATCCCTAGTTCCCGTTTACAAGTCGACTTTTCCACCAATGGCAACACTCACGGAGCCATGCATTACCTGCGGTTAAATTCAGTACAACGTCGAAATAGAAGACGCCCATACGAAGTATATATCAAACGTAAAAGGAAAAAATCCCCCAACATAAGAGCAATATAATTGAAACGACACATAAGGCTAAACCTCTTAAAATATACGAACTACAAATACTTTACATCCACCCAAATCACTCACGTCAATTTTACACGCTTAAATAGTTCCTCGCTGTATCGATGCCATTTAATTTCCTGAAGTAAAGGTGTTGCCAAAATCCCTACTGAACGCATCGAAAACTTTACTATGTACCACATTGTAACACTGACAAATAAATATTAAAGGATAATTTTCTGTTATTGCTTCCTTAATAAATATAGAATCATTTTTGATCCTATCCTTTCCATAAGAATGCATTCTTTCACTACGTTTAAAGTGATTAATGACTATATTGCGAAATATCCTGATACTTAAATTAGAATACCAGTTAATTATATAATGTATTCTAAAACTGCATTGTCTTCTTTTATCATAAATAGTATAATACGTTGTCTTGCTAGGTGTTAAATGTATACTTATATCCAGATAGTTGATTGCCTTTGTTTTATCTGAGATATTCTCAATAAGATTCAAGCAATCTGGATAAAAGGAAAAATCAAATTCATACCCGTCTCCTGTGTTTTCGTATGCTATGAGGATGTCATCAATAAATCGAAAGTATACCATTTCGTTTATAATGTGATTTCCTTGTTCATAATGCCGCAAATATAGTCCAAAATTATTGACTCAGCTGTTATTCCTTAATAAATATAGAATCATTTTTGATCCTATCCTTTCCATAAGAATGCATTCTTTCACTACGTTTAAAGTGATTAATGACTATATTGGGAAATATCCTGATACTTAAATTGGAATACCAGTTAATTATATAATGTATTCTAAAACTGCATTGTCTTCTTTTATCATAAATAGTATAATACGTTGTCTTGCTAGGTGTTAAATGTATACTTATATCCAGATAGTTGATTGCCTTTGTTTTATCTGAGATATTCTCAATAAGATTCAAGCAATCTGGATAAAAGGAAAAATCAAATTCATACCCGTCTCCTGTGTTTTCGTATGCTATGAGGATGTCATCAATAAATCTAAAGTATACCATTTCGTTTATAATGTGATTTCCTTGTTCATAATGCCGCAAATATAGTCCAAAATTATTGACTCAGCTGTTATTCCTTAAATATTGATCTTAGACATATATAATAAATTAAAAAGTTGTGTTTAAAAAGGTACAGAATTTTATGAAATCGATAAAAATTTTCAGGGGTTTAAATTTGAAGAAATACAAAATTTAAATTTTTATATGGCCCCCGTACAAAACATTTCCAATGAGTAAAATGTGCCCCATACATATATATATGGTGATGTACAAAATTTCATTTTATCATAAAAAGTCCCAGAGATATGTTTAAACAAAGTTGGTGAGGGATTAATCACACATTAAAATGTAAATGTTTACAGCAAGAGTGCAAATGACGCAACGCAGAAATGCATCATAGGCAAATAATATCTGCCTCTTATCTTTAAAGGATCTTTGGCATGGATGGAAAACATTTTAAACAAGCTTTGCATGTAATATTTGTATAAAGTTATTATTTCTACACAGTGTAGATACTTTTGTACTAATAAATAGCAAAATTATTATTTATTTATGTAATCATTGTTTTCCTTCGTAATTTGTGTAGGATCCCTGAAACGCGATCTGCCGACATGATTTTTCTTCTCTCTAAGAACCAATGTCGATGCATTGAAAAATGGTTTAAGTCATCATTTTTGTCTTTTCATATCTTTGGGACTTTTTATGATAAAATGCTGAAATTTTGTACATCACCTTATTAGTGTGTGGGGCACATTTTACTCACTGGAAATGATTTTGTGCGGGGGCCGTATAAAAATTTAAATTTTGTATTTCTTTAAATTTAATTTCCTTGAAAATTTTTAACGATTTCATAAAACCCTGTACTTTTTTACGCAACTTTGTAATTTATTATATATGTCTAAGTTCAATATTTCAGGAATAAAAGCCGAGATCAAAGTTTTTGGGACATCCTGTATATATATATTAGAGAAATGTAATAATAAAAATAACCAATTCAAGTAATCATGATATATTAACATCACCAGAACAGGAAAACCACGGCCACAATGCCGATAATAGAAAAGAAGAGCACCTGCCCAAATTCGAAGATTAACCAGAATTAAATTCTTCTTCAGGTCTGAATATTTCATTCTAATTAACTGAAACAAATGCCTGTTTCGGATTTCGCAATAGTACGTTACTATAAACGCTAAAACCCAGACTACAGGCACCAAAAGAGGAAAATTTGAAAATAAGAAAAATTATGAAATCTAGTATTACCATAAGGCAGAACCCTTTATCTTTCACCACGTATGAATGCGAACAGCCGCAATAGTATGAAAAATATGAAGCAGCACCGGAATCAACATGACAAAATGCAACCTAGGAGGCAGAACAAATGCTCACAGCGACCCTCCCTTATCCGTCCAGTGAGTCAGAACAGGAGACTGGACAATTACCCATATAAGTAGAACAGAATATGAACATGAAGCATAGTTGAAAATTCTTACTGAACAAGTAATTCATAGAAAAAACGAATAAAGACTGCCGCTAAACACCATTACAAGGGTGCTTAACTCGTAGTATCAAACTGGCTAAAGTTAAAAAATTTTAGCAAAAATAAAATTCAAAACATTAATGTAAATGTATCTTATTTTCCGATTTCATTATTTTTCTAATTTAGCTTATTTTATTAATATTCATTTTTATTTATTTATATAATTAATAAATAATTATAATATATATATATATATATATATGTATTTTTTTCCATATTATTAGCCACCATAATTGGGAAATTTGTTTTGGATGTTATCGAGTGGAAGTTGATACACTGAGTTGATAATTTTAATTACGAATTTGGGAGGATATGTATTATTAGTCGCTGTACTCAATAATTCTATAAAATGTACTAATTTATAATTCTCATCAGAAATTTTATTGATTCTAAGAACCTGGTTTATTGTAATATTTCTATAAACTGATATATGCAAACAAGAGTCAAAGTTTTAAATTTTTGACGTATTAAATTTAAAATCTTGTCTCTTTTCATATAAGTTTATAGCCCGATTATAATTTTATAAATATAAATTTAAATCTAAAAAGTTTGCAACATTAGAGTCATTATTACTTGCATTTAATTGTAAATTATAAGGATAAAAGTTAAATACTATAGGAATATTTTTATGGGATACACATAATATGTCATCTAAATATCTGAACATGTGCATATTATGCAATCCTGGATCCTTCTTTTCTTAGAAGAATAAATACAGATTAACTAATAATGATGAGGCCCACCCCCCTTGTGGGATACCAAACTGTTGCTTAAAAAAAGTACCACCATGTTGAATATAATTCTCACAGAGGGTGAAATTAATTAATTTTTTAAAGAGAAGAGTTAAACATTTTTGGGTGATATTATATTTTTCAAAAATTTCTAAAATAATTCTATACAGATAATCATCTAATCATTATTATTGAACAAATCCTTGAAATCAAATGTATAAATACTATGAATATTAGTAAGAGTTTTTAATTTCTTAACTACTTCAAAACTGTTTTTCCCAATATGCCAATTAGTAATAATTCGAAAAGCTATAGGGTATTTATGAAACTTGGGTACTGAAACAAGATATGGAATATTTTTACAACTATTTTTTAAATGGATTTGCTTATATTTGGCTGATATTCTAATGGGTAAGATTTTAAAGTTAGTATTATGCAAATTATAGATTGCATTATTAAGTAAGTGTGACTGACGGGTACTTTTATAGTAATATTTACGAATGATTGAGTAGTTATTACTAGCCTTATCGATATAAGTAATGACAAAATCATTTTGAATTTCTTTAATATCCTTTTTAATTGAATTAAATTTATATGATTTATTAATTTTCTGAATATATATATATATATATATATATATATATATATAGTGATTTAAGTATTGCTATATTAAGACGCTGCAGGGTTTGAAGGCTTCTACGGGGATTTGATATTTATAGCTGATTTCGTAGATAAATTTATTTAAGTCATGAATTAAATCTTTACCAATTAATTTAGGTTTAAATTTAGAAGGTAAACGGTACTTAGTACCTAGTAACATCAGTGATCTCAGTGATCATAATTAATAATATTTAGATTCCTCGTTATAACATGCCCATGGTGTTTATTATCTACGTAGTCTTTGTATTTATCTAACTGACAGTGGCAATAAGACTCTTTATCAATTTCTTTGATATTTATATTGTGAGACCAGAAATAGATCTCACACGTGTTTTAGTGAGACAGTTTTATGCCAATTATTTATTGATCTGAAACTTCAGACAGTACCTTCAGTCTGAATGACGCCAAGGTTTACGACAAGTGAACCCAAAGGTCAGAAAACCATAAATTTAAGGGCGTCAAGACAGAGGGGGCCGAATGAACTCTTACGAAAATGTGAAGTAACGACATTGGATGGAAAGGCAAGCCAATCGAGAAAATGCTTGTTGCCTTACCCTGAATGCTGCAAATCAGTGAAAAGGGGAAGTGACAGTCCCGAGGCAAGAGAGCCACAACCCGTGACATAAGAACGACACTTAAAAAGATAGCGATATAGAAGCACGATGACTTGGTTAATTAGAACGACAATACTTGTTCGACATATGACTAGAACGACGATGACTTGGTTAATACTGACTTAAGAGATTAACAGCTCGAAATTAAGGAGCACGAAACTTAGAAAGATGTGTCTAGAGATGTGAACGACTTCGATGGCTAGATCAATTTACAGTGCAATCAGAAGTACGAGATGGAGATAAACACCCTGAGTTATGGCCAGTACGAGTTACTGATGCAAGCATTATGGTCGATGGTCAAAACAGACTTGAAGGTATGTGTTCCTCAAATATGATATCTGGTCCTAACTACATTTTAGGCATTTTCATACTGGTCTCACAAGGTCCCTCCGCCGAAACAATTAATGAGAATAATAATTGCTGTAATTAAATAATTAAGTATTTTATGTTGTTAATAAATGTTTTATTGTTAAAGAGTTAAAATGGTGTAATCCATTTAGTACTATATTAATAATAATTTCTTTACAGAACTCGCACGAAAGGTAAACAATTGGAGGGTTAATAGCGGCACATTATGCAATGTACGAATTTAATAATGGAGTCGCCAGGGCCGTCTTAAAGCATGGGCACTCTGGGCAGTCGCCAGGGGCCCTCACGATTTAGAGGCCTCCAAATTCATAAAAGGTTAGGGCCATAAAAAAACCGAATATCATTTTTTTTGTCTTAAAATCTATTTTTTTTTAATTTCGGGTGGCCCCATCGGATTTCTAGAGGCCAGCAAATTAAAGTAAAATTCTTGTTTTTGAAAATAGACTGATTTAAAATTCTGAAAGATTAGCATGACAAATTCAAATGAGAAACGTGTTTCTAATTTCTCATACGCGTCAGCGTATTTCCTGGGCCAATGACCTCGCAGCGTCACCGGTTAGACAAGTGTGAACAGCGTCGTTTGTTTTGCTTTGATTTTGGAAATCTTGCGATAGAGAGAGAGGACTCGTTTTCTATACGTCTGTTCGTTAAATTCAAGTAACTTTGGAAAATCATTTTCAAATTTCTCCCGAATAATTAAATTTGATTTTTATTTGAAACTTGATTTTTAATATTACTATTTACTAGTAATTAGAATGATCTTAAAATTATGCATTTTAAAGTCAAGCGTTTTTCAATTCAAATCTAGGTAGGCTTAACTGTATCATTTGTCGCGTATAAAAATCTGTATTCTTTATTATTAATTTATAATATTTTAGGTGCGGCGTATAGTAAGATAAATAGAATTCAAATAAACATGGTTGTAGTCTAGTAATTAAAATAAACATAAGTTTGAGGTACTACTTCTCAAACGTTCCTATTTAGAATTAGGAATACTACTGATTCCTTTCCGAAACTGTGTGCGTATGTAGCATAATGTATTGAAGGAAAAGGAATATTTTTGTTTAGAATTTAGAATTTTAATGATTTTTAATTGACACTGGTTTGTTCATTGTCACGGTTTTTGCACGATCGCTCTTCAAATGGTTATCACATTTTCTTTTCTAAATTCAATACTTTATTATAATATCTGCATCTGTAAACTGAAGAATTTGTGCAATTGCAACTTTTTCTCAAAATAGCCCTTGCAGTTTAGTTCTTATATATGTAATATTGTGGACTCAGGCAGGCAGTATTGTGGGCTCAGGCAGGCGTACATAGTGGACTTCCACTATGTACGATTTTACGGCCATGATAAGATAAAATATAGATATGTTAATGATAGTTAATCTAAAATACCAACTTTAAGTCATTATTTTTAAGATATGTCCTACTGGGGTAAAGAACCCCCTTGTTCTTATTAAATCTCCACAATACTCTCTGATGATGACTTTTGACTGCTGTGGTGGTTGTTTCCGAGAAGTGGTCGTTTCTATAGGGTGGTGCATACTCATAGTACTATGTTATAAGCAGTTTTATGGAAATATTATAATTCCCACAAGTTCTCAAATTTCTTGGCTCTCCTTGAGAAGACCCACTAACGGAAAAGTTTTGAGTTTGGCACTATTCCCCATCAAAATCTTTACATATACTTTTTTTTTTCTATGGCGACAATGAATAGTATTGGTTTCATTGAAATTAATCTAAACCATGCACGTGCGGCTAATCTTACTCTTGCACAGGAAATGTTGGCGAACAATAAGGATATTGCCTTAGTAAATGAATCTTATTATTAAGAAGGAAGAATTGTGAGTTTTCCTAATAGATATGAGATTATATATCTAGAAGGATTTCCTAGAGCAGGAATAATTATCGCTAGTAAACTACATTACTCTATTTTAATTAAATCTAGAGATTTAGTGGCAATCACTCTTAGCTTTGCTAATGAGGAAATAATATTGGTAGCAGCCTACTGCCCACCGGCAGAGGACATCCATGGGGTTATAAGTGTGCTTGATGGACTTATAGGTAGTTATTACCATAGGGCATTGGTGAAATGTGGCAACTTCAACGCCAAGTCGACCATCTGGGGACCACGGGCAACGGATGGCAGAAGGAATAGAATGAGCGAATTTATAAATAAATTCGATATGGAAATATCATAAATGATCACAATAGCCGCCCCACGTACTCCAGGACGTTGGAAGAAAGTTGGATCGATTTTGTGTTTAGTAAGAAATCTTGAAGGTGATAGAATCAGGAATTGGAATATTGCGGATATAAAAACTGCCAGTGATCACAATTATATGGTATTTGAGTTTACCAAATTGCAGGAAAACCATAGAATCGGAAATAGATGAAAAATGAGCAATCTAAATTGGTTGGATGCCAAGGTTGGAATCCATCAATTAGTATGGGAGCTAAGCTCTGATTGGAAGGACAATATAGACATCAATAACTAAGTTGAAGTTATTGAGAATAGATTGGTTGAAATTAGCTGGAACCACAGAAGAAAATTTTATAAGGCAAAAGTGAAAAACGTAGTATGGTGGAATCCCAAATTAAGTACCATTCGAAGTAAGGTACGGGCGTTGAGAAGAAGGTATCAAAAAAGCCTTGACCAAGATGAAAGAGACAGTAAAATCCTTTTATATAAAAGGGAACGGGCAATTTACAAAAAAACTGATTCTCCAAACTACACGAGACAGTTTTAAAGAGTATTTGGATAGAGTATTGGTGAGTAATGCCTTTGGATCAACTTATAAAATCGCAAAAGGCTCCAGCAAGTACAACAAAATCAAAAATTGTGTAAAGAAAAATGATGGTACCCTAACCGACTCTTACACACAAGCCTTAGAGACTATACTTATGACTATACTTATACATCATGGACTAATACATCATATATTATAGATATATTATACATCATATATTATACATCATATATAGACTATACTTATATATCACTCTCCTAGTATAGTGGACGAAAACGTTGATTTGGATGAGTATCAACAAACTGAGTTTAATCAGTTCTCAGTATATGAAGTGGAAAAAGTCCTTAAAGAAATGGATTCTAATAAAGCCCCTAGGCTCAATGGGTTAACGTTATATATAATTCTAGAATTATTTTATGTTGATGAAGAGTGGATTTTAAATATTTTTAATCATTGTATGAAAAATGGCATATTTCCAGTTAAATGTAAATAGGCAAGGGTTGTATTAGTACACAAGGGTGGGAAAGACCCCCAAATGGTAACATCATATAGACCAATTTGCCTCTTGCCAGTATTTGGCAAGATACTGGACAAGTTGATCACAAGACGCATTGTATTCCATCTGGAATCTTATCAGTTAATTTCTGATAAACAATTTGGATTTAGAAGAGGCATTAGAACTTTGGATGCCCTAAAATGCATGATGGAATTTATTAACCAACAAAGAAACAATCAAAGACTTTGTGGGGTTATCTCATTAGATATTAAAAACGCTTTTAATAGCGTAAGGTGGAGCGATGTTCTTAAAATATTAAGGTATTATAAAGTACCAAAGAGCATTATTATACTAGTGCAGGATTTCCTCCTAAATCGCAATGTGTACGTGGAGGAAAAGAACACCTTTATTAATTATAACATAGGCATTTCACAGGGGTCCAGCTCTGGACCAATTCTTTGGCTCCTGGTAGTGAATAAGATCCTAGAAACAGGATTTGGAATTAAAAATTGTAAAATACAAACCTTCACCAATGAAATCATCACAATGGTGGGAGTCACGGCTTCCTATCGGCTTGATAATATTGGCACAAATATCATCAATGTAATTGATAATTGGGCAATAGATGATAGTCTGACAATCAGCTATGAAAAAACTTGTTTCACTATGATTCAAGTAAGGAAGAAAATAACTAACAAACCCTCCATCAAACTAGGGGGAAAGAGGATTAAATATGTTAAAGCGTTGAAATACCTGGGGGTGCTTATTGATGTGAACCTTACCTTCTTACCACATTTGAAGGAGTAAAGGAAAAAGTGGGGAATTTTCAACATGGGATATCTAAGTTTACCAGAGCCACTTGAGGCCTGGGAACCGACATTAGAAAAAGAATCTACCAGCTATGGAAAAGCTCATCAGTTACGGTTCACCTATCTCGTGCAAGGACCAAGTTAGGATGAACAGGCATTTAAATGCTAAACAAAGAATAGCACTAATTGCCATCACGAAAAGCTGCAGAACCACGGCAACGGGGGCAGTCGAAGTGCTTGCAGGATGTGTTCCATTGGACATTAAAATAAAACATGAGTGCAATATTTACAGGACAATCCACTGGAGAGTAGACTGTGAATTCAATGGTGAAACCTACTCTGCTACTGTGATAGAGGAATATGTACCTTCTTAAGGTATTGCGCCATGGGAGAACACAGGTATCCAGTGGAATCGAGTTGGATACGATAGGTCGGAACTTTCTATTTATACAGACCGTTTCGAAATGTTAAATAAGGTGGGATGTGCCATTATTGGCTATAGTGAAAATAGGAAAATTTTTAGTTGTAAATATCGTTTAAATGATGGTTGTACAGTTTTTAACTTGGAGCGCTATGCAATATATCGAGCAGTAAAATATGTAGCAGAGAACCACTTGGGGATGGTGAACACATATAGCGACTCAATGTCATCTTTACAAGCTATAAGCGCACACAATACGAAATTGGATATAGTACATAAAATTAGAAGATAAGTCTTGGCGAATATGGGAAATTTTTACTTCCATTGGATAAAGGCTCATGCGGGACATGAAAGGTTTCACGAAGCGGTGGACCTCTTAGCTAAAGAGCCACTTCTGGAAGAGGATATTATGTACTCCTTCCCAATAAGCATCCAACAACTTAAGACCATGGCTAAGAAAGACATTGTCTTAGACTGGCAGAATAGATGGAATAACAGAACACATGGCAGAGTGTTATATAGCTTAATGCCAAGAGTAAACGAAAATTTATGTTATGGAAATTTCTATGTTAATCATGTATTAACTGGGCATGGTGTGTGGAAGACCTACCAGCATAGGTTCTTCCATAAGGACCCAACTTGTTTTTGTAACAAGGATGAAGGTACTATGTATCATTACATTTATACGTAAAATTTATGGAATGAAATCAGGAAATACTTTTTTCCCACCAACTTTATGCAGTGAGGATCATGAACATGATCAGACAGACAAGTCAAGGAAGGGTGTTTGTTTGATCATCGCCAGGCTTATTGAGCTAGAACTTTCGGCTTAGGTTTTACTCTGTTTGTTTTTACTATGCATGTTTTTGTTTTTACATCAATTATCTTTGTAATTAATTGATATTTTGCCTATTACGTTACCTGAGTTCATGAAGGCATGGGGAACTGGTATTTTGATTACCTATCTTGTGGATTTTACCAAATGTAATTTATGGTGTATGCTATTGTTATATAACTCTTATACTTTGTACTTGAAAGATTTACTATAGCTCTTTTTACTTAAGTGTGTTTTTGGTGCATGTACTTGTTGTTTATCATTTGATCATCTTGTGCTCGTTTAACTTGTAACTGGGTTTCATGATTGTATGGAATTTGCTGTTGAAACTTTGGTGTTGTGGATGGTGTTTGGGGTAATTAAAGCATGGCCCTTTGGCCTATCTTGTTCCGATTTTCAGACGATGTTTGTACTTCTTTTGATTTACTATATGCACCTAAGTTTGTCACCTTTTTTCTATATGTTTTACCACTAGGATTGTTTCTGTGTTTGAGACTTTGTCTATTAGTTTTGTACATGTTTTGTTTTGTCTACAAGTGGTTGACTCTAGTCAGAGGATGAATTTGGACGTGGGCAGTGTGGTGGTATCTTGCTTGCCTTTTGGCTTTTGTTTTGCGGCTTCCAGCCTTGGCCTCTTCTATTTCCAATCTGTTTCCAGTCTTTCCTCGTCTGTCAGCGTTGTGTCGCTGTGGCGGCTGGGGGCGGTTCTGGCCTGGAGGCGTGGTTGGTCCTGCGTGGTCGGCGTTGTTGCCGCTGCGCCGCTGGATCTGGTCGTGGGCTAAGTGCCCGTCTTATTATCTCGATGATAGATCATCATGCCATATGCCTTCGGGTGGGGCGGCTTTTCTTTATGCTTTACATATACTTTTGTAACTATAGTGACAGACATGGTAAATGATAAATTGCCTATCAGTGTCTATTCGGATCTAATTAAATAATAAAAGAAAATCTACATTTACTTTAGTGTATAATATTTATAAATTGTACTAATCCCAAACGTCTTATTTTTCGGAAAATTAATATTTCCTTAGACAACAACATACGTATAAAGATTGAAGGTGCATCAACAGTGTCATTTGAAAACAATATGTGGGCGAACGAATTCGAAGTGAGTTAAAATATAAATATTATTTTCACTCTAACTTCAGAGATATATAATCTAAAAATACCTCATCTAGATAGCTTATTCACACTTATATGCTGTTACCAAACAAAGTAATTATTATTCAAATTCCTTCTCACAAAGCAGAAAGAAAATATTATTAATAATTTTTTTTCATCTCAATTCAAACTCTTCCCTCTTCGTTATTACGTTAGTAAGTAGTACTGTTTGTTCTCAGTCATACTAATCCCAGTTTAAATTGCATTGCATGTCAAATTACGGTGAAATTATGTTACAATTTAAAATATACGTGGAGCATTATGATTATTTCTTCTCCATTGTTTCATAAAGGTCTATATAGTTTATGATTCCATTGATTGTTTTTTTAGGGAATAAAGATTTAATGTTGAACATTCTTAATATTCTCCATGCTACTGTGAAACACAAATAAAAAAATAAAAAAACACGGTAACATTTTTTCCATTATTTCAAAAAACTTCTAAGAAAAAAAATTGTTCTTCCCTGTATATGAATACACGTTTCCTGCGTAGAAAGTGTAACAATATATGTCCTGGAGTAAAAGGAATAAATAATTATGTCACACAAACGATTAAGATGAAGGATCCTTGGCTAGAAGCCATCATAAATACGGGATTTCTTGCATATTAACTGATGTTTTGCATACGTTGGGACTTGCACTTAGTGAATATATTACATCGTGGTCTTGCCAAAAGCACAACTTAAAATAAGCGTCATGAAATATTAGAATAGGATATTTTCGCATACGTTGGGACTTTACCTTAGTGAATATATTACGTTGTGAATAAATGCAATGCTCTTTGTGTGAAGGATAAGAAAAACTTGAGCAATGTATAAAAACACAAGTAATACCATAATGCAGCATACAGCTGCTTCGAGTTTTTCTTCGGTTCTTCATGTTGCTCTCTGATTGGCTCTCTCTTAATCCAGGGCTTGGGTAGATAACTACCATATTTCTTCCTTTTGCGACTATTCCTCTTTTGGACTTCGGGTTTGTTAGTTCTCTTGCACTGATGTAGGGGATCCAGCGCATCCCCGAAACAGCTGTATGCTGTATTATATGTGATTTTATACGTTGCTCAAGGTTTTCTTATCCTTCGATGGGGTCTTGCCCAAACCACAACCTAAAATAAGCGTCAGGAAGTATTCGAATATAATACTTTGCATACATTGGGACTTTCACTTAGTGAAAATATTACGTTGTGGTCTTGCCAAAAGCACAATTTAAATTAAGCGTCATGAAATATTAGAATATGATAATTTTGCATTTATGTCTATGGTTATATTCTTAAAGGAGAGACAATTGTACTACTGTAGAATGTATTTAATTTCTGTTACGAACCATCTTGTGAATTTCGGCATGATTTGTCACAAATACTATTTATTTATTGATTGATTGATTCTACTGGGACGCTGGTTCTCATTTTTTCTTTCAGCTTTTAAACCCCGGTGATGATGTGTATGTTTATCAAGTTAGTCTTGAGTGTATACTGAGTTTTGAAAGTAGTTATCGATCCCGGTAGTTGGGATAGAGCAAGTAGAGCCACTGGCTGGTGGTGATGTAGGTATGCATTTAGCATGCATAAGTGGTGGTCAGTTAGGGCAGGTAAGCAGAATGGATGGAGAAATAAAAATGACAATTTTATACTCAACGATACTAAAGAGTGCTGGGCCGTTTAAACAACTCAAAACAATCAACAATGGCCAAGCCAATATGTCTCCTGATGGGCCACTAAATAGCCCTTGATTCCTTAAGGTCGTATTGCGAAGTGTCCACCTAGTTCCAGAATATTATGCAATAAAGTGCAAGAAGAAGCGTGAATACAGGCAACCATTTTGACGAATCGTCGGGTGCAAGAAGATGGAGTGGAGGAGTTATGCAGTAACCAACAAGGGGCTGTGTTGCATTTAGGCTAAAATCGGAGACATATGGACCCGCGCAACTCAGAAAGTGCAAGTTCAAAAGCACTGCAAAAAGTACTGGAAACAGGAAATAATAAAAGTGCTCTGCATTGTTTACCATCGAACTTCACGATGTGTGACAAGTTTCAAGTGCTCCGTGTGATCCATAGTGCGCAAGATGTGGCTAGAATGCAAAGGAAATTTCTCAGATCCAAACAACCGAGGTATTTAAAAATTCTGAATACTTTATATTGAGGATTTTGGTGAAACAATTCTTAAAAGTAATGTTTAAAAGACTGAATTTTCGGAAATTTCTCAGACCCCAAATAGTCGAGGTATTTCAACATTCTAAATGCTTTATATTGAGGATTTTGTTGAAACAATTCTTAAACGTAATACTTGAAAGACTGAGTTTTCGAAATGTCGGTTATTATCTAAAGTTTATAGTCATCAATCACACATCTTCGGCAGATCTTAAACCGTTATAAAACTCTTGGGGTGTTTCTGTTAAACTAACGACTAATGTGAAAAGTTATGGATAAAGTCTAAAAAATGTTTTAACGCTAAATTGATAGCTACATGTATTAGTACTAAAGGAAAAACAATTTAAAGGGAACTTTCTTCTCCTTATTGAGAGGGGTCCTGTTTAGTAAAAAACAATAATTAGGCGGGTTCTGTGGACCAACACGAAACATTACGTCAGTTCTAATGGGAAGTAATTAGGCTTGTCTACAGATCGTATCAATCTGATGATTCTAACAAAGTATCATTTTAAGAAATGTAAATAAATATTTGAGCTAAAATTACTTCAAATATAGAAGAGAATGTAATAGTATTAGCTTAATTAATAGACCGTTAGTTCGATTTTTCTCTAGTTCTTTAGAACGGCTCACAACTTAACTTTTCTAGTTAGAATCCAATCAGACTTTAGTACATAAGACATCTAGAACACCTCTAGAAGAACTTCTAGAAATTTTTTGTAAAAATACTATATTTAGTGTAATATATTTGCATGTATGTGTGTGCGTGTGTGTGTGTGCGTGTGGTGTGTGTGTGCGTGTGTGTCTGTGCGTGTGTGTCTGTGCGTGTGTATGTGTGCGTGTGGTGTGCGTATGTGGGTGCAATGTATGTATCTGCTTTAGTTAAAATTTATTCGATGAAATTTCACAAAAATTGGTGGGTATTTCTGAGTTACCATAGTGCTGATTAGATTTTAGTACGATTAGAAAGAAGAACCTGTCTTTTTCTGCTAAATGGTCCTCAAAAATCGTCAAAATGTAAAACAAATACTACATACGCACAAATATATCGATTAAATTCGTGTTTCATACGTAGTATGTGCTGACGAAAATAATGAGGCCAACCCCAGTGTTCTAGGACTTACATTTCAGTTTTTTTCGTATTTTTTAATGTCGTCTTTACAAATACGTCCAGTTGCCAAATGAAAATGAAAATGCAATTGAACTCCATTTGATGAATTATGCAAGAAAAATTAGAAAATAAATTTGAGTCTGTAGGGAAAGTCATGTATTACCCACATCAGACTTGTTTAAACGTATTCAAAGAAAAATCATATAAAAATGAGCATCATCAGAAAATTCTGCAGTTGCTTCAGTGCGATGGAGCCGAAATGGTTCTGCGTGAATAACATATCTGACAGATTGACTTCTTTAGATATTTTCAAAACAGTTTAAAAAATATAAAAATATCGAAATTAGAGCTCCCTTTTCAAAATAGTTTAAAATATTAAAATATCGAAATCAGGATCACTATATTTTGAAAACTAGAAATTTTATCAAAAATCTAATTATGTATCCTTTAAATCTTTAATCTCGCGTGTAAGAAGACGTTTCATTGGGTTTTTATTCAAAACGCTGCAAATTACTTCTTATAATTCAAGCACTTTATATACCTCTTATAATTCAAGCACTTCATGTACTTCTTATAATTCCAGCACTTTATATACTTCTTATAATTCAAGGACTTTATATACATCTTATAATTCAAGGACTTTATATACATCTTATAATTCAAGCACTTTATGTACTTCTTATAATTCAAGCACTTTATATACTTCTTATAATTCAAGCACTTTATATACTTCTTATAATTCAAGCACTTTATATACTTCTTATAATTCAAGGACTTTATATACTTCTTACAATTCAAGCACTTTATATACTTCTTACAATTCAAGCACTTTATATACTTCTTATAATTCAAGCACTTTATATACTTCTTATAATTCAAGCACTTTATATACTTCTTATAATTCAAGGACTTTATATACATCTTATAATTCAAGCACTTTATATACTTCTTATAATTCAAGCACTTTATATACTTCTTATAATTCAAGCACTTTATATACTTCTTATAATTCAAGGACTTTATATACTTCTTACAATTCAAGCACTTTATATACTTCTTATAATTCAAGGACTTTATATACATCTTATAATTCAAGGATTTTATATACATCTTATAATTCAAGCACTCTATACATTTCTTATAATTCAGGCACTTATATATATATCACTTTTGGTTTTCGAGACATAAGCGTTAAAACTTGAAAACTGAAATTTTTCAATCATCTTGAATTTGACAAGACGATTCCTCGAAAACTGTGACTGCTTTGTAAGAACAAATTATTAACTGAATTTCCTATTGAGCATTTTTTTTGCTTATTGTTTTTATGTATATTTTACAGTTTAGAAATAAAGTTATTTTGCGTGAAAGTAAGCAAAATGTGGCAAAAACACACACGGACGAAAACCTTCAAGTTCTTTCGAAAGAAAAAGTTCAATGTATTAAAATATTGAAATAATTTTTATATACTCATAAATCTAGAGGTGGTTGGAAAAAGCACGCAAATCAAAAATTCCAATTTTTTACAACATACATATTTGTTTTAAGATATTTATGACATTGTTGCAGAAAATGCACATAAGTCAGTTGTGCTTTTATTATTATTATTAGAACCCAGACCATAAAACTCACCTATTAAGCATTGAGTAATTATAAACATGGTCGGGAAAGGATACCTTCAGAATGAAGATACCCAGCCATCATCCAACAGCTTGGTCTTCATCCTCGAACGAATATATTTTTTATCAATCATATATTTTTGTGTATATATTTTTTATATATATTTACAAAATATATTTATATATTACTATATATGTTATTTTATCCCACAAAATTTTTCCACTTATTTCAACTATTTATTCTAAATTTTTCTAAACAACGATATTTTTTCACTTTCATTATTTATTTATTTATTTTTTATTTATTATCTTATTTTTTTTTTCTAAATTTTATTTCGAAATCCTTTTCCTAAATTATCCTCTAGTTATTCGCTTTTGCATATTCAAATTTATAGTTTTTGGTTTTTTTCCCCAAACAATTTTGTCATTCACAATAAACATTTTCCCAACTGTACCAAGTTGGACTTACCTGCTAAGATCATTCTATTACTTTCCTTATATACATAATGTATAAGGAAAGTATTGTGACGGGGTCGAAAATTCGAATTCGAGTTTTCGACGGCAGAGCACGTTTCAAGCATCGCTGATCACGAATCAAACATTTTGAGGTGATGTCTGTGTGTGCGTGTGTGTGTGTATGTGTGTGTCAGTGAGTCTATGGAGACGATATCTCACGAACGAATGGAGCGATTCGAATGCAATTTGGTACAAAAATCACAATCCGTGAATACTGGAAGCCTATTGTTTTTAAACGCAATCGAATGTTCAGAACTCCCCTAAATTTTCGAGTGGAATTTTGAAAAAATTATCAAAAAATCAAAATCTTTAAAAAAGTTACGCAAATGGACATTTCTTATGTAATTTTTTTCCTTAGAAAACGATTGATATAAACTTTAGAACGCTAGAATGAACCGTTGTCGAGATATTGCGCATTTATCAAATAAATTTAAAAATTAAAAAAATATATATTAACTGTTGAGAAACATGTTCACTTTTCATATGTAATATCATGCTATAAATTTGGTGACATCATTCTCGTGGATCTAGCTCGTTTCATTCATAAGAAAATATACTTTGAGTAATATATTTGTATTTGAACGCCAATAGTCATTTATCTTCTATAAGAATAACTTATTTCTCCGTCTATAACGCTTGATGAGAATTTGGCGAAATGTCGCCAACTTAACGACTTTTAAATGTTGCCAAATTAACGAAAATTTCGCCAAATGGATAAAAATGACGCTAAATCTATGAAAATGACGACTAATTAACGAAAATTCAATATCTTTGAAAGAATATAAGTATCTACTATAAGAATAACCTATTTTTTTTGCTGTAAAAGTAGTAAATTCATTGCTTTATATAAGGAAAGTCATGTGCTGCCCACGTCAGATTTTTTTAATATGTAAAGCGGTTTGTCTAACGCATATATCTGGAGCTGGCGGGGGCGATTGGAAGTCGAAAACAAGGATTTTGAGGAATGAAAATGTTGATACTTTTAAGAGAACTATTTTTTTAAATTTAAATTTTTAGTTTTCAGAGTACAGGTTACATTTTTATGGCGTTTGCTATACATTCATCAGCTAAATAAATAATAACTTTTCTTAATTTATATTTTATTCCTCCACTGATATCCCTGTAAAATTTATTAGGTGTTTAACGTTTTCTTTTTTTGACATCTTAATCGCCCAACTGACTTACATGCTTTTCCCACAACAAAGATCGTAAATATCTTAAATCAAATATGTATGTTATGTTATGAAAAATTGAAAATTTTAACTTGTGTGCTTTTCCTCGCCACCTCTAGATATATTCTTCAACTCTTATTACTTTCCTTATATAAATATAATGTATAAGGAAAATATTGTGATAGGATCGAAAATTTGAATTCGAGTTTTCGACGGGAGAGCACGTTTCAAGCATCCCTGAATACGAATCAGACGTTTTTGAGATGATGTGTGTGTATGTGTGTGTGTGTGTGTGTGTGTGTGTGTGTGTGTGTGTCAGTGTGAGTCTATGAAGACGATAACTGACGAACGAATGGACTGATTCAAAAGAAATTTGGTACAAAAATTACAATCCGTGAATACTGGAAGCCTGTTGTTTTTAAACGTAATCGAATGTTCAAAACCCCTCTAAATTTTTGAGTGAAATTTTGAAAAAATTATCAAAAAATTAAAATCTTAATAAAGTTACACAAATAGACATTTCTTATGTAATTTTTTGTTAGAAAACGATTAACATAAAATTTAAAACGCTAGCATGAACTGTTCTCGAGAAATTGCACATTTTTCAAATAAATTTATCAAAATATCTCATAAATTAGAAAAAAATATTAGCACTTGAGAAACATGTTCACTTTTCATATGTAATATCATGCGATAAATTGGGTGACATCATTCTTGTGGATCTAGCTTGTTCCATTCACGAGAAAAGATACTTTGAGTAATACTTTTGTATTTGAACGCCAATAATCATTTATCTGCTATAAGAATAACTTATTTCTCCGTCCATAACGCTTGGTGATTTGAGACCAATTTGGCGGAATGTCGCCAACATGGCGACTTTTTTGAATGCTGCCAAATTAACGGAAATCTCGCTAAATGAAAAAAAATGAGGCTAAATCAATGAAAATGACGACTAATTGACGAAAATTGAATATCTTGGAAAGAATATAAGTATCTACTATAAGAATAACCTATTTTTTACTGTAAAATTAGTAAATTCATTGCATTATGTAAAGTCATGTGCTGTCCACATCAGATTTTTTTTCAAAGTTCTCAATTAATACTGGACGACCGAGGATAAGATGTGCTTTAAAATGTTAAGAAAAGAAAAACCTTAAAGCTCATATTGGATTTTGCAAGGTTATCAGTGGGGGTAATAAAATATAAATTAAGAAAAATTATTATTTATTTAGCTTATAAATATAAAACAAACTCCGTAAGAGTTTTATCTGTATCCTTAAAACTAAAAATTGATATTTAGAAGAAAAAAAAATGTTTTCCTAGAGGTATCAAAAGTTTCATTCCTCGATATATCAAAATTCCTGTTTTTGACTTAAGTGCCATTTCCTCGCCAGCTCTAGAAACATAACCGTATTTCCGGCGAAACAAATAGAAATGATTTACATTTTTATCTATACGGTTCATAGATATAAGCGTCCAAACTGTTTGCATATTCCGTAGCGCTCCAATAGACCGACCATATACGGTATTCACATCAACACGAAAATCTAACATAAGGGAATCTTTCATCATATTAATAGGAGTTTCACAATTCAAAATAATGTTGTTTTATTTTCTATTTTATGTATCGAGTTTTTACAAATTCATTCGTTTTTATATTTTTATTTTCCCCGCAATACATGATAATGTATAGCTTGGAATCACGTCGAAAATCACGTCGAGTTTTCGACGAATCTACGCGTTTTGGGACCTCTAGAACATCAAAAAAAGCTATTTTTAGCGTGATGTCTGCGTGAGTGTGTGTGTATGTCTATCTGTCTCTGCAATATATGTATCTAATTCAAAAACTACTGGACCAAATTTTATAAAATTGTATAGGTAAGTCAATTGTAGATTTCTCTGCTGCTGATTAGATTTTGGTATAATTAGGGATTAAAGAACCTGTATTGTTTTATTAAATGGCCCGTAAAAATCGCATATATAAGTTATTTGTGGATTGTCCTGGTGCTGTTTAGATTTGGGGCGTGATGTCTGCGTGATGTCTGCGTGATGTCTGCTTTGTTAGCGTGATGTCTGCGTGATGTCTGCGTGATGTCTGCTTTGTTAGCGTGATGTCTGCGTGAGTGTGTGTGTATGTCTATCTGTCTCTGCAATATATGTATCTAATTCAAAAACTACTGGACCAAATTTTATAAAATTGTATAGGTAAGTCAATTGTAGATTTCTCTGCTGCTGATTAGATTTTGGTATAATTAGGGATTAAAGAACCTGTATTGTTTTATTAAATGGCCCGTAAAAATCGCATATATAAGTTATTTGTGGATTGTCCTGGTGCTGTTTAGATTTGGGGACGATTCGGAAAAAAAAGGGCCTTTTTCTGCGAAATGGTCCGCAAAATTCGTCAAAATTTAAAATTAAAAGCTAAGTGTGCTTAAATGTATGCATTAATGATTATTTTATACGTAATTTTTTGACGATCAGAATAATAAAACCACCTTCATCACTCTCGGACTAGCCGTTCTCGAGATATTAATTTTTTTCGTACCTTTGCTTCGCCGGTTTTGAAAGTACGTCCAGCTACCAACTGAAAACGAAAACTGAATTAAAAGTGAAAATTCGGTATAATTTCAAATAATTATACGTGTTATTTCTTGCAATCAAACCGAATTTAATGAATTATTAATGAAATAAAGAAGAAATGAATTTCATTCTGTACGGAAAGGCATATGCTGCCCACATCAGTTTTTCTTATTTGCGAAACTGAAAGTGCTATTGTATTTTGTGTCAGCATATATATATATATATATATATATATATATATATATATATATATATATATATATATATATATATATATATATATATATATATATATATATATATATATATATATATATGACATTTTGCAAAACGCTTATTTCCCATTATCGAAAAGATAGTCAAGTGAAATAAGCAATTAAAAGTTCGTTTCGCGATAAAATGAAATAATTATATATTACAGCTTACGTAAAACAATACCTTCCCCACAGATCCCCTCGTTTTTCTCTTTCATTATTGTTCATTTAAATAACATATAGACCTATTTTAGCGCTTAATAGCCGTTAAAATAAATATCTATATTACATAGATCAAATTATCCGTATTAAAATAATTTCATTTACTTTAATCGACTTGTTTGTTGACAGATTTTAGAATGATAACAAACTTGCCCGCGTATAATAGTTTTGATAATAATTTGGATTATTGGACAGGTAATAATTTGGGAAGAGTTTATTGTGGTGGTGTTGTTTGTTATGCTATGAAAATTAAAAGCAATATTTAATTATGGAAAATTCTCTCATACCAGATACCAGCATCTGTAGACCAGTTTCGCATTAATTGTGTGCTCGTCAGCGCGGAATATAACCGATACCTTCAATGGCAGCAAGAAACTTTCTGTAAGCCACAATTTTTGTGAACTGACGATTTTAGTCCCTCCACGTTTCCGGCATAAAATTCGTTTGCAAACTATTTGAGGGCACACGAATAGTAAAGGCAAAGTTCATAAAAAGCAAAACCCGGTCTCCGTCTATAAGGGGAGTTCCCCCGAGATGAAAGGCACTCCCATTGCAAACAGCAGCATCCATGAACCGGTTTCACTCTAATTATGCAATCGCCAGCATTGAATACCCGATGTCTGCAATAGCTTGCTGTTTCTTAATAATCTTGTAATGTTTTAATTGTGAGGGCTTTCAGACCATGGGCATTTCTTTCAAAACTCTGAAATAGCCCTCACGTAAAAATGATTAGCAAAATATTGCTCCGAAACAAAAACTCTTGTACACTGGGAAAACACTATGATCTTCGATTGAAAAAAAATAGGTCTGTAATTATCCCCTATTAAAAACAATACAGGATATCTTTGATATGTTTTCTAGAGTATATTAGTGCTATCTAACTATTTCATACTCACTAATTTAATTCCCTCGGGATTTTCAATCAACCTCAAATAACAATTTTGGATATGTTAATAATCAACGTAAATAAATTCTTTACTAATGTAATTGGTGAAAAAGAACTTCCGCCACTAATTTCAATTCCCTTCTAATTAGGTAGAAGAATTTAATTGCTTTTTAATTATATTCTGCGTAGAAAATAATTAAAAAAAATTATACTTATTTTGATCCGTTAAACAGAGTAAGTCTAATAGTTTGAAAATGTCAAACATTTTTTAAACCGTCAGTCAGCGCATAATTAAAATGTAAAAAACCTTTATTGTTAGTTAGAAAGATTAAATTGTCAACATAATTATCCAGATTTATAAAAAAAAAATCTTAATAGTTCCCTTTAACTATTTGACAATTTCTTTTGAAAATTTCTCTTTCTTTAAGAGTTTAAGATAAGTGCTTGAAAATATTTTTCTGTCTTTCCTCTATTTATTTTAATCTAATAATTAAGAAAGCACGAAATATCGTGAATGATTTGAATATTTTTTTTTAAATAAATTGCGCATAAAAAGCATTTAATAATTTAGACACATTTATTCTGTAGTATTTTCCTTTTTTTGAATGCTTTTTTGAAATATATATAGATGAATGCTATTTGAAATATATACATATATATATTTAATTTTATCAAAATACACTATACGTGACAGTGAAAATAAGACAACAAGAAGGAGTGGTCAGAAAAATATGCAAATTGCAGGGTAGGCGCAGCTCACCGAGTTATGTAAATGATACTAAATGCGCAGCTGTCCCGCGTTGAGTGAGATATAAGGGAAGAAATCTGCAGAATCGGCAATAGTCGCGCCGCTCTGTCTGCCAGGGAAATCATTTTGCAATTTCTTTTGTCTCATTTTGCAATTTCTTTTGTCTCAGAGGAACCGTGTAGTAGTAGAGAATGCCAAGCCGTCCCCAACCGAAGCAGTTCCAGCAGACAGTGATGGGGTTCAGAAGAGCAGGTTGGTCCATACGTCAAATCTTAGCGAACAGCTACGACGGTGCACCGGCTGTGGCGAAGGTGGTTGGAACAAGGGAATGTGGCACGTTTGAGGGATGACGTTACTGCCAGAGCGACGTCAGCGTGCGTGGATCAACGCATCCTCTGATAAGCGTTGGCGGCCCTGCAGGCCACTTCCGTCGCCTTTTTGCAGCATGTGCAGGATGCCCTCGATGCTCCCATATCAACTAAGACCATTATCCGCCGATTGGTAGCCGGTGACCTGCACTGATGGTGCCCTTTAAGAGGACTGCCATTGATCCCACAGCACAGGCGCCTTCGTTTGCAATGGTGTCAGGATATAGCCACGTGGACGGCGGAAAGGCACAGGGTCGTGTTCACAGGCGAGTCACGGTTCTATTTTAGCAATGGCAGTCGCCGTGTACGAGTCTGGCGCCGAATTGGTGACAGGTCCGATCCGGCCATATCTGTGGAACGCCACACCGCTCGACAACGCGGCATCATGATTTGGAGCCCCATCGCTTACGATAGTAAGTCACATCTGGTCCGTATTGAGGGCACTATGACGGCCCACTGATACGTGGATGACATGCTGTGACTGATGACACCACCCTTCCTTCAGGGGGGTGTCCAATGCCATTTACCAGTAGGATAGCGCCCGATCACACACGGCACACATCAGCCAACATGCCCTGCAAGATACCAAGGTGCGTCTTTGGTCACCCGTCTCTCATGATCTCTAACCAATCGAACACGTCTGGGACGTGGCTGGACGTCGCTTGCGTGCTCTGTCACCGAAGACGAATTTAGAAGACGAATTCTGGCAAATGGTTGACAGGGAATGGTCAGACATCTCTCAGGACACCATCCGCACGCTCATTGACTCTGTACCTAGACGTGTTGCTGCTTGTATCGCAGTTCGCGGTAGTCCTACAGTGGTGTCAGTCCTACAATGGTCCTACAATGGTCGGTCCTACAATGGTGGTCCTACAATGGTGGTCTACAATGGTCCTACAATGGTCCTACAACCTACTACTGATCAGACGGTGTTATCGCTCAGTGTATAGGTGTATCATGTTGCAATAAACATCAATTGTTGTTCATTGCTGTCTCTCTCTGTTTGTCGATTTTCATCACTTTCTGCCCATTCCTTTTTGGTGTCTCATTTTCACTGCCACGCAGTGTATAATAAACACATGTTAACCCACCAAGCTATGCTTCTAAAATGCATGAACATGGGACCTAACAAACTGCAATTACTGCAAGACCCCCCAATAAGATGCAATTATATTATACGACGCCTGATAAAAAAAAACCCAAATTATATTCTTATCAAAGTATATATTTTTCAAGAACAATAAAGCTCGCTATATTTTTAATCAAAAATATTAAATTAATTATTCCCGCAAAGCGACGGGGAGCAACATAGATATTATATAAAATTTTTAGAGATATTGATTTATTTATAAATTTTCGATATTGTGCCAAGTATGTCGTCAAGTTTACTAAATTTGTCGCCAAGACTGAAATTTAAATATTGACTTTTCTTTTGTATGTACTAGGACAAATTACCCTTCGTTGTCCAGGTCCTAAAAATATACCATTTATTTAAATAATACAGATGAATTTATATCCAATTTATGTCAAATATTAGCACAAAGCTTATAATGCTAATTTGATATCATAATAAAAAAAATTACGACAACATAAATTTAATTCGTAAATTTAGAAAACACATAAATTAAATATATTTACTGTATGATCAGCTGTGTTTCATTCCAAACGAAACATCTGCAATTTAAACAAAGCACCTGCTCTCGAACTATCCTCCGCGTAAACGAAGAAAAAAAGTCTGATGTAAGCAGCACATGACTTTCCCTGCTGACTCATTCATTTATTCTTTATTTCTTTAATAATTCGATAAATTGGATGTAATTGCACAAAATATTACTGAATTTGCACTTTTAATTCAAGTTTTTTTTTTATTTGGTAACTGGATATTTTTTCAAAGGCAGGGTAACAAAAATGCGAATAAACTATAATATCTCGAGAACGGTTAGTCCTAGAGTAATAGGGTTGGTATTACTCTTTTCCTCGTCAAAAATTATGTATAAAATATGCATTTAATTGATACATTTGAGCATATGTAGTCTTTTCTTTTAGATGGTGGCGATATTTGCCGGCCATTTCGTAAACAAAGGCAGGATCATCTTTTCCAAATCGTACCAAAATCTAATCAACACCAGGGTATCTCACAAGGGACTTATCTACCAAATTTTGTGAAATTTGGTCAATTAGAGTGGATACATAAGATTTTTGCCGGCCATTTAGCAAAAAAAGACAGGTTCTTTTATCCCGTATTGTACCAAAATCTAATCAGCAGCAGGGTTATCCACACGTGACAATTTTTTTTTAATTTGGTCCATTAGTTTTTGAGTTTGAGTGGATACGTACATTGCACACACACACACAGACACACACACACACACACACACACACACACACACACACACACACACACACACACACACACACACACACACAAACACACACACACACACACACAGACGTCAAGCTAAAAATAGTTTTTTCGTATTCTAGAGCTCCCAAAGCGTGTACAGTGCGCGAAAAAAGTATAAGCACAAATGTAAACTCGCCAAATCTAGAAATCTTTTAGATGGAAATCTATGCAAATTTTTTAAGTAAAAATATTGATAAAATTAAGTTCTTTTTCATGTAAATTAGTTAACTTTTCCAAAGATAAATATGTATAAATTTACTTTATAAATTTAGGACTCATATGATCTTGGAAAAAAGTATAAGGACAACTGTTTTTCCATCTAAAATTGTAGTAAAATTTGCATATTTGAAAGCAGTAAATGACCATTTCAAATATAAAGACTGGATTTCTAAACAAAATTCACACTTTCCTCATTTCTTTGCGATTTTTGTATGATGCCAAAAGGAACTCATCTGTTAGGTAAAACTGGAAAATTCTGGCTTTTAAAGAATGTGGATTGAGTGGGCATGCAATTAAAAAAAAATAAAAGATCTGAAACTGTAGTTTATAATTTTCTAAAGGAACCTGGAATGTATGGAATGAAAAGGCGAACTGGAAGACCAGAAATTCTAACGCATCGACAGAAAAGAATGGCTGTAAGAAGAGCTTGCGAGAAAAAGAAACTGCAAATGAAGTTAGAAGAAATTTTAACTTACCATGTTCCACACGAACAGTTCAAAATGTTTTGAATAAACATCCGAATATTTGGTATGGAAAGTTAATGTCACGTCCGCCTCTTAAAAAGAACATGAGGAAAGAAGACAGAAGTTTAAAAAAAAATACATTTCTCTCGGTCCAAAATGGATTGATGTAATCCTTTTGGACGAAAAGAAGTTCAATCTTGATGGGCCAGATGGTTTTTCTGTAATTTTGGTGTAATCTGAGTAAAACCAAAGAAGTTTTTTCCAAACAGCAATACTGTAGGGACACAGTAATGATTTTGGGCGCTTTTTCAGCAAACTGAACCACGCCTATAGTCTTTATCAACTACAAAATGAACTCTGACATATATGTTGATAATATTAGGCGAACATTTGTTACCTGAGGCCCCACTAATTACTACAGGAGACTATATTTTCCAACAGGATAAAGTTCTGATACGCGTTTCTAAGAGTACAAAATTCTGCTTTAAAGTTAATTCAGTAAATTTACTTGATTGGCCGGCGGGGAGTCCCGATCTCAATCCAATAGAAAATTTATGGGGCCTTCTAGCCCGAGAAGTTTATAAAAATGGCACACAATATCAGTGTAAACAGGATCTTGTGTTAGCCATCAAACAAGCTTGGAATAACATTTCCATAGACACTTTAAAAGAATTTTCAGCATCGATAACCTCTCGGCTTATTCAAATAATTAAAAAAAAAGACTGTTTTCTTGATTATTAAGAGAAATATTAAATAATTTAGAATATATCCTTATACTTCTTTCTATATTTTCTTTAGTGATAGTCTTTATAAGGTTAACTTTTGTAAGGTTCATATTTGTTGTTTTATGTGTTGTAAATGTTATTGTATAATTTCATATTAGAGGTCATACATATCAAAAGTTCATTTTGATAAAATGAAAATAATGTATATTTTCATTCAATTATATTTTGTCCTTTAACTTTTTTCGCACACTGTAGATTCGTCGAAAACTCGAGTTGCGATTTTCGGCACGATTCCAATATTTTCACTATATATTACCATGCATTGCTGGTAAAGTAATATACCATTAATAACTATGCAGCTCTATAGCAAGTAAATCAGCAATTAAATATTCAAATTATGCACAGATCGTATTCTGAACGTACCAATATATTTGCAATTTCCTTTTAATCAAATCTCGCCAACGGTCACCAACTGAACAATGACCTAATTATATATATATATCCTCTTTATAAACAATTCGAACTAATTAACTAACTAAAATTACGAACTAATTAGCAAACTAATTAACGAACTAATTAAGAACAATAATTAACTCGTAAAATTCTTCTCCAATTTCTTTTTTTCTAGAATTTTTCGAAACTCGCCAAGTTGGTGACATTTATCAAATTTGCCGCCAACGTCGCTAAATTTTCGCCAAGGCTAAGATATCCGGACTTTCATTTTGTAAGAATGGTTTACTGTAAATACAGAACTGTTTTCCAACAACGACAGACTTAACACAGGTTATGGAATTACCCTGTGTGAACAAACACACTATGGAATTTGTTCACGATGCACATTTTACTACCTAAATGAATCTTCATAGCTATTGTAGCAGCCTGAATGTAAATATTTTCAAAAATATGAATATAATTTATGTGTACGAAATGATCGCCATAGGGCAACGGCAATTTTATATTTATATTGTTTTCCAATTTAGACTTTGGCTTTTTATGTGAAAAATATGCCTTAAAGCGAAATATGGACTTTACTATCATTTAAAATTAATGTTTTCAAGTGTAGTTGGAATCCAGAATTTCAATTATTATATTCAGGATTATGTGTGTGTGTGTGTGTGTTTTTGTGCTGTTAGAAAAAAAAATAGTGCATAACTTACTCGTTATAGATTGATATGAAATATCCAACCTTTCTCATGTTTCGAATTAAAAAGGCTTGTTGTGTGCTATTTGTGACGAAGGTGTAATGCTAGAGGTCTGCACTGGCCTAATTTTAAAATTAAATACCTGGCCCGGTGCATAAATGTTAGGATTTGACCCGACTCGAGTTTTAAAATTCCGGCCTAAATTGGGAGGCACTGTCTCGGCCGTCTAAACAGATGCCTTGCCTCATCTGGTGGGTCGGACGGTCTGGATCGAACGGTCTGAGTGGAACAAATAAACAAACTAAGCTCCTCCTCTGCCCGTACCCTTTGTCTTAAAACGTTCCACATAAAAAAAAACACTGGCGTGATGTCACTTGTTATTTCTCATATTTATTTATTGCCATTAATATTAAATGATGCGAGTATTAGTAGTTTTTATGTTTCCCTGCAGAATTCCACACTAAAGGGTATGACAATCCAATGGTTAGAGCGTGGGGAATGCACTCTGACAACAAAGAGTTCAATTCCCGTCTTTGCTCAAACTGTCGCTGTGTTCACGCTGAGTACGGGCACGTTAAATACGCGAGTCCACAAGTCCTTTCGAGAAGTTGGTAGTAAGAGAAAGAGGGTACAGTTCCTGTGAATGCTGTCCCCAATGGGTTCCGGTCTAAACTGGGTGGCACTTCTTGGCCGTCCAAACAGATACCTCACACTTACGAGTAGGCCGGGCGTTCTGAGTCGAAGAAGAAGAATTGCACACTAAACACTTGATAAAAAAAATCCTCCGTACTGGAAAAGAAATCTGCTTCAGCATTTTCTCTAGTGAATTGTAAAAGAATACTAATATAACCACCAGGTAACTTTCAGCGCCGATTAACAAATTTCAGTACATATTTGGTGAAATAAAATAACACTAAAGCTTCCTAAAATCTAGATACCTTTGAAAATTAGTGGCATTTTCGTCGTCAGCGATTAAAATAAGAAAATACACTTTCATGTTCGTCCACATAGTATAGATATACACGTACGCACATGTACTACTTGAAAAACGTTTGACTCAAGTCCAAGTATGCCTAAAACGTGTAAATCCATCGAAATCTCAAATTCAAATTTTCGATCCTTCTCACAATACATTCCGTATACATTATACTGTGTACTATGTGGGGAAAGAAAAAAGAAATAGTTAGAGCTGAAAATATTATTTCATTATTATAATGACATGTTTATAAATAAATATAGAAAATGTATTATTTTGTATGTGCATAACATCTATGGTCCGTGAATCTATAAATGAAATCGACGCCTTATGAAATATATAAGCACTTTGAACTTTATATCACTGAACATAACAGATAAAAATGTAAACAATTTTTAACAATGTAAACTTGTTTTGTCGAAAATTGGATGCCATTTATGAATACACAAAAATAATCTCAATATTTTAACAATGTAAACTTGTTTTGTCGGAAATTGGATACCATTTATGAATACATACAAATAATGTCAATATTTTAATATTTTAAACATTTTTATTCGAAAAAATTAAAACACTTTTGTTTCAGCAAGACTTATTTCTTCACTTTCACCCAAAATATCGCCTAAATCAACGTTTTTCAAAATGTGTTCCAAAGAACCATTTGAGTTCCGCGGCGGTATTACAGAAGTTCCGCAAAGCGCTAGTTTCGTGCAAATTTTCTTTAGAAAATGAAAGCAAGAAATATCAATCATGCATGAAGCATTGATTATGAGACACTTTCCAACTCTAATTTTATTCAAACATATCTAAAATGACATTTAGCTGTAATATTTTTTAAATTATCACAATACTGCAATAATTAATTATATTTGAAAATGTAAAACTTCTTCGAAAAAACGAACTTGATTCAAATGACGTCATCGAAATATATATCGCCTGGCTGTCTGTGTAAAAGCAGTAAATACTTCATTCATACATTTTTATTTCCTTCATCACAGTACTACAATAATTTATTCTACTGAAAAACTTAACACCATGGAGGTAAAAGTAATTTAACTCTATACATAGAACTTATTGAAGACGTCTGCCATTAAATCGTCTGCTTCTCCATGCAAAATCAATAAATGTTTCATTCATATCATTTATATGCAGACTCCTGAACAAAATAATTTTGCGTTAAAGAAATTCAGCCATTCTTATACAACTCATCTTACAGTCTAATCTATTTACATTCTCCTTAAGTGAAAATTAGGTTTCGTTGTAGAAATAATCAAAGTTTGATGATCATTTAAACTCATATATTGTAATTGTGTTGTTTTAGAATACAGGTGCACAGAATTTGAGCAAAAATAAATCGGTTAGTACGGATACGATACTAAATATAAATTAAAAAGAAACTTAAAAATCACGATTTTGACACAAGATAGATGCCTTTTCCGGCCACCCATTTTGCTGCTCCATGTCTTCGGACGAGTCGTTTCGGCCTGGGCTTCCGACAAGATAGATGCCATGTTTAATTTTGAAGTGTGTCACGTGATTTCTTCATATAATTGTCACGTGATTTCTTCGTATAAAGGGTTTAATTATTATTTTAATTTTTATTTTAAAAACTACTGAATGTATTTTGCGTGTACCATAGGGGCTTTCATATTTTTAGAGAATAACTTACAAATCGGAGCATCTATGAAGATTCATATTTGGCCGATTGTTACCTTTCGTGGTATATTTTAATTATTTGGATTTCTAACCGTACTGATTAAGCTCGCCTTGGTCGAATTTTAAGAATTCGCATATTTTAAAATGCACTAAAAGGAAAAAAACAAACAAGCAAAAAATATTTTAGAATCCACTTTTTTAACATTTTCCAGCATATTGAAAAGTGTTTATGACTTACATTCTGTCTGTTTATACGTTGGCACGATAACTTCCGTAAAATTACTTTATCTAAATAGAATTTTAGTATTTCGTTAAGACAGTCTGTGGGATTCTTTGGAACGAAATCAAACTAATTAGTTTAGGATTTAACCCGGGGTGAGGAAATGAAATGCACTAAACCCCATGGGATTTAATTTTTCAAACATTTTTAAGAGGAGTTAAAATTTACATATTGCTTCCGATATTTTAGAAAATGTTCAAATTATTACATAAAATGTGTAAAAAAATGTCAGCAAAATATGTTGGATAGTTTTTTAAATAAAATTTGAAATAAAAATTGCACCCATATTATATGAACCAATCTATAAAGAGATCACGTAACCCATTGCAAAATAAAGTATGGCTTCCATTTTCACCTGTTACCGTTTATTTTTGTGTATTGTCTGTGTATCTAAATTATGTGCCAACGCAATTACAATATTTTTGATTTTAAATTATCCCTAAACTTTTTATTCCTATGATGAAGCCTAATTTTAATGGATGCAGAACATAAACAAGTGGTTGTGAGATGAATTGTATAAGAATTGCTGAATTTTTTTTCTCGCACAAAATTATTTAACTCTAGAGTCTGGAATATGAATGAAATATTCATTGATTTTTCATAGAGAAGCAGACGATTTATATTTCGATGGTGTCATTTGAATACAGTTCATTTTGTGTAACTAGCCTTGTTTTTTTCAATGAAGTTTAAAGTTTTCAAGTATAATAAATTACTGTGTGATAGTTTTAAAAAATGCCAACGTTGAATACATCGCATGTTAAAGCTGTTTAAATAAATATTAATTTCATTTGGAAACTGAAAATTATGTATGATTGATTTTTTTTTTCTTTAATTTTCAAATGCATAAAAACAAAACAAAAAAAATCTCACACATTCATCTTATACAATTAAAGTGGGTGAGTAGAAATTTTATAAAAATTATATTTCATTAGAAATCGATATAATCCAAAATATCACAATTGTATGAAATCATTGATTAAATATATAGAACAATTTTATCACCATTAAATGCCCGAAATCAATGTTTTCTTATACTTAATGGTGATATTTTGGAGTATACCGAATTGTAACGATATATCAATTTTATAAAATTTTTAGCCACTCCCCTTTAACGTATGAGATGAAAATGTGAGAAAATGTATTGTTTCGTTTTAGTGCATTTTTAATTGAAAATTGGGATCCTATGCTTGAAATAGTTTATCCGATGTTTTGCGTTCTCTGAAATGTGTAAATTACATTGAAAATTCGAATTTCCAATTTCGGCCTCATTCCAATATTTTCCTTATATTTCACAATGCATGATAGGGAAAGTAAACTTTTGATATAGTGAATACATAGTTTACCTTACAGTTCCCTGTTATTTGTTCCTTTTTTTTTAAATATTAATATTTTTATTGTACAAGATAGCATATGGAGTAGATACTTATTTGAAATTATATAAATTCGCGGTTTTATAAAATATATTTTAAAAAGACCCCAAATAAAAAAGATATATCTCTAGGATGGTTTATCTTAGAATATTGGAATTTATTACTTTCCTTATATACATAATATATAAGGAAAGTATTGTGACGGGGTCGAAAATTCGAATTCGAGTTTTCGACGGGAGAGAACGTTTCAAGCATCCCTGATCACGAATCAAACATTTTTGAAGTGATGTCTGTGTGTGTGTGTGTGTGTGTGTGTGTCAGTGAGCCTGTGGAGACGATACCTGACGAACGAATAGACCGATTCAAACGAAATTTGGTACAAAAATCACAATTCGTAAACACTGGAAGCCTATTGTTTTTACACATAATCGAATGTTCAGAACCCCCCTAAATTTTCGAGCGAAATTTTGAAAAAATCGTCAAAAAAACAAAACCACTAATAAAGTTACGCAAATAGACATTTCTTATGTAATTTTTCTTTAGAAAACGATTGACCCGTTCTCGAGATATTACACATTTTTGAAAAAAATTATCAAAAAGTCATATAAAATAAAAAAAATATATTTCCTATTGAGAAACATATTCACTTTCATATGTAATACCATGCGATAAGTTTGTTGATATCATTCTCGTGGAACTAGCTCGTTCCATTCATGAAAAAAGATTCTTTGAATAATACTTTTGTATTTGAACGCCAATAGTCATTTATTTGCTATAAGAATAACTTATTTCTCCGTCCATAACGCTTGGCGATATTTGGGTGACGAATTTGACGGAATGTCGCCAACTTGGCGACATTTTAACTATAGCCAAATTAACAAAAATTTCGCCAAATGGATAAAAATGACGCTAAATCACTGAAAATGACGACTAATTGAAGAAAATCCAATATCTTGGAAAGAATATAAGTATCTACTATAAGAATAAAATTTTTTTTAACAGTAAAATTAGTAAATTCATTGCATTATATAAGGAAAGTCATGTGTTGCCCATATCAGATTTTTTTAATTTGTTTTGTCATTCAGCATTATATATAAAACCAGTATCTAATGAATATACTATTTTAGAAATTCATTTTTATATTTTGTCGGTTTTTGAAAGTCATTTCAAATTAAAGGTCAGATGTGATTATGTTTTTTTCTCGTATAATCACACCAAAATGTAATCACACTATGGTAAAGTATAAGTAACTGAACTTCTAAATTTCCTAAAATGTAGTCTTATAGTTTTGGAACTGGGGGGGAGATACAGGGATACATATATTGTACAGAAACACACACATACACAGACGTGTCGCGATAAAATTCGTTGATTCCTGTTGTAAAGTGTTCGAAAAGTGTAAATCCTTCGAAAATCAGTATTCAGCTTTTGCCTTTATTTTCATACAGGGTAAATGAAATGTCGGGCGCATCACATTTTAAAATTACATGATTTGTCAAGAAATTGAAATAGCAGAATTTTCTTCAGTTAGGTGGCACTAATATACTCCCAAATATATATATATATATATATATATATATATATATATATATATGTATATAATATATATATATATAATTATAATATATATATATATATATATAATCGCCTGTTGTTTGTAATACATCAGACGATCATTACAGTTCTATCTTTTATCGATCGAAGATCATAGCATTTTCACAGACTGTCAGAATGAGCAATATTAGAGAAATATCAGAGCAATATTTAGAGCAATATTCCTCTATCCCTTCTTACGAGAGTGACAGTAAGGAGTTTCAGAAGAGTTCATTGAAAAGTTTCAGCAACGGAGTCTCTTTCAAACAGTTTTTACTGTGTAAAAAGGGGAGGTTCGCATGTTCTCATTTGTTTGCAAAAGATCCAGTTTCTTGAAAATGCTTTACTAACCTCGAAATTATTGAATTGTTAGGGGTTTTATATCACGGGTATTTCTTCTGAAACTCTTCAATGACGTTCTCATGAGATTGGCTAGAATAATATCGTTATAAAATAAAAAAAAATCTGTCACTTCGTGGAAACGCCATTTTCTTCGATTTATAAAAAAAATAGATGTCCAATGATCGTCTGACGTATTCTAAGCAGCAGACGATATTTTTGTTATACTCGTACTTTTGAGGGTACATTAGTGCCATTTAACTGAAAAATTCTTCTATTTCAATTTCTCGGTTCATTTCGTGATTTTAAAATTTGGTGTGTACGGCTTTTTGATCACCGTGCATGGATACTATGCGTTATGTACGGTGTAGAAATGCTATACGTTATGTGTGATATCCATAATCTCATGCGTTAAATATGGTATAGAAACGCTATACATTATGTATGGTATTCATGATCCTATGCGTTATATATGTTATAGAATTGCTATACGTATTGTATTTTATTCATGATCCTATGTGTTATGTATGATACAGAAATGGTATACGTTATGTATGATATAAAAATGATATGCGTTATGTTTGATATAAAAATGTTATGTGTTATGTATGATATAAAAAGTCTATGCGTTATGTATGGTATAGACAGGAGGGGAGATCAGCAGAGATAAGAACTTCAGTTGAACATTCTCTATGCCTAACTTTGAACTCCATGTCCGGAGTGATACAAAATAAAATTTAAAAACAAGAAAGATCAATCATGCATAAGCATTGATTATGAAACACTTTCCAACTGAAATGTAATTTCATTTAAAAATTTCTAAAATGTGATTCATTCAGTGGTAATATATTTTACATTATCACAGTACTACAGTAATTTATTATACTTAAATATTTAAAACTGTATCGAAATATATCATCATCTGATCATCATCTGATTCTTTCATCTGATCATCTGATTCTGAAATCATCTGATTCTTTATGCAAAATCAATGAATATTTCATTCATGTAACTTGTATTCCAGACTCCAGAGCTAAATAATTTTGTGTGAAAAAAATTCAGCAATTCTTATGTAATTCATCTTACAGTCGCTTGAGATATTTGCATTCTGCATATGTTAAAATTAGGCTTCCTTGAAGAAATAATAAAAGTTTAGGGATCATTTAAAATCACAACTATTGTAATTGCATAGGCACGGAATTTAGATACACAGATAATACACAGATAATATATATGTGTATGTGTATGTACTCAGAGTATTGGAATCGTGCCGAAGATCGGAACTCGAATTTTCAAAGTATCTACACGTTTTGGGACTTCTAGAACACGAAAAAACTACTTTTAGGAAGACGTCTGTGTGTGTAAGGGTGTATCTGTGTATGTTTCTGTGTGTCTGTGTGGATATTACATCCACTCTAATTGAAAAACTAATGGACCGAATTTCATACAATTTGGTAGGTATGTTTTTTGTGGGAAATCCTGATGTTCATTAGATTATAGTACGATTCGTAATAAAAGAATCTGCCTTCTTTGCGAAATGGCCGCAGAAATTGCCTTTATCCACTCTAGCTAAAAACTAATGAACCAAATTTAACAAAATTTGGAGTATAATATTTCAATAACCTACAAGTGATTTATATACCAAATTTAACAAAATTTTGTATATAAATCATTTGTAGGTTATTCTACTACGATTCGGGAAAAAGGAACGGGCTATTTTTGCGAAATGGCCAGCAAAAATCGTTATATATAAAAATAAAAGACTACGTGTGCTCAATTATATCAATTAAATTCCTATATTATATGTGATTTTTGACAACAAAAAGAATAAGACTAACCCCATTACTCTAGGACTAGCCGTTCTTGAGATATTCTAGTTTTTTCGCGTTTTCGCTACGCCACCTTTGACAATAAGTCTAGCTATCAAATGAGAACCAAATTTAAGTTTAACGTGTAAATTCAATGTCATTTAAAATACTTATGTTGTGCAGATAAACTCAAATTATCATTGAATAAATAAAGAGAACGAATATGAGTCTGCAGAGAAAGACATGTGCTGTCCACATCAGAATTTTTAGCAATATTGCACCAATGATTTATAGAAGTGAACGGGGATTATTTTCAGGCCATTTCGAAAAAAATGTATGATCTATATTTAAAGATCCATCAAATTTTTGTCGAATAAAATGTTCAACAAATTTAAGCTGTGTACCAAATTTTAACTCTCTAGGACGTAGGAAAGTGCATTTAAAATGCCATCAATTAAATTTATCATGAAGAGTTATATAAAATTTAAAAAAAATGAAAAATTGTTATCTACCAAATTTGTTTTAAAATATGAAGCCACTCCCATATGCAAAACGTTTAAACAAATGGAGAGATATTTATTATATAATATCTCTCTCTTTTCTTTCTGGAAGATATCCCAAAGTCAGAATTTAATTGAATTTGTTTTTTTCCCTATATTAAATAATTTTTTTAATTAAAAAACTACTTAACATATTTTACTGAATTTTTTTTATATATTCTATGGGATAATGTGAATATTTCCTAAAAATTTCGAAGCAATTCGTGAATTTTAAATTTACTTAAAAAATGTTTGAAAAATTAGGTCCCATAGGGTTCAATGTATTTCATTTTTTCAACCCGGGTTCAATAAAAAACTAATTGGGTGATATTATTTATTTATATTCCCATAGGTCCTACAGACCGTCTGAACAACATACTAAAATTTCATTTTGATAAACTCATTTTTACGGCAGTTATCGTGCTAATGGACAGACAGACAGACAGACAGACAGACAGACAGACAGACAGAATGAACAAAGTCATAAACACTTTTCAACTTTGTTGTAAAGTGTTAAAAAATCAGTCAAAGACAATACTAAAATAATGGGATTAAAGAAACATAACAGAATGGAACTGTAGAAGAATGGAATTACCATGAAGTTTGACATTCCATGTTTCGATTTTAAACATTTTTTTAAATTTACTAAATGTACGAGTATATCACACATAATTGACTTACACATCACACCACTACTCTTGGACTTCTTGTTATTGAATTTAACTCGCAACTATTACGTATATGTTTTCCTTTTACTATAAGTACAGAGTCCACTTCGACGATAAGAACTTGCAATTTTGTCTCAGTAGTTCAACGGTAGAGCGTCGGCTGGCCAGTTCAGAGATCGAGGGTTCGACTCCTGGTTGTGGCAGCAAGGCATTTTACACAAGTCTCTGCATTAAGTTGAAAACACTTTATTTTCTGGACATGGGAAAATATATTTTGTAGAGGCAATTTAAGTTCTTGCGACGTTTTTATCCTTAAAATTACGTATATTTGGCTGATTTTCATGCAGATTAGCCTAAAACAATTATCTTAATTGAGAACGATTAAATGTTAAATTATGTCTATATTATGAATCCATCTGTTTTCAACGTGTTCTAAATTTTGTCATCTGATATTCAAAATCTTATTTTAAAGAAACGGCATTGACCATGACAATATTACTCAATATTGCTACCCAATATTATTTTTCCAATATTGTTACGCAATCGTATTTGCCCAGTGTTGTTACCTAATATTATTTGTCCAATATTGTTACCCAATATTATTTACCCATTATTTCTGCGTTATCTTAGAATACACTAAATTTCGAGTCATGTATATTTTTATAAAAATAATCGAACCTCATTTTTTTTCTCCAATATAGCGGCGCTTCCTATGTTTATCGCTGTTTCTGAAAGACTTAAGTGTTCTCGAAATCTTCTCTGCCGATTTTATTATCTGTTAAGAAATATGGAGTCAATTACAATTTCCTCGCGAGTTGAATATTTTACAGTTTTAAAATTTACCACTTGTAATGTTCTGAGGTTTGCATTTATGTTTGTTATTATGTGCATTATACCTTGTTTATCAACATATATATTAACAACTGTTCTTGTTTTATCTATAACTGATTTTTTTTTCATTTTTGTATCAAAGCTGCTGTTCATTGAGCATTTCTCTAGTACACTGTTTATAGGTCTTACATTGCGAAGTTATTGACATCCAATAGTACCAGAAAATTACGGATACAATTTTAAAAACAGACAATTAATGACAATAGTTGCACACTAATTATAAAGAAAATCATCTTACCTATTTTATAAACCACCTGTGAAAATGTATCCTTTTTTTTGTCAGTCAAATATCGGTTTTTTATCTTCACGAGGCTTACATTAGTAGGAGGATGTTGCTATAAACTAATCCGTCTAACCCTGTAAAAATCCTCAATACGCACAAATCCTTTGCTCATAGACACTAACACAAACACAGAAATGTCGGAAGAGAAGCCCAGGAGCAGATAAAAAGAGAAGAAAATCTTATGCAGAGAGAATCTCCTGTTAAATTTTCCCCATACCTAACTTGCATCTCCGCATCCGAGCTTTAGACTCGGAAGGAGCACGATCTAGGGTTGCCAGGTAAATGAGACCTTCAGAACCGTCGCCAAGGCCTTTCGTGTTGGCGATGGTTCAGGTGAAGGAAAATAAAAACCTGTAGCTCCCTGTTTTTGAATAAATAATAGGGTATGACTGGAGAGGTTTTTTTTTGTAATGACTTATGTATTCGTTATCTATTGGGATAAAATTTATTTTTTGTAGTGTCTAAGAAGTATAAGTGATTGATTTTCAGAGAAATGCGCATTTAGTGAGATGTATAACTTCGAAAATGTTAGTTGACTATAAACAGTCGCGGAGATTTGAATATAAATATTTTGGGAATTTTAACAGCTATAAAATGTGATGTTTATGCGTAAAAAAAACATATCTATGAACGTGAAATGCTTTATTATGTGCCGTTAGTACCTGCTATGCGGAAAAAAAAATACAATTATTTTATCTTTCCTTATTTAGAATGTTTTCAGACATTCTAATTTAAAATGCAATCATTAATGAAAATATATTTTCAATAATTTGATCAAAAGAACATTCAGCAGACAATTTCGGTATTTGACATGTAATTCTGCTAATGTGGTTCCAAAGGAATTCAAAATGTATAAAAATGTAAATTATAAAATTTTAAAAAAAATCGTCTGCTATAACTGTAAATAAAAATATATCAAAAACGATTGGATTTACAGGTTTAATTAAGAAACGTTGGAATACTTTTTCTGCATATGGTGGTGTAAAATCGAATTTTGTATGCCATTCAAGAGTTATGGCTGGAATAATGTTGGAACAAAAACAACGATGTTCATACATTTTTCGAACAAAATTCCAAGATTTTATATTTTTGCCATTACTTATATAGCTTGTAGTCCTATGTGTTGTCAAAGTGTAGTCTACCTTTAGCAGTTTGGGCTGAGTTCAGGCAGTTGAAAATTCATCACTTATTCAATTAGTTTCACTCAGCATAAAGATATTAGATCACAACTTTGAATTCGATTTTTTTTTACTTTCCCTATATGCTCAGTAGGAGAAATATTATGACGTGGTGGAAAATTCGAATTAGACTTTGCGACGGAAGAGCACGTTTCAAGCATCTCTGAAGCGCGTGTGTAAGTATGTATGTGTGTAAATATGTAATGTGTGTATGTGTAAGTATGCGTATGTATCCATGGGGCTGTAAAAGCGACCTCACGAACGATTGGATATGCATATAGGGAAAGTATTGTGATGTAGTCGAAAATTCGAATTAAAGTTCTCGACGGAAGAGCACGTTTCAAGCATCTTTGAACTCGAATCGAACGTTTTGGAGGTGATGTCTGTGTGTGTATGTGTGGATTGGTACCGGTCTCCGGAAGTGTTGTCGCGACACAAGGCTTGCTTAACCGGAGAATGGGGGTCACAGTCCCCCAACGGCCAAACTTGAGGTACCTTCCTTTCTTAGTATGTTTCCATTTTGGGTTATGTATTTTAATCTTCTAGGAAGTGTTGCGTCGCGTCTTTTAAATAAGATTCTAGTCATTCATTTATGCTTTTTTATATCTTATATGTATATATATATACATGTGTATGTGTGTGTGTGTATGTGTGTGTATATGTATATATATATACATGTGTATATATATAAATTTATATATATATATATATATATATGTATATATATATATATATATATGTATATAATTGAAGATTTTTATGATTACTTGTAATACATATACCCGAGAAATACCAATGAAAATTGCTTGTAAACTGAAGGTTTTTGCAAATCAGAAGCCTAGTGTAGCACGATGAACTATGCAAGAAGTTTGGAAATTGAAAAATGGAAACTAGTGATTATAAAAGGAATAAAATGTATATGAAAAGCATTTCTGAAACCATGTACGTTATCAAGGGCCATACATGTTTCATTAATGCTGATTCTACGTTTCTGTTTACATAACTGTAAAATGTATTACAGAAATAATGTAAATGGCCCGACGTAGAAAAAAAGACAAAGTGGATCAAAAACACAAAAAAATCAAACATGAATATAAAATATTCTGTTACACCAGCTTGTGGCTAATTATTGAATTGAGGATGCAAAGTATTATAAAGTAATATCAAAAGAATATAATGAAAATATATCTACCCCTAGTACAGTGGTACTTCTGGAAAAGCATGTGTATTACCAATCATCTCAGAACAGGTTACAGTGAATTTTTTGTTACTGACTAAGCAGTTTTCTCAAAGCAGGTTAAAGTGAATTATACGAATAGTTTAACTGTTAGAAGAAGACATGGAGTTTATGAATTATTTAGAAATGCTAGAGTATGATCTGTCAATATGTTGTTGTAATTGTTGCAAGTTTTTGAATTTAAATTTAAAATGTGTTTTAATAAAAGAAAAAATAAGATTGGGCGGGTAGTTATTTTTGATGACGGTGTTGATGATATATAGCTAAGCAAAAGCTACGAGACAATTATCAGAATGGTGAGGAAAAAGGACCAACTGGGAATACATAAAAGGCCTAGGGGGATTGTGACCCCTAGTTCCCGGTTAATAGTCGACTTTTACACCAATGGTAGCACTCCCGGAGCCATATATTACCTGAGGTCCTATTTCAGAACAACGTCAAAACAGAAGACGAACTCACAACAAGAACATGGAACCGATAGAGATATAATATAAAAAATATAAAATATTCGAAATCGAAAAGATATGTCTAGTTACTTTTTTGGTACACTTAGTACACTTGTATATTTTCGTTTTATGAGATACACACACACACACGTATATATATATATATATATATATATATATATACTGAAACTTTCAGTAACAATGGGTTATAGTGTATGAAGGACCAAAAGGTAGACAAAGTTCTTTTAAAAAAATGAAAATTCAAAAATTTATAACTCTTAATTTATAACTCTTACTATTAAAACACAAATTTGACTCCTTTTCTTGTTTTAGAATACTGCATGAAATGTTTTTGATATACTGCACATGTATTAAATAAATTCATTAAAAATATCTTTTAAAATTTCATATGTATTAAATATTATTAAGAGATTCGACTTTTAGTGTAAAATGTGACGCAACATCTCCACGTCATCCCCATAAATCTCTCACGTGATATTATCTTGCTAACATGTGCCAATTACCTGCTAACAATAGAAAATCGTTCGCATCAAAGTACTTTCCCTAACCTACATAAACCATACGTTTTTAATACTTTCCAACTTCTTTTGAAAAATGTTTATGACTGGTCATTCTGTCTGTCTGTCCGTTCGCACAATTACTGCCGTAAAAATAACTTTATCAAAATGAAATTGTAGTATGTTGTTGAATCGGTCTGTGGAACCTATGAAAATGAATAATATCGCCCAATTAGTTTCGGATTGCACCCGGGTTGAAAAATAAAAATACACTAGCCGAATACCCGTTGAAAATCAACGATCTAGCAATAAGCAACACCGAATAATGTAAATTTTTTAATAATTCGAGTTTCACATTTATTCGGTTAATTTAAAATTTCAGTGTGCAGAACCCCCTAAAGAAGAAAATATTGGAAATCTGAAATTACACAATTTCTTGCTTTCGAATAATCTACCCGTACACTAAATTTGATGTCTCTATACTATCGCCAAGCATAATTTTTCTATAATTTCAACTTTCGAACGGTTTTTTGTGTAGCATGCCCCTTAAATGAACATTTTAGAAAAACTGTATGTCATCTTGTGTTTTTTATCAAATAGTTATCCCATATACCAAATTCCGACCCTCTATCAAATTGTAAAGGAGGTGTTTCTCATTTGTTCGTCAAATTGAATATTTTAGTGTTCGTCACTCTCTACAATAGCAAATGTAGAAAACTGAAATTGGACACTTTCTTCCCTTCCAACTATCTACTCGTCCACCAAATTTGAAGTCTCTATCTTATCGCGAATGATGCTTTTTCTATGATTTCACCTTTCGAATATTTTTGTGTGAAGTACCTACCCCCTTAAATGAACATATTTTAAAATCTCTATTATTTTTAGTTCTCTATCAGATAATTGTCTCATATATCAGATATCAAGCCTCTATCGCATTTTGAAAAGGGATTTTCTCATTTAATCTGAAAATCGAACATTTGAGTTTGCAGCACCCCCTAAAGTAGAAAATATTTAAAACATAAATTGCACATACAGTTCCTTTTGAACTATCTACCCGTACATCAAATTTGAAATCTCAATCCCATCCCGAAGCATAGTTTTTCGTCATTTCACCATTCGAACGTTTTTCTCCGAAGCACCCTCTTAAACGAACATTTTTGAAAAACTATTTTGTATTGGGTGTTTTCATCCAATGATTAGCCCATATACAAAATTTCAAGTCTCTATCAAATTTAAAGCAAGCGTTTCTCCTTTTTTCGGCAAATCGAGAATTTTGCTATGCGGCATCCCCTAGAGTAGCCATATTGAAAATCTGAAATTGCACCCTTTCTTCCCTTCGAACGGTTTACCCATACACCAAATTTGAAGTCTCTATCTCAGCTCAAAGTATGCTTTCCTTTCATTTCACTTTTTGAACGTTTTGGTGTGGCCCACCCCCTGTACAGAACATTTTTGAAAAATTGGATTTTTTCAAGGGGGGTTATGGAACGATCGACCCATGTACTAAACTGCAAGTCTCTATCTACTTGGGAAGTGCCTTAAAAAAGCGCGACGGACAGACAGACCGACGGACACTTGGCAATTAATATATATAGATTGAACCTTATGGGACTTAATTTTTCACACAATTTTCAAGCGGAATTAGAATTCACAAATTACTTCGAAAATTTTAGAAAATACTCAAATTATCACATAAAATGTGTCAAAAAAAACTTAGCAAAGTAAGTCGGGTAGATTTTAAATAAAAATTGATATAATAATTACACCTATATTATATGAAGAAATCACGTGACTCGTTGCAAAATAAAAGAAGGTTTCCCTTTTTTCCGCTGTGCAAAACGTAGATGTTTGAAAATCGTTTAAATTTATATTTAGTGTTACATCCTCCATAAAACCGTTTTATTTTTGCGTATTATCTGTGTAAAATGTATTTTATTTTAAATAATCACTCAATTTTCCTTATTTATATAACGCAGTCTAATTTTAACGCTAAGCCATATCATACAGAATGTGAAGAAATAAAGCGATTGCAAGGTGAGTTGTATAAGAATCGCTGATTTATTTTCACGCAAACTTATTTAGCTCTAGAGTTCGGAACATAAGTAATATGAATGAAATATTCATTGATTTTGCATTAAGAGGCAGATTTTATTTCGGTGAAGTCACTTAAATAAAATTCATTTCGTGTAACTATCATTGTCTTTTTCGATGAAGTTTTAAGTTTTCAAGTAGTAGTATTGTGGCAATTTTAAAAATCTGATGTGGGCAGCACATGACTTCCCCTGCACATTTATATTCACGTTCTCTTTATTTTAATTACATTTAATTCACTTTTAATTCAATTTTCGTTCTCATTCGATAACCGGACTTATTTTCAAAGGTGGCGTAGAGAAAATACGAAAAAACTAATATATCTCGAGAACGGCTAGTCCTAGTGTAATGGGGTTGGTCTTATTCTTTTCTTCGTTAAAAATTACGTATAAACAAGCATTTCATGGATATATTTGAGCATACGTAGTTCTTTAGTTTAGATTTTGATGATTTTTGCGGGCCATTTTGAAAAAAAAGGCAGGTTATTTTTTTCCGAATCGTACCAAAATCTAATCAGCACCAGGATGACCCGCAAGCGACTCATCTACCGAATTTTGTGAAATTCGGTCCATTAGTTTTTTAATTAGAGTGGATACAAAATCTGCCCAGACAGACACACAGACATACACACAGACGTCAAGCTAAAAATGGTTTTTTCGTATTCTAGAGGTCTTGAAACGTGTAGATCCGTCGAAAACTCGAGTTGCGATTTTCGACATGATTCCAATACTTTCCCTATAGATTACCATGTATTGCAGGGAAAGTAAAAATAGGTTATTCTTATAGTAGATACGTATATTCTTTCCAAGGTATTAAATTTTCGTCAATTAGTCGTCATTTTCATTGATTTGTCAATTAGTCGTCATTTTCATTGATTTAGCGTCATTTTTATCCATTTGGCGAGATTTTCGATTTTTGGGCGAGATTTAATTTGGCAACATTAAAAAAAGTCGCCAAGTTGGCGATATTCCTCTAAATTCGTCGCCAAAATCTCGCATTCTAGATGTTTTGAAACGTGTAGATCCGTCGAAAACTCGAGTTGCGATTTTCGACATGATTCCAATACTTTCCCTATAGATTACCATGTATTGCAGGGAAAGTAAAAATCTGATGTGGGCAGCACATGACTTTCCCTGCAGACTTATATTCACGTTCTATTTATTTAAATTAAATTTAATTCATTTTTAATTCAATTTTCATTCTCATTTGGAAACTGGACTTATTTTCAAAAATGATGTAGGAAAAATAAGAAAAACTAAAATATCTCGAGAACGGCTAGTCCTAGTGTAATGGGGTTGGTCTTATTTTTTTCTTCGCTAAAAATTACGTATTAAACAAGGGCTTTATTTTAATGGCTATATTTGAGCATACGTAGTTCTTAAGTTTAGATTTTGAGGATTTTTGCGGGCCATTTTGCAAAAAAAGGCAGGTTATTTTTATTGGAATTATACCAAAATCTAATCAGCACCAGGGTGGCCTACAAGGGACTTATCTACCAAATTTTGTGAAATTCGGTCCATTAGTTTTTCAGCTAGAGTGGATACAAGCTTTTGCGGAACATTTCGCAAAAAAAAGGCGGTTTCTTTTATTCCGACTCGTACCCAAAACTAATCAGCACTAGCCCCGCCCACAAGTGACTTACTTACAGAATTTAGTGAAATTCGGTCCATTAGTTTTTTAGTTAGAGTGGATACAAAATCTGCACAGACAGACACACAGACAGACAGACAGACACACACACAGACGTCACGCTAAAAATGGTTTTTTCGTATTCTAGAGATCTCGAAACGTGTAGATCCGTCGAAAACTCCAATTGTGATTTTCGGTATGATTCCAATACTTTCCCTATACATTACCATGTATTGCAGGGAAAGTAAAAATGTCAGAGTTGAAAGCATCACATTTTAGCGATTTAACCAAAATTACAGTTGGAAAGTGTTTCATAACCAGTACTTTATTCATGATTGATTTTTCTTGTTATTATTTATTCACCTTAATGTATGGAAAAAGTATTGTTTTCCAGAATGTCTTTTCAATTCCAAATGTTGACGGATAAGCACATTGTAAGATCATTTTTTACCCCTCAAGAATAAATACACTTAATGCTATAAGATTTAATATGTGGATTGTGTTAAAAACTAGAAATAAAAAAATTCAGTCATTTTTACTTTCCCTGCAATACACGGTAATGTATAAGGAAAGTATTGGAATCATACCGAAAATCACAACTCGAGTTTTCGACGGATCTACGCGTTTCGAGACCTCTAGAATACGAAAAAACCATTTTTAGCGTGACGTCTGTGTGTGTGTCTGTGCAGATTTTGTATCCACTGTAACTGAAAAACTAATGGACCGAATTTCACAAAATTTGGTAGGTAAGTCACTTGTAGGCGAGTCTGGTGCTGATTAGTTTTGAGTAAGATTCGGGATAAAAGAACCCGCCTATTTTTGCGAAATGGCCCGCAAAAGCTTGCATCCACTCTAAATGAAAAAGTAATGGACCGAATTTCACAAAATTCGGTAGATGAGTCATCTGGGTTACTCTGGTACTGATTAGATTTTGGTACGATTCGGAAAAAAATAACCTGCCTTTTTTTGCAGAATGGCCCGCAAAACTCGTCAAAATCTAAACTAAAGAACTAGGTATACTCTAATATATCCATTAAATGCTCGTTTAATACGTAATTTTTAACGATGAAAATAATAAGACCAACCCCATTACACTAGGACTAGCCGTTCTCGAGATATTTTAGTTTTCCGTATTTTCTCTACGCCACCTATGAAAATAAGTCCGGTTACCGAATGAGTACGAAAATTGAATTAAAAGTGAAATAAATTTAATTAAAATAAAGAGAACGTTAACATAAGTCTGTAGGGAAAGTCATGTGATGCCCACATCAGATTTTTTACTTTCCCTGCAATACATGATAATGTATAGGGAAAGTATTGGAATCATGTCGAAAATCGCAACTCGAGTTTTCGACGGATCTACATGTTTAGAGACCTCCAGAATACGAAAAAACTATTTTTAGCGTGACGTCTATGTGTGTGTCTGTGTGTCTGTGTGTATGTCTTTCTGTGTGTCTGTCTGTCTGTCTGTGCAGATTTTGTATCCACTCTAACTAAAAAACTAATGGACCGAATTTCACAAAATTTGGTAGGTAAGTCACTTGTGAGCGAGTCTGGTGCTGATTAGTTTTAGGTATGATTTGGATTAAAAGAACCCGCCTATTTTTGCGAAATGGCCCGCAAAAGTTTTCATCCACTCTAACTTAAAAACTACGGCACCGATTTTCACAAAATTTGGTAGATGAATCACTTGTGAGTTACGCTGGTCCTGATTAGATTTTGGTACGATTCGGAAAAAATAACCTGCCTTTTTTCGCAAAATGTCCCGCAAAAATCGTCAAAATCTAAACTAAAGAACTAGGTATATTCAAATATATTCTTTAAATGCTCGTTTGATACGTAATTTTTAACGACAAAAATAATAAGGCCAACCCCATTACACTAGGCCTAGCCGTTCTCGAGATATTTTAGTTTTTCGTATTTTCTCTACACCCCCTTTGAAAATAAGTCCGGTTACCGAATGAGAACGAAAATTGAATTAAAAGTGAAATAAATTTAATTAAAATAAAGAGAACGTTAATATAAGTCTGCAGGGAAAGTCATGTGCTGCCCACATCAGATTTTTATCACTGTAATGGCTTTGATTGCACATGAGTATACCCAAATGCTATGCAAAATGTCGTCGCATTCGTTATGGCAGCCACCGTACAATAAAAAGGGCAGAAGCTTTGTGGTACACTGCATTCAAATAATTTAAAACGCCGAAACGTTAATTTTGACGTATTTACGAACAAAATACGCAATAAAGTGACTGAATGAAGAATGCTATTGATATGTTGAATAAAATGAATTTTCTACTTTTAATCTCGCACAGCCCAAGATGAATTTTCTGATATAGCATATGGAAGACATTGATAATTAGAACTATAATATGGATGTTAATGATATCAAAATATTTTAAATTGACACAAGCAAGTCAACTGCATCTGCCGATATCGTTAAACTGTTACCAACTTGGAAAAAGAAAACTTTAAGAACTTTCGTAATTACATATTTTAAAATATCAACTTGGGTATCAAATTTGACAAAATGCATATTTTTTCATGTTCGTAACAATTGTGATATAAGTTGAAATAAAGTCTATGAAACATGAATGTATAAGAAAATTTAGTGGTGCCCCTAGCTCCAAATATTTGAAATAAATTTAGTAAGAATAAATGTTTAATCACATGCATATCTATTGTATCTATTATTGTGTTTCGTTTTCTCACTAAGAACAACTTTCAACTGGCGATAAAATGCATTGTCTTGAACATCACAAAATCATTCTTAATATTTAAATAAAGAATCAAATGCCATTAATGATTTTCTATGAGTCTGACGTATATATTTATGGCGCTTAATTAATCATTAACGTCAGATCCAGAAGAGAAGTTTCTAAAGTTCATGTGCGCCTGTTTTAAAAGGAATCATTTAAGCAAAGTGGGTCGTTATGAATAGAGGCAACTCATAATAAAATATTTCCTACTTTTACGTACGTATATGTGCTTGAAATACAAAATACTTTCAATTAAGTGATAAAGTCAGTAGCTTAATTTAGAAATTTTAGCTCCTTAAGAAAAATATTTTAATTACATTGAAAATATTATCCCCCCCCCCCCCCCCGAAAAAAAATATGATGTGGGCAACACATGACATTCCATATATAATGCAATGAATTTACTGCTTTTACAGTAAAAAAATAGGTTATTCTTATAGTAGATACTTATATTCCACCCAAGATAAAAAAATCTGATGTGGGCAACACATGACTTTCCTTATATAATGTAATGAATGTACTTTTACAGTAAAAAAAATAGGTTTTTCTCATAGTAGATACTAATATTCTTTTCAAGATATTGAATTTTCGACAATTAGTCGACATTTTCATTGATTTAGCGTCATTTTTATCCATTTGGCGAGATTTTCGTTAATTTGGCAACATTTCAAAAAGTCGCCAAGACGGCGACATTCCGCCAATTTCGTCGCCAAAATCTCGCCAAGCGTTATGGACGAAGAAATAAGTTATTCTTACAGCAGATAAATGACTATTGGCGTTCAAATACAAAAGTATTACTCAAAGTATCTTTTTTCATGAATGGAACGAGCTAGATCCACGAGAATGATGTCACCCAATTTATCGCATGGTATTACATATGAAAAGTGAACATGTTTCTCAAAAGAATTTTTTTTTTTATTTTATATGATTTTTTGATATTTTTTTTGAAAAATGCAATAACACGTATCAACACATGCAATAACACGTATCCTAGTAAACATAAAATTAAAACTTTGTTCTTGCAAAAAGAAAAGTATCATAGTTTAAAAGAAAACACGAAACAACGTATCCTCGAAACAACTATATGTTTCATTGTTTATTTAGTTGTGCATAATTACGTTTTTACTTTTCTCATATACAATAATGTATAAGGAAAGTATTGTGATGGGGTCGAAAATTCGAATTCGAGTTTTCGGCGGGAGAGCACGTTTCAAGCAACCCGGATCACGAATTAAACATTTCTGAACTGGTGATGTATCTGTGTATGTGTGTGTGTGTGAAAGTATGTGTGTGTATGCGTGTCAGTGAGCCTGTGGAGACGATAACTAGCAAACAAATGGACCGATTCGAACAAAATATGGTACAAAAATCACAATCCGTAAACACTGGAAGCCTATTGTTTTTATATGCAATCGAATGTTCAGAACCATCCTAAATTTTCGAGTGAAATTTTGAAAAAATCGTCAAAAAATCAAAACCTCTAATGAAGTTACGCAAATAGACATTTCTTATGTAATTTTTCATTAGAAAACGATTGACATAAATTTTAGAAAGCGAACATGAACCGTTCTCGAGATATTATACATTTTTCAAAAAAATTATCAAAAAGTCATATAAAATAAAAAAAAAATTTCCTATTGAGAAACATGTTCACTTTTCATATGTAATATCATGCGATAAATTTGGTGATATCATTCTTGTGAATCTAGCTTGTTCCATTCGTGAAAAAGATACTTTGAGTAATACTTTTGTATTTGAACGCCAATAGTCATTTATCTGCTGTAAGAATAACTTATTTCTTCGTCCATAACGCTTGGCGAGATTTTGGCGACGAATTTGGTGGAATGTCGCAAACTTGACGACTTTTTTAAATGTTGCTAAATTAACGAAAAACTCACCAAATGGATAAAAATGTCTCTAAATCAATGACGACTCATTGATGATGACGACATGGAAAATGACGACTCATTGACGAAAATTCAATATCTTGGAAAAAATATAAATAACTACTATAAAAATAATCTACGTTATTTTTACTGTAAAAGTAGTAAATTCATTGCATTATATAAGGAAAGTCATGTGCTGCCCACATCAGATTTTTACTCATTGAGTCCGTGTATGTGCTTTCTGCTAATTTCAATTAGCTGCGCTCTCTACTCGGTGCAGCGAGCTTGAGTTAGTGTATTGCTTGGGAATTACTTGATAAACGAAACCATTTTTATGTTAAATATTTTATTTAAATATTATCGAAGTATATTAAGAATCCGCATAAATATTTCATTTTAGAGTTAAAGCACTCTTATAGTTTGTGAGGCGATAATGTACTGTTATATATTTAGGGCTTTAATAATGACTGTCCAAATGACTGCCATTAAAAAAATTGGCGAATGACCCCCCCACCCCATCCTAAGTGTCTTATTACGTGGGTCTTATTACTACTTATGTCAAGCCCCATATTGTGATTAATTTATCGTTTGCGTTTTTGAATTAATTTACGAAAGCTTGTTTCGAGACTAAAATAGCATTTAAAGCACAAATCCATGGAAGTAAAAGTAAGGAGTTAAAACTCCATACTAAGAAAACGTCAATATCGTTTGAGACAATAATTCAAGTTGCGCTGGAATAAGAGAAGTAGTTCTGCATTGTATGCATTTCTATGGCGAAAGGCCTAATATATTTATTTAAACTGCCCATTTTGAAAAAATAAATTATTAGCGCAATGCAAAGTAGAACTGAAATAATAAAGAATATTTCTACGTATTCAAAACTGTTTTACCTTTCAATTTATTTTTATCCCCCTATATTCTGTACTCTATTCTACAACTAGGAAAAATATTGGTTAATTCTACGCATAATTAGTTAACTCTTAATTTAAAAATAATCAAGAATACATATATTACATATTACACTTTTCTGCTATGTCAACTAAAAATAGCAGCTACTTTACTAACACTAGCGACACCTAGATATAATTCTCAAAGCATTATGGCATTTTCAAGCGTTTCATCCGTAGGGGTTTTATCTCCTTTTTTCTAACTCCATGCACAAATCCTCCCCACCGCGCCTAATGTTTAAACCTCGATCCAAGGTAGGAAATATATTTTCAAAAGATTTATTAATAATGCGTTTCATCTATTGCGCTTTTTCATTTTTTCGCCATTCGCCAAAAATAAAATAAATTATCAAAATGATAATGTAACTGAAATACAGCAGGCACTGCTAATTGTACTTTACCCTCAAACACCATTTATTTATGTTTTTTCAGTGTTTGAAATTATTTGTGTGAGGCGCTATATTTCTCGCTGAGCCTCTAGTTTATTAGTCTTCTATCGGTAGACCCGTTCTTCGCACACGATATATAATGTAAAGAAACCTAAAATTCACAATTATGAGAAAATTCCTGTAGTATTCTATATGACGCTGTTAATCATTCTATTAAAATAGGTAACTTTATTCTCCTAAAAAGAAGTATAAGAAACTTATAATTATCGTCACAAATGAAATTATCTTCACAAGTGAAAGCACTAAAATGGTATTAGACACACACCCCTTTTATTCTGCTTCAACAATTGGCTGCACAAAATTCAATTAATTGGCCAAACACAATTGAGTTAATTGGCTAAACACAATTGGCTAATTGACTAAAATTGACTATACTATGGGTTTTAAAAAGTTTTGCCAAAATAAGACCGATGACGTAAGACATTGAAAATATAAGTAATTACCGTAATCTTTAAACCCGAAGCCCGTAATGGATATAATCCAGCCAAAAATGCAATTCCGATAAAAAAAAATTATATAACTTAATTGGGCACTTCGAAATAGTTTTACATGATGTCAACCGGAATAGGGCCAACGGTGCAATTCAACGCTAGAAACACAGTAACGTGGATTTTATATGTCATTTTTTCAATGTAAAAGAAATAAATTCATAACATTATATAAGGAAAGTCATGTGCTGCCCATATCAGATTTTTTATTAATATCTCCACAACCCCTGCAACTAGAAACTGGGAACAGGAATTCAATTTTAAGTGGGGCTATTTCAGAGCTACCCACAAAATTTAATGACATTCGGTGCACCTGCAGCAGTTCTCCCGTAATAAGGCAAATGCACACAGAGACAGATTTTCAGTTTTATTTATGTAGCTTTTCAATTTTATTTACACAGATGGGTTTCTTAAAGTAAAGGAGTCCCAGGTTCGATTTAGGTAAAGGAGAATAAAGGGCTGCCTCCTGCGCCAGGGTAGATTGCAGGGTTCACGTCGACAATACGGGCTTGCGATTTCGTCCCAGTAGCTCAACGGTAGAGCATCGGCTGCTCAGTTTGAAGATCCATGGTTCGATTCCCGGTTGGAGCAACAAGGTTCTTTACAATGGCGTCCGAAAAAATCAAATCTGTAGGTTAGTGCAAAAATGGAGGTCTGAAAGTGATCCTATTAAGACCAGCACGGATGAGCTGTACTGTGGGACATGGGAATATAGCTCTTTATAGTAGATATATACTCTATAGGAATACAGGATGTCCCAAAAACATTGACCTCGGCTTTTAATCCTTAAATATTGATCTTAGACACATATAATGAATTACAAAGTTGCGTAAAAAGAGGTACAGCATTTTATGAAATCGATAAAAATTTTCAGGTGATTAAATTTGAAGAAATATAAAATTTAAATTGTTATACAGCCCCCGTATAAAAATATTTCCAATGAGTAAAATGTGCCCCATACACTAATAAAGTGATGTACAAAATTTTAGCGCTTTATCATAAAAAGTCCCAGAGATATGTTTAAACAAAGTTGGTGAGGGAATAACCACAAATTAAAAAGTAAATGTTTATATCAAGAGTGAAAATGACGCTACGCAGAAATGCATCATAGGCGAATAATATCTGCCTCTTATCTTTAATGGATCTTTGGCATGGAAGGAAAATATTTTGAGCAAGCTTTGTAATCTTAGTGTAAAGTTATTATTTCTACACAGTGTAGACACTTTTGTACCAATAAATAGCAATATTATTATTTATTTATGGAATCATTGTTTTCTTTCTTAATTTGTGTATGACCCCTGAAACGCGATCTACCGATATGATTTTTCCCCTTTGAGAGCCCATGTCAATGGATCGAAAAGTAGTTTAAGTCAGCATTTTTACCTTTTCATATCTCTGGGACTTTTTATGACAAAATGCTGATATTGTGTACCTCATCTTATTAGTGTATGGGGCACATTTTACCCATCGGAAATGCTTCTGTACGGGTTCCATATAAAAATTTAGATTTTGTATTTCTTAAAATTTAATTCCCTTGAAAATTTTAATCGATTTCATAAAATTCCGTACTCTTTTTTACGCAACTTTTTAATTTATTATATATGTCTAAGATCAATATTTAAGGAAAAAAAACCGAGGTCAATGTTTTTGGGACACCCTGTATAGTAGGTATATACTCTCTCTATATATAACTTTTTATAGAAATGACCAATGTTATTATAGTAAATATGATGTGAGGTATATTCAAAGTATAATAAATACCATTTGCACAACCTCAATTTAGATGTAATTTCGAAACTGTTAAAAGATCTTAGCACCATTTTCAAGCATTCGATAAAGAAAGAAACTCGAAGCTTATTAAAGATTTTCAATTTATCCGACTTGCATATTTATGACGTTTTAATAGTTCTGAGAAAATCATTAGCGTCATATTCAGAAATGAAGTTTGCAAAGTCTGGGCGTTAGTTTTAAAAGGGACTAAATACGTATTTTAAAGTGGACCATTAATTACATACAGCTATAGTTCGAAATATATTCTTGGAAATTATAAGCTAGTTTGTCCTTGAGATGCCAATTGAAGTAGATATTAATGAAGACACTACCATTGTAGATGACAGTATTCACGGACCGGTTTCGCGCTTAATCTGTGCTCATCAGCATAGAATAACCGTTAACAGCATTAGTAGCGAGATAACTTGCTATTTGCCATAATTTTTGCTAAGCAGCAGAGCCTGGGTGGGTTCCTGGAGCGCCTAGGCAAAAATTGCCTGTATCTCCTGGGTAGCTGAATTTTGTAGCTGAATGTGTAGCTGAATTTTGTAGCTGAATGTGTGCTGGGTAGCTGAATGTGTAGCTGAATTTTGCATTATTTGAAGTGCACCACAAGGGAGGAGGGAAATGAGTAGTCAAGCTGATATATTTAGGCAGGATGAATTTTGTTTAGCATAAGTCTCTTTCTGTTCAATCCAAAAAAAAAAAATGGGCCACTTTTTTTTTTTTTTTTGCCTTCTATGGCATCGTGAGAGATCACTTCCTGGTTTCATAAAGTACTTTTAGGTTATTAATTAGTTTATGGCTGTATGATAAAAAATAATAGAAGTTAATTTTATTAATTCAGAATGGACGAGGCCCTTGGCCGCTTGCGGTACTTCCATTGGTGGGGGTCGTAATCCGGCAAGTTGCAAATTTCCTCGTTTGGTATTTTGTTAAGGTTCTGGTAGAATTTTGTGGCTAATTTAGTAATTTGTTGATTAATTTGGAATACTCCGAAGTCTCTGCGAATTACATCATTCCGTAGGAATCTCGGCGCTTTTCTAATTGTTCTTAGGGTTTTATTTTGTGTAGTTTGAAGTTTTCTGAGAATTTTCTGGTCAGCAAATCCCCATACGGGGGCGGCGTAAAGTAGGATGGGACGTAGTACCGTTTTGTAAAGTAGAACCTTGTTCTGATAGCTGGCGTCTTTGGAGTGTAAAATTGAAGATAGCATTTTTCTTGCAGCGTAAAATTTTGAGATGGCCTTTTTAATGTGCGGTTTCCAGGTAAGTTTGGAGTCGAAAGTTACACCTAGGTAATTCGCGCTGTCAACATACGGGATCGGGTTTCTATTGATTTTTATGGGATTCGGTTTGGTTTTTTTTCTAATTTTCGAAAAGATGATACATTTGGTCTTTTTTTCGTTAATTTTAATTTTCCATGCCCGAAACCAGTCGGTTATGATATTGATATGGTTTTGTAATCTGGAGCGAATAACATACTTTTTGGAGCTGCTTGTGTATAGTGCAGTATCGTCCGCATACATGGCTATGTACGTGTTTTTGGCGCGCGGGATGTCATTGATGTAAATATTGAAAAGGGTCGGGGCCAATTGGGAGCCTTGTGGGACCCCTGACCCAAGTGGTTTGTGAGTGGAGTAGGAGTGTTTGTAGCAGACAGTGAAGGATCTATTTCGAAGGAAAGAGTTTACTAGATGGATGAGTGTGTCTGGTATGTTTAGCTGAATCATTTTGTATATTAAAGCTTCATACCACACCTTATCAAAGGCCTTCGAAATATCAATAAGTAAAAAACCTGTTGAGAGGCCGATATTCATTCCCTCGGAAATGAATTCAGTTACTCTCAACAGCTGGTGTGTGGTGGAGTGGAGTGGGCGAAAGCCAAATTGTTCAGGTTTGATGATGTCGTGTTGTTCTATAAAATTTTTGATCCTAGTGTGAATTATTCGCTCCGCAAGTTTACTGATAGAATTTATTAGGCTAATGGGTCTAAAATTTTGAGCTAGGGTGGGGTCTTCGCCTGGTTTCGGGATGCCTATGATTATTGCTGTTTTCCAATTGGTGGGGAAGTAATGATACTTTAGCATTGCGTTGAATAGCATTGTGATGAAATATATGATATTTATGGGGAATGATTTTATTGCCTTATTGTTTATCTTATCGATGCCTGGGGCTTTATTATTTTTGAGTTTTTTTATTTCTTTTAATACTTCCGAAGGTGCGGTGGGTGGTATAACATAAGAGGGGGTGGTATTGAGAAAAAGGTTAAGGGTGGTATGAACTAGATTTTCGGTGATAGGGCAGTTTAAATTCTTATTTACTGAGAATTGTTTTTCGTAGTTCTCTGCTAGAGCGTTTGCTATGTCATTATCCGTGTTGACAGGGCCGTTTGGGGTGTTTAAATGGGTGATGTGTACTTTAGAAGATTTTAGTTTTTTAACAAATTCCCACATGGAGTTGTCGGTTGGAGAAAGGGATTCTATTAATCTTCTCCAAGAGTGCTGTTTGTGCAAGTTAATTTTATGCTTTATTTCGTTATTTAGTCTGTTAAGGATAGTTTTAAAGTGGGGGAATCTTGTTGTTTGCCAGAGTTGCCTGTTGCGGTTTCTTCTTTTGATGATGTTCTTTATGTGGAATGGGAGTTTCTGATTGGTGGGGGGAGGAGCTTTAAGGGAAGTGGCTATATCTATGGCGTGGGTAATTTCTTTTTCTAATTGGATGGAGTGCTGTTCGATATCTTTGGGCCCGCTATAATTAGAAAATAATAGATTTGAATTTGAGAGTGTTTTATTAAAAAGTTTCCAATTAGTGAATTTAACAGAGGGGGGAATGGGTAGGTTGTGGTTAAGGCTTAAGTTTCGTATAACGGGCAGGTGATCCGAGCTGAGGTCGTTGTGTGTTGTGATATTGTGTGCGTATGGTATGTTGTTGGCTAGGGCGAAGTCTATGATTGAATGATTGCTGTTTGGTCTGGTGTTTGTGTTTGGGTGTAAGTGCCTAATGTTGTTGTTGCGGATGAATGTTCTGAGATCTCTGCCATATTTGTTTCTTCCGGAGCAGCCCCAGTCCTGATGATGGGCATTAAAATCCCCCATCAGGACCGCCCCATCCTGAAGACCAAATAAGTCAGAGAGGTCGTCAGCAAGGTTGTGATTTGATTGAAGTTTTGCATATATGGATCCTATAAGGATAAAATGTGACTTTGGTATTTTAATTTAAACTAGTGTGTGTTCTAGGATAAGTGTGTTGATTGGATTTACCGGAGTATGATCAAGGTGGTTTTTAATGTATATGGCGGTGCCGCCCTGCTGGGTGTGTACATTTGCGCGTGGTGTGTTGTTGTTGTTGAAACCCAGACCGTCCGACCTACCAGAAAGGTGTAAGGTAACTGTTTGGACGGTCGGGAAGTGCCACCCAATTTAGACCGGAACCCAGTGGGGGAGGCATCCACAGGGACCGTACCCTCCTTCCCCTGCCACCAACCTCTCGGAAGGACTTTCGGACCCACATGTTTAACGTGATCGTACTCCGCATGAACACGGGCGCGTGGTGTGTGGTAAAGTGTGTAATTTTGTATTCGTATGTGGTTGGTGGGTCCGTTTATTTTAGTTTCTTGAATGAGAATTAGGTGTGGGTTGTGTTCCTCTACGAAGTCCCTCAGCTCGGACATTTTATTAGAGAGGCTATTTGCGTTCCAGGATAGAATGATTAAGTGATTAGGGGGGGGGGGGGTCATTGTGGGATGGGAGAGCTATGATTGAAATGTTGGTCCAACAGGACCAATATTTGGAGCCCTTTGTCGACGATGGGAGTGTTTTCTTTTAAAATATTGCCTGTATCTTTAATGAATGCTATGAGAGATTGGATGTTGATGAGTTTGAGTAAATTTTTGAGTTCTTTAACAATTATCATAATATCATTAATTCCGCTTGTGATTTCTTGCGTGGGTGGTTTTACTGGAGCTGCTGGAGTTGATGTAGTTGCTTGCCTGGTACAGCTAGCGTTTATTCGAGGGTCAGTAACTATAGGTGGCGGGGGGGGGATGGTACTAATGTTAGTGGGAAGCTGACTGTTTTTATTTGGAGCGAGAAGGGTACTATTTGTGATAACGTTAGTGGGTAGGTTAGAGGTTGAGTTTATTTGCGCAGGATTCTCTGGTGGATGATTACTGCAAGACGGGAGGGAGGGCCAGGCTTGAGAGTTTGAAGTGGGAGGGGGGGGGGCGCCTCGGCCGGATTGCCGGGCGGACTATGTTCACTTTGTTCATCATTTTCCAACGTTGCTCTAACAGAGGGGATGTTTCTGCAGGGTACATTCCATGCGTTTACAGGGGGGGGGGAAGTTCTAGGTTGAGCGTGGGGTCTACTACGAAAATTCTGGGGGTGTCTGTCTGGAGAAGCTGTTTGAGAGCCAGGATGAGAACTGTATGGGGTTTGGCTGTAATTTCTGTCATATGTGTTATTTCTAATATTTACGGGGTTAGCGGGGCATGCTCTGAAGTTATCAGGGTGTGGGCCTTTACAGTTTACGCAAGTTGCCGGTGAGGATCTCGGTTTGCTGCAAAGGTGGGTGGGGTGTTCGCCAGCGCAATTGAGACATTTAAAGTCGTATGTACAATTATTTGACGAGTGTTGCCACTCCTGGCAACGATAACATTGTTGATAGCCTTTAGATATAAACGGAGTTATCTCCGCAAAAATGTAATTAATATGTCTAATTTTATAAATAGCTTCTAAATCTGTCGAGGGTGGGAGGTGCATGAGGAAGTTCGGGAGGGGGAGTTTCGTGCGAAGGCTTTTCATATTATGTATTTTTATTGGTTGGACACCAATCCCTTCAAAAAATTCTTTGATCTCTTCGGTAGGGTAGGTGGGGGGGGGAGGCCTTTGATAACGACTTTTTTTGGTCTGTCGACTTTTAGATCAATTGAGTGAAATTTGAAATTATTTGTTAAGAGGAATTTTTGCACAGCACGGTAATGATCATTATTTTTAGTGTATATTCGAAGAATTTCTCCGGTGAACTTCGCTCTGATTTGGTTGTCTGTGATTCTGCTCAGTTCCGCCATTAAGTTTTTAGGGTTTTCAGTTATTTCGACGAAAAAAGGGTCTGGGTATCTTTCTCTGCTGACAGGGGGGGGGAGTTCCGAATTATTGCTAAGATTTTGGCTGGGTTTTTTATTATTATTATCTAAGGAAGGGTTGAGATTATTCTGTAGATCATTATTTTCTATTTCCGTTCTGCTATCATTTGCTGCGGGTGCGATTTTAGGATGATTGTTTTTGTTTTTATCTTGTTCATCTTGGTTAGTTGAAGTGTTCTCTATATTGATTATAGGGATTTCGTTTAGTTGAGTAGAATTTGAATCTGTAAGCTCCACGTTGAAATTTGGGAAAGGTTTTTCAATTACTTTATCGTTATCATTGCAACTCTGCGTTTTATTGCTAATAGTTGGGGGGTCTCTTTCATTCACAGAAACTTCGGGTGTGAGGAATTTTGCAACTGTCTCAGATTGAAGGTGGGATGTATTTACTATGCCAGTGGAAGTATCGACGGCTGTTTTTTTAGCTCTCGATCTAGTGGTCACCTGTGAAGCAGGGACCGTACAGTTATTATCTTGGATCTCATTTATTTCAAAAAAGATTTTCATTTCCTTGATTTTTTGGGGGCTGAATATTGAAGATTGCCTATAACGTCTTTGAGACGAGGGGGGGGGGTGCACTTCAAAAAATGAATATCAGAACACATACCTCTGATCAGATCTGTTTGGCGCATTCTTGCATCCGTGTCCATCTTTGTAGTCTGCAGGTAGTGGACTCCAGCCGTTGCCAGTTGGTGAAGTTCTGTAGCAAGGTTCACAGCTTTGAGCTGTTCAGGATCTAATTCGATTTCAGGATAAGTTAGTTCCTCAATGCTGGGTAGAAAAGACATAAGTTCAACTATAGTTAAATCGTTGTATCTGGTCGTCGTGAGAGTAGAGTGGCTGCCTGGGCAGCGAGGTCAGTAAAGGTGGCAAAGCGAGTCGGAAAAGCAAGAGCTCAAAAACGTGACATCCTATCACGACTGCGGTCGAAGCCGGAAGTCTTGAGTTCCCAATTTTTGCTAACTTCCATTGAATTAATTTGAATTAATTCACATTTGAATTAATTCCGTTGCTAGCAACGGAATTAATTCAAATGTATTTAGTAGGCAGAAAATTTTCATTCAATCGATAATTCAAATTAAATAATAAAGAAATTGACATAAAAATAAATTTTATAAATGATTGGTATATTATTTTATGGGTTTATACGACTCAATTACGACTTTGGTCTGTAGGAATTATTGATATTTTCAATTTCTATAAGCAACATGACATAATTTTATTTAAATTGAAATTATGGAGAAAAAAAACGATTTCACACTGCCATAGGGTTATGTGTGAATGGCTGTTCTATTCAGGAACGCTAAAATAAACAACACTTGCATGCACAGGAATCTAATGTAGAGACTACCTTTTCTATCACAGACGGGTGCTACATCACTGGTATTATTAGCATACGCTGATGAATCGTATGGAAGCGTGTAACAATAATGTGGCGTGGCTGCGCATCTAACAGTTAAAAGGTAGAACTGATAACCTGGTGACGAATTTTATTAATTAGACAATGAGTAAACGTCGAAATTTGTTTTCTCGTCTATCTCGCTTTGTTGTTGAATTCGTTAACATATTTAATTCTCCTCTATGGCAGCTGCAAACACTTTTATTCGATTCGGAACGGTCACTGTACTACAGCTAGGTCTGACGTGGCTACTCCTGACCCTTTTCTGACAAAGTTATTGGGCTACTTGATGGCATCTGTGTACTTCAAAGTTTCATGAGATCAGGGCTAATTTTGAGTTACTTGTCCATTAGAGTATTCTCTGATAACATACCAATATTGGCAGTTAATATAGACCCAATACTGGGCTAATTTGAAAAAATGAATATATTGATATATTGGGAAAATATTGACTGGCCATTTATAATTTATAGCCCATGGCAATATGCAGGGTGTCCCAAAAACATTAACCTCGGCTTTTATTCCTTAAATATTAATCTTAGACATATATAATGAATTACAAAGTTGCGTGAAAAAGGTACATAATTTTATGAAATCGATTAAAATTTTCAGGAGATTAAATTTGAAGAAATACAAAACTTCAATTTTTATACGGCTTCCGTACAAAAACATTTCCAATGAGTAAAATGTGCCCCATACACTAATAAGGGGATGTACAAAATGTCAGCATTTTATCATAAAAAGGCCCAGAGATATGAAAAGACAAAAATTCTGACTTAAGCTACTTTTCGATGCATCGACATGGGTTCTCAGAGGGGAATAATCATGTTGACAAATCGCATTTCAGGGATCATACACAAATTACGAAAGAAAACAATGATTGCATAAATAAATAATAATTTTGCTATTTATTGGTACAAAAGTATCTGCACTGTGCAGAAATAATAACTTTACACAAAGATTATAAAGCTTGTTTAAAATGTTTTCCATCCATACCAAAGATCTATTAAAGATAAGAGGCAGATATTATTTACTTATGATGTATTTCTGCGTTGCGTCATTTGCACTCTTGCTGTAAACATTTACATTTTAATTTGTGATTAGTCCCTCACCAACTTTGTTTAAACATATCTCTGGAACTTTTTATGATAAAATGCCGAAATTTTTTACATCACTTTATTAGTGTATGGGGCACATTTTACTCATTGGAAATGTTTTTGTATGAAAATTTTTATCGATTTCATAAAATTCTGTACCTTCTTTTACTCTAAAATTTATTATATATATCTAAGATCAATATTTAAGGAATAAAAACCGAGGTCAATGCTTTTAGGACACCCTGTATACTAAATATTATTTTCATTGTGACATCAATATGGGCGTAGTATCATAATGCCGATATCTAGCCATGTATAATGTCAATATCTAGCCTATATTGGTTTCAAATGTATCCCCAATATCGGTGTTACACCGGAAATATTTCCAATGAAGCTCCAGAATCTCGTATACAATATAGGCATGCTACTATGGCTTTGTTAATAGAAGTTCCACTGTAAAAGATGTTTAAAATATAACCTTAAAATATTTCTGTTTTTCATAATTTCAGACTCTGATATCAAAAATATTTCGTTCGAATAGCATGCATTTTTAAAACTTTAAAACACTTTAAGTTATACATTGAATTATACTTAGTTACCTATTTACTAAATAACTGAAAAAATGAAAAACAAAATTCAATTTGAAAATAATTTTCACTTTGGGTCAGTTCATATTTAAGTTACACAAATTCGCCAGCCAATGAGTGGACAGACGACACATCGAATACGAGCCTAACCTTTCGTATGGGAGGACCTTCAAAGCAACTGAAAATATAGATTTTTCTGTAACTCACCCTTGAGGGAGAAGATGGAGTAAAATGATCCCCGTATCTCCCAATACCACGATATATAAGCATGAAATTTTACTGAGACCTCATAGACCATAAGATAGGTGGACATCAATGTCTCCATAAGTAATCCCTTTGAAGAGATATTTCCGTAACTCACCCCTAAGGAGGTAAAAGGGATATCATGTTAGGACCGAGCGGATTAGTAGAATGGGCGAATCTCAGTTGTCAAAAGGTTGTTTTTCTCAAAGGATACTAAACATGGGTCTACTCTTCTTACAGATGTCTGTTTTTGTAAAATCTGCAGATGAAGTTTATATAATAGAAGTAAGATTTTTCCTCTTAAATAACAAGCTAGTAATTTTATAAGCAATTATAAAGGCTGCTAAATACAAGGAAACTAAGATACTTAATAAGTAACGTTGCCACATTTTCCCCCTAAGTTTTGACCTGTTCAAATAGGGGGCTCAGTTTCTTACTCGCTGACGCTTGCTGAGCTCGTTTCGAGTGCACTTCTGTTACGTCTGTTACACAGGCATAATATGCCCATGGGAGATCAATCACTGTTTGCTGTCCCTCACCAAGATCTCGTTCTTTGAATCAGACTAGTGCACACTACCGCTTTTGTGACTCTTGCTCGCTAACGATCGCCAAATCCCAGGATTCGGGTGCTCTTCCCCCGTTCTCTGCCGTTTATAAAATGCTCGAGCTCGCATTGCGAATGTAACTTCTCACCAACCGCCAAAAATTGCTTCACGAGCTCTTTTCCCTTGTCGGCCTCCATGTCCCCAGTTCGTTCACGCTCGCCAACTCCTGGAACTGGCTTCGCGAGCGTTTTCACCCCACCAGCTAAGTATTACACCTGTTGCTCTACGCCTCTTGCTCGTTGACACTCTGTGGCCTCGGGTCTCACTTCGAGAGCTTTTTCGGATCGTTCGCAAAATGTTATTTTTAGTAAATTCAATAAGGCATGTCATTGTCAAAATTGTTGCAAGTGTATTAACGGACGTTGAATTCTACTAGTTTTTGACTTAGTCCCCCGTTTTGCACATCTACGGGCTCATATGTAAAATTTCAGAATTGTTTGTTTAGCTGTTTGTTCGTAATGCAATTCGCAAGCATATTATATCTGTTGGGGTTTTGCTCCTTGTGCTCTGACGTTCACCAGGCTTCATACCTCGCTTCACAAACTCTTTCACTCCACGTATTATGCAGGCGTATACGTCCGTTAAGAGCCGCCCCTTACTCGCTGGCGCTCATCAACCTGCGTAGTTCGATTTGCGAGCTCTTCCGAAACGTGCGTATGCTTATCTTTATTTGTGCTGCATTTTACCTTCCGATCGAATTAATTATTGATTGTGTGCAAAGTCACGTTCTTAATCTTTAAAGTAGTTTCTTTTCCAATATGCGTTTTACTTTCCCTGCAATACATGGTAAAGTATAGGGAAAGTATTGGAATCATGTCGAAAATCGCAACTCGAGTTTTCGACGGATCTACACGTTTCGAGACCTCTAGAATACGAAAAAAACATTTTTAGCGTGACGTCTGTGTGTGTGTCTGTCTGTACATATTTTGTATCCACTGTAACTAAAAAACTAATGAACCGAATTTCACAAAGTTTGGTAGGTAAGTCACTTGTGGGCGAGTCTGGTGCTGATTAGTTTTGGGTACGATTCGGGATAAGAGAACCAACCTATTTTTGCGAAATGGACCGCAAAAGCTTGTATCCACTCTAACTAAAAAACTAATGGACCGAATTTCACAAAATTCGGCAGATGAGTCATTTGTGGGTCACCCTGGTGCTGATTAGATTTTGGTACGATTCGGGAAAAAATAACCTGCCTTTTTTTGCAAAATGGCCCCCAAAAATCGTTCAAATCTAAACTAAAGAACTACGTATGCTCAAATATATCCATTAAATGCTCGTTTAATACGTAATTTTTAGCGAAGAAAAGAATAAGATCAACCCATTATATTAGGACTAGCCGTTCTCGAGATATTTTAGTTTTTCGTATTTTCTCTACGCCACCTTTGAAAATAAGTCCGGTTACCGAATGAGAACGAAAATTGAATTAAAAGTGAAATAAATGTAATTTTAAATAAAGAGAACGTGGATATAAGTCTACAGGGAAAGTCATGTGCTGCCCACATCAGATTTTTTAAGATTCCTAATGTAGACTCCACTCTTATAAACAGACACTCACTTGTTAGTTGTTACATATTTTAAGGCGTTTAAAAATTGCAAAACTGTTAACATGTCCAATTCGAGCTATCCACACTTTGATGCGTGTTTCATCGTTCATAAATCATAATTGATTAACAATGACGCTCTACTCGAACGAAAGAACTAATCAAAGTAATGACCCACTCTCTGTGCACACAGCAAAATGATTGCAAATATCCCCACGATGAAAGGAGGAAAATTCGATAACTTTTATTCCCGAAGTTTAATTGGTATTCAGATGAATTCTTAATCGTAAATATTTGATTTCATGAAAAATGCAAACTCTAAAATATTTCCGGGGAAAATATATTTTCCGTGTTTGCATTATTTCTGCTGCGTTTGATTTTTTATGTATACTTTTGTATTCGTAGATTCAGGTTAATATATAATTTATGCAAAAAGCTAAAATATAGCGATTGAATATCTTAGTTAGATGCATAATAAATTTCGACCTCATATTAAAATGTTTACAATCCTGCATATTTGTTGCATTGACCATTTGTATGTGACATCCCAACAAGTAAATCTACTTTGTGTCATTCCTTTTATCCCCAACCTGAAGGATCTCTCTTTCGTCCCATCCCTAGTAGCATTTAATATTGGTCTTATATTGGATCAATATTATGTATCTTGGCATTATATTGGAAATATTTCCAATATAATCCCAATATTAGGACAATTATTGGGGCCTCCGATATTGCCTAAATATTTTCATTACAATATTAAGCCAATATTGGTGTTACATTGAAAATATTTAGCAATGAAACATCAATATTGGTGTAATATTGTCCCAATATCTTAAGCCAATATTGAGCCAATTTCGTCAAAATGTACCCTTTTTCTCATTGGTCCAATATTTCCAATATTGGCTGCCAATTTTCGGCCAATGTTAGATTACTATTAGGAATGTTAGAGTATGCTTTTCGAAGTTTCTGCTAAATTTACAATTGCTTATTTTTTTTAAGAATACCACAATGATATTATACATTGTTGTGCTCACAATATGCTGAACAATTTTCAATATATGCCTTTTCTAAGTCGTACATTCATGTTTCTTAACATATCAGATACGATATCATGGCTGAATCTATTGCCACATCCGCTTTTTTTTCCGTCCAACATGATTAAGACTCCTATATATATATACAAGCTGACGCAACAGCCATTTTGATCACAACAGTTCCAGTCAGTTATCGCCTGCCTGTGCTATTTCAATGGCACGCGCATGTTACATGGCTGATATTTCATACGCAATTTAGTTGTAAAATAGGTCTGCTTTCAAAAAAGTGTACCAATCATTCTAGAGAGTAGTTTAGGTGTAGGACAGCCCAGTGTTTAGATCACGGGGATTGCATTCGGGCGACCCGAATTCGATTCCCGGCTCTGCCCAAACTGTCCCCGTGTTCATAAAGTACGGACACGTTAAATATATGGGTCCGTAAGTCCTTCTGAGATGTTTGTGGTAGAGGAAAGAGAGCACGGTCTCTGTGGATGCCGCTCCAACTCAGTTTTGGTCTAAATTAGACAGCTGTTCCCGGCCGTTCAAACATATACCTTACAGGTAGGTCAGACGGTGTAGGTCGAAGAAGAAGAAAGCAGTCTAGATTGTTTCGATTTTCTCAAGATACCGAGAAAAGGACTAGAAAGTAACCCTCTTTTCGCCTTTTCGCCATGCACTGCCATAGCTTCAATTAGGAATCAATATGGCCGCTGTTGCACCAACTTGTATATATAGGAGCCTTAAATATGACAGAAAACTACCGTGACGTCACATTAGGAAGTACCTTCAAGTGGTCAATAGTATCTGTATTCCTAATAGTATATATTATTGCGTCTGATGTGAGTTACAAAAGGGCAGTCAAGTACGGCAATAAAACACTCTAAATATATTACATCCTCTGGATATGTATATAGGGAAGTATTGTGAGAGATCTAGCATTCAAGTTCGTTTTTACGACGAAGTTACACGCTTTATGCACCTCTGAACTCGAATCAACTGTTTTGGAGGTGACGTGTGCAAGTATGTGTATGCGAGTCCGTGGACTTTATATCTTTAACTAATTAAGAGAATCGAATGGAATATATCCCAATCTGCATGCTGTAACCCTGTTCATTTCATCATTAAACACAAGCAAATAATTGCTCAGAAAATGTTGCACTAATAACATAATAATAAATAAAAACTTTGTAAATACCGCATAAATACAAAAATAGACTGGTGTACTAGGTTCAAATGCAAATAACAGCCTTCTTCTTTAGAACCGACAAGAAGCTCGACCTCACTCAAGTCAGGTTGGCAGCTGAAGACGACACACGTGGCTGGAGATAAGACGTTGCCAATACCATGGGAAGAAATAAAAGAAACAGAACTTGTCGTTTTGGTTTTTTCCTGTTTTATTTCTTCCCGTGACGTTGACAACCTATTTTCTCTTACGTTCAGCCATGAGTGCCATCCGCAGTTGCCAACCTGACTTGAGTTAGTGAGGTCACGCTTTTCTGTCTATCGTTATTTTCCTTTAAAAGTATTAGATATTTGTCTTGTATTTATGCTGTATTTACGAAGTTTTTATAATATCGAAAACAAGATTGTCAAAACTATTAACTCTGTACTGCTGATTATGGCATCCCATGTTCTGTAGTAAATTAACTATAGTGGAAACAAGTAAATCGCTAAGTGCAAAATAGGAATATCTGACATTTATCCTTTAAAAAATGACTTTCAACTATTTTCATACACATCAAACGTTACCATATCATGTGCAACAAGGTAGATTTCAAGCATTTAGGGAAACATTAGAACAAGAACTATTAATAATGCATAAAGCATTGATTATGAAACACTTTCCAACTGAAATGCAATTCAATTTAAACATCTCTAAAATGCGATACATTCAGCGGTGATATTGTTAAAATTATCACAGTACTACAATCATTTATTTTATTTGGAAACTTAAAATTTCATCAAAACGGGAAATGCTATAAAATCGTCTGCTTCTCTATGTAAAATCAATGAATATTTCATTCATATCATTTGCATTCCATTGGGCAATGCTATAAAATCGGCTGCTTCTCTATGTAAAATCAATGAATATTTCATTCATATCATTTGCATTCAAGACTCCAGAGCTAAATAACTTCTCGTTAAAAAAAAACAATTATTATACAAACATCTTACAATAGTTTGATCTGTTTATATTCTGCATACGTTAAAATTAGACTTCGTTGTAGAAATGATGGAAGTTTAGTGATCATTTAAAATAAAAAATATTGTAATTGCATAGGCACAGAATTTAGATACACTGATAATACGCAAAAATAAAGCGCTTTTAGGACGGATGCAACATTAAAAAATCTGATGTGGGCAAAACATGACTTTCCTTATATAATGCAATGAATTTACTACTTTTACAGTTAAAACAAATGTTATTCTTATAGTAGATACTTATATTCTTTGTAAGATATTGATTAGGCGTCATTTTCATTGATTGAGTCATTTTTATCCATTTGGCGAGATTTTTGTCAATTTGGCAACAATTAAAACTTTCGCCAAGTTAGCGACATTCCGCCAATTTCGTCGCCAAAATCTGGCCAAGCGTTATGGGCGGAGAAATAAGTTATTCTTACAGCAGATAAATGACTATTGGCGTTCAAATACAAAAGTATAACTCAAAGTATCCTTTTTCATGAATGGAACGAGCTAGATCCAGGATAATGATGTCACCCAATTTATCGCATGGTATTACATATGAAAAGTGAACATGTTTCTCAATAGGATTTTTTTTTTACTTTATATGACTTTTTGAGAATTTTTTTTAAAAATGCGCAATATCTCGAGAACGGTTCATGTTAGCGTTCTAAAATTTATGCCAATCGTTTTCTAATGAAAAATTACATAAGAAATGTCTATTTCCGTAATTTTATTAGCGGTTTTGAGTTTTTGACGATATTTTCAAAATTTTACTCGAAAATTTAGGGGGTTCTGAACACTCGATTGCGTATAAAAACAATAGGCTTCCAGTGTTTACGGATTGTGATTTTTGTACCAAATTTCGTTTGAATCGGTCCATTCGTTCGTCAGTTATCGTCTCCACAGACTCAATGACACACACACACACACACACACACACACACACACAGACATCACTTCAAAAATGTTCTATTCGTGATCAGGGATGCTTGAAACGTGCTCTCCCGTCGAAAACTCGAATTCGAATTTTCGACCCGTCACAATACTTTCCTTATACATTATATAAGGAAAGTAATATAAATATAAGCGTTTCTTAAAATTCACGATTTTTACTAAGTGAAAAAAAACCCAAGAAAGATCGATCAAGCTTAAAGCATTGATTATGAAACACTTTCCAACTGAAATGCAATCCGTTGAATGTATCGGATCTTTCAATGCGATCATCTTTAAATGCGATACATTCAGTGGGGATATTTTTTTAATTATCACAGAACTACAATCATGTATTTTACTTGAAAACTTAAAACTTCGGCGAAAAAAGTTAGCTTTATGCAAATGACGTCATCGAAATATAAACTGTCTTGCTCTTTACGTAAAAACAATGAGTATTTAATTCATACACTTTTATTCCAGACTCTAGAGTGAAATATTTTTTTAAGAAAAACATTCAGAAATTCTCATACAACTCATCTTACAATCATTTGTCTACAGTCTTACAAAATTATCACGGTACTATAATGATTTATTTTACTTGGAAACTTAAAACCATGGAGATAAAAGTACTTTCCAACTCCATGCTTAAAACTTCATCGAAAAGTCAATGCTATAAAATCCTCTGCTTCTCTATGTAAAATCTAAGAATATGACATTCATATCTCCTATATTCCAGACTATAGATCTAAATAATTTTACGCTAAAAAAATTTCGCAATTCTTATACAACTCATCTTACAGCTTGATTTGTTTACATTCTGCATCCGTTAAAATTAGGCTTCGTTGTAAAAATAATCAAAGCTCGATCATCATTTAGGATAAAAAAATATTACAATTGCGTTGGCGCAGAATATAAATGCACAGAAAAATAAATAAAGCGGTTTTAGGACGGATGCAACACTAAATGTAAATTTAAAAGAACTTTTAAAATCAAGATTTTTACTCTGGGAAAAAGATGGATGCCATATTTTATTTTGAAGTGGGTCACTTGATCTCTTCATATTATATGGGTGTAATTATTAGTTTCATTTTTATATAAAAAAAATGCCGAACATATTTTCCTGAAAACTTTTTATATATTTTATGCTATGATTTGAATATTTCCTAAAATTTTCGAAATAACATATGAATTTTAATTTCGCTTAAAAAATGTTTGAAAAATTATGTCCCATTTGCATTCCCGTATGTCCCGCAGACAGTCTCAACAACATTCTAAAATTTCATTTTGATAAAGTCATTTTTACGGCAATTATCTTACTAACGGACAGACAGACAGGATGAACAAAGTCATAAACACTTTTCAACTATGAAAAATGTTAAAAAATGGATGCCATATTTTACTTTAGAATGAGTCTGTGATACTAGATTTTGAGTAAGATTTAGCGGAGACAGTTTTATGTTCAATATTTACGATGTCTGTGATGTTTAACAATAGCAGTAGTTGTAACGACGGCAGTTCTTACAGCACTTTGACTAGAGCGGTAAATTAGGCGATAAACCTAAGAGGCTACATATAACCACGAGAATGGTTAAAAACGTTGACCAATTATGGAAGATGTCTGATCGCATTTCCCTAAGATCTGTCAAATCAGAGCGACAAGGGCGTTACAGACCTCAGGCAAAAGAGGCGGCAACAAAAGTTTCTAGGTGATATTCGGAACTACTACTACGACAGATTTCACGATAACTACGACAGACTTCACGATAACTACGACAGATTTCACGATAACTACGACAGATTTCACGATAACTACGACAGATTTCACGATTACTACGACTATAATATAGATTTTTCATAGAAAGTTGCAGTAGAGAAGTATTCCGCAAATTTTGAAAACAGAGTGTTCCGTAGAAATTCCACAGAAATTTCACGATTACTACGACAGATTTTACGATGACATCGACGGCAATAGCGATTTTTCATAGAGAGATGCAGTAGAGAAGTATTCCGCAAGTTTTGCAAACAGAGTGTTCCGTAGAAATTCCACAGAAATGTCCAATGTCTCGATATACAGAACGTCAACGGTAGATACCAGATCAACTGCAGTACAATTAGCAGTACTACAGCCTGAGTTGGTACCTGTACAAAATACTCTGATGTAAGAGTTGAGATCAATGTCCTAAGACAGACTTAAAGGTATATGTGTTCCTCAATTATTGTTGAAGGTCATCAATGAATTTTAGGCATTTTCAATTAACTGGTCTTACATTTGCTCTCTCCGCCGCAATTAATATGAATAATTGTTGTAATTAATTTAATAAGTAATCTAGGTTGTTAATAAATGATTTTATTTTAAAGTTAAAATGGTGCAATTAATTGTAGCTTTATGTTAATAAATATTCTATTCCAGGACTCGCACTAAAGAGTAATAAAGTGAGTTTAAGCGGCACACAACGCAATGTGTTTAATGTTTAATGTTTCATGAGTTTCACGATATACAATCTTGCGGTCATGTTTAAGAGAATTTAATTTAATATATGCTTTGCATATCTTCTCTATTTTTCCAGCACCACGGAGTCACTTGATTTCTTGATATAATATGGGTTGTTGTTGTTGTTGAGACCCAGACCGTCCGACCTACCAGAAAGGTGTAAGGTAACTGATATAATATGGGTGTAATTAGTATTTAAATTTTTATTTAAAAACTATTTAACATATTTTGATGAAAAATTTTAAGCACTGCGTGATAATTTGAATATTTTCTAAAATTTTGAAAACAATTTATGAATTTTAACACCGCTTAAAAAAAGTTTGAAAAATTAGGTCTCATAGGGTTCACTGTATTTCATTTTTTTCAACTCGGGTTCAATCCGAAACTAATTGGGTGATATTATTCACTATTGATTACAGATTGACTGGCTATTATCCTTATGATATGCATACAAGGGAACTCAGACAGAAATATAGTTTAATGTCTCTTAAAAAAAGAAGAAGCTGGTCCTGCCTTTTGTTTCATCATAAGGTTTTAAATAATACTATTGATTGCCCTACTTTACTTTCTTGCCTGGAATTCCACATACCTGTCAATAATACCAGGAAAAAAACTCTTTCACAATACTACTGTTAAACACAACTACATTAAATGCTATTCTATCTATAAATTTGTTGATCTATATAATACCTATTGTGCTGATATTGATATATTTAACTTGACCCCTGCCTGTTTTAGAAAAGCCTGTTTCAATGCGCTTGACATGTTTACTACTTAGTATTCTTGTATCCTATGTTCTGTACATTTTAATTTCTTGTGTGGCTTATGTAACTGGATTCCATCTGTAGTTGCCACGTAAATTGAAGAAAATAAAAGAAATTATTCTTTTACATTCCCATACGTATGACGGACCGTTTCAACAACATACTAAAATTTCATTTTGTAAAAGTCATTTTTACGTCCGTTATCGTGTGAAATGACAGACCTACAGAATGAACAAAATCATAAACACTTCCCAACTATGTTAGAAAGTGTTAAAAATATCAGTTCATTACAGAAAGGCGACATCTGCTGCTGGAGAATAATTTTAGCAGTTAACTGGCAGGCATAAAAAGTGAAATATGGCCCTTCCACTCATCAAGTAAGTTAAAAAATCCTTGAACATATAACTTCAAAACTAGCATTAAATCTTATCAGACAGATCTGAAATACTAAATTACGTATCATCTGTCTTCGGTAGAGTTTCCATAAATCAATTTGATATTCTCGTGGTCAAGGCTAATCACAAACAGTAATAATTGAAAATTACATGCAGTCTGTAAAGCTTTATCTATTAAGAAAATAATATAAAAATTATTACTTATTCTGAAAGCTAATCTAGTATTTCAACAATCATTAAGAAATGAACATTCCAGACTAAATTCATTTACTGTATAACAAAAACTCTTTTTTTTCTTAGTTAATAATGCAAATACACTGGCTTCCAAAAGTTAAGCACGGACGATAAAATCAACAAAAATGGAAAAGTAAAGCTTTGATTAACTCAAAATTGTACATGAAGGTAGCAAATGTGTTTATGGATTAAACAAAATAAGAATTATGAACAAAGATGCAAAAAATTTTTACTTTTCGTAATTTATATGATGACGTCACATTCGGTTCATTAACAAATGATGTTTAAGGATAAACAAACCAATCAAAGCTTATATTAATATGGTATGTGACCACCCCGGATCTTCACACAAACTTTACAGCGATTTTCCATGCTTTCAATAAGGTGATCAACCATCTCAGATGCGAGCAATGGCCATTCCACCAATAGGACAGTTTCCAACTCTCTGAAACAGGCTGCAGGAAGTAAACGTGCAAAGACAACACGCCGGAGGGCATCCCAAAGGTTTTGAATAGGATTAAAGTCGGAGGAATACGCCGGCCACTCCATACGAGAAATGCCCCCACTTTCCACATTTTCGTCAACGATGGTATCTCGATGGGGACGGAATTATAGTCCATAAGGAGGAAATCAGGACCAACTGCTGCAGCGAAGAGTCTTGCAATAGGGTCTAGGACTTCATCCCGATACCGCGCAGCCATCATAGAACAGCCTTTAAAGATGTGCAGCTCTGTGCGATATCCCATTGAAACTCCAGCCCACACCATGACTCTGCCACATCTGAATGCGCGATGTTCGACGATGTTCTTGGCATGATTGCGTGTGCTTCGTTCTCTCCACACCCTTACACGCTTATCATTTGATTCTAGGGCAAATCTGGATTCGTCCGTGAATAGGACGTTGCACCAATCTGTGACATTCCAATTGACATGTTTACGACACCACTTTAATCTTGCCCCTCTGGCTTGGACGGTTAGTGGAACACAAAAACGTAATACTCGGGCGTACAGTCCCTTAACGTGGAGCCTTCGGCGCATAGTACTGACAGATATTGCCTTACCAGGTGCCGCTGCAACCATGCATGTAACAGTTGTGGAAGTCTCTCGCCGATTACGCTTGGCTACTATAGTAATATACCGATCATCAGAGGAGGTGGTAACCCTTCGACGACCGGGCACAGGTAGGTCTCCAGACAATTGTTTGACTTGTTTGGAATTGTTTCCATAATCGAGAAATTACCGAATGATCAACGCCAAAGAAAATAATCACATCTTTGATTGACTGTCCTGCTGCAATGTGTCTCACAACACGCCAGCGCTCACTGTCTGTCATTCGTTTTCTTTCAGCCATAGAAACACGAATATCATCAAAAATAATTCTACAAATGTTATAAACACTTCGTATCAGCATTTAAATGCATCTCTCAAACCCTTCAGAATTATGGCGTCTTCAACGACTGCCTAATTAGCATATATCCGGACAGTCAATCTTGATTGGCTGTAACATACGATATTTGCATACTGCCATCTACATCCGCAGCGATTTTTAGCCACTCATAAGCTTTCGAAAAATAAAAATTTGCCTTGCGTGCTTAACTTTTAGAAGTCAGTGTATAAGAATCAATTGTATAACAGGCAACATATAAAACGAATCAGCAGATGCTGTGGTTTTCTCTGTAGGAAATAATATTTATATGCATCATCATCATCAATGGCTCCATAGCCCACCGTAGATCTTAGACCTTAGCCTTCCTCAGAAGATCTTTCCAAGCCGCCTCCTTTGGAGCACTGCTTCTTCAATTTTTAATCTTTAATACCTTATAACTTTAATTACTTTAATTACTTTAATTATTACTTTAATTATTTTTAATCTTTAAGTCCTTCTCCATACAATCGATCCATCTCAACTTCCGTCTTCCTCTATATATTTTCCTAATTGCTGTGGATATAAAAATGTTCTTTGCGATTCTGCTGTTATCTACACTTAGCAAAATTCTTGCCCGTTCCATTTAACGTTAATGTATTTTGTAATGCCTGAATCTTCATATAAATTGTAAAGTTCCAAATTGCATCTTCTTCTCCAAGTATCATTATTTATATACAAGAGAATCAAATTATTCATTATCCTAAATCCTACTTACAAACCATCTCAGACAAGAATCCAAAATAGACTGGCTAATAAATTGACAGCATGCAAGAAATGGGAGGTTCACTTACTCCTTATTACCTTTAATTAATATTAACTTTTATGCTCCATCTAAATACTTTTTAGTTGGTTCCTAACTAGTCACGGACCTCTTCCCTCATTTGTCTGCACAGTCTTAACAAAATTAGCACGCCAAATTACATTTTTAACACAGTTTAATGCAATTCAATATCTTTAACTTAATGAAATCATCTATAACACATTTTCAACACTGGATAAATAAATATTTAAATAATAAATTTAATCCAAATAAAAAAACTATCTTATAATCAGTTTTAATGAAAACGAATTAAATTTTCTCCAGACATGAATCTAATACCATATGAAGCATCCTTTTAAAATATTTATTAAAGATTTATTATATAAGATTAGAATATATAATTCTTTCAATTTTATATTTATCTAATTTCAGAGCAAGGGTAGCCTTGAACTATTTTATTTAAATACATTATTAACATTACTACAAATTGTAATTGTAAATTGTATTTCTCATCAATATGTAATTTTGAAGTTTTTTATCTACTACATTTCTTTTCATTTAAGACTATTTTGTATGTTGTATTTTCAAATTAATCTTCATCTTATTACAAAGTGTATAAAATGTTATTCTTTATTTAAAAGGATGGTTATGCTATTCCTTTCAAAACAGTATTTTTAATCTATATTAAGGGGCTCCGCCCACTGCTCGCTGACGTTCACTAACCGCCTTTGCCTCCTACTGGCTTGCGCTAGTTTAAATCGCTTTGCGAATTCTTGTGTTCCGCTGACTACGCTATAGCGTAATACGCCCGTTAGGGATCTCCCTTGTTCATTGGTACTCACCACCCCTAGATCTCACTTCGCGAGCTGTACGTTTTGTCTCTTGTTCATAATACAGTGACAAAAAATTACGTTTCCTTTGCTTAAATCTATAATTTAAATATTACTTCTTTTGAAATGCAACAATGTTATTTTTATCCGATTGTAACCAAAATAGGAGACGAAACATGGTAATGTATTCTAAATCAACATGCCAAACTTCAAATCATTTGATGCCATTGGTCCGGTTCTAGCCTTTACAGCAAATATCTCTATTTTAAAAGGATTTGGTCAGCGGCACCTAGCTATTTTTAATATAGAGATAAATAACACATTCTTAATTTTCAATAAATATACTTTCGAAAGATAGATATCAACTAACCATAAAAACTTTTTAGTGGTAAAGGTCTCTATACTCCCAAGAAAAAAGAAATACGGTTTAACTGACAGGCCAACGAACTAAACGACATTACCTCTCCTTCTAAAAATCGAACAGTTCTGATAGATGTATTCTTATCTATGTATCTTATTAAAAAAAAATATGCAAACGTCTAGTTAATTTTGTGAAGTAATAATAATAATTTGCTAAATTAAAAATCTGATGTGGGCAGCACATGACTTTCCTTATATAATGCAACTACTACTCTTACAGTAAAAAAAAATAGGCTATTCTTATAGTAGATACTTATATACTTTCCAAGAGCCGACGTGGTTGTCGAGTGGTCAAGGCAAGAGTTTCCGTAGCAATCGCTCGACCGCCACGTTGTGGGTTCGAGCCCCACGTAAGGCATGGATGTTTGTGTTGTGGGCGCAATGTGATCCGCCCCCCTCTGGTGCGCCTGGGGCAACGTCAATGGACGGCGAAATGGTTCACACTCTGGCCGCTGTAATAAAGGCGAATGGCGAAGGTCAAAGTGCCTGGCCATTTGAAAAAAAAAAATCCTTTCCAAGATATTGAATTTTCGTCAATGAGTCGTCATTTTCATTGATTTAGCGTCATTTTTATCATTGATTTTTATTATTTTCATTGATTTAGCGTCATTTAGCGTCATTTTTATCCATTTGGAGAGATTTTCGTTAATTTGACAACATTTGAAAAAGTTGCCAAGTTGGCGATATTCCACCTAATTCGTCGCCAAAATCTCGCCAAGCGTTATGGACGGAGAAATAAGTTATTCTTATAGCAGATAAATGACTATTGGCGTTCAAATACAAAAGTATTATTCAAAGTATATTTTCTCATGAGTGGAACGAGCTAGATCCATGAGAATGATGTCACCAATTTTATTACATGATATCACATATGAAAAGTGAACATGTTTCTCAACAGATAATATATTGTTTTTAATTTATGGGATTTTTTGATAAATTTAAATGAAAAATGTACAATATCTCGAGAACGGTTCATGCTAGAGTTCTAAAGTTTCCAATCGTTTTCTAAGGAAAAATTACATAAGAAATGTCTATTTGCGTAACTTTTTGAAGGTTTGGCTTTTTGATGATTTTTTCAAAATTTCACTCGAAACTTTAGGGGGTTCTGAGCATTCGATTGTGTTTTAAAACAATAGGCTTCCAGTATTCATGGATTGTAATTTTTGTACCAAATTTCATTCTCCACAGACTCACTGACACACACACACAGAGAGAGAGAGAGAGAGAGAGAAAGAGAGAGAGAGACATCAACCCAACAAATGTTCGATTCGTGATCAGGGATGCTTGAAACATGCCCTCCCGTCGAAAACTCGAATTCAAATTTTCTACCCCGTCACAATACTTTCCTTGTACATTATGTATATAAGGAAAGTAAAAAACTGATGTGGGTAGCACATGATATTTCCTACACATAATGAAATAATTTAACTGTTTTCTTTCACAGAGAAATTATGATGCACAAAATCCAAAGAAAAATGTGTATGATATTAATTTAATACAACATAAATTTAAACCACACGCTTCGTAGTAACTTCCTGCCAAATGCTCATCCAAATATAATTGATATTTAAACAATATTCCGTGAAATTATTATTACCCTATTGGCAAACTCATTGGCGTCAAAATATAAATCAATTACAGAAAATATCTTGTCTCATAAATGAGACAAACAAGATCCACTAGAATGCTGTTGACAAAATCGTTGCATAATATTGGCTTTGGAAAGTAGAAACACATTAGGTAACACTATTTTTTCATTTTATGTAAAGTTTTTTTAATTTTATGTAATTACGTCTGGAATAATTATATCTTTATCATTAGCAAAGTTCCTGAATTTTGAATGATTTTTTTTTCAATTCATTAAAAAATTCGTGAATTTTCGAAGCATTATATCACGTTTAGAATCAACGGAGTTTCAGTATTCACTGATTGTAATAATCGTTCGAAATTATTTTCGAAAAGCGTTAATCGTTCGCGAGTTACTAGCGTTTAAAGACTCACGGACACACACACACACTGACATACACCCCTTCAAAAATGTTCGATTCGAGTAAAGGGATACTTGAAGAGTGCTCTTTCGTCAAAAAACTTGCATTCAAATTTTCTACCCTGTCACAATACTTTCCCGATACATGCTATACACTATATATATGGAAAGTAAAGTCTCCTTGTAATACACGTTATAGGAGACTTAAGTACAAATGCTTCACGTAGGTTAAGGTGCTCAGGAATCAAAGTTTACTGTTCCCCACAAAAATATCCCACTAGATTGGAAAATCACACTGGATTATTGCTAGACTGATTCATTATCCAGATGCTATACTCGCCATAATTTACTGGAGTGTAGCTCAACTCAACTTTCTCATGCCAGAATTCAAATTTTTAGTAGCTTTTTGTTAATTTCACAAGAAAAATTTTTAAATATCTGTACCATAGCTCCGAATGATAACAATTATAGCGTGTTTCCCTTCACTTTAAAGGGCTTGAAAATTATTTTGATTAATACCATACTTGATAATGTACTTCCGGGGACGAGTAACTCCCCCCCCCCCCTCCCGACGGGGACTAATAATGTCACGAACAAAAAAATCTGATGTGAGCAGCACATTAATTTCCCTGCAGACTTATATCTACGTTCTTTTTATTTTAATTAAATGTAATTCACTTTTTATTCAATTTTCGTTTTCATTTGGCAACTCGACTTATTTTTAAAGATGGCGTAGACAAAAAAAAAAATTAAAATATCTCCAGAATGGTTAGTCCTAGTGTAATGGGGTTGGTCTTATTATTACTTTCCTTATATACATAATGTATAAGGAAAGTATTGTGACGGGGTCGAAAATTCGAATTCGAGTTTTCGATGGGAGAGCACGTTTCAAGCATCCCTGATCACGAATCAAACATTTTTGAAGTGATGTCTGTGTGTGTGTGTGTGTGTGTGAAAGTGTGTGTGTGTGTGTGTGTGTGTGTGTGTGTGTGTCAGTGGGTCTGTGGAGACGATAACTGACGAACGAATGGACCGATTCGAACCAAATTTGGTACAAAAATCACAATCTGTAAACACTGGAAGCCTATTGTTTTTATACGCAATCGAATGTTCAGAACCCCCCTAAATTTTCGAATGAAATTTTGAAAAAATCGTCAAAAAATCAAAGCCTTTGATAAAGTTACCCAAATAGACATTTCTTATGCAATTTTTCATTAGAAAACGATTGACAGAAATTTTAGAACGCTAACATGCACCGTTCTCGAGATATTGTACATTTACAAAAAATATATAAAAAAAAATCATGTAAAATAAAGAAAAAATTCCTATTTAGTAACATGTTCACTTTTCATATGTAATACCATGCGATAAATTGGGTGACATCATTATCGTATTTCTAGCTCGTTCCATTCATGAAGAAAGATACTTTGAGATATACTTTTGTATTTAAAACAAATATTTATTTATCTGTTGTAAGAATAATATATTTCTCCGTTCATAACGCTTGACGAGATTTTGGTGACGAATTTGGCGGAATGTCGCCAACTTGGCGACTTTTTTAAATGTTGCTAAATTAACGAAAACCTCGCCAAATGGATAAAAATGACGTTAAATCAATGAAAATGACGACTCATTGACGAAAATTCAATATCTTGGAAAGAATATAAATATCTACTATAAAAATAATCTATTTTTGTTTACTGTAAAAGTTGTAAATTCATTGCATTATATAAGGAAAGTCATGTGTTGCCCACATCAGATTATTTTTACTGTAAAAGTAGTAAATTCATTACATTATATAAGGAAAGTCATGTGTTGCCCACTTCAGATTTTTTAGTTAAAGTGGATACAGAATCTGTACAGACAGACAAACAGACACACAGACACACACACACAGACGTCACGCTAAAAGTAGTGTTTTCGTATTCTGGAAGTCTCGAAACGCGTAGATCCGTCGAAAACTCGAGTCGCGATTTCCGGCATGATTCCAATACTTTCCCTATACATTACCATGTATTGCAGGGAAAGAAAAAATTTTATCGCGAATTTTTTTTTCACGACAATGATTGAAGCTATAAAGCATCGTGATCATTAGGCCATAAATAAACTCTTTTATGCATGATTAAGTCAAATTTTGTCGTATGCTGCCATGTTTAAAAAATATTAAATTTCGAATAAATGTTGAAATTTTCGCTCGAATTTCTAGATTTCTAGAATCGCTAGATCTAGATTTTTGATAACAAAGCCGGATACAAATTTTCGTGAAAATTCCTTAATATTTGTAGCTGCTATCGCGTACACAAAAAATCGACCACAGACATCAGACAGATGGACACCGCTCCAAAAATAGTCGAAACCTGTTCAAGAGGTCTCAAAACATATATTGGGATAAAATCTCTAATTCAAAACATTTCGTGACAACAATACTTTCTCGATACTATATTTTACATAGCATGATAAATTAAAAATAATGTACGACATAAACATCTCAACCATCAATTTTTCTGTACATCTTATTGGGCATATTTCAAAGAAGATTTTTCTTTAAAATTTGGCCGTCCACAGAAGAGCACTTAAGTTACTTGTCAGGAACGTGGGATAAAAATTAAGACCTTTCATTTATAGGGTAGCGTGAAAAAGAACCCCGAGGCAAAGCAGATTTTACACAAGAGAAAGAGCCAGAAATGTATTCTGCTATGAATAAAGTAACAGCCTGCAACGAAGATGAAAAAATCTGATGTCGGCAGTACATGACTTTCCCTGCAGACTCAAATTCATATTTTCTTTATTTCTTTAATAGTTCATTAGATTGAGTTTAAAACCAAATAACACTAAATTTGCATTTTTAATTCAATTTTTGTTTTTATTTGGTAATTGGACATTTTTCCGAAATCGGTGTAACAAAAATGCAAGAAATCTGAAATATCTTGAGAACGGTTAGTCCTAAAGTATAATGGAGTGTGTTATATTATTTCATCTTCAAAAATTGCTTATAAAACAAGAATTTAATTGATACATTTGAACATACACTACTTAATCTTTTTTTTTTAGATTTTGGCGGTTTTGACGGGCCATTTCGTAAAAAAAGGCAGGTTGTCCTTTATCGAATCGTACCAAAATCGAATCAGCACCAGAGTATTCCACAAGTTACTTATCTACCAAATTTTGTGAAATTTGGTTGATTAGTATTTTAGCTAGAGTGGATACTTGAAATTTTTGCGGGCCATTTCGTAAAAAAAGGCGTGTTCTTCTTCTCCGAATCGTACCAAATTCTAATCAGCACCAAAGAATCCAACAAGTAATTTAACTACCAAATTTTGTGAAATTTGGTCAATTAGTATTTTAGCTAGAGCTGGTAAATTGAACTTTTAAGGGCATATCGCAAAAAAAAAGCGGGTTTTGTTTTTACGAATCATACCAAAACTAATCAGCACCAGGGTCACATCCAAATGACTTACCTACCAAATTTTAGGAAATTTGGTCCATTAGTTTTGGAGTTAGAGTGGATACATACATTGCACAGACACACAGACACACATATACACAGATAGACACATAGACACACAGACAGACACACACACAGACGTCACGCTAAAAATAGTTTTTTCGTATTCTAGAGGTCTCGAAACGTGTAGATCCGTCGAAAACTCGAGTTGCGATTTTCGACATGATTCCAATACTTTCCCTATACATTACCATGTATTGCAGGGAAAGTAAAAGTAGCAATTGCAATCGATTTTATGGCAAATGTGACATCACCTGTGATACCAATACGATATTTGTTGTATATCAAAAACTATCTGTAAATACCTTTGGAATACATAATTTGAAAGCTGGTTCTAAAGCATACTATGCAAATAATGGTCAACTATATGGTCTACTATATTAATGGTCTATATTAGTGTATATTAGGTACCGTATTAATGGTCTCTAGTATGGCCTACTATATCATGAAGGCCAAGGCGAGGCGGGAAAAAGACAAATGAAGTGTATAGAATAGACTCTTAAATCATTACGTTAAACGAAATGTTGGACTACAGGTTAAGAAAATGAAGTTTTTCCCCGACAATTGGGCTGGGTGAAATGAAATTTCCGCAATGGCAAGACTTGTAAAGGTCTTAGTGGAAGTGAAAAAACTTGTTTGTATAGAATTATTGTACTCCGATCATTCATTTATGTCATGCGATCGCTAATTAATACAAATCCAAGAAGGGTGGATACACTTTTCATATTTGACGAATACGTTTCTGTAAGGGGACGTTTGTAATAGCTGATTTAGGTGGACGTTTTTAATAGCTTTTGTCAATGAACGTTTTAGACGTTTTTGGTCAAAAACCAACGCTTTTTTTATTAAATACATCGGTTTAATCAATTGAAAAGAGTTCAGTTTATTTTCAGTATTGTACATGATTAGGTATTTATTTAATTTATTCTACAATATTTGTTGTAGTAAATATATTTTTAAAAGTGTATAGCCTCAGCATTTTTAAAAATCTTATATTAATTTTTACTGTACATTTGGCACAGCGAAACTCTGTATTGGTAACTTTAAGATATTTTGTCTTAATTATGTCCCTTATAGAAATTATAAGTAAATCGAGAATTCCCTGTACACTCTTCGTGCCTTCTCCTATAGAGACGAACTTGGTTAAGAACCACGTCTTTACGCACTTGTCCTTACGCAGCGACAACTCGAAACGATTTACGTGATATGTCGTAATTGCTGCGATCTTACTACGAAAGAGATTTCCCATTAAACCCCATTCAATGCCTAAACAATTCACATAACCCTTTTTTCCTCAGAAAAACCAAGATTATGTGATGAAGCGCCAAATCTGGCCGCCGCGCAATCTGTCCTGTTGGGGTGGTTATGAGTGAGGGGAACGGCGCAGGAAACGCCGTCTGCAAAGAGGGTGTTGCGCAGGATAGCGAAGAGACAACAGTCGGCCAGACTTTAAAGGTTGCAGGATCCGGCCACATATCTCCGGCAACGGAGAACAAATATGTTTTATTAATATATATATTTTTAAATAACTAGAATAACATTTTGCAATAACCGATATTTTAATAATGATTGTTGTTATAAATAATGTTAATAATGTCTGTTTTTCAAAGTATGTGGAACGCTCTGTAGCATATAAAACTTTGTGAAAGATATACATTTCTAATAGTTTTAGAAACTGTTAAGAGTTATTATTAGCCTATAGTATAAATTAATTCATCGTACGATATAGATATTAAGGGGACTGAGGACTCTTAAAAGTGCCATAGACCGAGTGAATTCCGATGTTACCCTTTAGTTATCAAGTTAGTTATAAGTTTTTAGTTATTAAGTTTAAAAATTAAATTTTAAATTTAATTTTTTTAAACTTTAATTATGCGAATATTTTTATTTTAAACTTCTTGAATGGATACTTTTGCATCCTAATCAACAATATTTTTATTTCTGGAAGCAATAGTTCTGTTGCAATCATATGCAAGCAAGTAACACCTATCAAAATAAAATTTCAATAAATTCATGAACATTAAATAATGTCAAAAAATATTATCAGATTCACAATATTTAAAAAAGTGTCATATATGCTACAGGTATTCACTTATTAGACATAAAATTTTTAGGTATTATCGATGTATAGGAGAAGAGGCACAAAATAAAATGTGAAACATGAGGATTCACTCTATGGCACGTTTATGAGTCCTGAGGCCCCTTAATGGTATCAAAATTGTTTATGTTAACGTAGATAAGAAAATTGCATACATTTCATTAGCAGCAATTTGCTCTTGCCAACTTAAAAAAAAGAAACCTTTTTCGTAAAAGATTTTTTAAGAAATAAATAAAATCTATTAGTGCCAAACTAAATAAAAAATAAACTATAAAAACTGTTGGTACTAAACTATTGGTACTAAAGTCAATAAAAAATAAACGATAAAAACTATTGGTACTAAACCTATTGGTACTAAACTAAACATTTTATACTAAATGGGTACATCTTTACGTATCACGCAAAACGATACATATTTTATTTCAATCTGATAAAGCATTATTTCATTCTGATAACGCATTTCATTAGCAACACTATGCTCTTGCCAACTTAAAAAAAAAGAAACTTGTAGCAGATTTTTTAAGAAACAAATAAAAAATAACTTATAAAATCTATTGGTACTAAACTAAATAAAAAATAAACTATAAAAACTATTTGTACTAAACTATGGGTACTAAACTAAATAAAAAATAAACTATAAAAACTATTTGTACTAAACTATGGGTACTAAACTAAATAAAAAATAAACTATAAAAACTATTGGTACTAAACTAAACATTTTATACTAAATGGGTACATCTTTACGTATCACGCAAAACGATACATATTTTATTTCAATCTGATAAAGCATTATTTCATTCTGATAACGCATTTCATTAGCGACACTATGCTCTTGCCAACTTACAAAAAAATAAACTTGTAACAGATTTTTTAAGAAATAAATAAAAAATAACTTATAAAATCTATTGGTACTAAACTAAATAAAAAATAAACTATTAAAACTATTTGTACTAAACTATGGGTACTAAACTAAATAAAAAATAAACTATAAAAACTATTGGTACTAAACTATTGAAACTAAAATAAACAAAAAATAAGCTATAAAAACTATTGGTACTAAACTAAACATTTTATACTAAATTGGTACATCTTTACGTATCACACAAAGCGATACATATTTTATTTAATTCTGATAACACTTATGATATAAGTGAGATCTATACAGTATAGAATATAGATGCATGATAAGTGTCAAGTGCAAAATTCACTCCAGAAATTATGGGAATTAAGTTACTTAACGTTTTCTCGATGCCTACTTAGGGTCTCAAACCACATTTAATAATGCCCTACAGGCCGTTGTATGCTGTAGAATTAGTTGAAGGTTCTACCAACATTAAAAAATAAATTTTCAAGAATTTCAAGACAAATACAAATATTTTTTGAAAAATTTTTTTAAACATAAAAAACAAAAAATTAAGAATTTTAAAGACACATTTTAAACTTTTGAACTGAAGCTTATAAAGGGTGAAAACTGCCATTTTGATACTGATTATTATAAAAGTTGACCTCAACATAAGAATTTTTGAGAAAGTATATATATTCGAGTTTCCGATTTGTTTAAGAAATGTTATGGCATGTTGTCCCCCACTGCGATAAGTTCGAAGAAGAAAGCCTTCGAAACTCCACCTTTATCGATTTAATTGCATATCGACTTTTCAGTGGAAATAAAAAATATATACATATTATTTATTATCAATACTGAAGTTGCTGCACAAATAGCTCCATTATTGGAATTTCTCTGCAACGAAAAAAAAAAACATTGATTTACACTACTCACGAATATTTCCGAAAAAGTGAAAGTAAAATTTATTTCGAAAAAAAAAATCCTATTTTGACACACGTATTTGAATGAAGTTCGTAGACAAAACCTTTTCCAGTTGTGTTTGTTAATTACGCTTTTCTCGCATTTTAAAATATTAACACATAATGTTAAGGGTTTTTTTTAATTTTATGTTTCTGTGTGTGTATAAATGTATTTGCTCTTTTACATCATTCCACATTCTTCTGTCTTCCGAAACACAAACTGTTTCATTGTTGCAATTATCTGATATTTATTTTTCACTGACTAGTTGCAATTAATTGATATTTAATTCTCACTCATTAGTTGCAATTATCTTTATCCATAATATTTGCAACTATATTAAATCTATTTTTCACTGACTAGCTTCAAATATCTGCTATCCTTCTTCACTGACTAATATCAACTATATGTTATCCTTTTTTCACTGAGTGGTTGCAAGTATTTGATATATTTATTTCACAGACTAGTTGTTGCAATTATCTAATATTTATGTAATCTGACTATTTACAATTATTAAATGATCATGTTTCAGTGACTAGCTTTTGATATCTGTTATCTATGTATCCCTGTCTAGTTGCAACTATCTGATATCTATTTTCCCTGATTAGTTGCAAACATCTGATACTTAATTTTTCCTGCCCCAAATCTCTTTTCAAGGAAAAACGACTTTCACAGTCGTAAGATATATATTGCGCTAAGATCTGGATCCATGATCTTGGCAGGAAATTTGTAAAAATATCGTCAATTTTGCAACTTTTGGCGGTTTTTTTTTGACAAGTCTGAACATTCGAAGGGAGAAGTCAAGAATTATTTTAAATTTCTCAGTATTCTTCTATTTCTATAGATGCCACATAGGGTTTAAAAAATGTGTAGAAAACTGATAACTATATTTAGTTGCGACTTACGCTTATTGTAACTTGATATAAAGCTGAAATTATTCAGAGTTTTGACATCCAAGAGGTGATGGGTTAGGGGGAAATGATTGTACAGTGTTGTTGTTGAGACCCAGACCGTCCGACCTACCAGAAAGGTGTAAGGTAACTGTATGGACGGCCGGGAAGTGCCACCCAATTTAGACCGGAACCCAGTGGGGGAGGCATCCACAGGGACCGTACCCTCCTTCCCCTACCACCAACCTCTCGGAAGGACTTACGGACCCACATGATTGTACAGTGTAAAACATTTGCAAGCATGATACTGAAAGTTTCAGAGGAATTTGTTGTCCGTAATGGGAACTAATGTTCCTGATAGTTATGGTAATATATATATATATATATATATATATATATATATATATATATATATATAATATAAAACCTGAAAAATTGCTACAATTTTTGTTGAATTAAAAAGCTAAAAGCAATAAATAATTTATAATACAACTTGTAAAGCGCTATGCTGCAATTTTACATGTGTATACCTATAAAAATTCCCAAAAAGGACAAGTAGCAATGTACTCGTAAATTTCTAGAAGAGTGACAGGAGTAACGGCCGGGGGGAGTTGCGACCCCCAACACTGTGTTGGGGGTCGCAACTATAATATATCATTAATTATATCACATTTTAATATTATCATTTAATATTATCATTGATGATTCCTATCCCATTAATATGGATTTTTACCCATCTAACCTAGAATTGATTCCTAATGAACCTAGCGTTAGTCAAACTGTAAATTTTTTAGACCTAAATTTAGATATCCTCAATAATCATGTAATCACCAATCTATATGATAAAAAAGATTCTTACAACTTCACTATCATAAAGCTGCTATCATATCAATCTTGTAATTCTATTCAATTGTTTAGAAACGTCATTTTAAACCAGCTATTTCGAATACATCGACTTTCTGATCCTCGGTTTCACTTTCTCCACATCAATAATCTTAGACGCATTTGTCAAAATTACCAATATCCGGAAATATTTGTAAATAATATTATTAATAATTTCAAATATACCACGTAATAATATTACATATGTATTATTTATCTTTGATTGGATAACTCATTTTTGAGAATTCACCCATTCCTATCACCTAACTTACCATATGGCCTGAGTTTAATACTGTTTACTATTTTCGAATGAATATTTTCTACTTGTTCTGAGTCCTATACTGATTACTATTTTTGAAAGTCTCTATACATATTATGTATCGTTCAAATGTATTCATTCCGGTGCCCACTCGCATTGACGAAGTAAGGTGAAATGTTCAGTCGCTTGTTCAACCTACACGTGGTAGCAATGCTTGTGAGTTAATATTTCTGTTCGAGGAGATTTTATTTTTCTGATTTGTAATTCAATTTATTTTTCTCCTTCCACTAGCCAGTAGATAGTTCCAATGGTGTCTATAATTAAATACTATCGCCATTGTCAGAAACTGGCTATTCTATCGGTTTTAATTCGAATTATATGGCTGTCCTGATGAAAATGCAATTTCGAACTAACCGCCATTTTATGTGTAGTTTCAATTGATTGTTCTCTATGTCTTAATCTTTTATCTTGAGCTAATTATTATTGCCTTTTCTCATTTTTGCCGTGTTTTCTTTTTCATTTTTATTTATATTTATATATATACTTTTTTATTGTGATTTTTGTATCCTAATATTCTTCTCATCCCCCTTTCCATTGTAGTGATATGTTACCTTCTATCTTTATCCTCAGTCTTGGTCTATAGTTACTCATTTGTAACAGATATGCTAGAGATGGGTTTTTTTGTACATACAATAGTTTATGTATAGTTTTCGATTAAAATCTTTCAATTTTTATTTATACATATATATATATATATATATATATATATATATATATATATATATATATATATATATATATATATATATATATATATATATATATTCCAAACAGAATACCTAAGTACAGAAAAGCAAAAGATGAATGTGAAAAACGAAAAGTATCACAAGTGGCCGGGGAGAGTTGTGACCCCCACTCTCCGGTTAAGCAGTGCTTTATGCCATGGCGACACTCCCGGAAGCCGATACTTATACATGGAATGGCCTTAATACCATCAATTACCGAACAGCAAAAATTCAAAAATACAATTTGGATGACACACGAAAAAACTATTCAATTCACTCATTGTACCTACAAATGAACGTGCCGATATAACCCGTCTCAACAAATTCCAAAATTCTTACCAAAACTGTCAGATGTATAAAACTCCAACTTGTAGTCCACTTCACAAATAACCATACTCAATACTCACATTTACAAATATATTTGTAAATGTGTACAAGGGCAGCTTAGCGCCATGTTTGCATATTTTACGTATGAGAAAATTTTTTTCATGTATCTATCTCAGAATACTTTACATTTGTAAATTATATATATATATATATATATATATATACATATATATATGTATATACATATATATATATATATACATATATATATATATACACACACACATATATATATATACACACACACACACATACATACATATATATATATATATATATAACGTTTGCATTGTATTATGTAATGAATTTGAATATTATATTGATTGAAAAACGTTGTGTTTTCAATATATTCAAGATTAATTTGGTTGATAGCACTTTTTAAAGTAGCTTAAAATGTAAATAAAATTGAATTTTAGTTGGAAAGTGTTTCATAATCAATGTTTTACGTATGATTGATCTTTTTTGTTTTTTTTAAAGAGAGAGATTACTATTATTCTAAATTAAAGCATAAGTAGCATATTGTACTGCTTGAAAAATAAAAAGTTGGAGTAATTACTACCTATTTATTACCTAGTATATAATGATAAAAAAAGGTGTCTGTTTGCTTGTTTATTGGTCGCGTAGCGGAAAATCTAAGCAACACACAGCCGTGGAATTTGGTACAGACGTAACTCGGCTTTGAAAATAAACACCTCGTTGATATTTTTATTTCAAATTCGAATTTATTTAAAAGTAAAAATTCTAATTAAAATCTGTCCTAAGCCAATACAACGGCAAATTTTGATCGGTAGCGCCATCTAACAGTAGCGCCAGTCCTGTTGTTTTTGAAAAATGTAATAAATAAAATAATTACATCTCTTCGTTAAATCCCGAGCAACGCAGTGTATATTGTCTAGTTAATAATTAAATTTTAACTTATTTAAAGTGAAACTAAAGATTTTTCAAACTGTTTTGAAAAAAAAACCTTTGCACTTTTCCCTTTAATATTGATATTGTCGTGGTGTTATCCTAACACATGCTTAGCGTACCTTTATTTTATCTATACATTAAAATGTATAGAGAATGTATTGCGGGGAACCGAAAACTGGAATTCGACTTTTCGATGGAAAATCATGTTTTAAGTATCCCTGAACTCGAATCAAACGTTTTTAAGTTGATGTATGTGTATATATGTGTGTATGTGTGTTTACACGATATCGCATGAATAAATGAAGCGTTTTGAAAATAATTTAGTACGAGTATAACAATTAAAGACTCAAGGAAAGTCATTATACATGAGTGTTTGTCGCTTTTCTGAATAGCAACATGTAAAATTGCTTCGAATTACGAAATATATATTATACTAGCAGCATACCCGTTCTTCGTACGGAGTATATAATATAAAGAAACTTGAAATTCATAATCATGCCCAAATTCTTATAGTATACTAAATGACATGTTTAATCAAAATATTCTGTTAAAATATTTAATATAATGCTCCTAAAAGAAGTTTAAGAATCTCTGTTCTCGCTATATAAAATTATCTTCATGGACATATCTAAAGAATAAAACATCTTGGACCCCTTATGTAAGCAAATATAAAAAAAAATATGGAATTGAATCAATATATGCAAAATAAAAGAGTTAAAATTGTACGGGACCCGTACTAATTATATACGCGAATATTAGAAAATATAACCTGTATTAGTAGATTACATGTATAAATTGAAAATACCAATAAACCCGTAATCTTTAAATCTGAAGACAGTCATTTATTCCAATATATGTCAAAATTAAAGTGCTAAAATTATATGGGAAGATATACACGTACTACTTATAATGTCCGATTATTAGTAGAAGATTACCCGTTTTGCAATATGAGTCACAAATGTTTTTTGGTAAAATACAACAGACGACGTAATAAATTGAATATATAATTAATCCCCTTAATCTTCATACCAGAAGACTGTACTTGATTCCAATATATATGCCAATATATGTCAAAATATATGCCAATATACCTGTACTACTTATATTCTCGTAGGTTAGAAGATATACCCGTGCATTCCTAGAAGATTACTCGTACAATGTACAATATGCGTGTGTCAGCAATTTTTGCCGCAATAAAACAATGGCGTAATAACTTAAAAATATCAATAATCCCTGAATCAATAATTCCGGAAAATATCAATAATAATAATGTTTAAACCTGAAGAGTATAATTGATATTATCCAGTCCAAAATGAAATGGCAATGAAATTTATTTTATATACATATCTTCATTATTCAAATCGGAAAGGATTTAATAAAAATCGTCTGCCGCATAAACACATTGGATTTAAATCCGTTGCTAAGCGACATGATATCATTTGCTTCAAATAAATTGGTAGAAAAAATATCGTCTAAATAGTTATATTTCTATGGAACATTTGGCGACAGTTTCGTCAAATTAGCGACATTTTAAAAAATCGCCAAATTTATCGCCAAGTGGGACTGTAGAACTGACAGTTCCACTTTGCGACAAATTGACGAAATATCATCACAATACTATCCCCTAACAAAAAACAATTAATATCATTTATGTAGCGCAATTTTATCAATTTCAAGATATTTTTATAGATTTGAAAACATTTTTATCAATTTGGTGACATTTTAAAAATTCGCTAAATGTATTACTAAGTAGGATGGTTGGTCTGACAGAGAAATGCTAACCAAACATCATTTCAGTACTCTCTTCTAACAAAACAAAAAAAAATTTCATTGATATGTAGAAGACCCAAGCCACACGACCAACCCGAAGGTTTATGGCAGCTGTTTGTGTGTCGTTTATATCAATTTGGCGACATTTCCGTCAATTTGGCAAAGTTTAAGAAAAGTTGTCAAATTAGCGATATCCCTCCAAATTCGTAACTTTGAATTTGCAGATCTGAATGAAACATTCTTATCTCGTTTCAATATACTAAATGAAAACACTACAATTGTATTAGAAGATATACCCGCTCTACTCTTTTTCTGTTTCAACAATCGGCTATATGAATTTATTGGCTAAACACAATATATGAGTTTAGTAGCTAAATACGATATAAGCTTGAAAACTCTTTGCCAAAATAAATGAAATTGATGTACGCAGTCAGCAATTAATATAATTAAAAGAAAAATCAAACCGTCCATTCATAAGATATAATTTTATATCCATTTATCCATTTATTTATTATTTAAATCGACTGTTAAAATATTAAATTTATTGCTCCTAAAGAGAAGTTTCAGAATATATGTTCTCACTATGCAAAATTATCTTCACGATCAGATCTGAAGAATAAAACATCCTGCCCCCTTTTGTAAGCAAATTTACAGAAGAAAAAATAGGAATTGAATGAATATATGCAACCCCGTACTAATTATATTGTCGCAGATCAGAAAATATGCCAATGTGTTAGTAGAAGATTACCCGTATTACAATATGCGTCTCAAAAATATTTGCCAAAATAAAAGAGATGACGTAATAAATTGAAAACATCAATAATATCCGTTCTCTTTATACCAGGAGGTCGTAATTGATTCCAATATATGCCAATATATATCAAAACATATGTCAATATACCTGTACTACTTATATTCTCGTAGATTAAAAGATATACACGTGTATTTGTAGAAGATTCGTACAACATACAATATATGAGTTTAAACAATTTTTGTCATAATAAAATAATTGCATAATAACTTGAAAATATCAATAATCCTTGAATCAATAATCCCCGATAATATAAATAATAATAATTTTTAAACCTGAAGACCGTAATTGATATTATCCAGTCAAAAATGCTATAAGAAAAATCAAATCGTTCTTTTCTAAAATATATTTTTATATCCATTTATTTATTACTCAAATCGAATTATTGAAATTAACAGACAGATTTAATTTAATTGCGTTTCTGAGTAACATGATATAAGATAGAATCTTATAACATGTTAAATATGTCATGTCTTATAACATAAACTGCGAAATTAAATAACGATTTTGATTTCTCTATACTTCTCATTGTTCCGTAAAAGCTTGTTTTAAATAAACCATGAACCGTGGAGATAGATTTCCCCTTCAAATCATGTTTCAAACAATTCATGTTCTCAGAAAGTGACTAATTAACGCAAAAAATCTCTCATCAAACTCAGAGATTAAATTTTAATTCACTTTCAAACGATTTTCAAGCTTTTCGTTTGGATAAACCACGGAGTTAGGGAGTAGAACTCCTAGGAAAAAGTTCCGTTTTTCATTAATATCTCGACAACCCCAGGTCTTAGAAACTCGAAACTTGGACAAAATTTATGGGGGGATATTTCAAGGCTATTCTCCAAATTTCATTAAATTCGGTTCAGCCGTTTTTCCGTGATGATGAGACAAACGAAAATTTTGTTTGTTACTAATATCTCGAGAACCACTGGTCGTAAAAACTCAAAACACAGATATAATTTTAAGTGGGGCTATTTCTGGGCTACCCACAAAATTTCATCAAATTCGGTTCAGCCGTTCTCCCGTGATGGTGTGACAAACAGACAGACAGACAGACAGACAGATTTTCATTTTTATTTATATAGATTTCGCAAAAATCGAACAGCAAATAATTAAAACAAGAACTATCAATCATGCTTAAAGCATTGATTATGAAACACTTTCCAACTTCAATGCAATTTTATTTAAACATCTCTAAAATGAAATGCATTCCTCGGTAATATTTTAAAACTTATCACAATACTACATTAATTTATTAAATTTGAAAACCTAAACCTTCATCGAAAAAAATGAACTTCATTCCAATGACGGCATTGAAATAAAAATTGCCTGGTTGAAACATCTCTAAAATGCGATACATTCCTCGGTAATATTTTTAAAATTATCATAATACTACGATAATTTATTATATTTGAAAACTTCATCAAAAATAACCGAAATTCATTCAAATGACGTCATAGAAAAATTAACACGCCTGGCTCTCTCTATAAAAGCAGCATTTCATTCATAACATTTTCCCATTCATTTCATTCATCACAATACTATAATAATTTATTTTATTTAAAAATTAAGACCATGGAGCTACACGTAATTAAACTCTATGCTTAAAACTTCATCGAAAAAAATCGTCCTTCTCTCTGTAAAATCAATGAATATTTCATTCATATCAGCTATGCAGACTCCATAAGCTAAATAATTTTGCATTAAAGAAATACAGCAATTCTTATACAACTCATTCCTGTTTACATTTTACATAAGCGGAAAATAGGCTTCGTTATAGAAATAATCAAATTTGGATGATCATTTAAACTCAAATATATTGTTATTGCGTTGTTTCAGTATGTAGATGCACAGAATTTAAGCAAAAATAAAGCGGTTTTAAGACAGATACTACAATCAATATGAATTAAAAAGAACTTTAAAAATCACGATTTTGAGACAAGATGGATGCCATATTTCATTTTGAAGTGGGTCACGTGATCTTTTCATATCATTGTCACGTGATCGCTTCATATAAGAGGTGTAATTATTATTTTAATTTTTATTTAAAAAACTACTGAATATATTTTGCTGAATTTTTTTTATATATTTTATGGAATAATTTGAATATTACCTAAAATTTTCGAAGCAATTTGTGAATTTTAAATCCGCTTAAAAAATGTTTGAAAAATTAGGTCCCATAGGGTTCAATGTATTTCATTTTTTCAACCCGGGTTCAATCCAAAACTAATTGGGTTATATTATTCATTTATATTCCCATAGGTCCTACAGACCGTCTGAACAACATACTAAAATTTCATTTTGATTAAGTTATTTTTACGGCAGTTATCGTGCTAACAGACAAACAGAGAGACAGACAGAATGAACAAAGTCCTAAACTCTTTTCAACTTTGTTGTAAAGTGTTAAAAATCAATATTTTCTTATATAATACTGTTGGTTTGAGTTCCAGTTAATAGATTCTTCGAATTGAAAATTCAATAATAAATATTACTCATATAATAATGTAAATGTAATGTTATTCATAAGTCAGTAATGCATTTAACTTTTCTTTATTTAATTAGGGGAGGCAAATCTGGGTACTATGACAATAGCTTATTCATAGCTTGTAAAGTCGCCAAAAATGTGGACATAAATAAATAAAACCATACCACAATATTATTAGTAATGAATTAACATCACCTAAATTGAAATTCGGTATATTTGGCGACGTATTTGTCTTTAAAGACAAGCGTATTCGAATGAATTCAATGCAAAATCCTCATCAAAATGAAATTGATATTTACTTAATATCATATGAAACAAAACACTTCTAAAAAATTATTAAACATAAAAATACAAAACTCATACAAGAATTCATTTTTCTCTTGAATGGGATAAACCAGGTCCATGAGAATGATGTTAACAAATTTGTCGCATAATATTGTACATGAAAAACAACCTATTTGACGATGCTTACTATTTTTTAATTTTATGTAATGTTTTGATAAATTTATTTTTAAAACAGTGAAGATTAATCATGCATAAAGCATTTATTATGAAACATTTTCCAACTGCAATACAATTTTATTTAAACATCTCTAAATTGCGACACTTTCAGCGGTGATATTTTTGAAATTATCACAATACTACAATTATTTTGCTTAAAAACTTAAAACTATGGAGGAACAAGTACTTTCTAACTCCATGCTTAAAACTTGATCGGAAAAGTCAATACCATAAAATCGTCTGCTTCTCTATGTAAAATCAATGAATTTCATTCATATTACCTATATTCCAGACTTCAGAGCTAAATAATTTTGCGCTAAAGAAATTCAGCAATTCTTATACAACTCATCTTACAGCTTGATTTGTTTGCATTCTGCATCCCTTCAAATTAGTATTCGATGTAGAAATAATGAAAGTTTGATGATCATTTAAACTAAAAAATATTGTAATTGCGTTGGCACAGAATATAGAAGCACATAAAATACGCAAAAATAAAGCGGTTTTAGGACGGATGGAGCATTAAATAAATTTAAAAGATCTTTAAAAGTCACGATTTTGACACTGGGAAAAAAGATGGATGCCATATTTTATTTTTTAATTTGAAGTAGATCAGGTGATCTCTTCTTATAATATGGCTGTAATTATTATTTTAATTTTTTTTTTAAAAACTACCAAATATATTTTGCTCAAATTTCATATATATAATGTATGGGATAATTTGAATATTTCTAAAAATTTTCGAACCAACTTATACATTTTAATTTCGCTTAAAACATGTTTTGAAAATTAGGTCTAATAAAGTTCAATGTATTTCACTTTTTCAACCCGGGTTCAATCTAAAACTAATTGTGTGATATTAATCATTTACATTTCCATATGTCCCACAGACCGTCTGAACAATATACTAACATTTCATCGCAATAAAGTCATTTTTACGACAGTTATCGTGCAAACGGACAGACAGACAGTCAGACAGAATGACCAAAGTCATAAACACTTTTCAACTATGTTGGAAAGTGTTAAAAACGAGCAATAACTCTCGAACGGTGTATTCTATGTCTGGCATTCCAAAGTGTACGCCATTTATATCTAATGGAAAATTATATATAGAATGACTGTTTATTTAACACTGTTGAAAGTACTGATTTTCAGATTTTCAATTCAAAATTTTGGGCGGATCATCTAAACATTCGATTTCTTTTAAAATCAATTAGGTTCCAGTGTTCACTCATTGCAGTAAATTTCTTTCTCTATGATCCCATTGACCCCTTTTAGATAAGAAGATAAAGGCAACACAATTTTCTGTCCTAGGTTATAAATCCAATGCAAAATGCATTATGCAATTGATCTTACACACCACTGTTTCTCTGTATAAGATTTTCAACAACGTTAAGTCTTTGCATTATGCAGTCGTGTGTTGCCAACAGCAGATTTTCACTTTCCTTATATACATAATGTATAAGGAAAGTATTGTGACGGGGTAGAAATACGAATTCGAGTTTTCGACGGGAGAGCACGTTTCAAGCATCCCTGATCATAAATCGAACATTTTTGAAGTCATGTTTGTGTGTGTGTGTGTGTGTGTGTGTCTGTGTGTATGTGTGTGTGTGTATGTGTGTGTGTGTGTGTGTGTGTGTGAAAGTATGAGTGTGTGTATGTGTCAGTGAGTCTGTGGAGACGATATCTCGCGAACGAATGGAGCGATTCGAATGAAATTTGGTACAAAAATCACAATTCGTGAATACTGAAAGTCTATTGTTTTAAAACACAATCGAATGTTCAGAACCCCCCTAAATTTTCGAGTGAAATTTTGAAAAAATCATCAAAAAATCAAAACCTTTAATAATAGTACGCAAATAGACATTTCTTATGTAATTTTTCCTTAAAAAACGATTAACATGAATTTTAAAAAGCTAGCATAAACCGCTCTCGAGATATTGCATACTTCTTAAATAAATTTATCAGAAAATCCCATAAATTAAAAAAAAAAAATTAACTTTTGAGAAATATGTTCACTTTTCATATGTAATATCATGCGATAAATTGGGTGACATCATTCTCTTGGATCTAGCTCGTTCCATTCATGAGAAAAGATACTTTGAGTAATACTTTTGTATTTGAACGGCAATAGTCATTTATGCGCTGTAAGAATAACTTATTTCTCCGTCCATAATACTTGGCGAGATTATGGCGACGAATTTAGCGGAATGTCGCCAACTTGACGACATTTTGAAATGTTGCCAAATTAACGAAAATCTTGCTAAATGTATAAAAATGACTCTAAATCAATGAAAATGACGACTCATTGAAGAAAATTCAATATCTTGGAAAGAATATGAGTATCTACTGTAAGAATAACATTTTTTTTAACTGTATAAGTAGTAAATTCATTGCATTATATAAGAAAAGGCATGTGCTGCCCACATCAGATGTTTTTAGTAGTGCAGACCCGACTGGATTGGCCCATTACACCGCGTCCGTTTTCCACAATCACTGTTTTAAAATTCGCAGAAACTATTTTGGTGTTACATTTGTCACACGATGTCTCTGTTATCGGAATTTCTCATACCGTTGACATATATTATTCACAAATATGCCTTAGGAAAGACCAAGTAAGCATTCTCCAGAAAAGAAAAGAAACACTTTTGGAGAATTACAGGCTTGAATGGAATGTGAAAAGCAAGATTACGAATATACTTTTCCTGTTATGTTTGCTATTTACGGTCATCTCTTCTATCGAACTCGAGGGGAAAAAAATCGATTCCGTAAATTCTGTCACGTTCTTTTTGTCCCAAAAAGGATTCGTTATTACTTTCCTTATATACATAATGTATAAGGAAAGTATTGTGACGGGGTCGAAAATTCGAAGTCGAGTTTTCGACGGGAGAGCACGTTTCAAGCATCCCTGATCACGAATCAAACACTTTTGAAGTGATGTCTGTGTGTGTGTGTGTGAAAATATGTGTGTGTGTTGTGTGTGTGTCAGTGAGTCTGTGGAGACGATAACTGTCGAACGAATGAACCGATTCGAACGAAATTTGGTACAAAAATCACAATCCGTAAACACTGGAATCTTATTGTTTTTTAAACGCAATAGAATGTTCAAAATCCCCTAAATTTTCGAGTGAAATTTTGAAAAAATCGTCACAAAAAATCAAAACCGCTATAAAGTTACGCAAATAGACATTTCTTATGCAATTTTTCATTAGAAAACGATTGACATAAATTTTAGAACGCTAACATGAACCGTTCTCGATATATTGCACATTTTTCAAAAAAATTATCAAAAAGTCATATAAAAAAATATTTCCTATTACGAAACATGTTCACTTTTCTTATGTAATACCATGCGATAAATTGGGTGACATCATTCTCGTGAATCTAGCTCGTTCCATTCATAAAAAAAGATACTTTGAGTAATACATTTTTATTTGAACGCCAATAGTCATTTATCTGTTATAAGAATAACTTATTTCTCATTCCATAACGCTTAGTGAGATTTTGGCGACAAATTTGGTGGAATGTCGCCAACTTGGCGACTTTTTAAATGTTGCTAAATTAACGAAAAACTCGCCAAATGGATAAAAATGATGCTAAATCAAAGAAAATCACTACTAATTGACGAAAATTCAATATCTTGGAAGGAATATAAATATCTACTATAAAAATAATCTATTTTTTTTTACTGTGAAAGTAGTAAATTCATTGCATTATATAAGGAAAGTCATGTGTTGCCCACATCAGATTTTTTAAGTTGTATTTCCAATTCTTCTGTCTCTAGAAGCGCAAATTTACCAAAATTTAAATGAAGTTTATTCTCAATACGAAGGTAATTTGCCGCAACAGCTGTTTGTATTCTAGTATTAAATAAAGATTTTAAAATCCTCACTTTATGCTAGAGAAAAGTATGGTGATAGTGATTGTGACTCTTTCTTTTTAGATATGCTTTTAGTAATAGATTAAGCAAATTTTTACCTTAACCGATCCAGTCTAAGAAAAGTATGGTGATCGTGATTAAATCACAAGTAATGTAAACCGTAAATGTTTTACCATAAATGCGTCACTACGGTCCTTAGATACCAAAAATGACTTTGGTTGATTTATGTCTGTCAGTCAAATCGTAGGCCCTTCGTAATACCGAAAACCACTAAAGCGATTTGGACAAAATGTGAGTGACAAGCTTCATAAACTATAGATATGAAAGCAGAAATAATTCCAATAAATGTATACAGTATGATGCTCGGTAAAGTTGTAAGTAAGCCAAATAAGTTTTGATGTGTAGGACAGGGCAGTGGTTAGCGCGAGGGAACTGCACTCGGAGGTCCGAACTCGATTTCGGCTCTGCCAAAACTCTCTCAGTGTTCACTCGGAGTACAGACGGGTCCGTAAGTCCTTCCGAGAGGTTGGTGGTAGGGATAGGAGGGCATGCTTCCTGTGGATGATGTCCCTACTAGGTTCCGGTATAAATTGGATAGCACTTCCCTGTCGTCCAAACAGATACCTTACACCTTCGACCTTCGGGTAGGTTGGATGGTCCGGGTCGAAGAAGAAATAAGTTTTGAACGATGGTGTAAATACAGCTATGGATAAGGCTCCTCTATATATGAGCTGACTCATCAAGCATATTGAAGCCCACCGTAGCTGGAAGCGCAGTCCATTAGCATTAGCTCTATTCGTATTTTCACTTTAAGAAGTAAATTGAAATAATTATGGGTGGTTGTTCTGCACCGAACTGCTCTGTTCATTCTAGAAAGGGTTTTAGGCTATTTCACTTTCCTAGAAACGAAGAAAGAAGAAAACAATGGCTAATAAATAATTGGATAACCGGTAATTCAGCATACTTGTGCGAGCTAAGTTCTACAATATTCTAATTGGAACTTCTTTTTATATATAAAGTATTTATTTTAAACACTTATTTTATCATTTCTGTAACTGTAGTATGGAACCCTATGGAACCCTACTCAATATGCTTGATAAGTCAGCCTGTAGTAGAGGAGCTCTAGCTATGGGAGTGACGTATCGATATACTAAAGTAACCATGCGCGCTACCAGATGAAAACTGACGGCATCGCTCCTAGCGGAAAAATTTGGAAGTTAGCACTCTTATCTCGGAAACTATGAGAGATATAGAAAAGAATGAATCAGAAAATTGTGGATCATCGTCGAGTTAGTAAGAAATGTCATTTTACAAAAACGAATGGTGCAGAATGTCTACCGTTACAGCGAGCAAGTGTTATGTGAGAATAATGACTGTAAAGCGCAACACCGCTCCTGCCGATTACACATGCGAAGCAATATGCAAATTGTCGTCCATCTTGTTTTGTGTGTGTACTTTCATGAGTATTGTTTAAAAAAAAAGTTCATAATAGGCTATTTGAACTAAGATTTTTGCGAGATGTTATTGCTTGTTATACTCCGAATTCTGACGTAACGCTGCGGAAACTGCACGGCAGTATTCCTTATGACTTCATAGTGCTCCCCCATATTTACGTAATGCTGGCGAACATTCAATAGGCAATTCTTACCTTTCATGCAAGATGGGGCCCAACGCCTATTTCTTGTCCTATAAGCAGATACATAGATATTAATTTCATTTAGCAAGTCCGGATAATCAATATTATTATGCATTAACTTATGAAAGAACAAAAAGACAAAATACAATCGTCTACATTCCACAGATCTAAGTACCGAATATGGGACAGAACCTGACTGGGCTAATTTTAGATTAAAAATCTACTTTTGACGCTAAGTGTTTATTAATCAAAAACATTGTGAATAAAAATAAAAAGTTAAAAAAAAGCTGTAACTTGTGTTTTTGAGAGTGGTAGTTACCCTGTCCTTGATAGGTGTAAACACTAGTATACAGGTACAGGGTGTCCCAAAAGGATTGAAATGCGCTTTAATTCTTGAAAGTAAGGTAGGAAATAAGACTACGTTAATGAAATAGTCCTCCCATTCATTTTCAAAAAGTTAAACTTTTTAAATTTTTATACGACCCCGCATATCTTTAAAATTGAGCGAGTTATATTTAATCGAAAAATGAACACTGTGAATGAGGACCATATATCAAATTAGAAATGTAAATTTATGACATATCACAAAAAAGATAAAACTGGATGATAATACATAGGAGACATTTTTGCGAATTCCGCGGAGGCTCACGATGTAATCACGGATTAAGTACTTTTCAATAACTAAGTGCTTTTTCAGTAATTAAGTACTTTTAAGTACTTTTTTTATCAAAACAATTTCCATTGTCAATTTGTTTATGTTCCCTATTATCACTGATGAAACATCCTTTCACATGGTACGGAAAATTGGCATGTCAGATTTTTTCCTTTATCATAATTCAGTTGATTTTAAACGTACAGATATGCGGTTTTTTTAATGATCTTGTTGCATTAAAAATAAAAAAATTCTGATTGACTAAATTTGTCTAAGGGGGTCGTATAAAAATTTAAAATATGTAACTTTTTGAAAATGAATGGGAGGACTATTTCACTAACGTAGTCTTATTTCCTACCTTACTTTCAATATTCTTGCAATTTACATTGCTCACTTATCTCCAACAGGTAAAGAATTAAAGCGCGTTTCAATCTTTTGGACACACTGTATAATAATTTTATAAAATCGTTTAATATTAGATGGTCGAAAATAACAATTTCTATAAAGGTTTTTTTTTTTCAATCTAAGACACATCATCAAATTTCATCTTCACACTGTTAAACTTCATTTCGCAAGGGTTAGAATGATGTTTTCCAAAGTAGTATGCGTGGTGCACATTTTAAAAGAGTTAATTGAAGTTAGTTATAAACACATTACTTTGATGCTTTTTGAAATGCCGCTAATAAGCCAACATTAAAATCTTTAGTACGAGTTTAGTACCGTTGCCATTCAAGACCAACAAGAAGTACGGCCTCGCTTACGTCAGGTCGGCAACCCTTCAAGACGTCAGGTCGGCAACCTTACAGACATCAGGTCGGCAACCTTACAGACGTCAGGTCATGTATGTTGCCGACCTGACGTAAGTGAGATTATGTATGTTGCCGACCTAACGTGAGATTATGTATGTTGCCGACCTGAAGTAGGTGAGGTCGCGCTTCTTGAGGGTCCTAAAAAAAAGGTTGCTTTTGTCTTTAAAACCGGTTAATCAGTTAATTTTTGTACATATGTTGTATTTTACGAAGTTTTAATTTATCGTATTAACATGTTTATTAGGTAATTCATATCACGGTAAAACGGATTGATGTAAAAGATGTCATCCAATTTCTTTATTCTTCTACCTTATCGATTTTGCAATTTCGACTTTGAAGGTGGCATGCGTAAAACAAACACATCTAAAAAAAAGAATATGTATTTTCTTTTCAAACTCATTCAAGCCAGTGATTCTTTAAAAAAATGTTTTTTCCGCCTATGGATATTTATACGGACCTTTCTGGGAATATTTTGAATCGTGTACGTCAACGGTGTTTTTCGGTTGGTTGCAGAGAATCTCCGATAAGGGACACAGTGTGTAGCAAACGTATGTCAAAACAATTTCTGTTTTTCTGAATTTTTGGAAAAGAAGTGAAGTGCTGAATCGTTGCTGTGAATAAAGTTCTTAAAATTGGTGTTCTGAAAATGGAACACAGCTGTGTTTAAGCTAGATAGAGCAGATGGGTTTGAGCTAAACTGAACAGATGTGTTTGAGCTACTGCTTTTATTCGGGAGAGATTAGTCATTGGTCTAAGATGAAATGAAATCACTAAATGCAGAAATTGTGTGTGAAGCAAAGATTATATATGATTACACAATCCGCATATAGAGGGTAATCCCAATGTAAAGATCACGCTTCAATTGCAGATAGCCTCCATGGACCAGATACGCGTTTATCACGCGTTTGCCAACATGGAATAGCTGATAAACTACGTGATATAATCTTGTAAACCTTTACAGAAATCCACAAATTTAGTTCTACTGTGCAATCGGGTTTATTTTCTTAAATATTGAACTAAAGCTGCAACAGACAAATAAGTTCTTACTCATTGAACCAGCATATTGGGGTTCTTCCCATAATTAAACTCGCGCTTCCATTGAAGATTTACACCACCATCTCTTTTTTATCTTCATAGTGCTTTTAATCCTTCTGCGACGGAGAAACCATCCATCAGTACGCTACCAATGAATGGGTTGTCGTGTCATTACTGCACACATCCCGTACACGTTAATTACTTTACTTTTAACTATGATATTCCACATAAAGGTTGAAAACAAATACACTTTACTCGTATCAAGAACTTTTCCCTGTACGCTAGTTAAATGCGTAGTGTCCAATTAGCGTATTGTTGCTGCAAATGTTGGTAAGCAATGCGACGAATTTAGTGGATACCAGATATAGCAGTCGTTAGTCGTGAATGGGTTAACATTATATCACATAGCAAATTTAATTACTGATATCGTCAATTCCATTATGATGAACGCATAATAAATTAAAAGCCAGTTCACGGATTCTGTTTTCTGCAAAAATTAAACATCATTTTAAAGATTATATAGTATATTACTGATAGTAGTCTGAATTATTGTCTATTAATGTATAAGATTACGAATAAATCTGTAGTAAACTTTTGTAAGAATAAATGTGATAGTTGGCCACAGTAATATTTTAAAATAAATAATTTTAGTTGAACTATTCTCTTTTTATTATGTAAAATTGTATGACTTATTTTTACATTAATTTAAGTGGCAGGAATCCTCTTGTACATGACAAAAAGGCGGATTCTGTGGGATTCACATAGCGCAAAGTCGAGTTCTTAAATAAAACCAATGATTTAACATTATAATAGTTACAAAACCAGTCTATAAGGGACTTTATCAAAGGTAGGATTACCCTCCTAATGTAGATGACAACATTCATGGATCGGCCTGTCCATGAACGAGTCCATAAAAGCGTGAAACCAGCCCATGGATGGTGTTATAGTATGGCTATAAAAACAGCCTTTTTTAAATCAAAATATAGATTTTCAACGTCAGTTACAACAAACATCAAACGAATGAAAGCTTGTTGCTTACAGCTTCAAAAATATTTCCTTCTGCGTGGGCCCATCCTGTCCAATCTCAGTACGAAAGAGAATATTGACGATTCTTAGTAAAAACAGATTCGATCTTAGATGACCAATATGCTAATAAGATATTTCGTATTATATCTAGAGGCCACCCTGAAGGCAGTACAGAATGCCCTTTCCTGGTGTTCTACCCATTTTCAGAGCCCCCGCTGATTTGCGAATCTTTTGAGCATTGTTCGCGTAAGATATGTGGCAATTTGCGGAAACGTATGCAAAAGAGACGCGCCTGTCGAAATAAAATAGCGGTCGGTTACATATCCATTCTCAATTAAAATCTTATTAGCGATCTCAATCTAATTCTTATTCTCAATCAAATTCTTAATATCTTCTTATCTTTCATCGTACAAAGAGGCAGTACTTGTAGGCAGCCCCCACCTTGTTCTAATGCCAGCAATGATATTTCCTGCTTTTCTTTCAAATTCACAGGGCCACCCACAAGCATTTTTTCTAAGTAACCGAACATATAAAATAAAACAAAATATCTGCTAGACATTCTCGTACATTTTCCTTTAGGTTTACATGATAATCTGTATCAAAATGCAAAACAAAAGTTTGGTTTTAAAGCATTCGCTCAAGTTATTCATATAATGCTTTTAAAAATTATTGCAGCATTTCTATTTCAAGTAAACAATATCAATACGTACGGCCCAAATTTCTGATAAAGAAATACTACTACTAGAAATACTAAGAAATACTAGAAATACTAAGATACCTTCGTTAAAAGCAGAATTCAGCTCAAAATACTAATATCGACTGGTTTCGAACGCAAAAACTTTCTTCGTCAGGTCCCACAGAACCGCAACCTTCCCTCGTACTCCTAGTGCAGCGACCCAACATCCGTGTACAAACTTCGCACTTCTTGCTCATTTGCATATGGATGTAACTATGGATCTTTGAAAAAAGAGGAGTCGACGATCGAATGGTGCTTATAGTGCAAAATTCATTTTTTTAAATATGGACAATTTTGAGAACTAATGTAATTGTTCGGAAAATGATATTTTTTACCACATATCCCCTCTCCCATGCCTACGCCACTAATTACAAATAAACAACTGCATTTGTAAAAAATAAGCAAATAAATGGTTCAAATTCGAAGGTATTAAATTCTACATCAAAAGGAAGTAATATACTAAATTTGGATTTTCTATCTGCTCCGGTTTTCAAGTTATTCTAAAAAAATGAGTATATTCCTATGGCGAGTCCAGCACAGGCTAGCTGAATAAAGTTCAAAATCGAAAAAATGAAATATACTATAAAACACAATAGCATGTTAAACTTGAAAATTTTAGCTACTTCGATTCTCGAGTTATTTATCAAAAACGGGCGCATTCCTAAGGTGGACTCAAGACGGGCTAGCCCGATGAGGTTCAAAATATAAATTATGATAAACCCCAAAAGAAAATGATATACTAAATTTAGATTTTTTAACTGCTCCGATTTACGAGTTATTCTCGAGAAACGAGTACATTATTACTATGTCGGGCCCAAGATGGGCTAGCCCAATAAGGTTCAAAATCCAAAGAAATAAGATATACCCAAAAAGACAATGATATACTAAATTTAGACATTCTAGCTGCTACAGTTTTGGAGTTATTCTTAAAAAACGAGTACATTCCTTTGTTGGACCCAAAACGGGCTAGCCCGATAATATTTTAAATCCAATGAGTTAAGATTTACCGCAATTAAGAACGACATTCTAAACTTGAAACTTTTACATACTCTTTTCTAGAGTTATTACCCCCAAAAAGTGAGTTTCTAAAGCGGGCCCAAAACGAGTTCGCCCGATACGGTTCAAAATCGAATTAATTATATAATAATGAATTGATTATATGAATTATAAATATATCGAATGAATATTCCTCAAAAGATAAGGATGTACTAAATTTATATTTTTTAGTTGCTCCGATTTTCCAGTTATTCAAAAAACAGAACGGTCCATTCCTATGTCGGGACCAGGACGGGCTAGCCCGATAAAGTTCAAATCCGAAGAAACTTAAATATACCACAAAAGCCAAAGACATGTTAAACTTGGAATTTTTAGCTACTTCGGTTCTCCAGTTATTCTTCAAAAACGAATGCACTCTTCAGCAGACCCAAGACGGCCTAGCCCGATGAGGTTCAAAATCTAAAAATCTATCCAAAAGGAAATTATATATTAAATTTACATTTTTTAGCCACTCTGATTTTAGAGTTATTCTTGAAAAGCGGGTAATGGCAGGCTTAAGACGGGCTAGCCCGATAAGGTTCGAAATACGATGAAATGTCATATACCCCAAAGGAAAATGATATATTAAATTTAGACATTCTAGATGCTTATTCTCAAAAAACGAGTATATTTCTTTTATTGGGCTCAAGACGGGCTAGCCCGATAAGGTTGTAAATCCAGTGAGTTAAAATATACCGCAAATGACAAGGATATGCTAAACTTCAAATTTTTAGATACACCTGTTCTTGAATTATTCTACAAAAACGGATGAATTTCTAAGGCGGGCCCATGACGGGATAACCTGATACGGTTCAAAATTGAAGGAATTAAAATATACCCCAAAAGAAAAACGATATATTAAATTTAGAGTTCCTACTTTCTCCGATTTTCGAGTTATTCCCTAAAAACAGGTAAAATCCTATGGCGGGCCCAGGATGGGCTAGCCCGATAAGCTTCAAAATCGAAAAAAATGAAATGTACCACAAGAGAAAATGTCATACCGAATTTCACGTTACTGTGATAAATGAACCTGATTATTTTGGACCTCAAAGGTTTGAACAAACACCAGATCAAGTTAAATAAAATTTTAAAAATAGAAATATATCCTTTGCTCAATCCCTCTAAAAATCAAATGACTTTTTGTGTATACCACTTGCAATAATCAAGCCAAATTTCACACAAATTCTTCAGTTATTTCCAAAGATATCGGACATTTCATTTGCATTAAATTCCCATTGGTTTCAAAGTTAACTCCTCTGCTTTTGATCTCTTATTCAAGACCTGCGCCGTCTGGCGGAGGAGGATTTTCGGGAACAGCTCCCAGCATTGGGAGGTATAGGCGGTTGGCACACTATTACTTCTAGGCACTGTAGCTGAACCATCCTAAAATTGATCGCTCTGTGCTTCAGAACACGATTTATAGGGATCCGTACTGCGACTATACCATACAGCCCCATCTGTCAGCAACATATGTAACTAATTTTGAGACTTTTGTATCAGATTTTTGCGGCTTTCCCAATAAACATGTCGCTTGTTTCAGTCTTCTATCGATCACCATTTCCTAGTTATTTCATTTCAAAGTTAGGGAGTTCTTTGTGAAACACCTTGTATATACTCTGTCGAAACTATAAAAAGAAATTTCATGAAATGAGGTAATTCAATGACATGCGTTTTTCTAGTACTAACTATATTTCCTTTCCTTATATACATATAATGTATGAGGAAAGTATTGTGATGGCGTCGAAAATTCGAATTCGAGTTTTCGACGGGAGAGCACGTTTCAAGCATCCTTGATCACGAATCGAACATTTTTGAGTCGATGTCTGTGTGTGTGTGTGTGAAAGTATGTGTGTGTGTGTCAATGAGTCTGTGTAGACGATATCTCACAAACGAATCGAGCGATTCGAATGAAATTTGGTACAAAAATTACAATCCGTGAATACGGGAAGCCTATTATTTTTAAACACATCGAATGTTCAAAACCCCCTAAATTTTCGAGTGAATTTTTGAAAAAATCATCAAAAAATCAAAACTTTTAATACAGTTACGTAAATAGACATTTCTTACATAATTTTTACCTAGAAAACGATTTACATAAACTTTCGAACGTTACCATGAATCATTCTTGAAATATTGCACATCTTTCAAATAAATTTATCAAAATATCCCAAAACATTGAAAAAAAAAATTAACTTTTGAGAAACATATTCACTTTTCATATGTAATATCATGCGATGAATTTGGTGACATCATTCTCGTGGATCTAGTTCGTTCCATTCATGAGAAAAAAGTAAACTAGTACTTTGTGTAATACTTTTGAATTTGAACGCCACTAGTCATTTAACTGCTATAAGAATAACTTATTTCTCCTTCTATAACGATTGGCGAGATTTTGGCGACGAATTTGGTCGTATGTCACCAACTTGGCGACTTTTTTATGTTACCAAATCAAAGAATCGCCAAATGGATAAAAATGACGCTAAATCAATGAAAATGATGAAATGTCAATATCTTGGAAAGAACATAAGTATCTATTATAAGAATAACCTATTTTGTTTTCACTGTAAAAGTAGTAAATTCATTGCATTATATAAGAATAGGCATGTGCTGACCACATCAGATTTTTTGCTGCGGTTTAGAAAATATAATTAATTGGTGTTTTCAAGATGGGCAGGCCAAGAAAATCTGAAATAACAGATTAAATATTGTATTAAATGAATGTTGGTTTTATACGCAATATGGGATGAAAAACTAATAAATCAATCATTTTAGTGTAGGTAAAATCTTTTTGCGACATATTTCAGTTTTTTTTGTTTATTTTGGTTGGTTGGTGACTTATTGGAAAGCGCTGACTCGCCAAATACGGAGAAAAATGTTTTAAAACTACAAATTGATTATCATTTCAAATAAATATCCATCTTATCTGTTACTATTTGCAATACAAAATTCCACATTACGGAATATATATAAAAAAATTAATACGAAATTGTTGGGAAAGTCATTTGCTGCCCACATCAAATTTTTGTTTTACATCTAAGATCCCCTTTTCTTCAAAGCAAGTAATAAACTGAAACACAACATTATTATTCTTCGCTCACAAACATTCCTGTTAAACTCTAATTAAATTTCCTTATGAAAACAACGGGTGTGAATGACGTTCTTAAAGGTAGATTGCTTAATTTTTTCCCCTTTTGCTTATTTACAGATCCTCTCTAGCGTGTCGAATTTCTAAAATCAATTCTCTGATTTTGCAAACATCAGTTTCTTTAAGTAAATTGGATTCGAACTCCATTGTTCTTTCACATTCCTCTGTCTACCAAAACACAAATTAATTAGATTACGTATTATGTTTTATTTTGCTTATTTACAGTTCTCTGTACCTTGTCGAAATTCTAAAATCGATACCGTACATTTTGCAAAAATTTGTTTTTGGGAGTAAAATGAATTTAAACTTTCTTGTTCTTTCACATTCTTCTGTCTCCGAATTCACATTTATCATTCCAATTCATATCTGAACTTCCTCTTCAAGATCAAATAAACTTTCTTTCGAAAACAACTGGTGTAGATGGAATTCTAAATGCTTTGATTCCGTATTATTTTTACTTTCCTATACTATAGAATTTAGTGTAAAGTATTGTTTTCACAAAATTTTTCGATTTTGACGTTTTGATGCCAATTTATGTTTTAGAACCACATGAATACATTTTAACTATTTGATTATACCAAACTTAGGAACCCACCCACTGGGGTTTGCGGATTTGAAATACTAAATCGGCTAATACTGCAGAAGTTTGAGCAGCCAATGATGAACGCGCGACGGAGGTAACGATAAAGCTGTAAAATAAGATATTTACACTTATATTTGTAATTAATGATCGAATATTACTTTGTTGTTCCCTAACCATGCTGGGGCCTTCAATGCACTTAGACATCTAACATTTTGTAAGCGGGGATCTCCTAGGAGGTCCAAGTACTACTAAGCTTAATGTAGAACAAACAAAGTACATACAGGGCACTCAGAAAACAAGTACGTTCTGTAAACAAGTACGGGTGTTTAATAATGGTAATGAAGCATTTGGATATTTATGTGTTGAGGGTGAAGGCACTGTGGATAAGTGAGTAGATATATAAAGTCAGGTGAGTAAGAAAAAATAAATAAAAGAAAGGAAAGCAGAAATGACAGTGGGATTTGGTTGAAATTTGCAGGCGGAATGTGACGTCGACGTGAAGCGGAATGTGACGTCGACGTTCTTCAAGGTTTAATGAGGTTTTTCTCGATCAGGCTTGATTCGGGGAGGATAATCAGGTAGGTTGGTGATGACTGCAGGAAAGGCTTGTATCTGAAACTATTTTTACTGCTTGTCTTGGAGTTTATTGTGTTGTGCGCATGAGAGTGGTTTCAGGCTGTTTATTTTGAAGTGATTTCCATATACTTTTTAGGGAGAATGATGAAAGAGGAGACTTTGTGTAGCAGAATCAGGTTTAATCGTTTTGCCCATTTTCTCTTAGGTAGATCATTTACCATGCAATTTTCTCTGTTGATTTGTTTGAAAGCACTTTACGGCCTGAACTGTAGCACTGGTGGTAAACAGCTGTAGATCCTGTACCGTCTTCTCCGCAACTGCATTGTAGTGATGGTTTGTGTACGAAACTTTGCAGGTACTGTGCAAATGGACAGTGCCCGGTGAGGACTAAAGAACATGTCTGTTTTTGATGTGCATGTCCGTGAAAATCTGTGAAAAATGTTATGTAATCCCCATCCTGTTTCTACATTTGTCTAAATTGCTATTTTTGAAGCGTTTGCCGAGAGTGATGTCCTTTTATTTGTCTGTGGTCGATTTCTTGTGAACACAATAGCTACCACAGTTATTAATGGATTTTTACAAAACTTTATATTCGGCTTTGTTAAAAATCTAGAATTCGATAGAATATTAAAAACTTTGAAATTTTATATTTCCTTAAAATGGAAGCACAGGATGAAATTTGACATAATCATGCATAAAATTAATTATTTATAGCTCAATAATCACGAAACTTGATAGTTTCAATAAGTTTAGGGGAAAACAACCTCGATACAATATTTGTGTTCGTAACATAATTAGCCTCCCCTGGAGGAGTAAATGTTAATTTTGGTATCAATCAAAAGATTTTTTCAAGCCCTATAAAATGAAGGGTAGTGCGCTATAATTATGACTATTTGTAATAAAGATAATATTTTTCTTTAAAATTATAATAATATTTTCTTTAAAAAATTATTTACAAGCTACTTTAAAATGGATCTAGTATGAGAAAGTCGAGTGGATCCACTCTCCAGTTAATTTATTTTGCTTTTTACAGTCTTCTGTAGCTTGTCGAACTCTAAAACCGATACCGTACATTCTGAAAAAAAAGTGTTTGGGGAGTAAAATGGATTCTAACTTTTTTGTTCTTTCACAATCTTCTGTCTCTGAAATCATAAATTGATCATTCCGCTTGAAATTTGAAAATGTTGATACATTCCTATTTTCCTTTGTGGTGTATTGCTACTTTGTTACAAGCTGTTTAAATTTGAATGCATATTATACATTGCTGAGTAAGACTAACTGACTAAGGGGTGAATTACACAACACAAACTAATGCTGCAGGTAGAAACATGAAACTTTGCGTACACGTGAGACATAACTTATAAGCATCTAGAAAAATATAAAATCTTGGAATTTTGACAAAAAAATTTATAAATCACGGATATTTTTGTTCTGACAATCTTTCAACTGTAACTCTAAAATGGTTGGACACAGAAAATTCGTTTCTATACAATCATATGCAAAACAGAAAACAAAACAAAAATCCTAAATTTTCTTAATCGACTCATTTGGCTTACAATCAACCGTTTTTAAGATATTTTAATTTATGGCTGCAATAGACGATTTTCAACACTTTCCAGCATAGCCGAAAACTTTTTATGACTTTGGTCATTCTGTCCACCTGCCTGTCTGTTCGCATGACATCTGCCGTAAAGATGACTTTAATCAAAATGAAATTTTAGTATGTTGTTGAGACGGTCTGTGTGATAGACATTTGGGAATAAATAACATTACCCAATTAGTTTCGGATTTTACCCTGGCTGAAAAAATTAAATGCATTGAACCCTATGAGATCGAATTTTTCAAACATTTTATAAGCTGAGTTATAATTCACAAACTGCTTCGAAAATTTTAGAAAGTATTCAAATTAGCACATAAAATGTAGAATTTTTTTTTCAGCAAAATAGGTAGGGTAGTTTTTTAAATAAAAATTGAAATAATAATTACACTCATGATACATGAAAAGATCACGTGACTCATTGCAAAATAAAATAAAGCATCCATTTTTTTCCGTGTATAAAGATCGTGATATTTAAGGATCTTTTAAATTTATATTTAGTCTTGCATCCATCCTAAAACTACTTTATATTTGCGTATTGTCTGTGTATCTAAATTTCGTGCCTACGCAGTTACAATTGAATGATCACTAAACTTCTACAACGAAGCCTAATTTCAACGTATGCAAAATGTAAGCAAATCAAACGATTGTAAGGTGAGTTGTATAAGAATTGCTGAATTTTTTCAAGCAAGATTATTTAGCTCTGGAGTCTGGAATATAAGTGAATGAAATATTCATTGATTTTACATAGAGAAGCAGACGATTTATATTTCGATGAAGTTTTAAGTTTTCAAGTATAATTTTCTGTAATACTGTGATAATTTAAACTCCAGAGCTTAGCAAGATTATTTAGCTCTGGAGTCTGGAATATAAGTGAATGAAATATTCATTGACTTTACATAGAGAAGAAGATGATTTATATTTCGATGAAGTTTTAAGTTTTCAAGTATAATAAATTACTGTAGTACTGTAATAATTTAAAAAATATCACCGCTGAATGCATCGTATTTTAGCAATTTCCATATTAACAGAACTATAAAATGTACGCCATTTATGATATGTACGCCATTTATGATATTTAGAATTTTTTACTTTAGATGTCATGTTTAGTGCTCAGAGTTACACATTTGTATTCATGTCCTTACTTTTGTTTTTATATTAAAAACTATGCTTGGGAAATTCATTTGAAATGCAATAGAGCTTTTAAATATTAGAGTATATTTTTACTTTCTTATATATTATTTTTTAATAAATTATAGAGTTATTACTTTCGTAAACATATCATTCGATGTGAGTATATGTATCAGTGAGTACATGTGAGTATATGTATGGTAGGTGTGAATAAAATAGCTCAGAAACAAGTCCACATATCCCTGTGAAATATTAAATATTGGTATGCAAGAAACCACAGCTTGATAGGTGTTTCTAAAAATTGCACGATTAGAGGACAAGTAATTCGATTTTAAAGATGTGAAGTGAGCTGTGGCCACTATAATTCAAAAACGAACTCTCATATGAAAATTTCAGTCGAATACATTCTGCAAAAATGGTGAACTAGATGGAAATTTTTTCTGAATTCTGCAGGATTGAAACACAAATTATTCGAAATTTTAGATTTTCAACTTCAACTATTCTAAACAGGTAAATTATCTATTTGATTGTTAAAAGTGAAGAAAATGACAAGAATTTTATGAAGTAGCCTTCCTGTGTGTTCAAATGATGCGTACACTTCAATACGATGGAACTATTAAGTTTTTTTTTGCATTTTGCATACTAATTTTGGACAGTCATAGGGAGTTTCGGAGAAACCGGAAGTGACTTTTCCAGAACTGGAAATCTGTAATAAATCCCTTACTCCTTTTGGAATTCGGTCTGAATCTATATCAGTTTGTCCATAGTCAAACCTGAGAAATAGATGTTTCAAGGCAATTTTTCAAACAGGAACTGAAAAGAAAACGGAATTAGAAGTCCTTAGAGACCCCCTTCCTCCTCCTTACATTCACAAGAATTTGAGGCTAAATTTATATCAGTCATTATCTGAGCTCTATCTATAGCCAATTTTGAGAAATAGACAATTAAAAATAACTTGAACAGGAAGGGGAAACCAAAAATCCTTGGTGAACCCTTTAACCTCCTCCGGAATTTGATACTGAATCTATATCGGTCATTATTTAGCTCTATCGATGTAGATGTTTCGAGGAGAAATTTTCAGTAAAAATAATAGTATTTCAAAAATTTTTGACACCTAAAATATAAATGGAATTAAAGTATTTGGAATAAATCTCCATTTGACTTTCTCGCTCAAATAACATTCATTTCTAAACTTCTTTTTTAACATATATTTGTTTTAATACTAACTCCATCATCGAAATATCTCCAGCGGGAGGGGGGAGGAGGGAATTCGTTCACGTACACTACTGAAACATTCTTCTCATTCAAATCCGAGTAAACATTCTTCTGAAAACAACTTTTGCAACACGAAGATTTGAATGAAGTTCCGAAAGAAAGATTACGAATTCTTTTTCTCTTCTTTATTTACATTTGCCTCTTCCCTGTGTCGATCTCGGAAAATCGATATCGTGTACTTTCTGTAGATCTTTTAAGTAAGATGGATTATAACTTTCCGGTTCTTCCACATTCTCATGTCTCCAGAAACACGATTGAAATTCCGATTGAAATCCGTGAAATTTTGATTTATTCTTATTGTTATTCTTTATTATTATTGTTATTTTGATTTATTTTTTACTATCAGTGAAATTTCGATTTATATCTTTTAAGCAAGATGGATTCGAACTTTTTGGTTTTTCCGAATTCTTCTTCGGTTTCCAGAAACTCGACTTAACCATTCTGCTTGAAATCTGTGAAAGTTTGATGTATCCTTATTGCTATTCTTTATTCTTATCTTGATTCATTCATATTTTCTGTGAAATTTTGATTTATATCTTTTAAATAACTAGGAGGGAGGCTCCGTCCCCTGTACACTGACGCTTACCAGTCCCGTAACTCGCTTCGTGAGTTGGGAAGCTTCGCCTTCTACTCGCTGCGCTTTGCGAGGCCCTTCTTTCCGCCTGCTACAGAGACGGAATAAGCTTGTTGGGACAACCCTTTATTCGCTAGTACTCACCAATCTAAATCTCGCTTCGCGAGCTATACGTTTTGCAGCTTATTCTTTGTACAGTGACAAAAAATCGCGTTTCGTTTGTTTAAATCATTAATTTAAATATTGTTTGTTTTGAAATTGCAACAGCGTTATACCCGCAAACTCTGGAACTCGAAGGCTCCGCCTTTTATCCACTCATAAACAGCCCAATTTCCCTTAACGAGCTATTTCTTCACAGCAGCTACGTATGTTGTTGTTGAGACCTAGACAGTCCCACCTATCAGAAAGGTGTAAGATGACTGTTTGGACGGCTGGGAAGAGCCACCCAATTTAGACCGGAACCCTATACGGGAGGGAGGCATCCACAGAGACCGTACCCTCCTTACCTTACTACCAATCTCTCGGAAGGACTTACGGACCCACATGTTTAACGTGATTGTACTCCGCGTGAACATAGGGGCAGTTTGGGCAGCGGAAGGAATCGAATCCGGGCTTACCGAGTCAATTCCCGCGTGCTAACTATTAGGTTATCACAGCCGCAGTTAAGTATGTGTAATAGTCTAGGAGCTCCCCCTCTGCTAGCTGACGCTCACCAACCCCTGTAACTCGCTTCGCGAGTGGGGAGGCTTTTTTGCCTCCTACTCGTTGACTGTCGATGATCCCGCTTCGTGAGCTCTTTGTAGCAGACTGCTGCGCAGGCGTAATAAGCCCGTCGGGGCCGTCCCCTAGCTGTTGGCGATCACCAATTGCCGGAAATTGCTTCGTGAGCTCGTCTGGCGCCCACTCAACCAGGCAGGCCCACACGAAAGCCTTTGTGTACCCTGTATGCTACTGCTCACCGAGTTCCGGAATCTTCTGCCCCTGTCTATTGCCGGTCATTTATTGCCGAGCTTCGCAAGCGCTTTCGTTACACGTGCGTAACATATCGTCATGAAGTCGAGTTATCGTCATGAACAATTACGATTCATTGTTGAAAATACTGTTGCCATTTCAAAAGAAGTAATATCTTATTGAAACTGCGAATAACTAATGTATGTCTTTTTGTTTAGATCAATAATTTAAATATTACTGTTTTAGTAATATGGCAACAGCGTTTGCAACAATGAAAGATTATATTTTGGAGATACAACAAAGAATGTAAAATTTTCATACAAAAGTAGTGGAAAAGTTTTTTTCACTTCAAAATTGTATAAATTATAGATATTTCTATTCGATAATAACCAAAATAGGAGGCGACATATGACAATATATTTTAAATCATCATGCCAATTTGCAAATCATTTGATGCTATAGGTCCGGCACTAACATTGACAGAAAAGTTTATTATAGAGATATAGTTTCGAGTTTCAGATTTTTCCACATTCTTCTTCTGTTTCCAAAAACTCAAATTAATCATTCCGCTTGAAATCTGTGACATTTTGATTAGTTTATTCTCGTTGCAATTTTTTATTCTTATTGTTATTGTTTTATTCTTATTGTTATTATTATTTATTCTCATTATTCGTGAAATTTTAATTTATACCTTTAAAGTAAAGATGGATTGGAATTTTTTTTATTCTTCCTCACTCTTCTGCTGTCTCCAGAAACTCGAATTAATTATTCAGCTTGAAATGTGTTAAAGTTTGATTTATTCTTATTGTTATTCTTTATTCTTACTGTTATTTTGATATATTTTTTATTATCTGCTAAACTTGAAGTAATATGGATTCGAACTTTCTAGTTTTCCCACATTCTTCTGTCTCGCTGTAATATGGGTTCGAACTTTCTAGTTTTTCAACATTCTTCTGTCTCGCTGTAATATGGGTTCGAACTTTCTAGTTTTTCTACATTCTTCTGTCTGTCTTCCCGACCGTCCAAACAGTTACCTTACACCTTCCTGGTAGGTCGGACGGTCTGGGTTTCAACAACAACAACAACATTCTTCTGTCTCCCGGCCGTCCAAACAGTTACCTTACACCTTTCTGGTAAGTCGAACAGTCTGCGTCTCAGCAACAACATTATTCTGTCTCGTTGTAATATGGATACGAACTTTCTAATTTTTTCACTTTCTTCTGTCTTGGGTGGGTGACCACCTGGGAAAACCGCGTGCTGTTGGCACATTTCGTGGTTTACGCGCTGGATTTTCACGCTGCCACAACAGCCGCCGTGTTCATGCGGAGTACGATCACGTTAAACATGTGGGTCCGTAAGTCCTTCCGAGAGGTTGGTGGTAGGGGAAGGAGGGTACGGTCCCTGTGGATGCCTACCCCACTGGGTTCCGGTCTAAATTGGGTGGCACTTACCGACAGTCCAAACAGTTACCTTACACCTTTCTGTTAGGTCGAACGGTCTGGGTCTCAACAACAACATTCTTTTGTCGAACGGTTACCTTACACCATTCTGGTAGGTCGGATGGTCTGGGTCTCAACAACAACAACATTCTTCTGTCGAACGGTTACCTTACACCTTTCTGGTAGGTCGGACGGTCTGGGTCTCAACAACAACATTTTTCTGTCGAAAGGTTACCTTACACCTTTCTGGTAGGTCGGACGGTCTGGGTGTCAACAACAACATTCTTCTGTCGAACGGTTACCTTACACCTTTCTGGTAGGTCGGACGGTCTGGGTCTCAACAGCAAGATTCTTCTGTCGAACGGTTACCTTACACCTTTCTGGTAGTTCGGACGGTATGGGTCTCTGCAACAACATTCTTTTGTCGAACGGTTACCTTACACCTTACTGGTAGGTCGGACGGTCTGGGTCTCAACAACAACATTCTTCTGTCGAACGGTTACCTTACACCTTTGTGGTAGGTCGGACGGTCTGGGTCTCAACAACAACATTCTTCTGTCGAGCGGTTACCTTACACCTTTCTGGTAGGTCGGACGGTCTGGGTCTCAACAACAAGATTCTTCTGTCGAACGGTTACCTTACACCTTTCAGGTAGGTCGTACGGTCTGGGTCTCAACAACAACAACATTCTTCTGTCGCGCTGCTCATGTTCCCGGACGAGTCGGATGGTCTAGGTCTTCAACATTCTTCTGTCTCTAGATATGCAAATTATGCATCATTGTGCTTGAAATCTGTGAAATTTTAATTTATTCTTATTGTTCTTTAATAGAGTGTTGCTAATTTGCTGGAAAATAAACTCGTCTATAGAAAATGCTTCTAAAGTCTACGATTATGCATACATTGCAAATAACGTTATTGACGAATCTGTTTTGCGTTTATCACGCGCTCGTCTATGAGGAATACAAATACTCTTCAATAGAATCGTGAAACTTGCTATGTGCCGCAATTATGAAAGATCTATAGAAACTGCCAAATTATAAGACTAAGTAAAGATAGTGACAATCAATAGCAAACTGTATCGCAGCGTAAAAATGTAACGCAGTAATGTCTCATTGGACTGTTTCAGAAGGTAAAATCATCCTCTAAAATCCCTAACAATTCAACGATTACTAGGTTGGTAAAGAGTTTTCGAGAAACTGGATCTATTGCAGTTCAAAAGAAAGCAGGCAAGCGCTTACATTTTAACTCAGGATAAAATGTATGAAAAGTGTAAAGTTTACTGAACATAATATTCGTACTATACTAATATACTATATATGCACTTTCACTTCTTATCATGAACACAAAAATCTTTCAATTTCAATTCTTATTATAACATCTGCTGTACTTTAAACTGGATACATTACTAACCACTTGTATTTATCACAATGCTTATATAAGCATTTAAAAAGCTTATATGCTTACTCAGGCATTCCGTTACTTCGCCCGGGATTGCGGCCACACCCCGAATGCTAAACTATTTCCAGTCATCGCTGTATCGAATGGAGTTTCCTTCCACTCACTATTCAAATCCTTCGTCGTCTACTCAAGAAACTTTCTTTCATTCCAAGAACCCTCTACTTAAGAACACTCTACTCACGCAGCCACTGAAACTCTCACAATCCGAAACATATTCCTATTCTACCGTAGGAACGCAGAAAATGATGATTAGGTCGATGATTCGTCTAACAACCGAACTAGTTAGGATGGTTAATTTAAATAAACAGAAATTATAATGCAAACTGAGGGAAATAATAATCAAAAAGTTATTTAGACCTCGCAAATGGAGATTACGTTACTGAAACTTTTCAATGATACTTTCACAATAAAAGTTAGGAAAATATTGCTCTAAAGTAGCTTTTATCGAAGTATGTTCTGCGGAAGCCTGGGGTTCTGCTACAGTGTTCCATGGGTTCCGCCAAGTGACAGTTTCTTCGAAATGCCTTTAAAAATTAAAAAAATTAAAAACGCGTAAAATTTTGAATGTGTGATTTGATTCTAACAAGCGCAAATTTTGATTTAAAAATAACACTAATTAATGTACTTTAAAACAGAATTGTTAAAATTTTTTAGAGTACTTACAAAATAAACTAGTCTGTTTCTTGCGACCCTAAAATGCAGCGAAGCAGAATATCTAGCTACACATCTAATAACGGAGAAACACAAAATATTAAATATTAAATACTTAATATACAAGAGTGTCTAGCAAATTGTACAATTATATAAGTAATATCAAACAAATATGAAATTCTGTTTGAACTGAGAATTTATTAAATTATATTTTTTCGATAGATTTAACTTTATCTGATCACAATCAAATTTGAATCAGATAAAATTTAAACTTTCGAGCACAATCAGATTTGAATCGGCTGAATTTCAAACTTTCGGATTTAATCAGGTTTGAATCGGTTGAATTTTAAACTTTTGCACACAATCAGATTTGAATCGGTTGAATTTTAAACTGTCGTGCACAATCAGATTTGAATCAGTTGAATTTTAAACTTTCGAGCGCAATCAGATTTGAATCGGCTGAATTTTAAACTTTCGGATTTAATCATATTTAAATCGGTTTAATTTTAAACTTTTGCACACAATCAGATTTGAATCGGTTGAATTTTAAACTGTCGCGCACAATCATATTTGAATCAGTTGAATTTTAAACTTTCGAGCGCAATCAGATTTGAATCGACTGAATTTTAAACTTTCGGATTTAATCATATTTAAATCGGTTGAATTTTAAACTTTTGCACACAATCAGATTTGAATCGGTTGAATTTTAAACTGTCGCGCACAATCATATTTGAATCAGTTGAATTTTAAACTTTCGAGCGCAATCAGATTTGAATCGGCTGAATTTTAAACTTTCGGATTTAATCATATTTAAATCGGTTGAATTTTAAACTTTTGCACACAATCAGATTTGAATCGGTTGAATTTTAAACTGTCGCGCACAATCAGATTTGAATCAGTTGAATTTTGAACTTTCGAGCAGAATCAGATTTTAATCGGCTGAATTTTAAACTTTCGCGCACAATCAGATTTGAATTGGTTAAATATTAAACTTTTGCACATAATCAGATTTAAATCGGTTAAATTTTAAACTTTCGAGGACAATCAGATTTTAATCGGTTGAATTTTAAACTGTCGCGCACAATCATATTTGAATCAGTTGAATTTTAAACTTTCGAGCGCAATCAGATTTGAATCGGCTGAATTTTAAACTTTCGGATTTAATCATATTTAAATCGGTTGAATTTTAAACTTTTGCACACAATCAGATTTGAATCGGTTGAATTTTAAACTGTCGCGCACAATCAGATTTGAATCAGTTGAATTTTGAACTTTCGAGCAGAATCAGATTTGAATTGGTTAAATATTAAACTTTTGCACATAATCAGATTTAAATCGGTTAAATTTTAAACTTTCGAGGACAATCAGATTTGAATCGGTTGAATTTTAAACTTTCGCACACAATAAGATTTTTATCGGTTGGGTTTTAAACATTCGCGCACAATTAGATTTAAAACGGTTAAATTTAAAACTTTCGAGCATAATCAGATTTGAATTGGCTGAATTTTAAACTTTCTCACACAGTCAGATTTGAATAATTTGGATTTTAAACTTTCGGGTTTAATCAGATTTAAATCCGTTGAATTTTAAACTTTCGGGTTTAATCAGATTTCAATCGGTTGAACTTTAAACTTTTGCACCCAATTATATTTAAATCGGTTGAATTTTAAACATTCGCATACAATCAGATTTGAATCGGTTGAATTTTAAACTTTCGCTCACAATTATATTTAAATCGATTGAATTTTAAACACTCGCACACAATCAGATTTGAATCGGTTAAATTTTAAACTTTCGAGAACAATCAGATTTGAATCGGTTAAATTTTAAACTTTCGAGAACAATCAGATTTGAATCGGTTAAATTTTAAACTTTCGAGAACAATCAGATTTGAATCGGTTAAATTTTAAACTTTCGAGAACAATCAGATTTGAATCGGTTAAATTTTAAACTTTCGAGAACAATCAGATTTGAATCGCTTGAATATTAAACTTTCGAACACAGTCAGATGTGTATAATTTGGATTTTAAACTTTCGAGCGTAGTCAGATTTGAGTCGTCTGAATTTTAAACTTTCGCGCACAATCAGATTTGAGTGGTTGTTAGAAACCTAGGCTCGGAACTCACTTCGCATCAATAAAAATAAATACTATACCATAGATTTTTAACACTTTACAACAAAGTTGAAAAGTGTTTATGACTTTGTTCATTCTGCCTGTCTGTCTGTCTGTCTGTCTGTCCGTTAGCACGATAACTGCCGTAAAAATGACTTAATCAAAATGAAATTTTAGTATGTTGTTCAGACGGTCTGTAGGACCTATGGGAGAATAAATGAATAATATCACACAATTAGTTTTGGATTGAACCCGGGTTGAAAAAATGAAATACATTGAGCCCTATGGGACCTAATTTTTCAAACATTTTTAAGCGGATTTAAAATTCACAAATTGCATCGAAAATTTTAGGTAATAGTCAAATTGTTCCATAAAATACATAAAAAAAATTCAGCGAAATATATTCAGTAGTTTTTTAAATAAAAATTTAAATAATAATTACACATCTTATATGAAACGATCACGTGACCATGATATGAAACGATCACATGAGCCACTTCAAAATGATATATGGCATCCATCTTGTTTCAAAATCGTGATTTTTTAAAGTTCTTTTTAATTCATATTGAGTGTTGTATCCGTCCTAAAACACTTTATTTTTGCTTAAATTCTGTGCATCTACATACTGAAACAACACAATGACAATATATTTGAGTTTAAATTCTCATTCAAATTTGATTATTTCTACAACTAAGGCTATTTTTCACCTATGTAAAATGTAAACAGCAAAATATGTAGAATGAGTTGTATTAGAATTACTGTATTTCTTTAACACAAAATAATTCAGTCCATGGAGTCTGCATGGCTGATATGAATGAAATATTAATTGATTTTATAAACAGAAGGACGATTTTTTTCGATGAAGTTTTAAGCATAAAGTTTATGAATTGTAGCTCCATGGTCTTAATTTTTAAATAAAATAAATTATTATAGTATTGTGATGAATGAAATGGAGAAAGTTATGAATGAAATCCTGCTTTTATAGAGAGATCCAGGCGTGTTATTTTTTCTATGACGTCATTTGAATTTATTTCAGTTGTTTTCGATGAAGTTTTCAAATATAATAAATTATCGTAGTATTATGATAGTTTTAAAAATATTACCGTGGAATGTATTGCATTTTAGAGATATTTAAACCAGGCAATTTATATTTCAATACCGTCATTTGAATTAAGTTCATTTTTTTCAATGAAGGTTTAAGTTTTCAAATATAATAAATCAATGTAGTATTGCGAAAAGTTTTAAAATATTACCGAGGAATGTATTGCATTTTCGACTTTTTTAAATAAAATTGCATTGAAGTTGGAAAGTGTTTCATAATCAAAGCTTTAAGCATGATTGATCTTTCTTGTTTCTTTTTATGCGGTTCCGCCATTGAACTGAATTTCGAAAGGGCTTCTACGGTCAAAAACGTTTGAAAAACATTGCTCTAAAATAAAATTTCGTTAACAATGGGGATCAGTCTGGGGATGGCATTGTATTTAGATTTATGAAAAAGAAGTATGTGATGATCGTCTGGTGTATTAAAAACAACAGCTAATATTTCTGTATTTTTATAGTGCAGTGTTTCTTAAACTTTTTTGAACGCGGAACCCTTTTAAAATTCAACTTGATGGCTGAACTCCAAAATAAGAAGCCATTTCAGTTCAAGTCATACATTAAAATTTAAACTTTTATTCAAATTTTACGCGCTTTTCAATTTTTAAGAAAATTAGAACGAGGCAATTACGTCACGGAACCTCTGGAAAACTGTCGCGGAACCCCTGGAATATTGTCGCGAAACTTCTGAAATACTGTCATGGAACCCCAAGAGTTCAGAAGAACACACTCTAAAAAAGGCTGTATTAATGCTACACATCTGAAAAAAAATTTGTTATTTAATACAAGATTTTATAATTTGATGCGCGAGATTTTTCGATCCTCCTATATTATAGATGCAAACATCCTCGTCGCTGAATCACTCAATATATTTACTTCTATAACGATAACAACATAATTTTCAGTATGACACAATGAATTGTAATATTACATTTGAAAACAATAGTGACATTTTTCTCTCAGATCAGCTTTATGTATAACAATGCAGAAATAAAAATAATACTGGATGGTATATATGTTAGAGCAGGCCTTATCTCATTTTCTCCAGACTTCCAACCTATACAAATAATGACTATGGTATTAAATATCTAGCAATAAACAACACATTAGATCCCCAAGAGAGTTATTCATCAACACACAAAGAAATAGTGATAGTAATGTCCTAGCTAGAACTTAATAACCATGAAATGGGAAACTGACTCATCCGTCTGCCATTTTGCGTCAAAGGGTAGTATTAACATTGTTATTGCATCAGCTATAATATTTGATAGATTTGTATCTAGATGTGAACATAATAAGCTTAATCTATGCAGTATCATATTTTATTTTACATTGGTGGATCTTTATCAAACAGCGTTATAAAAAGATAACAAAGAGAGTTTAGGAAAATCGAGCAATGATTTGGAGCTAAACTCTTTGTTAACACTTTCCAACGCAGTTGAAAAGTATTTATAACTTTGGTCGTTCTGTCTGTCTATCTATCCATTCGCACGATAACTTCCATACAAATGACTTTTTTGAAATGGCATTTTAATATATTGTGGAAACGAACTGTGAACAGACAGACAGAATGACCAAAGTTATAAACACTTTTCAACTACGTTGGAAAGTATTAACAAAGCGTTTAGCTCAAAATCATTGCTCTATTTTACTAAACACTTGGGAATGAAAATGAAGCGTTGGGAATGAAAATGAATAATATTACCTCATTAGTTTCTGATTTAACTCGGGTTGAAAAAATGAAATACATTGTTGTTTGATGTTGTAGTCTAGAATATAGTTGAATTATTGTATTTATTCAATATCTCTATTGGTCGGGCTATTCAATTCTACGAGAATGATGTCACCAAATGTATCGCATGATATTACATGACAAGTGAACATGTTCCTCAACAGTTAATATTTAGTTTTAATTCATGGGATTTTTTTAAAAATTTATTTGAAAAATGTGCAATATTTCCAGAACGGATCATATTAGCGGTCTAAAGTTTATGTCAATCGTTTTCTATGAAAAAATTACTTACGAAATGTCTAGTTAAGCAACTTTATTAAAGGTTTTGAATTTTTAATAAATTTTTCAAAATTTCACTCTAAAATTTAGGGAATTCTGAATATTCGATTGTGTCTAAAAACGATAGGCTTCCAATATTCATAGATTGTAATTTTTGTACCAGATTTCATTCAAATCACTCCATTTGTTCGTGAGACATCGTCTCCATAGACTCACTGACACACACACACACACACACACACACACACACACACACACACACACATACACACAGACATCACCTCAAAAATGTTCGATTCGTGATCAAAGATGCTTGATACGTGCTCTCCCGTCGAAAACTCGAATTCGAATTTTCGATCCTGTCACAATACTTTCCTTATACATTATATGTATATAAGGAAAGTAAAAGTTGCTGTCAAGTGTCATCACAAAAAATGTTTGCCCGGATGGTGCTCCCTTAAGCAAACCGGCACCCAAATTTCATACCCCAGCTTCTCTCCCTTTTCGTCGAGTTCGATATTAATAACATATCATTGTTTAATATCTAACGACATGCGTGCATTTCCTTTATTTCCATTGGTAACATCACATCAAATATAGGCTACTTTTTACTTTCCGTATATATATAGTATAATGTATAAGGAAAGTATTGTGACGGAGTCGAAAACTGGAATTCGAGTTTTCGACGGGAGAGCACGTTTCAAGCATCCCTGATCACGAATCGAACATTTTTGGAGTGATGTCTGTGTGTGTGTGTGTGTGTGTGTGTGTGTGTGTCAGTGAGTCTATGGAAACGAAATCTCACGAACGAATGGAACGATTGGAATGAAATTGTGTACAAAAATTAATTTGTTTTATGTTCAATTAATTTGTTTTAAACACAATCGAATGTTCAAAACCCTCTTCAATTTTCGAGTTGAATGTTGAAGAAATCATCAAAAAATCAAAACCTTTAAAAAAAAAAGTAAATGGACATTTCTTATGTAATTTTTCCTTAGAAAACAATTGACATAAACTTTAGAACGCCAGCATGAACCGTTCTCGAGATATTGCACATTTTTCAAATAAATTTATCTAAAAATTGCATACAAAATATTAACTGTTAAGAAACATGTTCACTTTTCATATGTAATATCATGCGATAAATTTGGTGGCATCATTATCGTGGATATAGTGCGTCCCATTCATGAGAAAATGTACTATGAGTAATACATTTGTATTTGAACGCCAAAAGTCATTTATCTGCTATAAGAAAAACTTATTTCTCCATCCATAACGCTTGGCGAAATTTTGGCGAGGAATTTAGTGGAATGTCGACAACTTGGCGACCTTTTTCAATGTTGCCAAATTAACGAAAATCTCTCCAAATGGATAAAAATGACACTAAATCAATGAAAATGACGACTCATTGACGAAAATTCAATATCTTGGAAAGAATATAATTATCTACTATAAGAATAACCTTTTTTTTTCTTACTGTTAGAGTAGTAAATCCATTGCATGATATAAGGAAAGTCAAGTGCTAACCACATCAAATTTTTATAGGTTATATAAGCACCCTAATAAAATAAAAGAGGGAGCATCAGCACTCCTGCTTCCTCCCTAGTTAGGCTACTGACTGCGTTGTAAGAAAATTAAAAAAAAAATCTTCTAGACTTGCTAATGAAACCTCCTGGCCCTAAGTATATATTTTTCTGTAGCTGCAGGATGTTTAAATAAATTCCAATGTTAACAATAAGCGAATGTTTCGTGGTTGAAAACTATCCATCATTGGCCTACCTTCAGATTAGGGTTGCGTTAAGGGGCCCTTAGGCAAAAGTAGATTCTAGGGTGCCCCAAAATCTTTTATAGTAAAAACATATAAATCGAGCACGGAAAATGCCCCCAACCTTATCCTATGGTAAAAAGGTCTTACATCAAATTATATGAACATGAGATCTATATGTATGATGAAATTTATATGTATATAATTCAATATGTATGTTTGTATGATGGTGAAATCTGTATGTATGGAAGGGGACTCTAGTCTCGTCTACTTGAAATTGAGAACCAATACAGAACTTACAGAGTAATGGTAATTTTCATACGATATTCTTTTCTGCTGTTACTGGACTAGATATCGGCGTTTAGATTAGATAATTTTTGAAATGCTGCTGTTGCATTGTTTGGTGTATTTACTGACCACTTGCATCGTTTTTGACTGTGTATATAACTACCAGCCAGTCACTGATCTGGTCAGCTAGATACAAAGAGGTACAAGCATCTTACTGGAAAGTACTCAAGTTAACATGCGCTGAATATGACGTTACTCTGACTAAGCCAACCATGCAATCTGACTGGTCAAGTGATGTTTTGAACACAACGTTATTAACAAACTATAGCACTTGAGCATCGAGTTCCTTTATGGACATAAAGTGGTTGCAAAATCTCGAGGTAAGAATAATTTTTTCAAATTATTTAACTTTAGATATTTGTATTGAGTTATATAACTCAATCATATTAAAGCAGTATTTAAGTATGTCTTCATCTAGAGTAAAACTGTACTAATATAAAATTTTGCAAACATAACTTTTAGTGAATTTCCTTATGCAGTGATATTTAACATGCCCGTTTTTTTTTTTTTTGTAACATGAAAGTAGAATAACTTAATTTTAATTAAAATATTAAATTTGAAACTGATAAACAGTTGATTATGAGAAATGCAATGAATTAAAATGTTCTGTGTATATCAAATATACAATAAGTTTAATTAGATTTAAAGTTGTAAAACTTTTAATCACAGAGTGCAAGAAATTTTACGAAAGCTGTATAAAAGCGTGTGTCAGATTTTATTCTATGTGTATTTTAAATTACTTTTGTTGTAATGTAAATACGATGAATCACAGATCATACAATGTATATTATAACTACATTCAAAAACATAGTATACTGTGATCACATTGAATTAAGTACCCCTTTGTGTGTACTAGAACTGCAAGAATTTTTAATTTATGACGCAAATAATTCACAGTTTTGAAATTTAAACGGGTTTCGATTTCTTTGGCAGTTGCCTTTTGAAATCAGCCATGTATGAAAGGTTTCTTATAATGGATGTTGTGCAAATGGTACCAAAAGGCATATTTTATAATTTATGCAAGTAATTTCTACTTATCAATTCCTAGCGTTTTTTGCACAAATATGATAACTATCAATTCGGATGCAATCAAGAATGGCTAGCCATATTTTTAAATTGCTTTTGATTGTCTGAAGATTGTCACGAAATTTATGATGCAAGAGCTTTGATCTTTGATTTTAATACATGCAATGATAACGTCAAATGTCGTCCTGCATCTCACGATTTCGGTGGAACGTGGGTTCGAATCCCACTGCGAGCATGGAATTGTCCTGGAAATAAATGTTTGAAATAAGACCCTCCAATGAGCTAATGCTGGCACATTGTTCTTAATAAATGGTACTCGCCTGTGTGTGCATTTTCCACGGATCTACACGTTCTAGGCACTCTAGAACACAAATTCACCTCATTTAACATGACGTCTGAGTATGTATGTATCCACTCTAGCTTTCACAAAATTCGACTAAATTTCACAAGATTTGGTTGATGAGACCCCTGTGAGTTACTTTAGTGTTGATTAGATTTTGGTGCGATTTGGAAAAATCAGCCTTTTTTTTTTCGAAATGACAATCAAAATCTTTAAAAATCTTTTACAAGAGAATAAATGTGTTGAAATGTATTCGTTAAATGCTTGTTTTATAAGCAATTTTTGCGACAGAATAAATGACACCAACTCCATTACTCTTGGATGGACCGTTCTCGAGATTTTTGAAATCTTGAGGATCAGGCGACGTTTCGAAATTATACGTATTGCAACTGCAAAATGGATATAATTTAAAAACAGTATGTGTCAGTTTGTGCAATTAAGCTTAATTTAATAAAAGCGAAAATGAATTAAGGTCTGTAGAGAAAATAGTATGTTGCCTACATCAGTTTTTTTTTTAGAGATACAAGCCGTCTAATGGTTATAGCATTAAATTCCATCACTGTTTCTAACGTGAGATGAGATCATTCTTCATCATAACTATTTGTAAAACGTAATAAATCTACTAAATCTAATAAATTGACAAAATAATATAGCTCGTACGTCTTCAGAACAACACATTTAAAAGCGTCTTAAATTGCCTTAAACAATAAAAGAAAAATGTTTTCAATGCCACTTATAACTTTGCACATTTTAAGCAAACGTACGTAATAATTTTGCAAGCACCGAGACATTTTAAGAACTACTTCAGGCTATGTGAAATAAGTGGTCAAGTAGTTTTTACTTTATAAAATATTGCATCATTAAATTCAGAAAATACATTAGCTTTATTGGAGCTAAAATTTCATTATTATCGGATATCTTCATTTCGTAAAGACATTTATAAAATTATTGAATATTTTTTAAATTATAAGAATGTTCAGCGAATCGTAAATTCACGAATAAGCTGAAAGTTACTCATTGAATCCTTTTAACGTTACGGGGTCATTAGTGACCCCCTGTCCCCAGACTTCTGAAATTTTGTATTCTTTGTTTTATAGTAAAACAGGATTCCACTTCATTTGAAAATAGATTTTATCATTGATTCTGAATTTATATTGAATTAGTTACTTTCAAATATTATTACATTTCATACATAGTATAATGTACTCTGATCTCAACTCGAATGTTTTGGAAGTGATGTCGGGGTGTCTGGTCAAACAGTTTTTACTTAGTTGCTGTCACGAAAAGACACTGTTTTGACCTGATGAAGAGGTCATCAAAACTCCCTCGAGACAGTTGTCATTTAATTTTTCATACATATGCTTTCTTTAAGGAAGTACTGAACGTGTTAAACGACCAAAGTGTTTGCATTTTTCTTCATGCTTCAATTCTACGAGAATGATGTCACCAAATGTATCGCATGATATTACATGACAAGTGAACATGTTCCTCAACAGTTAATATTTAGTTTTAATTCATGGGATTTTTTTAAAAATTTATTTGAAAAATGTGCAATATTTCCAGAACGGATCATATTAGCGGTCTAAAGTTTATGTCAATCGTTTTCTATGAAAAAATTACTTACGAAATGTCTAGTTAAGCAACTTTATTAAAGGTTTTGAATTTTTAATAAATTTTTCAAAATTTCACTCTAAAATTTAGGGAATTCTGAATATTCGATTGTGTCTAAAAACGATAGGCTTCCAATATTCATAGATTGTAATTTTTGTACCAGATTTCATTCAAATCACTCCATTTGTTCGTGAGACATCGTCTCCATAGACTCACTGACACACACACACACACACACACACACACACACACACACACATACACACAGACATCACCTCAAAAATGTTCGATTCGTGATCAAAGATGCTTGATACGTGCTCTCCCGTCGAAAACTCGAATTCGAATTTTCGATCCTGTCACAATACTTTCCTTATACATTATATGTATATAAGGAAAGTAAAAGTTGCTGTCAAGTGTCATCACAAAAAATGTTTGCCCGGATGGTGCTCCCTTAAGCAAACCGGCACCCAAATTTCATACCCCAGCTTCTCTCCCTTTTCGTCGAGTTCGATATTAATAACATATCATTGTTTAATATCTAACGACATGCGTGCATTTCCTTTATTTCCATTGGTAACATCACATCAAATATAGGCTACTTTTTACTTTCCGTATATATATAGTATAATGTATAAGGAAAGTATTGTGACGGAGTCGAAAACTGGAATTCGAGTTTTCGACGGGAGAGCACGTTTCAAGCATCCCTGATCACGAATCGAACATTTTTGGAGTGATGTCTGTGTGTGTGTGTGTGTGTGTGTGTGTGTGTGTCAGTGAGTCTATGGAAACGAAATCTCACGAACGAATGGAACGATTGGAATGAAATTGTGTACAAAAATTAATTTGTTTTATGTTCAATTAATTTGTTTTAAACACAATCGAATGTTCAAAACCCTCTTCAATTTTCGAGTTGAATGTTGAAGAAATCATCAAAAAATCAAAACCTTTAAAAAAAAAAGTAAATGGACATTTCTTATGTAATTTTTCCTTAGAAAACAATTGACTTAAACTTTAGAACGCCAGCATGAACCGTTCTCGAGATATTGCACATTTTTCAAATAAATTTATCTAAAAATTGCATACAAAATATTAACTGTTAAGAAACATGTTCACTTTTCATATGTAATATCATGCGATAAATTTGGTGGCATCATTATCGTGGATATAGTGCGTCCCATTCATGAGAAAATGTACTATGAGTAATACATTTGTATTTGAACGCCAAAAGTCATTTATCTGCTATAAGAAAAACTTATTTCTCCATCCATAACGCTTGGCGAAATTTTGGCGAGGAATTTAGTGGAATGTCGACAACTTGGCGACCTTTTTCAATGTTGCCAAATTAACGAAAATCTCTCCAAATGGATAAAAATGACACTAAATCAATGAAAATGACGACTCATTGACGAAAATTCAATATCTTGGAAAGAATATAATTATCTACTATAAGAATAACCTTTTTTTTTTCTTACTGTTAGAGTAGTAAATCCATTGCATGATATAAGGAAAGTCAAGTGCTACCCACATCAAATTTTTATAGGTTATATAAGCACCCTAATAAAATAAAAGAGGGAGCATCAGCACTCCTGCTTCCTCCCTAGTTAGGCTACTGACTGCGTTGTAAGAAAATTAAAAAAAAAATCTTCTAGACTTGCTAATGAAACCTCCTGGCCCTAAGTATATATTTTTCTGTAGCTGCAGGATGTTTAAATAAATTCCAATGTTAACAATAAGCGAATGTTTCGTGGTTGAAAACTATCCATCATTGGCCTACCTTCAGATTAGGGTTGCGTTAAGGGGCCCTTAGGCAAAAGTAAATTCTAGGGTGCCCCAAAATCTTTTATAGTAAAAACATATAAATCGAGCACGGAAAATGCCCCCAACCTTATCCTATGGTAAAAAGGTCTTACATCAAATTATATGAACATGAGATCTATATGTATGATGAAATTTATATGTATATAATTCAATATGTATGTTTGTATGATGGTGAAATCTGTATGTATGGAAGGGGACTCTAGTCTCGTCTACTTGAAATTGAGAACCAATACAGAACTTACAGAGTAATGGTAATTTTCATACGATATTCTTTTCTGCTGTTACTGGACTAGATATCGGCGTTTAGATTAGATAATTTTTGAAATGCTGCTGTTGCATTGTTTGGTGTATTTACTGACCACTTGCATCGTTTTTGACTGTGTATATAACTACCAGCCAGTCACTGATCTGGTCAGCTAGATACAAAGAGGTACAAGCATCTTACTGGAAAGTACTCAAGTTAACATGCGCTGAATATGACGTTACTCTGACTAAGCCAACCATGCAATCTGACTGGTCAAGTGATGTTTTGAACACAACGTTATTAACAAACTATAGCACTTGAGCATCGAGTTCCTTTATGGACATAAAGTGGTTGCAAAATCTCGAGGTAAGAATAATTTTTTCAAATTATTTAACTTTAGATATTTGTATTGAGTTATATAACTCAATCATATTAAAGCAGTATTTAAGTATGTCTTCATCTAGAGTAAAACTGTACTAATATAAAATTTTGCAAACATAACTTTTAGTGAATTTCCTTATGCAGTGATATTTAACATGCCCGTTTTTTTTTTTTTTGTAACATGAAAGTAGAATAACTTAATTTTAATTAAAATATTAAATTTGAAACTGATAAACAGTTGATTATGAGAAATGCAATGAATTAAAATGTTCTGTGTATATCAAATATACAATAAGTTTAATTAGATTTAAAGTTGTAAAACTTTTAATCACAGAGTGCAAGAAATTTTACGAAAGCTGTATAAAAGCGTGTGTCAGATTTTATTCTATGTGTATTTTAAATTACTTTTGTTGTAATGTAAATACGATGAATCACAGATCATACAATGTATATTATAACTACATTCAAAAACATAGTATACTGTGATCACATTGAATTAAGTACCCCTTTGTGTGTACTAGAACTGCAAGAATTTTTAATTTATGACGCAAATAATTCACAGTTTTGAAATTTAAACGGGTTTCGATTTCTTTGGCAGTTGCCTTTTGAAATCAGCCATGTATGAAAGGTTTCTTATAATGGATGTTGTGCAAATGGTACCAAAAGGCATATTTTATAATTTATGCAAGTAATTTCTACTTATCAATTCCTAGCGTTTTTTGCACAAATATGATAACTATCAATTCGGATGCAATCAAGAATGGCTAGCCATATTTTTAAATTGCTTTTGATTGTCTGAAGATTGTCACGAAATTTATGATGCAAGAGCTTTGATCTTTGATTTTAATACATGCAATGATAACGTCAAATGTCGTCCTGCATCTCACGATTTCGGTGGAACGTGGGTTCGAATCCCACTGCGAGCATGGAATTGTCCTGGAAATAAATGTTTGAAATAAGACCCTCCAATGAGCTAATGCTGGCACATTGTTCTTAATAAATGGTACTCGCCTGTGTGTGCATTTTCCACGGATCTACACGTTCTAGGCACTCTAGAACACAAATTCACCTCATTTAACATGACGTCTGAGTATGTATGTATCCACTCTAGCTTTCACAAAATTCGACTAAATTTCACAAGATTTGGTTGATGAGACCCCTGTGAGTTACTTTAGTGTTGATTAGATTTTGGTGCGATTTGGAAAAATCAGCCTTTTTTTTTTCGAAATGACAATCAAAATCTTTAAAAATCTTTTACAAGAGAATAAATGTGTTGAAATGTATTCGTTAAATGCTTGTTTTATAAGCAATTTTTGCGACAGAATAAATGACACCAACTCCATTACTCTTGGATGGACCGTTCTCGAGATTTTTGAAATCTTGAGGATCAGGCGACGTTTCGAAATTATACGTATTGCAACTGCAAAATGGATATAATTTAAAAACAGTATGTGTCAGTTTGTGCAATTAAGCTTAATTTAATAAAAGCGAAAATGAATTAAGGTCTGTAGAGAAAATAGTATGTTGCCTACATCAGTTTTTTTTTTAGAGATACAAGCCGTCTAATGGTTATAGCATTAAATTCCATCACTGTTTCTAACGTGAGATGAGATCATTCTTCATCATAACTATTTGTAAAACGTAATAAATCTACTAAATCTAATAAATTGACAAAATAATATAGCTCGTACGTCTTCAGAACAACACATTTAAAAGCGTCTTAAATTGCCTTAAACAATAAAAGAAAAATGTTTTCAATGCCACTTATAACTTTGCACATTTTAAGCAAACGTACGTAATAATTTTGCAAGCACCGAGACATTTTAAGAACTACTTCAGGCTATGTGAAATAAGTGGTCAAGTAGTTTTTACTTTATAAAATATTGCATCATTAAATTCAGAAAATACATTAGCTTTATTGGAGCTAAAATTTCATTATTATCGGATATCTTCATTTCGTAAAGACATTTATAAAATTATTGAATATTTTTTAAATTATAAGAATGTTCAGCGAATCGTAAATTCACGAATAAGCTGAAAGTTACTCATTGAATCCTTTTAACGTTACGGGGTCATTAGTGACCCCCTGTCCCCAGACTTCTGAAATTTTGTATTCTTTGTTTTATAGTAAAACAGGATTCCACTTCATTTGAAAATAGATTTTATCATTGATTCTGAATTTATATTGAATTAGTTACTTTCAAATATTATTACATTTCATACATAGTATAATGTACTCTGATCTCAACTCGAATGTTTTGGAAGTGATGTCGGGGTGTCTGGTCAAACAGTTTTTACTTAGTTGCTGTCACGAAAAGACACTGTTTTGACCTGATGAAGAGGTCATCAAAACTCCCTCGAGACAGTTGTCATTTAATTTTTCATACATATGCTTTCTTTAAGGAAGTACTGAACGTGTTAAACGACCAAAGTGTTTGCATTTTTCTTCATGCTTCAATTCTACGAGAATGATGTCACCAAATGTATCGCATGATATTACATGACAAGTGAACATGTTCCTCAACAGTTAATATTTAGTTTTAATTCATGGGATTTTTTTAAAAATTTATTTGAAAAATGTGCAATATTTCCAGAACGGATCATATTAGCGGTCTAAAGTTTATGTCAATCGTTTTCTATGAAAAAATTACTTACGAAATGTCTAGTTAAGCAACTTTATTAAAGGTTTTGAATTTTTAATAAATTTTTCAAAATTTCACTCTAAAATTTAGGGAATTCTGAATATTCGATTGTGTCTAAAAACGATAGGCTTCCAATATTCATAGATTGTAATTTTTGTACCAGATTTCATTCAAATCACTCCATTTGTTCGTGAGACATCGTCTCCATAGACTCACTGACACACACACACACACACACACACACACACACACACACACACACACACATACACACAGACATCACCTCAAAAATGTTCGATTCGTGATCAAAGATGCTTGATACGTGCTCTCCCGTCGAAAACTCGAATTCGAATTTTCGATCCTGTCACAATACTTTCCTTATACATTATATGTATATAAGGAAAGTAAAAGTTGCTGTCAAGTGTCATCACAAAAAATGTTTGCCCGGATGGTGCTCCCTTAAGCAAACCGGCACCCAAATTTCATACCCCAGCTTCTCTCCCTTTTCGTCGAGTTCGATATTAATAACATATCATTGTTTAATATCTAACGACATGCGTGCATTTCCTTTATTTCCATTGGTAACATCACATCAAATATAGGCTACTTTTTACTTTCCGTATATATATAGTATAATGTATAAGGAAAGTATTGTGACGGAGTCGAAAACTGGAATTCGAGTTTTCGACGGGAGAGCACGTTTCAAGCATCCCTGATCACGAATCGAACATTTTTGGAGTGATGTCTGTGTGTGTGTGTGTGTGTGTGTGTGTGTGTGTCAGTGAGTCTATGGAAACGAAATCTCACGAACGAATGGAACGATTGGAATGAAATTGTGTACAAAAATTAATTTGTTTTATGTTCAATTAATTTGTTTTAAACACAATCGAATGTTCAAAACCCTCTTCAATTTTCGAGTTGAATGTTGAAGAAATCATCAAAAAATCAAAACCTTTAAAAAAAAAAGTAAATGGACATTTCTTATGTAATTTTTCCTTAGAAAACAATTGACTTAAACTTTAGAACGCCAGCATGAACCGTTCTCGAGATATTGCACATTTTTCAAATAAATTTATCTAAAAATTGCATACAAAATATTAACTGTTAAGAAACATGTTCACTTTTCATATGTAATATCATGCGATAAATTTGGTGGCATCATTATCGTGGATATAGTGCGTCCCATTCATGAGAAAATGTACTATGAGTAATACATTTGTATTTGAACGCCAAAAGTCATTTATCTGCTATAAGAAAAACTTATTTCTCCATCCATAACGCTTGGCGAAATTTTGGCGAGGAATTTAGTGGAATGTCGACAACTTGGCGACCTTTTTCAATGTTGCCAAATTAACGAAAATCTCTCCAAATGGATAAAAATGACACTAAATCAATGAAAATGACGACTCATTGACGAAAATTCAATATCTTGGAAAGAATATAATTATCTACTATAAGAATAACCTTTTTTTTTTCTTACTGTTAGAGTAGTAAATCCATTGCATGATATAAGGAAAGTCAAGTGCTACCCACATCAAATTTTTATAGGTTATATAAGCACCCTAATAAAATAAAAGAGGGAGCATCAGCACTCCTGCTTCCTCCCTAGTTAGGCTACTGACTGCGTTGTAAGAAAATTAAAAAAAAAATCTTCTAGACTTGCTAATGAAACCTCCTGGCCCTAAGTATATATTTTTCTGTAGCTGCAGGATGTTTAAATAAATTCCAATGTTAACAATAAGCGAATGTTTCGTGGTTGAAAACTATCCATCATTGGCCTACCTTCAGATTAGGGTTGCGTTAAGGGGCCCTTAGGCAAAAGTAAATTCTAGGGTGCCCCAAAATCTTTTATAGTAAAAACATATAAATCGAGCACGGAAAATGCCCCCAACCTTATCCTATGGTAAAAAGGTCTTACATCAAATTATATGAACATGAGATCTATATGTATGATGAAATTTATATGTATATAATTCAATATGTATGTTTGTATGATGGTGAAATCTGTATGTATGGAAGGGGACTCTAGTCTCGTCTACTTGAAATTGAGAACCAATACAGAACTTACAGAGTAATGGTAATTTTCATACGATATTCTTTTCTGCTGTTACTGGACTAGATATCGGCGTTTAGATTAGATAATTTTTGAAATGCTGCTGTTGCATTGTTTGGTGTATTTACTGACCACTTGCATCGTTTTTGACTGTGTATATAACTACCAGCCAGTCACTGATCTGGTCAGCTAGATACAAAGAGGTACAAGCATCTTACTGGAAAGTACTCAAGTTAACATGCGCTGAATATGACGTTACTCTGACTAAGCCAACCATGCAATCTGACTGGTCAAGTGATGTTTTGAACACAACGTTATTAACAAACTATAGCACTTGAGCATCGAGTTCCTTTATGGACATAAAGTGGTTGCAAAATCTCGAGGTAAGAATAATTTTTTCAAATTATTTAACTTTAGATATTTGTATTGAGTTATATAACTCAATCATATTAAAGCAGTATTTAAGTATGTCTTCATCTAGAGTAAAACTGTACTAATATAAAATTTTGCAAACATAACTTTTAGTGAATTTCCTTATGCAGTGATATTTAACATGCCCGTTTTTTTTTTTTTTGTAACATGAAAGTAGAATAACTTAATTTTAATTAAAATATTAAATTTGAAACTGATAAACAGTTGATTATGAGAAATGCAATGAATTAAAATGTTCTGTGTATATCAAATATACAATAAGTTTAATTAGATTTAAAGTTGTAAAACTTTTAATCACAGAGTGCAAGAAATTTTACGAAAGCTGTATAAAAGCGTGTGTCAGATTTTATTCTATGTGTATTTTAAATTACTTTTGTTGTAATGTAAATACGATGAATCACAGATCATACAATGTATATTATAACTACATTCAAAAACATAGTATACTGTGATCACATTGAATTAAGTACCCCTTTGTGTGTACTAGAACTGCAAGAATTTTTAATTTATGACGCAAATAATTCACAGTTTTGAAATTTAAACGGGTTTCGATTTCTTTGGCAGTTGCCTTTTGAAATCAGCCATGTATGAAAGGTTTCTTATAATGGATGTTGTGCAAATGGTACCAAAAGGCATATTTTATAATTTATGCAAGTAATTTCTACTTATCAATTCCTAGCGTTTTTTGCACAAATATGATAACTATCAATTCGGATGCAATCAAGAATGGCTAGCCATATTTTTAAATTGCTTTTGATTGTCTGAAGATTGTCACGAAATTTATGATGCAAGAGCTTTGATCTTTGATTTTAATACATGCAATGATAACGTCAAATGTCGTCCTGCATCTCACGATTTCGGTGGAACGTGGGTTCGAATCCCACTGCGAGCATGGAATTGTCCTGGAAATAAATGTTTGAAATAAGACCCTCCAATGAGCTAATGCTGGCACATTGTTCTTAATAAATGGTACTCGCCTGTGTGTGCATTTTCCACGGATCTACACGTTCTAGGCACTCTAGAACACAAATTCACCTCATTTAACATGACGTCTGAGTATGTATGTATCCACTCTAGCTTTCACAAAATTCGACTAAATTTCACAAGATTTGGTTGATGAGACCCCTGTGAGTTACTTTAGTGTTGATTAGATTTTGGTGCGATTTGGAAAAATCAGCCTTTTTTTTTTCGAAATGACAATCAAAATCTTTAAAAATCTTTTACAAGAGAATAAATGTGTTGAAATGTATTCGTTAAATGCTTGTTTTATAAGCAATTTTTGCGACAGAATAAATGACACCAACTCCATTACTCTTGGATGGACCGTTCTCGAGATTTTTGAAATCTTGAGGATCAGGCGACGTTTCGAAATTATACGTATTGCAACTGCAAAATGGATATAATTTAAAAACAGTATGTGTCAGTTTGTGCAATTAAGCTTAATTTAATAAAAGCGAAAATGAATTAAGGTCTGTAGAGAAAATAGTATGTTGCCTACATCAGTTTTTTTTTTAGAGATACAAGCCGTCTAATGGTTATAGCATTAAATTCCATCACTGTTTCTAACGTGAGATGAGATCATTCTTCATCATAACTATTTGTAAAACGTAATAAATCTACTAAATCTAATAAATTGACAAAATAATATAGCTCGTACGTCTTCAGAACAACACATTTAAAAGCGTCTTAAATTGCCTTAAACAATAAAAGAAAAATGTTTTCAATGCCACTTATAACTTTGCACATTTTAAGCAAACGTACGTAATAATTTTGCAAGCACCGAGACATTTTAAGAACTACTTCAGGCTATGTGAAATAAGTGGTCAAGTAGTTTTTACTTTATAAAATATTGCATCATTAAATTCAGAAAATACATTAGCTTTATTGGAGCTAAAATTTCATTATTATCGGATATCTTCATTTCGTAAAGACATTTATAAAATTATTGAATATTTTTTAAATTATAAGAATGTTCAGCGAATCGTAAATTCACGAATAAGCTGAAAGTTACTCATTGAATCCTTTTAACGTTACGGGGTCATTAGTGACCCCCTGTCCCCAGACTTCTGAAATTTTGTATTCTTTGTTTTATAGTAAAACAGGATTCCACTTCATTTGAAAATAGATTTTATCATTGATTCTGAATTTATATTGAATTAGTTACTTTCAAATATTATTACATTTCATACATAGTATAATGTACTCTGATCTCAACTCGAATGTTTTGGAAGTGATGTCGGGGTGTCTGGTCAAACAGTTTTTACTTAGTTGCTGTCACGAAAAGACACTGTTTTGACCTGATGAAGAGGTCATCAAAACTCCCTCGAGACAGTTGTCATTTAATTTTTCATACATATGCTTTCTTTAAGGAAGTACTGAACGTGTTAAACGACCAAAGTGTTTGCATTTTTCTTCATGCTTCAATTTCAACCTGATATCTCAACTATAAATGGCATTTACATCAAAAACCATTTTCTACACCACTTGGAAAGTACTGTAGAAAATATATTTCAATGCGGACACAATAAATATGTAGAGATTAGAGATTCAGCCATCCAAGTCGCCGGTGGTTTTCTGGAGGATCTGTAAAGGCTTTTTGAAGAAGCCCCAATATTATAAGTGAACAAAAAATTTAACCTTGTAGGTCAACAGGAGGTTTTCGAGAGGGATGGGTGGATCTGGAAAGGCAAAAGCCCTTTACACAATTATTATATAGATAGTTAGAACTGTACATGAAACATTGTATCGGGTGATCATAATGAAATTAACACAAATCAAAGTCTTCTAGAAAAAATTAATAGTGATTGAAACACAATTAAACTTAGTCAATATTACTTTCTAGACCAGTGGTTGCCAGTTTTTTTTGTTTGGGGGAAACGTTGGAATATGTTGCAAAATCTCCTTCAGTTGTCTGACACATATCAGGTTCGACAGGAGCCAATTAGAAAAAAAGGCTTGTAAAGCAGTGGATCTAATAAATAACAGTTAATCCATTTGTCTAAGAATATCGAAAAGCATTTGTGAGACCAAAATACACGTAGACATGATGAATTCACTAGATTGGTTCAAAGATCAACCAATATGTAAAGTGTGTTTTCGCATCACCCTGAGGTCAACCAATGATAGTCGAAGAGGCGTATCAGACCTCAGGCAAAAATAGGTGGCAACCGACAGAAAGTTCCACATAGATTGAGATCAAAAGAGATGCAAGAACAGTCGGAGTAATAGTTGATAGTAGTTAAGAGTCGATGTAGACATGCAAAAAGTTCTACAAAGATGAACAAAATAGATGAGAATATAGTTGGGGAGCGCAGTTAGAGTCAGGATGCAGATATACATAAAAGTCGGCACGGGTGTAATAAAAAGATGCATCACGGTTCCCATACAGTGCAGTGGTGATGAGGTGGTTCAACAACCAATGATCCACAAACGTCTGACGACAACAAGAAGGTATGTCCTTAAATCAGATTATAAAAGGTCATAGTCCATTTAGGAATATTTGTATGCCTGGTCTCATATATCCAGTCTCCTCCGTAAATATATAAGTATAATTGTTGTAATCTAATTACGATTATAAGGTGCTTAATAAATAAGTATTTTAAAGTTAAAATGGGTAAAGTTAAATGTGTGGTGTTATGTTAATATATTTTATTCCAGGAACTCGTACTAAAGATTTAATGGTGGGTTATTAGCGGCATTTCAAAGTATCAACGCAATGTGTTTAACTAACTTCAATCTTCTATATAATGTTTCTAATGTGCACCACAGCATTAATGCTAGAAAACACTAAACTTCAAAATTTAATCCTTAACCTACAATTGAGAGCGAGTTCATAATGGTTTAGGTTTAAACGTTTGACACTTTTGTGAAATGGCTGTGAAAAAATCGGCTAAGCTACAATTTCATCAGCAATCAAAATATAGTTTGGAAGAAAAATGTCCCAGGGATTTCGAAAGTTTTAAGTGCCAAAGTTACAGCGAAGTTAAGATAAACAATTCATGACAGTTTCAAAATAGTATTTATAACAATTAATTCCAAAGTCAGTAAAAATTATTAATTAGAAGATAAAATTCCGTGCATGTATTTTACAACTTATTAAATTACTACAGTTATCTGTGATGCTAAATAACTACAATATATTTTAGAGTTTATTTTTCGGTTTTCAACGTCCTTGTACAAGAAAAATTAGAATACAGAAAAAATGCTATATGCAGACATAAAAGTAAAAGTGTTTAATGTTTGAAAAAATTATAATTTGAAAATATAAGAAACTTGCACTTAACTCAGTGTATATTTAATTATCAACAGAAAAACAAATTAACATTACTGTGAATAAAATGTTGTCGGGAATTTTTTGGAAGTAAAAAAAAAGAATTCCAGAAAATAACAATTTGCCGAAAATAACTTTATGCACATTAAAAAGTAAAATACACAGAAAACACTATTTACAGCCGCAATGTATAGTATTCTAATTACAATTTTTTAAACCTTTAAGTTAAAACTCTTAAAAGTTTAAAAAATTATAATTAGAAAACTATGAATTTATGATTCAGTCATAAATTCTCCGATTAGTCAAATTCTCTAAACACCAATTTGTAATAACTACCAGTTAAGAATCGAATTAAAGTTACCATAAGTAAAATTTGTTTGATTAGATGAGTTAACTTTATCGATCGAATCGTGGTCAAATGTATTTAATGAGCAAACCCACCGCTGGTCTTACAAAATTCAATATGCAAAACTGTACGAATTAATTAGACTTAACAAACTAAGACTTAACAAACTAAGATCAGGCACAACCGCAGGACTTAATTTCGAGTACATTTCTCTTTTTTCCTATTTAATCTCTACAGTTTTTCCTATTTAATCTCTACATTGGCGTCCATGGACGCCAATGTCTGCAAAGGGGGATCGAACTGTTTGGGATAGAGTATGCCAAATACATGTCTTTTTGAGAGGTTCTTAGTTTGGGATTGACGCTATTCCACCCGTAAGATAAAGGTTAAAAGTTTCACATTTTTTGAGAAATTGAGAACAGTTTTCAAAGTCATTATATTACTGTGTTTGAAATTAACTGCAGCGGGGCTGAAGTCGACATCAACTCTTTCATACCTGAATCGAAATTAGCATTTGTTTTTGCAAATTCGAAAAATCTATATCGTTGGTTCAAATGATCACAGTTATAGCCTATTACCCTTCATTGTGTAAGGGGCTTGAAAAAATATTTCGAGTCATATCAAGTTTGGCAATATACCCCTCTCAGGGGGGGGGGGGATACTAATGCCGTCACTATCACGAAAATTGTATCGCTGCTAATTTTCACTAAAATAATTGGAATTGTTGAGTTTCGTGATCATAAGCCATAAATAATCCTTTAATGCATACTTATGTAACATTTTATCCTATGCTGCCATGTTAACAAAATATAAAATTTCGAATACATTTCGAAGTTTTCGTTCGAATTTCAAACAGTTCTATCTAGTTCTAGAATTTTCGGTAACAAAGCTGGATATAAAGTTTTGTGAAAATTCATTATTATTTGTGGCAGCTATCGGGATCACAAGAAATCGACCACAGACAGACGGACATCATTCTAAAAATAGTCCAAACGTATTCGGGTCTCAAAATATATATCGGCATGAAAATCTCGAAATCGAAAATTTTCGTGAAAATAGTACTTTCTCAACATTATATTCTATAGTATGAAAAAGTGAAAATCTGATGTGGGCAGCACATGACGTTTCCAACATAATGCAATGACTTTTTATTTCTTTCACATCGCAATTACGGTATACAAAATCCACAGTGTAGTGATTTTGACATTGAATTAATACCACGTAAATTAAAATTGTACACTTTTGGCAATTTGGTATGTCCAAATAGAATGATACTATTAGACAATTAAAGTTGCCAAATCTATAAGTATTTGATATATCGAGTATATATCGTTAAGTATTTGACTTAATGATCCAAATACTTACCAATACTCCCTTGCAAAACCCGCGTGAAAATGCAATTGACAGTTAATTAATATCGATTGCATGGAAAAATGACCGTTGGCGAATTGACATTTAAAATGTAAAAACTAATTCAATAAATATCGTCTCTCGTGAATGGAACGATATAGATTTTTGAGAATGATAATGCATAATATTTTATAAAAATATTTGATGACACTTACTACTTTTAAATTTTTTATAGTATTTTTTAAAAATTTGATAAACGTACAATATATCGAGAACGATTCATTCTAGTGTTCTAAAGATTGCTTCACATTTTAATTAAAAATTACGTATAAAATGATTTATTTAACAATAATCAAAAGTCTGAATTTTTATTGATTTTTAAAAAATGTACTGGAAAATCATGTCATACTTCGAGGACCGATTCATGTTGTCGTTCTGAAATGTGTGTCATTCATTTTCTAATGAAAAATTATATCTGAAATGGTTACTTTTATCTCATCATTAAAGTGCTGATTTTTTTCAAAAATTCATTCGAAAATTGGGGGGGTTTTCCTAACATTTCATTTCTTTTCAAATCAATAGGAAACCAGTATACATTGATTATAATAATCGTACCATATTATATTCGAAACACTCCATTCATTCCTGAGATATCGCGCCAAAAGTCTAACGGACACGTACGCACACACACACACATACACATACGCACACAAGTACACATACACACACACACACATACGCACACAAGTACACATACACACACACACATACGCACACAAGTACACATACACACACACACATACGCACACAAGTACACATACATACACATACACATACGCACACAAGTACACATACACACACGTTTACACATACACACGTATACACACACATACACACACGTTTACACATACACACGTATACACACACATACACACACGTTTACACATGCACACGTATACACACACATACACACACGTTTACACATACACACGTATACACACACATACACACACGTTTACACATACACACGTATACACACACGTTTACACATACACACGTATACACACACATACACACACACACGTACACACACTAATATACATACAGACGCAGACATAACCTTTAAAACGTTCGATTCTTCCGCCGTAAACTCTAATTCGGATTCATTATACTATGTATGCAGAAAGTGCACATTTTCATTTTCTAACCCTTACATTTCTCGAATTTCGTTGACAGAAGTGAAATGGTCAAGACCCTTGCAAAGTTGCAACTGCCAAAGTTGTAAAATTGACATTTCAACCCAATTCAGATTCTAACTTTGTCTACGCTACTTAGGATGGTACGGAAACTTTAACTTATAACTCTAGTTTTCCGTACCATCCGAAGATTTTCCGCCCCTTTACTCAGTCCTGTCATGAGTTTGGTTTCAGGCCTGCTCACTCTAATATTACTACTTTATTTAACCGTGTTCGGTCTGATAAACTTGGGGATATGGATAACTTTAAAAATTTTGCTGGGGTGTATGTGGTTCCCCTGTTGTCCACCGATGGCAATTATAAATTTTATATTGGCAATACCAAACGCAATGTTGACATCCGTTTAGCAGAACACGCTCGGGATGTCAAAGGTGGTAAACTTTCTAAGCCTCAACAAAAACTTTCTTGCTCATTATGTTGTTAAAGATAATTTTCTGCCTATTTCTGAAAAAACTTTCCTTTTAATGCGTTGTAATAACCCCCGTAATATTCTCATTTTTGAATCCCTTTTTATTTATATCTGCCGCGCGTCGATTTGAAATGTTGACCCCTTTCAAATTTTAAGTTATGCTTGACGACTCATTCTCGACTCCATGCAATTCAAGTCTCATCATAGTTATCTTTGACGCCATCTTCTTGGGAATTTGGCCTGATTGTCCTTTTTGAATTTGCATTTTTGTAATAAAAATAGTATTTTTAATAGTACTTTTTTTGCGATATACTCGTTTTTGAACTTGTTAAGAAATATTTTGTTTTTTTGTGTAATTTTCCTTTGATAATCGACAGTTCATTTACTAATTGTGTTTATGCAAATTTGTCATCTTTTCGGGTCTATATATGAACGATCATTTTAATTTCCATGTAGCCACTGATGAAGAGCGTATTTACGCTCGAAAGCGCTCTGGCCTTTATCATTTTTGTACGTCTTATAAAAAGTGTAATAAAGACCTTCTATTAAAAGTTGTGTGCTTGATCTTTTTGTTCTTTCTGATTTCGCAAATATCGACTATCCCATGCTAACGAGCGCATAATAGATGAGAAACTGTGTCATGCATGCTGCTATTTGCAATGAGAGCTAGATTCTAATTTTGGGAACGCCGGCTATAGGCAAGTTTTGTTGTCATGAATTTTTAGCCGTTGCAGACCTAAGCTACATTTTCATGAAATTTGGAGTCTGTGAGTGGAAAGATCCAGTTTGTACGTCACCTTACAGGTTCGGAAAATTGTGTCACATACCAAGATTTCTTGCTGCCATTTCAGATGTTGACTGTTCTATGCTGACGAACGCATAATAGTTACAAAACCATTCCATGGATGCTGATATCTGCAATGGGAGCGCGATTTTTCAATATAAAGTTGACATCTGTCAAAGTTGACATCTGTCTAATCCATTATTACTTTCCTTATATACATAATGTATAAGGAAAGTATTGTGACGGGGTCGAGAATTCGAGTTTTCGACGGGAGAGCACGTTTCAAGCATCCCTGATCACGAATCAAACATTTTTGAAGTGATGTCTGTGTGTGTGTGTGTGTGTGTGTGTGTGTGTGTGTGTGTGTGTGTGTGCGTGTGTGTGGAGACGATAACTGACGAACGAATGAACCGATTTGAACGAAATTTGGTACAAAAATCACAATCCATAAACACTGGAAGCCTATTGTTTTTATACGCAATCGAATGTTCAGAACCCCCCTAAATTTTCGAGTGAAATTTTTAAAAAATCGTCAAAAAATCAAAACCGCTAATAAAGTTACACAAATAGACATTTCTTATGTAATTTTTCATTAGAAAACGATTGACATAAATTTTAGAACGCTAACATGAACCGTTCTTGAGATATTACACATTTTTCAAAAAAATTATCAAAAAGTTATAAGAAATAAAAATAAAAATATTTCCTATTGAGAAACATGTTCACTTTTCATATGTAATACCATGCGATAAATTGGGTGACATCATTCTCGTGGATCTAGCTCGTTCCATTCATGAGAAAAGATACTTTGAGTAATACTTTTGTATTTGAATGCCAATAGTTATTTATCTGCTGTAAGAATAACTTATTTCTCCGTCCATAACGCTTAGCGAGATTTTGGCGACGAATTTGGCGGAATGTCGCCAACTTGGCGACATTTTTAATTGTTGCCAAATTAACAAGAATTTCGCCAAAATGATAAAAATGACGCTAAATCAATGAAAATGACGACTAATTGAAGAAAATTCAATATCTTGGAAAGAATATAAGTATCTACTATAAGAATAACATTTTTTTTTAACTGTAAAAGTAGTAAATTCATTGCATAATATAAGGAAAGTGATATGTTGCCCACAGCAGATTTTTTTAAACTGCTTCATAGAAAATGTTTTAGGAGCCGCAGTCTACTTTTCAGTTAGAGTTAATTGAAAATGGAGTATATTTTCAGTTGCAAGTGCGTACCATCGAATAAATTTCTTCTTGCACCTGAGCATTTATACTCTTAAGTACACATTGTTACAAATACCTGAAATGTTTCCGTGATGATAGGGACATGTAGTTATCAATTGCCATTATAGGATGAAAAGCCTTTCTTGGTTGCTTCACCTTGCCTGCCGACAAAAAGCGGCAGTGGCGCCAGCCCGATTGAATCGAAATGGTTGTGAGATTAACATCTCTCCATGTAGGTGGTTTGACTTCTTTAGATAATTTCAAAACAGTTTAAAAGTATTAAAATATAGAATTTAGAATCACCATTACAAAATATTTCAAAACATTGAAATATCGAAATTATACCCACCATATTTCAAAAACTACAAACTGGATTTGAAATCCAATTATATAACATTTTAGGACTTTCAAATGGTTATAAATTGTTTTTTATAGTTCATAACTAGCAATTTTAATGTGTGAGGTACAAGCATTAAAAACTTGAAAAACGGAAAAATTTTAATCTTCTGAAATTTTATAAAGCGATTCCTCGAAAACTATAAGAGCTCTAAAACAAATTATTAATCTTTAAACTGCATTTCCTACTAAATATATTTTCTTTCTTCTAATCACATCTAATTTTTACAGTTTCGAAGATATTTCGAATGAAAGTAAGCAAACAGAGGCAAGAACTCACCCGAAAAAAAAGTTCTTAGATTTTTCGAATAAAATAAGTTTAAAATATTGATATTAATTTCATATATTGATAAAGAACCCTATTTCCAACTTTCTAACCCTATTTCCATAAGTGCAAATAATTTACATTTTTATTTTCCATATGTGCATAGTATAATGTATAGGGAAAGTATTGAAATGGGGTCGAAAATTTGAATTAGCGTTTTCAACGGAAGAGCACGTTTTAAGCATCCTTGAACTCGAATTGATCGTTTTTGAAGTGATGTGCGAGTGTGGTGCGTGCTCATGCATGTTCGTGAGACTGTGGAAACAATGTCATAAACAAATGGTGCGTTATGAATGAAATTTGGTGCACAAATTATAAAATGTGAATACAGGAAGCCTATTGATTTTAAACTAAATTACATATTCGAGAGACCCCACCCCCAAATTTTCGAATGATTATTTGACATCATCGAAAATCAGAACCTTTAATAATGGTACGTAAATATTAATTTCATATTTAATGTTTCATTAGAAAACGATTAACAAAGACTTTAGGATGCTAAAATGAACCGTTTCCGAAATATTTCACTTTTTCAAACAAATGTATCAAAATTTCACATAAAATTAATAAAAAAAAATCTGATGTGGGCAGAACATGACTTTCCTTATACATATAATGCGATGAATTTACTACTTTTACAGTTAAAAAATGTTATTTTTATAGTAGATACTTATATTCTTTCCAAGATATTGAATTTTCTTCAATAAGTCGTCATTTTCATTGATGTAGCGTCATTTTTATCCATTTGGCGAGATTTTCGTTAATTTGGCAACATTTAAAAAAGTCGCAAAGTTGGCGACATTCCACCAAATTCGTCGCCAAAATCTCGCCAAGCGTTATAGACAGAGAAAGAAGTTATTCTTATAGCAGATAAATGACTATGGCATTCATTTTCTCGTGAATGGAACGAGTTAAATCCACGAGAATGAAATCACCAAATCTATCGCATGATATTACATATGAAAAGTGAACATATTTCTTAAGAGTTAATATTTTTTTTATTTTACTTGATTTTTTGATAAATTTATTTAAAAAATGGGCAATATCTCGGGAACGGTTAATGCTAGCGTCCCACAGTTTGCGTCAATGTTTTCTAGGGAAAAATTACATAAGAAAGTCTATTTGCGTAACTTTATTAAAGATTTTGATATTTTGATGATTTTTTCAAAATTTCACTCGAAAATTTAGGGAAGTTCTGAACATTCAATTGTGTTTAAAAACAATAGACTTCCAGTATTCACGGATTGTGATTTTTATACCAAATTTCATTCGAATTGCTCCATTCATTCGTGAGGTTTCGACTCCACAGACTCACACACATCACCTCAAAACTGTTAGATTCGTGATCAGGGATGCTTGAAACGTGCTCTCCCGTCGAGAACTCTAATTCGAATTTTCGACCACGTCACAATACTTTCCTTATACATTATGTATATAAGGAAAGTAATAAAAACTATTGCGAAATATGTTCATTTTTCATATGCAATATTATGCGATAACATAATTTTCGTGGATCTAATTCATTCCATTCACGAGAGAAAATACTTTGTGTAATGGTTTTGTATTTTGACTCCCCTCCCCTAATAATTTGCCAACAATCATTAATATATAAAAAATGATCATCTCTGCGTTTGTCTGTAATGCTTGGCTATAAATTTGGCAAAATTCTTGCAGTCATTTATCGAAATATCGCAACTTGACGAAAATATCGCTAATATTGTAATGGTGAAGTCAAATTGATGAATTAATTATTAAAATATATTTATTAATATGTGGACTATTGCGGATGCTATCAATATTGATGATTGCTAATTTCGAGTTGCATGAAATATAAATTAATTTGTTATTTCGAAATTGTTTTACATGTTGCCATACGGAAAAGTGCCCATTGAACTTTAAATTCAACATTAAAAACATCGTGCCGTGGGTTTTTTACATCATTTTTCCACTGTCAAAGAAGTGAGTTCATTGCATTATATAGGGGAAGTCAGGTGATGCCCATATCATATTTTTATCGATTACGTTCGGAGTTCTGAATATCCAAAGTGTTTACATTTATCGTAACTCTCCGATTTCAGCTAGAGATATCTGAACCATAGATACATAATACCATACCCCGACCATAGATCACGTAACAGTATGATCTCTGCATTTTTTATGAATATGAAATTATTATGTCTAGAAATTTAACCATACAGTTAAAATTTATTGTTTATTTTATATAATCTATTTCTGATTAACAGCGACAGAATAACCAATCTCTCATGGGATGGCTTCACAGACAAATTGCGTCATCAATGTGGAGGCAGTTATAAAAATAAGAACAAATTGCATCATCAATGTGGAGCCAGTTATAAAAGTAAGAAACACAAAATATGCCTCTTTCCTTATTTATATTAATCCTTCAATTACAAATTGTGTCGTCATATACATATTTTACGGTTTTACCACTGGCGGCGTTAAATGGCCTGTTTGTAGATATTCCAAAAACTTACTTATTTTCCACAGTATCGCTGATATACACTGACTTCCAAAAGTTGAGCACGTAATGCCAATTTTCATTTTTCGAAAGCGTATTTGAATTTGAGTGGCTGAAAATCGCTGCGCATGTAGATGGCAGTATGCAAATATCGTATGTTACAGCCAATCACGATTGACTGTCCGGATATATGCTAATTAGGCAGTCGTTGAAGACGCCAGCTTTCTGGGGGGCTTGAGGAAGTGCATTTAAATGCTGATACGAAGTGTTTATAACTTTTGTAGGATTATTTTTGATGATGTTCGTGTTTCTATGGCTGAAAAGAGATGAATGACAGATAGTGAGAGCTGGCGTGCTGTCGGACGCATTGAAGCAGGACAGTCAATCAAAGATGTCGCTATTTTCTTTGGCGTTGATCATTCGGTAATATCTCGATTTTGAAAACGATTCCAAACAAGTCAAACAGTTATCCGAAGACCTGTGCCCGATCTTTCAAGGGTTACTACCCCCTCCGACGTTCGGTATATTGCTATAGTAGCCAAGCGGAATCGACGAGCGACCTCCACAACTGTTATATCCATGGTTGCAGCGGCACTTGGTAAGATAATATCTGTAAGTACTGTGCGCCGAAGTCTCCACGTGAAGGGACTGTACGCCTGAGTATTATGTTTTAGTATTCCACTAACCGTCCAAGTCAGAGGGGCAAGATTAAAGTGGCGTCGTAAACATGTCAATTGGACTGTCTCAGATTGGTGCAACGTCCTGTTCACGGACGAGTCCAGATTTGCCCTGGAATCAGATACGCATGTAAGGATCTGGAGAGAACGAGGCACAAGCAATCAGGCCAAGAAACACTATTGAACACCGCGCATTCAGAGGTGTGGCAGCGTCATGGTGTGAGCTGGAATTTCAATGGGATATCGTACAGAGCTGCACATCTTTAAAGGCGGTTCTGTGACGACTGCGCGGTATCAGGATGAAATCCTAGACCCCATTCTAAGACGCTACTCTGCAGCAGTTGAACCTGATTTTCTTCTTATGGACGATAAGGCCCGTTCACATCAAGCTAATGGCGTTGACGAATACCTGGAAAGGAGGGCATTTCTCGTATGGAGTAGCCTACGTATTCTCCTGACTTTAATCTCATTAAAAACCTTTGGGATGCCCTCGGACGTGCTGTCTCTGCACGTTTACCTCCTCCAGCCAGTCTCAGAGAATTGGAAACTACCCTATTGGAGGAATGGCCTTTGCTCGCATCTGCGATAGTAGATCACCTCATTGAAAGCATGAAAAATCGTTGTAACATTTATGTGAAGGTCCGGGGTGGTCACATACTATATTAATGTAAGTTTTGTTTGGTCTGTTTGCCTTTAAACATCCTTTTGTTAATAACCCAAATGTGACGTCATCATATAACTTACGAAACATAATATTTTTTTCATTTTGTACATAATTCTTGTTTCGTTTAATGCATAAACACATTTGCTACTTTATGTACAATTTTGAGTTAATCAAAGCTTTATTTTTTCATTTTTGTCGATTTTACCGTCTATGCTTAACTTTTGGAAGCCAGTGTATGTTCTGGAGAGAATTATTAAATTGAAAATCTATCTGTATGTTTGTTTCATCATCGCGAGAGAACGGCTGTACCGAATTCCATGAAATTTTGATGGATAGCGTTGGCAGGGCACCAATTTAATTTTATGTGTTACCATTTGGGAGTATTACTCACATCAGAGTTATTTTACATTGAATAATATTGAGTTGTGTGTGTATTATGCACATATAGGTTGCTCTGTGAACAAGTGTGTATGTTTGGGTTTAAACATGTTTATGTAAATTATATAGATAGGTATTTTTAAAATTTGTATTTCTGCATTTTTTAATGTAAAATTTTATTTAATATCGTTATGGTCTTATAATGCATATCAAATTCCGTGGCGATGCAAAGTCAGGTTGTAAACCGAATGGGTCAGACTCTCGCTCACGGTAATGGATTGATTATGTTGGTGGACGATTGATAATTATTTTGTTGAGATTGATACATGAAATACTTTAGCTGGAGTAAAAATCTGTTTTAGCGTACAGATATGAGGTTTTTTTGTTTGTTTAATTTTTTTAAAGAAATTAAAATTGCGTAAAAATCGCTCACGGTGATTGATTGATATCGTCCTGGCTGAAAGCTACGTCCATACTTTGAGCGTGACCCAAACGTTATACGAACCTCCAGATAAACGGAACCTGATCAATTATTTGAGTCTCCAAACTGTAAAGTGAACCTGTCCTTTTTAACATCTACATTAAATGCAATTCAAAATTCGATAACGTGACCCAATCATTGTTTGAGCCTTTATCTCTACAGTTGCGGAAACTTTATAAATTATTTAATTAAAAAATAAATAATTTTATCGACAAGCAATATAAAACAAGAAAGATCAATCATGCTAAAAGCATTGATTATGACACACTTTCCAACTTCAATGCAATTTTATTTAAACATGTCTAAAATGCAATACATTCCTCGGTAATATTTTGAAACTTATCACAATACTGCATTAATTTATTATATTTGAAAACTTAAACTTTCATAAAAAAAAATGATCTTCATTCAAATGACTGCATTGAAATATAAATTACCTGGTTTAAACATCTCTAAAATGTGATATATTCCTCGGTAATAATTTTAGAATTATCATAATACTACGATAATTTATTATATTTGAAAACTTCATCGAAATTAACTGAAATTCGTTCAAATGACGTCATAGAAAAAATAACACGCCTGGCTCTCTCTATAAAAGCAGCATTTCATTCATAAATAATTTCCCATTCATGTCATTCATCACAATACTATAATATTTTATTTTATTTAAAAATTAAGACCATGGAGCTACAAGTAATTAAACTCTATGCGTGAAACTTCATCGAAAAAAATCGTCCTTCTCTTTGAAAAATCAAGGAATATTTCATTCATATCAGCTATGCAGACTCCATGAACTAAATGATTTTGTGTTAAAGAAATACAGCAATTTTTATACAACTCATTCTACATATTTTGCTGTTTACATTTTACATAAGTGAAAAATAGGCTTCGTTGTAGAAATAATCAAATTTGGATGATCATTTAATCTCAAATATATCGTAATTGCGTTGTTTCAGTATGTAGATGCACAGAATTTAAGCAAAAATAAAGTGGTTTTAGGACGGACACAGCACTCAATTTGAATTAAAAATGACTTTAAAAATCACGATTTTGAGACAAGATGGATGCCATATATCATTTTGAAGTGGGTCACGTGATCGCTTCACATAAGAGGTGTTATTATTATTTTAATTTTTATTTAAAAAACTACTGAATACATTTCGCTGGATTTTTTTTATATTTTATGGAACAATTTGAATATTACCTAAGATTTTCGAAGCAATTTGTGAATTTTAAATCCGCTTAAAAAATGTTTGAAAAATTAGGTCCCATAGGGCTCAATTATTTAATTTTTTCAACCCGGGTTCAATCCAAAACTAACTGGGTAATATTATTCATTTATATTCCCATAGGTCCTACAGACCGTCTGAACAACATACTAAAATTTCATTTTGATTAAGTCGTTTTTACGGCAGTTATCGTGCTAACGGACAGACAGACAAACAGACAGAATGAATGAACAAAGTCAGAAATACTTTTCAACTTTGTTGTAAAGTGTTAAAAAACGAAAATTTGATCTGTGTCATTTAAATTTTTTAGCGACTGTCATATATTACTACTATATATTTGTATGTACTTTTTAGGATGTTTAACCATTTCGTTTTACTGAGTGACAATATTAGGTTCTTTATTAGTACTAAAAGCTTTATTTAGAATATTTTATACATAATATAGTGATTTTTTATATTATTAGAATTAGTTTGTTCTTTATAATTTTAGATTTTATTGTAATGACACGAAAATGTACCCGGTATTGTTGCCCGAGTCCTAAATAATCACACGCTACTTACATAATATATGTAAGCCTGTTTTAGGTCTTAAATTAGCTTTCTATACGCCTTAAATAAGCCCGCTTCAATTTGTCATGCATGAGCGAATATCGGTTGTTTAACTTCACGGATTTGAAAAATACAACATAAAATTGGAAATACTGCAATTCGCAAAACAGATAAAAAGTTTCTTTACTCCTGAAAAAAAATTCGCAATATTAATTGCTATAACAGCAACTTAATCCAATCAAATCTTCAGAGCACACAATCTTATGATCTAGAGCACACATTTCTATGTTCAAAAATTAAAAACTTGTCTTTTAAATTTGCGAATTTAGAACGTGGCAATATTCATTACAGTCTATATATTTAGACAGAAAGTCTTCGTTCGACCGTCTGGAACGGCAGCACGGAGTATCGCGTACAAACCAAATTTTGTCCAAATGGCTGAAAATTTGACCAAATGGCTGAAAATGGATTATTTTTGGCTTTAAAAGTTCGAAATTTTTAAACTAATTCGATTTTTAGAAAACAAAAATCTCTCCGAGCTGTATTGTCCGGGGCTCAAAGTACCTCAGTACTGAATTTCTATGTTATTCAAAACTTCGATTTTCCGCTACAGACGGCACGGATAAAAAGACACACAACCATCTTCTATCATTATGTTAAATGATAAATTTTGTTAAATACACTTTTTAGAATTCAAATTTTAATAGTGTTGTAAATATTTCGTATAATAACTATCGTATAATATTTCGTATTATATAAATACTTGAATCAATGGAAGTGTTATTTTTAACACTTTGCAACATAGTTGAAAGTGTTTATGACTTTGTCCATTCTGTCTGTCTGTCTGTCTGTCTGCCCGTTAGCACGATAACTGCCGTAAAAATGGCTTTATCAAAATGAAATTTTAGTATGTTTTTCATACAGTCTGTGGGACCTATGGGAATATAAATGAAGACTATCAACCAATTAGTTTTTTATTGAACCCGGATTGAAAAAATGAAATACATTGAATCCTATGGACCTAATGTTTCAAACATTTTTTAAGCGAATTTAAAGTTCACAAATTGCTTCGAAGATTTTAGGGAATTTTCAAATTATCCCATAAAATATATAAAAAATTTCAGTAAAATATGTTAGGTAGTTTTTTAAATAAAAATTATTTAATATAGGGAGAAAAACAAATTCAATTAAATTCTGACTCGTTATATCCTTCAGAAAGAAAAATGAGATATATTACATAATAGATATCTTTCCAAGAGTTTAATTATTTTATATATGAGAAAGGTTACATTTTAAAATAAATATGGTAGATAACAATTTTTCAAATTTTTAAATAAAATAAATTATTATAGTATTGTGATGAATTAAACGATTGGAAAAATGATTATAAATGAAATGCTGCTTTTATATAGAGGCAATTTATATTCCGATGACGTCATTTGAATAAAGTTCATTTGTTTTCGATGAAGTTTTCAAATATAATAAATTATTGTAGTGTTATGATATTTTTTAAAATATTACCGAGGAATGTATCGCATTTTAGAGATGTTTAAACCAGGCAATTTTTATTTCAATGCCGTCATTTGAATAAAGTTCATTTTCTTCGATGAAGTTTTCAAATATAATAAATTAATGTAGTATTGTGATAATTTTTAAAATATTACCGAGGAATGTATCGCATTTGAGAGATGTTTGTATCAAATTGCATTGAAGTTGGAAAGTGTCTCATAATCAATGTTTTATGCATGATTGATCTTTCTTGTTATAATTTTACTGTGGTTTATATGTACCAAAACTACTTTATGATTTTTTTAGATTGTATATTTCGTAAAATAAATGGGTATACTGCTAATGCCTTCTACGTTTGCTTCGACCTCTAGATTCCTCAGACGAATAAGTATTATGCATTAGATGATATGAAAGTTTGAGTTTTTATATATTATTATAGTAAACAAATATATAATAAACAAATATATATAGTAAATAAATATATAGTAACATTATACAGGGTGTTCAGTGCTACTACCGGTGCCCAATGACTATTTCCTCAACCGTTAGTCACAGAGATACACTTCCAATTGCAAAAGTGTTTTAAATTTTAAAATTTATTATCCTAGAAACAGTTTAAATGAATAAATGCATTTCTAAAATAAATACGAAGTATAAATTTTTACTCAGTCCCCCGGTCCTACCAATTATATTTAGAAAAGTCATCCTTATACAGTTTTATGCAAAATAAAAAATAAATCATCCTTTTACGACCAAAATTGACCGATTTATTGCTGTTTACAGTTGGAGCACTTTTTGTGCTCAGAAATGGTCAATACGGTCCCTGATTGGTTGGTTGTCTGGAGAAATGGTCAATACGGTCCCTGATTGGTTGGTTGCCTGAAACGGGATATTTTTATGCGTGGAAAAGCGACTTAAGTCAAAAAGTTTAATGCTTCATAACTCGGTGAATTTTGCTCGTAAAAGGAAGGGGCTTTTTTTATTTTTTATGAAATTGTATGAGGATGATTTTCCTAAATATAATTGGTAGAACCGGAGCACCGTTGAAGTTGAAGACCCAGACCGTACGACCAACCCTAGGGTTTACGATAGCAAAGTGTGCGGCCGGGGTCCACATCAATTTCAAGAAGCATCAACCGTTTAAGTGGAAACTATTATAAACTCGCTCACAGTTGAAGATAAAGTTTTGAAGTGTAGAGTTTTCTAACCTTAACGCAATTGGATATACCAAGACATTTTTTAAAAATATTTCTAAATAGTTATTCTGAATATATTTCCTATTTACTATAACTATATTTTTTCTATAGTAATATTTAAATTTGTTTACCATACAGGGTGTCCAGTACCGTATAAAAATTTATATTTCGTACTTCTTTCAGAAATGTATTTATTGATTTAAACTGTTTCTAAGATAATAGAAGATAATAGATTTTGAAATTTAAAACATGTTTGCTATTGGAAGTATATCTCTATGACTAACGGTTGAGGAAATAGCCATTAGGCACCGATAGCACTGGACACCCTGTATGGTAAACAAATTTAAATATTACTATAGAAAAAATATAGTTATAGTAAATAGGAAACATATTCAGAATAACTATTTAGAAATATTTTTTAAAAATGTCTTGGTATATCCAATTGCGTTAAGGTTAGAAAACTCTACAATTCAAAACTTTAGCTTCAACTGTGAGCGAGTTTATAATAGTTTCCATTTAAACGGTTGATGCTTCTTGAAATGGATGTGGAAAGTGCAGCTGAATATAATTTCATCAACGACTTAGATAATTTTGGAAGAAAAATATATATGGGATTGAAAAATGTCAAAGTTACAAGTATATATTAGACAGGATAGTGTACACTAACCTCTAGTAGTGTAGTAGTGTACACTAGTTAGGTGCACTAACCTTCTCTAATAGTGTACACTAGAAGATGATATAAAACGGAGTTTTTAGAAGCATTTAAAGAAGCCGTGTTTTTGGAACAAATAGAAGCATTGTAGACAGGATTCAGAAACATTTTAAAAAACATTATCTGGAAATAGCTAAATACGTTAATGCTAGAGAAGACTATAATTCAAAATTTTAGCTTCAGCTGTGAGCGAGTTGATAATAGTTTTCATTTAAGCGGTTGATACTTCCTAAAATGGAAGCTGAATATGATTTTATCAACGACTAAGATAATTTTGGAAGAAAACTGTCCCTGGAATTTCGAAAGTTCGAAATGTCAAACGTTACATGAAGGCAAAATAAACAATTCGGAATAATTCCGACGACAGGATGATTTGTAACAATTGATTCCACAGACAGCAAATATGACTATTTAAAAGTAGAAATTCTACACACGTATATTACATTTTATTACATAGCTACATTTAAAGGCTGTGTATGGTGCAAGATAACAATGTTCTATATTTCTGTATGTACTTCGATTTTACACACCCAAATGCACCTTCCCGGTCGTCCAAATGGTTACTCAAGTCCTCTGGATGAGTCGGACGACCTGGGGTTTCCACACCCAAATACACAGAGCCAACGGCTCTACCGTGTTGAAAATACCGGTTCTCGTTAGATCACCGAAATCAAGCAGCATCGGACGCGGTTAGTACTTGGGTGGGTGACCACCTGGGAACACCGCGTGCTGTTGGCACATTTCGGACTCGGTAGCCCAGTGGTTTGTGCGCTGGATTTGCACGCTGCCACAACTGCCGCCGTGTTTATGCGGAGTACGATCACGTTAAAAATATGGTTCCGTAAGTCCTTCCGAGAGGTTGGTGGAAGGGGAAGGCAGGTACGGTCCCTGTGGATGCCTCCCCCACTGGGTTCCGGTCTAAATTGGGTGGCACTTCCCGGCCGTCCAAATGGTTACCTTACACCTTTCTGGTTAGTTGGTCGGACGGTCTGGGTCTCAACAACAACACCCAAATACACTGAAAAATAAAATATACTGGGAACTCCATGTGCAGACGAGCATATAAAATTCTTGAAAATTTAAAAAATTGTGATTCTAAAAATAAGAATTCAATTCAGTGTGAAATGATTAACTATCAGCTGAGAGAGAGGAATTAGCATTAGTATGAGTTAACTTTTGACTTGAAGTTTCTGTGTCACACAATAGAACTAAAGATACACATTTCACCAGAAAATAATGATTTGTGTTGTATCTTGTTATTTCGGGCGTACCCAGAAAAATGTATAGTTGGCGTACACAGAGAAAGTACACAGGAAAATAAAATACACAGTAAATAGTATTTATAACCGGAATGTCTAGTATTTTTATATTAAAACTCTTGAAAGTCTGAAAAATTATAATTAGAAAACTAAATTTAAGATTCAAGAGTGAATTAGTTAAATTCTCATAATACCAATTTGTATTAACTACCAGGAGGAAAACAAATAAAATTTTCTATAAGATAAATTTGCCTATGGATGTAAACACTATCCTTGGATTTTCTGTGAATTAAAATCTGTTAAATAAGTAAATCCAGCTTTGAGCTGGTTTTGCGAAATCCAAGAAATACAGCTATACACTATACTAATTCAAGCTAAAATCGGACGATTACGACAAACTTGATTTCGAGTTCATTTATTTTTCTGTTCTATTTTTCTTAGTATTTCTATTCCCACGTAGCATTATACAGTAGTTATAAGCGGTTTCTCTAATACACTGGCTTGCTACCTCGTTGTCACAGCAGATTAAGATGTTATATCGTCCTGGAGTGTTGCAATAGACCACCAAGTGTGAAACGGATATTCTTCCTTCAACTGCTTGTTTTATTTATCCATGCTAACCTACGAAAAATATTCCCAACCTCTAGCTGGTTTAGTTTTTAGGAAAATTTTTCGCTTTTTAACACTTTACAACAAAGTTGAAAAGTGTTTATGACTTTGTTCATTCTGTCTGTCTGTCCGTTAGCACGATAACTGCCATAAAAATGACTAAATCAATTTATTTTATCTGTCATTTGAAACATCCCCATACGCTGAAAAACTTGTGCCATAAATTAAAATTTAACTGTAAGCGACTCTGTTGACAAAAAATAAATCATTTATTCATACATGCGTGCAAAAATATAAAGTAACTATCGTTTTATTAACACTTTACAGCGAAGTTGAAAAGTGTTTATGACTTTGTTCATTCTGTCTGTCTGTCCGTTAGCACGATAACTGCCGTAAAAATGACTTAATCAAAATGAAATTTTAGTATGTTGTTCAGACGGTTTGTGGGACCTACGGAAATATAAATGAATAATATCACCCAATTAGTTTTGGATTGAACCCGGGTTGAAAACATGAAATACATTGAACCCAATGGGACCAAATTTTTCAAACATTTTTTAAGCGGATTTAAATTTCACAAATTGCTTCGAAAATTTTAGGTAATATTCAAATTGTTCCATAAAATATATAAAAAAAATTCAGCGAAATATATTCAGTAGTTTTTTAAATAAAAGTTGAAATAATAATTTCACCTCTTACATGAAGCGATCACGTGACCATGATATGAAACGATCACGTGACCAACTTCAAAATATAATACGGCATCCATCTTGTCTCAAAATCGTCATTTTTAAAGTTCTTTTTAATTCATATTGAGTGTTGTATTCGTCGTAAAACCTCTTTATTTTCGCTTAAATTCTGTGCATCTACATACTGAAACAACGCAATGACAATATATTTGAGTTTAAATGAGCATCCAACTTTGATTATTTCTCTAACGAAGCCTACTTTTCACTTATGTGAAATGTAAACAGCAAAATATGTAGAATGAGTTGTATAGGAATTGCTGTGTTTTTTTAATGCAAAAGAATTTAGCTCATGGAGTCTGCATAGCCGATATGAAAGAAATATTCATTGACTTTACCGAGAGAAGGACGATTTTTTGCGATGAAGTTTTAAGCATAGAGTTAAATTACTTATAGCTCCATGGTCTTAATTTTTAAATAAAATAAATTATTATAGTATTGTGATGAATGGGAAATTATTTATGAATGAAATGCTGCTTTTTTAGAGGGAGCCAGGCGTGTTACTTTTTCTATGACGTCATTTGAATGAATTTCAGTTGTTTTCGATGAAGTTTTTAAATATAATAAATTATCGTGGTATTATGATAATTCTAAAATTGTTACCGAGTAATATATCACATTTTAGATATGTTTAAACCAGGCAATTTATATTTCAATGCCGTCATTTGAATGAAGTTCATTTTTTTGGATGAATGTTTAAGTTTTCAACTATAATAAATCAATGTATTCTTGTGAGAAGTTTTAAAATATTACCGAGGAATGTATTACATTTTAGACATGTTTAAATAAAATTGTATTGAAGTTGGAAAGTGTTTCTTAATCAATGCTTGAAGCATGATTGATCTTTCTTGTTTTTTTTTTGTTTTTTGTTTTTTGTTTTTTGTTTTTTTTGCCAACCATAAATTCTGAAAAAAGAAAGGTTTATGCTTTGCTAAAAAAATTAATAAGAATATGTATCGAAAACCAATGCATTCATTTTACAAAAATATTAGAAATGCTTCTAATTATTTTATCGATTTTTTTTAAAGCGCAAACATTCCTATTCTCAGTATCTATACTGTGTTATTTTCGTGTTATTTTGTTCACTCAGTTTAATGAATTATTAAAGACAGAAAAAGAAAAGGAATTTATATCTAGGGAAAGTCATGTGTTGTTCACATCTGATTTTTTCCACAGATATTGCTACCATATGTTCTGGATAGAATCTAGCGTTGGCAAGCCCCTCCCCCCTCCACTTTAAATTTAATGTGTTATCACTAGGGAGTATTATCCACATCAGAGTTATTTTATGTTGAGCAATGTTAAATTTTGTGTGTATTAAGTATTGGTTGCTCTGTAAACAGGTGTGCATGCTTGGGTTTAAATATGTTTATACAAATATATATTTTTAAAATTTGTATTTCTGTCTTTTTAAAAGCTGGATTTTATTTAATATCGTTATGGTCTTACAATGCATATCACATTCCGTGGCGAGACACAGTCAGGTTGTAAACCCAATTTGTCGGCTTTTCGCTCACAGTGATTGATATCTTTCTAGCTGAGAACTGTTTCTCACTTCAGGCGTGACCCAAACGTTATATAAGCCACTAAACAAACGAAACCTATTCGTTACTTGAGTCTCCAAACTAACATGTTCTTGTCGTTTTTCAGCAAGTTGCATTAAATGCAATTCAAAGTTCAATAACGTGACCCAATCGTTATTTGTACCTTTATCTTTAACGTTGTGGAAACTTATAAATAATCTAATTAAAAAAATAAACATTTTAATCTGCAGACAATACGAAAAAAATCTGATGTGAGCAGCACATGACTTTCCCTGCAGACTTATATCCACGTTCTCTTTATTTTAATTAAATTTATTTCACTTTTAATTCAATTTTCGTTGTCATTCGGTAACCGGGCTTATTTTCAAAGGTGGCGTAAGGAAAGTACGAAAAACTAATATATCTCGAGAACGGCTAGGCCTAGAGTAATGGGGTTGGTCTTATTCCTTTCTTCGTTAAAAATTACGCATTAAACAAGCATTTAATGGATATATTTGAGCATATGTAGCTTTTTAGTTTAGATTTTGGCAATTTTTGCCGGCCATTCTACAAAAAAAGGCAGGTTATTTTTTTCTGAATCGTACCAAAATCTAATCAGCACCAGGGTGACCTATACGTGACTCATCTACCGAATTTTGCGAAATTCGGTCCATTAGTTTTTTAGCTACAGTGGATACAAGCTTTTGCGGGTCATTTCGCAAAAAAGGCGGGTTCTTTTATTCCGAATCGTACCCAAAACTAATCAGCACCAGCCCCGCCCACAAGTGACTTACCTACAAAATTTTGTGAAATTCGGTCCATTAGTTTTTTAGTTAGAGTGGATACAAAATCTGCACAGACAGACAGACAGACAGACAGACAGACAGACACACAGACAGACAGACACACAGACACACACACAGACGTCACGCTGAAAATGGTTTTTTCGTATTCTAGAGGTCTCGAAACGTGTAGATCCGTCGAAAACTCGAGTTGCGATTTTCGACATGATTCCAATACTTTCCATATACATTACCATGTATTGCAGGGAAAGTAAAAAGGAAAATCTTGTTTGTCCCATTTCAGTTATTTTTAGCGACTGTCATATATTACTACTATATATTTGAATGTATTCTTTTAGCAACGACAAAAGTTTTTATTTGTTTTTACTGAGTGACAGTATTAGATTATTTGTTTGTAATATTAGCTTCATTTAGCATATTCTATTTACAATATGAGTTTGCATATTATTAGAAATATTTTATTTTTATAGTTTTGGATTTTATTGTAATAACTAGGAAATGTAGCCGTTGGCGTTGCCCGTATTCTGAATAAGCACCTGTTACTTAAATAAAAGTTATACGCCTTTTATAGGTCTTATATAAGCTTTTTTATATGCCCTAAATAAGCCCACTGTAATTCGCCATGCATGCGCTAATATCGGTTTTAATCTTCGGGGATTTGAAAGATACAGCATATAATTGGAAATACTGCAAGTCGCAAAACAGAAAAAACGTTTCTTTACTCCTGAAATAAATTTCTAATAAATTTCTCAAAATGATTTGCTAAGTTAAGTTTTCAGAGTACACTATTTTATGTTCTAGAGCACACATTTTTATGTTCAAAAATTATAAACTTATCTTTTAAATTTCCGAAATTAGAACATTGCCATATTCATTACATGTGTAGACAGAAAGTCTTCTTTAGCCCGTCTGGAACATCAGCATGGGGTATCGTCTGCAGGTGCGATAATTAAAAATATTTGACGAAACGGTAGAAAATGGATTATTTTTTTCCTTAGAAAATTCGAAATTTTTAAACTAATTCGAATTTTAGAAAACAAAAATCTCGCCGAGCCGTATTATCCGGGGACAGGAAGTACCTTTGCAGTGATTTCCTATGCTACCCCAAGCTTCGATTTTCCCCTACATATGGTACCGGCAGAAAGACACACAACCATCTTCTATCATTATGTAAAATAATAAATTTTGTTTAATAATCTTTTTAGAATTCAATAAATTTTAATAGAATTGCAAATAGTTCGCTTACTTGAATCAATGGAAGTTTTATTCTTATAATTTTGAAGTAGTTTACACGTACCACAACTACTTTGATATTTTGCATTGTATATTTCGTACAAAAAATAGGTATACCGTTAGTACTTTCTAAGTTTGTTTCTATCGCTAGATTTCTTAGAAAAATAAGTAGTATGTATTAGAAGATTATATAAAAGTTTTTTAAAACATTTAGAGAAGCCATGTTTTGGGAACAAATAGAAGCATGGTATACAGGAAACATATACAAAATAACTATTCATAAATAAATAATTTGACATCACGTCTGATGTTATAATAGCAAAAATTAAGCACACATCCACACCAGAAGGTTTTTATTTTACTTCCTATAAGTAGTATGTATTAGAAGATTATATAAAACTATAAGACGTACAAAAGTTTAAAAAAGGCCAGAGCGCTTTCGAGCATAAGTACGCTCTTCATCAGTGGCTACACGAAAATAAAATTGAATCGTTCATATATAGACCAGATATAGCGACAAAATTTGCATAAATACAATTTACAAAAGAATCTACGTTTAGACAAGGTTAAACCGTAAACTATTTTTTACAGTTTCAAAAATTTCAACAACAAAAGAACAGCATGTTAAATTACAATTTAATTACAGAAATCGAAAAAAGGGGAGGGGGGGGGGGGGCAATCAAGCATAATCCCAAAGATGAAGACGTCAAAGATAACTTTGCAGAGACTTGAATTGCATGGAGTCGAGAATGAGTCGCCAAGCGTAACTCAAATTCATAACAAGGGTCAAAATTACAAACCGACTCACGGTAAATATAAATAAAAAGGGATTCAAAAAGGAGAATGTCACGAGGGTTATTACAACGCATCAAAAGGAAAGATTCTTTCAAAAAGAGGCTGAAAATTATCTTTAACAACAAATTGAGCAAGAGCCGTAGAAAGTTTACCATCCCTGACATCCCTAGCATGTTCTGCTAACGGATGCCAAAGGTGCGTTTAGTACTTCCAATATAAAATTTAAAATTACCATCGGTGGACAACAGGGGAACAACATACACCCCAGCAAAGCTTTTAAAGTCATCCTTATCACCCAGTTTATCAAACCGAATACGGTTAAATAAAGAAGAAATATTAGAATGTGCAGGTCTGAAACCAAACTCAGAACAAAAATGGATAAAGGGGCGGAAAATCCGAGGATTGTATGGAAAACTAGATCTATAAGTCAAACGATATTTTAAGGCAATAAGTTTCGTATCAAAAAGGGTATATTTACGGCGAACTTGGTAGAAAATCTTATAAATAAACTCAAAGGAGGAGTAGGCAGCCTCACGGCCAAGGCCAAAAATAAATTCAATTTCATCACTTAAAGCAGAGATAGAAGAACAAACATTAAAAGCGCGATTAAAATAAGCATAAAAAGAAGTTTTCTTAGAGGAAAGAGGATGGTAAGAATTATCAGGAATACAAGAATTAGTAAACCTTCTTTTACTAATTCTTGTATTGCTGCTAATCCTCTTTCCTCTAAAAAAAGCTTCTTTTTATGCTTATTTTAATCGCGCTTTTAATGTTTGTTCATCTATCTCTGCTTTAAGTGATGAAATTGAATTTATTTTTGGCCTTGGCCGTGAGGCTGCCTACTCCTTTAAGTTTATTTATAAGGTTTTCTTCCAAGTTCGCCGTAAATATACCCTTTTTGATACTAAACTTATTGCCTTAAAAGATCGTTTGACTTATAGGTCTAGTTTTCCATACAATCCTCGGATTTTCCGCCCCTTTATCCATTTTTGTTCTGAGTTTGGTTTCAGACCTGCACATTCTAATATTTCTTCTTTATTTAACCGTATTCGGTCTGATAAACTGGGTGATAAGGATGAGACGCTCTGGCCTTTTTTTAAACTTTTGTACGTCTTATAGGAAGTAAAATAAAGACCTTCTGTTGTGGATGTGTGCTTAATTTTTGCTATTTATAAATATTTAAAAAAAATTATCTGGGTATATCCAAATGCGTTAATTCTATAAAACACTACAATTTAATAGTTTACCTTCTAATGAAAGATAGTTTATAGCTTCCATTTAAACATTTGGTACTTCTTGTGAAATCGTTGTGGAAAATGTAGCTAAGTATAATTTCATCAATGACTAAGACAATTTTGGAAGAAAAATGTCCCTGGGATTTTGAAAGTTCAATATATCAGAACTTACACGAAGGTAAATAAACAATTCAGAATAATTCGGACGGCAGAATGTTTTATAACAATTGATTCACTACAGAGAAAATTCAATTCAAAACTTTACCTTCAACTGAGAGCGGGCGAATTGATAAGTTTCTTTTAAACGGTTGATTCTTATTGAAATGGATGTGGGAAGTGCAGCTGAGTTTAATTTCATCAACGACTAAGATGATTTTGGAAAGAAACTGCCCCTAGGATTTCAAAAGTTCGAAATGTCAAAAGTTACATGGAGACAAAATAAACAATTCAGAATAAATCCGAAGCCGAATGATTTATAACAATTGATTTCACAGACAGCAAAAATGATTACTTAAAAGTAGAAATCCTACACATATATATTACAGCTCGTTATATAGCTACATTTAAAACCTGTGCATGGTCCAACATAACAATGTTCTATATTTCTGTGTGTACTTCTATTTTACACGATCAAATACACGGAAAAATAAAATACACTAAAACTCTGTGTTGAAAACTTAAAATCTTGAGAATTTGGAAAATTGTGATTCTAAAAGTAAGACTTCAATGTGAACTATTTAACTATCAAGTGAGAGAGACAGATGTTAGCATTAGTATGAGATAACTTTAGACAAGAAGTTTGTGTCACACAATAGAACTAAAAATAAACATTTCACTAGGAAATAATAGTGTCTTATTTTGTTATTTTCGGACAAACGTAGAAAAATGCGTAGTTGACGCACACAGAGAAAATACATTGGGAAATAAAATGCACAGGGAATACCATTCCGAATATTGTAGTAAATTATAGACATTAGATTAAAACTCTTGAAAATCTGAAAGATTATAGTTTGAAAGCTACGAATTTAAGATTCAAGTATGTTCAATCATTTAAATTATCTTAATACGAATTTGTAATAACTACCAGAAGAGAAATAAATAAAAATTACAATAAGTAAAATTTGTCTGTTTATTTATTAGTGCTTCCCTTAAAGTCTCTGAAATAAACAATTCCACTCTTGAAGCTGGTTTTGCGAAATTCAATACATATAGCTATACATATTAATTCCAGGTAAAGTCGGACCATCAAGAAATACTTTGGGTTCATCTATTTTTCTTCTATTTTTTATTCTATTTTTCTTGCAGCTCCATCTAGCGGTTTCTCCAATACACTGGCTTCCTACCTTGTCATATCAGGCGTAGATGTTATGTCGTCTAGGAGTGTTGCAATGGACCGTTCAGTGTGAAGTGGATATTCTATCTCCAACTGCTTGTTTCATTTATCCATGCTAACCTACAAAAAATATTTCCAATCTAGCTGGTTTAATTTTCAGGAAAATTTTTCACTGTTTTTTGCCAAGAATAGATTATGCAAAAAGAAAGGTTTAGGTTCTACTAAAAAAAAACTGCAGTGTTAATCAAATCAAATTTCTCTTCACAGAATCCCTGTTTGGAATTTTTTTTTTACAAATTTTATAAGAAAAATTTGAAAAATCGGTATCATCGGTCCAAACGATTATATTTATATGGTGTTACCCTTCATTTTAAAGGAGCTTGAAAAAATATTTCGAGGGATATCATGCATGACAACGTACCCCCTGGGGGTAACTTACCCTCAAGGTTGGCTAATGGCGTTACGAACAAAAAAAATTGTACAGCGGCTATTTTTCACAATGATGGAAAAGATTAAGCCTCGTGATTATTGAGCTATAAATAAATCCTTTTATGCATGATTATGTCCGATTTTGTCCTATGCTACAATGTTAAAAAAATATAAAATTTCGAAAGTTTTCGCTCAAATTAAAAAAAAATTCTATCTCGTTATAAATTAAAAAAAAAATAAGCTACATATAGAGTTGCATGAAAACCCCTTATTTTGTGGCCGCTATCCTGTACACAAGAAATCGACTACAGACAGACCAACAGACATCACTCCAAAAATAGTTAAAACGTGTTCAGGAGATCTTAAAACATATATTGGCAATTAAAATCTTAAATTTGAAAATTTTTGTAAAAACAATACTTTATATTATATTATTTATACAGGGTGTCCCAAAAAGATTGAAACGGCTTTAATTCTTTGCATGTTGGAGATAAGTGGACAATGTGAATTCCAAAAATGTTGAAAGTAAGGTAAGAAATGAGACTACGTTAATGAAATAGTCCTCTCATTCATTTTCAAAAAGTTACACTTTTTAAATTTTTATACGACCCTCTTAAACAAATTTTGTCAATCAGAAAATTTTTATTTTAATGCAACAAGGTCATTAAAGAACAATTGCATATCTGTATCTTTAAAATTAACTGAATTATGATAAAGGAAAAAATTTGACTTATGCTACTTTTCCGTACCATGTGAAAGGCTGTTTCATCAGTGAAAATAGGGATCATAAACAAATGCACTATAGAAATTTTTTAGATAAAAAAGTACTTAATTATTGAAAAAGTACTTAAGAGTCCGTGATTGCATAGTGAGCCGACCCGGAATTCGCAAAATTGTCTCCTTTGTATTATCATCCAGTTTTATCTTTTTGTAATATGTCACAAATTTACATTTCTAATTTGATATATAGTCCCCATTCACAAAGTTCAATTTTCAATTAAATATAACTCGCTCAGTTTTAAAGATATAGATATGCGGTTTTTTTAGTGATCTTGCTGCGTTAAAAATAAAAATTTTCTGATTGACCCAATTTTCTAATGGGGTCGTACAAAAATTTAAAAAGTAACTTTTTGAAAATGAATGAAAGGACTATTTCATTAACGTGGTCTTATTTCCTACCATACCTTCAACATTTTTACTATTTACATTGCCCACTTTTCTCCAACAGGTAAAGAATTACAGCGTGTTTCAATCTTTTTGGGACATCCTGTATAGTATGAGAAAATAGAAATTAGTAAGAATATTCTTAACATGTATCGAAAAGTAATGCATCCATTTAAAAAAAAAATCGAAGTACTTCTTAGTTTATCTTTTTTTTAAATAGCACAAACAATCCTATTCTCAGCATCTATGCTTAGTAAAAAATCTGATGTGGGCAGCACATGGCTCTCCTTATATAATGGAATGAATTTACTACTTTTACAGTAAAAAGAAATAGATTATTTTTATAATAGTTATTTATATTCTTTCCAAGATATTGAATTTTCTTCAAATGAGTCGTCATTTTCTATGTCGTCATAATCAATGAGTCCTTATTGATTTAGAGTCATTTTTATCCATTTGGCGAGTTTTTCGGTAATTTAGCAGCATTTAAAAAAGTCGCCAAGTTGGCGACATTCCACAAAATTCGTCGCCAAAATCTCGCCAAGTGTTATAGATGAAGAAATAAGTTATTCTTACAGCAGATAAATGACTATTGGCGTTCAAATACAAAAGTATTACTTAAGATATCTTTTTCGTTCGAATCGGTCCATTCATTCGTCAGTTATCGTCTCCACAGACTCACTGACACACACAGCACTTCAAAAATGTTCGATTCGTGATCAGGGATGCTTGAAACGTGCTCTCCCGTCAAAAACTCGATTTCAAATTTTCGACCCCGTCACAATACTTTCCTTATACATTATGCGTTAAAAGTAAGTAAAAATTCTAAAAACAAAAAAACTAGAAGTTAGATTCCATTTTCTATAGGCATGTATAAAATGAAACAAGCGGCTGAGGGAAAAAATATCCTCTGAAGCATTTTTTCATCTCTGGTATCAAATTAAATTCATCTTTTGAGAATGTAGTGATAGATCATCACCGGATTTCAAGATTTGTGTTTTTAAATGTGGCATTTTGGTACACATTTAGGTTTGATAATTTCAGGGGTTGGCACAGATTTAACTTTCAAGTTTCAAAATAATACAAGAGAAATAGAAATATCCGTAAGTCTTGGAATAAATATTTATTCAAATAGATTTAATAATTAGTAATTTGGGGCCGATTTCTGAATATCCTGAATATTCCTCTTTTGGTTCCAAAATTTCATTTGAAACTGCAATTTCTCAGGTGTGACTATAGATAGAACTTTGATGATTGGTATATTTGTGGATCCAATATATTCGAAGTCATGTTTAAAAATTAATTTAAAGTTAAAAGTAAAGATTCCTGTGAGATTTTTAGTAAGTCAAGGTTGAGAACAACGCGAGGTCTCTATTAAGAATATTTGTCTTACGACGATTGTAGTTGTTGAAGTTAAATTAAAAGTTCATTATCATTAGAACAGTTGGGAGTTCTTTCTTATTATGGAGATTTTTTTAAATCTGGGTGGTCTTCTAATCATCTTATAAATTCATTGGTGCCAAAAATTGTGTCATAGTATTTCCTTTTTAAATGTTTCGCCCTTGAAGCACCCATTTCTTGAGATTTTCTATAAACATATATTCCTAGAGATCTATTATAGATAAAACTTAGATTACTGATTTGGATTCAACACCAAATAGGGGTCGCCCCCCCCTGTATACATTTTATGTTAAAGAAATTTCTATTTGTGACATCATTTAAATATATTTATAAATAGGAAAATAAATAGGAAAACTTGCACTCCTTATACTTTCATTCGCCTCCCCCCCCCCCCTGGTCAAAATGTCGTAGAAGAAACACTGCCTTTAGTAGTTTAGGCTGTAAATTTATCATTTTATCAGCATCACTCAGCTATATGGTAAAGATTCTCGCCCAAGGGGTTAGAGAATTAGAAAAATGGATTCATTTTTTGCGGCGGAGAAAACTGATTAAATACCCCTATACTCCTCTAATATAATCAGATGTTTAAATTGGCGATTTTTAAAGGCATTTACACAATCCAAAATGAGGAGCTTTCCATCGAAGAAATGTTGAAGAATAGGTTAGCAAAAGAAATGAAAACACTGCATTACCGGCGTCAATTCATTTAAAAAAGAAAGATAATAGAAAAGTGCAAGTTGGAAGAGTGAAACTTTGCATCAATTCTGATGAAGTATTTAACCCTGATAAAACAATTAAAAATATTTAGAGTCCGATGTTCCGCTCGACTTTGTCATACAATTTTATGAAAATGTGCATTTTTCAAAGCTAAGCACCAAATATCTAGTCATTTTCATGTAAAAGCCACCAATGGTGAACGCTCAACGGATGTAATTAAAATAATAGCTTTTTTCGAAAACTCAATTACGTCACGAGTTTTGCGACTGGTAAAAAAAAACGCACCTGTTCCACGAACAGTAAAACTTTCTATCAAAAATACTAAACTTATAATTCTCACAAAGCGACAGGGATTATGAAAAAAATTAATTTAATTTTTTGAGAATGAATTATCCTTTACTTGGCGATATTTCCCAAAAGTCGTTAAATTATAGCTATATTACGCCAAATGTCGTCACGTTATAGCGATAGATATTACGCCAAATCTGTTGCCAATGTAACCAAATTTGTCGCCAAGCGTGATATATAGAAAGATATAAGGGTTTTTCTCATATAGTTTAAAGGAAGTATATCGATAAAGGCAAGTGTTGTGTTAAGGAAGTATTGTAAATAAAATAGGTAATGTGTTTTCCAAATAAAAAAGGATTATTGTGTTCCAATGTAAAAGACATATTGCTTACAGTTATAAACTCATTAAATCTGAGCGAGATTGAGTAATAAAGAAATTGAAATCCGCGTTATTATTTTAGCAGGTGTTAGAACAATAGCTGCACGTGTTAACTGACATTCACATTATTATTTGCTTATATAAACCCATTGCATCTTAAGTGCGATTGAGCCGTCATTATGAAGCGGAAGTTCGTGTTTTTACTTTCCTTATATACATAATGCATAAAGAAAGTATTGTGATGGGGTCGAAAATTCGAATTCGCGTTTTCGACGGGAGAGCACGTTTCAAGCATCCCTGATCACGAATCAAACATTTTTGAAGTGATGTCTGTGTGTGTGTGTGTGTGTGTGTGTGTCAGTGAGTCTGGAGACAATAACTGACGAACGAATGGACCGATTCGAACCAAATTTGGTACAAAAATCACAATCCGTAAACACTGGAAGCCTATTGTTTTAATACACAATCGAATGTTGAGAACCCCCCTAAATTTTCGAATGAAATTTTGAAAAAATCGTCAAAAAATCAAAACCACTAATAAAGTTACGCAAATAGACATTTCTTATGTAATTTTTCATTAGCAAACGATTGGCATAAATTTTAGAACGCTAACACGAACCGTTCTCGAGATATTGTACATTTTTAAAAAAATTATCAAAAAGTCATATAAAATAAAAAAAATATTTCCTATTGAGAAACATGTTCACTTTTTATATGTAATACCATACGATAAATTGGGTGACATCATTCTCGTGGATCTAGCTCTTTCCATTCATGAAAAAATATACTTTGAGTAATACGTTTGTATTTGAACACCAATAGTCATTTGTCTGCTGTAAGAATAATTTATTTCTTCGTCCATAACGCTTGGCGAGATTTTGGCGACGAATTTGGCGGAATGTCGCCAACTTGGCGACTTTTTGAAATGTTGCCAAATTAACGAAAATCTCGCCAAATGGATAAAAATGACGCTAAATCAATGAAAATGACGACTAATTGTCGAAAATTCAATATCTTGGAAAGAATATTAGTATCTACTATAAGAAAACCTATTTTTTTTTTCCTGTAAAAGTAGTAAATTCATTACATTATATAAGGAAAGTCATGTGTTGCCCACATCAGATTTTTTCACTGGTAAAAACAATAGCTGAACCATCGAGGTAGTATATACTAACTCGTTGAGCTGAACGTGTTAGCTAAATTCGTGTTATTTTTTGTTTATAAACCCATTAAATGTGAGATTGAGCCATAAAAGAACTGATAATCGTGTTATTGTTTTTAACCAATATTGAAATATTTTAATCTATTGGGAAATTCATGAGCTTAACACGCAAGATTGTTTTATCAATCTATTAGAGCGAATCACGCTGTGTGACCGAAGTCTTAAATACGCTTCCGCTACTTAAATAATACCGATAACATGACCCAATTTTTAACACTCCTGTTTTGAAGAAAAAATATTCAAACATTTTTTCCCCATGCGCAACAATGCTTGCAGAATGAAATTTAGCAAAGACTACATAAATACGTCATTGCTCTCCATAGTGAAGAATTCGTCCCCAATTATGACATGTAGGCGGGCGAACTTCATACCCGCTAGTGGCTGAATTGAAAATCGCAACATTTATAAACTCAAAAATTCATGAAAAAGTAAAAAAATGTAGTATTTAAAAAAATTTTAAAATAAAGATATCACTCCACATTCACGCTAAAAATTAGAATCCTATGAATCTTTCGATTCATTGATGCACGGAAATTAAAATTAAGTGCCTTACAATATGCATATTTTGCTATTTTCAAACTTTTAAATATATTTTTGCTTTCGATATATTTTTAATATTTTATATATGAACGATTTGTCAGACAGACTTGGTTCAAAGCTCGTAAGGAAAAGCGTTCTTTGGTTTTTTCCACTTGGGTTAATATGAAAATTCTGTGATAATATTTATGATCGCTAAGAAAACGATTTGTGTGAAAATCGCTTGAAATTGAACGTCAGCATAAAATAACTAAAAGCTAATTTCAATATTTTTAAAAATCGCACCGAAATACCTTAGAACCTGACCTAAAATATCACTGTATCAAATTTCTAAACTGTGAGTTGCTTAGATTAGACGTTGCGCAACCGACAGACGAACAAACAAGTAAACAGACATCATATTTTATTATTATAGATTGACAAACTCTGGCATAGATACTTAAAACAAGAACAGAAGTATGAATAAAGCAAAGTACGAATAAAGGTAGAATAAAACAGAAAAGTTAGAATAAAGTAAAAAATCATACCAAAATTAAACAAGAAAGATCAATCATGCTTAAAGCATTGATTATGAAACACTTTCCAACTTCAATGCAATTTTATTTAAACAAGTCTAAAATGCAAGACATTCCTCGGTAATATTTTGAAACTTATCACAATACTGCATTAATTTATTATATTTGAAAACTTAAACCTTCATCGAAAAAAATGAACTTCATTCAAATGACGGCATTGAAATATAAATTGCCTGGTTTAAACATCTCTAAAATGTTATACATTCCTCGGTAATAGTTTTAGAATTATCATAATACTACAATAATTTATTATATTTGAAAACTTCATCGAAAACAACTGAAATTAATTCAAATGACGTCATAGAAAAAATAACACGCCTGGATCTCTCTATAAAAACAGGATTTCATTCATAACTTTCTCCCAATCATTTCATTCATCACAATACTATAATAATTTATTTTATTTAAACATTTTGTTTAAGACCATGGAGCTACAAAAAATTAAACTCTATCCTTGAAACTTCATCGAAAAAAAATCGTCCTTCTCTTTATGAAATCAATTAATGTTTCATTCATATCAGCCATGTTTCATTCATCAAAATAACACGCCTGGATCTCTCTATAAAAGCAGGATTTCATTCTTTTCATTCATCACAATACTATAATAATTTATTTTATTTAAAAATTAAGACCACGGAGCTACAATTCATAAACTCTATGCTAAAAACTTCATCGAAAAAAATCGTCCTTCTGTTTATAAAATCAATTAATATTTCATTTATATCAGCCATGCAGACTCCATGGACTGAATTATTTTGTGTTAAAGAAATACAGTAATTCTAATACAACTCATTCTACATATTTTGCTGTTTACATTTTACATAGGTGAAAAATAGGCTTAGTTGTAGAAATAATCAAATTTAGATGAGCATTTAAACTCAAATATATTGTCATTGCGTTGTTTCAGTATGTAGATGCACAGAATGTAAGCAAAAATAAAGTAGTTTTAGGACGGATACAACACTCACTATGAATTAAAAAGAACTTAAAAAAATCACGATTTTGAAACAAGATGGATGCCATATATCATTTTGAAGTGAGTCATGTGATCGTTTCATATCATGGTCACGTAATCGTTTCATATAAGAGGTGCAATTATTATTTTAATTTTTATTTAAAAAACTACTGAATATATTTCGCTGAATATTTTTTTTATATATTTTATGGAACAATTTGAATATTACCTAAAATTTTCGAAGCAATTTGTGAATTTTAAATCCGCTTAAAAAATGTTTGAAAAATTAGGCCCCATAGGGCTCAATGCATTTCATTTTTTCGACTCGGGTTCAATCCAAAACTAATTGGGTGATATTATTCATTTATATTCCCATAGGTTCTACAGACCGTCTGAACAACATACTAAAATTTCATTTTGATTAAGTCATTTTTACGGCAGTTATCGTGCTAACGGACAGACAGACAGACAGAATGAACAAAGTCATAAACACTTTTCAACTTTTTTGTAAAGTGTTAAAAACAAGAATCTTTCAGAAACTGTATTTGTGCATGAATAATCAGACCTTTTTATACACGTACATATATGTTTCTATAACTACATAAACTTCCTTTTTTAAACTACAACACAAATATTTCAAAAACAAATATTCAGCAAAGGAGAGCTTGACAAACTGTTTAAGAACAAGAAGATGTGACGCACACGGGGAAACTATTCCTAGAAATATAATAAAATATCGTCTGAAAGAATCAAACACGAGAATATTTTAAAGATAAACCTTCAGCTGCAAGATAAATTGAAGAAGATTTATTTTTAAAACGGTTGACATTTCCAGGAAATTAATGCTTTTTGAGAAAACCATTCGCTCCCTTTTCTGTAAAGTGTGCCTACTGTAATTTCATTATACCTCGACGTTTCCCGGTACTTGTTGGGCTATTACGGCATAGTTCTGAAGAAAAATGTACCTGAGAGTTATAAATGTCAAAGAGAGAGAACGTCAGAACAATCTTTCAATCCAATTCCAGCTTCTCATGGATTTGTAACAATTGACTAAAAACGTAAGCTTTTATAAGAATTGGTCTGATGTGGTGATATCATGACTTACTCGCAGATTCTTAATTCGTTTTTCTTTTTCTTTCTTACCGTAATTATATTTCCTATAAGACGAGTTACAGATTATTAGTAATATATGAAATGAATGCTTATTTGAAATTAACCTTCAGCTTACGTGCCGGACAGGTTCATTCCCAAACGAAAAACTTCCCAAAAAGACAGGTATTTGACATATCCTATCCCAAACGAAAAACCTCCCAAAAAGACAGGTATTTGACATATCCTATCCCAAACGAAAAACCTCCCAAAAAGACAGGTATTTGACATATCCTATCCCAAACGAAAAACCTCCCAAAAAGACAGGTATTTGACATATCCTATCCCAAACGAAAAACCTCCCAAAAAGACAGGTATTTGACATATCCTATCCCAAACGAAAAACCTCCCAAAAAGACAGGTATTTGACATATCCTATCCCAAACGAAAAACCTCCCAAAAAGACCGGTATTTGATATACCCTATCCCAAACAGTTTGATTCCCCCTTTGCGAGCATTGGTATTCAAGGACGCCAATGCTCGCAAAGGGGGATCGAACTGTTTGGGATAGGGTATGTCAAATACCTGTCTTTTTGGGAGGTTTCTTCGTTTGGGATGGACGCTGTCCCATCCGTAAGCAAAAAGTTAAATTTGCTTATCTTAAAATTTCCATTTTCAATTCGTGTTCGGAAACCTTTCAATATAATGCCAACTTCCATAAGAAAAATTGAACTACAGCTGCGAAACTCTGCATGCAAATGTATTTTTAAGAGTTATACAAATGATCAAACTGTCAGCTTCAATGATGTTATAGGGTTCATACAACACATGAGAACGATATCTAGCTTAACATTTAAAACGACCGGTGTTCTCACTCACGAATAATTGGAACTGAATTTTTTCTACTTTGGTACTGAATGTTTTGTACAAAGATTATTTGAGATGTACTCAATGGTACTATAAACAGTTGTTGGATTTAGAGAGAGTTCGCGTCAAAGGCCTAAGGGAAGCTAGTTGGCTCAACAGACGTATCAATCGCCATCTTTATCGGAGCGATATGGTAGTTGCTCGATGTTGGCAATAGCAGATCAGAGAAGACGCATGTAACCGTTGCACAGGCTCAAGACGAACATCTGCTTGAGAGGATCGTGCAGGCAGGAGAGGAGCCACGTCCACACCAGTGGAATCACTATCAGACATTTGAAAGCATTTGCCATCCTCCATGCATCATGTATCAAAGGATACGTATTATTCGGAAACAACTGGCAGAATGTGGTATTAGGTGTTGACGTCCATTAAAACGCCTACAACTGACCACTTAACATAGGCAGAGAACGTTTGGATTGGTGCCATGCTCGGTCAGCTTGGACTGTATCCGGTTGGAGGCATGTTGTCTTTAGAGACGAATTCAGCTTCTCTTCCATTACTGAAAATCATCGCATAAGTGTGTGGCGGAAGACTGAATAGCGTTCTGTAAAAGCACGGAAGGTGAACTCCTTAAAATTTGGAATATAGCAGACACAAGCACCATTACAAACCCGTAATCAAATAGGCCGCAAAATAACCCACTTGGGTCCACCCTCCTGTCCGGAGAAGTAAATCTCCGAGATGACCTGCCCGAAAACACAGAAGAAACAAAACAATTAAAACTTAAACCCTTAGCTTGAGGAACTTCATCTTCTTCAGCAAATAATTAGAATAAAATCAATATCGCAGTAAAGCAAAATAAATACACCAATATTTTGAAATTAATCAAACATTATTTATTATCGTCTTAAATCATGGAGTTATCAAAAACCTCATCATCTGAATCTTTATCAGCATCATCCACTGGATCCTGGCGCTTAAAGACCACAGTCAATATACCACGAACTTTCCATAAGCTTAACTCGTAGCCGTCAAATGCGCAATAAGCAGCAGCAAAACATCAATAATAATAATTTCATAAATTATGGTATGGTCAGTTAAACAGGGGCGAGTACTCGAAAAGAATTCAAATAAAATTACCGATTTCAATATAAATTTAGAATATGATTAAATTTCAATTTGAAGTAGGTGATTAATTAATTTCATTTGGAGATGATCCAGCAAAGAAGCCAATAAAGCTCGGCTCGCTGTTCGTCCAGGAGTCATCGTCAGGTGTCACGGATAAACTGAGATGCCGAGAACACCAGGGTTCCGAAAAGGGGCTTACCTCAAGCCACGAATAAGTCGTCACAACCGGAAGCGAAAATCCGAGGTGGATCGAAGGGCATCAGCATGTGGACTCAAACGGAATATTGCCCGTTTTTCGTGGAGAAAATATGTGGCACACTCTCATACCTAGGCTGTGCTAGGCATGGGTCCGGCCTCGGCAAACTTCATCATAAGGGTTCTCTCTTCATTTTCGCTCCGTCAAGACTCGGAATGGCCTCGTGTTATCCCCACAGGAAGCGTCGACTCTTAGATCCGGCAGGGCCTCTGATTATCCTCGGACATATTATCTTTGATCCGGCAAGGCCTCGCCTTATTCCCGGATATCTCAGGGCCACATTTTCCTAGACATAATAGTAAGAGGAAAGCATCGGCCCACGAATCCCAGTAAACCGGCACACAGGCCAAATTCCTGAGGCCCGGAGTTAACATCGAAAACACCGGGTCCGAACCCCGGACAGCCGTAGAGACGTTAAGCAGTCAAAGGGTGAAATACGCCCCAAAAAATGGTGTACGAAGCTTTTATGCACACCTCGCGGACGGCACGAGGGCTTTAGTATTAAAAAATTATCCGCCGTTCATACGCCAGGGTGTCCAGCAGTCGAGACAAAGAACAAAACATCTGCCTCTTTAGTGGCGGCAGAGAAGAGCTTTTACATTATATTCCAGTGTGATACATACTAATCGAATAAAAAACGAAACTCGAACTTCCTATTTCATCAGCCAACGGTTGACCTCGATTCAATTGAAAGAAATGGTTCTTCCGAATGCTCGCTCGAAATAATACTTTTAAATTGAATTCAGATTAATTACAGATTATGGTTTAAAAGGTTAAATAGCTCAGAAATACATGAATTACATAAGTGAATGACTAGTGGTGGTTTCAAACAGAATTAGAATAGTTAAATGGCTTTAAATAAATTGAATGGCTTAAAACATATTAGATGAAATTACAACTTATACACAGAAGTAATGCGAGTTCAAATCCCAACATTACAGTTCCGATTCCGCATTTGCTGTCGAGTGGAACACGGCCATCACACGTGGAGTGATAGTCTGGGGAGCCATTTCGTGGGACAGCCGATCTTTTCTAGTTGTGCTGCAAGTTATTCTGACGAGTTGCTTACACGTCGACGATATTCTGCAGCCGATTGTTCACCTATTCTGTCAAGCCGCCCAGATTGCATTTACCAACAGAATAACGCTTAACCACATACTGCACTACTTTCTCAATAATATATTCGAGGATTTAATACCATCCCATGGCTATCAAGATCTCCAGACCTATCACTAATCGAACACGCCTGGGGCATGCTTGGACGGTCTTCTAAGAATACCACTGAATTAGCTGCCCAGTTGTAACATTTGTGGCAAAATCTTCCACAGAAAGACATTATACTGTACCGGATATCGGCTTGTATAGCTGCTAGGGGATGATTTACTACTTACCTAAATGTCATCTTCTTGTTGCCACCATTTCTTATTAAAACGTTTTATACTCCCAAATTCTAGTCATTTGCATATATCCTCAAACGATACCATAGATGCCAGTTTTGCCGCTGCGCAGCTCAATTTCGTTTTGGGTGCATATATTTTTAGAGTGTATTTTACTAATTAAAGAAGATGGCATTTGTATAACTGATCTCAGGCGGCAAAAGTTCTAGCTGCGCCACTCATTGTAAGTTGGTAAACCTAGCCAACTTGAAATTAAAATATAAATTTATTTGGCATTTCCATATAAGATCAAAGTTATATTCAAATTTGTAGTGGTTCCCCCTTTAAAATTGGGCTGAAGACATCACCACTTCTATAATGATGCTGTAGCAGATGTTAGCACCGAAGAAGAGTAACAAGAAATAATTGAATCACTAGATCAAAATCAAAGTTGATTAGAAAGACCGAATGAGAATATTTCAGATAAAATTATTGAAAATGAACAGCCATCACTCAACTAACCCGATGTTAACTAGCACGAATTAGTCGACCAAGAAGCAGTCTAGTTTGGAAGTGATGAGTCATTCTACAATCAGGAACAGAAAGAAAGAAGCCGAGAAGCTAGAGAAAGTAAAGTTCAAACAAAGGAAATGAAGAAAATATCAGAGCTGAAGTTTTTCTGCTGATAAAGTAGGTGATACAGTGAAGCTAAGAATACAATATATGTACAGGGCAAGAAGGGATTAGCGGAATATATTGGCAGTAATATTTGTTCCCGAAAAGGATAAGTAGTACTATCACTTGGGAACAAAGGAAGGACGTCGTTCTCAAGTGTTTATCAAAAACCAGTTTATGCTATGTGGCGAAAAATTTCTTACAGTAAAAAAGTGTATCCAATATCCCTCTCACTTTTAGGGGGCGCGCATGAATTTCAGAAGGTCAAGGGTACCAAAGGTGCTCATGTATGGAAAAGTGTAATTGAACCAAATGCGTGAAAAATAAAAAATTATGTAGTTCAAAATATCATAATAGTTTACCCTGTTTGAATAAGCAGCCAGAATAATTAGAGTTCTATATTTTTTCCAACAAATATTTTGATAATTTTATATACATGATTCTTAAGTTGAAACAAATTTTTATTAGTTTCCTTATATTCATTAACAGTTCAAATATTAATAAAACAAAAATTGCATGTTTATTGTATATTGTTTATTGCATGTTTAAAATCCACAAATTACTTTATTAAAATCACAAAAAGTGGGAAGTTTTATGATATTTATCAAATTTATAAACTATATTTGGGGAATTATGCAAAAATCGGTCTAAAACTAATATATTCCACGATATTTATCAAACTCACAAAATTCATTCGGGAACTATACATAATCGCAGGTAAAAGTGAGAAAATTTGGCATATTTATCTAATTTATTAACTTCAATTGGGAATTATGCATAATCGCCAGTAAAAGTGAGAAATTAGTGAAATTTATCAAACTTACCAAGATGATTGGTTATTATGCATAATCACTGATTAATCACTTTTACCGTAACATATATAACGTAGCTATTTCTTCCACATCTTTTTGAAAGGTTCTTGGGAATTTTCGATGAAAAATTGAGGGTTCTTTTATCCATTCATCTCAAAAATATAAAAACCTCTGACGTTTATCGTTCGAAATAATCGTATTAAATTTCACTTTAGTTGCTCAGTTTGTTGGAGAGGGATTGGGCTCTTCATGAGAAAGGAATTTTTACTTTCCTTATACACATAATGTATAAGGAAAGTATTGGGACGGGGTCGAAAATTCGAATTCGAGTTTTCGACGGGAGAGCACGTTTCAAGCATCCCTGATCACGAATCAAACATTTTTGAAGTGGTGTGTGTGTGTGTGTGTGTGTGTGTGTGTGTGTGTGTGTGTGTGTGTGTGTGTGTGTGGAGAGACTATAACTGACGAACGAATGGACCGATTCGAACGAAATTTGGTACAAAAATCACAATCCGTAAACACTGGAAGCCTATTGTTTTTATACGCAATCGAATGTTCAGAACCCCCCTAAATTTTCGAGTGAAATTTTAAAAAAAATCGTCAATAAATCAAAACCTCTAATAAAGTTGCGCAAATGGACATTTCTTATATAATTTTACATTAGAAAACGATTAACATAAATTTTAGAACGCTAACATTAACCGTTCTCGAGATATTGCACATTTAAAAAAAAAATTATAAAAAAGTCATATAAAATAAAAAAAAATATTTCCTATTGAGAAACATGTTCACTTTTCATATGTAATACCATGCGATAAATTGGGTGACATTAATCTCGTGGATCTAGCTCATTCCATTCATGAAAAAAGATACTTTGAGTAATACTTTTGTATTTGAACGCCAATAGTCATTTATCTGCTGTAAGAATAACTTATTTCTTCATCCATAACGCTTGGCGAGATTTTGGCGATGAATTTGGTGGAATGTCGCCAACTTGGCGTATTTTTTAAATGTTGCTAAATTAGCGAAAAACTCGCCAAATGGATAAAAATGACGCTAAATCAATGACGACTCATTGATGATGACGACATGGAAAATGACGACTCATCGATGGAAATTCAGTATCTTAGAAAGAATATAAATAACTACTATAAAAATAATCTATTTTTTTACTGTAAAAGTAGGAAATTCATTGCATTATATAAGGAAAGTCATGTGCTGCCCACTTCAGATTTTTTCCCCCACACCTTCCCCCCTAAATGTCTGAAAATTAAAGCAAAAGCAAAATTAATATGTTGCTTTTAATTATTACTGCAATACGAGCTGACTGTAAAGTTCCCTCTCTGGAAAAAATCCCGCCTACGCTCATATACGGATCATAACATTCATGCCTGCAAGTGAAATTCGAATCCACAACCCCGCAGTCGAGAGCACTAGGAAACGCTTTCTTTATACCTCTCAGCTACAAGGCCAGCTACAAGGCCAACACTTTGCTATAGATGGACCTAAAGTGTACACACATGAACCGTTCCCAATCAAGTTATTGGGCTGCTTAAGAACTTTCCTTGGAAACCTGTATACATTGAATATCTGCTTTGTTTATTACATATAATATAACTTTAATTAATCTAAATTGTAAATCGTACTAATATTTTAAAATTTCATGTTAACATTTTTCTAAATGTTGAGAACACGCAGGAGAAAATGGCACCAAGATTTTCATTACTTAGGACAAGGGTTATCAACCTTGATATAAATGTATCCCACCAAAATTTAAAAATTTCAGTACCATCAACAAAAATGTGCTTTACGAATATAAAATCAAGACAATACACTTAATTACGTTATTGTTACGTATTACTTTCCCTACATGTATAGTAAATAGAGGTAGTATATAGTTTATAATGTATAAGGAAAGTATTGTGACGCGATCGAAATTTCGAATTCGTGTTTTCCACGGGAGAGCATGCTTCTTCTCAAGCATCCTTGAACTCTAATTAAACGTTCTTGATGTTATATCTGCCTGTGTGTATGAATATATATATATGTCCGTGCCTGTAGAAGCGATATCCACGAACGAATGGAACATTTTGAACGAAATTAGGTATATTACAATTAGTGAATACTGAAAGTCTGTTGATTTTAACCGCAATCAAACGTTTGGAAAATATCCAAATTTTCGAATAAAATTTTTAAAAAAACTAAAAAAAATCATAATCTTTAACAATATTGCATAAATTATCATTTCTTATGTATGTTTTTATTAGAAAACGAATAATGTTAATTTTAGAAGTTTAGCGAGAACAGATCTCAAGATATTATACATTTTTCTAATACATTTATCAAAAATATTACTTAAAATTAAAAACAAGTATTAACTATATTTTGCAATATGTTCACTTTTCATGCAATATTATGCCATAAATTTGTAAACATCATTCTTGTGGATTTAGTTCGTTCCATTTGCGAGAGAAGATACTTATGTGATAACTTTGTATTTTTATGACCTACAATTCGCCAACAGTCATTTATATAAAAGAAAAACTCTTTCTCTTTGTCTGTGTGTAACGTTTGGCGATAAATTTGGCGAAGCGATTAATTTAGCAAAATGTCGTCAACTTAGTGATATGTTGGCCCAAATTGACGAAAATATAGTCAAAATTGTGAAAATGACGCTAAATCAACGGAAATGACGCCAAATTTATGAATTATTAAAATATTTGAATATTGGGACTATATTTCTTATTCTGGATGTTATCAATATTTTAATTGTCAATATAGAGTTGCGAGAAATATAAGTTAATTGGGTACTTCGAAATAGTTTTGAATTCACATTTATCATTTTTAAAAACGCTACATTGTACATTTATCATTTTTAAAAATTGAATTGTACATTTATTGTACATTTATCATTTTTATTGTACATTTTTGTACATTTATCATTTTTATTGTACATTTATCCTTTTTATTGCACATTTTTGTACATTTATCATTTTTATTGTAGATTTATCATTTATTTGAATTGTACATTTATCCTTTTTATTGCACATTTTTGTACATTTATCATTTTTATTGTAGATTTATCATTTATTTGAATTGTACATTTATCACTTTTAAAAACGCTAAATGTATACAATTCAATCTTAAAAAAACATTGTGCAGTGAGTCTTACACATCATTTTTTCACTGTAGAAGAAGTAAACTCATTGCATTATATAGGAAAAGCTATATGCTGATCACATCAGATATTTTTTATTTCGTTTCTAAAAAAATTTGAGCAAAATAATAAATATTAACAAATATGATTAACAATGTAATTAACAAATGATATAGTTATTGATTAGCAACATAATTTTAAAATGATTTAATGTGGTACTTCTGCTAGTCTGACAGTAATCAGTTTCTTTATATCTGGTTCTGTTTTACTTAATTTTAGACGTAAATTTGACTGCACATGGAGTTTCGTTCTATATTTGTCATGTCCAGCATTGAAGAAAATATCCTGCTTCACATATCGCACAAACTGACTAAAAATATAATTGCTGTTATGCAATGTCTTTAAATATTTCTTTTATTTAATCCATAATTTAACTACAGAGTTTTTTTTTTTTAAATCATCTATTTAATTTCTGTCACAGGAAATATCAATGAGTTGATCTTTTTCTTCAGAAGAAAAGTTTCCGGGTAATGCTACTTTATCTGGAGAAAACGGATTCCAGATCCAATTTTGTTTTTTCACAATCATCTGGGAAGTACAATTTTAAATTATTTATCAATTTAAAAGATTTTTTGCATTTGATTTTAATTCATATTTCAATGTTAAATACACCATTTAGTGTAGCGGAAACTAATAAATACCACCAGTCATTTTCTGGCGTAACCCCTGCACACCTTTATAAGTTTCCGTGCAACGTTACACTAAAACGCGTTTACAATTGTATTGCTTACTAATTTTCACGCAATATTGCACCATTAAATCGGAAAAACAGAGCTTTGTTTCCTAAATGAGGGGTGTATAATGTTGCACGAAAATTTGTAGGCGATATAACTAACACTACATTTTAGTGCAAAGTGCACGAACATTTTTAGCAGTGCCGAACACGTATTACTGGCTGAAAACAGCTGGCAATTAGGATATCAAAATGTCTTTATCTGACCATGGCTTAACGTAAATGCCAACGAACTGTGTGGCTTTACTTTTCAATAGCCATTGCTAACCCTAGTCTAAGTTTTTTTCCTACATTTTCACTCCTAACACAATATATATAGTACACTATTGAAACGCGTCTGACGACTTAAGCCATTTCATGAATTTAAAATACAAATTTTTGGCTTAGGAAAACACGGTTTGTGTTAAATGTCAGATATACAGGGTGTCCCAAAAATATCGAAACGCGCTTTAATTCCTTACCTGTTGGAGATAAGTGGGCAATGTAAACTGCAAAAATGTTGAAAGTAAAGTAGGAAATAAGACTACGTTAATGAAATAATCCTTCCATTAATTTTCAAAAAGTTATATTTTTTAAATTTTTATGCGACCCGCTTAGACAAATTGGGTCAATCAGAATTTTTTTATTCTTAATGCAACAAGATCATTAAAAAAACCGCATATCTGTATCTTTAAAATTGAGCGAGTTATATTTAATTGAAAATAAAACATTGGGAATGGGGACCGTATATCAAATTAAAAATGTCAATTTGTGACATCACAAAAAAGATAAAAGTGGATGATAATACATAGGAGGTATTTTTGCGAATTCCGCATGGGTTCAGGATGCAATCACGGATTCTTAAGTACTTTTCAATAACCAAGTGCTTTTTCAATAATTAAGTACATTTAGGTACTTTTTTTCTAAACAATTTCCATCGTCAATTTGTTTATGATCCTATTTTCACTGATGAAACAGCATTTCACATGGTACGGAAAAGTGGCATAAGTCAGATTTTTTCCTTTATCATAATTCGGTCGATTTTAAAGATACAGATATGCGGTTTTTTTTAATGATGATGTTATATTAAAAATAAAAATTTTCTGTTTGACCCAATTTGTCTAAGGGGAGGTCGTATAAAAATTAAGAGTGTAACTTTTTGAAAATGAATGGGAGGGCTATTTCATTAACTTAGTCTTATTTCCTACCTTACTTTCAACATTCTTGCAATTTACATTGTCCACTTATATCCAACAGGTAAAGAATTAAAGCACGTTTCAGCATTTTTGGTACACCCTTTTTTACTTTCCTTATATACATAATGTATAAGGAAAGTATTGTGAAGGGGTCGAAAATTCGAATTCGAGTTTTCGATGGGAGAGCTCATTTTAAGCATCCCTGATCACGAATCGAACATCTTTGAAGTAATGTCTGGGTGTGTGTGTGCGCTCGCGCGCGCACGCGTGTCAGTAAGTCTATGAAGACGATATCTCAAGAACGAATGGAGCGATTCGAATGAAATTTAGTACAAAAATCACAATCCGTGAATACTGGAAGCCTATTGTTTTAAAACACAATCGAATGTTCAGAACCCCAGTAAATTTTCGAGTGAAATTTTGAAAAGATCATCAAAAAATCAAAACCTTTAATAAAGTTATGCAAATAGACATTTTTTATGTAATGTTTCCTTAGAAAACGATTGACATAAACTTTAGAACGCTAGCATGAACCGTTCTCGAGATATTGCACATTTTTCAAATAAATTTATGAAAAAATCCCATAAATTAAAAAATATATATATTAACTGTTAAGAAACATGTTCACTTTTCATATGTAATATCATGCGCTACATTTGGTGACATCATTCTAGTGGATCTAACTCGTTCCATTCACGAGAAAAGCTACTTTGAGTAATACTTTCGTATTTGAACGCCAATAGTCATTTTTCTGCTATAAGAATAACTTATTTCTCCGTCCATAACGCTTAGCGAGAATTTGCTGAACGTCTCCAACTTGGCGACTTTTAACTGTTGCCAAATTAACGAAAATCTCGCCAAATGGATAAAAATGACGCTATATCAACGAAAATGACTAATTGAAGAAAATTCAATATCTTGGGAAGAATATAAGTATCTACTATAAGAATAACATTTTTTTAACTGTAAAAGTAGCAAATTCATTACATTATATAAGGAAAGTCATGTGCTGCCCACATCATATTTTTTTTAATTATATGAAAAAAACCGCTCCCAAAACAAAAATTTTGTTACCTTTAATAACCTAATTATTAAAACACGAATTCTTAGTGTAAAAAAACCACAGTCTGTCTTAAGTAGGAGGTACAGATTTTAAGGTATGCATATAAATTAATGCAAATATATTTGCCGGGGAACACTATTTATTTAAAATTATCCGGCAACTGGCTTTTAGATCATATGTTTCAATATTTGAATTCTTTTAACTCAAAGAACGTACATGGTACAACAATCCAGATAACCACTTAAGCTCTGGAATATCTAAAGCGTAAAATGAAAAGTTATTAATTAAATTTCATCATATAATAAAGTTAAAGCTCTAATTTTCCTACCTTTAAGTTATACGTTTCAAATTTAAAATATAAACACATTTCATAAAATTTTAGTAATGTGATCCAAAATCACGATTCTAATAAAAAAAAAATGACAGCTTGATAAAAAAAAAATATTCATGTTATAAAGTGTTGAAAAGAAGTATATAGTTTTCGAATATGTTTCTTCGTTTTTCTGGCCTTGTAAGCATTTTTCAATGGTTCAATGTATTAGAAATAAATAAAACATATGTATTAGGCGCAGGGTCCTATTAGGCCCGGACATTTAGGCGTAGTTTATGTTGTGTTCATTCGATTTTAGCAATCGTAATGTCTACCGTTAGCCGTGACCGGTGTTTCCTTCAGACATACCTCTGGGGCGAGGGCTCGCCCCCTCCCCCCCACCTGAGACATTTTATGTTAAGATAGTTTCTATTTGTGTGACACAGCATTTCGATATATTTATATAGGGCAAATGGAAAACGTGCCCCCTAAAATTTTATGTGCCCCCCACCCCCGGCTAAACAGTCTTGGATGGAAACACTGGCCGTGACCTGCCAGCTTGGCAATGTGCAGCAGTATGTGCTTGGATATATTCGTGGAAATATTGAAAAGTAATCAATTGTATTGGAAATAAAAGGCCATTTTAGGTGAAGTTATTTTATTTTTGTTTTATTGCAGATCATAAAAGTGATAGCTTTGGGCAAAGGTCCGCCCAACGCACTTAGAGCTTTACGTCGATGTTTACTGTTAGGCTTCTGTCTATAATCTCTTGCAGAAAAACCCCAGCAACAGTACATGGTCAATAGAACCAGTTATCGGGCAGGGTCCAAAGAATACCTGCAGCACGAGACTCCAGTCGCCGACGGCTTTTCTACACAAATTACAAAATCCGTACCACAACTCCACCTGGAAGAGTTTGTAAGTGGTACGAGGATCCCGCATCTGGTTTCCCAGGTAATTTAATCAATACACCATGTGTCGTATCCTACGACAGAAAAAAGCGTGAAATTTCGGTTCTATCGGTTCTATTTTGGCAATATAAGTGCTCTGTTAATTGTAACTTCTAACTGTGGACGTGACAGTTAGCATAAGTAAACGAAGAGTATTATCACCGGTCTCAAACAGCCGACTCCTAAATAGTTTACCAGTCTTTTTAAAACACGCGATATAGTTTATGAAATGGGCTGATTTCAAATTACGATGTATCTCCATATTACGTTTAAGGCATTTTTTTCACAGTCAGAGGCAAAACCAAAGAACGAATTAGAATATCTTGTAGAACGTAATTTGAAGAACTTTGTTCTGTTAGATTTCGAAACCTTTTGTACAGTCTCTTAGGCATACATTTGTAAATTTGTAAGTGTCGCGCTGTCGATTGCATTTTTCACAATTTGCGATAAAAAATTTATCATCCCGTTTGTTATAAAGCTTTGAAAAAAAACTTATAAGAAAAAACTTACGAGAAAGAAAAACTATGAGAAGAAATTGATGAGAAAATAAATTTTGTTCACCAACTTTTGGTTTACTTTAAGGGAACTTGATACTCTTTAAGAGCTATTTTTATTTAAGCCTATTTTTATCAAGCGATTATTTTAAATGCTATTTTTAAAAGTGATTTTGATAAAAAATCTTCATCGCATAAAAATTTTATGACACTTGAAAATCATTTTTCAAAATTTTGCAAAAAAAGAAAAAAAAAGATAAATATATAAATAGATAAAGATATTAAAAATGTTGATATGTTTATTATTTACAACTTCCAGAATCGGATTTCTAATAAGTTTGTTAGTATAGGAGAAAAAAAATTAAAACCACATGTCTGTGTAAAAAGGGTAAAAGAGATATTTGTCAACTTTAGGTTTTTATCAAATGATTTAAAAATCTTGCCAAAATGCAAGAGAGTGAAATTTTAAACATGAAGAATTAAGAAAGCTATAAAGATTGCATTTGGTGCATAAAAATTTTATTTGGCGATTAGGTCGGCGAAAATCTTTAGAATTCAAAACGATTTTGACTATTGCTGTTTCTATCTTTTTCTCAAAATCCCACATAGTGGGCATTAATTAACATCTGATTTTACCAGTCTAAAAAAACGCTGGTTCGCCCGCAAGTTCGTTACGTTACGTAAAGTTAATTTTTTTTTATGGACTCATGAAAAACATTGGTTAAATCCTATCCATTGGACCTATGATCTGGTATGAACCGAAACGATCACACAGATTTATTATTTTTTTTAACGACAGGTAAAGCTTTAGGTTTTTAACAATAGTCTGAGTACTTTCTGTAGAATTTCTCTTAATCTATTAAGTTCACGCTATGGATAAATAAACATTTAATTTTTACATGAATTAAAATTTTTGCTTTAGCACATTTTGAACTATTTATTAGCTGCACATTACAGGTGTATAAAATATATTTAAAGTAAAACTATAAATTTTACCTCAAATGGCTGTCATCAGCGAGCCCCTGTGTAAAAGATTATTTTTATAATGGTTAGTTTTATATTTTACTAATTTTTTTAATTCAGAAAATAATTCAGAGGTTCATAATTTATTCTCATTTTTGGCTTATAACTAGTTTTCAGGTGAACTGATTTCAAACTGTTTTTTTTTTTTTAAAGTTTCAATCTCTCAGCTTAGAATAGGATCCTTGGTCGCACCGCACATTTAATTCTAATTTTTACGAATGCAAAATCCCCTACGCATGAAAGACTTCATTCCTGTGTTGAGGGCATCCACAAATCAATTTCTTCCCCAATTTTGCGTTAAAGAAGTCTGACAGAATTCTGCGGCCATTTTCTACTTTTGAATTTTACTGATCTGCGATTTCATCCCTGCTTTTTTATACGGTAGATTATGTAATAAATGGAGGATGAAAATATTTTCATATTCAAATTTTTCTGTTACAAGTAAGTTTAAGGGAACTGAAGTGAGCCATTTTTAAATAATTTAACAACTCCTTCATATTTCATTTATTTCTCAAATCTGCCGTAGAAAATATTTTGCAGCAATCATTAAATTTGTGTAAATATCTGAATTTGTCTTGTTGAATTCATGTTCTATAAACCAGTGTTTTTTTTTCAGCTTTAATAGATATCTGCTTATGTGATAAACTTGATCAAAGTCGTACCTCATGTGCAAAGTTGTCTGATGAACAGCAATACATCTTCTGCAGTAAACGCAGCGGTAGCTAAGAGTTCGGCGAAATACCAGAAACAATATTGGAAAAATCCAATACATCTTCTGCATTGTATCTAATTGAGTATGTTTGTGTAATATTTTTAGAGCAAAAATAAAACTTCAATTTTGAGTTCTAATATATTTTTTAAATATTTCAGCGCATGCGCAGTGTAGACGTGCGTGCGGATTCAATAGACTAAGTCCACGCGCATGTTTACGCTGAGCATCGTGAGCATGGACCTGATCACATGAACTTGGTGCATGCTCACGATGCTCAGCGTAAACATGCGCGTGGACTTAGGCTATTGCATGCGTTATTTTTTCAATTCTTTAATCAAGATGGTTGCAATTGAAAATCGCATCATCAGATCAAATAATTTTATTGAATATTAGGAAGAAATTGTGAGATTTCTTTATATATACATGACATGAATACAAAGGCATCTTTTCCTGATTTATCACAATACTTCAATTGCAGGGCAGGAAACAACAGCAATCTAAAATGAAAGTCATCTAGCAATTCAACCGAACCGAATAGCAGATATTTCACCAAATTCCCTGAAATGAAGATACATTACATTTTTGTAAAGCAAACTAAGTAAAAGCTTGAAATATCAGCAACATTAAAGGATTTTAAAATGAAAAAAAAATGATGTAGCATGAAAAAGGACATTTTCTCAAACTATTCTTCAGAGCTATATAATTCTATAGCAATTGCATAAAATTTTGTTTTAAATCACATTAAGTGTTTACTTTATAATAAAATATGGGCAATTTTTCTCGAGAAATGAGCACAGCAGATTACTTGACAATTTCATTATATTTTAAAATTCCTACCCATAGTTATACTTTTTGGTATACACACAAATAAGTACTAACTCTAGAAGGGCTAAAAACTAATATTTTACCCTCACAAACTAGAGGAAGACAGCTTAGGCTTATCAAGAAAAACAATCCATCTTCTAAAAATCCTTTTCTAGCCTTTTTGACACTAATTTTGCCAAAAATTAAAACATTCAAGAGATTTGACCTTGAACCAGATAAAAAATTTGAAATGTTTTTTGTGTTAATTATTACATTGGTACCCTATAAGTTGGTAGGAATTTCATTTTGTTGTTCATCAGTATGGTTTTAGAGTTATGAGGACTTAAAGTGTGATAGAAAAGCACTTTCAAGATAAAAGCCCAAATGCATAGCTTTTGGTTTATGGGTAAATATAATTGTATGTAGCATTAAAAAGTATTAGATATATTTTGAAATGTTATATATTGAACATACCTTACTGGTCATAATGCAAGCGAGATTTCAGCCAGTCTTAAAAAAAAAAAAAACTTCATTTCTGATGTTTTCTATTCTTTTAATCAAATTATATTTGATGAACATGTGTGTTCTTTCTATTTAAGGGGACGGTGGACGTTGAATTCTTTTTATTTATGTATTGACTTATGAAAATTTGTATAAATATTTCTCTTTATATTACTATATAAAATACCATTAAAATTTTTTTAATTTTGTTATAATTTTGTATTTTGCTTTTACATTTAATTTCTTTTAACGAAAATTTGAAAATGCTCCTTACGTGCCATTTGCTCACATTTTTGATTAATTTTACATTATGATCACTCAAAAACACATTATGAACAAATTTGGGTATTCATTTTTATCCCTTAGAAAGTTAATTTTTTAAAAATAATTTTATGCATTAAAACTTAATTTTCATCATTTAATTAGGTTCTTATTCACTTTCAATTACCTTTTATAAAGTCCAATTGTAAGATACCTACCCAGTTTCAATAAAAAAGTATGAAAGGTGTCTTCTTGCCAAATTTCATGCATCTCAAACAAAAATTAAGACGCATGGAGTATTTTAAAAATGTAAAACTTTTGAAAATTCCGCTTTGAAAAAAATGCATTCAGCCTTTTGCTTACAGGTGGGACAGCGTCCATCCTGAACGAAGAGCCTCCCAAAAAGGAGGCAATGTCAAATAAGCAAATGTCAAATATGTAAAATAATGTTATATATTAAAACTTTTTTTAGTCGATTTTTGCTCATTTCAACGTCCACAGTCCCCTTAATACTTACATTCATCTACATTATAATAACTTTCATTATTTACTAGCAGTATACCTGTTCATCGTGCGGAATATATAATATAAAAAAACCTCAAATTTACAATTGTGTGTAAATTCCTTTAGTTTTCTAAATGGCTTTGTTAATCAAGACAATCTATTATAATATTTAATTTTATTCTTCTGAAATAAAGTATAACAATCTCTGTTCTCGCTATACAAACTATTTTCACAAGTAGATCTAAAGAATAAAATATCCTGGTTCCGTTTGCAAACACATTTACAAAAAATACGAAATATGATCAATATATTCCAAAGGAAATTGCCATAAAATTGAATCAACACATGCCAAATTGAAAGCGCTAAAATAGTATTAGAAGATACACCCGTACCATTTTTATTCTGTTTCAACAAATGGCTAAATTTATGAGTTTGAAAAATATTCGCCAAACTGCTCTGACTGAGAGAACAGATGGCTTAAGGAATTGGAAATATCAATAATCCCCATAACCTTTCAACCAGAAAGCCATGATTGATATAAGTCCAGTAAAATAAAATATCCAACAAAAACTTGTCCGATTTTCGGATAAAATAATTTTTATCGGAATTATTTTGTTGACTGGACGATATAAATTATAGCTTTCTGGTCGAAAGGCTATGGGGAATATTGATATTTTCAATTTCTTAAGTCAACTGTTTTATCAGTCATGTGTTTGGCAAATTCTTTTTCAAACTCATATTAAGTACCAATTATTGAAACAGAATAACACTGGTACAGGTATATCTTCTAATACTATTTTAGAGCTTTCAATTTGAACATGTTGATCCATTTAATAGTGATTTCATTTTGGCATATATTGATCCAATTTCATATTTTTTTGTAAATTTGTTTGCAAACGGGATGCGGATGTCTTATTCTTCAAATATGTCTGTGAAAATAATTTTGTATAACGAGAGCACGATATTTTTATACTTCTTGTTAGGCGAATTAAATTAAATATTTTGATTATTTTGAATAATAAAATCCATTTAGAATACTATAGGAATTTGCACATAATTATAAATTTGAAGTTTCTTTATATTATATATCCCATACGAAGAACGCGAATTCTGCTAGTAAATAATAAAATTTATTATAATGTAGAGCAAACAAATTTGATTATTAAATAAAAAGAGCGCACATTTACATCAAATATGATTTAGTTAAAGGCTAGAAAACATCAGAAATGGAGTTCGGTTTCCTTTTAAAGACTGTGAAATTTTGCTTACATTATGACCTGTAAAGTATGTTCAATATATAATATTTCAAAATATAATATATTTAATACTTTATAATGGTATATAAAATTACATTTGCCCTTATAGCTTAAATGCATAACTTTTTGTCTATCTTAAAAGTGCTTTTCTACCACACTTTAGTCCTCATAATTCTAAAACCATACTGAACCACAAAATGAATTTCCTACCACTTATAGGATACTTCGTAGAGTAGTTAACACAAAACATTTCAAACTTTTATCAGATCCCAAGTCTTCAGGTCTTTCAAGATATTTGACCTTGAAATATGCAAGCCGATCCGGTGGTCGAGCGGTCAGGGGCATGCGTTTCCGGCTGATCGCTGGATTGCCGGTTTGCGGGTTCGAATCCCGCCAGCAGGCATGGATGTTGTCATGTCGAGACCAAGTCAGACTTCCGCCCTTCGGGGAGCCTCTATAAAAGTGAAGCTGCAAATCTCCTCCCCTTCGCCATGAGACACCCTGGGGGGGTCTTGTGGACGCGGTGCGTAAGAAAGATCGGGAAAGTTCATTTTTTAACTATTGAAGCACGTTTGCTGAAATTAAAACAAAATTTGACAATTCGTTAAATCAAGTTGAATTTCATGTACCCATTGATAAAATGTATTTTTTATTTTAATCTGAATTTAATCAAAAGAATGTCTGTCCCTTTTTTTTTCCATCGCAGATACACATTCCACATTTTGGTAGAATTTTGTTTTAATCTTATGAAACCGAAAAATTGTGCTTAAATTATTAACATTAACCTCACAGATAGTACAAATAAATTAAATGTGTGTGTGTGTGGGGGGGGGGGGACTATATTTCTTGAAATATGTGACTAAATGTTTCACATTTTTTGTACGTTAAACATTACCCAGAGTTAACTTAACAGAAACATATATAAGAACAATGGGCGTCTGCTAAGCTGTAATACTATGTTTAAAACAAAGTAAAATAAAAATATAATCCGCACAAATAAAATTTAAAATCTAACTGTCTCGAGACGGGAGAACAGCTGCAACTGAATTTTATAAAATTTTGATGCGGAGTCATAATATGGTTCACCTTAAAATTTAGCCGTCCGTTTGTCCTGTATGTCTGTCTTAGTGATCTTCTTTAAGCCAATCGTCATAAACTGGAGCCAATCATTATTTGAAATCTCCAAACTAACGCGACCTAATCGTTTTTTGAGCCTCTGTACAATGCATCTAATTTAAAATACAAATAACGTGACCCAATCGTTGTGGCTCTATCTCTAAAATTATAGGAGCTTTATAAATTAACAAAATAGAAAATAAAACTTTTAATCTGCAAACAATATAAAAAGACTGAAAATTGTGTTTCTTGCATTTGAGTTCTATTATCATCCGTCATATATAACTACTACTAAATATATATATAAATGCGTTTTTTTTTGCAACGTGATCTACAAAAAATCTAATATTTAATTCTGAAATTGTTATTGCCTATGTAAGTAAAATTGTAAGTTGTGCTTCTGTCTCTAATATCTGAGCACATAAGAACTCACTTTTTTTTAGAATTATAAAGTTTCAAAAGGCCTCCGAATATTAAAAATTCGCCAAAAATAGTGAATTAAGTTTCTTTACTTTGTACTAAATTCCGTATGAACAGTTATACACTTAGTGATATCTGATACGTTCAGCTCAAATTAATGAATTCATAAAAAAATATTAAAGATTAAAAACATTTCAGGATGTTCAATTGTAAAGAATTCTTAAAAGATCCACAGCAATATGGTGGAATACAGCTTTCGGAGCCTCGAAAATCATCTTTTGTAGCAATTCAAAAAAAAAAAGAACTCAAATTTGAAACAGAAAAATTCGTAGCAAATCTGGAAAAAGAATATTTTTAATTTGGAGCAATTTGAAATAAGAAAATATAATATTGTAAGTTACTTTACAGAAATAAAACATGTTTGTAGCAGTCTGAAGGGAAGAAACCACCATTTTGAATATTTAAAAAAAAAAATTAACATATTTAATATGTTTAAAAACATTACATAAAATAACAAAATTAAACACACATCTATAACAGAAGGTCTTTATTTCACTTCCTTAAGACGTACATAAGTTTAAAACAGGCCATAGCGCTTTCGAGCATAAGTATGCTCTTCATCAGTGGCTACACGGAAATAAAGTTTGAATCGTTCATATATAGACCAGATATAGCGACAAAATTTGCATAAATACAATCCACAAAAGAATCTACGTCTAGACAAGGATAAACCATAAATAATTTTTCAAAAATTTTAACAACAAAAGAACAACATATTAAATTACAATTTAATTACAGAAATCGAAAAAAAAAGGGGGGGGGTGCAATCAAGCATAATCCCAAAGAGGAAGACGTCAAAGATAACTTTGCAGAAACTTGAATTGTATGGAGTCGAGAATGAGTCGCCAAGCGTAACTCAAACAGGGTCAAAATTACAAACGGACTCACGGTAAATATAAATGAAAAGGGATTCAAAAAGGAGAATATCACGAGGGTTATTACAACGAATCAAAAGGAAAGTCTTTTCAAAAAGAGGCTGAAAATTTTTTTAACAACAAATTGAGCAAGAGCCGTAGAAAGTTTACTATCCCTTGATTGCCCCCCCCCCCCTTTTTTTTTCGATTTCTGTAATTAAATTGTAATTTAATATGCACTTCTTTTGTTGTTAAAATTTTTAAAAAATTGTTTGCGGTTTATCCTTTTCTAGACGTAGATTCTTTTGTGGATTGTATTTATGCAAATTTTGTCGCTATATCTGGTCTATATATGAACGATTCAAACTTTATTTCCGTGTAGCCACTGATGAAGAGCATACTTATGCTCGAAAGCGCTATGGCCTGTTTTAAACTTTTGTACGTCTTAAGGAAGTGAAATAAAGACCTTCTGTTGTGGATGTGTGCTTAATTTTGCTATTTTAACATCAGACGTGATGCCAAATTATTTATTTATTACATAAAATGTCGATATAGCTCACCGAGTGGGACGGGGGGCTTCCAGAAGGTCTGGCAAGACTTTTTGAAAACCACTCCATTTTCTCCATACCCGGAAATAAAATCTGGCTTATTACATTTTATCCCGTAGTCTATACAAATAAGTGTGCATAAATCCAGACTTCTGGGTCAACGGACGACTTCTGAAAAATCTAGAATGACTAAAAAGTTAGACAATTATATACAGGATAGGATCAAAAAGTTCGGAGACTGTGCTGATATCTCCAACCCTGACTGGAAGAGAGGGGAACTATTTTACTGTGGCGTAGAGGCACATGCTACGCAAGATGTGAAAAGGAAGAAGCAGGTGTTTTCCAGACAATGCGTGTCAGTGAACTCTGTAGTCATTCGCGTTCGTCGAAAATGAAAATGGTGTTCGAAGAACAACGTGCGGACATCAAATTCTGCCTGCATTTGGGGAAATCGCCGGCAGAAACATTGCACCTGCTAGCCGGCAGGATACAATGTTTGCAATCGCAGGCAGAAACATTGCACCTGCTAGCATGTACAATGTTTCTGAACACGATTTCCCCAAACGCGGGCAGAATTTGATGTCTGCAAGTTGTTCTTCAAAAGCCATTTCTATTTTCGACGAAAGCGAGCGACTACAGTTCATTGACACGTATTGTCTGGAAAAGCTCTGAAGCAGGTGTAATATTTTTTCCATTTTACATCTCGCGTCACATATGCCTCTACGCCACGGTAAAATAGTTCACCTCTCCTCCAATCCTGGGTTGGAGATATCAGCACAGTCTCCGAACTTTTTGATCCTACTTTGTAGATGCAACATACAGTTTTTTCGAGAATACGATGAATCAGTTTTGTCGACAACCGCGAAGACAAAAGGACCGAGCACAGTATGCCTGCTGCATTGCATATTAATTTAGGCCTAATTACGCTGTTTGTGCTGTTAGGCGTATTTACGCTCCTTTGAGTTTGCTTTTAATTTATGAAATCAAATTTGCTTTACCGATAGCGCAATTTAGTACTTTCACAAGTTTATTTGAAAGTACTAAAATACGCAATTTTTAGGTAAAAATACTAAGATAGATAAAAGCTAAAAAATTCACGATTTTTTGAGAAAACGCGCCGAAATTTATAATTTTTCTTATAGGATCGCGAATTTTAGTAACATTTATTTTAAATAGGACTAATATTCGCGATTTTTCAAAAAGAACTATTTAATTCGGATTATAATCATTTGTGATTTAACTTAAAACGGTAAAGTTTGTAACTTTACTAAAAGCCCTAAAATTTTCTATTTTACTTAAAAGCGATAACATTCGCAATTTAATTTAAAAGCACTCAAATATCCGATTTCATTTAAAAGCAGTAAATTTTACGATTTTATTTACAAATGCAAAAATTTACGATTTCAAAATTACTAAAATTAGTAATTATGTTTTACAACGCTAAAATTTGCAATTTTTGTTTTAAAACGTTAAAATTCACGATTAATTTTCAAGTACTAAATTTGCAATGTATTCACAAGTGCTGGAATTCTAAATTTTCTCAAAAGAAAAGCGCTAAAATTATTATTTTTATTTAAAAGAGCTAATTCTTGATTTGACATTGAAAAGCTTCCCGTGTATGAGTCTTGTCCAAAAACAACGCATTAAAAATGTTCTTCATTTTAAACATTCATTTTCGGGCAAGAGTTGGTTGCGTTCATATCGCCACAGGAGGATACATTCTAAATTTTAAGAAAACTTAAAATTCCTGTATATAGCCAATCAATGCTGTTTGAACTGCAGCTCGAACACGTGTCATGGATTCCCCTCTACCTCATTGGTTATTGTTCTGACCATTCAACCACAAGTGGAATGAATTTCGAAAGAAAAATTTTACTATACGAGTTTGTTCAACTACTCAACATACAGAGTAAGTACTACCATAGCGCGATATTCGGCATACAGGGGGCGGGGGGGCCAGAGCTACACAATGACCCCAAATAAAATTGTGGAATAAATATTTAGTAAACCATACATAGGAGATTCAAGCCATAGAGAGAATCTCTCAAAAAAAGAGCATAATTTGATATTCCACCACTGAACATTAATCCTAAAAATATTTAAAAATGCTTTAGAAAAGATGAAATATTGAATGTATTTATTGTGTATAGTACGCTACTAGACCGAAAATTATAATTCAATAAAGCAGCAAGGTGGCTCGTATTGTGGTCCTAATAATAAAAAATCTGATGTGGGCAGCACATGACTTTCCCTGCAGACTCAAATTCATTTTCTATTTATTTCTTTAATAATTCACTAAATTGAGTTTAATTGCACAATATAACAATTGCACAATTAATTCAATTTCTGTTTTTATTAGGTAATTGGGCATTTTTCCAAAAGTGGCATAACTAAATGCGAAAAATCTAAAATATCTCGAGAACGGTTAGTCCTAGAATAATAGAGTTATTCTTATTCTTTTCCTCATCAAAAATTACGTATTAAACAAGCAGTTAATTGATATATTTGAACATACGTAGCTTTTTTTTTAGATTTTGGCGATTTTTGAGGGCCATTTCGTAAAAAAAGGCAGGTTGTTCTTTTCCGAATAAAACCAAAATCTAATCAGCACCAAAGTATCGTACAAGTAACTTATCTACCAAATTTTGTGAAATTGGGTCAATTAGTATTTTAGCTAGAGTGGATACATGAAATTTTTACGGGTCATTTCGCAAAAAAAGGCGGGTTCTGTTTTTACGAATCGTACCAAAAACTAATCAGCACCAGGGTCATGCCCAAGTGACTTATAGACCGAATTTCATGAAATTCGGTCTATAAGTTTTTGAGTTAGAGTGGATACATACATTGCACAGACAGACACAGAGACAGACTGACAGACAGACAGACACACAGACGTCACGCTAAAAATGGTTTTTTCGTATTCTCTTCTTTCGTATCTCGAAACGTGTAGATCCGTCGAAAACTCGATTTGTGATTTTCGGCATGATTCCAATACTTTCCCTATATACATTACCATGTATTGCAGGGAAAGTAAAAACCAATCTACATTATCATCTTTAGTCGGAAAATTTAAGGTGGCCAAGTTAAGCCGTATTTAATAAGAAAATAATAAACTCTCAATTAAACACATTCGTCTACTTGTTATTTGCTTCTTTTTAACGAGCATATTTTTTTTTTTGTCAGCCAGATTTAATACTGAATGAAACGACAAAAAGAAGTTTAAAATCTAAGCAAAATATATAAAATCTATACTTTGTTCATAAGGATGCAGATGTTGGAAAATCAGTAGGATTATCACATGAGAAGATCCTAATATCTGACACTTCTGGAAAAGGTCTTCCATCTACAACCTGGAAATCACAAACAACATCAACGCCCAACCTGGAAACCACATAAATAGATAACAAGAATATGACAACAAATAAACTGCCGTTTGTTAGATATTAACTTCAAGTTTAGTTATTTTAACAACCACTAAGAAACAACTGCTGCAGTTACTTTGCCCTGAAGTAGAAGGCAAAAAACTCCCTCGAAATAATTGTAGACACCTAATTTTCCTATGCCTGCTTTCTTAGAGGAAGTATTAAGAAGCTATAAACAAAGTTATAAATATGTAACTGCAGAGTCTAAAACAAAAATATTGGTTAGTTTTCCTGTGGATGGTCTTGTAAAGGAAATGGGGATTAAGTTTCTGGGGAAAGCACTATACCCCAAACAAAACGAATGACGAAATAAATGTTCTTAAAATGGGGTACATGAACCATTAGTCTAGAACAAAATTTCCATTTTTCTGGGAGAGGGGAGATGTTAATCTTGGGGTGGTCGTTAATCTTGTGGTAGGTTGCGTGTGTGGGGGGGAGGGGGGGGGGCAAGTACAGATTGGCGTTCATTGTGGTTTACTTTACTTTTATAGCCTCCTGGCCAGTTATTATTCTCCTTTATCTATGAGAAAGCTCTTAAATTAACCGTTCTTTAAATTGTATACAGGATGTTTTAAAAGGATTGATTGCGGTTATAACTTGTGAACTGTTAGACGCATATTTGCAATTGGGACAATTGCTTGGAATCGCAAGAGAAATTTGTCAAATAATTAATTTCAAAACTGGGGGACGTATTTGCATAAAAATACGAAATCTAACTTTTATAAGACCCCCCCCCCCTTTAGAGCAAAATGTCCAATGACTCGAAAAATGTTTATAAACTTTAATATAACAATTAGCTAGTTTGACACCTATATCTGTAAAATAAAAACGCTGAGAATAAAGCAAAATTCCTGACGCAAAAAAAAAAACCAAGCTCTATACCAAGCAATTCTCGAAATAATTAGGGACCCTCTACAAAATAAAGCTTCAATGTACTTTGTTGCAAACCATTATTCAATTGTTATGAGATCACAAAAAATTTGACCCATTAATAACTCCACAAGTATTTCACTTAAAACCGTCCGCAAATGTTTTGAGTCATCAAGCTTTCTTTGCTAAGGGGGGCTATATAAAATGTTATTTTCTGTATTTTTGTTTTAATACATAGTTTTGAAATAGATGCGCATAGTTGTCATAGTTTTGAAAATGATTTATTGTAATTCTTATGATCCAAAACAAGCTCAAAACCCATATCCAAGCTCAGAACCCATAATGTGACTGATAATTATCAGAAGTGTTCAAGTGAAAATTATCAACTTCCAGTGTAGACTCATTTGTATAACAAATGCCATTTGGAAACTAAAATTTTGTAGTATTTTGAATAGCGCTCCACATCACCTAACTTAGGTTACATAATAAAACAGAAACGTGCCAAGCAACAATAATCAGCCATTCTACATATATACTTCCCACCGTATCCATCCATGTCCTTACACCGGATACCTCGTACAGTTACGATTTTACGTTATAGTTTGTTGATAGCTAACTCATAATTTGCTTAAGCAAAATTTTTCCACCCAGAAATTTTGTTTCAGTTAACATCTTTATAGAGCCGATCCGGTGGTCGAGCGGTCAGGGGCATGTGTTTCTGTCTGATCGCTGGATTGCTGGATTGTGGGTTCGAATCCCGCAAACGGGCATGGATGTTGTCATGTCAAGGCCAAGTCAGACTTCCACCCTTCGGGGGGCCTCTATAAAAGTGAAGCTGCAAATCTCCTTCCCTTCGCCATGAGACACCCTGGGGGGGGGGGGGGGTTAACCTTTCACCACGGGGGAATTAGTACACACACACACAAATATAGAAACATATAACATTTAGGGTTCGTTAAAATATTAACAGTTTATCTTTACTTACAATTTTAGTTAACATTTCTGCTAAATTATCTTTACTTAGTACATAAATAAGTTCAAAATTTTGAGATGAAGTTTTCATTTACAAAACTTACTTTACGAATAATGTGACGAATAGTGATACTACTTGCACTTGAAGTTGCTCTTCTTTCAGAAATGAAAATCGACGATTTGTTATCCCAATAAATTTTTACATGAAATTACTCTTAAGTAAAAGTTCTCGAAAATATAGTTGTAAAGAAAGTCATTTTTTCATACAGCTTATCAATGCAAATACTTTTGCATCACAAGTAGATAGCAATTCAGTGTTCTGCGATTTAGAAGTCCAACAATAATGGTTGGGCAAATTTTATAAAGAAAACTTGTTGATTTTTGCATTTCCAATTAGTACCTGAAAGAGTAAAATTATCTTCGATATATATCAAACCTTGGATTTTAGTTCATTTTACATACCTAAAGCTTCCCGACAACAGTTACATGTATAACTCTTGGATCCTTATTGTACACAATAAGTCATAGTTTAGCAAGTATAAACTATAGTTTATCAAGGTTGCCAAAGCATACGTGATATGTTGCCTTAACTTCATTTAAGATCCGTTAAGAAACCAATAATTTACTGATATTTTGGGGGGTCATATTTATCTGAAGTTTTACAATCGTCCAAGTCCACATTTCTGTCTTTCGGGGATGCAATAGTGTTACAATCTTGCATTTAAAAGATGTTTAATATGTCATTTACATAAGCTTCTTATTTGATTATCAATTGATTTTCTTCTATTGAAATTTCTAATCCTAGGAAACGTTTCCTATTGACGTTTTCCTTTAGTCAAAAATGCTCTTTCAATTTTCTAATTACATGATGTAAAATTCCATCATCAGAATTTTAAATGATCAAGTCATCTACATAAATCCAGATGATTAATCGAGAATTTCCCTCTTTGTATTTGAAAACACACGTATCAGATTTTAAGACCTTGAATCCGCACTTTAGTAAGTAATAGTCTCATACCACATTGTACCCAAACTGTTTTAACTTGTAGAAAGCTTGGTTTAATTTACATGCGATATTTTATTCTTTTTACGTTTACAACGTTTCGGTTCTTTCTATGTAGATTATTTCAGTTGACTTCCCATACAAATACGCAGTTTGAACATCATAAAAATGCATTTACCAGTTCTTAATAAATTCAAATTCTAAAAGTGCTCTTAACACTTTATATACCGTAAGCTAAAACATAGGCTTTTATGTGCCAACGCTTATCAACCGCTAGCCGATTAATAGGCTTTTGCAAGTGCTGTTTTTTGCAGGCACTTTTAAACATAGATGTGCAGTTTCATTAGTGGATTCAAGACGACGTTGAGTGTTGGCCGCGTGTTCTTGTGAATTTAAATAATTTTTAGTTGTCTTGATCCAATACCCAGATAAAATGAATCCCGATAATGAAAGCAAAAAAAAATTTCTAGATTCTTTGTCAGAGTGTTCTAATTGTTCTTTGAGCAATGATAAAAGAGATTTCAATGACGATAGTAATATTATAGGGTACACAAAACATTATTTGGGATGCAATATCTCACACGACTAGCAAAATTGAGCCGAGGCGAGATTAGGCGAGAATCTGTACTCAAGTTAGACGGTCTTTTCCATGTAGGCAATGAACCCGCAGCCAGTAAATTAAGTGTTAAGCTATCAGTTATAATAACTGGTGAAAAAATTCAGTATAATCTACTCCAAACTTCTGAACTTTCTTTGTATGTCACTTTATATGCTTCTGGGGTGTCTTTTATGCTGTATATCCAATTACGGTTTATAGGTTTGATTTCTTCTGGAACTTTTCATAGATCATATCTTGTGAAAATTTAGTGATTTCGTTTCTACATCTATTACTTCTATGTATTATCCCTTTTGATCAGAAAATATAGCCTCTTCATAACTTGATGGTAAGTTTTTGCCGATCCCTCACCTTTAGTATGATTTGATTCGCATAATAAGTAGGATCGACAGCTTTATCATCCCTATCACTCACTATTTTTTCACTATTCACGATTCACTATTTTTTACAATTTTAGTGCGGGGTCTTAAACTGTGAGTTGTACCATTATCAGGACCTTGATCATTTTCAGCTTGATTGGTTTCAACACGTGTCGATTCGATTTCTACAAGTGCATCGAAATTGTTGTCTTTCAACACATTTTCACCAAAATCGGAGATTTTTGTCGGGGAATCTGAATATGCACAATTTCCTTCCAATAGTTCATTTCCCTTAGTTTCTTCAAGAAATCTAACATTTCTTAATGTATTTATGTACAGGATTCCAAATTCAATATGCTTTTTTCGAATCAAAACATCCCAACATCCCACGAATATTCCCACGTCTGTCATTTTGTCAAGCTTGCCTCGTTTGTACTTTGGTTTCCAATAATGAGCCTGACATCCGAATATCTGAAAGCAGGAAGCATTGTTTTTCACCAGTAAAAAGTTCCTCTGGTCTGTACTATTTCTTGATTTGGAAGTAGCCCTGTTCTTTAAATAAATAAATGTATTCGTGGCCTCTGCCCAAAATTGGATACGTAAATTATCTTCTACCTCAAATAAAGTTTTGTCTGACCTTTGACTTCGGCCATTTTGGCTTGGTGTGTAGTATTTGGTTTTTGGATGAGCGATACCTTTGCTTTTACAAAGATGGTCCATTCCTGCATTTAAAAATCCAGTTCCATTATCGCTCCTGATTTCCTCAACCTTTTTTCTAGTCCTGTTTTCCAGTTCGAATATCAAATGTTTAAATGTTTCGAAAAAATCCGCCTTTGACTTTAGAAATTTTGTAAATACCAATGTGAAAACATATCAAGCTCCTCCCAAAGAAGCTTCCTGTATTGGAACGATTAAGTCCATTTGAAGAAGTTCCAACAGCAATTTTGATTGCTCACCAATTACTTATTTAAATGATTTCTTAGCGTATTTCGCTCGAATGCACTTAATACAATCACTCGATTTTGAGTCTTACTTAAACTCGAGATTACAAACCCTTGAATATTTAACATTAGATCCATATCGATTTCATTAGTATGGCCCAATCGTTTATACTTATTTCCCAAGAAGTCCCTTGATCAAAGTGCTTATAAATTCTCACCTATCTTTACACCCAATATACGTGCACTTGACAACAATTTCTCAGCTTTCAACATATAGTCCTTCCAGATTTAATTCCTTTCCATCTGTAACCACGACACAATATATCTTCCTTCGATTCTTCTTATTTTCAAGTCACTTTCATACTTGTTGCTTAGGGAAGTCAAAATTTCCTTGGCAGTATTATAAGTAAGACTCAAACATACCTGCATATCACTTAACGCGTATGTAATAATTCCTCTTGCTTGGGAATTTTTTTTTCCCTCTAATCAGTTAGTTCTGGTTCCTTTACTGGCAGATATCCGTTAGATACAAACGTAATCCTTATCGCTCTAGTGTACTTATTACTTTTAATTCGGTAACAGTTGAAGTTTTCTCCGTCAAATCTATAGGAATTGCATGCTACGGCATCTTTTGCGCAGTAACGCTTACTACGCACTTTTAATTTAGAGATAAACTGGGCCTATGACCCTTTGTAGTGTTTTGAAAAGCGCTTATTCGGATCACATCGAACCATACTTAACATAAATAAGAACACATAACTTAGGTTATATAATAAAATAAAAAACATTTATATTCACTAGGCTTACTAGCCGAATACCCGTTGAAAATCAATGGTGTCACAATAAATTTATCCCGAACAGTAATATACACTGTTAAATCGATAATTGTGCAAATTTAAATGTTTCTTATTTTATTGTTAAATGATTAGAATTATGGAATGTCTCGTTACATTTATCAAACTATCTCACTTGTACTAAATTTCAAGTTTCAATCTTAATTATTTTCTTAATTATTGACCCGTGTACCTAATCCCATATCTCTATCTCACTTACTTAAAGGGGTTGTTTTAATATATTCAGAACCCTTGGACCAATATAAGTCTATCTCACAACGAAGTATGTTTTTTATCATTTCACCCTTCGAACGTTTTGGTTTGGATCTCCCCTATAAATGAAAATATTTGAAAAGTTATATTCTTTGTTGCTTTATCAAATGCTCATATACTAAATTTCAAACCTCTATCACCTTTTAAAGGAGGCTTCTCTCATTTATTCGGCAAATCGAACATTTTGGTGTGCGACACCTCATAAAATAGCAGGAAATAATGGAACGATGAAATTGCACACTTTCTTTTGAACTATGTACCAATATAGCAAATTTGAAATCTCTATCTCATTGCGAAATACGTTTTCTATCATTTCACCTTTCGAACGTTTTGATATGGAGCACCTCCTTAACAAAACATTTTACCCCACACGAGCAGACACTTGACAATTAGTATATATAGATTTTGCAATATAATGAAAAAAAATTTAGAAATAAAAATATAAATAGTTTATTTTTTCTGAGAATTTACATGAAGATTAATTTTATTTTTTTTTTCTCCAAAACCTAATTCAGTAATTGTAAAATTGATCCCTAAAGTTTTAAAGTACACTCTTAAAAACATAATTTAAAAAATTGTTGCAGAATATTGAAAATTAAAGAGGAAGAATTTTTTAAATTGCTAATTTTTTATTTTAAAATGTTTACCCACAATATGTGTTTTTCCTTATTGAAATCATTTTGTCTAACAACCTTTAAAACTATGCATAAAATAAATGACAATTCTTCAAAGGGTACTGTACATAATGCCAGATCAAGGGACATAGTGTTTTCCTTAGAATGTAACGTAAATATAGCTCAACCTTTTAAAATAAGTTGTAGATACCCAAACCGTCTGACCTACCATAAAGGTGTAAGGTAACTGTTTGGACGGCCGGAAAGTGTCACCCAATTTAGACCGGAACCCAGTGGAGTAGGCATCGACAGGGACCGTAACCTCCTTACTCTACCACCAACCTCTCGGAAGGACTTACGGATCCACATATTTAACGTGATCGTACTCCGCGTGAACACGGCGGCAGTTTTGGCAGTGGCGGGAATCGAACCCGGGCCGACCGAGTGCAATTCCCGTGCGCTAACTACTGGGCTACAGCGCCCTTTTAAAATAAGTTGTATTTCAGGGCCGTAAAAGTACGTTGAAGTTCAAAATAAGCCCTTCTTTAATCGAGTCCTGCTAAGACAGTCCGACCTACCCGAAGGTTTAAGGTAGCTGTTTGGACGGCTGGTCATTTAACTTACTGATAACATTTTAATGACGTCACTGAACTACATGAAATCCCTATTGCACAAATATCCCCTAATTTATGACATCAGGAACAACAATGGCGCCTTAAACTTCCCCCACTCACGCTATCAGAAAATAAAATTTTGCGCAAAAAGCAATGAAAAATGGTATATATATAATCAGATATTTATATAATACCTAATTAAGATAATATGTAGTCAAATATTTTATGTCATCAAGTTTTTATAGCAAAATGCTTCTAAATATTGCAATATTACCTAAAGCAAAATATACACATTTTTATTTCTCACTTTACAGCAGCATGCATTTGTTAAAATAGACAGAATCTGACTACTTTTTCAAAAGTCAGTGAAATATTTTAAATAAAGGTGAATGGAAAAATTATACAGTTTTAAATGTTTTGCTTTACTCAATTACCGTTCATCAAAATAAATATGTTTGACCTATTTTTGGTACTATTAGTAAATTCCATAACCTGTTATGATTAAATACTAATGAAATAAAACTTATTAAATTCCTTTCCTATAATATTGTTCTTAAATTATAGGAAAGGAATTTTCCCATTATAGAAAAACCTTAAATTATAGGAAAGAAATTCCTTTCCTATAATATTGTTCTTAAATTATAAATATACAACAGAATATAAAAATCCAAAACTAATTGGGTGATATTATTCATTTATATTCCCATAGGTCCCACAGACCGTCTGAACAACATACTAAAATTTCATTTTGATAAAGTCATTTCTACGGCAGTTATCGTACTAACGGACAGACAGAATGAACAAAGTCATAAACACTTTTCAACTATGTTGTACAATGTTAAAAACAGTTTCCATGACGAATATCGAAATTATGCTAATGTATTATGCATTATACAAAATATCTAATTCTTTAATATATGACTATAATTAGTTATATTCTTTATTGCTAGGAAGTAACTATAGCAATACGAAGAACTTCGCAAAGAAAATTATTCTCATATTTGGAAATAGCTATATTTGCTGGCAACCATTCTAGCAGAATTCAGCATATTAAATTTTTAAAAAATTGATCGATTAATATTGGCCACTAGAACGATTTTAAAATGTGTGTTTGAAATTTGACCCCCAAACATTGAAAAAAAAATCATTCAGATATCAACAAATCAGGCACAATGATCTAATTTGTTTTTTAATGTTTGGAGCCATCGGTTAAAACTGAACTTTTGTGTTCCATTGTTCACAAAAAAAAAAAAAAATCCGCTCACATTTATTACTTGCTGTGTATATACAATAACCGATGTATATGTACGAGGTGAATATGCAAGTACATATACATGTGTGATTTCTCCCCTGAGAAAATAAACTTGACCTATCCATGTTAAATTATGTTTATCAACTGTGTAGATGTGTGTAAAAGCATTGAATAAGGGATATATCTTTTTCAATCCAGTTGCAATTTCCTTAAGTGGCCTTCCTCTCAAAATGTCTAAAGGAACTAAACATCTTTTCTACAGTGTCCTTGCTCGAGAAAAAAATTCATTGCATACAGGAAATAGATAAATCCATACAGCCAAACAGATGCTTTTCATGGAGGACAGACACATGCTATGAAAACGATATGAATGATATATGCTATGAAAACGCTATAAAACGATAAATGCTATGAAAACTGTTTCTAACCTTATGAATACTGTGACCAGAATATGAAACATGCGTACTGCGGCTTGACTTGTAGATTCCAGTTATTAGTTCAAATGCGAGGCTACATATTTTTCTGTTTAAACTTTTAACGAGAAAATGAAACTGTATGAAGAAAACAGAATGAATGAAAATATTTGCTCACCAATAAAATGGGAAAACATTGCTCGCACATGCGGTTGCGGTTAGTGAAAGCATCCGACTGCCTTACGGAGCTTGAAAATAAAACAGTCCATGAGTGCTTAAATTATTAATTCTTTACTCGGAGTTGAAGGGAATAACATCTGTGCTCCGAGTATCTGCCTGAAATAGGAGTGTTATGATAAATGTAAACGCGTTTGACTTTTTAACCTAAACAGAAAAATATAAACGATGTGTACATGTTTGTCGAAAATAAAGTACCATTTATGAATATACAGAAATATTTTCAGTAGTTTAAATATTTTGAACGATTTGGCTCTTTCGATAAAAAAAAAACGTTTCTGGCTCTAAACTATATTTCAATAATTTAATAATTTGACGTTTTTTTATTCGAAAAAAAAAAACGGGAGTTTTGGAATGAGCGAGCTTTGGCTTCACTTTGCTTACTTTCATTTGAATTATCCTCTAAAGAAAATTTTCAGTTCTTAAAGTTTGTATTGCTTATATCTCTAAAGCTAAAAGTAAAGAAGTAATTTGCAGTCTGTTAAAAGTTCTTTAGGGGTATGTACTATAATTTCGATAAGATTTTCAAAATATAGTGGTTATAATTTCGATAAGATTTTCAAAATGAAGTGGTTATAATTTCGATATTTTAATGTTTTGAACTATTTTAAAAAGCAGTTCTAATTTCGATATTTCAGATAACTATGAACATCAAGCGAGTATTTGTAGCCCTTTTGAAAGCTCTAGAAGGACGTATAAATGGATCTCAGATCGGGCTCCTAGTTTTCAAAATTGGGTGGTTGTAATTTCAACAACTTATTATTTTGAGCCGTTTTGAGAAGGAAGGTATAATTTAGATCAAATTGAATTGTTCTTCGCTTGTAATAGGGACAGGTATTCGACCACGTTTTCAACGACATTTCGAATTGAGAAGAACGCCTGTGATCCAAATTTGTCCATCCTATTGCTTGGAGTTATTACATAAACAGCATGGTAAACACGTCAACCAATAAACTTTAAAATCAAAGACAGCCAAATAGGAAGTTAAACAGTCATTTATTAAAATCGCTTAGCCAAAGCGCTTTCGAACATTATCATGCCCTTCATCTGTGGCAAAATTTTACTTCGTTATCATTGGGTTATCTCTGATTTTAAAGTGGAGTTATTAGACTTTATGCAGGTGATTGTCAATTTTAAACTTGCATTAGATTCTGTAAAATAGACCACGCGCAGGCAAACCTACATAGACTTCGTTCGTAAAATATTTATCTCACTTTAGTTAAAATGGGGCCATATAGTACGTCTAGCACATAACAAAAAAAAAGACAAAATGCTGAATTTTTGGTCTGAATATGCCACTTTCTGTGGTCATGGAAGAGGTAGGAAAACGGCTTTTCAAACAGGGAGCCACTCAGATATCCGTGTTGAAAACCAAAATGGTGGCTATTTTAAAATTTTTAAATTTAAAATGTTTAATTTTATTAAGCGTAAGCATTTTCATAGGTAATTTTGCTCAACAAAGCGAATGAAACAATTTTTAAGTTTCTAAAACCAACCGTTCTTAAGAAAATTGCAGTGTTTGTGATTTTTTAAAGAATATTACGAATGGGGCTCTATTCAAAATATAACACCAATTGTATCAATTATTTTGAAGTTTTACACGAGAAATCGAGTAAATAGAGCTCTAGAATGCCATAAATAAGAGTTTTAAAATATATCTGTCCAGGGGAACCTTCAGAGAAAAAGCTATTCCGCAGCAAACCATGTAATTAGCTCTATTATCAATCAATTAATAGTCAGTTATTTTTCATATTTTGATACATCAGTATTAAGAATTATTTTTAAGAATGTTCATGACCTTAAATACTCTTCCAAAGCTCCATGAACCTTATTTCCAATGATCGAAACCTTCGACGAAAATTTTAAATTTAGTCATTACGTTATAAGTGCGATACGAAGCTGACGTCAAAATTTCTATAATTAGTTATACTTAATTAATCACTGTAGATATCGATCTCAAACAAATATATATCAGTATAAATATTATTAACTTTCCAATGAAATTTTTTTCACGTTCTCAAGTCGCTCAAGGGGGGCGGGCCTCCGTAGAAAAGATCATTCTGCAGCAAATTACAAAACCAGCAATAAAGTCGAAACCGATCAGTGTACATATAAACCACATTCACATATGCATATTAATCTTAATTTTTAAAAGATGTTAATCAATCGTTAAACACATCCGTGAAGTCACAATATCCATTTTCAGTAGACACAATCAGGTACAAAATTTTCAAAGTTCATCATCAAACTGCGCAGTAAGAGGCAGCAATTTTAAAGAAGTCTTTAACATTGAAACTCAAATTCACTTTTCATGGGGAAGCTTTAACTACATATAACTCCACTAATATTTAATTATATAATTCAAAATCGCTCGCACATTGTAGCCACTTCTTATACATTTCTAAATATTGAGGTTTTAAACACCAACACACAAATAACCATCTTTCTATTCGAAATACTTCTACACAAAACACTGCAACTACTCAAGCGCCATTGCTGGGGGTGACCAGAGTTGATAATTGTTAACTATGTTAAGTAAGTAATCATTTTATATCAAGGGTTAGCAATTTGCGGACAGAATCGTTTAAAAGTATCCGCCCACAGTTCTTAAATAAAAAAAATCAGATGTGGGCAACACATGACTTTCCTTATACAATGCAATGAATTTACTACTTAACCAGTAAAAACAATAGGTTTTTCTTATAGTAGATATATCCTTTCCAAGATATTGAATTTTCGTCAATTAGAAATCATCTTTTTCGTTGATTTAGCCTCATTTTTATCCATTTGTCGAGTTTTTCGTTAATTCAGCAACATTTAAACAAGTCGCCAAGTTGGCGACATTCCACCAAATTCGTAGCCAGAATCTCGCCAAGCGTTATGGATGGAAAAATAAGTTATTCTTACATCAGATAAATGACTATTGGCGTTCAAATGCAAAAGTATTACTCAAAGTATATTTTTCCATGAATGGAACGAGCTAAATCCACGAGAATGATGTCACCCAATTTATCGCATGATATTACATATGAAAAATGAACATATTTCTCAATAGGTAATATTTTTTTTTTATTTTACATGATTTTTGATAATTTTTTTGAAAAATGTGCAATATTTCGTGGACGGTTCGTGCTAGCGTTCTAAAATTTATGTTAATCGTTTTCTAATGAAAAATTACATAATAAATGTCTATTTGCGTAACTTTATTAAAGGTTTTGATTTTTTAATGATATTTTCAAAATTTCACTCGAAAATTTAGGGCGGTCTTAACAGTCGATTGCGTATAAAAACAATAGACTTCCAGTATTCATGGATTGTGATTTTTGTACCAAATTTCGTTCGAATTGATCCATTCATTCGTCAGTTATCGTCTTTATAGACTCACTGACACACACACACACACACACACAGACATCACCTCAAAAATGTTCGATTCGTGATCAGGGATGCTTGAAACGTGCTCTCCCGTTGAAAACTCGAATTCGAATTTTCGACCCCGTCACAATACTTTCCTTTTACAGCATTATATATAAGGAAAGTAATATATCTAGTATAGACCCGCTGTGCCAAAAAAAAATAGTTTTGTTAGATTTCCAATGCGGTATTCATTGAAAGTGTTTCTAAGAATAAAATGTTCAAAATCAAACGGCACTATGAAACAAAACACCCGAGATTCAGTAAATTTAGTGAGCATAAAAAGAAATGAAAGTGCATAATCTTAAATTGCCCTCGGAAAAACAAAGTTCATAATTCCATAAACAAAAAGTAGAAGCAGAAAACATGAAGCCTTTCACTGGCGGAGAAGTATGCGAAAAATTGTTTGATAGCTATAAATTGTTTTGGTAGTGTACATATAATTGCAAGCAACTTTTCTCAGAAATGAAATTCACGAAAATCAAGCTAACAGCCAAAATTACTGTAGTAGGTCAATATAAGAAATGTTACTTTTGAGCATCTAGCCTTTAAACCTTAAAACTGCATTGCATTAAATTTTTCTAGTGCAAAACAGCATCAAATGTCACACTAACTGTCATATTTGTTAAATGTGAAATATATATATATATATAACACGTTACTTACATAAAATAAACGTAATTCATAGTTCTGAGTTTTATTACTTTTTCTTAATTTATTAATTACATATATAATGGTTCAACTGAATAATGTGGCCAACCATCGGCTCACAGACATTGCTGCTGGCCCGTGAGAGGGAAATAAAATGCCGACCCTTGTTTATACGTGTTTTTACTCAAAAAAGAAATTAAAAATCCTTTTGTTTGTTGAAATTAACAGTCTTATACAAGAAAATGTATTTGAAGAACTTGCTGAAAATTAGTTTAAAATATTGATGTATCATCATATCGTTATAATAGAATTGAAAAATGCAATATTTCTACTCTTCTTTGTCTCAGACACATGGTCGCTTAATTTTCTGCCTAATGCAAAATTTTACAAATATATAGTGATTAGACATTGTTTTTAAGATAAGCAAAAAATGTGTTTGTTCCTTGAAATAAGAGAGAATGAATCGCAAGAAAGCGATTTACTTATACCATCACACAATTTTTCAAATATTCCTCAAAGCTGAAATTCCTTTCCGACAATAAGTTCTAGCAATTGTTTAATTCATTTCTTGAGTTAAAATACATATAAAACATCTAGTCCCTTGACATAAATATAAGAATTTCAGCTGTTGTCCATTTCTGAGGGCCAGTCAAAATGGCTGCCATTTTCGCAGCATAGATTATTTTTCTTTGTAAACATCAAACGTTTGTCAGCCATCTATAAAGAATACAGAAATCTGTGTTCTTAAAAGTTCAGACAGAAGGACACAAGTTGGTATAGCTCTCAATTTCAAACTTATATGACAGCGGTATTTGGAGAATTTTCAACAATGCCATCGTACAAACGAATTTGTAAAAACAATTAAAACGAAAATTTCTTGAAAGCTGTTAGATCTAGCATTTTAAAATTTGCATAATTAATTTTCCTGTGTGAAAATAGATATAAAATAACTACTCGCTTAACATAACCAATATTTCGATTTTTTTTTCTGGGTGTGCCAGTCATTGTCAATTTTCATAGCAAAGCCAGTTTTACCGTCTGAACCATCCTATACAATTGTCAGTACTTATATCACGGCGATATTCGGAGTACTTTTGTATGATGCCATCGCACAAAGTATTCTACTAAAAATTAAAAAAAAAACGTTTCTATATCGCTAAACTGTTATTTATAGCATCCCAAAACTCAATTTACTCGATTTCTTGTGCAATAAAATAATTGAAGCATTTAGTGTGTGTGTGTTTTTTTTTAAACAATGCTCCATTCGTAATATTCATTAAAAATCATAAAAATTACAATTTTCTTGTTTTAATGATATCCCATTCGTGATATTCATTAAAAAAATATCAAAAATTGCAATTTATTTGAGTTCAGTTGGTTTTAAAAACTTAATACCGATTCCATTCGTTTCATTGAGTAAAAATATGCATGAAATTGTTACTCGCTTAATAAGAATTTAAAAATTGTATTTTTAATTTTAAATTATTTTTTTTTTATGTCCCGCATTTTGGCTTTCTGCACAGATTTCTGAGTGGCTCCCTATCTGTAAAACCTTTTTACTTTCCTTATATACATAATATATAAGGAAAGTATTGTGACGGGGTCGAAAATTCGAATTCGAGTTTTCGACGAGAGGGCACGTTTCAAGCATCCCTGATCACGAATTAAACATTTTTGAAGTGACACCTGTGTTGTCTGTCTGTGTGGGTGTCAGTGAGTCTATGGAGACGATAACTGACGAACGAATGGACCGATTCGAACGAAATTTGGTACAAAAATCACAATCTATAAACACTGGAAGCTTATTGTTTTTATACGCAATCGAATGTTTCAGAATCCCCCTAAATTTTCGAGTGAAATTTTGAAAAAATCGTCAAAAAATCAAAACCGCTAATAAAGTTACGTAAATAGACATTTCTTATGTAAATTTTCATTAGAAAACGATTGATATAAATTTTAGAACGCTAACATGAACCGTTCTCGAGATATTGCACATTTTTCAAAAAATTATCAAAAAGTCATAAAATAAAAAAAAAATATTTCCTATTGAGAAACATGTTCACTGTTCATATGTAATGCCATGAGATAAATTTGGTGACATCATTCTGGTGGATCTAGCTCGTTCCATTCATGAAAAAAGATACTTTGAGTAGTACTTTTGTATTTGAACGCCAATAGTCATTTATCTGGTATAAGAATAACTTATTTCTTAGTTGATAACGCTTGGCGAGATTTTGACGACGAATTTGGTGGAATGTCTCCAACTTGGCGACTTTTTTAAATGTTGCTAAATTAACGAAAATCTCGCCAAATGGATAAAAAGGACGCTAAATCAATGACGATTCATTGATGATGATGACATGGAAAATGACTCATTGACGAAAATTCAATACCTTGGAAAGAATATAAATAACTACTACAAAAATAATCTATTTTTAACACTTTACAACAAAGTTGAAAAGTGTTTATGACTTTGTTCATTCTGTCTGTCTGTCTGTCCGTTAGCACGATAACTGCCGTAAAAATGAGTTTATCAAAATGAAATTTTAGTATGTTGTTCAGACGGTCTGTAGGACCTATGGGAATATAAATAAATAATATCACGCAATTAGTTTTTTATTGAACCCGGGTTGAAAAAATGAAATACATTGAACCCTATGGGACCTAATTTTTCAAACATTTTTTAAGTAAATTTAAAATTCACGAATTGCTTCGAAATTTTTAGGAAATATTCACATTATCCCATAGAATATATAAAAAAAAATTCAGTAAAATATGTTAAGTAGTTTTTTAATTAAAAAAATTATTTAATATAGGGAAAAAAACAAATTCAATTAAATTCTGACTTTGGAATATCTTCCAGAAAGAAAAGAGAGAGATATTATATAATAAATATCTCTCCATTTGTTTAAACGTTTTGCATATGGGAGTGGCTTCATAAATTTGGTAGATAACAATTTTTCATTTTTTTAAATTTTATATAACTCTTCATGATAAATTTAATTGATGGCATTTTAAATGCACTTTCCTACGTCCTAGAGAGTTAAAATTTGGTACACAGCTTAAATTTGTTGAACATTTTATTCGACAAAAATTTGATGGATCTTTAAATATAGATCATACATTTTTTTCGAAATGGCCTGAAAATAATCCCCGTTCACTTCTATAAATCATTGGTGTAATATTGTTAAAAATTCTGATGTGGACAGCACATGTCTTTCTCTGCAGACTCATATTCGTTCTCTTTATTTATTCAATGATAATTTGTGTTTATCTGCACAACATAAGTATTTTAAATGACATTGAATTTACACGTTAAACTTAAATTTGGTTCTCATTTGATAGCTGGACTTATTGTCAAAGGTGGCGTAGCGAAAACGCGAAAAAACTAGAATATCTCAAGAACGGCTAGTCCTAGAGTAATGGGGTTAGTCTTATTCTTTTTGTTGTCAAAAATCACATATAAAATAGGAATTTAATTGATACAATTGAGCACACGTAGTCTTTTATTTTTATATATAACGATTTTTGCTGGCCATTTCGCAAAAATAGCCCGTTCCTTTTTCCCGAATAGTAGTAGAATAACCTACAAATGATTTATATACAAAATTTTGTTAAATTTGGTATATAAATCACTTGTAGGTTATTGAAATATTATACTCCAAATTTTGTTAAATTTGGTTCATTAGTTTTTAGCTAGAGTGGATAAAGGCAATTTCTGCGGCCATTTCGCAAAGAAGGCAGATTCTTTTATTACGAATCGTACTATAATCTAATGAACACCAGGATTTCCCACAAAAAACATACCTACCAAATTGTATGAAATTCGGTCCATTAGTTTTTCAATTAGAGTGGATGTAATATCCACACAGACACACAGAAACATACACAGATACACCCTTACACACACAGACGTCTTCCTAAAAGTAGTTTTTTCGTGTTCTAGAAGTCCCAAAACGTGTAGATCCTTTGAAAATTCGAGTTCCGATCTTCGGCACGATTCCAATACTTTGAGTACATACACATACACATATATATTATCTGTGTATCTAAATTCCGTGCCTATGCAATTACAATAGTTGTGATTTTAAATGATCCCTAAACTTCTATTATTTCTTCAAGGAAGCCTAATTTTAACATATGCAGAATGCAAATATCTCAAGCGATTGTAAGATGAATTACATAAGAATTGCTGAATTTTTTTCACACAAAATTATTTAGCTCTGGAGTCTGGAATACAAGTTATATGAATGAAATATTCATTGATTTTGCATAAAGAATCAGATGATTTATATTTCGATACAGTTTTAAGTATTTAAGTATAATAAATTACTGTAGTACTGTGATAATGTAAAAGATATTACCACTGAATGAATCACATTTTAGAAATTTTTAAATGAAATTACATTTCAGTTGGAAAGTGTTTCATAATCAACGCTTATGCATGATTGATCTTTCTTGTTTTTTACTGTAAAAGTAGTAAATTCATTGCATTATATACGGAAAGTCATGTGCTGCCCACATCAGATTTTTTCTAATGTCATCTATGACCACAGAAAGTGGAATATTCAGATCAAAAAGTGTAGCTTCTTTTTTTTTAATCTACCACATGTACTAATATATTGTATTCGAAACAAATAAGACTTCAAACAAGAAATAGACTTATGAACTTTATTTGGCAAGACGTTATTCACATAAAACATTTTGACTCCAACGCACTGGAGCCGCTGTAGTTTTCTATATGAATAACATCTATAGTTGAGAGTGTCTCGAACTGAAATTGGATCGGTAAGGAGAACGTAAACAGCTTGACGTTTATATCCATGAACTTAATAGATAAAAATGTTTACCAGTTTTACTTAATTTGTAGAGAATGAGCTTCTATTAACGTAGAATCCGCAGTAACGAAACATGTATGGCCCTTGATAACGTACATGGTTTCGGAAATGCTTTTCACTTTAATCAATTCCAAAAAAATTTTGGGAGCTAGAAAAGGCCTAGCTCATCGTGCAAAACAATGTTTCTGTTTTGCAACTTTTCATTTTTAAACACATTTCTTTCCTTTACACCATGTATGTTTATGCAGAGAACAAGGGGATTAGTACCTTAAGTACCTGCATTACATATACAGTATTGTGGCAATTAATTGAGAAATGCAGTTTTTTTTATAAAATTCAGTTTTATTCAAGTTTTCTATGGATACATTTAAAACTAATAAGTGATATGACCTCCCCGAGACTTTATAACATCACAGACACGTTTCGGCATGGAATGTACTAGACTAGCACATGTAGTTTTAATTTCAACGTCTCTGAACCATATGTCAATAACGGCCGAAATTAGCTTGTCCATCGTCGTACAGTCAAATTTGTGAAGCCGTTTTTTGACAATAGCCCACAAATTTTCTATGGGATTCAAGTTTGGTGAATTCCCGGGCCAATCCAGGACGGTAATATTTTTTTTTGAGCAGAAATTTTTGATTCGCTTCGAAGTGTGACATGGCGCGCTGCTTGTTGGAAAACGCAATCTCCGTTCGGCCACAGTTTAGCCATGGTTGGAAGCACTTTTCGGGTCAATATGACTTCGTAACTGGCACTGTTCATCATTCCCTCTACGGGAACAAGAGATTCTGTCCCCAAAACATCTTTTTGGGCGGATGCTTGGGTGCTTGATTGATGTGGTGCTGATTGAGAGCTTCTCCTTGGCTCCTTCTCACGAACATAGATCTAAATCCCTGAACCACAAAATGTGTTTCGTCAGAAAAGAGAACTTTCTCCCAGTCCTTCTCAGTCCATGTTTTGTATTTCCGTGCCCATTCCAACCTTTTTTTCTTCATGCGAAGCGTCAGGAGCTGCTTCTTGTACGGTCGACGTGCTCTCCGTCCGCGTTCTAACAGCCTGTATCGCACTGTTGAAAGTGCAATATCAACACCAGCTGCCACCATGGACTTAGACAGGTCAAAACTGGTTAATCGAGGATTTTTAACACTCATTCGATGTAAAGTTTTGTCGCCACGAGTCGAAGTTGATCTTTTTCGGCCGCATCTTCCAGAGCGGTTGGTTCCAGCATTTCCTGTTTCTTGAAACCGCTTCCAGATCCTCCCCCCACACTTGCTGTACTCACTCCACATATTTTACCTATTTCCTCGAATGTCCTAGAAGCGTGTTCTCTAAGCGCAAACACTTTAGCACGTGTTTCCGCGCTGATATCCATGACGCTAATGAGCCCCGCAACAACTGAGAAACTACCACTGCGGAGCACCTGCCACCTGGCGGAGGAATTTGAACACCTGCTACTTACCAGGTGCATACGAACACCTGCTACTTTGATATAATAACTGCAATTTTAACTGAGCTAATTTGGAGTGCTTCTTCCTAAGTTTACGTGTGATAAAACGACAAAAATGACATTTCTCAATTAATTGCCACAATACTGTATTATTTATATCAATAATTTCATCTTAATGTGTTGCACAAAAATTTATTCACCCCTCTTTACCACATTTAATTCTTATTACATTCCTTAACTTTTATATGGAAAAGGGGGTATTTTATACCGATTTAGTAGCTGTTTTATTTATAATATTTTCTTATCATGTTTTTTTAAAATATCCAATGGCTTGTCGTATAGTATTTTTGATGTCACATTTACATTTCAGTCCATCTTCCTTTCACTTCTATACGGAACATTTTCTATTAATGATCTATCTCAGGTATATATAATACAAGTAAAATAAAAATTCAATTATATATATTATATTCAATCATATGTATATATTCTTTGAGAAAACTAAACATGTTTTATCGGAATGAGTCTTTGCCTCACTTCGCTTATTTTCACTTCAAATATCCAAATATCTTCTTAAACTATGAAATATATAAACAATAAAAATTCGGCGGAAAGAAAGAAATCCAATTTCGAATAATAATTTGTTTTCACAAAGATATTATAGTTTTAAAGGAATCATTTTGTCAAATTCAAGAAGATTAAAAACTTTTCGTTTTTCAAGTTTTAATGCTTTCCTCTCGAAAACTAAAAGGGCAAGCTGTGAATTATAAGAAGCTATTTGTAGCCCTTTAAAAACCCTACAAGGATAGAGATTTGGATTCCAGGTCCTATTCTTAGTTTTCGAAATAGGGTGGTTCTGATTCCGACATTTTAATATTTTGAACTGTTTTGAGAAAGTGGTTCTAATTTCGATATTTATTTTGATTTTAAACTTTTTTTTAAACGTCTAAAGACAACACCCCTCCCACACACACACAAAAAAAATGTCCATGCAAAATGATTTCGGCGCCACCACACTGGAGTCACTACAATTTTTTTTCCCATTTTTTTATCAGATTTTTTAATGTACATAGTACCATTTTAGTTTGAAAAAAAATTGTTTTAAAATAATGTTTAATAGAATGCATTTATATATTGAAAGATAAAAGCAGCGCAACGTTATCAATAAACATTTAAAAATTATATAAACATTTTAAATCATGTTTACCACTTTACTCCTGGTTCGCATGATAAATTAAAATGGCACCTTGTATCTTAAGCATAAACATGATAAGGGTAAACACGATAAGCATAATAGTTCATAAAAGCAATAATTCCAAACTCATTTTCTGTTACTCTGTAGTATGCCCCAATGATCTTAATTGAATTCCAGAATTTTGTAATATCCTAGTTTTAACCTATAAATAATAACGTGTAAATCACATACATTGAGCGTGGGGTCAAGTTGACCCCATCCACGCTTGATTCAACTTTTCATTTCAATTTAAAGTTTAAGAAAATTCAAAAATATACTTCATATGTATCTTAAGAGCGAGACCGTAATTACTTTAATCACACTTAAAAAAGCTGTTGTCTCACATAAAACAAACTGGAAACAATGCAACTATTTTTTATGTAATGTTTCATAATACGAAAAAATCTGATGTGGGCAACACATGACTTTCCTTATATAATGAAATGAATTTACTACTTTTAGAGTAAAATAAATAGGTTTTTCTTCTAGTAGATACTAATATCCTTTCCAAGATATTGAATTTTCGACAATTAGTCATCATTTTCATTGATTTAGCGTCATTTTTATCCATTTGGCGAGATTTTCGTTAATTTGGCAACATTTCAAAAAGTCGCCAAGTTGGCGACATTCCGCCAATTTCGTCGCCAAAATCTCACCAAGCGTTATGGACGAAGAAATAAGTTGTTCTTACAGCAGATAAATTGGCGTTCAAATGCAAATGTATTACTCAAAGTATCTTTTTTCATGAATGGAACGAGCTAGATCCACGAGAATGATGTCACCCAATTTATCGCATGATATTATATATGAAAAGTGAACATGTTTCTCAATAGGAAATTTTCTATTTTATATGACTTTTTGATAATTTTTTTGAAAAATGTGCAATATCTCGAGAACGGTTCATGTTAGCGTTCTAAAATTTATGTCAATCGTTTTCTAATGAAAAATTACATAAGAAATGTCTATTTGCGTAACTTTAATATTGCTTTTGATTTTTTGACGATTTTTTCAAAATTTCATTCGAAAATTTAGGGGGGTTCTGAACATTCGATTACGTATAAAAACAATAGCCTTCCAGTGTTTACAGATTGTGATTTTTATACTAAATTTGGTTCGAATCGGTCCATTCGTTCATCAGTTATCGTCTCCACAGACCCACTGACACACACACACACACACACACACACAGACATCACTTCAAAAATGTTTGACTCGTGATCAGGGATGCTTGAAACGTGCTCTCCCGTCGAAAACTCGAATTCGAATTTTCGACCCCGTCACAATACTTTCCTTATACATTATGTATATAAGGAAAGTAAAAACAGAGCAGTAATTAGATAGAGCAGCGATTCTCAACCGGTGAGGTATTTAGAGAAGAAAAGAAATTCTAGAGGTACTTTTTACTTTCCTTATATACATAATGTATAAGGAAAGTATTGTGAAGGGGTCGAAAATTCGAATTCGAGTTTTCGACGGGAGAGCACATTTCAAGCATCCCTGATCACGAATCAAACATTTTTGAAGCGATGTCTGTGTGCGTGTGTGTCAGTGAGTCTGTGGAGACGATAACTGACGAACAAATGGACCGATTCGAACGAAATTTGGTACAAAAATCACAATCTGTAAATACTGGAAGCTTATTGTTTTTAAACGTAATCGAATGTTCAGAACCCCCCTAAATTTTCGAGTGAAATTTTGAAAAAATCGTCAAAAAATCAAAACCGCTAATAAAGTTATGCAAATAGACATTTCTTATGTAATTTTTCATTAGAAAACGATTAACATAAATTTTAGAATGATAACATGAACCGTTCTCGAGATATTGCACATTTAAAAAAAAAAATATCAAAAAATCATATAAAATAAAAAAATATATATTTCCTATTGAGAAACATGTTCACTTTTCATATGTAATACCATACGATAAATTGGGTGACATCATTCTCGTGGATCTTGCTCGTTCCATTCATGAGAAAAGATACTTCGAGTTATACTTTTGCATTTGAACGCCAATAGTCATTTATATGCTGTAAGAATAACTTATTTCTCCGTCAGTAAAGCTTGGTGAGATTTTGGCGACGAATTTGGCGGAATGTCGTCAACTTGGCGACTTTTTGAAATGTCAAATTAACGAAAATCTCGCCAAATGGATTAAAATGACGTTAAATCAATGAAAATGACGACTAATTGTCGAAAATTCATTATCTTGGAAAGAATATATGTATCTACTATAAGAAAAACCTATTTTTTTTTAGTAAAAGTAGTAAATTCATTACATTATATAAGGAAAGTTATGTGTTGCCCACATCAGATTTTTATATTATAATTGAAATCCCAGAAATAATTGTTATTTTAATTCCATTCCACTATCAACAGTTGTGTTTAGGTTGAAATACAGAAAGGATATAACTTTTTAAAACTTCTGTGAAGCAAGCAATTATAGCAAAATTGGGCGACTATGACTATTTCGAAGATGTTTAGAGATATCTTCCTAGGATTATAAACAGTGTTCTCTTAAAAAAAATTACTGCTATTTTCTTTAATAAGCTTAATAACAGAAGGACGAACTGACTGAGCGAAGTTTAAGCCTAAATTTAAAATATCTTTTTGATCTGCCGTTAATGCATGTCATTCATAATACAATTCTACTTCAAGGGAGAAGGGGGGGGGGGGGGGTCTTATTGGAAAAAGTATTTTTGAGAAGTGATCGAAATTTCGTGTTTAGATTCCTTTAATGAAAGTAATTAAGACTTAGAATCCATTAATTGAATAGAGGACAATTCATTTTCGACGTTTTAATGTCAAAAATGAACTACGATTTTTATCTAACACACAAGTGAAGATCATAATGCTCCTTATCAATATCAGAAATCTTTGAGAGTTTTGTATCTTGAATAACAGCATGGAGAAAATCAAATGAGAACGAAATAAAGCTTTAGATATACTTGTGGTCAAACGTAAAGAATATTTAACACGGATAAAATTTGGAATGATTTAAAATTTTCTTTCCTTAAACAGAAATTCTAAATATTTGAGCCATTTTTCACGTTCAGCCTGAGCTTAAAGAAGCTATTAAGCTCAGAAGAGATCACGCTAAACCAAACAGAGGAACATTTACCTCAGAAACAAAATCTGAAATGATGGAAACTGTCCGAACTTAAAATTTATCCCGATATATATATATATATATATATATATATATATATATATATATATATATATATATATATAAAACAATACATAGAACTGCTGCTTGTGAGAATACAACTTTCTAAATCTTCCTTTAAAAACGCAGGCATAGAAAAATTTGGTGACAACAATTGTTTCGAGGGCGCTTTTAAGTAGTTGTTTCTTTGATTCTGTTAAAACCACACTGTGTTTGACCTGAGGATGAAGGCTGAAAATACCCTCGAAACAATTTTAGTCAGTTTCCCTATGACTGCTTCTTCAAGGAATTTTTAGAAAGTTATAGTCTCACAAGAAGCAGTTTTATTTATTGTAGTAGAGAAAGGGTATTATAAGTGTGAAAAGATAAGCCTAATATTTCCCTTATCAACTGAATATATGTGTGAGCAAGCGTTTCCAGCGATGACTTCAATCAAATCAAGATACAGAAATAGACGTGTCGTAAGGGCAAAATACATATTGCAATGCTATTTTTAAAACAGCATCACCCCCCCTCCCCCCCCCCCTACACACACTCACACCAATATATGGTTTTTATACCAACATAACACGAACATTCAATCACATTTGGGGATCAAGGGTTGAATTCCTGGTTTTCCGAATCATCGGGTAGCAATATTAAAATTTGAAGAATACTAATAAAAGTATGTAAATTTCGATAGTTTATTCACGAATTTTATCGTGATTAATTGCAGGAATCATTCATAAGAACGAATATTTTAATCGAAAAATACTTTAAATAATTGACAAAAACGAAAACTTAAAATTATTCTTCTCAAAATACGCTATGCAAGTCTTAAAACCATTTATTAAATTGCCAATTTTACATACAAAACAATTTACAAAAAAATAAAAAAAACAGAAGTTGATTTTTGCAACAGAAAAGTTTGTTAACGAAACATATTCATAAAAAATGTTTATAAAAAAGGCTCGTGACCTAGGCAAAAGTAAATTCTGGTTCCTCCAAGGCCGCTCATATAAATTTGTGGGACCCTATGAACATATATCACGGCCCCCCCCCCCCTTCATATTTGGTTTTTCCCTCTTTGTGACAGTTTCATATCTTCTATTTCCAAAAAAAAAATCCTTTGGAGCCCCCCCCCCCCCCCCAACACACACTCGTGTGGTGACAGTCCCCAATAGGCGGCTCTGTTGCCCCCATATAACTTTTATAGTAAACAAAGGTATATTAAGTTCGGAAGATGGGCTGTTAGCATTTCCCTGGTCAAAATCGGACCTGAGCAGAAAACAAAAAAATCTGATGTGGGCAACACATGACTTTCCTTATATAATGTAAAGAATTTACTACTTTTACAGTAAAAAAATAGGATTTTCTTGTAGTAGATACTAATATTCTTTCCAAGATATAGAATTTTCGACAATTAGTCGTCATTTTCATTGATTTAGCGTCATTTTTATCCATTTGGCGAGATTTTCGTTAATTTGGCAACATTTCAAAAAAGTCGCCAAGTTGGCGACATTCCGCCAAATTAGTCGCCAAAATCTCGCCAAGCGTTATGCACTAAGAAATAAGTTTTTCTTAAAGCAGATAAATGACTATTGGCGTTCAAATACAAAAGTATTATTCAAAGTATCTTTTTTCAAGAATGGAACGAGCTAGATCCACGAGAAGGATGTCACTCAATTTATCGCATGGTATTACATATGAAAAGTAAACATGTTTCTCAATAGGAAATATTTTTCTTTTTATTTTATATGACTTTTTGATAATTTTTTTAAAAAATGTACAATATCTCGAGAACGGTTCACGTTAGCGTTCTAAAATTTATGTTAATCGTTTTCTAATGAAAAATTACATAAGAAATGTCTATTTGCGTAACTTTATTAGTGATTTTAATTTTTTGACGATTTTTTCAAAATTTCATTCGAAAATTTAGGGGGTTCTGAACATTCGATTGCGTATAAAAACAATAGGCTTCCAGTGTTTACGGATTGTGATTTTTGGTTCGAATCGGTCCATTCGTTCGTCAGTTATCGTCTCCACAGACTCACTGACACACACACACACATACTTTCACACACACACACACACACACAGACATCACTTCAAAAATGTTTGATTCGTGATCAGGGATGCTTGAAACGTGCTCTCCCGTCGAAAACTCGAATTCGAATTTTCGACCCCGTCACAATACTTTCCTTATACATTATGTATATAAGGAAAGTAATTAGTTGCACATCTGGATAAGCACATGAAATTCCAAAAGTGTGAGAATTTAAAATGTTCAGATTTGCAACATATCGGATTTTATAAAAAAATGAATGAATATAAGGAGCATTTAAAGCCATTTAAGATAAATTTAACCGTTTTAGAAAGGCAATGATTACATTTATGTATTTCAAGTTTCCTATATTTTAGAGATGTACTTAGAAGCATATCACAGACACGGAACAGTTTGGGAAACGCTGGTTAAACAAATGGTAATTATGTAACAAGGAAATAAAATGTTGAGCAAATATATTTGTATTATAACAACAATGTTATGCAACTCACTTTTACGATGGGAAAGATTATAACACTAAAGCTCCGCAACACATCTGTTCTGTTTGTCCCCAATATACCTCACAGAGTTGTACAAGGAATAATACTCAGCTCAATACATCTGTATGAATAAACAATAATCAATATTTAAATATAAAAGCATTGCATAGTAAATGCATTACTATTGTAGTGTAAACCTTTTTCATTACCTAAAAATAGTTCTATTCGTCGAAGTTTTCTAAGGGCCAAGATTTCACACAACTAAGTACGAAGCCAAACAGTCACTGAAATAATGAAATTCTACAGAAAACTGGTACGCCATCTAGTGGCATTTTTAATTAGTCAGTTCAGTAATTAGCACCTATTTGAAATATTGTGAACAAAATTTTACTCATTGAAACACATTACAATTAAGCCCCTCTTACTCTTGTCAATGGTTCCTAAACAGTTTGGCATAAAAAAAAATATGTAAGAAAATTACAATGGCGGATTTTCTTTCTTCTAAAATTTTTAAATAGTATAAATGTATATATACGAACATTTTCTTTAAACTCACGCAATTACTGGGATTAGTTATATTATGTACAAGAAAATAAAAATAATTCACTCAAAAAATTGTAGATTACGGGCTCGCAATAAATATATTTTGGTGAGAGTCAAATAAAAATTGAGATATACAGCTCCATGTTCATAATTGAAGCATATTCGTTAGAAATGGACTGTATTCAAAACTATGGACTTGTCGGTCATAAAGCGAAGTGTTCAAAATACGTCATGAAATATACTCACAGAAACCACCTCAAGGGTTTGACAAGCGTCAGAAAGCACAGTGCGGAGCCCCCAAGTAATATATAAAAACAACTACTTGCTCAATACAGTTAAGCGAAACTATTATTTCATCTCATTTTTTAATTTTGCGGATCTTTTTAAAAATAGAGCCACTTTTATTTTAATGATTTCCATCAAAATATAATTGGTATTAAAAGCATAAATCCCCTATCGCTAAATTTTTATGAAAACTTAATGGATCAGAGCTATAGAATATACGCATATCAATCACGAGCGTACTTACACACTAAAAATAATTGATTCGTGCTTTAAAATTACAAAAATGTGTAAACACATCGAAAATTTGAATTTTAAACCTTATTACTGTTATATACATATGCTATGTATTGTAAATAATGCAAATGAATCGCCTTTACTGCACTAATTCTTTTATTTAATACTCTCTCGAAGAACTTGTTACACGAGGGTGCTACTGATGGTAAAATGTAGCAAACATCTGATGTAACTATAAAAAATACGGTATTTGATGTAACTGTAAGAAATACGGGACGGTCGGTTCGACAGTTCTGAATACACTGAAAGTATAGATATTCGCAAAGTAAACACCATAATTGAGGAACTGGTTTTACTCTTACTGGAACTCATCAGCACAGATGCTGTTAAATGCAATGGCAATTATAAAACTTAATACAAGTCATAATTTTGAAAGTTTGATGGTTAATAAACTCAGAACATGAATAGTAAAAACATTCCATGTTTTTACTATTCATGTAGCCACTGATGAAGGGCGTATATACGTCCGAAAGCGCTCTGGCAGTTTTTAATATATGTTTTGTACGTCTTTTAGGATGTGTTAAATAAAAGACATTTCTTTTTTTAAAGCTCTTTGTCCTTGATTTTATCTGTTAATAAACTCATCTGTAATTCACAGCTGGCACCAAATTTAAAGAAAAAGCTAGAACAACACGAGGTTGCATGGTTAGTATCAAATTGAAAATCATATAAGCAATTTATCTCCTTGAATCTCAATGAAAAATATCTGATAATAGATTCATCCAAATCTAATGCGTAAATTCATTAATAAGTGCAATTTATTTATTAATTTATAAACATGCATCACTTTAACTTCAAAATTAGGCTTTCAAACACTCTCAATTATTAAGTAGGTATAAAGTAAAATTTAAACGACTTTAAGTAATATAGAGAATTCCTAGTCCTAAGCACCTAGTTAACTTTCATAAGGAAATGTCCGTAAGTGCACACGTTAGGTTTAACTACGGTAGTGACTTGCTCCGATTGAATAAAATTGCAGCGCCCCAAGTGGCGAGCTTAAATAATTCGGATTACAAACTGGAAAACAAGGCGAAATAGACAAAAGAAGCCCACTGCAAAGTTATATAACTTTGTCTAATTAGTAGAAATAGAAACCAGGAACGCACAAAATGTGTATACGGAAGGGAATAAATGTCTATCAAAAACTCATATCAACAGGGCCTATAACACCGTGATATCTACAATGCTTCTGAAAGAAGTTGCAACATTCTTTCTCGAATTCAAATGTGCATTATTGCTAACAAACTAAATTTTCAACAGGCTGTACATTAAATTTCTGCGAGTATAAGTGTTGTTTATTATAAGAATCCTAAATAAAACATCCATTCACCAATAACCCTATTACGTCAAATGAAAACCTTCTGTAAAAGTTGTATAATGAGGTTCCTACTCATTAGGATACTCAACAACTTTGTACTTGGTTTTTTTTTTATTTCGTCTATTGCGATTTGTTGTCGATTTAATTATACTGACTTTATAAATTCTGCTCTAGGTTACAGCAAACCCTTTTATTCGATAAGGAATTGTTTCTTTACTATAAATAGACAACACGTGTACACTTATGGACTTCTCATTACAAAGTTATTGCGAGTTTTCCTAGGAACCCTGAATTTCCTTCCAACATATAGATTCCCTACCAACATATAAATTTTGTTCATCACATACAAATTAAAAGGAGTAGAAGCAGACAAAAATCACTTTAATTATCCGCTAATTTTAGGACCTAAAAATTCACATGGGAGTGACACAAACAGTATGAATTTAAAAAAGTTTTGGAGCAGCCCTACGCTATCCTTGCTTGGAGACTCCCCCCCCCCCCCCCCCACACACACACACACACCACCACCCTCCCATAAAAGCAAATAAGGGAGATATAGGCCTTCAAAATTTGAATAGCACCCCCGAGCGATTTTTCACATTTATATTGGTGTTATACATTGCAACTGAAATTAGAGCTAAAAAGAACTTCAGCAACCCGCAACGGAAAAGCCTAACCTATATCCCCTTTAAAAACTTCACAAACTATAGTGCATAATCAATCGTTCGAGATATATAATTAATTTTTAAGTTTCCTTCTTTAAAATTGCATACGAATAAGATTCCCATAACAAGAACCGCAAGTGATACTAAATTTTAAGAAAAAAGGTAAGTCCATTGCAATGCATGGCCCTGTGAAAAAATCCTGAAAGTAGTAAGTAGTACGAGGTATCTGGAATCTAATTTCTATCAATACCCGATTACTGGTTGAGAACCTGTTTTTTGAAACGGTATGTGCCAACTTTTGTTTGTAGTAACTTTTACTAGATTTTCCAAAATAGAAACTTTAGGATAGAATAAACCATCGGAAAGATACGGTAGTCATGTCACTTGGTCATCCCATCCCAAGGTCCAACCTTGATCCCACCCATTATTTTTTATTTTACCCTTCAGTATGGGAGTGGGTGATAAAACCATCTCCCTGTGCTTTTGAAAAGTGCGGTTATTGTTACCAAGGCCGGGACAGCGGTCCGGAGTCTATCCAGGAAAGTCTTTGGCAATTTCGTTCCCAATCAAAATGTTTTCTCTGTGCTGTTCTCTCAAGTGGCTGACTACCACCAACACCGTTTCTACTAGTTGTATAAAGATAAAGGGATAAAACAGTATGTATTAATGTATCAAAAGTAAAAAGCAGAAACAGGAGGGTTTGGTATGCTAGCTATGGAATATGCAAGAAAATATTGATCCAGAAAAATTTAAAGTAGGCTTCAAAAACTGTTTTCTTCTTCAAAGAAACTTTAAAAAGTTTCTCAAAAAAGGAGGGAGGTTTTTAATTGAGGTGAATAATGAGATAGAGAAAATGAATATGGTAAAAGAACTGAAAATAAACTAAAGGTTTAGGGCTAAACATAAAATGATGGTATATAAAAATAAAACCCCTTGAATTATAATTTACGATGATGAAAGGATAAAGAATGTAAACAAAATAAACGAAAGCTTGCAAAATCTAAACGAGCTAAATCAAGGGAGATCAGACTAATGAAAGATGACAAATAAAAAAAATGTCAATTGGATAGTAGAGTTATGCCCAGAAGGCTTTAATAAAGTAGCTAAAAAGGGGAATAAAATGTGTTTGTTATGAGAAAAATATAGGTTCCCATAGTTCATCCAAAGAAAAAAAAAAACAGTTTCAGATGCTTGAGGTTTGGTCACCAAAAAGACATTGTTAGAAAATGCAGGATAAATGCAATAAATGTAGTGAGACTGGGCTTGTAGATAAAGCCTGTAGATAAAAAAAGAACCTTCCAAAACTGTAAAGATTATAATGAGATTCACGGGAAAAACTATGGCGAAAAGCATCTCTGTTCAGATAATTCTTGTCATGTTAGCCAGATGATAGAGATTCATAAAATGAGAAATAAATGAAAGTCTGACTTTATTCCAAATATGTATGAAACACTGAAAAGCTATTGAAGAGGTGAGGAGGAGGAGGTGAACTGGGAGGAGATTAAGGTGGGAATCTTTTTTTTTTTTTTTTTTTGATGTGGTAATGTGTTAAGTTGTATAGTTACATGTGCTTGTGTGGTTCTATGTTTTAGGTGCAAACAAAACTGGCAAAAAGGTGGATGATGCAGCCAAGGTAGGATAGGGACATAAGAAGATAATTATATAAACTGGCAGTTCATTGTTCATCACCTACTATAGGTGACTCTTGTCCTGTGTGTTGAAGACCCAGACCATCCGACTCATCCAAGGAATAGAGCATCTATTTGGACGGCCGGTCCTGTCCTGCGTGTGTCAAGTTTTCAGGTATTTCCCTTTCATGTAATGTGAATACAGCATAGTAAATGTCTCTAAAAATAAAAGGAAAAAGGTAATAAAATAAGCGGCAGCTTTCAATGCAGGAATGAGTCTCAAACGACATCCAGACACTTGAGAAACATTTTAGTTTCTTCTTTCTGTCAGTATTTTTGCTTCCATTCAAAACTAGAGGTAGAAATCAAAGTTTTGGCTTGGCTCTTGGCCAGGTTGTCCATTTTTGTTGTAAGCTAATACTGGGTGTAAGAACCTTTGACCTTTCCAGCTGGGCAGGGTTTGCTGTAGTGACTTCCAAGTCACCAGTGAATCTTCTTGAAAGGCTCTCCCTGTTATGATTTAGTCTAGGTATAGGAAAGAATATTTCTTACCCTTCAGTATATATAATGCAAATTCATCTTTTTGGTGCTTAGTTGTGACCAATAAGGACAACTCTGTAAAAATCGTGTGTCTAACTAAAGCAGTAAGAGAAATATAGTGACCATTCACTCTTTTCAGTCCTTATGAACGAAATGAATTGAATAATTCTTCTCCGTGTTTGCCTATGGCTGTTTTCACGTTCTTAGACTGAGAAGTTACACAGTTCATGAGGCGGTCGCCCAGTGGTTAGCGTGCTGGAGTTGCACTCGGTAGGCCCGGGTTCGATTCCAGCCACTGCCAAAACTGTCGCCGTGTTCAAGCGGAGTACGATCATGTTAAATATGTGGGTCTGTAAGTCCTTCCAAGAGGTTGGTGGTAAGGGAAGGAGGGTACGGTCCTTGTGGACGCCTCTCCCACTGGGTTCCGGTCTAAATTGGGTGGCATTTCCCGACCGTCCAAACAGTTACCTTACACCTTTCTAGTAGGTCGGATGGTCTGGGTCTCAACAACAACAGATCATGAGGCAAGGGCATGGTAGCCCAGTGGTTAGCACGCGGAAATTGCACTCGGTAGGCCAGGGTTCGATTCTCTCCACTGCCAAAACTGCCGCAATGTTCATGCGGAGTACGATCATGTTAAACATGTGGGTTCATAAGTCCTTCCGAGAGGTTGGTGGTAGGGGAAGGAGGGTATGGTCTCTGTGGATGCCTCCCCCACTGGGTGCCGGTTTGAATTGGGTAGCTCTGCCCGGCCGTCCGAACAGTTACCTTACACCATTCTGGTAGGTCGGACGGTTTGGGTCTCAACAACAACAGATCATGAGGATGGGCATGGTAGCCCAGTGGTTAACATATGGGAATTGCACTTGGTAGGCCCGAGTTCGTTTCCCTCTGCTGCCTAAACTGCTGTCGTGTTCATGCGGAGTACGATCACGTTAAACATGTGGGTCCATAAGTCCTTCCGAGAGGTTGGTGGTAGGGGAAGGAGGATACAGTCCCTGTGGATGCCTCCCCACTGGGTTCCGGTCTAAATTGGGTGGCTCTTCCTAGCCGTCCAAACAGCTACCTTACACCTTTCTAGTAGGTTAGATGGTCTGGGTCTCAACAACAACAACAGATCATGAGGCAAGAACTGAACCCTTTTAAGTTTTGTATTTCTCAGCGGGAAACTCCAGAGATATGATTTGGGGTGAGGATATCCACTTCCAAGAAAGCCCACATTTAATTGATGAGAGCTGGGTATCATTGAATCAAAATAATATGGATCTGCTGCAATTATTTGGCACTCTGATCTCATCGACATTTAGATCATCATGCATGAGTTCTCAGTGTAAAAGACTATCAAAATTCTCATATATGGACAGCATCATTAGTTCTTAAATCCACCTATATAATATCTACGAGTCTGGTATCACTAAACAGGAAATGCAAGTACAATTTTTTAACAATGCTGCTGTCGACTGTTCCCTCATCTTCAACTGCACAAATTTCTCTCGCTGCTGCTGACTCGTTTAACAATTATTTCCCCCAGAAATGGCATAAAAGCATCTGAAAAGCAAGTTCTCAGCTAATAAGGCAATTTGGCTTCATGCCATATGCAGCACAGCAACCCAATCTACAGAGGGTGTTTGTTCACACATTTTTGTAACGATTTTGAAAAAAATATATATAAACAAAGATAGGAGTTTTATTTTCTAATATGTTCAATCTGATAGACCTTTTGTTGAACTATCATATTATATCTTGATTTCCAAGATAAAAGAGCTTTTCTTAAAATATCAAGGTTGATTTTGTTCCACCACTCCACCACAATCTTCCAGAGTCCATCCAATGTTTTGGGATGTCACTTATAAAGAACTTGTTTTAACAGTCCAAATGCACAGTAATCCATAGGAAACAGGTCGGGGGACTTGGATGGGATGCATTTAAATGGAATAGCCTCAATTCTGGTTTCATTTCTCATTTTTTCAAAAATTATAGCAGTAGATTTAGAGGTATGGCTGGTAGCCTTATCCTAATGAAACTTACACAGTGAAGATTGTTTGGGTAAAGTGATGGAATGTCTTTTTTGAAAACAGGTGTTAAGACATATCTCTGATAGTATATCAGAGTTAATTTTGACATTTTTTTTCTACTTTTCTTATTTTAAATTTTCCGTTATAAGAGAATCCAGCAATAACAATAAAACTTTTAGCAAAACTTTCCTTGTTTTCTCTTTGTTGGGTATACATTTTTTACCTTTTTCCAAGTCAAATGTAAACTTTGACGTTTCTTTCCTTTTTATTAATTATGTCACTTAATTTATGTGTAGAAATATTCAAACCATGCCTTTCACATCTTTTTTAATAATCGAATAAGAGTATTATAATTTAATAAGAGTATTTCTCTTCAGAAAGTGGAAAAATATAACCTTCGATCCATTGTTTATTTTATAGTGACATTTTAAAGCAAAGAATATTTTTAATAAGGCAGACAATAATTAAACCCTATTCCAACTTCATGCCAGTCAGGATTTTTTTTTTTTTTTTTTTTTTTTTTTTTTTTTTTTTTTTTTTTTTTTTTTTTTTAAATTTAAATTTAATTCATGGAGAAAGTCAACATCGTTACAAAAATGTGTGAACACTCTCTGTACATTGGTACATGTTTTGTACATGACTAGACACCTAACAATATGTGTAGTCTAAACTAGGATGAACATCTGACTCTGATATCAGGCTTTCAAATCAAATATTTTCTACTTTCCGTATCATTTATATTCCTGAAATGGACAGCAAAATAAATAATAATTAACTACAATTTAATTTTCAAAATGTTCAAATTTAGTTCATTAAAAACAATTATTTACAACTTGCACATATTTTTATCTACAACTTTTTTAGTGTTAGTTTTTAGAGATATTTAACACACACAACTGGGGGTTACAATAAAAAAAATCAGTACACAGAAGATACTATAACATTTATTTATCTATCTCAATGTGAAACAAAGTTTTTAAACATTCAAAATGTGACAGAACAATATAGAAGTAATGCACCACTATATTCAGCCAACAATTGAAGATGCTTTTTTAAAAAGCAAAATAAGAGAATTTTTCAAATATATCTGTACATCAACTACATAATGTAATAAATAAAATAATGGAATAAATACAGAAAAGCTTCTCAGAAGCTGTTCTACAACTGTGATAGACAAAACATAATTACACCACCACCATTTCAAACATTTAGTATTTACAAATTTAGGATATATATATTCAAAATATACAAAAACATTCATAAAAACAAAAGAAAGACATGCAGTTAAACCACAATAAATGCAAGTGATGCTTATGAGTACATAACTTCATTGTTAGAAACAGGCATTATGACAATAAGATGATTACAATTGTTTTAAGCACTATTGCATTTAATCTGATTAGTGCAAGCATTTTCTGACACAAAGAAGAGGGTCTATAACATTCTTGAAACAATAGTAGTCATCTAATTTTCATATGTTTGCTTCTATCATGGAAAAGGAAAGGATTTGTCTGCAGTTAAATATTAAACTCCTATTTAGCAACGTTTTGATCATATAACAGAAGATGCAATACAATTTCTAAAGATTTGTGCAATTTCAAATACACACACATAAATCTTTACACAATCTCTGTTAATGCAAGTGGACTGGTCATTGGGTAGATTAGTCACGCTTATTTTAGCTTATGCTTGTAATTTTTGAATTTAATGAACTCTACTCATTTTAACTGCTCCTTTAATGCAATTTACTATAGAAAATTTAGAAAATTAATTAAAATATTGAAAATCTAAAATTTAGGAATAGCTTTAATAGTGTAATAGGTATGTTTTGGGATACATCTGATATCAAATTTGAAAAACAGGTGCCTCCCCCTAAACAGATTTTCAGACTAATTTTCTAAACTTACTTAAAAATACATTATTGCCTGTCCATAACAATACTGCCTTGATGATGTGAAATATATTTTTAAATAGTTAATTTATGAGCATTCTTGAGCATTTTTGATTTGATACATACTTTTTACAACACATTTTTTCATGTGTAGATAAATGCACAAATGAGGAATGTTTTCCCAAACATTTGATAGCTAGATCTAAGTACCATATTTAAAGGCTTACAATCAGGAAATATCTGCTGATAAGTTTAAAAATAGCAACTTTAAAAAATGTGCATGCCTTAACCACGGGCAGATATTTTAGTGTTCTGCATAATTTTGAAAGCATTAAATCTAAAAAGCATTTGTGAAAATTGACAAATTCCAAAATACAAATGACTGTGATTGATGGTAGCCAGAAATTTAATTTATTGAACATATGAATGGGTTTCTACATGCATTAGCATAACTTTAGGTTCCACCAGAAGTTAAAAAACACTTTCAAAGCCTCAATAGTATGTTTAGACAGCATTTTTATTTGAAAGAAAAAAATGATTTTGTGCTTAATACTTGTATATGAATTAAGAAATGCATTTTCTGACTGGAGTATCAGCCAAGTGCAGCATTTTTTAAGGGAAAGCCTGTAAATTTCAACAAAAGAATGCATAAAGTGATGCTACCAACAAAAATTATCAATATATGTATCAAAAATCAACATTCTTAGCATTTTATTTCTGAGACTTTCCCCAAGGGAAACTTATAGCTCTGTAAGGTCTGTATACAATAATGGACCCCAGTCTTCAATGATAAAAGAACTAAAATGGCATTCATGGATGCCTGAGAAAAAATGTCTTGTGAAAGTCTTACAACTGATTGATTAAATTAAATCAACATTTAATAGTTATCATGCATTCTTTTTAACAAAATGTACATAACTTTATAGTAAAATCCTGACAATATTTAAAATTATGTTGTTAGACATAATATATCATAATAGTATATAAATACAATTTCAATGTTGCATATTTTCTAATTACATTCTTTAGTAAATATTTAGCAGATATAACATTTTCAATGTTAATGTTTTTAATGTAATGATAACACAAATTTAGGATTAGGATAATTAGGATAACACAAAAATATCAATCTCAATTGGATTAGCATTACTCCATTTAAGAATATTAAAATATATTTAGAAATATTTATTTCAAATTTAGTGGTATATATATTTCTACGATTTACCTAAAATCAATAATACAGTTATTTACATATAATTTTACATTTTGGCTTAAATATTGACAAGTATTATATATTTCTACAATTTACCCAAAATCAATAATAGTTATTTGCATATAATTTTACATTTTGGCTTAAATATTGACAAGAAAAGTATTATATATTTCTACAATTTACCCAAAATCAATAATACAGTTATTTGCATATAATTTTACACTTTGGCTTAAATATTGACAAGAAAAGTTTTACAATATATAATGTTACTGACTGCAGTAGAAATACGGACGGACAAACATCAAGCTCAGAATATGAGGTATGCATCTATTTTCATATTTACAAATGTAGAAAACTTTTTAAAAGTTTTAATTTTTTGTTCAATCTTTTAAAATTTGTAAGAATAGCTTAATAGCTTAAGACTTTAATAATTTTATTAAAGAATTGTTTTTACAATTACACTGTACACTTGAATACTTAATATACAAGAGGTGGTTACAATGTAAAGCAACAGCCATACTTGTCACTGTTCATAGTTCTGCACATATAAGACTAGATACATGTACTAAAAAACTTTAGAAACATACAAAAAAGAGTTTCAAACATTCAATAAACTGAACAGTAGACAATTTACTAAAAGTACACCAATAAAACTAGAGTAGAATGAAATGAATAAGTAATAAGATATTGAAAAGTAAAGTAACACCACGGGTGAATTATTATAAAAGACAAACTCTACGAGTAATATAAAACTGCTACAAACATTTAAAAATAAATTATGCTAAAGTTGCAAAACTGCCCTTTATAAAATTTTATTTGCTTCAATTTTAACTGTGCAAAAAAATAATAGAATACCAAAGAAATACTTTTACTAAAGTTAAAAATTTACAAATTACTTTTACCTTTTAACAACAAATATAATTTATTTACAGACTGTTTTTCTTTTTTAATAAAGAATATTCAATTTATCACAGTTCAAGACATTAGAACATATTTATAATAAATTCTATAAATAAGATAAGATACGAAGCCGGTAGGATTGAATTAAAATGCATTAGCTAAACTGAATTTAAAAAATGTGTTTTTTAAATTCCTTCTTCTAATGCAGTGATTCTCAGTCGAAGCTCACACTTTTTTCCACAGGATATTTTGTAACAAGAATCCCTTTTAAATAAATATTTTTATCCCGTGATCTTCACTTTAAGTAACTGCTCTAATTTTTACTTAAGCTGCCAATATCCACAACTTATTGTTCTGATTACCTATGTTGTGATAAATATACATTTTAAGAATTCTGTGAAGAAATTCCTTTTGCATATGCATTTTTGTCTATATAACAATTTATGTAAAAGAACCATCTGTATTAAGGAACATTTTCCTGATCCCATGAAATAACTTTGCAAACCACCAGTTGGAATGCTTCAATGTGTATTTTTAAATCTGAAAATATAATTATAAGTGATGGTTTACAAATAAAGCGCCAAATTGTCAGAAATTTCAAAATTGAGTTATGGACCTTGTTAATTACAGCTTTTCAGACTGATTCTATTTAAAAAAAAAAAATGCATGTCTTTACGATAATTGTACCTCATATTACAAATTTTGCATTATTAATCAAGTGAGAACATTAAAACAGAAGAACTGTTTAAAAGTTTTTGATCTGATGGCAGGGTTGACTGGTTTAAACTATGTTTTTGTTTTTTGTTTAAACCATGGTTTAAAACATGGTTTTTCATTTTATAAAACAACAACAAAAACAAATAACAGTTTTTGTCTAAACCTGATTGTTAATATCTCAGAATTGTCAACATGCAGAGCAAAATAAAAATGTTTATCATAATTGTGAAGGATGTAGCTATTAATCACCACAACTGTATGGCTACTGTCCACTAAAATGGTATGGTTGCTGGCATAATGTCTACATACCATGTTATCTTAGAAGTAAGATTACCGACAACTGCACCCTTTTCTAGTAAATTATCACATATATTCACATTTTCTGTAGTTATAAGTAATGCTCATTAAAAATTACTTAGATACCATTGTGCTAAATTAAAAAAATATTTGTGTTATCCTTATTTTCATGATACACCATCAAATAAATGTCAGATTGGGCTATTTATTATACACAAAGGCTTTATAAATTGACCAGGACCTACAGTGAAAAGTAAATTACAAACCAGTGTACATATCAATAGATATTCCAGGTTTTATTGAGTGTGGGTTTGGTTTCTGCCCTGTTTTAAAAAAGCTGGTTGCCTGTTGAAATGGCTGTTCAAGTAAGTTATTAAGCTCAAAATAAAATTTTTAACCGACTCCTTATACTCTATTGGAATCTCATTATGCATTTTTTATTTTCATGAATTTGCACAACAGACTGAAAAAATGTGTATAAACAAAGTCACTACTAATATCCTTTATTGTGGATAGAAGATAATGTAACAGGGTTCAAGCTGTGGTTTCATTTCGAAAATGCACAAAAAATAACACTTTTGCTAAAATGCAAAATTTAAAACTATTTTTTTTCCTCTCACACAGTTCTTTTGTTCATCAAATTTAAGCGTTATAATTAAATGTTTTAAAACAGCACCACACACTTCTTGCCTCTTTTCAGTAATTCTTTATAACATACTTAGTCAAATACATTAGATAAATACATTAGATGAGATTCGGAAATTTTAAATAATTTAAGAATTTGATTGTTCTCAATATCACATTAAAAAGTAAAGACATATGTGCTTATTAGAGTTGGATTAATTTTTAGCATTTTGCTAAAGCAAGTTTTTAGTCAACTCTTAAACCCTATAATATACATGTAATTGAAATTAAAAAATTAATTCTATCAGTAAGTACAGAATTATCTAAATACAGCTGAAAATGTACTATACTACTTAAAGACTGGACATAAAAGATACAGTGAAATCTATGAAAAATAGAATCCAGTTTCACAGTATCGAAAATTAACATGCTGTTCCATAATCTGGGTAAAAATTTATATCAGATGAAAGCACATTTGTTCCAGTGTGCACTAGTATTAGACAGTTTTAGTTAATACTTAACATTCTGCGTAGTGACTTTTAGACTGTCCTGATGTTTTCCTCAGCCACTGGCTGCTGAATGGTATAAGTGAATAACAAACAGTGACAAAAAAAGCCTGAATAGCAAAACCTGGATCAATTGCAGCCTAGGAAAGATTTTGTGTTCATGTGACAGTTAAATAACTCTAGGGATAAAAAACACAATTTAATATTTAGAAAATACTATATAAATAATTATAAGTAAACTGCTTTTAAATACTTTGGAGTATATTACTTTTTTATGATGAACCTGTGTATACTATGTTTTGATCAGATATGACTAGGCTTACCACATATCCATATTTTCCAGACTTAAGATGCCTTCACACTCATGGCATTGGAATGGCAGACAGCTAAATTTTGAGTTTACACGTGCACAATGAGGGGCGTAATAGCCCAGTGGTTAGCGCACGGGAATTGCACTCGGTAGACTCAGGTTCGATTCCCTCCACTGCCAAAACTGCAGCCATGTTCACGCGGAGTATGATCACATTAAACATGTAGGTCCGTAAGTCCTTCCGAGTGGTTGGTGTTAGTGGAAGAAGGTACGGTCCCTGCAGATGCCTCCCCCACTGGGTTCTGGTCTAAATTGGGTGGCTCTTCCCAACCGTCCAAACAGTTACCTTACACCTTTCTGGTAGGTCGGACGGTCTGGGTCTCAACAACAACAACATGTACAATATGATGAAAAAATGAGTGAAAATCCTCTTCAGCTGTGAATACAGCCAGCCCGCAATGCTAAATTTGAAATGAAACCGAATTGAATGCATACCACACAATTGACTGCATTATGACAGCCTATAGAAAGCATTGCAGGTAACGTCATAAATTGTACCACATATTTCATAGCTTGTTTCTGAGTCTGACTTCTTATAGTAATTTTTTTATTTAAATTTTTTATATTGATTATTTCAGGCTAATAGAGCTTACACATATGAATGAACATTAAAACATATTTTGATATGTCACACATCAGCATGATAAATCAAATAAGGATTTGAAAAAATATTCACTCTGTTATAAAATACAAAATTAGTTTTAAAAAGTGATACTGTACCAGTGTTGACTATAATGAACAAAATACAAATGTAATAAAAGTATTTAAATTCAAAAATGTTATTAAAATATCATAACTAAAATAAATTTTAATTCATTAACATTGATTTTAAGTTTTCAAATATCTACATTAAATGTTCAAATATGTTTTTTGCTATTGCTATTTGTAATTTTTAAAGCATTTATCATTAAAATAAACATTTAAATTAAAACAATATATATCTACATTTTAATTTATTAAGCAGCTATGTTTTATAATAGATTTATATTTACATGTAAACTTTTTTTACATTCAAATTAGTGATTTTCAACTATATAGCAAATTTATAATTGTCTATATTCATTTAAAATAATAAAAATTATTAGCGCCAAACTATTAAATGTAACCTTTTTAAAATTTCAAAGTAGTTTAATTTTTGCTATTGTTCAAATCTTATTTTTTTTTTTAAAATTACATGTCTAAAGATAACTACTATAAGATGTTCCATGATTTTTGCCCAATTTGGTACATATATTTACTATTTCTACAAGCATTTTTTCAATTAAGAAAAATTTCAGAAAATGTATATTTCATCTATAGATGGTATAAAGTATACATTAAGATGTTTTTCATATTAACTTCAAAACAAATTTATATAACAGGGTTCCCACACCTCAAATAGAAAAAAAAATAAGGCCTTTTCAACGGAATTTTTTTTTATAAGGCTACTTAGAATGTAGCAAAATCAAGGAAAAATTAAACAAATATTAAAGAGAGAAAAAAATGCAAGTATTATTAAATAAGTATCTTTCTATAAATACCCTTTTAAATATATTTTTCTATACCAAACAGAAATAAATAATATGGATACACGTCAACTAATTAAACTTTAAAACCAAAGACAACCAAAATTAGTTTTAAATGTCCTTTAATAAAATTTCCTTTCCTCGAAGTAAAAAATTACACTGCCAAAGCGCTTTCGGGCATCACGATACCCTTCATCAGTGGTACCATGTAATTTTGTATGTTGAGGAAAGGAGATTTTATTAAAGAACTTTAAACCTATTTTTAGTTGTTTTTGATTTTAAAGTTTAAACAGAAATAATTAACCCTTCTTTTTTAACTTTCTCCTTTTTTATTTATGTCCTCTAGCTCAATTTTCTTTTCTTTGGCCAATTGGTGAAGGAATGGCATAGCATGGCGACTCAGTCACTTACTGAAAGATGAATCATGGGTTCGTCACACACACCACAATTATTTGCACAAATATTCAAGAGAGATAAAAGAAATAGATGAATTAAAAAATAAAACCTTTTTAATGTCTTTCAACAAAAAATAAGGTCTTTTTAAAGGCCCTTTAAAGCAAAATTAAAAATCAGGCCTTTCTAAGGGTTTCTCAAGGCCTGTGGGAACCCTGATAAACATGTAAACTTAAAACTAATTTATTGAAATTAGGTAAATTGTAGATAAAACTTGAAATAATTTTAAACAAAAAGTTCTACGAATTGTTAAAGACAATTTTTTCTTTCATTTTAGAGATATTTTAGCTTTAGTTGGCAGCTTGAGTTGTAAAATTTGAGTATCCGCTTGGATTCAAGCCAGAAATCCCTCAAGCCTGCTCCCTACTGCCCAAGCCAAAGTTTGACATTTGGAATGACTTCATAAATTATATAGTGCAAAACTTTTAATGCTGTTTCAGAGTACTAATTTAAAAAGGAAACTAATATATTTTCAAGTTATTTCAATATTGTTTCAGAAAAATAAAAAAAAGAGCATGGAGAACATAAATCAGAATTCATTTTCCAAATTATGTTGGATGTTTATTTAACGATTTGGAAAGAGAAGATAATGGCATTCATTTGAACAACAAAATTGCTAAATTGTAGTATATATTTTTTAGTTCATTTGAACAGCAAAATTGCTAAATTGTAGTAAATATTTTTAAAAATAATTTTAATTAGGGCCCTTTGTGTCTTGTGATGGAATTAGTTTAGTTAGCTTATTTTCAAAAGCCAAAACCATATATGAATTTGTGTGCTTACAAGCACAAGTAGTATAAAAATTCAAAGTCAGAAAAGTTCAGATCAACATTAATAAAAGTCTTAAATTTTAGGTCTAATAAATATAGAAATAAATTGACAGAAAAGTTGGGATATTTATGTTTATATCCTTAAACTTTACTTTTGTGCTTTGTTTCTAATGTCAAATATTTCACATTACTCAATTATTTCATCCAGCACTCTGTCCATTCCCAGTATACAGTAAAAAAAAAATTTCAACCATATATTTTAACCTATAAGCTTCATATCTGCATTTGTTTCCCGATAATTATGGTAAGCCTAGTTATGACTAGTTCCCTAAAGACTTCAATGTTTGAGATGAAAATAAAACGAACAGTAAATAGAGCTGTAGTCTTATCAAATCCTAAACGTTGCATTTATATCATTCTAAATCTGGAAGACTTTTCGAAGTATAAACCACCATCATGAAACTTAACATGTATAATCCTAACAAACTGGGTCTTGGGTACCAACTAATAATTTTAGCGCAACAATAAGAGAAATAATCATTTTAGAACATTATCCTACAGATAAGGATGGAACTTTTTTTTTATTTATTTAACATAGTAATGACATATCTTGAGTAATTTTCATTTAATATGAGTGGTCATTACTCATTATACAAGATAATCCAATGACTAATTAAGATTTAATTTGAAAGTATTAGATATTACAAAAACAAAATATTTACACAAAAAATGAATTGGAAAACTAAAAATAATACATGAGATCAGATCTAAAAAAACAATGACGTAACTTGCTTATAATTTTAATTAAAACAGATATATTATCACATATTCAACTACTCTTCACGCAGTGAATCAAAAGTCCAAATTAAATAAAAATGTGACTAGTTTATAAAGACAGAAGCTCATAAAACAGTTGAATAGGACAATCCTTTCTACTTTAAGTTTCTTTAACAATTGAATTTGTAATGAACCTGTTGACTTTGACACCAATGGGAGTAAAAATTCGTACATTTCCTGATGAACATTAAATTTACACACACTACCTGAATTTACACTTGTGAAAACAATATTTTTCAGTCTTTAGTATTTGCACAAAGATTTTTCTCTTCAGCTAACTTCAACCAATGAGCCCTATTTTCCCTAACACCTTGAACTAAAGGATTCAATTTGTCAGAAATCTTTCCAAATGCCTAAACAGAAAATATATAAAATTAAAAAATTATATAACAAAAATTTTTACTACCATAAAGTTTTGAGAATACCCTTCAATCTGAATATACCCCATCTGAAAATATTTTGCAGATATAAATTATATGTACCTCGCTCCATCCTTTTAAACCTTGAAACATTGATAAAATTGCTGCAGTTTTTTGATGGATTTTCATGAGTAACTGTGTATTTAATTTTCTTTATATTTAAGTACAATATAGTATATTTTTTAGTAATTCTATACAGACAGATAGTAATTTTATACATAGGAAAAATCTATACATTTAAGACACAAACTTTTTTTGTCATATAATTTTGAGGAACTATAGAACCAATTTTCAAAATTATAATTTTGTTTGACAGCTAACACTTTCCAAGGGGTATCAAATGTCCTCTCAAGATATCAGATTTTTAAATGGTGTGATAAGGAAAATTACTATTTTTTTTTATTCTTATGCTATGCATTTTTAATAAGGTCTGTAATATGGTCAATAAAGCATGAGTTGTTTTACAGAAAGATCCTAGTTCAGAGCTTACTTGAGGCAGCCTAACTTTTATTTCAAATAAATTATTTTGGGAAATATTTTACATTAGGTTTATCTGCTATTTACATAAATAAAACACTTTATTTTGTCATTCAATTTCTGAGGATCTATCAAACCATTTTTTTTTTTTTTTTTTTTACAGCTGATATTTCCTGGATGAGTAAAGAGCTAAGAAAATATACAAGTACAGGCAGAAATAATTTTAAGGGTTTCACGGTACAGTACGTTATTGATTTCCACTGTCTATACCACCTTTTTAAAAATTTATTCGGAATAAGATTATGAAAAATAAGGCTGTTCACTTTCCCAACTAACAGATTTTAGAACTTTAGAGTATTGCTCAACACCAGGAAGTTGTAGCTACAAGCTTGATTCTAATCCTAACAGAGCATGGAGGTATATGCAGTGTGGTATGTTTTTCTTGAATGTAACATAAATACACTTAATCCTCCGAGAAGATGTTTTATCTCCTCAAGGAGTATGGTCAGAAACAAGTTCGAGGGCTTGCTTACAAGTATTATATTGTGTAATTGATTTTCACTGTTTATATCACTTCTGCAGGAAAATCATTTAGAACCATAAACACTGGGAAATCACAACTAACAGCTTGCAGGTTGTAATTCCTAAGTTAGTAATTAGATTGGATGTGAGGTGTTTTCCTGATTTTCCAAAGCTGTTTTGCAAATATCATAAATCCCCCCTCCGTCATGAAAATATAACTTACCAAACCTTTATCCTTAAACCTATAACTTTCTAATACTTCCTTAAAGAAAGCAGGCATAGTAAAAATAGGCAACTATAATTGTTTTGAGGGTGCTTTTTAGCTCTCTTCTTCAGGTCAGAACAGTGTATTTCTAAGAATCACTAAGAATTCTTAGCTTTTTTTAAGGAAGTATTGGAAAGTTATATTATGACAAGCAGCTTTACTTATTGTATCTTTAAACCTGTTTATCTAAATCATTTCATATCTATTATAAAAGTTTCACATCTTTATTAAAAAAGAGCATGAAACAAATTAGTAATGGTATCAACAAGTTTCTAAGGCAAAAAAAAACCCCATCATATTTCTTAACAAGATATAACAAGAAAAATTAATCATGCATAAAGCGTTGATTATGGAATATTATTTCTGAAGTTTCGTTAATATCAAATATATTCATGAATTTAAGATTTGTTTTTTCTTATTTTTTGCCTAATTTCCATTAAAAAAAATTTCCGCAACATAATTTCAGTGATTTCTTTTGCAAATGTTGGGGTATTTTCAGAAGTTTCATAAATATCAAATATATCAAGTCCTCGGACTTTTAAGACAACAAAATATTATTCACTTTTTGGTACATATAAAGTGAGTATAAAAGAACTTAGATAGATTTCTTCGACAGGTTCTATAGATTTCTGGATATGGAAAAATTTGTTTTCATAGTTACTTAAAGTCACCATCAGTCGTTCTCTGTCAATACCCACACAAATTGTGTTGATATCGAACAATCTTTTTCTAAATTTAAACAAGAAAGATCAATCACACGTAATGCATTGATTATGAAATACTATTTTCCAACTGAAATGCAATTTTCTACAAACATTTTAAAATGTGATACCTTCAGTGGAGATATTTTTAAAATTATCACAGTACTACAATAATTTATTTTACTTGGAAGCTCAAAATTTCATCAGAAAAGTCAGTGCTATAAAATTGTCTGTTTCTCTATGTAAAACCAATTAATATTTCATTCATATCACTTATATTGCAGACTCCAGAGCTAAGTAATTTTATGTTAAAAAAATTCAACAATTCTTATACAACTCATCTCAAAATTGCTTGATTTGTTTACATTCTGCAAACATTAAAATTAGGCTTCATTGTAGAAATAATCAAAGTTTAGTGATCAATTAAAATGAAAAATATTGTAATTGCGTAGGCACAGAATTTAGATACACCGATAATATGCAAAAATAAAAAGGTTTTAGGACGGATGCAACACTAAATATAAGCATTCCTTAAAAATCACGATTCATACTAAGCGAAAAAAAAAAAAAATGAATACCATATTTTATTTTGCAATGAGTCATGTGATCTCTTCATATAATATAGGTGTAATTATTATTTCAATGTTTATTTAAAAAACTACTTAATATATTTTGATGAAAATATTTTTATACATTTTATGGGATAATTTGAATATTTTCTAAAATTTTCAAAGCAATTTGTAAATTTTAACTCCATTTAAAAAATGTTTGAAAAATTAGGTCCCATAGGGTTTAATGTATTTCATTTTTTCAACCGGGGTTAAATCCAAAACTAATTGGGTGATATTATTCTTTTACATTCCTATATGTCCAATAGACCATTGCAACAACATAATAAAATTTTATTTTGGATAAACACATTTTTAAGGCAGTTATGGTGCGAATGGACCAATAGACAGAATGAATGAGAAATACTTTAGAATGAATGAGAAATACAAGTCAGAAATACTTTATAACTATGTTGAGAAAGTGTTTTGCAGTGTTTATAAAAAATATTCTACTTAGCTATTTTTGTTTGAGAAACTAATTTTAAATTTCATATTCAGCTAACTTAGGCTATCAATTTCATTTCACAGTGAAAATAAGGAAGTAATTTTTATTTAATAGTTCATAAAATGTAAATTGTATTAAGAATATTTAAATAAGACAAAGGAAATCAGACAGTCTGATAATTATAGGCTGTAATCATTCATATTTATGTTTCAAAATTCCTAATATTACCCTCCACATGTCCGGCTGTGTTTTTCTCCCTAAAAACCCTATTACTTCATCTGGGATATTATCAGAATTCTATAGTAATAAAAACATATATACAGTACATTAGGATAGTACATATATGCAAGGTAGAATTTTGAAGCATAATACTCTATGACTCTATAATCTAAATAAAATTGAAAACCTGTCTGTTTATTTTTGTGTGTGTGTGTGTCTGTTTGTCTCATCATCACAGGAGAATGGCTGTACTAAATTTGATGAAATTTTCAGGGTAGACTTCGAATAGCCCCATTTAAAATGTAGTCTATGTTTCAAGATTCTGGGACTAAATGTTATCGAGATATTAATAAAAAGCACACTATTAACCTTACATTGAGATAGCATTATATAAACAACATTTGTTCTGCAAAGTTATTTGAAATAAAAAATGATATGTTGCTAAACAATGGAATTAAACCCAATGAGTTTTAATTTGAAAGAAAATACCAAGTTGCTAAGCAACAGAATTAAAGCCAATAAGTTTAAATTTGAAAACAAATAGCATGCTGCTAAGCAATGGAATTAAACCCAATAAGTAAATACAGCAGTAAATCTTTTGATTTAAATAAAGAAATGCATATAAATAAATTTTATCAGAATTGCATTTTTGACTGGATTATATCCATTAAGACCTTTGGGTTTAAAGATTGTGGGGATTATTGCTATTTTCAAATTCTTACGTTAACTTTTATTTTGGTGAAAGATTTTTCAAATCCATATATTTTAGTATGGGTATATCTTCTAATACATGGGTATAAACTTGTAGTCTACGAAAATATAAGTAGTATGGTTATATGTCCAATACAATTTCAGCACTTTTATTTTGGCATATATTGATTCAATTCCATATTTTCTGTAAATCTGTTCACAAACAGGGTCAGGATGTTTTATTCTTCAGATCTGCCTGTGAAGATAACTTTGTACAGTGAGAACAGATATTCTTAAACTTCTTTCTAGGAATATTAATTTAAATAATTTAATAGAATGTTTTGAATAACAATGTTATTTAGAATACTATAGAAATTTGCACATGATTGCAAATTTAAAGTTTCTTTATATTGTATATTCCGTATTAAGAACGGGAATACTGCTAGTTAAATAATAAAGACTAACTATATAATGATTCTATTATTTAAATTGCCCTAGATTAAATTCCAAATTTTTAATCAAAACAAAAAATTATCATTCAAAAAATTTCAAAAAGTTGAGTATGAAATATAAAAGTCATTTTATTTCAAATACTTCACTTGAATTTTAAAATGTCAAATTACCTCATATACTGGAGCACATATTGAGTCAATAAATCTGACTTGCATCAATGGCAGTTCATCCTTTTTGTCTCTATTCATCATATCCTATAAAGAATTTAAATAGTGTAATAAAATAAATATTCCGCAAGACATATTATACTGCACACAAATATATTCTAAAAACACCTGACATTCAGGATGAGGGCTAGGATTTTAATATTTTAAATTGTTAGAGATAACCTATAAAAATTTATTATTGGATAATTATTGTAAACGTTCTCCAAAATACTTTTTCAGGTTAAATTATTCATTAAAATAACTGCCGGAAACATAAAAACATTCATTTCTTGATTGTTACAGAGTATCAAAAAGTAATTTTTTATTTTAGTATGTCAATTATTTAGTATAGTAAATTATAACCCAAAAATGATGTGTAAAACATTACAAAAAAAAAAAAAAAAAAAAAGATAAAAAATCTGATGTGAGCAACACATGACATTCCCTATAGACTCCAATTAATTTTTTCTTTCATAATTTAATAGTACAAATTAATTTAGTAAGTTTAATAGTACAAATGAACATGGATAATTATTTAAAATTACACTAAATTTACAGTTTTATTTCATATTTCATTTTCATTTGGCAACTGGATATATTTTCAAAACTTTTAGTTCTAGAGTTATGAGATTGGTCTTTTTCTTTTCATCGTCAAATATTATGTATAAAACAAACATTTAATTGTTAGATTTCAGCATATGTAATATTCTATTTTAAATTCTGGCAATTTTTATGAGCCACTTCGCAAAAAAAGCAGGTTCTTTCTTTCTGAATCATGCCAAAATCTAATCAGCACCAGAGTCACAGATGACATTTATATTAAATTTTAAGAAATTTGGTCAATTAATTATTCAGCTAGAGGGGATACATACTTTTTTGCAGGACATTTCACAAAAAAGGCAGGTTCTTCTTTTACCAGATCATACCAAAATCTAATCAGCATCAGAGTAATCCACAAGTAACTTATCTACAAATTTTCTTTCATTTGGTCATTTAGTTTATCAGCCAGCATGCATGCATGCATACATTGCACTGATAGACACACACACACACAAAGATGTCAAACTAAAAATAGATTTTTGGGGTTCTAGAGTGCTCAAAATGTGTAGATCCATCAAAAACTGGAATTGCGAATTTTGGTATGATTCCAATACTTTCACTATATATTATCATATATTATATGAAATTATGATATATTATATTATATTCTTTGTATTTTCAATTTGGCACAGAAACTGCCAAAATATTAAGATATTTTGGCAGTTTCTGTGCCAAATTGAAAATTTTAATTGATTATTTAAAATGTTTTGTTCATGTAATTCATATAGGTTGATCTGTCTATAATTTTTGAAAATTATTATTTAATTATTTTGATCAGGATATTGGCCCCTTTTCAACATTTCCTTTCAGTCAATTTCTTTCTTCATTATTTTTTTAATTTTTCATACTCAAAGTTTTGAATCAATTTTGAGCTTAAATAGTCACAGCTAAAATACAAGCATAAATTTTACAATAACAATTCAATAAAACATAATGACATTACATACTATAGGCTGTATTTTTAATTGTTCTTTTTCAATATCTCCTTGTTGAAAAAATTCACTAGCAACAAGTTCGGCAACCTAAAATTGGAATAAATATATATCATTAAAAAGTGGACCTGGAATCATTGCTGAAGAAAAAAAGGATTACACATAAAGGAAAATACCTAGTGATTGAATTTTCATATTATGTTATTAATTCTTTCTTATCCAATGTTTACCTACAGCCACAATACACCTGCCACTCATAAAAAATTGGTATTTTGCTTAGACTATCTTTTTTAAATGCAATGAAAATGTTATTTGGATCTAATGAGTAAAATTTCTATTAAACTGAAAGTGTATTTTTTTTTTTTTCAAATCTGAATGTTGCCTAAAATAAATCAATTTCTTTACAAAGCCAAAACAAATAGTTCTTATGTCTATTTCAGAAAAAATTTCATACATGTAAGAGATCAGACACTTTAATATCCAAGTATAAATACAGGATGGTTGTAATTGAAGTACCCTTATTCAATGTTCAGTCTAAATGTAAACAAAATTATGATAAAATTTCATGACATGCAGAAATGATTTTATGAAAAGAATAGTTTAAAAAATCACCAGTAGGAAAGATTTGTGCGGAAGGTGGTAAAATACACAAAAACATAGTGATCATAAAATGTGTAATTTTCAAGGAAACTAAGCCAAAATTTAAAAATTAAATGCAATTAATAAATTGTATTGACTTTATATGTTAATTTTGTGAGCATAATTGCTACTGTTTTGAACAGATGTTCAAGCACAACCTTTCCCCTCATGTGGAAGTCATCATGATTTTCCTTCGAGCAAAACCAGCATAAACATGTCCAACATGTTTTTGTTATTTCAGATCCCCAAGAAGGCTTCAGTAACAAAGAAGACAATCTTTGCATGCCTGTGGTATTAACTATGGTACAGAACCTAATGAAGCTAGATTTTTTTTTTTTACTTACTCCTCAGGTGCAGAGAAAATCAGGGGTTTTAAAAAGTCTAAAATCCTTCAGAAGCCCTTCTCCTCATGTGACCAAGAGAGCTGAATCTTTGCACACACATAATATCATCCACTGGACAGAACTAATGAAGACATTTTTTTTTATTTCTCCTCTGATAGCTAACAAAATTGGAAAGGGGGGGGTGTCAAAATGTCTTTCCATGCCCTCTAAAAGCCCCACCAGTGATCTAGAAGGCTGAATATTTGCACACTTATAGTATTGTAAACTGAACAGAACTTAACAAAGCTGGATTTTCAATTTCTCCCCTATGGGCAGACAAAAGAGAGTGGGGTCAAAAACTGATACTTTGCACACATACAATAACACCCTCAGACTGAACCTAACAGCTAAGTTTTTCATATTTTTTCATTAAGACTATTTTCAAAGCTCAACAGCCATACATTGTTAAACAAAATAAAACTTATTAAAAAAAAAATGTTGCAACTTAACTTTTGTAGTGTTAGCTTCCCTGTTCTTGACAAGCTTAAATACTAGTAAATTCATAAATTGCCCAATAAAAGTTGTGCTGGCATGCAAATTTTAATCATTTTCACCAGTTATAGTGTGCTAAATTGATTCACGGCAGAAATTTTTGAAAACAATATTTTTTTTAAGTAAATCACCTCTGCATGAACATTCTTACTAAGTTTGGATGAGTTTTGATTAACAGATGCCCCCAGAAGCCTCTAAAGAGGGATGTACTTTAGTTACAACAATCCTGTATTTGGAGAAAGCTACAAGTTCACACCCATAGATAGATTTTCAATAAACAAAGTTTTTAAGGGTGCAATCTAATGTGAGATACATCAGTTATTGGTACATAAATTTTTGAAACTAAAATAAAATACACTTACTACTTTTTGAATTTCCCACGGTTTAGTTATTGCAGCAATGTCGCACACAGTCATAAGCATTGCTCTAAAATAGAAAATATTTTTAATAAATAAAATTAGCAGGAAATTTAAATCAAAAATAGAAAAAAAAAAAGATATTTATAAATATATGAGTAATAAAAACATACATAAACCAATACATACCTGAGAAATTAAAGAAATTTAAAACAATAAAAACAATGTCAGAGTTGCCACCCAACCAGCATAATCACATTCTAACTTTTCCAGGTTGAATAATTGAAAATTTGTACTCTGATTGCAGATACCAGCATTTATTTACTAGTTTTTCACTTTCTGGTTCTCTTCAGCACAGATTGGCTGATAACTACAATGATAGCGTAGCAGACAGAATCATGCCTTTTAACACAAATTGACTGTGCTAATCAGCACACCCCAAATTATAAATTCAGGCCTGAAGCTTTCAATCGAACCGTATAAACCTGGTGGAGCTGGACAATAAAGCAAAAGTACACAACCTTCTTCTCAATGACAATCGTAATGTCTTTCACAAGATGGCAGCACTACAAAAGGTGCATTCTCTCCCTTCTTTTGACATCCAATGACTGACATCATGCCTCAGGCAGATATATGATTAAAGTGAAGTATGCACTTCACCGGCTAAAGTGACAATGTTCTCAACTCGAGTTTATTGAAAATAGACAGACTCTTGGGGTCAATCCTCACTGTTTTCACACATTTATCTAAGCTCTTTTCAAGAGAGGGAGTGTGTGGTACACTAGCTTTCATGTCTTCCAACACCTATCAACCTTGCTAAGCAGCACACTCCAAACTATAAGTTTGGGTCTGCAGCTAACTTTTGGCATAAGCTTACAAGTTATGACACTCAAGGCCTCAGGTTAAAATTGTAAAGGGGCCAACAGCTGGTTCCTGCAAAAACAAGAAACCTGCCATATGCCACAGTTTTGCACACCTTTGTGGTGACTAACAAAAGCATAAAAGGGTATAAAACATATATTTTATTTTAGAACTATATCCAAATTATTTTACAAAATATAATAAAGTACCGGAGTAACGCTCTGTTGTCTTCTCTCCTCCAGTTGTAAGTTTCATTCTCTACAAGATTGAAAAAAGATCCTCTCCTCCTAGAAGAAACAAAATGCAATATTCTGTCTTATATTTCATAAATTTACATTTGCTTTTGTAAGTTTCTTTACTTGTACCTAAGATTATTACTAATACTTGATACAAAAATTCTAACCACATATAAGTTAAAGAATGTAGCCTGTAGATTTGCATAAAATCTAAATTCTAATTGGACCATAGATTGCTTTTTTGTGAATTTCTATAATAGTTTGTCTCTAAATAGCAACGTTTGATGAGATTTCGACAAACAATCATTTTTGCAAGTCTTGCTATATAACTCTTGCATTATTTAAAAAAAATAATTGCAGACAAGCATACATTGTACATTGTTTAAATAGATCAAATGAGTTCCATATTAATACTATGATGGTAAAAGCATTATATGTCTATTTTTTCTTAACTTGCCTTATAAGTTTCTTCTTTTGTGCAGAGAAAGTTTGTGACTTGGGAGTAGTTGGCTACACTGCCGAAACTACAACAGGAAATATTTAAATACATATATGAACACATTATATAGGACATGACCAGAGGTATGACCTACCTATATGATGATTGGATTATGTAGAAGCTGCATTAAGACAAGTCCTTTGAGTCATCAAAGTAAACCATATTTGTAAAGTATACTTAGCATATACCACTTCCCATCATTAATGTATTCTAATTTCTAATTCATAAATTGTTTATGAAAAATCTATTTAACATAAACATCTCCTTATTAAATAAAAACATTTGATTTGTATACTCTCATTGTTCAAAAACTGTGGTTGTTATTATTTTTTTGTCTGTTCTTAGGACCTGACATGAAAAACAAACCTCTATTCCATTTCTTAAAATCGCTGACTAAGCATTTAGAATATTCTTAAACAATTTATCTCTCCACCTTTCTCTCTAAATCGTGGTTGTATATTGTGTTTCATCAAATCGATCATAGTGAGAACTGAATCGAAAAGTCACCGTCTATCTGCATATCATGAAAATTTGATGTAACACATACATGTAGTATTCTGTAAATAGGCCTTTTAAAGATGTGAATAAATTCGACATTATTCTCATTCTTATCATCTAATGTTACATACATACGATGTAAAGATTTTGAAGAAAGAATACAAGCTTGGTGCTAATGGATTAATGTATAAAAAAATTGAACGAAGGATAAAACTATTTCAAATGTTTTGAAAAGTGTTCTATCAATTTCTCTTACCAGAAAAAAAGTTGTTAATAATTCATATTATTGAAAAGGGCATACTTAAATTATGATATAGGGAAAAATAAAAAGTTTACATATAAAACCATTTAGTTTACAACACAACATATTCTTTCTGGTTATATAGCTTAAGTTATGTGATAGCCACTAGCCAGATAACTAATAGCTTTCAAAAGCTTCAAGTGAACTTCTGTGTACTAGTAGCCAATGTGACTAGTAAATTTCTGCTACAAACCTTTAATAGATATCAGGTGTCAAAGAGCATTTCATAAAATAGAGATTGGCTAAATAAGTGGAAATTAGATGTGAAAAGTATTATCCAAACCTGTTCTTTTTTTTTTAATGTTAGTGCTTCTAAAATATTATTTACAAGGTAATTTTAAATTATCAAATTATTTCTATATTGAATATTCTTTTAATTTTTTTTCATTCAGTGAGTATAACTTTACAACTTATATTGTTCCATTTATTGACAGTCACTTGTGCATAAATTAATAGCTAAGTCACAATTCACTAGTAAAAATATGGAATCTACTAACCAGTGGCTACTAAACTCTAGAAGTTAAGCTATAACTAACTGGCTCTGCATTAGAGATATTAGCACATAAGTTCATATCATGAACAGATTCAACATAAAGATACTTTCATAAACTCAGTAATTAAAACAAATTATAAAACCTTACCTAAAATATACGGCTAAATCAGTTGCTAATATTGCATCTTCTAACACATGAACTACATAAGTATATTCCTCGGGGGATAGATGACTGAGTATTTGATTTCCCTATAAATTGCATGGATAATTTATGAATTTCATTCATGAAGTAAAAAATTATACAAATATTCAATTGCAATGCAAAACTGTAAAAATCATTATTTACTAATAATTTGCATTGTTCTGAACATTAATTGCCTAAACTATACAGTAGCTAAACACAAATTTATTATATTTACTAGACTGAGTCACCTAAACCAGCGGTTCTTAACCTATGGGTCGCGACCCAAAATTGGGTCGCGAAGCATATTTCTTGGGTCGCGCTGAGTCGAACCAAAAAAGTTAGTAATGCACCAAATAATAAGTAATACCAACACCTCCTAGAAGAGTTATTCCCTAATACAAGTTATTCCCTAATACAATGTTTCGGTTTTACCGCTCTTCGCGAATGGCCTTCCGGAAGTGACGTCCAATTCCTGTCCTGAGGCTTTCTCTTCTAGGAGGTGTTGGTAATACGCACGCCATTGCTTTGCTTGCGCGCAGACTCAGTAAGCTCTGTCAAAAACTCGTTTCTGCGTATTGTGTTGTGAATAACAGTGAAACGTGTAATAACAGTGAAACGTGAATACAAGCATTTTAGAAACAAATTTTGTCTTATTATTAATAGCGGAGTGATCAAGCTGCAGTGAGTATTGTAAAATTGTAATCACCCTAATAATGGCAAAACGTGAATACAAGGAAGCATTTTTAGAATTAGGTTTTACTTGCATTTATGATCGAGGAGTGAACAAGCCGCAATGCGTGTTGTGCAGTGAAATATTAAGTAATGAATCGATGAAACCGAACAAACTTAAAAGACATTTTGGTGCAAAACATAAAAATTTTTCCTTTGAGGGAAAAGATCGTACTTTTTTCGAAAGAAAAGAAGCCCATTTAAAAAGACAGCGTTTGGATGCACCAAGTAGTAGTGGTTTTATAAATTCTGCCAAACAAGCTACACTTGCTTCTTTTCATGTGGCTTGGCATATTGCAAGACAAAAGAAACCCCATAATATTGCTGAAAAACTTATAAAACCTGCTGCCATTGACATGGCACGTATCATGTGCGGAGATGAAAGTTCAAAGAAATTACAAAAGATACCATTATCAAATGATACAATTCGTTTACGAATTAATGATATGTCATTTGATATTAAGAATCAACTTATTTCTGCTATAAAAATTGCTGGTTTATTTAGTATTCAACTGGATGAAACGACAGATGTAAGTAAAGATGCTCAACTCATGGTTTACGTGCGGTATCCAGGTTTAACAGATATACAGGAGGACATTTTATTTTGCAAACCAATGTCAACAACAACTAGAGGTGAAGATATTTTTCTTATGGTCGATTCGTTTTTTAAAGAAGAAGGATTAAATTGGAATCAGTGTTTCAGTATTTGCACCGACGGTGCAGCTGCCATGACAGCATCTCAAAAGGGATTTTCGACAAGAGCAAAACAAATGAATCCACAAATTATATCGATTCATTGTTTGTTACATAGACAAAATCTTGCTTCAAAAAAATTATCACCCGAATTATGTATCGTTTTGGATGAAATTGTTGCGGTAGTCAATTTTATCTAATCAAGAGCTCTTAACTGTAGAATTTTCCGCGAACTGTGTTTCGAATTTGGTGCAGAATACGAACATTTATTATATTATTCTGAAGTTAGATGGCTGTCCCGGGGCAAAGTTGTTCAAAGAGTATTATCATTACGGACAGAAGTCGAATTATTTTTGAGAGAAAAGAAACACCCATTAGCATCTAAATTCTCCGAGTTGAAGTGGATTACTCAAGTTGCTTATTTGTCAGATATTTTATTTGAAATAAATAATCTAAATACGTTTATGCAAGGACGTAATCATACTATTATTGAATTAACTGAAAAAATTACATGTTTTAAAAATAAACTCAAATTATGGAGAAATAAGGTTGAAGTAAAGAAACTTGCTTCATTCCCGACTCTTAATTTACTTGTTGAAGACAATAATATTGATATCACAGATTTTGAAATACAGAAAATTATTATTAATCATTTAGAAAAACTAATAGCAGACTTTGATCGATATTTCCCTGCAGACGATGTTTTCAAATATAATTGGGTTCGAATGCCATTTAATGTTGATGTAAGTGATTTGCATGAGGAATTTGTTAATATTAATCAATTTCAAGAACAATTAATAGAAATACAAAGTGACTAAGCACTTCGATACAATTTCTACAAAAACACTGAATCTTTATGTGCTTTCTGGTTAAAATTAAAAACCGAAAAGCCAATAATTGTTAAAGAAGCCCTAAAAGTGTTATTGCCCTTTTCAACAACATATATGTGTGAGGCTGGTTTTTCGGCTCTGTGTGTAATCAAAAACAATTACCGGAACAAGTTAAATCCTGAAATAGATATAAGGGGCTCCTTGACAAGCATTCAACCGAGGTTTGAAGATCTTTCAAAATGTATTCAAGCACAAGGTTCTCATTAAAACTGTATGACTTGCATTTAAAATTTAAAAGACTTAACATATGTATTGATATTTCTTTTTTTTTTTTTGGAATAAGTTAAAATGTCAATTATTTTCAAAAAGTTATAAATATATTTTAATTTGGTCAATAAAAATTATTAAAAACACTTGATTATTAATTAAATTTTCCTTGGATCGAAAAGTACTTTTGTTTATCTTTATTATTAAAAAAATATATAAAAAATTTGTAAGTTAAAAAAAATCATCATCGTAGGATTGAAGATTTTTTAAAAATACGATCTAAAATAAAGCAATGAAAAAATTTTGACTTTTTTTTGGGTCGCGACATGAACATATTTCTCAAATTTGGGTCGCGGCTTAAAAAGGTTAAGAACCACTGACCTAAACTGAAGCACAGATGCCAAGCATACACAAATCAATTATAAAATGTTTCTTTATAGGATAACATTTTGTTGATTGTTTAATATTTGATAGCAGTCTTAACAGAAAAATTTTAAATTAATTAATAATGTCTCAACTCAACTTGATTTTCCAAGATATTGAACTTCATAAATTTGACAATATTTTCATCAATTTGGCACAATTTTCCAAAAAGTCATCAAATTTATTGCTAAGCATTTACCATGGAGAAGAGTTTTACTTAAATACAATTATACATACCAGAACTTAATGCATTGCATTGAGGGAAAATAAAAACAATATTAACTAATGTATATTCCATAGTATTATAGCCCTTTATCTCTGGTATTCACAATCGAGGAATATTGCTATAAGAATAAAAAAAACATTTGAAAAAATATTGAAATTTAATTGTTTTATCATAAATTTTAAAATATAGCCATACTAAACTCAATTGTTTTAATAAACAGTTGTCCATCAGGACAGTTGTCCTTAACAGCCATTACTGGACATAGCCTCATAACCAAAGAGTTTGTTCCTCAATGTTTATATTAAATGAAAAGCTTTAAAACATGGCACACATGATTTACATCTAAGTATTTAAAATCATTTTAATTCACTATAAATTATATTTCACATGAAAAGCTTTAAAACATGGCACACATGATTTACATCTAAGTATTTAAAATCATTTTAATTCACTATAAATTATATTTCACATATCAGAATAAATGGCCACAATGATTTATTTCAACAATGGTTTATTTATTAGACAGTTTAGTTTAGTGACCTTTGATTTCAATTAATTTGAATAAACAGGTCGAATTTTAAAATTGCGGTTTAGTCATAACCTGTAACTTGGTTGCTGAAAAACAACATCAACAACAATAGCATCAATGGCAAAGCAGCTTTGCTTGTACTTTGCAGCTTGTATTAATACAAACATTTTAGAACCATAATATTATGAAGGATAACAATAGAGTAACTATCACAACTATTAGGAATAACAATATTATCTGTGTAATACTGTACTTTTTTTCAATTTCCCACTTACTCATATTTTTATGAGATTTTATTTTCAAATTACAAAATTTTCACATTTTATAAGTTTTTCATTAAATTAAAAAGCATTTTCCTAACTGTGAGTTGTGCTGAGGGTGAGTTACTTACCAGCTTAAAAAACACTAATATGAAATTAGTAAGTATTAATGCTATACCATACCCCAGAATTGAGAATCATAATACACTGGTCAAAATGGTGATGTTCCATAGTGGAAGTAGAATATAACTGAGCCAGAGGTGAACATGATCTGAAATAAAATTAACAAACATTAAAATTTATAAATAAATAAAAAAGTATAACCTATCTCTTTCTTTTTATTACTTTTATTATTATTTCTTTTTATTATTAACCCATGTAATATTTTACGTTATGAATCCATGTTTATTTATCTAAACCGTAATTCTATTTGTACTTTTCCTGTTCAGACTGTTCAGACTGTTCTGATCCTGTTCAGACTTTAAGTTATGCTTGGCGACTCTATGAGTGCCAAACCTTTACATAGTTTTCTGTGACTTTACCTTTTGATGTAATTCGTGCTACAACGACATACTTTTTGGTCATGAATCTTCTTCTTTATTGTATTTGTATTTAATAATTATTTAAATTTGTACAATGTACCTATACAAATGTACCTATGTTTCCATCTCACATTAGTAATTGCTCAGATAACATTTTAATGATACAGGATTCATAGATTTTAACCAGCAATAGCTAAAAATTCAAATTAATGGAGACTGGAATTTATGGGTCATATTAAAATATGCAGTTTGCATATATTACCTAGGAAAAAAACAAAAGTACCTTAGAAAACAAGTTAAACATGCATCAAGATGCTAGAAAAGGGGCACTGGAAACACTAGCAAGAGTATCATAAGAAAGATTATTTTTATTATTTAAGTTTTAAATGTATATTACATAATTATAAACATTTCCCTCCCTTTCCAAGGTGATTTTGTGAAACCAATCAACTGTGTAAAAAAGACTATTACTGTATGGGTATTTCTACCATTGTTCAAACTACTTTGATAATACATACAATAGACTTCAATAATAAAACATTCAATCTCATTAAATATACCAATTTTATTAATTAAAATTGTATTAAAATGTCATTTAAAGTAATACAAATATAAGAATTAAAACAAACTTTCAAATGGCTTCAAAAAATCACTAAAATTACTGAGACTGCAAAATAATTAAATTAACAATGATTTTGAATCAATTTCATGAAATATTATGAAGTACCTTGTTAAAAATTAGTTGTTAAACTTTGCTGAATGCATCTAAATTTGTATTATCAATCCAAAATTTTAAGCTACATCAATTCTATACTCACATTAGCCAACATTGAATAACGTATTCAAATACTTATTTTACAAAATAAATAGAAACTGTCTTACTTAATTTGAAAAGAATTATTGGTTCCTCTGTGATCTAAGTCGTGGCATAAGCATGCTATCAAAAGAGCCAATGTTTCCACTTCTCCAAACACATGGCATAATTTAGTAATCTACACATAGCAAGAATAACAGTAAATTATTCATGACAAGAAATACTAAATTAATAAATTTCTTTGCTAATTTTAATATAAAAATACACAGAGTATTTTTATGTAAGATTTTCTTGGAAAGCTAACAAATTTTTATTGTATATGGGGGAGGGCGGATAACAAAAATTAGAACCTTCCTATAACTAAATATCACTAAACATCATTAAGTCTTTTGCAATTGTCAGTTGAAGTAATTATGACTTAAATTCATTCTAATCACTCAGTTCTTTTGAGATATCAATCTCTCTGCGGGAAAGTAAAAATTTTAATGTCATGAGAAGTTTCGTGATAACTCATAAGCAATGATGTTAATCACTTTCTGGTTAAAATTTATAAAACATTCATTTATTTCGTTATAATAAGAATATTTATGTTTTTCACAAATTTAGATTTAAAAAAATGTGCAATATTTTTAAATACATGAATCAATATCTTAATAAGCCCTGGACCTAGGAACTAGAAATATACACATGGTTATCTTCAGTAATGTAAAAAATAATCATTACAAATTTAAAATTAATCTGATGAAAATTGGATTTGTATACAGAATAGACTTTTGATTCTTTATATAGATTCAGTCTATGAATATATTAAATAAGATGAAATTATAGAGCTAAGTAAGGGAGGTTGACCTTTTAAGCTCAATACATTGAAATTAACTTGGATTAGCCAAATATGATAAAAATGAATAAATGATACTCTTTGTTGTACATGAATTGAAAATAGAGATTACAAAGCTTCAGATACGATGTCTCTGGAGTATTTTTAGCAATAAATAAATGGCTAAATAGATAGAGGAACTCCCACATTCAAGAAAACAGCCAAAATTGCATTGTCTAATGTAATTAGAAATTATTTTTTTTTTATGAATCACAAAATGAAAAACAAATGCAATCAACAGTGTGATTCCTGTATTCCAATAAAAACAAATCTAAAATAATGTATATCTATTCTTTTGCTTATTTTTAAAAATCAATCAAAATTCAAGAGTTCTAGAAACTTCTTGAATTTTGTAGATTGGAAGAAGATTTGAATTTTGTAGATTTAAGAACTTCATGCATTACATGCTTTTTCCAGAACTTTCCACAGAGGGTATATAAGCTTATCATGTTCAGTTGAGTTCTTAATGTGATATGAGTAAAAATATCTGCCATACTCAATATAGAACCCAACATAAATTTTTCTTCTGTTTATATATACCAATACCCTTTAAGCTGTATTATAAAACAATTCTGGATGAAAAGTATAAAAAATTTCAAATTTAGATCTGCAACATCTGCACGATACGTCAGTATGTACAGATGTTGCAATCAGATCATGCTGCAATCACTCTATTGAGCGAGTATGCAATCAGCATATTGAGTCTGATTATTGTATACTCACCCAGTAGAGTGACTGCAAACATTACATTGTCAATAACTTTAAAATTTGAAGTCCGATTCGGACAAAGTAATCTGCATGCTATTATTCCATAAAAACTGAATAATTTAAATAAAAAGGGAATATTGAAGCCTTTCCTTAAGTACCTTATATCATCATCACACACACATCAATCTTTTCCCATTCAAAATATGCAAAAAGGGTGATACTTCAAATCAATCTGTAATGAGTAACAGAGTTGCTCACCATTTTTTAAAACTAAATGGATATTAACATGTTATTAATCAATCTTAAATGCCTGCTCAATCCTGCTGAGAGGATGTTAACTTTTGGGATTGATAATTCATACATCTTTTCACTTGGCAACTATAAAGGTTCCTCTGCCATATCTAAGGAATAATTAGAAGAAAAGAAAGTGGATTGAAATTATAAGTTGATTAGTCTGTAGGATTTTTAAAGGTTAGAACTAGCTGACCACATGAAACTGTTTCAACTTTAATATTTATATATTGTGTATATGCAAGTGCACAAATTGAAGGGGCTCAGTATCAGAAGGATGTGACAACAAAATGATTGTTAGAAAGCATATAAATTTTGTATCAAATTAAAAATCCAAATTAAAGGATAAATACAATCATTACAAAAACAGCATTTTAATAGTTCAACGTACACCATTATGATATGCTCAAGAAATATGTCTACTATCAGTCATTTGATACACTAAAAAATGAATTCCATAATTGTATATACTGATGAAATCAATACCTACGAATAAGATAAAATCATATACTAAAATGAATTACTTTAACTTACTGTCAGGACAGCAAACATCATTTGACCAACATTAAATGCATGCCTCCAGTTGTGGTACGTGACATGTCGATAATTTTTCCTGACACTTAATAGCCATCGACATAGAACCTAAAAAATTTTTAGAAATTATATTTATGGTTTAAACTACATTTTTATTGACAAAAAGAATAGAAAAAATTAATTTTTAGGTACATTTCTACAGAAAATCTAAAAAATAAATAATTAAAATTTTATAGCAAGTACAAATAAATTATTAAAAATGTGGTTTATTCCAATATGTAAAAGAACAAAATCAACTGCAATTTTTGACACAAAAATATGATAATTCTATGACTAATAAATAACTTATTTCTAGTTTCACATATTTCAGCATTCATTAAAAATTGTCAAAGCATGAACAGTAATTTGAGGATATTTTGTAATATCCTAATAGCATTTCACACTGGGGACAGCGATTTAAAATGTCTATACCTAATAAGTTCTTAAAATGTGGCATAAAAATATGCATCATATAGTTGCATACATTAAGAATACACTAAAAATACAGCAAAACCTGTATAAAGCAACAAAAAGGATTTTGCACAATTGGTCACAAATCACTGGAGTAAGTGGAGAAGAAACATTTTGTTAAATACATGCTTATTATTTATACATTCCGTTTTGAGGCCAAATGAACTGTAATAGGACAAAATTGCATTCATATATTAAATATTTGAATTGAAATTAAATGTTCTTAAAATAATAAGGAAGTCTACAAGATTGAACAATTATACTTTGTTTTTATTAATAAACTAGAATGAATTAATCAGCACTGAGCAGTTCTAAATAAATACCTGCTATGTAAATAATATAGATACGAATAACACCTCAATATCCAAATCACCCGCTTCTAACCAAAATTATTCCAACCTTACATTTTAATCCAAATCTTTTAGTTTCAATTCAAGTGTGGTTGCATGTAATAATTTGTCATGTATCTGCACAAATGTCCACTGCTTCTCATAGCAACACAAAATTTGTGATTCGTAATCAGAGAAAGAATGGAATCAAACATCTGGATTTTTATGTTTTCGGTAAAAAATTAACAGAAAACCGGAAAATAGAGTAATTGAAAACAAGAAAGATCAATCATGCATAAAGCAATGATTATGAAACACTTTCCAACAGCAATGTGGTTTTATTTAAACATCTCTAAACTGCAATACATTCATCGGTAGTATTTTTAAAGTTATCACAATACTACATTAATTTATTATATTTCAAAACTTAAAACTTCATTGAAAATAATGAAATTTATTCAAATGACGTCATTGAAATATTGCCTAGTTTAAACATCTCTAAAATGCAATACATTCTACCACACTATAATAATTTATCATATTTGAAAACTTAAAACTTCATCGAAAAAAAATGAACTTCATTCAAATGACATCATTGAAATATAAATCGCCTGGCTCTCTGTTGTTGTTGTTGACACCCAGACAGTCCGACCTACAAGAAAGGTGTTGAAAACCCAGGCCGTCCGGCTCGTCAACAAGGACTTGAGCATCCATTTGGACGGCCGGGAAGGAATTAGCCGAAACCAACTCCCAACTTCCATGGCTTTCGTCCGACGGTCCAGCAGCGTTTATTTTGAGAATCAAAAATTTACAGGAGAGTTTACATAATATGTTTCACATTTTTAAACAATATAAAGTTTAAACAGTGAAAGACACATTAAAACGGATTACAATAATTCTTGAACAATTGTTACTTCAACTGGTGCACAATGAGAAATAATACAACAAAAACAACAACGAAGACAAAAACAAAAACTAAACCAAGACAAACAGCAACAAACGAGGCACAATCAAAACACAGCAAAACACAGATAAAACAAAGACAAAAACAAAACACAGACAAAACAAGGCAACCATACAAAGAGAGGGTAACACCTCCAGGGAAAAGGACAACAGGGGACCACCGACCAAAAGGGGGAAAAGGGAGAGGCTCACAAGCTGATCAGGAAATTTGATTAGAGATGTCTCTAGCAATGAGAACACAGTTTTTAATTTTATCTATAAAAGATTTATTTGAACTGACTCTTGAGAACCAGGCTGCGCAATTGGCAGGGGAGGGTTTAGTAAGATGAAAATTTTTTGTATGGGGACAAGAAAAAACAAAATGGTCGGCAACAAGAAAGGTGTAGAAGACCCAGACCGTCCGACTCGTCCAGGGGACTAAGAGCACCTATTTGGACGGCCGGAACAACAAGGAAGGTGTAAGGTAACTGGTTGGACGGTCGGGAAGTGCCACCAATTTAGACCGGAACCCAGTGGGGGAGGCATCCACAGGGACCGTACCCTCCTTCCCCTACCACCAATCTCTCGGAAGGACTTTCGGACCCACATGTTTAACGTTATCGTACTCCGCATGAACACGGCGGCAGTTTTGGCAGCGGCTGGAATCGAACCCGGGCCTACCGAGTGCAACTCCAGCGAACTAACCAATGGGCTACCGCGCCCTGCCTGGCTCTCTGTGTAAAAACTGTAAATATTTCATTCATACACTTTTATTCCATTCCTCTCATTCATCACAATACTACAAAAATTTAATTTATTTAAAATTTTAAAACCATAGAGGTACAAGAAATTTAACTCTATGCTTGAAACTTCATGAAAAATTCTGCCTTAAAATCGTCTGCTTCTCAGTGTAAAAATCAATGAATGTTTCATTCATATCAGCTATATTGCAAACTCTAGAGCTAAATAATTTTATGTTAAAGAAATTCAGCAATTCTTATACAACTCATCCTACATTGTGATGTGTTTTACATTCTCCATAAATGAAAATTAGGCTTTGTTGTAGAAATAATCAAAGTTTGATGATCATTTAAACTCAAATATATTATAATTGTGTTATTTCAGAATGTTGATGCACAGAAATTAAGCAAAAATAAAGTGATTTTAGGATGGATATAACACTAAATATAAATTAAAAATAACTTTAAAAATCGTGATTTTGACACAAGATGGATGGTATTGATCATTTAAACTCAAATATATTGTAATTGCATTGTTTCAAAATATAAATGCACAGAAATTAAGCAAAAATAAAACGATTTTAGAACGGATACAACACTAAATATAAATTAAAAAGAACTTTAAAAATCGTGATTTTGACACAAGATAGATGTCATATTACTTTCCCTGCAATGCATGGTAATGTATAGGGAAAGTATTGGAATCATGTCGAAAATCGCAAGTTGAGTTTTCGACGAATCTACACGTTTCGAGACCTCTAGAATACGAAAAAACCATTTTTAGCGTGAGGTCTGTGTGTCTGTCTGTCTGTGTAGATTTTGTATCCACTCTAACTAAAAAACTAATTGACCGAATTTCATAAAATTTGGTAGGTATGTCACTTGTGGGCGGATCTGGTGCTGATTAGTTTTGGGTACGATTCGGGATAAAATAATCCGCCTTTTTTTGCGAAATGGCCCGCAAAGGCTTGTATCCACTCTAGCTAAAAATCTAATGAACCGAATTTCACAAAATTTGGTAGATAAGTCGCTTGTGGATCACTCTGGTGCTGATTAGATTTTGGTACTATTCGGAAAAAAATAACCTGTCTTTTTTTGCAAAATGGCCCGCAAAAATTGCCAAAATTTAAAATAAAGAACTACGTATGCTGAAATATATCCATTAAATGCTCGTTTAATATTTTACCGAAGAAAAGAATAAGACCAACCCCATTACACTAGGACTAACCGTTCTCGAGATATTTTAGTTTTTTTGTATTTTCTCTACGCCATGTTTGAAAATAAGTCCAGTTATCAAATGAGAACGAAAATTGAATTAAAAGTGAATTAAATTTAATTAAAATAAAGAGAACGTGAATATAAGTCTGCAGAGAAAGTCATGTGCTGCCCACATCAGATTTTTTTTATTTTGAAGTGGGTCACGTGATTTCTTCATATAATATGGGTGTAATTATCATTTCAATTTTTATTTAAAAAAATACCAAACATATTTTCTAAGTATTTTTTCATATTTTTTATGGGATAATTTGAATATTTCCTGAAACTTTCGAAGCAATTTGTGAATTTTAAGTTCGTTTAAAAAATGTTTGAAAAATTAGGTCCCATAGGGTTCAATGTATTTCCTTTTTCCAACCCGGGCTCAGTGCAAAACTAATTCGGTGGTATTATTCATTTATATTCCCATAGGTTCCACAGATCGTCTGAACATACTAAATTATCATTCTGATAAAGTCATTTTTACAGCAGTTATCATGCAAACGGACAGACAGACAGAATGAACAAAGTCATAAACACTTTTCAACTATATTGTAAAGTGTTAAAAAATGTGTTACAATGTGAAGTTATACACTCATATTTTTGCCATGCTATAGAATTGTACTAATCTTCATTTTTCGAATGTAGGGAAATAAGAAAATGAAATATAAAACATATATATTTCGATGTACATAACTAAATAAATATGAAGGAATTGTTCTATGGATTTAGGTCTAAGATAGGAAGAACATTTTTCGATTTTTTTTATTATAGCAAGATGGAAAGTCTGATAATATTTTCAATTGCTACGGAACCAATTTATGTGCAAATCACTCAAAATCGTATTTTAACGTTAAATAACTAAAAAAACAATTTGAATTACACAAAAAACCCACCAAGGTCTGTCGTCCTGGAAATTCAGTTAACCCTGCACCGAATTTTATAGCTGTTCAAAGCTTATATTTTCAGTAATACAAATGACACATGCTCAGACAAACATATTCTTTTATTTAGTAAAATAAAAAGTTTATTTTTGAAGGTATTGGAATCATTTCTTTTCTAAGGAATTCATATTTTGGAGTATTGGAAGAATTTATTTTCAAATATGAGAAAAGCTTGAGGAAACTCTAAATTATATTGTTTCTTTGTAGAGATGCCAAATTAAAATTGATGCAATTGTGATATAAATATAAATTTAAGATGGCAAAAGTTGCACTGTTGATTTCATTAATTCTATTACCAAACTTCATACAGCATTTCATGTGAGCATATACCTTTTCTATAGATACTAAACAATAAAAAAAAGGTTTTAGACATAGAAAAATGTTAGGTTACAGTTGGCCAGAATAAGAAAATAATTTGGAGTAAGAAACATCATTTACTACTGTCAAGCAAAGTTTTTATAATTCCTTAAATGAGCTAGGTTACAATTTCTAAATGAGGCAGCTTAAAATGCATTCAGGCTCTAGTCTCCATTTTATAATCTATATATATATTCATTAGAATAAGTGACATTCATTCCATTGCACAAATTTAACATTTAAAATGTATATTCAGCTATAAAATTAATAATTTTGTAATTAAGAAAACTAGACCTAAATTAAAATAAATCTTTATATAAACACAGCATACTATAAAATTTAGGTGCCAACTGGTTTCAAAGTCAAAAACAGCTTTCTTTTTCTCAAGACAATCAAAAAGTGCAGCCTCACTTATTCAAGCAAGTTTAGCTTAAATCAGTAGGGTTACACTTTTTGCTTAAAGTAAAGAAAAGTCTATTTTATGTAGTTGGCTTCTAAATTTCATTGTATTTTGCATTTATACAAATATCTTATATTCATTTATAACTTTCAACAGTATTATTTAAGCATATTTTAAAAGACTAGTCTTATGCTAACTGTTCAAATATTTCACCCAAATTATGGCCAAAAGGCAATATCTTAAGCATACACTATTCTAATATAGTGTGAATGGGTTGATTTGTTTTCTTATCTAAAATAAAACATAGAACTACAGTATTAATATAGGTATACATATTTCCATCTATTTTTCTACAGAGCAATTTGTATGAAATGGGATATTTCTTGCTGAAATTTGTATTAAAAATCTAATAAACACCATAATGCATAAATTACTTAATTGCAAAATTTATGAAAGTTCAAAGAAAAGATTATGAGAAGAGTGCATAAGTAAAAACACTGCAAAAACATAATTAGCATGCTGTAGAGAAAAAAGAAAGAAAACAAAGATTGATACACTGTAAAACTAGTAATATTAAATAATTCGAATTTATTAAAATATGTGCTAAACAAACACATAAGCTATAAAGTTATATAAAATAAAATATATTTTTTTTCCATAGTTTTCACTTAATTTGCCATTTTATGTTTCTTCTAATTTTTATATCAAATATATATGTAAAGCAGCAACTTATGTCACAGTACTTTCTGCTTTCTCAGCTGTTATTTATTCAATAGTTTGTAACATAAACTAGATATAATTTGACCTGAGGTCAAACCATGACCTTAAAGAATGATGTAATGTCAAGCTTTGCAAAAAATAAATAATTTTTTTTTTATATTTGCAGAAAAATATTTTGGAACTAGTTCTTTCTCAGGTTTAAATAAATATGCGGGAATGTTCCCAAAATGAATTTTTATGTATAACATGGCCATAAAATGCATAAAACAAGAACTACAAAAAATATTATACCAGTAAAATAATTAACAGAACAGAGCAAAACACTAAAATAACAGTAAGAGAGACACAAAATATTAAAAAAAATGATTATTACTTCATATTTGATATGAAATCTTTCAATTAGATCCAAGTCCATAAACATTCTAAGGCATGCTTTAAGCATATCTTCATCATCTAAGCTAAAATCATTAAACTTCAAGTCCTGGAGCCTGTAAACTTGTGTAGAGGGTATGACACATCTCTAAAAAATAAATCTTTAAAATATTTGAATTTTGATAATAGAAAACTATAAAAAAAAGTTAACTAGAATAAAAATAGCTAGATAAAAAGATAAATAACTAAAATGTTAAGAAAAATAGCTTTACCACAAAGAAAATTGTTAAGAAATGTGCCTTATGTGTCAACTGTGCCTTACATACAGAAGCGAATTAAGATGATTGGAGGCCACTGGTGGTAAAAATTTCAAAGCCCTTAGACCTAAGCCCCCTTCCCCTCCCCCCCCCCAAAAAAAAAATGTGTAAGGAAATGATGACTTTTTCAGAAAGATTTCAATATTAGATTTTTAAAAGGTTGCTTAGAACAGCAATATGTAGATAATAATAAAATTCAATGTTTCAAGAAATATCAGAAATTTATTCAAAAAATTTAACAGTAACTAAGAAAAGATATGACATGAGAAATGAGATGTAAGAAAAGACTGAGTGCTTAAAAATGGTTTTCTATATGAATTTACGTCATGATTTCTCTTTGGCAAATTCATCAATTATTTTTGCAGTTATTAATTAATTTCTTGTTCTATGTATAATATGGCTATGTTGTTCAATCTGTCTTCTCTCATCGTAATCCTTAAATAGTTTTTAATATGTTTCAAAACTGAAAAAGATCTTTTACCTGATGCATTTGATATCGGTATTGTTAAAAATATTTTCCAAATAATTGATACGTTAGGAAAAGTTGAAGACATTTCTCTTGCAGCTGGATAAATTTTTGATGCGGATTTGATGGTATCTTTGTTTTCTTGTGGAAATATTAAGAACCGTTCTAGTTCATTATCAAAATTAGAAATATCAAAGTCATTTTTGTAAAAATCCTTCAGTTTTTTTATCGAGATTTTTTTTTGCTTCAGTTGGTAATCTTTGATCAAAAAACACCCTAAAATGTTCTATAACAGCTTCATACATCTGAGTTCTTTGAGATAGTTCTGCCTTGGTACTATCGCACATGACATACATGTATAATGAATTGACAATGAAATTTTCCCTTCTTGCAAATTCATGACAGAATTCTTTGTTTTCATTGAAAACATTTTTCTTTTCTGTGGCCTATGAGCTTGTCCATCTACATCAAATGATAGCCCTAACAACACAGTTGCTTCTTTTTCCACTTTACCAAATTCTACTCTAAAATGTTTGATAAAATTCTCTAGTGACCTTAATAGAATAGAGCCTTTGAATAGTTCACATTCCACTGATTGCAGTGATTTGCTAGTAGCATTTATTCTCTGTAGAATAGTATTCCAAATCACTGTCATCAGGGCGGTTTCATATCTGTCCATTTTTTTTTTCAGAAGTTAAGTTACCTTGACTATTGTGGTCTTTTCTTCTTTGGAGTCACAGATTTCAGCTAAAGCCTTTTTTATATAGGTGTAACCAAGTTTTATTGCCCATATGGCATCTGCTCTTGCTGACCATTTTGTGTCTAAAACTCTCTTCACTGAGACTGTGTGGTCACACTTTTCTAGTTTTTTGCACAAAACTGTTTGCTTTTGAAAATACTAGCCAATTTCTCTCTTTCTTGATTCCATTTGTTTTTATTCTATAAAAATATAGAAAAGTCCTCTGTAATGCACTTCATCTCTATATGTTGATTTCAATATCTCTATAATATTGATGTTCTTTGATTTTATTCTAAGAATATAGTCAATCATTGCATCTGTTAATATCATAGACCATAGGGCTATATCATCCAGTACTTTGATGTCTAAATCTGTGCGTCTTTCTGGACTATATCTCCTGCATTTTCACAATCACATTCTTAAGTAGCCCTTTCAACCTTTTGATTCTCGACTTGTTCTTTTTTTTCCTTTTCCTCTTCTTCGTTTTGTTCTCTAATGGGCCCCATTTCACTTATACATGCTTCAGAAGACATCTCGAAGCTAGGATTACATTTGGAGTTATCAGAAGTAGATGATGAGGACAGCTCCATCTCTGTACTGACAACAAAAAATTTATGCAATGCATTTTTCGGACTTTCAGCAATTTCCAGGTTTCGTTTCAGCTTTTTTCTTTTTTCTGCCCCGCTTTGATAACACTTCATTTTTTTGCCCCGAAAAAATAGTTTTTGCCTTTTCTAATCAATTTTGGAACCTATTACGTACTTAACTAACGTTGAGTAAGTAAACTGTACTAACAGTAGTCAACAAATGGGACCACTTCATTATCATCTACTATGTACTACTATTTACTTACCACTAATAGTACAATGAAACTCAGAGACAGACTCAACTCTTTAAAATTAAACTTGAGAATATGCAACAAAACAAAAGTTTTTTCCACTTTCCAGAATTATTTCAGTTCAACCTGTTAGAACTCGAACACAATGGATTATATGAGTGCCGCAAGAGTTGTAAGAGTGACACAAGAATGCAGTAATGTCAACTGTGGTTAACTGACTACCGATCACATAGTGCAGTCGCCATTCTTAGTGGGAATTCGTGCATTTATTTAAAATGATTCAAATGCAACTTTTCATACTGTTCAAGAGATTTGTAAAAGTTGTTCACTTCTTATTATTAAGATGCATATTTGACATTATAGTATACTTGATGTAGATAATAAATTAGTTTAATGTGTATATAACTATAACATAAGAATGGAAGGCAATGAAATACTATTCCATGGCATTATATCTCAATATTTACAATCTGATATTCAGATAATTCTGACATTTTGATAATATAAAAATTGCTGAACATAAAAAGAAGAGAAATGAACATTCAAAGCAGGTTTAATTAAATATCACACTGCCCAAACTTATCCTAATCAAATATGTACGATATTCAATTATAAGCAAAGTAGAACTATCCATAATTTATTAAATTAATGATGTTGATACCTTTACTTCGCAAATAATTTACTGAAATATTGAAACTATTAACAATTTTAGTTATGAGTCTTTTGCTTTTGAATTTACATGTAGAATATATGAATAATATTAAATATAGAATCTATCCCTTTTTCTGTTGTGGCAGTTTTTAACTAGGAATCTATCGAGCTCGGGGCAGTTTGGATATTCGGGGCCTCTGGCTGCTGCTAGTTTTGTCAGCTATTTAATCCGCACCTTCTTACATATGGAGTAAAAAATAGTTTCACATTACAGATTTTAAAATTATAGAAATTCTACTATAGTATTGTTAATATGCACAATTTACAATAGAATGGTTCACTCCTACAAAAACAGGAAAATTCTTAATTTACTTTGGCAATGGATCAGTCAAATAGATAAATTAGATGTATTTATGATGTTTAGTGTCAAAAAATACTATCTGAATACCCATAAAATTTGGTTTAAATAATAGTTTTACAATAATTCATCAAAAATTGATAACAAACACATATGCATTTCCTGGGAATTATCATTGTTTCTTTGTAAAGAATGATGTATCAAAATCTTAAATTTCAAATATTTGTTTTCATATATCAAATAACAAAAATTCTATATAGCTCTAGATTTTTACATGATCTATCTAATTACAAAAATTTTCAGTTGTCAAACTTCGACTTATGCATCTCAAAATATAGCAAAAGATACTAATTTTTTGAATGCATTAGACAATGTAATATGTTCTATAAAAAATCATTTTTCTAATATAATATTTACCAGTGCCATACCAACAAAATTCACTAATATCAATACTAAGAAAATACAATGTGTATTAATATTATCATTAATAATATTAATACATTGCATGCATTAACTGGCATCATTGCATTAACTGGCATCTTTTTCACTGCTAAATAATGCTTTTGAAAATCATTAAATTCAAATGCAATATAAAATGCGGTTTTAAAAATGAAATCTAAATTCATTACATACATGTTATAAAATTAAAGTAAAAAATAAATTTATGCAGATTTACTAATAGTATAGAATGTATTAACATTAAGATTCATTGAACATAATATGTTTTAATCCAAATTAGTTTAAAAGTTATGAACATTTAAAGCCAAAAATTCGATTTTTGGCTTTAGAATCTGTTTTATTTCAGGCAAATGATATGAAAACATGTGTTTTGATGAAATGGCACATATTTTGTCGAGATGGAAAAACAGCTATTTTGCAAAGTGAATTTCATTTATAAGCTTTCAAACTTTGCAAATTTAAAAGATCTTGTTCCAATGTCTCTATTTTGGTATTATATTATCATTATGAGTATTGTGCTAAAAATGTCAAAATTCTGATGAAAACTTGCTGAGATAGCATTTAATGTTTTTAATTTTTCTTCATGGGTAAAAGAGCTTTTTCTTTTCATTCTGAATTAATCATAATGCTGGTTTGTTTCCTAGATGTGAGGTGTTCTGAAAGGAACAAAAAACATTAGTTTGATAATTTTTAATATCAGCTTCTAATTATGTCAGAGCTTAGTTTTGATTACTATACATTTTAGCGTGAGCTAACGAAGTCTGTGCCGTAGGATTACATGCATCCTGCATACTTATTTAGGGTATATTACACCTACACAGCAAGTTATTTATTTGTTGTTCTAAGCAAGCGTACTGAAAAGCGTTATTTCAGTTTTGAGAATTCACAATTTGGGAATTTGAGATTATTCAATTTTAATCAGAGTTTGCATTCTAAATTCCGGGCAGTCTTGCACATTTTCCAGTAATATATATAAAATAGCAAAATAATCAATTGAATAATAAATATAAATTATAACATAATAATACTAACACTTAACTGCCTTGCTTCTTCAAGAGGAGCTGTAGCATGGTATGATAAGACTTCTATGGTAACTCTTGTTTTTGCAATTGCTCTCATAGCTTTTTCATACATCTGAGTATTCTGTATGCCCATGCCACAAAATATAGCAAATGCCTAAAATCAAAATCAGTAAATGAAAATTCGAAAGATCAAACCAGTTGAAACAATGAGTAAAACACACTTTGTGCAAATGATAAGGAAAACTTAAGCAGCATGATAATTAAGCATAAATAAAAAAGAAATAATTTTATTTGTGATTGAATACATTGCTCAACTTTTCCTTAGTTGAAAAGATGTTTTCAAATACAAGCTTTACACTTTCAGTGAAAATAATTTGAAAAAAATAATGATGTGAAAATAATTTCACATAAATAGACTGGAAAAAAGAACACAAAAATGCAAGTGTTTATTTTTCAAAGTTATCCAAATCATAACATGAAAATTTGGAATTCTTAATTTAATTATAAACAGAAATGATATTTGCTAAAATTTTCAGAATATTCAAAATAGATTTCTTTTTATTATAAATCGTAAAAAAATGCAATTGCCAACATGAACCCTCTTTCAGTAAATAAAAAAAATATATACATCCATATTAACCATGGATTGAATAATAGGTGTTCTCATCAAATATTACTAAAAATACCATATAAGTAATTTCCGAAACCAGTTTACTCATGGCATATGTCCTGTATAATCATTACAATGGTATCAGTGTTTTGTTTATCAGAAAGCCACAACACTTCGAGTTGAGTGGTATCTTAAATGGGGATTTATAAAAACATAAGTAATATAATATTTCTGTTTATAAAAAATAAAAAAATTAAAATGTTAAAATCCATGATAACGTCTTTTAATACTATGTTAAATAAAATTAAATCTTATTCATACAATAAATGTGATCAATCAATTTTAAATTCTGACAAAACAACTTATGTTTAACAAACTTGTGTTTCTCTTTTGCGGCAGGATCTTTTCGACTTGGTGTAGGCTTTCCTACACCAAGGGGATTGGAAACAACAACACAAACCTTTGTTTATGAAAAGTAAAAATATAAATAAATTTAAACATTAGAATCTGTGCAATGTATGTAGTGAGATACTGATTGACATGCATGCCATTAGCATACTCTACAAATCACTACTATACTCAGCAAACACCAAACCAGTAGCACTGTGGATGCTACAAGGGACTTTCTACTAAGTCGCCGGTGATTGGATTGCCAGATCAAGCACCTGATGTGAATTTTGGTGACAGAGAATTATCGTAAAAAAAAAAATTACTTTCGCAGTATTCTTAAAGTGCGATTGATTATATGTATACCAAATGTAATAAAATTATATTTGCTTAAAAATGTGAATATAAACTCATGTATGTACATATAAAATTAAGAAAAATTATAAAATGAACATAAATTAATTGGTTCATAATGTCAATTCAAGGAGTTTTAGAAATCATGCTAACCATATTTATTCACTAGCAGCATACCCGTTCTTTATACAGAGTATATAATATAAAGAAACTTAAAATTCACAATCATGTGCAAATTCCTACTGTATACAAAATGACATTTTTAATTAAAATATTCTGTTAAAATATTTAATACAATGCTCCTAAAAAAGAGTTTAAAAATATCTGTTCTTGCTATACAAAATTATCTTCACGGGCAGATCTGAAGAATAAAACATCCTGGCCCCTTTTGTAAGCAAATTAACAAAAAAAAAGGAATTGAATCAATATATGTAAAATGAAAGCATTAAAATTGTATAGGACCCGTACTACTTATATAAGCGAATATTAGAAGATATAACCTGTTTTAGTACATTACATGTATAAATTGAAAATATCAATATACCCGTAAATGACTCCAATACATGTCAGAATGAAAGTACTGTCATCAGAAGGATGTACTACTTATATTGTTGCAGATTGGAAAATATGCCAGTGTGTTAGAAGATTACCCGTATTACAATACAAGTCTCAAAAACCTTTGCAAAAAAAAAAAAACAGATCATGTAATAAATTGAAAATATCAATAATCCCCTTAATCTTTGTACCAGAAGGTAGTAATTGATTACAATATGTGCCAATATATATCAAAATATATGCCAATATAACTGTACTACTTATATTCTCGTAGATTAAAAGATATATCCATGCAATTGTAATGTGCACATTTTCGTTAATTTAGCGATAATTTAAAAAATCGCAAAATTTATCGCCAAGTGGGACTGTAGAATTGATAGTCTCATTTTGCGACAAACTGACAAAACATCATCACAATACTATCCCCTAACAAAACACAATTAATTTTATTTATTAAGTGCAATTTTATCAATTTCATGAGATTTTTATGGAGTTACAAACATTTTTATCAGTTTGGTGACCTTTTAAAAATTCACTAAATGTGTTACTAAGTAGGACGGTTGGACTGACGGACAAATGCTACCGAAACATCCTTTCAGTACTCTCCTCTAAAAAAACAAAATTAATTTCATTGATTTAGCATTGTTTTCATCAATTTGGGGACATTTCCATCAAGTTGGTAAAGTAAGAAAAGTTGCCAAGTTAGCGATATCTCGCCAAATTTGTAGATCTGAATTTGCAGATCTGAAGAATAAAACATCCTGATCCCATTTGTATATACTAAATGAAAACACTACAATTGTATTAGAAGATATACCAGTTCTACTCTTTTTCTGTTTCAACAATAGGATAAATGAATTTATTGGGTAAACACAATATATGAGTTTATTAGCTAAACACAATATATAAGTTTAAAAACTCTTTGCCAAAATAAATGAAAGTGATGTAAGCAGTCCGCAATTAATATAATTAAAAGAAAAATCAAACAGTTCATTTATAAAATATATTTTTATATCCATTTATTTATTATTTAAATCGAAAAAATAATAAAAATTAACTGACAGATTTAATTTAATTGCGTTTCTTAACATGATATAACATAGAATCTTCCTCATAAACTCAGAAATTAAATAACCATTTTCATTTCTTTTTACTTTTTATTATTGAGTAAAAGCTTGTGAAAAATAAACCATGGAGATAGATTTTCCATTTAAATTCATGTTTCAAACAATTCGTGCTTTCAGATAGCGACTAATTAGCGTAAAAATCTTCTACCAACCTCAGAAATAAAGTTTTAATTCACTTTTATGTTTTAAAAGAACAATTTTCAACCTTTTCATTTAGATAAACCAGAGTTAGAGAGTAGAACTCTTAAGAAAAAGTTTTGTTTTTCATTAATATCTCGACAACCCCTGGTCTTATAAACTCAAAAATTGAACTAAATTTATGGGAGGCTATTTCAAGGCTACCCATAAAATTTCATTAAATTCGGTTCAGCTGTTCTCCCGTGATGATGAGACAAACAAAAGTTTCATTTTTTACTAATGTCTTGAGAACCACTGGTCGTAGAAACTCAAAACATAAGACTAAATTTTTAAGTGGGGCTATTTCCAGCCTCTCCACAAAATTTCATCAAATTCGGTTCAGCGGGTCTGCCGTGATGATGGAACAAACATACAGACAAACAGATTGTCAATTTTATTTATATAGATTACTCATAGTAATATAAATATGTCATATTTGATATCTTTTGTGGTATATTTTAGTTTCCTTTTGCACCTTACCAGGCTATCCCATCTTGCATGCACTATATGGATGTTCTAGTTTTGGAGAATAACTCGAGAATCGAAGCAGCTACAATGTCATGCCATTTTCTTTTATGTTTTTTTTATTTTTGTGATGTTTTTGCTGTTCAACCAAATTTGTATATCTATTTTCTTGTAGATGTCTTTGAAATGTTTTAAGTAGGTACATTATGATAAGGAGCATTGTTAATAATGATCACACTGTTTTGTTCGATATTCAAAGGTAGTTTTTCCCCAAACCAGGTTTCATATGATTAACCATTCATTTCCCCGTGATAGTATCTAACAAATTTTTTTGCCTTATAATATTTCACAAGAGTCCATGAAACCATCATTTCTTCGAGTGTATCATAATAAATCTGGATCCTTTTCTTGATGGGGCTTTCATTCCAGTTGACGAAGCATTTGAAAAAATTTGTTTTGCAGACTGAATTGTGGGAAATATTGTGAAAATAAACATAGTATATCAAATCACAGTTCAAAACTAAACTGATTAATAGAATAAACAATCTGAGGTTTGGCTTAGCTGTGAAAGAATAAAAAGCGTCTCTAATAAAACTTATTCAAATCTGCCAAATAAGCAAAAATAAGTTTATATTTTTTCTTTAGTTCAAAATGCATTTTTATCATGTCAGGTATGTATTTAGGGTGAAATTTTCTGAAAATTTTAAATCCATTTAAATTTTGGTTTTATCCTTAATAGTTTTAAAAATAGAAAGCTTGACTGAAAATAAAAAATAAATTTTAACTTCGCAAAAAATTGTGGTTTCCTGCATAGGTTTTCTACACAATGACTTCTCGCCAAAATCAAGCCAACTAATTTTACCATTTATGGGGATGAATGCAAATATTTCCCTTCACATTATATGCAAAAAATATTTACATTTTAAGTTAAATCTGTTTGATTTAATCTTTCTGCTCATTTTGTAATTGAAATATTAAAGAAATCTTTTTAAAAATGGTTTTTTTTTCACATTTTATGGTGCATTATTTCTTTTGGCGGAAGAATAAATCTTCTACCTTCTACTCCACTACAGGTTAGATGTTTGTCAAGTATAGCTCATTGACATTACATGCAAGCAAGAGCTATCAGATGGAGGCCGTTTTGAGAAAGAATTTTTAGCCATCATTTCATGAAATCGAATTTTTCAAACATAGTGACCTACCTATACTTTTGGAAAGTAGAGTTCAATATTTACAAAAGCTCTTCAATCAAATATCAAAGTTAGATTTTTATGAGAGTCATAAGATGCCAAAAAATTATTTTTCTTTAGCATCAATAGGATGAAAAATTTCAAAGTGGCCTTAAATGTCCTTGATCGATATTTTTGGAATCGGATATTTTTCGGCTATATAGTTCTTTATTCTGTTTATAGGGTTGTACGTGAATTTCTGTAGATTTAATGTTGATACTTTGGTCTTTATATTAAGGAGATGAAACTGAAACAAAAAGAAAAATGGAAAGGCTCTGTGAAACTCAAGAGTTAAAAAATTTTAGTGATATTTTTATCATTATTTATATGTACATTTATCTACAATATACATTTCAGATACCAATAACTTTTTTTCCACAGATGTTTACCTGGGGGGCATTTTAATATATACATATGAAAATCATGAAAACAGCAAATAGAAAACTATATATACAAAAATTTTTACCTCGAATAAATATTCATCATTTTTATTAAATGGGGTTCTATTAACTTTATTTATAAGCTGACTCACACCAACTATTTTTGAAGCAGCATTTCGAATAGGCATGCAGAGTACAGAATAGTGGTAAAAGCTGCTGTCATCATCCACCTAAAAACATGGGAACACCTTTAATCATATAATTACAAAAAGACCAAGCACATACATAATTATTACAAAACAAAAATGGCTGATCCAATAGTATAAAGGAGATTGCAAATAACTGATGTCACATTTTACTTTCAAATGCAGTCAAACATCATTAACACAAAGAGTTGGGTTTCTTTCTGCAAGAACAAATAGTTAAAAAAAAAAATGTGTATTGCAAATTATATAGAATTTGAATGCGATTGCAAAACCAGTTTGTGTTAAAACTAATTAAACAAAGTAATTAATAAGATAAAAATTATTAAGCATGCTCACATTAACAAGATTTAAACCATATTACCTTGCATAAAACTGAAATATATAAATATAACCTATTAAGGGATTCTAAAGATTTTTTAATGTGATAAAAATAATAATTTGAGAATGAAAATGATGATCCAGTATTCAAAATAAAGAAAAAAAAATGCTTAATTAAATATTAAGCAAATCTATTTTTAAAAAAAATAAATCTTATTTATGTAAAATAAATTAAATTTTAAACAAAACTAGTTATAAAAATATTTGAAATTAATAAACTAGAAACAGGTTGTGTTTAAAGTTGCATAATGAATAAAATGTAACTTACAGATGGATCAAATCTGTCATCTTGGTGGACATCAGGAATATTCAAAGTCTAACAAATAAAAGAAACAGAATTAAAACCATAAAGTAAAAAAATTGGATAAATACATTTTAATAATTTGCAATTACCTCACCAGTAGTGGCAACATAACCAGTGATTCCAACATTTATTGGGAAACGACCTTCAAAGGGGCTGTAGCAAAAAAAAAAAAAAAAAATGTTTTCATTGAAGATAAAACATTAAATAATAAAAAAAAGAAAATAAATAGAATACTGAATTATGTAACTTTATAGACACATTTATTTATGTTAGTTAATGCAATGTCTTAAAACATCCAAAAAATTGAATTTCAAGAAATGATATGAAAATAATGTAGGAATATCTATAGAGTAGTATTCTGTGGTGTTATATTGCATATGACATCAGATACTAAAAAAAAAAGCTGGATATTAGATTCATTTTTAACTTGTCATGATCCAATGGGATCAGACATTATTTTTACATTTAAATACCTATTTTAAATCAAGTTTTGACCATCACGGAATAGGAATTCAGTGATTCACTCATCCTTGGTGAAAATGCTCTTCAAGAAGCAATTCTAGGCCGGTTGTACAAGCGTGAGCTAAATATAGCTCAGCAGGTGTCCAAGACGTCAAAGAAAACAAAAATAACAACTAAAATGAGGAAGGAAAGTGACCGCCTTGACCAATGGTAACGCTATATCAGTACCCCTCAGTTACTAGGTGCAAAAGTCCATCGAGAGCTCTCTCTCGTTCTTCGCATGGGACAGTTACAAGTATGTAAAAAAAGAGAGTGCCTTTTCGAAGGGCAGGGAGGATGCTGGCCTCCCCTGTCAAAATGGTACGATATAATAATTAATGCTTCTTCCTAGTACAGCTAAAGGAAGTACTTCCATCAATTAATATAATTATTCAGCAGATTATCAATTAAAACCTAATTACATTCCTTCAGAGAAGCAGCATGCCAAATGCATCGGGAAAATTGGAATCGTCCCTTATCGCGTAACAGCGGAATGGAAGTACATCATACTGGGAGAGAATTAATCAGCAAGAATAAAATTCTAGAATAGACAGTGACGTCGAAAGGTGACATTATGTTTACAACATATGAAAGGTCAGTGGTAATGAAACAATTTGCCTACTTTGAGAGGGGCATGGAAATTAGCTAAAACAATTCGAGAATAATCTCCATGAATAAGACCTGTGCCCCCATCATAATGGACTAGAATAGTCATGCTGTTTATAAACAAATTGGTGAACATTCAATCATAATAAGACTTGTGCCTCTACTGTGATGGAGTTCCACTTACTATACCACCATGTGAGCCAACGTGAGTAGACTTTGATCTAATTTATAATTATAGTAATTGTACATAGGAGAATATTCCAATGAACTATTAAATCGACCATAAATAGATTTAAGAATATCATATTTAATAAGTTGATAAGTATATTTTTAAATTCTAATCATACTTCAGGGTAAACAAAGGAACTTATATCTTGTTAATCATATTATACACATAACTGTTTTAAATTAAATTGAAATTAAAATGCCATATTGACTATGGTGATAAACATTGATTTAATTAAAATTGCCCATATAATACAAAAGAAAGCCTGCATATAAAATTATAGACATATATAAGTATAGTAAAGGATAAGAATTATGAGTGTGTAAATAAGCAATTAACAATAATTGTGTATAATGATGTTTTTGTATTTATAGTATTGATAAAACCTGAATCCAAATGATAGTAAATAATTGAAGAAACTTCATAAGATGATTTGAATGCATATATAATACCAGTTATTGATGACACTTAACATTTAATAAATTAAGAATAATTCTTATTGCATAGTTTCACATCAAAGAATATACATATAAAGAAGGGAAGCTTCCATTGGGCTAATGTAAACACGAAATCCGGCGTATGCGCTATGAGAAATTGACGGAGGTATGCAGAGAAAACAACATTCCGGGGCCGCAACGCGTTGCACCTCAGCTTTACCTCCTATTTTTTTTTTTTTTAATGCCTACAAAATCTTTTTGTACAAGACTTTGTAACATAAAATATTTTGTTTTTCTTTTTTGCGGTATTGTAATAGTAATAATACTGATGTGATTTCAGTATAGACTATTTTTTCAAAGATTATGCAAAACTGATTACGTTACATATTCCTTTCTCATAAATTTTGTATAACATGATTTGTTAAATTTACAAAACAAACATATTTAGTTTTTCCTTAAATTTAGTAAAAATCTAAAATATTACCGTACTGTATGAATAAACTACTTCGCTTTAAATGATCGAGAGGTCAAAATTGTTCGTATAACATGGAAAAATATTTTATGTTATGAAGAAATTAAAAAAAGAGTATGGAATGCATTTGTTTTTCAATTTGTTTTCAAAATTATATTTTCTGAATTTGTTTTAAAATATTCACATTAATTTCATATTGATAAAAAAATTAGTTTTTTCACAGATTGTAAAATATATTGAAAACAGATGTTATTTACTTATTGATAAAAAAATTAGAATAAAATTTACATAGTGAAATATGTGATTTTTTCCTTAATGGAAAGGAAAACCTAATTAATCCTTTGCCTTCACTTATGAAATGGTATAAACATTATTTTTAACAGATTATTGTTTTATATATATTCCTTAATTTCAATAAAGAAAATGTTAAGAATGTAAAGAAAAAAAATTAAGGGTATAAACATATTTCAAGAAATAATTTTAATTCATAATCAAATTAGTTTTGAAAAGGATAACTCAAATTTGTATATTTTGAGTGACAACATTAACATATAGCTTTAAAATATATGAAAGTTTCAAACTACTATTCTGTGATTGAAAAATGAAGAAAATAAGATTTCTTTACACCGGCCCCTTTATAATCAAAAATCCAATTAGCAAATTAGATAAAAATAAAATTTCAGCTTTTTGAATTCAAAATTTATAAACTATTTTTAATTTTACTTAAAATTTAACACAACTAAAAAATACTAAATTGTATGAATTGAATATTTTGCTTTAAATGATTGAGGGGCCAAAATTTTTAAGCAATGGCAATGTTTCGGAAAATAAACAGTCATTCCACTCTTTATTTTATCAAATAATCCAAATAAGAAAAAGTCTTGTTAATTAATGTATTTGGAGACTCATTAAAATCAGTAGAAATTAAAAACATAGCATAGTCATTTCACAGTATAAATAATCTAATAGTATTTTATTTGTAATGCTATCTGCTTCAACACATCCAGCAAATCAGCCTGAACAGACAGAAAATTAAAAATAATTCTATCTCAAACAAGCTAATCAACTGGCTTATGTCAAGCTATTCTAATCAACTGGCAGTAGACTAGTAGAATCAAAATTCGAAGTATACAATGAATAAATATAATCATGATAAGAATCCTAAACGACAAGATCCCTTATTTCTAAAGGTGTTTATTGCGACTACATATGCATACTAAATAAAACAATAGATTAAATACTTTTAGGAAAAAAATAATTCACGTACCTTTTGTGTTTGCAAGAAACTCAGCAAATTGGTCATTTTAAAACAATTACAATCGGAAAATCAAATGTACACAGCCCAGAATTGTAATACACGATTAAATACATGTCAACCATGTAAAAGAAGTGATAAAAATATTAAATTAACAGCTTAAAATTGTAATAAATTCGGACCACGTGGAAATATACCACACACACACATTGACTTGCGATGAAGAAAAGAAATAACCCATTTCCCCCCTGCTTGGTACACAACTATTTCCCCCGAGCTAACGCGCATGTGTCACGGGAGTTGGAGTGAGATTGTGCGGGAGCAAATTCGCCTGTAAGTTTGCTTCACCTTTACACACCAAACATCGAATCTTTTGACGTCTTTCGTAGCCTTCCCCCGTTTGTTCACATGGTTATTATATATGAGCCCACCTCTGTCAAGTACAGATTTTATTTGTAGAATTATTTTCCACAAAATTATTGACTTAGCCTCTGAGCTATAGTTTGGTTATTCATTACTATGACTAGAATAGGAGTGTTGAAAGCCCAGACCGACCAGCTTGTCCCAGGACATGAGTAGCAGTTTGGACGGCCGGCAGAATGAAATTATAATAAAAATAAAAAATGAAATTAATCTTAAAGACTTTATTGTTTATAAATTCAATGTGATGTATTTCGTAATAAACTGTATTGGAGTGAGCTACTTAAACTGCCTGGTGCAGATTAATTTTATATGCAGAAGGGTGATCGACTTTCTCATATTTTAAATACCTCACAATCTAAAATATTGCTCATAGTCAAATTTGCCGATTTTTACAAGATACTTTGTTATGATAAATTAAATAATAATTTATAATTGTAAGATAAACAAATTTTATAACGAATAAATTCAATTGGTAATAAACTTAACAATGGAAGAATAAAATATGTGAGTTGTAAACGAATTGATGAACAAGGATTCTCGATAAATAAAATAAAGGCCAAATATGTATGTATTCTGCACATTGCAATCTGCAATTTATTTGTATAGGGAAATGAGACTTCCCCTCACAAAAATTACTTTAGTCACTGTGCTATACAGAGTGTCCCAAAAAGATTGAAACATGCTTTAATTCTTTAACTGTTGAAGATAAGTGAGCAATGTATATTGCAAAAATATTGAAAGTAACGTAGGAAATAAGACTATGTTAATGAAATAGTCCTCCCATTAATTTTTAAAAAGTTACACTTTTTAAATTTTTATATGACCCCCTTAGACAAATTGGGTCAATCAGAAAATTTTTATTTTTAATGCAACAAGTTCATTAAAATAAACCACATATCTGCATCTTTAAAATCAACTGAAATATGATAAAGTAAAAAATCTGACTTATGTCACTTTTCCATACCATGTGAAGGGTTGTTTCATCAGTGAAAATAGAGATCATTAACAAATTGACCATGGAAATTGTTTAGATGAAAAAAAGTACTTTAAAAGTACTTAAGAATCCCTGATTAAATCGTGAGCCTATGCGGAATTCGCAAAAATGTCTCCTATGTATTATCATCCAGTTTTATTTTTTTTGTGATATGTCACAAATTTACATTTATAATTTGATAAAATGTCCTCATTCACAATGTTCAATTTTCAATTAAATATAACTCGCTCAATTTTAAAGATACAGATATGCAGTTTCTTTTAATCTTGTTGCATTAAAAATAAAAAATTTCTGATTGACCAAATTTGTCTAAGGGGGTCGTATAAAAATTTAAAAAGTGTAATTTTTGAAAATTAATGGGAGGACTATTTCATTAACGTGAATCTTATTTTCTACCTTCTCTGATCGAAGATAGATGGCGCCACTCCGATTCCAGGACTTGGCGCTTTTCGACTCTTCTTTCAAGGCCTTGCCACAGGCCAATAGTATGGCTAGCATTTGCCAGTCCCGTTTGCGTGTGTACGGTACTTATGTCCACGTTCGTATGAATTATACTCACTTATTTTATTTAAATTAGCCAGTACATAACTGATAATGAACTTAAATTCTTGTACATCACCTTGCAGCTTAAACTTCTAACCTGCACTTCACAAACTGCAAACTTATTTTGTAAATCTCGTGAGTGATACAGACTTGTGCCTTCCTTTCGGCCTTATTAAGGAGAACTGTTAAACTGTGCAAATTCTTAAAGTTATACTCTGTAAATCATTAAATCTAAACTAATTTCAGCTATTTTTATTATTTTTAAACTGTAATTTAGTAAACTAGCCTTAACTTGTATATTTATAAAACTTTCCTCTGTCCAATCATTTTTGATTGGTCCTAACCTTAGCCCTTCCCTTTCCTACCTACTCGTCAGATCAGCCATCCAAGACAGAATCTTCACCTCAACTATGTTGGAAACAAGCAACTTCGACACGGCACCCTCCAAGAAGTAGTGTGCATATTGCTATATCTCACCATCGCACAAACTATTGGACTTGTTTCACATTCGATGTGGGGTTACGTGCCACGAGGCACAGGCACCCCGTAAATAAGCGTCTTGGCTTGGTTATTTTTCTACCTTACTTTCAACACTTTTGCAGTTTACATTGCCCACTTATCTCCAACAGGTAAAGAATTAAAGGATGTTTCAATCTTTTTGGGACACCCTGTATAGGCGGTACTACAAGTAATCTAAATTTGGAGAGAATATACCAATGATCATTCGATTATGTTATACTTACACATATGAATTTAACCACTGATTTCAATGAGAAATTAAATAGAAAATAATAATCAGAACTGGATAGTGTCTCTTAAATTATAAGATATTGAATAATAATGATTAAGGCTAACACATCATTGAGAGGATTTATATATATTTAATTATTAATTTTGCATTGAGCCCAAAGAGGTATATTAGACATGTATGAAATTTGCAATAATTCCTCGAGAGACATAGTGCCAGATGATAAATTATTAATGTATAGGTTTATAAAATCAAAATGTAAACAAAGTTTGATATGGTATTATGTCGTTTGAATATTATGATGAATTTTGATTTAGGTGTAATTGCAACATGAAAGATTTTCTTTCACGATATTATAAAGGTTCTAGAACACAATGAATAAATATATTTTATGTGTTTTAATAAATCGATGTGATACCCTCTTTTAGACCTTTCTTTTATGAACAGTGTGTATTGTTTTGATTATTAATTTTCAGAAGTCAAAGGTAAGTAATAGATTAACAGGCAATCTGATCCACTATACTATGGCCAAATTATTATTTGAATATAGTTTCTGACCAATGGTAAATTTTAAAATAATCTTTATAAATTCTGCCATTATTTACTTTACCATTCTGACATAACTTATTCACAACAATTCAGAATTCTGGAGCTTTACATTGTGTATGACATCAGATAGTAAAAATGAAGCTGGATATTGAACTGATTTTTAATTTATTTACAACAATTTATTTATAATACCTTCTTTTGTGTTGTGGCTGCCCAGACAGTGACTCAGTATTGTCTTTTATTATAGTAACATATCCAATGAATAAACCAATCTTTTAAATTACTTATGGGCAGAATTCTCATGGGTCTAATTAGTTTTTCTAAACAGACATTTTAAAAATTTAAAAATGCTCATACATCTAATGAATGGGAATTTTATGCCTTCTATCTATTGAACTTTATCATTTCATATATCCATTGAACTTTATTATTTCAGAATCAATGCAATTTAAATCCATTTAATTTTGTTTAAAATTTGTTTCTGCTATGGTTGGTAAATATCTATGATACTCAGCAAATTACACATTAGGCAATATCATATTGGCTGTATGTGACCAATAGTTATTATGGATAAGCAAAGTTAATTTCCATTGAAATCAACATTTAAATAAATATTGAGATCCCTTTTTCTCAAAAACTACAATAGGTAGGAAAATGAAATTTTGTACATATATGCAAAGTTGCACACATTGGAAATTTCAATAATTAAAATGAACTATACTAAAGTGAAATTAACTGCATATGCTCACTACATTTTATGCAAAGAGCATATAAACAACAAATTTGTACGTAATCAAAGTGTGTGCATTTGCATGCACGCTGATTCACAGATAATTTCCAGATAATTTCCAATTCATTTCCCTTCAGCCAATTCATTCAGAGTTTAATTTTATTTTGAAAAATTATTTTTGTAATGATTTTATTGATATAATTTATGAAGAAAATTTATTTATGATATATTTCATAAAGAAAATCATAGTCTACCTGATCAACTTCCTATTGTGATAATGGTCAAATTTGATAATTGCACCAAACCAAATTATGGAAACATTTGTTGTATTCTATTACTACAGTAAAATAAACTTAATATTTTACTGTAGAATAAACTTAACTCTATTACTACAGTAAAATAAACTTAATATTTTACTGTAGAATAAACTTAACTCTATTACTACAGTAAAATAAAATTAATGGGAAGACTATTTCATTAACGTGAATCTTATTTTCTTGTGAAGTTTAATTGTGAAGTTGCACTGTGAAGTTTAATGGCATAATGGCACTACTTGCACATGAAAGTAATTTCCATTACAGTTCATTTTTGCAATCACAATGCAACTTTGGATAAAGCAGTTGTAAACACTGGATAATAAGAAACTTTTTTAGGTCTGATTTATGTTGCACTATGACATTTTAAAACATTTGAAGGTTTAGCTAGACAGATTGGACAATTTAAAAAATCCATGTATGTAAATGTATCAAAAACATGAAGAATGTATGAAAACTAACTTTCATATACCTATAATTTAAATATGTTACATTAAATAAATTTTTGTGATGTGTTACTTTGATTTAATTATTTTCATGTATTTGTTTAACTTAATATTCAGATTCTAGGAGCTTATATTCTCTTTTGTATTAGGATTTTCAAATATTGAAATCTTTAACAGCTTGCGCACTTCAAATGCAGGAGTAAAATAAAAGACCAGCTATTTGCCAGTTTAAATAAATTTAATGTTGGTAAAAAATAAACTCAAAAATATGGTCAAAAGCAACTGACTTGATATTAAGCAGAATAGAGATCATTTACATATATTATTTACCTTTTCCTTGCATCAGCATTTTCAGATTTCATATCATTTACATCCAAGTCGAATACCCTGGAAAAAGTCTAAAATAATAAAAGGCAGTACTTTAAAATCAATTATTAATTGCTCAGTAGTATGCATGTTTAATAATATTACATGTACACATAATTACCATGGTAGATTCATCAACAAGAAGTACTTGACACCGCTCACACTGCAGCAGTGACTGAGTGTGAGTCATAATCCTGTAAACAATATGTTCAATTGTACTTTGTTCTTCAAACACCATTCTAGCCAAGTCCAATAATACCTGCCAAAAAAAATTATAAAAATATATATATATATAGTAGAGTATACTAGTTTACATACAATATTTTACAATAAAGACAAAGTACATAAAACATACCACAAAATAAAGAATAATATGGAATGGCAAATGAAAAAGATTGCAAGCATAGCCACTAAATCACAAATCAATTTTAATGCAGTTCACCAGGAAGTGACATGTGTAGGGATAAATGTTGATAACCCTTGATTTACATTCTGAAAATTTTTTGGATATTTTAAAACTGTAGTAAGAAAAAATCTGGAGCTCTTTTCAGTTTGTAAAATGCACTTCAGGATAGAAGTATCCCTTCAAATTTTAGAATCTCAAATATTACATCTTTGGTTACAGAATGCTGATTTTGGAATCAGCATTCTGTACTTAATAAATGATGATATCTATCTGTCTGTGCATGCAGTCTGTAGCATGAAATCTACATGTAAAATTAGGAGCATGGAATTTGGTACACAGGTACTTTAGGACCCGACTAAGTGCACCTCAGCAGTGTTTTAAATTTTGAATTAATTTTTAAGTTATTTTATGTTCTATTCCGATTTACAATGATATTGGGCAATATGCACAAAAATTGTTTCTTAAACGATCTAAAATATTATCACAGTTTCCATTTTGACACCATCAGAAAGATCGAAAAATTATTTTTCAAACAAACTTTAAACAGAGTTCATACAACGAACAGACAAATTTTAATGAATTTTTAAAAAAATACATATTAGCACCTGTGCAATTTTATATAACAATATATAGAAATTAACTTGACATTCATCATTAATTTTTTTTAGCACCTGTCTAAAATAACACAGACTACTCCAGGAAAAAAATTAATTTCATAAATCCATTCATTGAATAATTATAAATTTTTTTATCTGAGGCATGTCTTTGATTTTTTTTTAACAAATCTCACAGGCTCTTGGACTCCATCAGAAGTCGAAACATACATGATAAGGAACCGCTCATTCTGTTGTAGGAAAGTGGATATTTTGGGTGGGCTGAGAGGGAGTGTGTGAGAACGGAGTTCTCTCCCAAAGAAATAATTTTGTGGAATCATTTTATTGCCCATACAGGGATAGTCTACTTTCATGAGCAGTGTGTCGAATATATGGTCAATTGTGAATCTCTTAATTTTTATTTTTGCATAGAGTGCATATGATTTGATTCATGCAACTTTCAGATCAAAGCCATTTTAAATTGTGTTCAAATGTATTATTTCAGCAGCAGATCTTTATTTAATTATTTATATATAGTGGAGGCTTATGTAAAACACAGCAATGCTGAATAATTTGTTCTAGTTAAAGAATAAAAAAAGCTGAGAATTAAAAATAATGGTGCTGCACTAAACTTTCAGAATTATAGTTTATATCGGATTTTTTGACTTAAGTTATCCTAATGCATGTTCTTTTATTGCATAGAGTAACACTCTAAAAGCAATTAAAATATTGGTGATGCTAACTACTTTGTGACTGTGGTTGGAAATTTCCCTTACAACACGTATTCCAGATATACTGTTTCGCCATCTTTTAAAAACCTGATAAATGTATACTTTCTAGACGGACTCTAAGAAAATTCAAAATAATTTCAGATAACTAATACGTATTGCAATTTTGTATTTTATTAATTCCATTCCCAGCCTCTCTCTGATGAGCTACATCTTTGAAACAAATCAAAAGTAAGTGGCAGACTGAGCAATGGTTCAGTTGCCCAAATCATTCATTCATCTTTTAAATCTGATTTTTTTTTTTTTGTCAGCAACCAAATATTGAGATGTTTAGGTAGTCAAATAATGTTAGTTTATCAAAGTAGCCATATTGTTTGTCAGTTCTAATCTAAATATCTAAATATTGTAATTTTAATTTCTACAAAAATATTATAGCCCCCCTCCTCAGCTAAAATATTATACACAAACAGTATAGCTATATAAATATTATATACACATCTGCAGCCTGTGAGTTTCTTATTTTATCAAATATAGCCCATTGTTCTTAAAAGTTTAATAACCACCGTCATAAAAATTTAAAGTGCAACATTACATATATTGCAATAATCACACCAAAAGTATTCATAAATGTACGTCTATTAAGCATTTTTCCAAAAAGCAAGAAAATCATCACCCTCTTTATTTATACATTTCAGTAATAATTGTTTTTAAATGTTGAATGATGCTTTAATTCATTGGTTGGATCAAAACTGTTGCATTAAGGGGTAAATATTTTACAAATATATTCACATCATTGGATTTTAAAATTTCTTCACCTGGATGACTAGAGGAGTACAAAGGTAAACTGGTGGAAGGTCTACAGATTTTATACTGGAAGACTCCTGGTATGAATTCTTTAAAAAAAAAACAATTCTTTAATATTTCTGTTCATCCAATCCATGCCAATATATTGCTGTAACAATATACTGGTAGATTAGATAATTCCTCAATCTTCATAAAAGGTCTAGGTTTTCTGACAGTTCCCATAACACACAGATTTAACAAATGAGAACAGAAATCATTTCAGCAACATAAAATGGTAAGATGCTGTTTTTACATCTTACACTCCATCATACTTATGAAAACTAGAGCTTTTGTGATAAACACTTTCAATATAAATCTATCTCATCTACATTATACACTAGCTTTCCACCTTCAATAGAAATCCAATGAATTCTATGCCTCTGCTTAGTAAATCTTGTTAACCATTCAGATGATGTCTTGAAATCTAACTATTATTATAGAACTATAAAACTAATTATTATTTAATTTCATAAGCCTTATTCCTCATAAGTTCAGATAAACATAACCTCTTGCCTGCCCTGTGCATCATATGTAATACACGTAGCTATCTGATAATATGTTTGTGCATCATATTATGATTGATACATAGCTTCTTAACGTTTAAAGAGCATTTAAAAGCCCAAATGCCTGAATATTTTATAAATATAATATTGAGAAATATCAAAGGGGCATTGGGAACAGTCAATAAACATTGGGAACAGTTAATAAAGATAACCTTGGAATCTTGGAATAGTCAAAGAGTTTGCATGCAGCATGCAGTATACAAGAATACCCACAGTTAATTTTTGAGTGTTTGTGAAATTTATATTCTAATGTATTTTCATTCTTGCATATTTTCTTCCTTAACTTGCAATTAGAAGCATAAGTAAAGAGAGGAACCTTAAGAGAGGTTGGATCCTCCCAGGTTAAAATATTCAGTAAAAAAGCATATATATTATATTAGGATATAAGTAACTAATGTACAGATATATTTGAAAATATTACTGATAATGTATCTTTATTATACAAAGGCTTATATTTTCTTACAGAATCAGTTGGAATGACATGAAATACTGTTGAGTCACAACAGCCAATAGTAATATACAATATGCACATGAATAGACTGGATATAGTGTCTACAGGCTAATAGAGGCCTACAAAAGTAATGTAAAAAATACTGTTTTTGATTCACTCCCCACTCGATTCGTTACACCAACGATGTTTCAAGACTAAACTCGATTCGACCGCAATCGATTCCCAAATTGGTAATAAAAATTAAATCTGAAATGAGTTAAAAGCTTTATTTTATATTTCACATAGAAAGAACATTATACAGGATATAAAATATAAAAATAAACTTACTCACTTGATTTCTTTTATTTTCCAATTCAGATCTTTCGTATAACTGAGCATTACGAAGGCCAATTCCGCAGAATTGCAGATATCTGGAAAATACCTGTAATATAATATTTTATTACTATTTAAATTTTTAATTGTCATCTTGTGGATTTTTCGAACTTCCACAGAATGACATCAACTCACCAGGCCTGGGGAAAACCTGCAAGATATTCATATCTTTGATAACGTAAGACCATAAGCAACTTTCTGTTAAAAAAGTGACTATCATCAAATACATATCCTTTAAGTTTCTTAACTACAAAAAGCATTAAAAGTTTGAAATAAGAAAATCTAGCAGACAATAATTTCAAAAGCTCGCCGTTTTACACACATCTGTTCTTCACTTCATTTCACTAAAAGAATCATGGAGGATATGTACCTCATACACAGTTCGCACTGTTTCAACTGAAGGTAGCTATGAAGCCATCGTGTAGGGAAAGCGGTTTTGAAGGACATTCATTAGAAAATAATTAAGAACAGGTTTTTTAACGTAACGCACACTTTGAACAGTATAAAAAAAATGGTGCTGTACAAAACTGGAATGTATGCAGTATGAAAAAATGGATTATTATTATATTTTTTGCTGCTGTTGTTGGTATTTAGCGGTTCCAATAATCGTAGTGTCAACGGCTGGTGCGTCGTCGGTCATAAGCCCTAGGCACCCATCAAATTTCTATGAAATGATATATAGAGAAATGGAAAACAAAATATTTGATCACCCCCCCCCCCTCCCCCACACACACACTCAGATTATTTTTTTTGGGGGGGGGGGGCGACAATGTTTTATCAAAATTGAGAAGTTTGGTTTGAACGATTTTGTTGTCAGTCAAAAGCTAAAAAGAAAGTAAGATGCCCAATGGCTGAAATTCTAAAGATGATCCTCCATGTTATTTTGAACTTAATTTTAGAAATTGGGAAAGAGAAAATACATTTGAGGACTTTAGGTAAACTCATGTGCTGTTCACATCAGATTTTTAAAATAATGTCATGTAAAGTATCGTTCCGTAGAATATTTTGACTTATCTTTAGAGTGAAAAGATAAAAAACAGAAAGATGCAAAACGGCTGAAGATGAACCTTTTTTTATAAAAACTTCAACAAATATTTTTCAAGTGACTTGATTATAATTATAATTTTGATGCGGAAAACTCAGACCGCGCGACTCACCTGAAGGTTTAGAGCAGTATTATGAGCGGTCGGAATTGTTTTGATGTGAATAACATCTAGTGTTGGAGTTTCTCTGGAAGGAAAACGGGGAGTTACGAATGTATAAACACCGTGGACGCTTGTACCCCGAACCTAATAGATAAAAAATGTAAATATTTTTCTTATTTTATAGGCAATATCGCTCAGATTCTGAATGTCATCTCTCTAAAAGAGCAGTGTCAGTATGTTAGAGCACCAAATGCTACCCTGAGGGCTGAAAAAGCTTATGTATACATACTAGATACTAATTAGATCAGGCTGAATTCAAATTTGAAATCCGTTTTTCAAATCAACCCTTCGATTTGGAGAAATAGTCTTCCTATTTGTTATTTTTGTTTTTATAATCTCAAGCCGAAGGCGTTGCTATAACAAAATACAATTGCATCGTCATGAGACTGCCGAAGAAATAAAATGAAAACTGTATTCAGCTAATGGAATTAGTGATGAGACCACCTCCATGCTTGAAGGTTAATTTTGAGAGACCATCCCAATTTAAAAATTCAGGTGACTACTTAAATAAACCATGGATTTAGAGAGACTCTCTTCCTGTTTTATCTTTAGTTTCTTTGTTTATAGTTAGATTGATTGGAGCTGAATTATATGACCCATAAAGTTAAAGATAGTTTAGTCCCTTTTCCTCCATGATATTTGGTTTGTTAGAGGGTCTAGGGAAGCGTAAATGAATCATTTTACGAAATTTTCTTCGCGAAAAACCATTTCGGTTCCACCGGACAAGAACCACAGTCGATATTTTATGTATAATTAAGGAAAGATTTTGCAATATTACGAAAAGAAAGTAGTTTAAAAAATGAAAATGTAAATGAAATAATTTTTTTTTGTAAAAATATGTGAGTTTTATTTTTTTATCCAAAGCTAATTTATTAATTTTAAATCAATATTGCAGAATATTGAAAATTAAATGAGAAGAAAGATTGGCAAAAAATAATTTTAGTTCAGATTCCTTTTTGTCAAAAACAGCTTTTAATAATATACATTAAAGATAAATGAAAATACATAAATAAAAAACCATTCAAAGAGTTAAGTCCCTTAAAATTTATTAAAATGCCCACTTCTTCAATAGTGGGCATGTTTAACAATTTATTTATAAACAACTGTTTATGGAAGTCGTAACACCATGGAGGAGTGCTTTGTATTATCTTGTAACTTATAGGATATGTACAGCCGTAAAAAAAACCCCGACCGCAAGTGGGCAATTTATATTGCAGAACAAAACGGAAGATATCATTCGATATGGATTGCTGTCTTCTACAAACATAAATATTTAAAATTTGCATAACGTGCCATCTTCATAGTTATTTAACTTTGAAATCTTCAAATCAAGGGTAAACCCCCCCATTGATCATTATATATTCGGATTTACTAAAAATGTTCATGCAGATTAAAAAAAATATGGAAAATGGCCCAAATTGGACCCAGAAAATCCTTGGAAACCATTAAAGGTCATTCTAAAAATTAAACTCTACAGCAGAAAAGGCGAATTCCGATCTTATAGTATGATTCAACCATTATGTATGCCATTATGCCATTATTCTATTGCTTTCACCTACGTTTCATTTAATGTTGCCCATAGATAGTCGTTATCTTTGAAACATCGATAAATTAGGTGCGGTATTTGATGTTTTTAATCACAGATGGTTTTCAAAAAATATCCGAGGTTTTCTTGCAATAGCTTTGGGAATGGTCCCCAATAAGCGTAATCTTGAATAAAATCGAATATTTAATAAAATTGGATAGCATACTCAATATTGCACAGATAAAACTGAAATTTTGTATATCGATGTTTCAGATATAGCTGATCGAAAGATGTCAAAATTAACAGCTGTTTCTATACATAATTTTTATGGATATTAATTTAATAATTAATAATAAAATAATAAATAGTTGGCTTGAGCGAGATGTTGCGGAGCTGACACTGAATCAGAAATGAGTTTCCTGTTTGCAAGACAAGACACTCTCATTGAAGATAATAACATTTAAGATCCATGGACCAGTTTTACGCCAATTATGAGCTCGCCAGCATGGAATTGTCTCTATCTACAAAGACAGTAACAAACTAGCTAAATGTGAATTTCCATCAGAACTGCCACTTTTAATCCTTTCTTGTATCAAATTCGTACACAATTTAGCTCGGACTACATGAAGCTGTAAAGGCAAAGTTCAAAATTATTAGAATGCCCATCTGCAAAGGTAGTTCCCCAAAACATGGAAGCAAGTTCCATTGCAGATAGTAGCATCCATGGACTGGTTTCACGCTAATTATGCGTTCATTAGCATGCGTTTTACTACGCCCCGTCACTAAAGAAGATCGCATTATGAATACTTGACAGTTTGCGGTTGTGGAAGGATTATAGAGCATGGGCACGAACGTAAATAAACAACCTGCATATTAGAATGCGCAGAGACGTAAGGACAAAAGGGTATTATTTTTACCATAGCGTGTAATGGTGAACGAACGATGATGGCAAATAAAAATTGAAACTAAACCTATTAAACATCGAAATGTATCTTTGTGATGAAAATAAGTTATTTAGAATACTTGAATAACAGCATATATTTAAAAATTTCATTTGCTAAAGTGCACTTTAAGTGATTTTAAGTGGATGTACAAATGCGCGGTGTTTCCAAATAGTCACCCACCCAAGTACTAACCGCGCCCGATGCTGCCTGACCTCGTTAGATCACCGAAGTCAGGCAGCATCGGGCGCGGTTAGTACTTGGGTGGGTGACCACCTGGGAACACCGCGTGCTGTTGACACAATTTCGGGCGCGGTAGTCCGGTGGTTGGCGCGCTGGATTTGCACGCTGCCACAACTGCCGCCGTGTTCATGCGGAGTACGATCGCGTTAAACATGCGGGTCCGAAAGTCCTTCCGAGAGGTTGGTGGTAGGGGAAGGAGGGTACGGTCCCCGTGGATGCCTTCCCCACTGGGTTCCGGTCTAAATTGGGTGGCACTTCCCGGCCTTCCAAACAGTTACTTTACACCTTTCTGGTAGGGGCGCGGTAGCCCATTGGTTAGCGCGCTGGAGTTGCACTCGGTAGGCCCGGGTTCGATTCCAGCTACTGCCAAAACTGCCGCCGTGTTCATGCGGAGTACGATCACGTTAAACATGTGGGTCCGTATGTCCTTCCGAGAGGTTGGTGGTAGGGGAAGGAAGGTACGGTCCCTGTGGATGCCTCCTCCACTGGGTTCCGGTCCAAATTGGGTGGCACTTCCCGGCCGTCCAAACAGTTACCTTACACCTTTCTGGTAGGTCGGACGGTCTGGGTCTCAACAACAACACCTTTCTGGTACCGGCCGTCCAAATAGTTACTCAAGTCCTCAGGACGAGTCGGACGGTCTGGGTCTTCAACACCTTTCTGGTAGGTCGGACTGTCTGGGTCTCAACAACAACTACTACTCATTTTTACTGTGGTCACTAATTAGCATTCTAAAGATGTATATATTTACTAGCAATTCTGCAATATATATGCGAAAGTGAAAGGAAATATATGTAACGAATTTTCTTAAAAAAAAAACTCGTGTATATATTTTAATGAAAGTGAATATTTTATTTTCCGATTGATTAAAAATATCCATCAAACAAGATAAATTTAGTAAAATGAGGAGTTAAACGATTGTAAGTTTCTAAAGTAACCGTTTTTAATACATAAATAATGAACATTTCCATACTGCCAAGCAAGCGAGTATTTTGTTTTGGATACGTCACGAAACGGAAGGGCAAAATTGTCCGTGTAACGTCACGTGCCCATGCTCTGTTGGGGTGGAAGAAGCTGAATTTTGATACTGTGAAATTGCTTCTCGTGCCGAACGAAACGACAGTACAGTGATGCGTATAGAGCCATAACTACAGGTATTGGCGAACAGTGGAATTAATTCCCCTACACCTGAGCAGGTGTCAAGATTTTATTATACACTTGTTACTTATATATACTTAATGATTATTGTTACTTATTATACTTAAGGATGGTAATCCCGGGATCCTGGCCAAAATCGTGATCCCGAAATTCCGGGATTAGAAATCCCGCGGGATATCGGGATATTTCTCAGTTATTTTAATTTTTGAAGTCATACTTTCTTAGCTCTAAATTTATAGCAAAAATGTTATAGAGGGAATGAAACGATTTCACCAGAATAGTATTTACTTGAATTTACATATTTAAAAATTGGATAATACAAAGTATACAATTAAAATTTGCTCTAAATACAATCAGTTGTTATTACCATACAACATTACATGTTAAAAAAAATATTTTAAAGTTATGTATATTTTTACTTTCTCATACTATAGAATATAGTATAAAGCATTGTTTTCACGAAAATTTTCGATTTCGAAATTTTGATGCCAATATATATTTTAAGATTTCCTGAATATATTTTGACTAGTTTTAGAGTGTGTGTGGTCGATTTTTTGTGTACATGATAGCTGCCGTAAACATTGATGGATTTTCACGAAACTTTAAATCCGGCTTTGTTATTGAACAATCTAAACGCAGATATACTTTTTTAAAATTCGAACGAAAATTTCGTAATTTATTCGAAATTGTATATTTCTTTAATATGGCTGCATAGGACATAATTATGCACAAAAGGGGTTATTTGTAGATCACTGATCAGGAAGCTTAACAGTTTTAACCACTGTAGTGAAATATAGCTGCGATATAGTTTTGTATTCATGACATCATTAGACTTCCCTCGAGGGGGGGGGGAGTTGCAAGTTGCCCCGTATCTTTCAAGCCCTTGAAAATGATGGGTAACATACTATAATTACGATTATTTGGATCAACGATACAGGTTTTTCAAAATTTTTCTTGCAAAATAAAATAAAAATCACAAGTTACTTAAAAACGGATTTTTGTATGAGGAAGTTGAGCCACGCTCAAGGTAATTTCTTTTTACTACTCTGTCACAGAATGAAGGAATTGGATGAAAATGCTATCCAATTTTATAATGGTACAGATTAGAGACTGAATGCGAAAACTGATAAAATTTCATAACATATGTAGAAATATATTTTTATCGAAAAATATTACTTTGAATTGTTTTCACAACTCCGTACTATTATTTGATTACATTAAATATGTTTCTTTTTATTTCTCTTGGTAGAAAGGAGTATTGTTTTCTTATCGAAAACCTTTTTTTAACTAAATTGAAAATATACACGTTTTCGAAGGTGTATATTATAAGAAAACAAACAAACATTTTTTAACGGTCCGTCCGTCAGGCGATCTGTCGCTAAATCGAGGTATAGCTCCGTTTTCATCGAAACTACTAAACTAAGCAAAATTTTCTACACAAAAATTAAAAAAATAAACTTGCCGATGTTTATAAAATTTGGCGCGAGTCGGGTGCAATATGCGCAAACGCAATTTTTGGGACTTAGTAATACCTCGAAACCACCAAACAGACTGAAACCAAATTTTGTTCGAATACACCTGCGTTCAATGCGTAAAACAATGTCGAAGCTTTATTTTTAAATTTTGATCTGGGTCGTCCGTATTGTATGCATGCTCAGTTGGTAGTATGAAATTTCCAAACAAATTTTTCTCCAAAACTACTCAACCGACTTATACCAAATTTTATACAGGGACAGGTGTCAACATAAATGTGTAAACACAGTTACCATTTTTTAAAAGTCACATTCGTACCGTGCCCTGTAATGTGCAGAAAGCTCAAGTAAATTTTGCATTTTATTGTAATATTTCCAAAGCTGCTCAACTCAATTATACCAAATTTAGTATAGAAAAAAAAATATTAAATAAATCCGATTGCCTCAGTAGTATTTTTTATAGACATGAAAATAAATAAAGATATCAGGGGAATACTGAGTACGAGAAAACGTGTTTTACTGCCAAAAATCCCCTGTTACGTTCGCATGGTACTAACAACATATCCATCGATACAATCTAGATAAAATATCCTGACCATTTTTTAACACATTACAACATAGTTGAAAAGTGTTTATGACTTTGTTCATTCTGTCTGTCTGTCCGTCCGTTAGCACCATATCTGCCGTTAAAACGACTTTATCAAAATGAAATGTTAGTATGTTGTTCAGACAGTCTGTGGGACCCAGGGGCGGCATTTCAGCATTCCATTTGGGGGTGCGAGATTTGTATGTATGAAAATCCACAATATGGAATAAATATTTTGTTAACAGGGGGGGGGGGGGAAATCACAAAATTGAATTGATGTTGAGAAAAATAATTGTTGTTAGCATAATTTTTGTACATAATTGTGTTAACATAATTGTTGTTAACATAATTTTTCTAAATACAAATATCTATATTTATTTACCTTTTATTAAAGTTTTAAACGCCGGTTCTTCGAGTTTGGAAGAAGAGAAAGTTTTGTTACAATATCATCATAACCCTGTGGTATATCTTGTTCAATAGCTAAAACAGCTAAAGATGAAAGTCTTTCTTATCCCATTGTGCTGCGAAAATAATTTTTCAGCCTCCTAAGACACTAAAAAGACCTTTCACAACTGGCTGAGCTGATTGGCACAGTCAAAAACAATTTAACTAATAATGTTATGACAGGAAACACATTTTTTAAATCCCGCTCTTTAAAATAATCCAGGCGACTTTTAAAATTGGGATGATCTATGTTTTCATTTTTCACCATTAAATGAAAACAGTCCTAATTTACACAGCAATTCCTCTTTCTGGAAGTCATATACATTGCATATGAATGAAACATTTTTTTTTAATTTTTCGACATCTGATCCGGATAATACTGAACTAAGGACAAACAAAACATATATATTGTTCTCCTTAAATCTTGTCTCAGTTTTATTAGATACTGAATCTATAATTTCATATTGAATATTGATTCTGTGATGATTTAACGTCATCATGGGGATTTTTTTTACCGCCTCCGAATGCGTTTGGAATTTTTTTACGTCTTTTCAGTTTTGGTCCAGAATAAGAATTTTTTTCGCAAAGTTCTGTCACAAAACTCCACACTTGATTGAAATATGCATTAGTACGAAAAGAACTAACAGTTTCAATAGTAACTTTAGCCAAAGCTAGCACAGTCTGAAGATCAGATGAGTGAAGATGCTTTGATGATGCTTTGTTCAATACAAACAAAGTGAACAAAAATTCGAACGATGACATGCATGTTAAAAGGGCTTCGGCTCTTGATAAAGAATCGATACCATTGATAGAGAATCGTTTTCATATAATTCTTCCAGTGTTAAAATCACCACTTCAAAATTATAAATTAGTGCTTTCATGGCTTTAACTCTGGAAGACCACCTCGTATCACTCAGTGACTGTAGAGTTGAAGAGCCTCCAGAAAAAATATTTGTTGATAAGCGAATCTTTTCGAAAATAGCATGTCTTTCATAGGATGCTTCTATTAAAGAATATAATGCATTGAGCTGATGAAATGCACTTCTAGCGGAAGGAATGGATGAGCATACGCTAACTACACATAAATTTAATAGGACACTTGGAATTTTCAAGTGAAAAGGATAATATCACCCCAATCTTTTCAAGTTGAAAAGGATTCGTTCCATCCGGAAGTGGAAACTTCACTGTGAAGGTTGACGCTTTTGAAGCTCCATAACGTGAGAAAACTGACCAGTGGCCAGTTGATAAAAAAGGGAGAAGCCTGATAGACGACGAGGAAAATTTTGGGGGCGCGACCGCGCCCCTATTTGCCGCCCCTGGTGGGACCTATGGGTATACAAATGAATAATATCAGCCAATTACTTTTGAATTGAACCCGGGTTAAAAAAATGAAATAAATTGAACCTATGGGACCTAATTTTTCAAACACTTTTTAAGCGGATTTAAAATTCACAAATTGCTTTGAAAGTTTTAAGAAATATTTAAATTATCCCATAAAATATATAAAAAAAATATCAACAAAATATATTCAGTAGTTTTTTAAATAAAAATTAAAATAACAATTACACCTTTAATATGAAGAGATCACATGACCATTATATGAAGAGACCACGTGACCCACTTCAAAATAGGATATGGCACTTCAAAATAAGATACTTGGTACAGTGCACACAACAATTTTATAATAAAACTTACAATATGTGAAATGCATTTACTAACGTATGATGCTTTTATGTATAAATTTTATATGCAGCTTGTTCAACATAAGTCGGTATTATATGCAGTTTGTTCAATATCTTCGAGTATATATGAAGGTCAAAATACAGATTTTCAATTATTGCAAAGTTACTAGGTTTTCAGTATGTTTGTTTAATTTAATATATATTCATCAGGGAGTTAGTTCACAAATGTTCAATGTTTTTAAAATTATGAATTTAGTTTCTTCACATTACAAATGTGAAACCTACCAAAATATATTCTTCTTTATATAAAAATTCTTATTATTATATCCAAAAGTTCTTTCACCAAAAGCTTTCCATAAGAAAATCTTATCGTTCTATTATCATTCATATACATGTAATATTTGTAGACAAATGGAAACGAAAGGTAACAGTATAAAATTTGGTTTTCTTCAAATGAAGTATTCTTAATCTCGAAATCCCAGAATTGTTAAAAACGTCCGGGACTGCAACCCCTCAATATAATACCAATATAATAAAATATTGCTATTATTAATGTTTTCTGTAATTACTGCTTCGTATATAATTTGCTTATTAAACAGTAACAAAATGTTAATTTTTTTATATGCAATATTACTCGTGATATATATTTATTAAAAAATAACAGCTATCAATTTTATATATTTTTATATCAATTTCACATTTTTAAATTTATAAAAAAATCTACGTCCCGATGGTGGCCCGTCTCTAAATCGGCGCCCAGGGTGCCCCCCCCCCCCTCCAACGTTCGATGGGGGTGGCAGTTTCTGGGATTTGACTTTTCTCTCTTAAGTGGTGTAGCCTTGGTTGTTTATCTACCCCCACCATTGGTTGAACAAATATACTAGTTCTCATAAATAGTAAAAATAAATAGCGGAAAATATAATTTAGCATTGTAAACCCCTTTTCCCATGGTGCTCTCCTTGGTATGCCGATGTTCCCTTCAATTTTATTCCTGATGTTATTCTGATTTTCCAATAAAATCCCAACATCAAGTAGAATTTTAAAATTCTAAGGGGAATGCAATTATTTTCTGTGGTGTATTCGATTAACATGGAATTACCAATCTACCGTTGCCTATGACGACCTGCGGGAGCTATATTCTATCCTTTTGGATCTCAATAAATTATTGTAACTTGACAGCTTCTATTTATTTCTGTCTGCCTTGGGCTTGACAGACAAAGTCGCTTATGAAATACTTTGGTTTTGATTAGATTTTGGTACACTTGAGAGAAATAGATCTGATCTTTTCTTTCCAAATAACTCATAAAAATCAATATAAACAGAAAAGAAAATAAATAAATATGCTTGAATGGTTTAATTAAATGTTTTGTGTCCTCCTAATGTTTTATGGCAAAGCACTTAAATCACCTCATTACGCTAGGTTAAATCGTTATCAAAATTTTCCAGTTTTTTAACACTTTACAACATAGTTGAAAAGTGTTTATGACTTTGTTCATTCATTCTGTCTGTCTGTCTGCCCGTTAGCACGATAACTGCCGTAAAAATGACTTTATCAAAATGAAATTTTAGTATGTTGTTCAGACGGTCTGTGAGACCTATGGGAATATAAATGAATAATATCACCCAATTAGTTTTGGATTAAACCCGGGTTGAAGAAAGGAAATACATTGAACCTTATGGAACCTAATTTTTTAAACATTTTTTAAGCGGATTTAAAATTCACAAATTGCTGCGAAAGTTTAAAGAAATATTTAAATTTTCCCATAAAATATATAAAAAAATTTCAGCAAAATATATTCAGTAGTTTTTTAAATAAAAATTAAAATAATAATTGCACCTTTAATATGAAGAGATCACGTGACCATTATATGAAGAGATCACGTGACTCACTTCAAAATAAAATATGGCATCCTTCTTTGGTCAAAATCGTGATTTTTTAAAGTTCTTTTAATTCATATTTAGTGTTGTATCCGTCCTGAAACTGCTTTATTTTTGCTTAAATTCTGTGCATTTACATACTGAAACAAGGCAATTGCAATATATTGGAGTTTAAATGATCATCCAATTTTGATTATTTCTACAACGAAGCTTAATTTTCACTTATAGAGAATGTAAATACCAAAAGATGTAGAATGAGTTGTATAAGAATTGCTGCATTTTTTAACGCAAAATTATTTAACTCATGGAGTATGAAATATAGCTGATATGAATGAAATATTCATTCATTTTACACAGAGAAGCAGACGATTTTTTCAATGATGTTTTAAACATAGAGTTTAATTACTTGTACCTCCATGGTCTTCAGTTTTTAAATAAAATAAATTTTTATAGTATTGTGATGAATGAAATGAATGGAAAAATGTTTATGAATGAAATGCTGCTTTTATAGAGAGAGCCAAGCGTGTTATAATTCTATGGCGTCATTTGAATAAATTTCATTTGTTTTCGATAAGTTTTCAAATATAATAAATTATTGTAGTATTATGTTAATTTAAAAAATATTACCGAGGAATGTATCGCATTTTACAGATGTTTAAACCAGGCAATTTATATTTTAATGCTGTCATTTGAATGGAGTTCTTTTTTTTTTCGATGAAGTTTTAAGTTTTCAAATATAATAAATTAATGTAGTATTGTTATAATTTTCTTGTTTTAGATCATGTACATAGAATACAATTATATACTTTGTTTATTTTTATTCGAATATTTCAGTTATCTCATCGCAATTCCGCGTCTTGTCTGATCGCAATTCCGCGTCTTCTCTGATCGCAATTCCGCGACCATTAGTTTTCTCCTTTTTAACACTTTACAACAAAGTTGAAAAGTGTTTATGACTTTGTTCATTCTGTCTGTCTGTCTGTCTGTCCGTTAGCACGATAACTGCCGTAAAAATGACTTAATCAAAATGAAATTTTAGTATGTTGTTCAGACGGTCTGTAGGACCTTTGGGAATATAAATAAATAATATCACCCAATTAGTTTTGGATTGAACCCGGGTTGAAAAAATGAAATACATTGAACCCAATGGGACCAAATTCTTCAAACATTTTTTAAGCGGATTTAAGTTTCACAAATTGCTTCGAAAATTTTAGGTAATATTCAAATTGTTCCATAAAATATATAAAAAAAAATTCAGCGAAATATATTCAGTAGTTTTTTAAATAAAAATTAAAATAATAATTACACCTCTTACATGAAGCGATCACGTGACCATGATATGAAACGATCACGTGACCAACTTCAAAATATAATACGGCATCCATCTTGTCTCAAAATCGTCATTTTTAAAGTTCTTTTTAATTCATATTGAGTGTTGTATTCGTCGTAAAACCTCTTTATTTTCGCTTAAATTCTGTGCATCTACATACTGAAACAACGCAATGACAATATATTTGAGTTTAAATGAGCATCCAACTTTGATTATTTCTCTAACGAAGCCTATTTTTCACTTATGTGAAATGTAAACAGCAAAATATGTAGGATGAGTTGTATAGGAATTGCTGTATTTTTTTAATGCAAAAGAATTTAGCTCATGGAGTCTGCATAGCTGATATGAAAGAAATATTCATTGACTTTACCGAGAGAAGGACGATTTTTTGCGATGAAGTTTTAAGCATAGAGTTAAATTACTTATAGCTCCATGGTCTTAATTTTTAAATAAAATAAGTTATTATAGTATTGTGATGAATGACATGAATGGGAAATTATTTATGAATGAAATGCTGCTTTTTTAGAGAGAGCCAGGCGTGTTATTTTTTCTATGACGTCATTTGAATAAATTTCAGTTGTTTTCGATGAAGTTTTTAAATATAATAAATTATCGTGGTATTATGATAATTCTAAAATTGTTACCGAGTAATATATCACATTTTAGAGATGTTTAAACCAGGCAATTTATATTTCAATGCCGTCATTTGAATGAAGTTCATTTTTTGGATGAATGTTTAAGTTTTCAACTATAATAAATCAATGTATTATTGTGAGAAGTTTTAAAATATTACCGAGGAATGTATTACATTTTAGACATGTTTAAATAAAATTGCATTGAAGTTGGAAAGTGTTTCTTAATCAATGCTTTAAGCATGATTGATCTTTCTTGTTTATTCTATTCAATCCACACCAAAATAAACATATTAAGTTAAATAAATATGAACTATTCAATAATATATTAAGTAACGCGAAGTAAGGCCAATATTTCATGCCCAAATAACGAATTTGAAACTACAATTTTTGTATATGTAAGTCAAAATGCGATGGAAATCACATGGTACAGTGAACCCAACAATTTTATAATAAAACTTACAATATGTGAAATGCATTTACTAACGCATGATGCTTTTATGATAAATTTTATATGCAGCTTGTTCAACATAAGCCATTATTGCATGCAGTTTGTTCAATATTTTCGAATATATATAAAGGTCAAAATACACATTTTCATTTATTGCAAAGTTACTATGTTTTCAGTATGTTTGTTTAATTTAATATATATTCTTCAGGGAGTTAGTTCACAACTGTTCAATGTTTTTAATACTTCACAACACAGTTGAAAAGTATTTATGAATTTGTTCATTCTGTCTGTCTGTCTGTCCGTTAGCACGATAACTGCCGTAAACATGATTTTATCAAAATGAAATTTTAGTATGTTTTTCAGACGGTCTGTGGGACCTATGGGAATATAAATGAATAATATCACCCAATTAGTTTTGGATTGAGCTCGGGGTGAAAATATGAAATACATTGAACCCTATGGGTCCTAATTTTCAAGCATTTTTTAAGCGAATTTAAAATTCACAAATTGATTCGAAAATTTTAGGAAATATTCAAATTATCCCATAAAATATATAATAATAATTTCAGTAAAATATGTTAAGTAGTTTTTTAAATAAAAATTATTTAATATAGGGAGAAAAACAAATTCAATTAAATTCTGACTCTTACTATATCCTCCAGAAAAAAAAAGAGATATTTTATATAATAAATATCTTTCCAAGAGTTGAATTATTTATATGTAAGAGAGGTTTCACATTTTAAAATAAATATGATCGATAATAATTTTTCAAATTTTTAAATAAAATAAATTATTATGGTATTGTGATGAACGAAACGATTGGAAAAATGTTTGTGAATGAAATGCTGCTTTTATAGAGAGGCGATTTATATTTCGATGACGTCATTTGAATAAAGTTCAGTTCATTTGTTTTCGATGAAATTTTCAAATATAATAAATTATTGTAGTATTATGATAATTTTAAAAATACTACAGAGGAATGTATCACATTTTAGAGATGTTTAAACCAGGCAATTTATATTTCAATGCCGTCATTTGAATGAAGTTCATTTTCTTCGATGAAGTTTTCAAATATAATAAATTAATGTAGTATTGTGATAATTTTAAAAATATTACCGAGAAATGTATCGCATTTCAGAGATGTTTATATAAAATTGCATTGAAGTTGGAAAGTGTTTCATAATCAATGCTTTATGCACGATTAATCTTTCTCGTTATGATTATGAATTTAGTCTGTTCACATTACAAATGTGAAACCTACCAAAATATATTATTCTTTTTATAAAAGTGTTTATTATTATATCCAAAAGTTCTTGCACCGAAAGCTTTCCATAAGAAAATCTTATCGTTCTATTATCATTCATATACATGTAATATTTAAAGACAAATGGAAACGAAAGGTAACAGTATAAAATTTGGTTTTCTATAAATGAAGTATTCTTAATCTCGAAATCCCGGAATTGTTAAAAACGTCCGGAACTGCAATCCCTCAATATAATACCAATATAATAAAATATTGCTATTATTAATGTTTTCTGTAATAACTGCTTCGTATATAATTTGCTTATTAAACAGTAACCAAATGTTAAAATTTTTATATACAATATTACTCGTGATATATATTTATTGAAAAGTAACTACTATCAGTTTTATACAATTTAATATCAATTTCACATTTTTACAAAAAAAATCTACGTCCCGAGGGTGTCCCCGCCCTCCAATGTCCGATGGGATGGGGGTGACAGTTTCTGGAATTTGACTTTTCTCTCTTAAGTGGTGTAGCCTTTTTTGTTTATCTATCCCCACCATTGGTTGAACAAATATACTAGTTCTCATAAATAGTAAAAAGAAATATCGGAAAATACAATTTAGCATTGTAAACCCCTTTTTCAATGGTGCTCCCCTTTCAGATATCCTGGGTATGCCGATGTTCCCCTCAATTTTATTCTTGATGTTATTCTGATTTACCAATAAAATTCCAACATCAAGTAGAATTTTAAAGTTCTAAGGGGAATACAATTACTTTCTGTGGTGTATTCGATTAACATGGAATTAATTACCAATCTACCGCTGCCTATGACGACCTGCGGGAGCTATATTCACTCCATATTTGGATCTCAATTATTCTGACTTGACAGCTTTTATTTATTTCTGTCTACCTTGGGCTTGACAGGCAAAGTCGCTTATGAGATACCTCGGTTTTGATTAGATATTGGTACAGTTGAGAGAAATAGATTTGACCTTTTTTTTTCCAAATAACTTATAAAAATCAATATAAACAGAAAAGACAAGAAAGATCAATCATGCTTAAAGCATTGATTATGAAACACTTTCCAACTTCAATGCAATTTTATTTAACCATGTCTAAAATGCAATACATTCCTGGGTAATATTTTAAAACTCATCACAATACTACATTAATTTATTACATTTGAAAACTCATAAAAATCAATATAAACTTAAAAGAAAATGATTAAATATGTTTGAATGGTTAAATTGAATGTTTTGTGTGCTCCTAATGTTTTATGGCAAAGCACTTAATTCACTTCATTACGTTAAGTTACATCGTTATCGAAATATTCAAGTTTTTTAACACTTTACAACATAGTTGAAAAGTGTTTATGACTTTGTTCATTCTGCCTGTCAGTCTGTGGGTCCTCCGTTCGCACGAAAACTGCCGTAGAAATTACTTTATCCAAATGAAATTTTAGTATGTTGTTCAGACGGTCTGTGGGACCTATGGTAATGTGTAAATGACTAATATCACCCAATTAGTTTTGGATTGAACCCGGGTTGAAAAAATGAAATGCATTGAACCCTAGGGGACCTAATTTTTCAAATATTTTATAAGCGAATTTAAAATTCACAAATTGTTTCGAAAGTTTTAGAAAATATTCACATTTTATTATCCCATAAAAAATATTAAAAAAAATTTCAGCAATATATTCGGTAGTTTTTAAATAAAATGCAAATAATAATTGCACCCATATCATATGAAGATATCATGTGACCCACTTCAAAATAAAGTACGGCATCCATCTTGTGCCAAAATTGTAATTTTTAAAGTTCTTTTTAATTTATATTTAGTGTTGTATCCGTCCTAAAACAGCTTTATTTTTACTTTATTTCTGTGCATCTATATTCCGAAATAGAGCAATTACAATATATTTGAGTTTCAACGATCAATGCTATACATCTTGTGTCAAAATCGTGATATTTAAAGTTCTTTTAAGTTATATTTAGTGTTGTGTCCGTCCTAAAACCGCTTTATTTTTGCTTATATTCTGAAACAACGCAATTAGAATATATTTGAGTTTAAATGATTATCAAACTTTGACCATTTCTACAACGAAGTTTAATTTTCACTTATAGAGAATGTATAAACACATCAAGCTGTAAGATGAGTTGTATAAGAATTGCTGAATTTCTTTAATGCAAAATTATTTAGCTCTGCAGTTTGCAATACAGTTGATATGAATGGAACATTCATTGATTTTACATAGAGACGCAGACGATTTTATAGCAGACTTTTTCGATGAAATTTTAAGCATGGAGTTAGAAAAGACTTTTACCTCTATGGATTTAAGTTTTTAAGTAAAATAAATTATTATAGTATTGGGGTGAATGAAAGAAATGCAAAAAAGTGTATGAATGAAATATTTACTGCTTTTTCACAGAGAGCCAGAAGATTTTTATTTCAATGACGACATTTGAATAAAGTTTATTTTTTTCGATGAAGTTTTAAGTTTTCAAATATAATAAATCATTGTAGTATTGTGATAATTTAAAAAATATTACCGCTGAATGTATTGTATTTTAGAGATGTTTAAAAAAATTGCATTGCAGTTGGAAAGTGTTTCATAATCAATGCTTTATGTATGATAGATTTTTTTTTGTTTGTTTTGAGGAAATTTGCCTCGTTTCAAAATGCTCCAAGTCGCCAAATGAAAATAAATTACATTAAACGCAACTTATTTCTTTACTTTTCTTACTTTGAGCGGTATTTTTAGTTACACCGTTGGATCTCTAAGAAGATATATGGACCCAATTTATTTCAGTTTTATATGCAGTTTAAAACAAGTCGGCAGGTTGACAGTGTTCTTAAAAGTCATCGAAGTACTGAGTACATCTTTATGCTCATATATAAAGCCTGCAAAATCAATAAAAAAAATTCAAACTGACTGCTTTCGAAAATCAAAACATTTGATGTGGATAGTATATACCTTTCGTTACATATACTTTTATTCCGAAGTTACTTCTTACACAGCGAAAAAATGATGCACAAGATCCACGGCAAAATATTTTAAACGTTAAATGAACATTCGGCATTCTTTTTGAAATGAAAACATTTGAAACTATTTCGAAGTACCCTATTAACTTGTATTTCGCAAAAATTTATCTTGACAATAATTAGCAATATTGATATTATCCACAGTAAACAATATAGTCCATATACTCGAAGATTTTAACTAATTTATCAATTTGGTGTCATTTTGGTTCCTGTTGTATGATTTTTGCAATGTTGGAGAATTACAAATTCTAGAATTTACTGAATGATTTACAGATTCTAATAATCGTACCAAATTTCGTTCAAAACCCTCCATTCGTTCGTGGGATATTGCTTTCACAGATTCAGAGACACACACATACACACAAACATATGCGCACACTAACATACATACATACACACTAACATTCATACACACTAACATACATATACACACATATTAACAAATATCATCTAAAAAAGGTCAATTTAAATTCAGGGCTGTTTCAATCGTGCTCTTCCGTCTAAAACTCTATTTCGAATTTTCGACGCCGTCACAATACTTTATCTAACATTATGTACATATAGGGAAAGTAAACGGAATTATTTAAAATCCGCAAATATTTTTATGATAAAATTCAAATTAATGGATTTATCGAAGAACAAAAGAAAAATATGAATTTAATTCCGTAGAGTAATTCACGTGCTTCACACCAGATTTTTATATTTGAATTTCCAAATGTTTTTTGTTGTTTCATGTCTCAGACTCCCACTAGGACTTCGCGCCTTAGGGTTGTGATTCCGTTTGACACCCCTTCCGCTCACTCGTTCCGGTCTCAACAACAACCCCTTCCGCTCACTTAAACAGCTGCTCATACCCTAGGGTGAGTTGGTTGGCCTGGGTTTTGAACTCCCACCGCCCCTTTAACACATTTAAAAAAAAGCAAGAAAGATCAATCATGCTTAAAGCATTAATTATGAAACACTTTCCAACTTCAATGCAATTTTATTTAAAAAGTCGAAAATGCAATACATTCCTCGGTAATATTTTAAAACTTATCACAATACTACATTGATTTATTATATTTGAAAACTTAAACCTTCATTGAAAAAAATGAACTTCATTCAAATGACGGCATTGAAATATAAATTGCCTGGTTTAAATATATCTAAAATGCAATACATTCCACGGTAATATTTTTAAAACTATCATAATACTACGATAATTTATTATATTTGAAAACTTCATCGAAAACAACTGAAATAAATTCAAATGACGTCATAGAAAAAATAACACGCCTGGATCTCTCTATAAAAGCAGGATTTCATTCTTTTCATTCATCACAATACTATAATAATTTATTTTATTTAAAAATTAAGACCACGGAGCTACAATTCATAAACTCTATGCTAAAAACTTCATCGAAAAAAATCGTCCTTCTGTTTATAAAATCAATTAATATTTCATTCATATCAGCCATGCAGACTCCATGGACTGAATTATTTTGTGTTAAAGAAATACAGTAATTCTAATACAACTCATTCTACATATTTTGCTGTTTACATTTTACATAGGTGAAAAATAGGCTTAGTTGTAGAAATAATCAAATTTGAATGAGAATTTAAACTCAAATATATTGATTTTGTGTTATTTTAGTATGTAGATGCACAGAATTTAAGCAAAAATAAAGTAGTTTTAGGACGGATACAACACTCAATATGAATTAAAAAGAACTTTAAAAAATCACGATTTTGAAACAAGATGGATGCCATATATCATTTTGAAGTGGGTCATGCGATCGTTTTATATCATGGTCACGTGATCGTTTCATATAAGATGTGTAATTATTATTTTAATTTTTATTTCAAAAACTACTGAATATATTTCGCTGAATTTTTTTTTATATATTTTATGGAACAATTTGACTATTAACTAAAATTTTCGAAGCAATTTGTGAATTTTAAATCCGCTTAAAAATGTTTGAAAAATTAGGTCCCATAGGGCTCAATGTATTTCATTTTTTCAACCCGGGTTCAATCCAAAACTAATTGGGTGATATTGTTCATTTATATTCCCATAGGTCCTACAGACCGTCTGAACAACATACTAAAATTTCATTTTGACTAAGTCATTTTTATGGCAGTTATCGTGCTAACGGACAGACAGACAGACAGACAGACAGACAGAATGAACAAAGTCATAAACACTTTTCAACTTTGTTGTAAAGTGTTAAAAAAGCATTAATTCCTATACAATTTTCATATTATATCAAAAATCGTCATTTGTAGAAGGGATATCGCAAAAAATATCTGATCACGCATGACAAATTGCTCTAAGAAATTCTCAGAAAAGAAAAATGATATTTTTATTTGCGAACAAGATAAAACTGTTGAGAAATAGTAGGTAATTAAATAATGACTCTCATACATCAAAGCATAAAATATACTGAATCATCAAGATTAATAACTGACCCGAAAAAGCATTAAACACGCATCAAAACTAACCTGTCATGACACAGATAACAGAGGACAAGTGTGATTAATCGTTTACAATTTCAAACGAGAGTGAATTTCTAATATGATATATTACTGGACAACATATATTTATATTTCCTGTAATTTTTCTTTACGGAAAACCAGTAGCAGCTTTTTGAGAATTTATAAAAGAAAAAAGTAATCATACAGCTACTCATTTAAAAGCAGTAAAGGAGTGAAGAACTGCGGCCAAAATTTTAGCCATAACTACAAGTTTCTTTCAAGATTATTATTTATGACACAAATATCAATTAATCTAATCGTGACAAAACACCTCTTTCACAGCAGAATCCAGCCGTCTAATAGACAAGATAAAAAAAAGTAGGAAAAATTAATAATAGTAGTTTTTATGGTGGATCAACATATTACAATGAATGCATATTAATCATTATCTGATCATTCATTATCTATAAAAAGATGCCGAAATTACTTGTTACAGGCTAGATATTTTCAATATTCCTGCTATGAAAAATGTTTTCAGACCGGAATTATTGTACCGTAAAAAGTTTCATGTTGTATATTTTAATAAGGTTACAAATAAAATGTAATAACTGAATTACAACGAAAACAAAGTAATGGCATTTTGCAATTTTATTTCAATGGGATCCCTCTCTTGCGTTTCACTGTGGAAGAGATTACTAAACTTTATATGCGGAAAAACATAATACACGGGGAAACTATTTTAACTTGTATATAAAAATAATAATAATAAAAAAAGTAAGAAAACTAATACACCACTCATCAAGCTTTACCTATTCACTTGTTAAAGGTTTAATTTATGGTTGCAATAGAAAATTTCCAAATTTAGCAAAAATGCCAAAATCTTTATAATTTAGTGATTTTCTAAATAAAATGCACCATTGATTTTTAAAATGACTCATAAAAGTCCTCACACAACAAACACTATACTTGCGGGAATGAAAAGATTATGAAAAACAATGAAATCCAGCAGCTCAAACACACTTACCCGGGCTACACCAGTTGTATAATTCAAAGTGCACGTGCATTCGCTTTCAGTTCCATTTAACATCTTCAGAAGCGGAAAAAGAAGTATATCTGATAAGTCGCCCTTAAACAATACGACAGTTCTTAAGAGGGTCGGGCTCCAATCGGAACATAAATATGACGACATCTTTTTTCATTTACTCACAGAAAATATTTTATACATTTATCTCGAATAATAAAATAAAAATAATTAAATATGCGATAATATAATTAAAATGAAAATCACACGATAGTAAATTGTTTGGGTAGACATTGTCTACCTTGTCTTACCAAACGTTTTGCACACAAGATACAGCTACGTAAGCACCTCAAGAATGATAATGTGCTGGAAAAATTGAAAGAAATGAATAGAAACGTCGCACCCAGTGTAGTACAAATTTTCTTCCAGGCATACATCCGGCGATTATTCGCTGCGCGCCTCCCCGGAGACATTTTATGTTAACCGAGTTTCTATTGATGTGACAGCATTTAAATATATAAGGGGCAAATAGTAAATTTGTCCCCTAAAGTTTCATCCCCCCCGACCAAATAGTCCTGAAAGGAACATTGAGTGTAACCCCCACCCCCAAACAAATATAAATAGTAGCAGTAATTTATTACTGACATTGCATATGTAAGTCATCGATGTCAATGTATCACTGTAAGTTTAATGTGCATTTTGGTAGGTCTTAAAAGGAAGTTATTAATCATCTTGCATAATATATGAGGTTGTTTGTCTTTATGTGTGTGGGTGTATATATATGCGTGTGTGTGTATGTGTGCGTGTATATATATGCGTGTGTGTGTATGTGTGCGTGTATATATATGCTTGTGTGTGTATGTGTGAGTGTATATATATGCTTGTGTGTGTATGTGTGCGTGTGTGTATATATGCGTGTGTGTGTATATATATGCGTGTGTGTATGTGTGCTATATATGCTTGTGTGTGTATGTGTGCGTGTGCGTGTGTGTGTGTATATATATGCGTGTGTGTATGTGTGCTTGTGTGTATGCGTGCTTGTGTGCGTGTGCTGTCTTTAACAGAAAATTTAAACTTTGGACAGTTTATATAGCTAGGAATTTCGGTATTGTGTTAGCCGAATTTTCGCGGTACGACAGAACTCTACAGCATTATAAAAAATAACGAATTAGTTTTTTAACACTTTTTAACATAGTTGAAAAGTGTTTATAACTTTGTTCATTCTGTCTGTCTGTCTGTTCGCACGATAACTGCCAAAAAATGATTTTATGAAATGAAATTTTAGTATGTTGTCTAGATGGTCCATGGGACATATGGGAATCCAAATAAATAATATCATCCAATTAGTTTTGGATTCAACCCAGGTTGAAAAAGTGAAATACATTGAACACTATGGGACCTAATTTTCAAACATTTTTTAAGTGAAGTTATAATTCACGAACTGCTTCGAAAATTTCACGAAATATTCAAATTATCAGATAAAATATATAAAGACAAATTCAGCAAAATACGTTCCGTAGTTTTTAAATAAAAATTAAAAAAAGTAATTACTATGAAGAGATCACGTGACCCACTTCAAAATAAAATAAGGCATCCATCTTTTCTTCCCTAGTGTAAAAATCGTGATTTTTAAAGTTCTTTTAAATTTATATTTAGTGTTGCATCCATCCTAAAATCGCTTTAATTTTGCGTATTTTCTGTGCATCTATATTTTGTACAAAAGCACTTACAATATCTTTGTGAGTTTAAACGATCATCAAACTTTGATTATTTTTACAATAAAGCCTAATTTTAATGGATGCAGAATGTAAACAAGCGATTGTAAGATGAGTTGTAAAATAATTGCTGAATTTTATTTCACGCAAAATTATTTAGGTCTGATGCCTGAAATAAAAGTCATATGAATGAAATATTTATTGCTTTTACATAGAGAGCCAGACGATTTGTAATTCGATGACGTCATTTGAATAAAATTCATTCTTCTAGATGAAGTTTTAAGTTTTCAAATATAATAAATTATTGTAGTACTGTGATAATTCAAAATATTTCAGTGCTGAATGTATCACATTTTAGAGATGTTTAAATAAAATTGCATTTCAGTTGGAAAGTGTTTACTAATCAATGCTTTATGCATGATTGATCTTTCTTGTTAGTTATTTTATGTATGATTTTAGGCGGTATTTACATACATCCGTTCCTTAGTGATCGAAAATATTATCACAGAGGCTTGACGCCAATCGGACATCAATCGGAAAGACATCAATCTCTTGACATAAATCGGAAGGAACAAAGGAAATTCGCTTCTTTAAATCGAATCCGTACGACAATTTCTTCATTTATTTATTTATTTTTAAATGCAACGAAATATACATATTTTATTTATTAATTTCTTATTTTACGGCATCCGAAAATTGAAGATAAGCATAGTTCACTGATTTGGCAAAACTATGGGTGTACATCTGCATTCCAATATATATTTTTTAATTAGTCCATTTTTAACACTCCTAAATTGCTTCGAAAATGTTCGGAAATATTCAAATTATCGCGTAAAATGTGTAAAAAAAATTCAGCAGCATATGTTAGGTAGTTCTTAAAATAAAAATTACAATAATAATTACACCCATTATATAAGAAGAGATCACGTGATTCATTTCAAAATAAAATATGGCATCCATTTTGTCCTCTCTGTAAAAATCGTGATGTTTAAAGACCGTTTAAATTTATATTTAGTGTTGCATCTGTTATAAAATCGCTTTATTTTTGCATATTGTCTGTGTATCTAAATTCTGTGCCAATACAATTACAATATGTCTGATTTTAAATAATCATTAAACTTTAATTACTACTACAACGAAGCCTAATTTTTATAGCATGCAGAATGTGAATAAATCAAGCGATTGTAAGATGAGTTGTATAAGAATTGCTAAATTTTTTCATGCAAAATTAAACTCTGGAGTCTAGAATATAAGTGATATGAATGAAATATTAATTAATTTTGCATACAGAAGCAGACGATTTATAGCATTTACTTTTTTTGAAGTTTTAAGTTTTCAAGTATAATAAATAATTGTAGTACTGTAATAATTTAAAAAAAAAAAATATCTGTCCTGAATGTATCGCATTTTAGTGATAAAATTGCATTTCGATTGGAAAATGTTTCATAATAAATGCTTTATGCATGATTGATCTTTCTTGTTTGATTTCCTCTTAATTATTAATCAAGAGCATAAAAATCGAAATTTTTCATTATGTTCTTTCTTCGGTTTGCTGGGCGTTGCTGTAGGGAGAAATGGATGTTTGCGCGCATGCGTGGTGGTACACAGCTATGCGCGACTATACATGCGGTGAAACTATAGGATTTGAATTATAACAAAAGGAAGAAATGATTTTTTATTAAAACATGAGATTTGAAAATTGAGTGGTATTATTTGTATTTGTATTATTTAAGTAACGGGCGCCTATTTAGGATCATACAGCGTCAGGTAATCCGTTTTAGTATTTAATGAACATGTCGTTTAGTAAATAAAATGACTATTAATAAATACTAATCAATTAATAATGATCAGTCTTCCCTACAAACTTCTGCGATTTAAATGACGACAAACAAGAATGAGCGGCAATGCTAGAGCATGCATGAACCTTTCGTGTAAATATGTACGAACATAATTTTGTCTGTATTTAAGTGTATTTGTATTTATGTCAGAATTTAAATTTCGGAGGACAAAATAATCAACTATAGTATTATAAATTGCGGAAAAATAACAATATGTTTATACAGGGAAAGTCACCCCAATAACTTAGTAAGGAACGGTTCATAAGGTAAGGAAAGAATGTGTACACGTTAGGTCTGTCTATAGTAAAAATAACAATGTTCGGTAGAATTAAAGGGATTGTAGCGCTCAAAAATCTGAAGTGGGCAGCACATGACTTTCCCTACAGACTTAAATTCATTTTCTTTTTATTGATTTAATAATTCTTTAAATTGAGTGTAATTGCACAAAATATCACTGAATTTGAACTTTTAATTCAATTTTTGTTTTTATTTGGTAATTGGACATTTTTTGAAAGACGGAGTAACAAAAATACGAAAAAACTATATCTCGAGAAGGATTAGTCTTAGAGTAATGGGGCTGATCTTATTGTTTTCCCTCGCCAAACTACGCATAAAGCAAGCATTTAATGGATACATTTAACACACGTATTCTTTTATTTTAGATTTTTGCGAGCTATTTCGTAAAAAAAGGCAGGTTATTCTTTTCATAATAGCACCAATATTTAATCGTCACTAGGGAATTCAACAAGTGACTTATTTACTAATTTTTGTGAAATTTAGTCAATTAGTCTTTTAGCTAGAGTGGGTACATTTTATTATTTCGAATTCTTTCTATTCTTTTATTTCGAATTGCACCAAAATCTAATCAGCACTAGGACCTTATACAAGTGAGTTATGTATAAAATTTTATGAAATTTGGTCTCATTAGCTTTTGAGTTAGAGTGGATACATACACTGCACACACACACACACACACACACACACAGACACAAACGTCCGCTAAAATAGTCTTTTCGTGTTCTAGAGGTCCCAAAACGTGCAAATTCGTAGAAAACTCGAATTGCGATTTTCCATACGATTTAAATACTTTATCTATACATTACCATGTATTGCAGAGAAAGTAAAATGAATAAATGAATATATATAAACACACTACTGTTAAAGGTTAATGTTATTAAAAGATAAATATTCTATAGTAGAAACATGGGATAGAAGATACAAATTAAATGAGATATCAAAAACTTTCAACACTTAGTTGTTTTAGTCTTCTACAATTAGATTCTAGATCACTTGGCTATTCTATACAAAATTACATTTCAAGAACATTTGAACAATACATGGCACCTATTTGAAAAAAATTGACACTGAAACAAACATCCCTATGTATCAAAAGTCCCTTACCTACCCTACATACCTCTAGATGAAGAATATAAAAATCCATGAAAGATGTACAATTTTATTTGAATTTATTGCAGCTTCAAAACTTGAAGAGTTGTATGGTATAAATTCAAGAAGACATATATAAAAGTTACTTTTTAGGCGTCGTTCTGCCTTCAGCTTTCTCAAGCCACTAATAACAATGATTACATTGGTCGTTATGTGTCACAAAAGTAATACAATGTGGACAAGTTAAGAAAATAAATTACAATTAGATGTTGAACACTAAAATAATTTGCATATCAAATTTGATAGAAAGAAAATAATTAAATTTCGGATAATTCGCATTCTAATTATGAGAGTTACGAAAAGTTCTACCTCATTCTAGTTTTGAGCATAATATATCTATAAATAAAGTTCATAGTTATGAATAAATGTGTTCTTAAGTTGACATGTCAGCTCTTCACACACTTACTTTGAGGTACATCTTTGCTAAAGTGTTCGAAAGGTGTCCAGGCGGTCATGAAAAATCGCCGCCGAAATCGAAAATTTAGACAATGAGCTTTCTAAGGGGGAAGTAATAAACTTAATCCATCCCTAATTCAAAACATGAATCAGTCATAATTTATTTCTCAGAGTTTGAAAAACATGAAGAATGGATCAAATTATTGACGAATGATTAAAATATCATAAAAATGGGAAAGCAATCTTTCTTTCTTTTTTTTTCCTCACTACACACATCCTATTATTGTCCTAAAGGCCTCAGAATTTATAGCCACGCGGTAATACAACGCTGTATATCATGAACATGGTCTACAATTACTGTCAAAAGGATTTAATGATTATAACTCAAGGGTCCAGAAACTGTGATGTAACCTCTACCACGACCGGCAATAAGGAAGTCACTTTTTGAGAGAGTGGGGAGGATGCATTGCACGGATTCATCCTTCCAGTTACTTATTTCACTTTCCCTACGTTGTTTCCGGCCACACAAACAGCTGCCATAAACCTTGGGGTTGGTCGTGTGGTCTGGGCCTTCTACTTTCCCTATGTTAAGCTATGAAAAAATTCTAAACCCCCGTCTTTTTCAATTTTTAGGAAAACTGAATTGACAGACTAACAAAATCATAATTATTAGGTTTTTTTATTATCTTATTTAAAGGTTCAAATAACTTTTACCCAGAATCATTTGTGCGTCTTTAATAGTTTCAAAGGCAAACTGCTGACAAAGAAATCGTTTTAAAACCATACTAAATTATTTAAATGAATAAATTGAATTTGTGAATAGAATTCACAATGTTAAGACGTATCCTATGAAATCGTGTATGTACTCTCAGGATGCAAGAATGAGTCCAAATTTCAGGATAACTAACACTTTTATTTCAAAGCACTAATAAGCGTAAACAGGAACAAAATACAGCGAATAGCTGGACAACTATTTTAGGAGATCACTAAATAACAGTCACATATAAGAAAACAGCAATTAAATGCTCAGATAATTTACAAAATAGCTGATATTATTTTCAAACCCCTGACGTATCTCATAATTCAACTTAGTTCGCATTTCGTCAACTGTTCTCCAACTGAGCGATGACTCCTTTTATATACTGTTCGTAGAAGCTTCCAGAATAAGCTCGTATCTCCCAGAATATTCTTCATTTCGAGAAAGTTGTTGTTGTTGAAACCCAGACCGTCCGACCTACCAGAAAGGTGTAAGGTAACTGTTTGGACGGTCGGGAAGTGCCACCCAATTTAGACCGGAACCCAGTGGGGGAGGCATCCACAGGGACCGTACCCTCCTTCCCCTACCACCAACCTCTCGGAAGGACTTTCGGACCCACATGTTTAACGTGATCGTACTCCGCATGAACACGGCGGCAGTTTTGGCAGTGGCTGGAATCGAACCCGGGTTCGAGAAAGTTGTAGTACAATTGAAAAATCGTCAAATCTGGAAACCCCAAACCCGAAAATCAATTTATGGCAACCATATATTCACGTAATAGCTTATAAAAGTGTTTTCTCCGTAAATACAGCAAAATTCATTCCGTTATTTTACTGTTTGAACAGATACAAGGTACAATTAAACCTTTTACATATTCGTAACAATAAATTGTGGTGATTATAAGCGCTCTGAAAAGCCATTATAAATTGGGGTCAGTCAGGAAACTTGACAATTTATTTCGTCTTAAAAGATCCAATATTTTTTAGTTTCAATTAAAGAAGAAAGAACAAAATTTTTGTAATTTAACATTTTACGCTAGAGGGGCTGTATAAAACTTAAAATTTTAATTTTTTGCAAAAATATTGCACTATATTTGAATTAATATTGCTTAATTTTCTACCTTATTTAAACAATTTTTACAATTAGGGCTATAAGTTACGATTAACCAACGATTAAAAAAAAATCTTCCACTGTTCATTTTTCTTTTTACACTCCGTAAAGATTTTTTAAATAATAACCCATCAACACTTTTGTACCAATTACTTAATGTGATTGTACTTTAAATCAAGATGTAATGAGGAAGTTATCAAATAAACTTCTCTTAAGACTTTTCAAATTGTAAATTTTATTTGATGTAGCGTTACATGTAAAACATTATTGTAACGACTTTATTTGTAAGAACATTGCAACTTTTAGTCGGCTTTAGTCATATAAAATAGGTTCAACAACGTTTTTATAGACATATGAAGATTACTCTATATCTTTTACGGTGCTTTAAAAAAAAAACCTGCGCTGTATTCACTTTACAAGCCAGGAAGCGCATGTGCATGCAGATTGTCAATAGGTTCTGATAAGAACTTCGATCTGACGTTGGCATTTGATTTCACATGATTCAGCGTACAATGTCTTAACCATGGAGGTGTAGGGCTGCTTTTGCGTCACTCGCTGCTGTGAAAGACATCTCCGAATATACCTTCGGGCGAAATATACCTGGTATAGTGCGAGGTCCTCAAGCTCCAGGTTCCGAGTTCGAACCTATCTCCCACCAAGGAGGATTAGCGGTCCCCACAATGACGACCATGGACATACGAGCACGCAACTACAGTGCCTAGAAAATATAGTGCGCCAACCGAGGCGAAAAACGGGTTCCCTAAATGCAGACCCCACCAAATAGCTCTGGGCTCGAATAAGAGATTTAAAGCCAAGACGTTACCAAACTAATGATAATCTATTGTAAATGAAATGGCCGATATCTTTGGAAGTAACTGAATAATTTGCGTGAAATTTGGTGTGATTATTGGAAGTGGTATACACAAAAAGACATTTGATTTTCAGAGAGATTAAGAATATATTTGTATTTTTAAAATTTTACTTAACTTGATCTGGTGTTCGTTCAAATCTTTGAGGTCCAAAATACTCACAGGTTCACTAATCACAGTAACGTGAAATTCGGTATGACGTTTTCCCTTGTGGTACATTTCAATTCTTTAGATTTTGAAACTTATCGATCTAGACCGTCCTGGGTCCGCCATAGGACTGCATCCGATTTTAGAGAATAACTCGAAAATCAGAGAAAGTAAGAAATCTAAATTTAATATATATTTTTTCCTTCTGTGGTATATTTTAATTGTTTCGATTTTAAATCATATCGGGTGAACCCGTCATGGGCCCGCCTTAAAAATTAACTGGTTTTCGGGAAATAACTCGAGAAAAGGAGTATCTAAAAGTTCGAAGTTTAGAATATCGTTGTCATTTGAGGTATATCTTAACTCATGGAATTAGAACATTATTGTGCTAGATCGTCCTGGGTGTAACAAAAGGAATGCACTGGTTTTTTGAGAATAACTCCAAAACTGTAGCAGCCAGTATGTCTAAATTTAGTATATTATTTTATTTTAGGGTATATTTTATTTCTTTGGATTTTGAACCTGATCAGGCCAGCCCGTCTTGGGCCCGACGTGGAATGTAGTCGTTTTAAAAAATAACTTGAAAATCGAAACAGCTAAAAAAATCAAAATTTAGTATATCTTTTTCTTTGGGGTAAAGTTTAATACTTTCGAATTTGAACTCTATCGGGTTAGCCCGTGTTGGACCTCCCTTAAGAATCATTTCGTTTTGGGAGTAACTCGAGAAACGAATGAGTAGCGAAAAATTCAAAGTTTAGTAAGTCGTTATCTTTTGTGGTGTATTTTAACTCCTCGGATTTAAAACCATAGAGGGGTAGCCCGTCCTGGGCCCGACATATTAATGTACTCGTTTGTCGGGTCCTAGACGGGCTAGCCCGATAAGGTTCAAAATCCAAAGAAACGAAATATACCCTAAAAGCCAATGATATACTAAATTTATACATTCTAGCTGCTACAGTTTTAGAGTTATTCTCAAAACACGAGTACATTCCTTTTGTTTGACACAGGGCGGGCTAGTCCGATAAGGTTTTAAATCCTATGAGCTAAGATATACCGCAAATGACAACGACATTCCAAACTTTTAGATACTCCGGTTCTGGAGTCATGCCCCCAAAATGAGTGAATTTCTAAGGCGGGCTCAAGACGGGTTCGCCCGATATGATTTTCAAAATCGAATGAATTAAAATATTCCCCAAAACATAAGGATATACTAAATTCATATTTTCTAGTTAATACGATTTACCAGTTATTCTCAAAAAACGGATCAATTCCTATGCCGGGTCCAGGACGGGCTAGCCCGATAAATTTTACAATCGAAGAAAGTGAAATATACCACACAAGTCAACGACATGCTAAACGTGGAATTTTTAGCTACTTTGGTTCTCGATTTTATTCTTCAAAAATGAATGCAGTTTTAAATGGATACAAGACTGGCTAGCCTGGTGAGGTTCAAAATCTTAATTAAAATGTATCCAAAAGGAAATTATATTCTAAATTTACATTTTTTAGCTGCTTCGATTTTCGAATTATTCCTAGAAAGCGAGCAAATTTCTATGGCGAACTCAAGACGGTCTAGCCCGATAAGGTTCGAAATCCTATGAAATGCAATATACCCCAAAGTACAATGATATATTAAATTTAGACATTCTAGATGCTCCGATTTTTAGATTATTCTCAGAATACGAGTGCATTCCTTTTGTTGGGCTCAGGACGGGCTAGCCCGATAAGATTTTAAATCCAAAGAGTTAAAATATATACCACAAATGACAAGGATATGCTAAATTTGGAATTTTTAGATACGCCTGCTCTCGAGTTATTCGGCAAAAACGAGTGAATTTCTTAGGTGGGCTAGCCCGATGCAGTTCAATTTCGAAATAATTAAAATATAGCCCAAACGAAAAGTATAAATTAAATTTAGATCTCCTACTTACTCTGATTTTTGAGTTATTCTCTGAAAACGGTACAGACTTACGGCGGGCCCAGGATGGGCTAGCCCGATAAACTTTAAAACTGAAAGGTACCACAAGAGAAAATGTGATACCGAATTTCACTTCACGTTACCGTGATGAATGAACCTGATTATTTTGGACCTCAAAGATTTGAACGAACACCAGATCAAGTTAAATAAAATTTTGAAACTAGAAATATATTTTCTTAGCTTATTCTCTCTGAAAATCAAATGATTTTGTGTGTATACCATTTGAAATATTCACACCCAATTTCACACAAATTCTTCAGTTATTTCTAAAGATATCGGATCTTTCATTTGTATTAAATTCAGATTAGTTTTATTGTGAATACCTTGGCTTTTGATTGGAGACCAGAACCATTTGGCGGTGGCTGTTTTTTTAGGAACAGCTCGTTTAGCGCATTACTAGGTATAGGCGGTAGGCACACTATTAGTTTTAGGCACTGCAATGCAACCTTCTCTCTCCAACGATCTCACCTCTCTCACGAGATGGCAGCATTACAGATGACGCGCACTTCCATCCTCCTTTCGTTCTTAGATGACTGCGAATGACGTCACGAAGCCGCATACTTGAAGTATGACATGCTTCACCGGCTATTCAGCTTATGACTGAGTTTCGGTATTGGGGAAGCGGCGGGGATTTTCCGATTGTCCTCTATCCTCACTGAAATTTGACAGAGCTTCTCACAAGGGTGAAGTGTGTGGGGGCTGTTCTTGCACCACTCACTCCTACGAAATACATTATATTTTCGGGCCCGAAGATTTCTTTTGAGCCTAACGGTATAGCGCGGGATCAGCAAGCTGCAAGTTCTGAGTTCATTTCTATTCACCACCAAAGGGGATAAGCGGGCCCCCATAGTGGCGACCATGACCATACGAGCAAGCAACTTTCTCTTTCACGCGATCTCATAGCTCACACGAGATGGCAGCACTACAGATGACGCTCACTTCCATTCCCCCTCTCTCCCCTGGGTGATTGCGACTGACGTCACGAAAGTGCACGCTTGAAATACGACATGCTTCACCAACTATTCCTCTCACGACTGAGTTTTGGCACTAGGGAAGCGACGGGGGTTTTCCAGGTGGTCCCCTCCTCACCGAAATTCGATCGAGCTTTTCACCAGGAAGTGAGTGTGTGGGGCTGCTCTTGCGACACTCACTGCTACGAAAGACATTCCCAATTATACATTCAGGCCCGAATAATTCTTTTGGACCTATCAGTATAGAGGGGGATCAGTAAGCACTAAGTTCCGAGTTCGAACCTATCCCCCACCAAGAGAGATTAATGGCCCTATCAGAGATAAAGGTAAGGAGTTAAAACTTCATAATGAGAAAATACCAATGGGGCATTCCACGGAAAACAAGACATCTTCAAGAATAAAAAAATATTTTTGGAGGGGAGATCCAAGCTGCCTAGTCCATTTTTCAGGGTCTAAATGACGTATTTCTAAGAATATTTTCCCAATACTTTACTTTTTACAAGTGGCAACACTGATTCCAATATGGCCACTATCAACTGAATCTCATGTAGTTGAAAAAGTGTTGACTTTATGAGCTTCCACTTTATTTTCTGTTACACTTAACACTTTCGCTGTTTCAGTATAATATTCAAGTATATTCTCTGTTAAATGCATTCTTTCAACAGGTTTACTTCAATTTAAACTGTGTATATTTAAAAAATTCAAGTTAATACAAATGTATGTCCCACACGTGACAGAAATTATAGTATTTTTTGTAATTCGTATTGAACCAAGTAGTTTACCTTGTAGCCATGCAAGTTTATAAATAACCTAAATATGTATAAACTTTCCTTAAAATATAAAATACCAATTTCATTTCTGAAATTTATTACAGCACATTTTATTCTGTCCCACACGTGACATCACGTGTGGGACATTTTAAACATAAATGTTTTCAAATAAAGAATTTTATTGTTATAACTAGAAATTGCTTTAAAATAAATATTGGTTGATAAGTATATATATTTCTAATCTTTTAAAAGCCAAAAGTATCCATTAAATTGCAACTTTACACTTAGACCTAAGTAGGTATTATTGCGAAGCAGTCCCAAAATACAGATATTGAAATACGAAATCAATTTTGCCAATAGACTTTGCAATGGCATTTGCATGTGAATATCAGAACGAAGTACAAAGTGCACTATGGTCACGAGCAAGTGTACTTTTATTCACGGCTGCAACTTTTTATAAAGGCAAGTGTCAGACTTACCTCATATGTTCAGATACATCAAATAAAGGTAAAGACACTATTTCTGTTTTCATAGAATTTCTTTATGAAGAAATTTTCCAATCGGATAAAATACAACCAAAAGAAGAGGTCATTTGGAGTGATAGGCCATCCTCCGAATTTAAAAACAAGTACATGGCCAAACTTCTATGCATGTTGTCGGAAAAGTTCACAGGAACAAATTTCACGTGGAAGTACTTTGCTATTTCTCACGGTAAAGGAGTGGTGAATGGAGTGGTGAATGGAGTGGGGAGTAATATAAAGAGACTGTTGTAGAACTCCTCTACTACAGGCTGACTTATCAAGCATATTGAAGCCCATAGGGTTCCATACTAGAGTTACAGAAATTATAAAATAAGTGTTTAAAATAAACACTTTATATAAAAAAAGAAGTTTCAATTAGAATTTTGTAGAACTTAGCTCACACAAGTATGCTCTATTACCAGGTATCCAATTATTTATTAGTCATTGTTTTCTTCTTTCTTCGTTTTTAGGAAAGCAAAATAGCCTAAAACCCTTTCTAGAATGATTATAGCAGTTCGGTGCAGAACATCTACCCATAATTATTTCAATTACACTTCCTAAAGTGAAAATATGAAGAGCTAATGCTAATGGATTGCGCTTCCAGCTATGGTGGGCTTCAATATGCTTGATGAGTCAGCTCGTATATAGAGGAGCCTTAGACTGTTGTATAACGTCAAAAGATGATGAGCCAAGGTCAGATACACACTGTCCAGCCTGTCAAAGATTTTGCTAACTTAGCAAGCCGACTTGCACACAGTACAAGGATCTTCTACATTGGAAATGATCATATAGAAGTGAAAATATGAGAGAAGAACCCATGAAACAGTGTAATTTCAATGACTGGTATATCACGTCTGCGTGTAATTCAATCTAAAGAAAAGAGCGTCATCAACTGTCGAATCCATTCTCTTTCGACTGAAAATATTACCTTTGGAAACAGCAATATTCACCATGTTTGATTTCTGGTGAAGACCTGACATGTGGAAAATGGATCATTGTAAATTACGGGGACAAACTCTATCCAGGGGAAATTACCAAAAGAGAAGAAAATGGTACATTTGTAGTAAACGTGATGGAAGAGTAAAAAATCAAGGGCTACTTCAAGTGGCCAAAACATCATGGCAAAATTCCTTACAAATGTAAAGAAATAGTGAAGGTTATTTCAGCACCAGTTGTTGCTAATAGCAGAGGCTCTTACAAATTTGTTGACCTGTAAAACTGTAATCAAACATTACAAAGAAAATACTATGACTTAAATACTTCATATTTCTGTTTGGAAAATAAACGCTTTGCTTTAATTTTTGTTTCAAATTGTGTTTCTCATTTTATATATATTTTTACTATTAATATATTACTAATAATAAATAATTAATTAATATTCATTATAATAATAGTTTAGTACTTTCACATTAAAATTAACTTCTTGGAATTAATAAAACAATTGTACTTTTATTAAGTGACAAATCAAATCACACAATGTCCCGTACGTGACGGAGTTCTCCCACACGTGACATTTATTTAAAAAGAATTACCTGGGTATATGCTTACCGTACCTCCTTTAAACGTTTATGAATAATTAATATGAACTAAGGAGATATATAAAAAAAAAGCTGAAGTCACGTGACTACATCAGATTCAGAGAAATTTTTGTTAGAAGGAGATATAATAAAAAGTCCTGTCAAATGGTGTGTCTTGCACGTGACAGTTAGGTTTAATTAAAAAACTTGGGATTTGAAAAGTTTAAGAAAAATTTCTTGTGCTTATAAAATCAGCCAACTGAAGTACTTTCATCAGACCATACCAAATCCTAAAACTTCATTCTTGCAAAAAAGGTCTACAAGAAAATATAGTTGAAAATGTAGTCTGAATGTTCCGCACGTGACAGTGGAATCGCCCCAATACCATTTGAGACAATAATTCAGGTGACGCTGAGATAATATAAGTGACCTTGAATTGCACGTATTTCTATGGTGAAAGGCTTAAAATATTTCTCATATTTATTACTATATATTAAATAAATTGGCAACGCAATGTAAATTAGAACGGAAGTAATAAGAAATATTCTTACGTGTTTAAAATTATTTTACCCTTCATTTTATTTTTATCTCTTTACATTCTGAACGCTGTCCTACAACTATGAAAAAATACTGATTAATTATACGAATAATCAGGGAATCTTAGTTTAAAAATAATTAAAATTACGTATACTTAATACTATCCCTCTCTGCTGTATTAAATGAAAACAAAAGGCGCTTTACTAATACTAGCGACTTCTAGGTATAATTCTCAAAGCGTTACGGCATAATCAAGCATTTATTTCATTCATAAGAGTTTTATCTCCTGATCTCTAACTTCATGGTCTTAACTACTGGGACACGGATGGATCCTTCACGTAGAAAAGCAGTTTAGTGTATGTATGTGCTTTTGGTTAAAATATTTTGCGCTTTCTATCTTATATCCTTTGCAATTAATGCATTTAAGGTCAGGGAAAGAACTCTCTGATTACTCATATGAAAAATAGATGACGGACATTTTGTCAATCATTACATACCTATTTAATGATTCACATCCACGCATGAAGCTGTTGTAAAAATTCCAAATTGACCATGAAGACTGTTATTAACCAAATGTTTATAGAAACCTGTGCACTAAATATTTGATTACACCTCTCTTGCGAACGTCGAACGAATAATTTGGCGAGTCGATAAAACCTGTCAGCGATTATTACCGTAAGTATTACCCACCCAAACATTAGATACAATATATACTATTAAAACGTGTGTGTTGGCGTGGCAGTCTTCAGGGATTTAGAACGTGAACTACAGGTGTAATTAGTTACGGGGGAAAAAAACATGTTTTCCGTTGTCCTCACCTAGACGACAGTGGCGTACGAAAAAGTAGAAAATAAATTTTAATCACACACAAAATTAAACCAAATTGAGAGTGTAAATTTTCACGACGTTTCTATCTTTATATCCGAAGATATTCAATATTCCGGAAGCAATTTTCGGGGATCAGCTCCATATTGAAAAGCGCAATTTGAAGGGCGATGTTTCGTTGATTGACCACAGCACTGTTGTAAATTATTGAACTATCCTCTTAACATTCAGCATTATGGCTTACCTCACAGCCAAAGGGTCGCAGGTTCGATTCCTGCATGAGAGGGTGAGCATTTTCATGGTTGGGTGTAGTGTTGTCTTGTGTGTGTGTGTGTGTGTTACTAAGGCTGTGGGTCTGTAATGAGTAGGATTATGTGAGCCTCAAATAGGGCACGATTATTAGGGGTAAAAAGCTGTACTAGCCACGTTGCTAAAAACTAATGGGGCATTCGTGCCAGGGTCAATGAAAGAAAGAATAAATAAAGAAGAATGAAATGTTTATTTTCAAATGTTATACCGCAGTTATTAGGTGTGATAACTCTGCTTTGTAATACAGTTAAATAATCGAAAATAAATTGAGAATAAAATTACAGAATCATTTTACCTTTGAATAAGAGGTTCTTAGGTTGTTGTAATAACTATCATACTAAACCGAAATTATACAAATTCATCTTTTGATGTAAAGCTACGTGTTATGGTGTTTAGTATCACATAATTTTATAATTTGTTATTGTTTTATATAAATATTTTTTATTAGAAATTATCACATTTTGTGGGCGATTTCAACTCGCAGTAGCTCCGGAACTATTAATCGACAGTAACATAAGTAGATCCCATTTATAAAAATACAAGTTTTCACCCTTTAATACAGTAGCAGAATTACGTTGATTAGGTTGCATCTATACAACACTGTTTATATAAAGTTTTTCTTAAAACTGGGTAAAAATAAATGCCCGGTTTATTAAATAAAGATTAACTTACAATTAATATAAATTTTTCAAATTAATCATTTTTTAAACTAATATACGACCCCTAAAATCATCGTGATGCTGCATATTTAAACATTTCGAAAGAACTAGAGGTAGGGAACATCTGGAATTTTACATAAACATATAAAAAGTTTTTGTGAATCGATTTTTATCAAAACATGTCCAGGTTTGTATTCATATTTTTTCGATTATTGATTTCATAATTAATATTTCATACAAACAATTATTTCCACAAAAATAAAAATCACGTAAATGTGTTTGGGTTGTTTAGTAGTAACGTCATACAAATAATCAACGTGAGCAGATAATTATTACAAAAGATATGAACGGAAGTCTTGGAAACTAATTTAACATTAGGAGCTCACAACTTTACATACTCACAACTCAGAAACGCTTCACCCAAATGACTTGAAAATTGATATCACAGGTTGAATTTTGCTCTAGATTCGAACTATATTGTCAAACTTGGGTGTTGCCATTGAAAATTTCAAAGTTTGTCCGCGTTTAGATATGAAGACAGCCCCTTATGCAAATTTTGCGCACATTAATTTGCAGAGGATGTTATTCCTAATCGAATGGTATCATTCAATTTTCTCTGCGATGAACGATGCTCGATTAACAGAGGGTGGGGCGTTTATTTTTTCCGCGGCTGTACATGGATTGTAAGCAGTTTTCACTGTTATTTATACGAATAAAATTTATTTATTTTGGTTAACTATCCTGCTTTAACTTCTGAGCGATGCATGGTATGCTTTCTTGTATAATATAAAAGTTTTAAAACGATTCATGAATAAATATTCTGAAATTTATGTTGCATACTTTCTTTTGCAATTTTAGTTTTCATTTTGAAAAAATATTATATATTGAATTTTACTGTTTCTAAAGATATTATAATAATGAAAAATACTAGAATAAAATAAGATATACTTAGTTATTTATTATATTAGTGATTTTTAATTGTTATTTTTCATCGACTCTTGTAGGCCGATATCGACCACTTTGGGGACCCTTGTATCAGTGGCGTCCGTAAGTTTTTTGAAGCCCTAGGAGAGCTTTCTGGAGCCTCACCCAGGAGCAATGCCAAAAATTCCCCGACAGGGGAACTATCCGTCATCTCGCTTCCATTAATCATAATTCCCCAATTCTTATTAAACAAGTAACTCAATTTTATTAAACAAGTAACGATTCCATAATTCGAACCCAATTAATCTGAATTTTGTGTAATCCGAACTACGATTATAATTGTTTTATTATTTATTTTGTTTAAGGGGTATGTGAGGAACCCATCATTTTTTTAGCCTATTTTCAGCCATTTTCAGAACAGTTTCAGAGTTCATACACCTTAAGACCGCCTGCATTGCAGTTTTGGAAAACAAGGCTATAAAACTCTGTCACCACAGTCTGATTTCGGAGAAATGCACCCATTTTGAGCCGTCATCAGAGAAGCGAGAACTAATCCCAGAGGGGAGCGTTAGGTGGTCTATGATATGAAGAGCAAGCTTAGTCAGGGTGGTCCTCAAATTTTGGACCAGAATATATACACGAAAGAGACGCTTTTCCAGAGAGGCGAGACAATTTTCGTAGAAACAGGTCGCACTTTTGGTGCTCCTGATGCACAGGTTCTCGCCCTCACCGATTTCCCGAAGGCCCAGGCCACTCGACTGGCCCTAAGGCTTGCAGCAGTTTTTTGAGTGGCCGGGAGAGAGATCAGCCTAGGCCGACCTCTACGACAGGGTCACCGCTCCGGCATCTTTTATTAAAAACTAATAATGTACATTATACATTAGAGAGATATTGTTGCACAAGCAGTTTACAGGCAGTTTTACAAGCACATTGTGATGAAGATGAACAGGAAAAGCTGAATGGCAGATATAAGTGAAAATATATACATATATACATGGAATAAAATACTGCGTCAGGATGTATAGAAAGAGAATATTGTACAAAATATACACCTGGAACAGCCGAAAAGTCATTGACCGAAGGAGGAAAAAGGTATTGGGCACAAACTTGTCACTCAGCTTGATCAGAAATTTCACTCGCGATGAGAACATAATTTTTCAGCATATTTGTCAAGATCTTATTTTTCCTAACACCCGTGAACCAAGTCGCACGGAGGCGGTCAGGGGGGCGGGTTAAATGAAATTTTGAGGTAAAGGGGCAGGAGAAGACGTAATGATCAACATCCCCGTAAGAGTTACAGGGACAGTTAGGAGATTTTTTGCGTTTGAAATAGTATAGGTAGTCTAAAAAGGGGCCGTGACCCGTTAAAAAGTATATAAGATATTATTATAAATTTGGAAGTTGGGATTAACTTTAGGGAGGTAATTTAAAATCCTGGCGGGGTCATGGGTCCGGGGAGAGATATAATTATTAAGGAAAGTTTGCCAGTTATTTAAGAGGAAGAATTTACAGTGGTTAATTAGGTAAGAGTAAGGGAAAGGAATTAGAAGAGGGGTGCCAGAAATGGTTGCCTGTTTGGCTGCTTGGTCTGCGACTTCGTTACCTTGGATGTTAGCGTGGGCTTTAAACCAAGATAGGTTGATTAGCGGTTTTGAAGCGAGGGCTGAGGATTTAATTTTGGATAGGAGTTTAGTTTTATTATTGGCAGATTTTAAGGCCGAAATAGATGATAGGCTGTCCGAAAAAATATTGACTTTGGATTTGTTTTTAGCAGCCCAGAGAATGGCTTGATTGATGGCTTCAAGTTCTGCTTGAAAAACCGTGTTCCCCGTTCTCGCCCTCACCAGAATGTTATTCTGTAACTCTTTGATATTCCTTGTCATGCTATAAGAAAAGCTTATTTTCTTTATCAACGATGCCTGTTTTATCCACACTGGAAGAAAGTCATTATTTTCATGATCTTGTCACCGATTCGAACTCACGAATTTTGAAGGGGACGGCTACGTGCATTTAGGTTGGCACATTTTACTTTATGTGCGCTGACCGGACTAACGCTACTGAATCAACAACCACGCAGAGGCCTTGAAGAGAGCCGGAACTCAGAAACAAATTCATTACAAAATGGTAGCCAACGGCGGGATACATTACAACATGGTATCCAGCAGCAGGAAAATGATAAATTTATTACAAAATGGTGGCAGCTGGTGAGAGATCATAATAATTGGACTGTCAAAAAAATAGAAAAGGGGAGCTAGGAGATCTTTTAATCGAGCTAGAATTTTGGCAGGAAAATTGATTAGCCAAAGCTCGGATTAAACTAATTATATTAGGATTGAGCATTTAAGTGAAAAAAATATTGTATGTTTTGTTTAATGCAGAGTAATTTTGTTTAATATACTGTAAACTTTAGTAACGCATATTATTTTCATTTAATACATATAGAGTTCGTTTAAGTAGAACTAAATACAGGAATATAGCCTCATTAAGAGACTGGTATAGAAAATATTAATACATTATTTTGCATAAGTATAATTATAATTTTATCTTAACATGGCATTTCTGGCAAGGACCCGAAAAGCAGACTTGACTAAATTAGCGGCCGAACTCGTAGAGTCGGTACCACAAAATTTAAAAGTTGTTGAATTAAGAAAGTTAATTTTGAAAAGCGCGGATTATGAGGAAGAGCTAGCAGAAGAGATGTTAACAGCTATTGTAGTTGAAAGGGAGGAAATTCGAGAACAGGAACAGTTTAAATTAAACTTAGAATCCCGAGAAAGGTTGGAGTTAGAGAAAATTCGGGCGGAAAGTCGCAATAGCACAGAGAGTCCAATCGTAGAGGCAGGGGCGCAGATGAGGTTTCGAACGGTGGAGGAGACGGTCAAAATAATAAGACTGCTAACAGTCAAAGTACCCACACGGTCTGACCAGTGGGCGTATTTTTTCTCAAATCTAGAGAGGGCATTCGCTTCTGAGAGCGTACCGCTTGAATTCAGGGCGACAATTTTGTTAAATTTACTGGGGGACAGAGCGGCGAATTTGCTGACTCAGGTTTCAGAAGAGGAATACGGAAATTATGAGGTAGTAAAAGGAGTTGTATTAGAAAATTTTCAACCTTCGCCTCAGGTATGCTTAGAAAAATTCCGGAAAGCGAGCTGTCGGGCGGACGAAAATTTCGTTCAGTTCGCGACTCGGGCGACGTCCATGTGGGACTATTATTGCAAATTAAAGGGGGCAATGGATTTTGAGACCGTAAACCAATTAGTGGTAGCGGACAAAATTACCCAGGGACTGGACGTCGAGACCTATGCTCACATAGGTATACGGCAAGGTGATGGGTGGTTTAAGCCCAGGGAATTGGCCAGGGAGTGCGATATGTACTTCGCGGCCAGCGGTAAATCATATGCGGCGTCGGGGCCAGGAAATGGTAGGGTTAGTGGAGATGAGAAAGAGGAACGGGGTAAATTCCGATCCGAGGGCGAAAAAGCACGGACAAATATTGGGGGACCCGTAAATGGGGGAAAGAAGGGCCAATGTTTTTTTTATGTGGGTCGAAGAATCATTTTAAATGGGACTGTCCTCAAAGGAGGCAGGGGAGGCCGAATGGTCCAAAGGACACTAGCCGGAAATGGGAAGACAGACGCGGGGCTGACCAAAGGGAGGCTCCACGAGTTACTGACCACAGAGTCGTAGCCAGGGTGGATGCAGTTAGGGCGGAGTATCCGGAAGTTACGGAGAGGGGACCGCTATGCAAATTAGAGAGGGTGCCAGTGAGCGTCGACAGTAAGTTGGCGTGGGCTCTAGTGGATTCGGGCGCGGAAATTACGGTCGTGAGGAGCGACGTAGCGCCAGGCGAATCGCGGACGGAGGCGGCTATACGTTTACAAGGAGTATTCGGACCGGCCGTAGAATGTCCACTGATAAATATCCCTTTAGGAATGGTCAGGGGGGAGAGCGATAGTGCGCCTCAACAGGAAGTTTTATACGCGGTCGTGAAGGATATGGTAGAGGAAGTATTGTTACCGCCACAGGTAAAGAGGGAATTAGAGAAAAATTCTAGAGCTGGGAAGGTGAACGCCATAGACCCAGGTAGGCGCGAACCGATTCCGGAGGGCGCAAACGAAAGCGAAACATTTTATAAACCCCAGAGAGGGTCAGTTTCGAATTTTGAAGTAGAAGCAGGGGGGAGAAGCCGCAAAAGGCGAAAAACTAAAGGGAGCTGAGTTCCCGCAATCGCAGATGTCTGCGAAGGAACAAATAAGGTGTGCAGAATTAGAGGAACGAGCCAAGATATGCGGAGGATATGTAGTTTACACCGAAAATATGTTAGGGGAGGGAGAGGGCCAATTAGTCGTCCCGAAAGTGAAAGTAACCAGGGCGGAAAGGAGGCGACAAACGAAAGTGAGGCCACTGGAAATTCTCCTGCTACAAGCAGAGACCGGGTGTGGCAACCCCGATAGTCAAGAGGTGAATAACGGACAGGTAGATGTACCGGATGGCGAGAGGAAGAAATATCCCAACGAGATTAGGGACCGAGGGAGTGAAAACGCGAAAGCTGAAATGAAGGAACGAGGACTTTCGGTTTCGGAACGGAAAGCTCCGAGTTTCCACGAAAGGGCTAAAATTCGAGAGTACCCCGGCAGAAAGATGCAAACCCCTGGCTATGGCAGGGAAGGGGGATGGAGAGATTCTATGATTCTTCAGCACGGTGGAAGAGAGGTATGGGATAGGAGAAGGCAGAACCCAGAAAAAGGGGGAGGGGGAGATTGTTTTGAAAATTGGGTCAAATGGGACTTCCGCGACCTCGAATAACGGAACGGAGGGAGATTTAGTTCCGATTTTATGTATCGGTGTTTAATGTTTACCGGAGTGGTTATGTGTAGTAGTGTACAAATGTTGCATGAGTTTATTTTATATTAGTGTACTGATTTTTGGTTTGTAGGATTTTCTTTTATTAGAAACTTTTATATAGTAGTGTACAAATTCTGCGGGGGTTGGTTATATATTAGTGTTCGGTTTTTTTTCTTACCGGAGTGTAGGGAGAGATTACAGTATATACGGTTCCAAAGTAACTGGGAATTATTTAGGAGGATAGATTAGTTAAACTCACTGATGAGATTATAGATAGATACTGATAGGATGATTAAGTGTATGATTTATATAGTATAAATTTGATAGAAGATTTTTTGAATGGTTAATTTATGTAAAGATATATGTGTCGGGTAGTGTAATATTAGATTATCTAATAGTGTATGATAGTTGATTTTTTTTTTTGTTTTGCTTGTGATGTTATACTATTTGGCCGGGATTCCTGGGAGAGTTATAATGTTGCAATAGAAGTATATAATATGAGATCCTGGGTTGCAGCCAAAGTAAATAGTCACTATACAGCAGGCATATACCCAGCAACCATGTGTTTTACAACCAGTTATTCAGAGGTGAAAACCCGTGAAAGAATGCCAGAAACTCTGGACTTAAGAAAACTTTATTATGTATGTAGACTCTGACACTCTAACTTTTAGGTGTGCACTATAAGAACTGAACATGCATAAACTTTGAGTGCATTCTGACAACAGATTCGGCATAGCAGGAGCGATGTGTGTGTTATGAACGGTTGCTCATTACCAGACAGTTGTGTGGGGTAATAAGGATCAATGGACCTGTATTCGGACGATCCTCAAGGAGTGTAATGTTGTAGTGTTATTGTAAGTGAATTGTATTTTCGGAAAAAGCTGGGTATTTAACCCTAGTTTTTCTCTGGTTGGGCATGTGAGGAACCCATCATTTTTTTGAGCCTATTTTCAGCCATTTTCAGAACAGTTTCAGAGTTCATACACCTTAAAACCGCCTCCGGCCACTCATCTTGCTGCTCTAAGTCCCTGGACGAGCCGAGTGGTCTGGGCCTTTGACCTTAAAACCGCCTGCATTGCAGTTTTGGAAAACAAGGCTATAAAACTCTGTCATCACAGTCTGATTTTGGAGAAATGCACCCATTTTGAGCCGTCATCAGAGAAGGGAGAACTAATCCCAGAGGGGAGCGTTAGGTGGTCTATGATATGAAGAGCAAGCTTAGTCAGGGTGGTCCTCAAAATTTGGACCAGAATATATACACGAAAGAGACGCTTTTCTAGAGAGGCGAGACAATTTTCGTAGAGACAGGTCGCACTTTTGGTGCTCCTGATGCACAGGTTCTCGCCCTCACCAGAATGTTATTCTGTAACTCCTTGATATTCCTTGTCATGCTATAATAAAAGCTTATTTTCTTTATCAACGATGCCTGTTTTATCCAGACTGGAAGAAAGTCATTATTTTCATGATCTTGTCACCGATTCGAATTCACGAATTTTGAAGGGGACGGCTACGTGCATTTAGGTCGGCACATTTTACTTTATGTGCGCTGACCGGACTAACGCTACTGAATCAACAACCACGCAGAGGCCTGGAAGAGAGCCGGAACGCAGAAACAAATTCATTACAAAATGGTAGCCAGCGGCTGGATACATTACAACATGGTATCCAGCAGCAGGAGAATGATAAATTCATTACAGGGTAAAAATGAAAAATCGGCCTTTTTCGAATTTGCATGACTTGTATACGCCGTAAATATTTCATACTTCGTATATAAGAAGGAATTCGCTTCAAACCCTATTAAAATTGCAACTACTGAAATCTGAATGACCGAAGGTAAATTTCAGATTAGCACAAAATAATAAAAGAAAGCGTAGGAGGGGCTAATTAGTGGTAAGATGCTATGTTGAAATAATTAGCTCCAAACAAAAGTGAAGAAAGGCTTAGGATAAAAAAAAATATCCTTTCTAATTTTGAGGCCCTCTCCCAACATGAGGTCCTAGGCAGTCACATGGGTTGCTTGGCTCTCGGAACGCCCCTGCCTGGTCTACATCTTCATTTCCCGCCGGCAATTTTGCATAATATTAATTTTGGAGAATGAAAAGATTTACATAGTATCATTTTGAATTGGATCTTCAAACTATGGAAAAAAATTTGTATTCATGATTGATTTTGCAGAGTCCACTTCGATGATAAGAGCTTGCAATTTCGTCCCAGTAGCTTAACGGTATAGCGTCGGCTGACCAGTTCTGAGATCTAGGGTTCGATTCCCTATTGGGGCAGCAAGGCTCTTTATACTGGCACCTGAACAAATTAACCCTGAAAGTTAATGCAAAGATGTCGGAGATCTGAAGACCCCAGACCGTGCGACTCACATAGTGGGTTTAGAGTAGGTAGCTGCTCGGCCGGGAAAGGATACCTCCTACACTCAGAAGGCACCCAAGGTCTACCATCCCGCCAAATGAACATTTATTTAGATCTAAAAAGATAACGATGAAAAATATTGTGATTAAACAGAGAGTTTTACATTATATTTGAACTTAACGAGTACGTCCATTTTTCAAAAATGGGAAAAGGGTTATTGCGAATATAGATAAAAAGATCAATGAAAAATAAAATTTAGAGTGAGGTATAATCACATAATGAAAAATGGATTAAAATTAAAGAAAGTAATAAAATTTTAAAAGTCAAATTTAGAAAATATATAAAAAGAAAATATATGAAAAGGAAAAAAAAATAAGCACATGAAAAACAAAAACAGAAATTTAGAATAAAATTCAGAAAATAAAAATTAGAAAAAATACAAATAAAAAGGGTCAAATGAAAAAGAAAGAACCGAGAAAATAAGAACAGTTAGCATAGCTTTTTTTTTCGGATGTCGGAGGTGTGAAAGTAACTCTAGTACGACTAGTACGGATTCAATGGACCCTGGAAAATTGAGCGCCGATTTCAAATTAAGAGGATAACGACCACGAAGGCTACTAATCTGGGTAAAAATAGTTGTAGCAGGAGGGTAACCTGAGGTAAAAATAATAGGAGGTGGTCATTCAAATTGCCAGTTGTTCGCCAATCTGACATTAAAGGGTGGAGAATGTAGAGTCCACTTCGATGGTAAGAGCTTGCAATTTCGTTCTAGTAGTTTAATGGTAGAGCGTTAGCTGGTCAGTTTGGAGATTCAAGGTTCGATTTCCGATTGGGACACCAAGGCTCTTTACAATTTTTAGATTAAAATGTCTAAAAACGTTGAAAATAAGCAACATATAGTGCTAGGAGATAAAATATTGTTTTACTATAAACAACAATTTCCATGTTAATAGAACTATAAAATGTACGCCATTTTTATGCTCAAACGGTTTTGAATATTCAGAAATTTTATTAAATGGGTAGGTGGCATATTTGGTGAAGCGTGTAGCTTGTATAGTAACATTTAGTATACATACACATGTATACATACAAGGACAGACATATACAATCCGAAAGGAGATCAAAGCATACTTTATCAATTATAAGGGACTACTCAGGCAGGCTGTATAACACCTTTCTTTGCACCCAAGAGATACTTTATCTCATCTGCAAATATAACTATGTAGCATTTATACTCTTTCGTTAAAATCTTATTAATTTTCATTCTTCAGTATCTCTTAAGGGGGTTCCGAAGTAATTCACTCATTAATATTATCTTTCATCTAGGTATGCATTAATAAAAATTGGAGTCATGGAAATTGCGAACACCCTGCGAGCACATTGTAAATTAATGTGCTACATTTCGAATAGCGAATCTCAAATTATCATGTAAATGGTGAAATTTCCCCACACCTTGGTTTTGGACGATTCTATATGCTCAAGGACTTACAACTAAAAGAACACAACTAGAAGAACTTACATTCGCTCTGATTGGGAACCAACATAAGCGGTTAATTCATATACATTATTACTATTAGTTTTTTAAAGATAATGACACATGAGGCTTACTTTGTCAAATTACACGCAAGAGTCTAATGGCACCTAATCACTAATACAACATCCAAACGGTTTTTAGGAATGTATGAATTATTGCTGCAGTCAGGCTGTGAAATACGGTTATCTGTAAATCTCAAGGATCGACTGTGTTATAAGAATGGGATGAAACAAAATAAAATTATAAATGTGAGCGTCCCACTGGAATTTCTCATTCATTCATATTCCATAGTGTTTAGTTCTACATATATTCCAATCGTTATCAGAATGAAAAAATCTGATGTAGGCAGCACATGACTTTCCCTGCAGACTTATATTCACGTTCTCTTTATTTTAATTAAATTTATTTCACTTTTAATTCAATTTTCGTTCTCATTCGGTAACCGGACTTATTTTCAAAGGTGGCGTAGTGAAAATAAGAAAAACTAAAATATCTCGAGAACAGCTAGCCCTAGTGTAATGGGCTTGGTCTTATTCTTTCCGTCATTAAAAATTACGTATTAAACGAGCATTTAATGGATATATTTGAGTATACCTAGTTCTTTAGTTTAGATTTTGACGATTTTTGTGGGCCATTTTGCAAAAAAAGGCAGGTTAGTATTTTCCGAATCGTACCAAAATCTAATCAGCACCAGGGTAACCCACAAGTGACTCATCTACCGAATTTTGTGAAATTCGGTAAATTAGTTTTTCAGTTAGAGTGGATACAAACTTTTGCGGGCCATTTCGCAAAAAAAGGCGGGTTCTTTTATCCCGAATCGTACCCAAAACTAATCAGCACCAGATTCTTACCTACCAAATTTTATGAAATTCGGTCAATTACTTTTTTAGTTAGAATGGATACAAAATCTGCACAGACAGACACACAGACACACAGACAGACACACACACAGACGTCACGCTAAAAATAGTTTTTTCGTATTCTAGAGGTCTCGAAACGTGTAGATCCGTCGAAAACTCGAGTTGCGATTTTCGGCATGATTCCAATACTTTCCCTATACATTACCATGTATTGCAGGGAAAGTAAAAAAAAATAAACTGATGTGAGCAGCAGATGACTTTCCTTACAAACTCAAATTCATTTTCTCTTTATTTCTTTCGTACTTTATTAAATATAGTTTAATGGTAATGGCACAAAAGAACATGGACAATTATTTGAAATCGCAACGAGTTTGCAGTTTTAATTCCATTTTATTACTTTCCCTACAATATATGGTAATGTATAGGGAAAGTATTGGAATCGTGTCGAAAATTGCAACTCGAGTTTTCTACAGATCTACACGTTTTGGGACCTCTAGAATAAGAAAAAACTATTTTTAGCGTGGCGTCTGTGTATGTCTGTGGGTCTGTCTATTTGTTTGTGCAATGTATATATCCACTCTAACTCAAAAACATATGGACAGAATTTCATAAAATTCGGTAGGTAAGTCACCTGTGTATGACCCTGGTTTTGGTACGATTCAGGATGAAGCTGTAATGGCTAAGTTTATACTCACAAAATGGTTTTATGAGTGAAATACGCGAAAGAAATTTTGCCATATTGCAAATATTTTTGCTGTCATTGCATATATCGGCTATTCCAAGGGTATGAGCGCAAAAAAGATTCACGGTTATCTAAATCTTACTCATTATTTTTATATTATCTGAAATGAAGCGAGATTCTGACTTTGGGAATGCCCCTATAAGCGTGTTCTGCGCGTGTATACATGACATGTATAAACTCCCGGATGACCATACATCCATAATTAAGGTTGCTTGCGTACAAGCACAGATTTAGTCACGAAGGTGTGTCACAAGGTACGAGGTATGACAGTGCAGTCAAATTATCATTTATTTTCGCTTACCTTCTCATCCACGTCTGTAAAGGGCTCTTCTCCGCTGCACTTGTTAATGACTTGCGCCACACCCTTGACTTCTCCGTCCACATCTAAAATGGGCATGCAAAGCATGTTGCGGGTCGTGTATCCAGTCTTCTGATCAACTCGACTGCTGAAACGACTGTCCTGTAATAAATCATAATTGCAAAATATAACTTTCACAAACGCACAGAATAATTTGCGAATTAAAATATGAAAATTACAGTCGTAGGGGTATGAGTTATATGGAAAATATGTTCCAACGCTCGTGTGTTGAAGACCCAGACCGACCGACTCGTCGACAAGGACATGAGTAGCCGTTTGGTCGGCCGGCAACGCTCGTGTGTGAAGAAGTTTCATTGTGTCATCTCATAAGGATATAGCATATGACACGTTATCGATACGATTTTTATTCTGTCGCTATTATTCAAACGTGCTCTTCAGTCTTCGATTTAAATATGTTTTTAACACTTTACAACAAAGTTGAAAAGTGTTTATGACTTTGTTCATTCTGTCTGTCTGTCTGCCTGTCTGTCCGTTAGCACGATAACTGCCGTAAAAATGACTTCATCAAAATGAAATTTTAGTATGTTGTTCAGACGGTCTGTAGAACCTATGGGAATATAAATGAATAACATCACCCAATTAGTTTTGGATTGAACCCGGGTCGAAAAAATGAAATACATTGAGCCCTGTGGGACCTAATTTTTCAAAAATTTTTTAAGCGGATTTAAAATTCACAAATTGCTTCGAAAATTTTAGGTAATATTCAAATTGTTTCATAAAATATACAAAAAATATTCACCGAAATATATTCAGTAGTTTTTCAAATAAAAATTAAAATAATAATTACACCTCTTATATGAAACGATCACGTGACCATGATATGAAACGATCACATGACCCACTTCAAAATGATACATGGCATCCATCTTGTTTCAAAATCGTGATTTTTTTAAGTTCTTTTTAATTCATATTGAGTGTTGTATCCGTCCTAAAACTACTTTATTTTTGCTTAAATTCTGTGCATCTACATACTGAAACAACGCAATGACAATATATTTGAGTTTAATTGCTCATCTAAATTTGATTATTTCCCCAACTAAGCCTATTTTTCACCTATGTAAAATGTAAACAGCAAAATATATAGAATGAGTTGTATTAGAATTCCTGTATTTTTTTAACACAAAATAATTTAGTCCATGGAGTCTGCATGGCTGATATGAATGAAATATTAATTGATTTCATAAAGAGAAGGACGATTTTTTTCGATGAAGTTTCAAGCATAGAGTTTAATTTTTTGTAGCTCCATGGTCTTAAACAAAATGTTTAAATAAAATAAATTATTATAGTATTGTGATGAATGAAATGAATGGGAGAAAGAAAGTTATGAATGAAATCCTGTTTTTATAGAGAGATCCAGGCGTGTTATTTTTTCTACGACGTCATTTGAATTAATTTCAGTTGTTTTCGATGAAGTTTTCAAATATAATAAATTATCGTAGTATTATGGTAATTCTAAAACTATTACCGAGGAATGTATAACATTTTAGAGATGTTTAAACCAGGCAATTTATATTTCAATGCCGTCATTTGAATGAAGTTCATTTTTTTCGATGAAGGTTTAAGTTTTCAAATATAGTAAATTAATGCAGTATTGTGATAAGTTTCAAAATATTACCGAGGAATGCATTGCATTTTAGACTTGTTTATATAAAATTGCATTGAAGTTGGAAAGTGTTTCATAATCAATGCTTTAAGCATGATGGATCTTTCTTGTTAAGATTATCATATGAGTAAAAATTACCAAAATGTGGTTAAATGGAGGAAACGACGGGCAAATAGAGGAACGACGGGCACAGAGTTGAAAGGAAAGTCTTTAAAAACCCAATAACTTTCTAAGGAAAGGCCCATGAGTGTACACATTAGGTCCATATATAGCACAATGACCACTTTCAGTCAAATAAACGGGATTGTAACCATTAAAAGTTAGAAAAACGAATTCGGCAATAAAGTTAGAGAGCCGAATAAATCCGATTATAGAGTAGTAGAGCATCGTTAAATTAATAGGAATCGACGACAAGAACGTTCGAAATACTTATATGAAAATCAATTAATTCCAGTCATACCAGTGATCTGACGAGTAGAAAGCCATAAGGGTTGTGACGAGTACATAATTTATATGCCATTCAGTAGGCCGAAAAAAGGAGAAACTCTCCGTTCGCATGCTCTACCGTGGTTCTGAAAGTTGGCATCAACAGTAAAAGTACCAAGTATTGCAGAAAAAATGAGCAAAATAAAGAGGAAGTGAACGACGTCAAAATTGTTATTCGTGTCACAGTATGAGAATAAACCAGAATTAAATTTTACGTTAAAAGGTTTTAATATATATAAACCATGTACATTTATTCTTAACTGAGCCATAAAACGCACCAGATGTATAGTGTGGTTTTCCAGTTACTTTCCAGCGAAGACAGATGTTTTAACCGTATTGTACAAAGGACGTCTGTAGATCGTCTGTAGGTCGATTTTTGGAACTCAAGTTGAATCATAATATCAGCGATTTTTAGTTTGATTGTATGGAAATGTTTACTAATAAACATTCAATTCTGAGGATCCCATAAAAAAGTGAAATCAGTTTGAATATGAGTTTGTTTAACAGCCGATGTCTAATATTTAGTTGACGTTGAAAACATGTCAAATGAAAATTCAACAAGAAAGATCAATCATGCTTAAAGCATTGATTATGAAACACTTTCCAACTTCAATGCAATTTTATTTAAACATCTCTAAAATATGATACATTCCTCGTTAATATTTTAAAAATTATCACAATACTACATTAATTTATTATATTTGAAAACTTAAAATTTCATCGAAAAAAATGAACTTCATTCAAATGACGGCATTGAAATAAAAATTGCCTGGTTTAAAAATCTCTAAAATGCGATACATTCCTCGGTAATATTTTTAAAATTATTATAATACTACAATAATTTATTATATTTGAAAACTTCATCGAAAACAACTGAAATTTATTCAAATGACGTCATCGAAATATAACACGCCTGGCTCTCTCTATAAAAGCAGCATTTCATTCATAAACATTTTCCCATTCATTTCATTCATCACAATACTAAAATAATTTATTTTATTTAAAAACTTAAGACCATGGAGCTGCAAATAATTAAACTCTATGCTTAAAACTTCATCGACAAAAATCGTCCTTCTCTCTGTAAAATCAATGAATATTTCATTCATATCAGCTATGCAGACTCCATAAGTTAAATAATTTTGCTTTAAAGAAATGCAGCAATTCTTATACAACTCATTCTACATATTTTGCTTATTACATTTTCCATAAGTGGAAACTAGGATTCGTTGTAGAAATAATCAAATTCGAATGATCATTTAAACTCAAATATATTGTAATTGCGTTGTTTCAGCATGTAGATGCACAGAATTTAAGCAAAAATAAAGCAGTTTAAGGTCGGATACAAAACTAAATATGAATTAAAAATAACTTTAAAAATCACGATTTTGACACAAGATGGATGCCATATTTTATTTTGAAGTGGGTCACGTGATATCTTCATATAATGGTCACGTGATCGCTTCATATAAAAGGTGTAATAATTATTTTAATTTTTATTTAAAAAACTACTGAATATATTTTGCTGAATTTTTTTTTTTATATTTTATGGAATAATTTAAATATTTCCTAAAACTTTCGAAGCAATTTGTGAATTTTAAATCCGCTTAAAAAATGCTTGAAAAATTAAGTCTCATAGGGTTCAATGTATTTCATTTTTTCAACCCGGGTTAAATCCAAAACTAATTGGGTGATATTATTCATTTATATTCCCTAAGTCCCACACACCGTCTGAACAACGTACTAAAATTTCATTTTGATAAAGCATTTTTACGGCAGTTATCGTGCTAACGGACAGACAGACAGACAGGCAGAATGAACAAAGTCGTTTTAGTTCTTTTTAATTCATATTGAGTGTTGTATCTGTCCTAAAACCGCTTTATTTTTGCTTAAATTCTGTGCATCTACATATTGAAACAACGCAATTACAATATATTTGAGTTTAAATGATCATCCAAATTTGATTATTTCTACAACGAAGCCTATTTTTCACTTATGTAAAATGTAAAGAGCAAAATATGTAGAATGAGTTGTATAAGAATTGCTGTATTTCTTTAACGCAAAATTATTTAGCTCATGGAGTTTCCATAGCTGATATGAATGAAATATTCATTGATTTTACAGAGAGAAGGACGATTTTTTTCGATGAAGTTTTAAGCATAGAGTTTAATTACTTGTTCCTCCATGGTCTTAAGTTTTTAAATAAAATAAATTATTATAGTATTGTGATGAATGAAATGAATGGGAAAATGTTATGAATGAAATGGTGCTTTTATAGAGAGCCAGGCGTGTTATATTTCGATAGCGTCATTTGAATAAATTTCAGTTGTTTTTGATGAAGTTTTCAAATATAATAAATTATTGTAGTAATATGATAATGTTAAAAACAGTACCGAGGAGCCAGGATATTTATATTTAATTGACGGAATTTGAATGAAGTTCATTTTTTTCGATGAATTTTTACGTTTTCAAATATAATAAATTAATGTGGTATTATGATGATTTTTAAAATATTTCCGAGGAATGTATCGCATTTTAGAGATGTTTAAATGAAATTGCATTGAAGTTGGAAAGTGTTTCATAATCAGTGCTTTATGCATGATTGATCTTTCTTGTTTTAAATTAACCATGGGATATGGATAAATAGCCCCACAGTTTGGTCTTTTTTGCTATTTTTGTGTTTCCAATTTCAGACCGAAGTCGTTGCTACAACATAACGCAATCATATGATCATAAGCTTTTTAATGTCTGAAGAAAAAATGTATTCAGCTCATGGAGATAACGATAAGACCACCTTCATGATTTAACTAAAAGGAAAAGTTAATATTATTGAGAGGTCATCCCAATTTAAAAATTCAGAATGAACATATTTAAACCATGGAGTTAGAGAAATATCTTCAAATTCGCGGTTTAAACAATGCAATTAATTCTATAACTTTGTTTATAGATGGATTGATTGGAGCTGAGTTGTATGACTCCAAAAGTTAAGAGAAATTTAGTTGCTTTTCATCCAGGGTGATCAGAAATTGAAAACTTGAGATAAAGTGTTTGAGGTATTAAACTTGATGAATTGGTTTATTAGAGGGTCTAGGGGAGAGAAAATTCATTGCGTTATGTTAGGGGTTGGTATAGTATGAAACATACATGTATGTTTTGATAGGGAGTCGTATAATAAATAGCAATATTGAACGGGGGGGGGGGGGAGTATGGCTCGCACGTGGATATTAGGAATGGATGGGAGGGTCGGAGGGAGTTGATATCCACCGGTTTATGTCTCCCATGATGCATGGTCGTGGTGCACTTGGACGGGCATACTGCGAGAAGCGTGCTGATTTTGTTGGTATGTAAAATTTCAAAACTGTACGTTTGGCCGTCTATTAGCAACGCGGCGTCAAAAATTTGCAGGATATTTTTTAATATAGACATACTATATCGAATTATTCCGAACTTAGCAACATTTCGGAAAAAGTTGCCAAGTTGGCGATATTGCACCTGATTGTTTCTAAATTTATCGCCAAGTGTGACAGACAAACAAAGATAAGGGCTAATGTAATATTCTGATTCGCACGATAACTAATGCTATTCCACCCATATTATTAAACCGCAGATTGTCATCTTTGGAGCTCAGATGAGGTATTTGCGTTCACGAATGAACTGAATAAATGATAGCTATTTACGTTGCTTTTCACGTGTCAGCTTTTTAAAGTAATCTTAATGTATGCTAATTATTTAGATTACTATGCATAATTTAAACGCAGTGATGTCGGTTACAAATTGAATCATTGACGTGGAACCGCATTACTGGTATCTTGCGAGAAATGTGATAATACTGATGCTGAAGACCACACATATTAAAATATTCCTCCTAACAAATTCACAGCACATTATTAATATTTAAACAGATAATATTTTAATCTTTGATGTGCTTAAAACCATGAGGGTATTTTATTTCAAATAGAAATAGAAACATAAACTGCTTTAGTAAATTTAAAGATGGTTAACGACTTATACCGAAGCTTTAATTAATTTATAACTAAATACGGCATATTTTATTATTGGGGACCACTATTATTATGTGTTACTGAATCAAAGTTTATGTACTACAAAGCCTATCAATTATTAACATATGTAAACTCTATGTTATGTTATACATTTCAATCCATATAAATTACTGTATAAATTATTAACAAATTTTATAGCTATATTTGCAAGCTAAGAGTTGATTGGGAAAATATATACAGCCACTATGCATCAATATTAATATTTTATTTCTAAAAAGTAATACACTCTTTAGTAAAAAAAACGAAGCACCATGAAAAAATTAACTGTTTTTATTGATATTAAATATGCGTACAGCTCATGCACAGATAATGAAATGAATACAAAATCAAAGCCGCAGGACCCATCAATGGTTAGCAAATGCACATTGAATTTTCCAATCAGTAATTGGTGAAACCCCCCTTGTCATGCTTGTATACGTCTAAGTAAGGAGTGATAAAGTTTTCTAATGTCATCTTGCGATACATTCTACCAGGTATTCCCCAATTGTTGCTCCAGATCTGTTACATTTCGGGGTACCCGAATCTGGCGGCCTAGCATGTCCCATACATGCACGATTGGCGAAAGGTCTGGTGACCTCGCTGGCCAAGGAACAGTATCAACAGCACGGAGACAGTCCACAGATATGCGAGTCGTATGTGGCCTGATATTATCTTGCTGGAAAATGGCACCAGAATGACGTTCTATGAAGGGTAAACCAAACGGCAGCATGATTTCATGAATATACCGTTGAACTGTTAAAGTTGAACACAGGATGACTAGGGGCGACCTGCTGTCGTAAGAGATAGCACCCCACACCATCACACCAGGGGTAATTACTGTGTGCCTGTATAAAACAAAGGCTGATTGGGACCGCTGGCCCTGGCGCCTCCACACACGTACCCGATAGTCATCTGCTGAAAGACTGAAGCGTGATTCATCGCTGAACCCTATGCGGTGCCAGTCTGCTGGCAGCCATGATGCTCGGCTACGACACCACTCCAAACGACATACTCCAAACGATGTTGTGGGGTTATGGGCAGACGTTTTAAAGACCGCCGTGAGCGTAACCCCCACCTCAGCCACGCGCCGTGAGATGGTAGAAGGTACCACGGGTGGTAATGGAAGAAGCCGTAGCACGTTGGATGGCGGACAATGATGCCCTTGGGCCAGTTCGGGCCTGTCGCCACAATCATCTGATCTTGCTTCGTATTCGTGTACCTTGGCATTCCAGAGCCTTCATTCCGCCGATGAGTTCCTTGCAGTAACCATTGCTGATAGCACCTTTGCACAGCAGTGTCCGTTCGGTGCAGGTGGCGCCCTATTGCTCGGTATGACCAGCCAGCTTCACGTATCCCGACAATACGACCGCGTTCGAACTCGTCTAATTGCTTATAAAGTCTTCGGCAACGTCGTAACGGCATTATTGGTTGTGTCTCCACGGCACAGCAACGCCGATAACGAGCAAAGTTAAACCGTCCACATTTTTAACCTGTTTTATAGGATGCTAGTTGCGCAGTAGAAACACGCGCTATGGCCGAAGTTAACACTCATTGGTGTTGCAAATTTAATCATTTCCATACTTAGTATAAAGGAATTTTCATGCGAAATTTCGATATGATTGGATTTTTTTTTTTTTTTTTTTTGGAGGGCTTTTTTTTTTTTTTTTTTTTTTTTTTTTTTTGCATGTTAATGCATAATTTTAACTTTATAACTATTCATACATTAATTTTGATTTTATGATATGCTAGCAGCATACCCGTTCTTCGTACGAAGAATATAATATTAAAAAATTAAAAATTCACAATCATGTGCAAATTCTTATAGTATACTAAATGACCTTTTAAATCAAAATATTCTGTTAAAATATTTAATTTATTGCTCTTAAAAAGAAGTTTAAGAATATCTGTTCTCGCTATGTAAAATTATCTTCACGGGCAGAATAAAACATCCTGGCCTCTTTTGTAAGCAAATTTACAAAAAATATGAAATTGAATCAATGTATGCAAAATAAAAGCGTTAAAATTGTATGGGACTCGTACTACTGATATACGCGAATATTAGAAGATATAACATGTATTAGTAGATTATATGTGTAAATTGAGAATATGAATACACTCGTAATCTTTAAATACGAAGGTACTAATTGATTCTAATAGATGCCAAAATGAAAGCGCTAAGATTATACGGGAATATATATATATATATATATATATACCCGTGCTACTTAAACTTTCACAGATTAGAAAATATGTCCGTGTGTTAGTAGAAGATTACCCGTATTACAATATGAGTCTCAAAAATCTTTGCCTAAATAAAACAGATGACATAATAAATTGAAAATATCAATAATCCCAGTAATCTTTATACCAGAACGCCGTAATTGATTCCAATATACGACAATATATATCAAATATATGCCAATATACCTGTACTACTTCAATTCTCGTACATTAGAAGATATACCTGTGCATTTGTGAAATATTACTCGTACAACGTACCATATATGAGTTTCAACAATTTTTGCCATAATAAAACAATTTCATAATAACTTGAAAATATCAATAATGCCTGAATCAATAAGTCACGAAAATATCAATAATAATAATGTGTAAACCTGTGAAGACCGTAATTGATATTATCCAGTCAAGAATGCAGTGCCAATGAAAGTTATTAACACTTTACAGCATAGTTGAAAAGTGTTTATGACTTTGTTCATTCTGTCTGTCTATTCATTCACAGGATAACTGCCGTAAAAATGAATTTATCAAAATGAAATTTTAGTATGTTGTTCAGTCGGTCTGTGGAAAATATAAATGAATAATATCACCCAATTACTTTTGGATTGAACCCGGGTTGAAAGAATGAAATACATTGAACCTTATGGGGCCTAATTTTTCAAACATTTTTTAAGCAAATTTAAAATTCACAAATTGCTTCGAAAGTTTTAGGAAATATTCAAATTATCCCATAAAAATATGAAAAAAAATTCAGCAAAATATATTCGGTAGTTTTTTAAATAAAAATTAAAATAATAATTACACCCATATTATATGAGACGATCACTTGAACCACTTCAAAAAAAATATGGCATCCATCTTGTGTCAAAATCGTGATTTTTAAAGTTCGTTTTAATTTATATTTAGTGTTGCATCCGTCCTAAAACTGCTTCATTTCCGCTTAATTCTGTGCAGCTGTATTCTGAAACAACGCAATTACAATATATTTGAGTTTAAATGATCTTTAAACTTTGATTATTTCTACAGTGAATCCTAATTTTCACTTATGGAGAATATAAACACATCAAAGTGTAAGATAAGTTGTAAAGAATTGCTGAATTTCTTTAACGCAAAATTTAGCTCTGGAGTCTGCAATATAGCTGATATGAATGAAATTTTCATTCATTTTACATAGAGAAGCAGACGATTTTATAGCAGACTTTTTATAATGAAGTTTTAAGCGTAGAGTCAAATTACTTTTACCTCAATGGTTTTAAGTTTTTTAAGTAAGATAAACTATTGTTGTATTGGGATGAATGAAAGGAATGGAATAAAAGTGGATGAATGAAATATTTACAGCTCTTACATAGAGAGCCAGGCGATTTATATTTTAATGACGTCATTTGAATAAAGTTCATTTTTTTCGATGAAGTTTTAAGTTTTCAAATATAATAAATTATTGTAGTATTGTGATAATTTTAAAAATATTATCGCGGCATGTATCGCATTTTAGAGATGTTTAAATAAAATTGCATTGCAGTTGGAAAGTGTTTCATAATCAATGCGTTATGCCTAATTGATCTTTCTTGTTTTATATACACATCTTTATTATTCAAATCAGAAAATATTTAATAAAAATCTTATGCCACATAAACACATTGGATTTAAATCCGTTGTTAAGCGACATGATATCATTTGCTTCAAATAAATTGGAAAAAATATCGTCTGAATGATGCTATCTCTATGGAAGGTTTGTCAACATTTTCGTCAATTTAGCGACATTTTAAAAAAATCACCAAATTTATCGCCAAGTGGGACTGTAGACCTGACAGTCTCCCTTGGCAACAAATTGACGAAACATCATCACAATACTATCCCCTAACATAACACAATTAATTTCATTTATTAAGTGCAATTTTATCAATTTCAAGATATTTTTATGGATTTACAAACATGTTCATCAATTTGGCGACATTTTAAAAATTCGCTAAATGTGTTACTAAGTAGGACGGTTGGACTGACGGACAAATGCTACCGAAACATCCTTTCAGTACTCTCCTCTAAAACAACAAAATTAATTTCATTGATTTAGCGTCGTTTTTATCAATTTGGGGACATTTCCGACAAGTTGGTAAAGTTTAAGAAAAGTTGCCACGTCAGCGATATCTCGCCAAATTTGTAGATCTGAATTTGCAGATCTGAAGAATAAAACATCCTGATCCCGTTCGTATATGCTAAATGAAACACTAAAATTGTATTAAAAGATACACCAGTTCTAATAGTATTCTGTTTCAACAATTGGCTAAATGAGTTTATTGTCTAAACACAATATATGAGTTTATTTATTGGCTAAACACAATATATAAGTTTGAAAACTCTTTGCCAAAATAAATGAAAGTGATGTACGCAGTCCGCAATTAATATAATTAAAAGAAAAAACAAACCGTTCATTTATAAGATATATTTTTATATCTATGCATTTATTATTCACATCGGAAAAAGAATAATAATTAACAAACACGTTTAATTTAATTGCTTTGCTGAGCAACATGATATACGATACTTCCTTATAAAATGCTGATAATTAAATAACCACTTTGATTTCCTAATACTTTTCATTCTTTACTAAAAGCTTGTGAAAAATACACTATGGTGATAGATTTTCCATTTAAATTCATGCTTTAAACATTAATGTTTGCAAACAATTCATGTTTTGAAAAAGTGACTGATTAAACTCCCACCAAACTCATAGATATAGTTTTAATTCACTTTCATGTTTTAAATCAACCATGCTCAATCTTTTTCGTTTGGAGGAACCAGGGATTTTGAGAGTAGAACTTCTATGAAATGTTTCGTTTTTCATTAATATATGGACAAGCCCTGGTATTAGAAACTTGGACTAAATTTAAGTGGAGTTATTTCAAGACTATCCACAAATTTCATTAAATTCGGTTCAGCAGTTCTCCCGTGATGATAAGACGAACAAACCGACAGAGAGATTTTCTATTTTATTTATATAGATAACAGTGAGCCCTGTAATAATACAAAAATACCCTATTGAATTTAATTTTTAAAAACTTTTAAGTATTTTAAATTAAATGCACGGTAATTAAATACAGTAATTACACGGATTATCATTAGTAAAACCGCAAATTCAACTAAATTAAACGAAACGAAACAAACACACAAAGTAAAAAAAAAAACTTATTTTTGTATTGTAGTAAATAAAGTAATTTATAAAAAATTCTCAAGCAATCTTTCCTGTAAAAAGTAAATGGTATATAGTGGATGAAATTTCATATCACTACTAAAATTTGGTAATTTTTATCAGGTGGACTCTTGGGGGGTTTAGCCCCCCTCTGCTCCCTGTCTGGCTATGACACTAAGTGAATTATTCTTAATACTTTAATATTCGCATTACTGCATCCGTATATATTGCTTTTTATCGAATTAAAATTTTTAAATTAAATTTCTAATGATTAACATTTTATTTTCAGGAGATATACTGTTTTCATATACCCTATATAATAAAGAAAGATACTTGTGTGCATGTGTGTGACGTCTGTAGCGATAAATCTATGTGTGTACGACAATAAAATTTGGTACACGAGTACTTTAAGACTTGAATAGGTCCATCTCGAAGTTTTTTTTTTAATTTTTTTTAATTGGTATTTTAGTCATTTTATGTTTTACCCCGATTTAGACAGATATTCGCACAAATCGATTCTTTAGCGACTTAAAATATTATCACAAAGTGTTCATCTTGAACCCTCGGAAAGATCGAAAAATTATATTTCAAATAAACTTTTAACGGGGCCCATGTGATTAGTAGACACATTTTAATGATTTTTTTACAAATATAAACTTTTCGTGCGTTTTATACCTCTCCGATTTTTATATTACGATACACTATAATTGATGGGCCATCCAACATTCACTTTTTTTTCAGCAGCTACTAAATATATCACAGACTACTGCAGGAAAGAATAATTTCCTAAATCCAGCCATTGATTAATTATATTTTTTTTTAATCAGAAGCATGTCTCCTAGATTTTTTGAACGAACCTAGCAGGCAGCGGACCTTGAAACATAGATCTAGAACGCTGTAGGAAGGTCAAGTAGAAGTTGACGTTATCTTCTTAGGGATTTATTTGGATTGCGAGCTGTAACTAGAATCGAAAATATTGATGTGCCCAGCGTCGGGACAAAGGCGTATTACGTACTAGTGTGTGTTTTGTAATTAAACATATGCTAGAGCAGCAGACGACAAAGCTTTTCGAAAAATTTAATGAATTTTAATTAATCCTGCTTTAAATCCCGGGCAAAGCCGGTTATAGTTTGAAGTCAAATATATTAAAGGAATATGTCTAGTTGTGTGCTATGTCTGTAGAACGAAATCTAACGGTCATGCGATCATGTAATGTGGTACACAGGTATTTTTCGACATACAGTGGTGCACCTCAGTATTATTTTGAATTTCAAATTAGTTTTTAAGTTATTTTATGTTTTAGGGTGATATTCACATAAATGGATTTCTTAGCAATCTAAAATATTATCACAAAGTTTCCATATTGACACCATTGGAAAGATAAAATAATTCTCTTTCAATCAAACGTTAAACGGAGTACATAAAACGAATAGACAAATTTGAATGAAATTAAGAAAAAATATATGCTTTTTGTCCGTTTTAAACCAATCCGATATTTATATTACGATATAATAAAAACTTGCTATTAAATGTTCATTTTTACAGCAGCTCTTAAATGTAGCACAGAAAAAAATAATTTAATAAAATCATCCGTTGATTAATCATAAATTTTTGATCCGAAACAAGTCTTAGATTTTTTACACGAACATAGCAGGCAGTCGGAATTGTTCTGCTCCCACATAAGGGCGAAGGAGCTTTTCTGCCACTTTTCCTTAGTATGGGGTCGTTGATTTCTTGAAGTATAGATCAAGAACGCTGTAGGAAGGCCAGGTTTACGTGATCTGCTGAAACTGATGTCATCTGTTTAGGGATTTATTTGGAATGAAGCTATAACTAGAATCGAAAATACTGATGTGCTCAGCGCTGGGAAAAAGGCTTATTACGTAGCCAGTCTAAGGTGTGATTAGGTGTTTATTTAGGGTAAGTATGTGCTCACGTGTGTTTTGTAATTTAAACGTGTGCTTGTGTAGCAGGCGACTAATCCTTTCGAAAAATTTAATTAATCGCTATTTTAAATCACGGGCAACACCGGGTACAGTTTCTAGTAAATAACATATTTTGAAGAATTTACTGAATGTTACTGAAACTGAACAACGTTACAATGACATCTAACTGTAACCAATACATGATTCATGACTCTAAAGCTACTAATAAAGCAACAGTAAATTACTTGTAACTTTACTCAAACGACATACACATTTCTACAAAATTGTAAAAGTTTCCTTTTATAGTACAAACAATTGTGATATTTCCCTAATATAGTATTTCGGATTATATCACACTTATCACGTTTTTAGGTCCCTGTAATTTAATAAAAATTTATAATACAGCATATTTTGCAATTTTAATAGACATTCCACATTCCATGATAGTACATGTAATGGCTCGGTAGTATAAAAGTATATGTAATGGCTCGGCATTCTAATTGTATGATATTTATTTCTTGATTATGGCGAAGGAGGGTCTCATTTATAGTATAGCTTAAAAGGCTTTTGTGACTTTATATCTAACACTAGAACAAAGTGACGGAAGCGTACTAGTTGCAATTATAAAGTAACATTACCCAACCCTGCTGGCCACCAACATATTTCATTGTAAAACCCCACCAGTCGGCACTCCCATGTTGCCGCCAGAGAAAGAGTGTCTACATTACTGTCGAGCTGATTTATATTAAATGCTGATATAAATTACCTGATAACAGTCGGGTATGTTCACGGATTCCTTGTGCTCGGCTACATAGCCAACGATGCCAGTGCCCCACGGGATGCTGATTTCTTCTTTCTGCTGCATCTGCTCAATGGTGGAACTGCAGGAAACGTCGAACAACTGACTCACCAGACATCTGTGGGATATTAATTGGATGAGTATTTCCGTGTGATAATGAAGTGATTACATTACAGACCTGCACTTGTGATATGTACATCTGAGGGGGAAAAAAAGCCCCACCCCTTGTTATTTGATCATCGTTCATCGTAGAGCAAATTTAAAAATACCATTCGATTAGAAATAACGTTCTCTATAAATTCATGTGCGCAGAATTTGCATAAGGGGCCGTCTTCATATCTAAACGCGCACACATTTTCGAAATTGTCAATGGCAACGCTTGTTCAAATATAAATTTCCGTGGAATTCCTGTCTTTAATCTGGAGACGTTTAATATTTCGAAGTTTGCAAATTCCAGGGATCAGCTCCGTATTGAAAACCGCAATTAGAAGGGCGAGATTTCGTAGATTAACCACAACGTTTGTAATAATGTGGGTCATTTGCTATTTCACTGAAAGACAGTTACTGGTTACTGAAAGACTACTGATTACTTATTCTGATATATCATCTTGTATTTTAAAGCTTTAAACCTTCTGCAATAATCATCTTATGGAATTTTAAAATGGTTAAATTAATGGACGAATTACGCGAATGATGGAATCAGTACATGTGATAACATTCTAATATGTCAAGGTCGTGAGACTAGTTCATCGAATAGATATTTTAACGATATCTAACGGTTCGGTTGTTGTAATAACTATCGTACTAAACGGAAAATATGCAAATTAGTCTTTTGATGTAAAGCTACGTTTGACAGTAATTAGCAGACACAATTTTATTATTTATTATGTATTTATTAATTTTTTACTTAGAAATATTTTATTATCATAAATTACGACACCCGATTTCAACACGCATGAACTCCCGAACTATTAATCGCAGAGTAATTAATAATACATCATTAGATGTCTTATAGAGTCTCATTTATAATAATATAAATTTTAACCTTTCACTCTTTTCTTAAGTCTTCGATACAGGTGAAGAATACGTTGATTAAGTTGCATCTCTACTACACTTTTTATACAAAATTTTATTAAAACGGGACAAAATTAAATGTTCCTTACATTAAATAAATATAAAGTTAAAAAAATCTGATGTCGGCAACACATGACTTTCCTTATATATAATGCAATGAATTTACTACTTTTACAGTTTAAAAAAATGTTATTCTTGTAGTAGATACTTATATTTCTTCCAAGATATTGAATTTTCTTTAATTAGTCGTCATTTTTATCTCTATTTGGTGAGATTTTCGTTAATTTGGCAATATTTAAAAGTCGCCAAGTTGGCGACATTCAGTCAAATTTGTCCCCAAAATCTCGCCAAGCGTTATGGACGGAGAAATAAGATATTCTTATACCAGATAAATGACTATTGGCGTTCAAATACAAAAGTATTACTCAAAGTATCTTTTTTCATAAATGAAACAAGCTAGATCCACGAGAATGATGTCACTCAATATAGCGCATGGTATTACATATGAAAGTGAACATGTTTCTCAATAGTAAATATTTTTTTTATTTTATATGACTTTTTGATATTTTTTTGAAAAATGTGCAATATCTCGAGAACAGATCATGCTAGCGTTCTAAAGTTTATGTCAATCGTTTTCTAAGGAAAAATTGCATAAGAAATGTCTATTTGTGTAACTTTATTAAAGGTTTTGATTTTTTGATGATTTTTTTCAAGATTTCACTCGAAAATTTAGGGGGGGGGGAGGGTTCTGAACATTTGATTGCGTTTAAAAGCATTAAGCTTCCAGTATTCACGGATTGCGATTTTTGTACCAAATTTCATTCGAAATAGCTCCATTCGTTCGTGAGATATCGTATCCACAGACTCACTGACACACAAACCCACTCACACATATACTTTCACACACACACACACACACACACACAGACATCACCACAAAAATGTTTGATTAGTGATCAGGGATGCTTGAAACGTGCTCTCCCGTCGGAAACTCGAAGTCAAATTTTCGACCCCGTCACAAAACTTTTCTTATACATTATGTATATAAGGAAAGTAATTAATAAAACTTTTTCAAATTAGTCATTTCTTTTGCAAGTAATATATGACTCTTAAAATCATCCTGACGATGAACATTTAAACACAGCAAAAGTACAACAGGGAGGAAACAGCTGAACATTTTCTTACTCATACAAAAAGCCTTATGAATCGATTTCCATCAAAATATATTCATATTTCATACAAATTATTTAAAATAATAAAAATCGCGTCATTGCGTTTGAGTTGCTTAGTAGTAACGCAATACAAAAAAAAATCATAGTGAGACGACAATTATTACAGAAGACATGAATAAAAGTCTGGGAAACTAATTTAAAATTAGGAGCTCAAAAGTTTACGTATTCATAACTCGGAAACGCTTCATCCAAATGGCTTGAAATTTGGTACCAAAGTTTGCATTTTGCTCTAGATTTAAAATAAGTTATCAAAATTGGGGGTTGCCATTGGAAAGTTTATGCGCGTTTTAATATGAAGATGGCCTCTTATACTAATTTTATGTACAATAATTTGTAGAGGATATTATTCCTAATCGAATGGCATGTCAAATTTTGCTCTACGAGGAATAATGCTCGACTAACAAGAGGTGGGGCTTTTTTTCCTCAGCGGTAAGTAAAAAGATGTAAAGCCATAATACACGCTGACTCTATCAATGCTTAGACTAATAAATGTTTTGCTGCTGCACCGTCAACAACATTCACTTCAAGTTGTAGCATAGAGTATCAGTAAGTTACAGTGTGGAAATGCATGTTAATTAGTTCCGGTGCATTGGAGGTTGAGATGTATGAGCACCATGGGTCCGACTATAGTATGCATATGCTACACTCGTCGCAGCACTCATACATTTAACGCAAGCGTTAATGAATGAAATTAAGGGGCGAGATCCGAAGTTGATCGAGGGTCGTTCACGCTTTGGAATCAGGAGATGGCATTGTGTGGTCGAGCACAATTCAATACTGCATTGTGCAAGCTATTTTACGTTTAAACATTTTCATTACAACGCTGTATGTACAGGGTGTCGCAAAAAGATTGAAACGAGCTTTAATTCTTTACCTGTTGGAGATAAGTGGACAATGTAAATTGCAAAAATGTTGAAAGTAAGGTAGGAAATAAGACTACATTAATCAAATAGTCCTCCCATTAACTTTCAAAAAGTTACACTTTTTAAATTTTTATACGACCCCCTTAGACAAATTGGGTCAATCAGAAATTTTTTATTTAATGCAACAAGATCATTAAAAAACCCGCATATCTGTATCTTTAAATTCAACGGAATTATGATAAAGGAAAAAACTGACTTATGCTACTTTTCCGTACCATGTGAAAGATGGGGATCATAAACAAATTGACGATGGATATTGTTTAGATCAAAAGTACGCTAATATGTGTCAAAATTTTTTATCACCCATGCATCTAAATAAAGCATTACACAGATAGAGATCATATAAAGCAGTGGTACTCACTAAGCGGTTGGGTATGCTATGTATAATCCTTCAGTTTTATCTTTTTTGTGATACGTCGCAAATTTACATTTCTAATTAGATATAGGGTCCCCATTCACAATGTCCAATTTTCAATTAAATATAACTCGCTCAATTTTAAAGATACAGATATGCGGTTTTCTTTAATGAACTTGTTGCATTAAAAATAAAAAAATTTCTAATTGACCCAATTTGTCTAAGGACGAGGGGGGGGGGGTCATATAAATTTAAAAACTGTAACTTTTCGAAAATGAATGGGAGGACTATTTCATTAACGTAGTCTTATTTCCTACCTTACTTTCAATATTTTTGCAATTTACATTGACCACTTACCTACAACAGGTAAAGAATTAAAGCGCGTTTCAATCTTTCTGGAACACTTTGTATAGTAGAAAAGTAAAACGTAAAATAAATATGTAACGTTAATAGAATCATCAGAGATAACCACAAAGAAATATATTTTACACGTGTAGCAAGTAAATTAATAATTTTTATTTCGTAAATAATGCGAAAACGCTCTGCTTTGTAACAGTTTTGCATTTGGCATCACCGTATCTTTAAACTTTTTGCCACAAAAGTCGAAAAATGCCACTTTTTTATGTCATAAAACAAATTTAACTTCATTTGACGTTACTTAAGCTAAAAGTTTCCGTTTTGCACGTCATGAAATGTATTCTAGATTTAGTAACATTGCAGTATTAGGCAGGTCACCACACATTGAAAACGCACGCTGCATCGTTAACATGCAGTTTGGTATGAACAACGATTGCTACTTACTGTTCACACACTGCTATACATAGTCACACGCTACACTTCAGGAGCAGAACGCCAATTTTTCTCCCGGTTTCTAGTACATATTTGAGCAAACGTACGATATACAGTGCACGACGTACATTCTGATTCGTTACCGGTGTAAACGCGCAAACATTATACAGTGAAACTTTTCCTACTTTTGGAAATTTTTACTATAAATCTTGAAAGGGCATAAATAGCTGTGAAGTATGTGCAATAATATTTCTCTTGTGGCCATTCTCCATAATACAGGTACTCTGCAGACTAGTAAAGATCACCTTCCGCTTCAATTTTATAGAAATGCACATCTCGAAGTAAATCAGTTTTTTAACCTACCAATAGGAAACAGAGGAATCGTGATTTCAAGATATTGTGGAGGAGAAAATTTTGAATTGCAGAATTTTTGTTTGACTTCAATCTAAAATACTTCTTTATATTATAAAATTAAAATATCCCTCGCTTCATATTGAGTCACATGGATATCTAGTAAATTTAAATGTTCTAACACGTGCCTATTCTAGCTTTAGCTAACGTTAAACAAAAATAACCACAGAAGATGAAATGTTGTGTGATTACTCTTGGATAAATCTAATATTTCTTTGGTATGAGAATATGGTCTGGAATTTGGTATGTCCAGACTGGACGGCTCACTTTTAAGGCTTAGAGTATCTGGGTATGCGGTCGGGGAAGATACCACTATGCAAATATGTTCTGTAAGTACTGAGTGGGATCAAGTTCCACTTAAGTTCCTAGTTAACTTCTCAGGTTTTCTCTTACAAATTTTTGTCATCCGTTGGACAATAGATAGGCACTGCGATAGATCGCAGAAAGTCCCTAGGGTAGAACTTCTGTTTCGGTGACGGGAAATCCATCATTTGTTTTTGTTCAGACGGGAATTTTTTGTTGTTGCTTTTCGGAAAATTTTGTGCTTCCTAAAAGAAAACATCTAATTTTTCCTTTGTATTAAAGAAATATCAAAAACAATTTTTTTAGATTTCTCTGTGTAGAATACTGAACCAAATTTTAGCTGAAAAATAAATCCTGAACCGACGGTCAAACGTAGGTCTCCTGAATTGCGATAACACGTGCTACCCACTACATCACTTTGGACCGATAACTAATTACCAAAATTACTTTACAAATTAAATTCCCATCCCACGCAATAAAGAAATCGGAAGGAAATGTTTTATAGTGTACCGTCACGTTTTGAATATGCGCTAGATATGATAAAGTAAAATATTTTAAAAACCAATAAGAATTAGTAATACTGATTCAGAGTGTTATCTAGAAATTATGGGCGGATCTTGTAGGAGGAGTTAAAACGAAAAGATTACTTCTAACATTTCACGTACGGTTTTCGTATGCGTTGAATATAAATTAGTTTTAAGTCATATGCAAAGAAAACAAGGTCGTGCTTTGATTTAAATGAGGCAAAAGAGAATCGCACCGATGATGCATGAAGCATATACAGCATTCACCTGAAAAGTAGCCTCGTGCCCAGCGAATTTGAATATGAGTTTGGATTCTTGCATATGTATCACCTGTTCAGTTCTTTTAAGTGAGTGTTGAAGTGAGCATTTATATATCTTATCCAGGACCTGCTTTTGCATTTTCAGAGATGCACGAGGTGGTCAAAAATCTGTCCGTTTCATAAAATTTCAAGAAAACTATACTTTTCAGATACAGAATTTATATGATTTTTGAACGATACTTTTTTTTTTCTTATTGACTCTTATGGGCATAAGCAGGTCTTTTAGGGTTAGTAAATTGAATGAGGGAGTTTATATATACTATTATGTTCCAATATAACCTTGTAGGAAAGAATACGCAGTGGACCGTAAGCATCTGCCATACAAGTATAGCTCTTTCCGATTAAGAAGCTTTCAGAGATTAACATTTTTTAAAAATAATTTTATGAATTATATAAATTTTTTTCTTAAATCCATTTGTACTTATCAAGGTTTTGGTTGCAATTTATACACGCGTACGATTTCTCATCCAAACATGACCTTGACTTATGGTTTTCCAAGGTAGACAAATAGAAAATGTAGACAGATAAAGAGAAAAATGTCATTCTTAAAACCTCATTCGTCAACTTAGTAACTAATTGGATTCCCCTACTATGGGTCTACAATTCACTGATACGTAAAATAAAAAAATCTGATGTGGGCAACACATGACTTTCCTTATATAATGTAATGAATTTACTACTTTTACAGTAAAAAAATAGTTTTTTCTTATAGTAGATACTAATATTCTTTTCAAGACATTAAATTTTCAACAATTAGTCGTCATTTTCATTGATTTAACGTCATTTTTATCAATTTGGCAAGATTTTCGTTAATTTGGCAACATTTCAAAAAGTCGCCAAGTTGGCGACATTCCGCCAAATTTGTCGCCAAAATCTCGCCAAGCGTTATGCACTAAGAAATAAGCTATTCTTACAGCAGATAAATGACTATTGGCGTTCAAATACAAAAGTGTTACTCAGAGTATCTTTTATCATGAATGGAACGAGCTAGATCCACGAGAATGATGTCACCCAATTTATCGCATGGTATTACATATGAAAAGTGAACATGTTTATCAATAGGAAATATTTTTTTTTATTTTATATAACTTTTTGATATTTTTTTTTAAAAATGTACAATATCTCGAGAACGGCTCGTGTTAGCGTTCTAAAATTTATGTCAATCGTTTTCTAATGAAAAATGACATAAGAAATGTCTATTTGCGTAACTTTATTAGTGGTTTTGATTTTTTGACGATTTTTTCAAAATTTCATTCGAAAATTTAGGGGGGTTCTGAACATTCGATTGCGTATAAAAACAATAGGCTTCCAGTGCTTACGGATTGTGATTTTTGCACCAAATTTGGTTCAAATCGGTCCATTCGTTCGTCAGTTATCGTCTCCACAGACCCACTGACACACACACACACATACTTTCACACACACACACAGACATCACTTCAAAAATGTTTGATTCGTGATCAGGGATGCTTGAAACGTGCTCTCCCGTCGAAAACTCGAATTCGAATTTTCGACCCCGTCACAATACTTTCCTTATACATTATGTATATAAGGAAAGTAATATATAGTTTAGTCAATATTGATCCAATGAAGAAACAATATGATATAATTGTTCACCCAATGGGAGTTATGACAACTGATATTTTTAATTACTTCCGTCATGTAATTTTTTTTTGGCCGTATTGAATGCAAAAATGCAAGACCAAGTCTGGAAAACCGTAGTTTACACACAAGTATATACAGGGTGTCCCAAAAACATTGACCTCGACTTTTATTCCTTAAATATTGATCTTAGACATATATAATAAACTATAAAGTTGCGTAAAAAAGGTAGATAATTTTATGAAATCGATAAAAATTTTCAGGGGATTAAATGTAAAGAAATACAAAATTTAAATTTTTAGACGGCCCCCGTACAAAAACATTTCCAATAAGTAAAATGTGCACCATACACTACTAAGGTGATGTACAAAATTACAGCATTTTATCATAAAAAGTCCCAGATATATGTTTAAACAAAGTTGGTGAGGGATTCATCACAAATTTAAATGTAAATGTTTACAGCAAGAGAGCAAATGACACAACGCAGAAATGCATCATAGGCAAATAATATCTGCCTCTTATCTTTAATGGATTTTTGGCATGGATAGAAAACATTTTGAACAAGCTTTGTAGTCTTTGTGTAAAGTTATTATTTCTACACAGTGTAGATACTTTTGTACCAATAAATAGCCAAATTATTATTTATTTATGTAATCATTGTTTTCTTTCGTAATTTGTGTATGACTCCCTGAAATGCGATCTGCCAACATGATTTTTCCCCTCTGAGAACACATGTCGATGCATCGAAAAGTGGTTTAAGTGAGCATGTGTCTTTTCATATCTCTGGGACTTTTTATGATACAATTCTGAAATTTTTTACATCACCTTATTAGTGTATGGGGTACATTTTACCCATCGGAAATGTTTCTGTACGGGGGGGGGGATATAAAAATTTTGATTTTGTATTTCTTAAAATTTAATTCCCTTGAAAATTTTAATCGATGTTATAAAATTCTGTACCTTTTCTTACGCAACTGTTTAATTTATTATATATGTCTAAGATCAATATTTAAGGAATAAAATCCGAGGTCAATGTTATGGGAACACTCTATATAGTGTTAAGTTGATTTCCGCAATGTGGTAGAATGACACAGATATAAAGTTCGACAAGTAAATACAAATATTTTAGTTTTACAGTTCAATACCTACGGGGAAGATAAGACAGCTAGAGCATGACTGAAAAAAGAAAAGTCGGTACGAATTACTATGCAGTAGCCAAGGTATATAGCGAAGAAAACCCTATAGCAATTGGTAATAATAATAATAATAATAATAACGACATATGTTCTCTAAGCTACGTTACTTTGACGCTGACCGGGATCCTCATAAGTGCTAGGGCATATTTCACTGACTGATATTCCATCAATACTACTGATTGCCTCATTGAACAATATTGCATCATTATTAAACAATAAGCCTATAATTTATGACGTCGTAAAAAGCAATGACGTTAAAAAGGTTTCGAGTAGTGTTTAGTGTAGGGCCTCCAAAATCGTTAATCCGCCACTACATAAGATAAGTTTGAGAGCATTTCGAACATTTTTGATATTACTGTTAGGCAATTGAAGGAGTAATAAGGTATGTTAAAAATGCTGTACTTCTGGAAAGAACCCATTTATGCTAAGTTTCTATTATCCATTAATATTGTTTTTTTTTCTCATGAGATCAGCATTTGTAACATACCATTTTTATCTACTGATCACTTCCATTGGTGCAACCTTCGTGGGCTCGAGACACATTTTGAATCCCCAATAATACTTTGTTGTGGGTTCCTCGAACTCCTAATATTTTGTGAGTATTTAGTATGAAAAATGTATTGCATATATGAACAAATTTTGTTTTGTTACTTTCCTTATATACATAATGTATAAGGAAAGTATTGTGACGGGGTCAAAAATTCGAATTCAAGTTTTCGACGGGAGAGCACGTTTCAGGCATCCCTGATCATAAATCAAACATACTTGAAGTGATGTCTGTGTGTGTGTGTGTGTGTGTGTGTGTGTGCGTGTGTGTGTGTGTGTGTGTGTGTCAGTGAGTCTGTGGAGAGGATAACTGACGAACGAATGGACCGATTCGAACGAAATTTGGAACAAAAATTACAATCCGTAAACACTGGAAGCCTATTGTTTTTATACGCAATCGAATGATCAGAATCCCCCTAAATTTTCGAGTGAAATTTTGAAAAAATCGTCAAAAAATCAAAACCACTAATAAAGTTACGCAAATAGACATTTATTATGTAATTTTTCATTAGAAAACGATTGACATAAATTTTAAAACGCTAACATGAACCGTTCTCGAGCTATTGTACATTTTTTCAAAAAAATTATGAAAAAGTCATATAAAATAAGAAAAATATATTTCTTATTGAGAAACATGTTCACTTTTTATATGTAATACCATGCGATAAATTTGATGACAACATTCTCGTGGAACTAGCTCGTTCCATTCATTAAAAATGATACTTTTAGTAATACTTTTGTATTTGAACGTCAATAGTCATTTATCTGCTATAAGAATAACTAAATTCCAATAACTCTTCCAATATTTTCTACTTTAGGGGGTGCTGCACACCAAAATGTTCGATTTTCGGAATAAAGGAGAAACGCCCCTTTTAAAATATGATAGAGACTTGATATTTGGTATATGGGCGAATCATCTGATAGAAATCACAAAAAGAATAGTTTTTCAAAAATGTGTAGTTAAGGGGGTAGGTACTCCACACAAAAGCAATCGAAAGATGAAATGCTAGAAAAACATGCTTCGCGATGAGAGAGACTACAACTTTGGTGTACGCGTAAAAAGTTAGAAAGAAAGAAAGCGTGCAATTTCAGTTTTCCAATATTTGCTATTGTAGGGGGGGGGTGCAGCTCACTAAAATGTTCGATTTGCCGAACAAATGAAAAACGCCTCCTTTACAATGTGATAGAGGCTTGAAATTTAGTATATGGGCTAACCATTTGACAAAAAAACCAAAGATGAATATAGTTTGACAAAAATGTTCATTAACGGGGTACAACACAGAAAAATGTTCGAAAGGTGAAGTGTTAGAAAAACATGCTTCTCGATAAGATAGAGACTTCAAATTTGGCATACGGGTAGATAGTTTGAAAGGAAGAAAGTTTGAAATTTCAGATATCCAATATTTGCTACTTTAAGGGGTGCCGCACACAAATATGTTCGATTTTCCGAATAAATGAGACATGCTTCCTTTTAAATGTGATAGAGGCTTGATATTTGGTATCATTTGATTGGCAAATCATCTGATAAAAACCCAAGACAGAGTTTTTAAAAAATGTTCATTTATGGGTGTGCTTCACCGAAAAGTTTCAAAATAGAAATAATACAATAGGGGTGCCTCGGGATGAGATAGACTTTAATGTGGTGTACGGGTAGATAATTCGAAAGGAAGAAATGCGCATATTTAGTTTTCTAATATTTTTTTGTTTAGGGGGTTCTGCACACCAAAATATGCGATTTGTCGAATAAATACGAAACGCGAATTATTAAAATATTTACATTTTTCAGGTGTTGCTTATTGCGAGACCTTTGATTTTTAACGGGTATTCGGCTAGTATATACTAATTGCCAAGTGACCGTCTGTCTGTCTGTCTGTCCGTCTGTCACGCTTTTTTAGGCACTTCCCGAATAGATAGAGACTTGCAACTTGGTACACGGGCTGATCGTTCGATGAACCCCCCTGGAAAAATCGAATTTTTCGAAAACGTTCTCTAGAGGGGTGCTCCACACCAAAACGTTCGAAAAGTGAAATGATAGGAAAGCATGCTTTGCCATAAGATAGAGACTTCAAATTTGGTTCATGGGTAAATCGTTCGAATGGAAGAAAGTGTGCAATTTCAGATTTCCAATATTTTCTACTTCAGGGGGTGCCGCACACCAAAATGTTCGAATTACCGAATAAATGAGAAACGGCTCCTTTAAAATTTGATAGAGGCTTGAAATTAGGTATATGGACTAATCATTTGATGAAAACACCCAAGATGAATATAGTTTTTCAAAAACGTTCGTTTAAGGGGGTGTTCCAGAAAAAACATTCGAAAGGTGAATTGTTCAGAAAACATGCTTCGGGATGAGATAGGGATTTGAAATTTGGTATACGGGTAGAAAGTTTGGAAGAAAGAAAGTGTACAATTTCAGTTTTCCAATATTTTCTACTTTAGGGTTGTTGCACACAAAAATGCTCGATTTTCGGAATGAAGTAGAAACACCCCTTTTAGAACGTGATAGAGGCTTGATATTTGGTATATGGGCGAATCATTTGATAGAAAACCCAAGAAGAATGAAGTTTTTCAAAAATGCATTTTTAAGAGGATGCTCCAGAGAAAAACGTTCGAAAGGTGAAATGACGAAAAACTATACTTCGGGATAGGATAGAGACTTTAAATTTGGTGTACGGGTAGATAGTTCGAAAGGAAAAATGCGTGTGATTTCAGATTTCCAATATTTTATAATTTAGGGGGTGCCGCAAACCCAAACGTTCGATTTTCTGAATAAATAAGAAATTCGTCCTTTAAATTTTGATAGAGGCTTGAAATTTGGTATATGGGCTAATCATTTAAAGAAAACACCCAAGACGAATAGAGTTTCTCAGAAATGTTCAATTAAAGGGATGCTCCAGATAAAAACGTTCGAAATATGAAATGATAAAAAACATACTTCGGGATGAGATAGAGATTTCAAATTCGGTGTACGGGTAGATAATTTGAGAAGAAGAAAGTCTACAATTTCAGTTTTCCAATATTCTTTACTTTAGGGGGTGCTACACACCAAAATGTTCGATTTTTCGAATAAGTTATACACGCTCCCTTTTAAATGTGATAGAGGCTTGATATTTGGTATATGGGCCAATCATCTGATAAAAAATCCAAGACGAATATAGTTTTTCCCAAATGTCCATTTATGGCTATTTTCCACAGAAAGACGGTCGAATAGGGAAATGATAAAATATCATGCTTCGGGATGAGATAGAGACTTTAATTTTGTGTATGGGTAGATAATTCGAAAGGAAGAAGTGTGCAATTTAAGTTTTCCAATATTTTCTTCTTTAAAATTTCCTGCACACCAAAATATTCTAGCCCAGTGGTTCCCAAACTGGGGTCCCCGGACCCCTGGGGGTCCGCGACGAGGTTTTAGGGGGTCCGAAAACAACATGCAATATTTAGCTAATAAATAGTTAGCTTTAAAAAAATAAAATTCATTATTCTTCTCCACTCTATTTTCTATTTAATTTTTTTAAATAAAATAATAATGAACTTTTTTTCTAAATAACTTTGAATTAAATACATTCATGAAATTAATTTCAAACTGATAGGTTATATCTTCAAACAGAATTAAATTGTTTGGGTGAAAGTGATTTAAGTTATTTAAGACTGAAATTTTCAGATATTAAACCAAATATTACTGAGCTAATTGCAAGAAAGCAATAAGAGCAAGAAAGCAGCATCAGTGTTCACACTAAATTATGCTTGTTGTACATATCCAATAGAAACACGCCCTTGCAATATGGTTTTAAGGGGTATGTGAATTTTTTTTTCTCTGAGGTGGTCCGCGGACCGGAAAGTTTGGGAACCACTGGCCTGCTGTATCTGTTACTTCTAGTTACTGTTATACATATCCAATAGAAACACGACCTTGCAATATGGTTTTAAGGGGTTTGTGAATTTTTTTTTCTCTGAGGTGGTCCGCGGACCGGAAAGTTTGGGAACCACTGGCCTGCTGTATCTGTTACTTCTAGTTACTGTTATACATATCCAATAGAAACACGACCTTGCAATATGGTTTTAAGGGGTTTGTGAATTTTTTTTTCTCTGAGGTGGTCCGCGGACCGGAAAGTTTGGGAACCACTGGCCTGCTGTATCTGTTACTTCTAGTTACTGTTGTACATATCCAATAGAAACACGACCTTGCAATATGGTTTTAAGGGGTTTGTGAATTTTTTTTTCTCTGAGGTGGTCCGCGGACCGGAAAGTTTGGGAACCACTGGCCTGCTGTATCTGTTACTTCTAGTTACTGTTGTACATATCCAATAGAAACACGCCCTTGCAATATGGTTTTAAGGGGTTTGTGAATTTTTTTTTTCTCTGAGGTTGTCGAAAAACTGTTACATCGAACTTTCATATTCTGCCCTGCCGATGGCGTTAATGATGTTTTGAATTGGGTGAGCTGACAGAATTGCCACTTACAGAAGATATATTGCGCATAAAACATTTCCGTGACGTCACTCCTAACACATGTTGCTGGGACTTTGAGAAACGAACGCCAGAGATGAAAAAGAACTGTCGATCAGTGAACAGTATGGAACTAAGATTACTGTAAAGATTATTAATGATTTGTAAATATGTAACATATTAGTGTGTAGTGAAATTATATAATCTAAAAAATGAAAACCGACTCGGCTAATTATTGGAGATATCTTTATTTTAATTAAACTTAAGTATTTTCAGAATCGACAGAAACCGATAGAAGTGCTCAAATACTGTCATCAATCTACTGCTTCCCCGGGAATCTGAGGTAGGATCTTTTATATTTTCAGTTTTAAGTATTGATGATAATATTAGAATCCTATAGAAGGAATTTGTAATGAATTCTTTCACGACATGGCATCCCTGCCGGGACCTGTGAGCAGATATTTTGATAACAAATTATAAGATTGAACACTTTAATTAATTTTGAATTTTTGAAGAGTTTGAAAATATTTGATAGAAAACGATGGCCGATGAAATGATTACTGCACACAAAAAGAAACGCGGAGTGTTAAGATCGAATGTTACTAAAGTCATTAATAAATTAGAAACTGAACTAGAAAAAACAGAAGTAAATGAAAATGAAATCGAAGAGTTATTGGAACAATTAACGGATAAATTTGAAACTCTTAAATTAGTTGATAATGATTTAGGACAACTTTTGAAACCAGATGATATTGAAAAAGAAATTGAATCGGCGGAAGAATACCGCGAAAGAGTAGTTATTTGGAGTTTTAGAGCAAAGAAAAGATTACGTACTCTAAATCAGAATATTCAAAATGATATTATACCACACTCTAAGGAAGACTCGAAATCGAGTATAAAACGAAGTGAACACCACATCAGTGTGAAATTACCAAAAATCACAATTCCGAAATTTTATGGGGATGTGAGTCATTGGTTGACGTTTTGGAATTCATTCGAAACCGCAATACACAAAAATGAGTATTTAGATCAGGTTGACAAATTTAACTATCTAAAAGCACATTTAGGAAGCACTGCTTTGGGTACTGTCGAAGGATTCGCTATTTCATCTGAAAATTATGTCAAAGCAATTGATTTGTTAAAAGACCGATTCGGCCGAAATGACGTTCTGATAAATGCACACATGAATCATTTATTACATATTTCTCCTCTTAGACGATCTAATGATGTTAAAGGATTTAGAAAACTTTTTGACAACTGCCAAACACAAATTAGAAGTTTAGAATCCCTTGGAGTTTCCTCCGATACTTTTGGTAGTTTATTGTGCCCCATGATTTTGAAATTACTACCATATGATTTAGTCTTTGACTTCAGCAAAGAATTTAATGATGCTGACTATACCATAAACAATTTAATTGGCTTCATGGATAAGCAGTTAAGAGCTCGCGAACGATCAAACACTTACATTTCCGAAATGAATCAACATGAAACTCATAAATCTTTTCTACCCTCTCGGAGGATAAACAGATCTGATGACCCAGAGAGAAATTTACCACAAGTGAAGTTCGGAAAAGCGAAGGTCGCTACAACTGCAGAATTATTTAGCTCAGATGTTCAAGAAAATAATAAAATATGTGTATTCTGTGGTAAATATCACCAGAGCTCTACTTGTAAATATGCTCGCGGATTAGCACTTGAAGAAAGGAAATCTCTTTTAATTAAAAAGGGTGCATGTTTTCGATGTCTAAAAATGAATCATTTTTCCAGAGATTGTAAAGTAAAAGTAACTTGTTCGGAATGTGGAAAAAGGCATTTAGATATAATGTGTTTTATTAAAAGGAATGATAATTGCGCTAGTAAGCCAAATGTTAAAAATGAAAACACTGAAGTAGTAGAAAACACAGTACTTACAAATCAGTTTTGCTCTAAAGAAGTTTATTTACAAACAATGATTGTGTGTATTAATGAAAATGGTTTAGAACAGTTTGTAAGGATAATTATTGATACTGGAAGCCAAAAATCGTACGTGAGCAAATACGTAGCTAAAAGAATGGGATTAAAATGCTTAGGAGAAGAAACAGTAATTCACGGACTTTTTGGGGGTATAGAAAATTCTGAAACACACAAGAAATACCGGGTAAAGTTAACTAGCATCGATAAGAAATACAACTGTGAATTTGAAGCGATGGATCAAAGAAAAATTTGTGCTTCTATTCCTAAAATCGATGATTCTCAATGCATAAGTGAATTAAGAAACCTTGGTATTTTTGTTAGTGACATTGAAATAAAGGAAAAATCATGTTTGTTCGAGAAGAATAGAAATGAAATTCATATACTTATTGGAGCAGACTTAGCGGGAAAATTATTTACTGGGGATGTAAAACATCTTTCTGGAGGTTTAGTAGCCATAAATACCCACTTAGGCTGGACAGTAATGGGCAAGGATCATAGAGAAAGCAAGGTAGATAATTCCCTTTTGTTGCTATCTCTACATGTAAACAATGCTAAGATAACTGATCTCTGGAACTTAGATTCTTTGGGCATTAGTGACCCGAGTGAAAAACGAACAAAATTAGAAGTACAAGATCTTGCTTTAAGACACTTTCACGAAACTGTTTCCAGAGACAAAACAGGCAGATACCAAGTATGTTTACCATGGTTAGATGGACATCAGCCATTATCTGATCACAAAGACTTGGCCGAAAAAAGGCTTAAAAACACAGTAAAATCCCTTAATTCGATTGACAAGTTAGAAGCTTATCAAAAGGTATTTGACGAATGGGAAAAGGAGGGGATAATAGAAGAAATTAGGCCAGGACTCGAAAAACTTACCGATGAAAATTCCGTCGTACACTACTTGCCTCATAGAGCAGTGATAAAAGAACAAGCCACGACCAAGATTAGACCGGTTTTTGATGGGTCAGCCAAAACCCGCAATTCTGTATCGTTAAACGAATGCCTGGAAAAGGGACCCAATTTGATAGAATTGATACCATCAATTCTGAACAGATTCAGGTGGGGTAAGATCGGAGTAATAGCTGACATCCGAAAAGCCTTCCTACAAATAAGCTTACACGAAAATGACAGGAAGTTTTTGCAGTTTTTGTGGTGGAAGGACGGCGATCCTCACAAAGTAATCACTTACAGACACACTCGAGTTGTTTTTGGAGTGTCCTGCAGCCCTTTTCTCCTCGCTGCTGTATTGACTCACCTTTTGGATCAAGTTACAGAACCGCTGAAAGAGCTTGCTAAAAAACTCAAAGACTCTATGTACGTTGACAACTGCGTTGCAAGTGTCGATACAATGGAAGAGTTAGATCATTTTCGTACCGAGTCTCAGAAACTTCTGTCATCAGCGAAATTCGACCTACGTGGATGGAGGAACAACGAGTTTTCTTCAGAGAAGAAACATGTACAAAATTTGCATGGTCTGAATGCCGAAGAAACTGATGTACCGGTGTTGGGTCTTTCGTGGAACATTGAGAAGGATACCTTGTCATGTTTGTTCATCGATACAGACAATGAAGAACCCGTTCCAAAAAGAAGAATCTTATCTGTGGCACATAGAATATTTGACCCAATTGGGTTTACATGTCCTGTGACTTTAATACCAAAACTTCTTCTACAGGAATGTTGGAAAATAGAAGCATCGTGGGACTCTGCATTGCCTGATGACATTGTTAAAAAATTTGATAATTGGAAGAATCAACTACGTGAATTAAAAAACGCTAGGATTCCCCGAAGACTATCCAGTTTAGACCTCAATGATGCGCAGCTGACATTACATGTGTTTTGTGATGCTTCCAAGTTATCGTATGCCACTTGTATTTTCCTTCGAGCAGAAAAGGAAAATAGAGTAACCTGTCAGTTTATACAAGCAAGATCAAGGGTAGCTCCTTTAAAAGGTATATCCATACCTCGATTGGAGTTATTAGCTTGTAACATTGGAGCAAGATTGGCGGATACGGTAAAGAAAGATCTAAATATGGAAGATATTGAGACATTTTATTGGTCCGACTCAATGGACGCTTTATATTGGATCAAAAAAGAGGGTCCTTGGGTTACTTTTGTTTCCAATAGAATACGGGAAATCAGAAGTCTATCTTCCGCCAATGATTGGAATTTCGTGCCGGGGGTCCAGAACCCTGCGGATCTCCCATCAAGAGGATGTTCTGTGAAAACACTTATCAAAGGAAATTGGTGGGAAGGGCCGTTATGGTTGAAGTGTTCCAGGGATAACTGGCCTGACTTCGAACTGATTCCAGATGAGAAGGTGGTGAATTCAGAGAAAAGGAAGATCATAGTATCATCTATAAATGAAGAGAAAGATGATTATTATCATTATATATCCTCATACCAGAAAATAATAAGAGTCACTGGATGGATATATAGATTTGCCGAAAATACTAAGAAATCTGGAGATAGAAAACTTGGGAAGCTAGATACTAATGAGCTTAAAAAAGCTGAACTTGTGATTCTGAGGAAAGTACAAAAGGATGTTTTCTTGAATGAAAATAATAGTAGACTTAAATCCCTACCAATTATTACAGATTCTAATGGACTTTTAAGAATCAAGACAAAAGTTTTCATGCGAGCAGATGAAGAAAATTTCAGATTTCCAATTGTTCTGCCAACGGACCACAATGTGGTTAAGAGTTTGATAATTTGGAAACATAAAGAACTCGGACATGCTGGAGTACAATTTTTAATGTCTGCGTTAAGAGAAAATTATTGGATACTGAAAAGTAGAAGAACTATCAAAAAAGTTATCCAAACGTGTGTCGTATGACAAAGGTTTAGTGTAAGACCACCGCATATTCCTGAAGGAACTTTACCTGAAGATCGAGTGAAGGATGCCTCTGTCTTTGAGATAATTGGAGTAGATGTTGCAGGTCCTTTAATTCTTAAAGATCGACAAAAGACCTGGATTCTAATTGTGACATGCGCCATTTATCGAGCTGTTCATTTGGAACTGCTAACAGCTCTTTCTACTGATAATTTTCTGTTGGCACTTAGAAGATTCATAGCACGCAGAGGAAGACCGTCTATAATCTATTCTGACCATGGAACAAATTTTGTCGGGTCTGAAAACTTCCTTAAAACTATCAATCTGGAAAAATTGAAACTAAATATTGAACCGATTACTTGGAAATTCATTCCTACTTCAGCTCCTTGGTGGGGTGGATTTTGGGAGCGGTTAGTTGGTCTTATGAAACGGATTTTGAGAAAAGTTCTTGGAAAAACATCTTTATGTTATGAAGAAATGGCAACGGTCTTATGTGATTGTGAAAGCCTACTTAACTCAAGACCAATAACTTATGTATCAGAAGACGTGAATGACCTGAGTCCACTTACTCCTGCAATGTTTTTACAGGAAAACAAGGACAATAGTGTTGCTGACTTAGACCATTTGAACCAGTTAGATAGGAAAAGGTTGAACAAAAGATTGGTATACCGAAAAAGAATCATGAAAGATCTTCGTGCTAGGTTTCGTATTGAATATCTGGGACAGTTACGCCAGAGCCACATGAAGAACAGCAAAGTGCATACCCCAAAGGTGGGAGATATTGTCTTAGTGTGGACTGACAATGTGAAAAGAATTAATTGGCCGTTAGGAAGGATTCTAGACGTATATCCTAGCAAAGATGGACTGGTACGTCTAGCCAAAATAAAGACCAGATCAGGTATTTTCATCCGACCAGTTCGGAAACTGTGCCCACTGGAATTAGATGACGATGGTGCTCGCTCTGACCTCACTCAAGATGAACCTGCCAGGTCAGACGGTGCTGAAGAGACCGTGCCTGATTCTCCTGGTGGTAAAAACGCTGCACAGGAACCTGACCATCGTTATGTGACTACACGAGCAGGACGTACTGTTCGAGTGCCTCAAAGTTACAGACAGTAATAGATGTTGAGTCTCAGGTGAAATTTTCACTGAAACTCAAAAGGGGGAGTGTCGAAAAACTGTTACATCGAACTTTCATATTCTGCCCTGCCGATGGCGTTAATGATGTTTTGAATTGGGTGAGCTGACAGAATTGCCACTTACAGAAGATATATTGCGCATAAAACATTTCCGTGACGTCACTCCTAACACATGTTGCTGGGACTTTGAGAAACGAACGCCAGAGATGAAAAAGAACTGTCGATCAGTGAACAGTATGGAACTAAGATTACTGTAAAGATTATTAATGATTTGTAAATATGTAACATATTAGTGTGTAGTGAAATTATATAATCTAAAAAATGAAAACCGACTCGGCTAATTATTGGAGATATCTTTATTTTAATTAAACTTAAGTATTTTCAGAATCGACAGAAACCGATAGAAGTGCTCAAATACTGTCATCAATCTACTGCTTCCCCGGGAATCTGAGGTAGGATCTTTTATATTTTCAGTTTTAAGTATTGATGATAATATTAGAATCCTATAGAAGGAATTTGTAATGAATTCTTTCACGACAGAGGTGGTCCGCGGACCGGAAAGTTTGGGAACCACTGGCCTGCTGTATCTGTTACTTCTAGTTACTGTTGTACATATCCAATAGAAACACGCCCTTGCAATATGGTTTTAAGGGGTTTGTGATTTTTTTTTCTCTGAGGTGGTCCGCGGACCGGAAAGTTTGGGAACCACTGGCCTGCTGTATCTGTTACTTCTAGTTGCTGTTGTACATTTACAATAGAAACACGACCTTGCAACATGGTTTTAAGGGGTCCGCGAATTTTTTTTTTCTCTGAAGGGGTCCGCGGACCGGAAAGTTTGGGAACCATTGTTCTAGCCGATTAAATACGAATCTCGAATTATTCAAAAATTTACATTATTCGGAGGGTTGCTTATTACGAAACCGTTGATTTTCAACGTGTATTCGGCTAGTGAAAAAAATAATAATTATCTAGAGAAAAAAATGTTTCTCTGTACTTAACTATAATGTACTTCATTTTAGCATTTCAGACGTCTTAGTGCCAGATAATCTGACTGAATGAAAATTTAAATTAGACATAAATCCTTTAAAAAATGCATAGGTTATTTGATTCAGAATTTTCGGAACCCCAATCGTTTGTCATGTCTGCGCCTATGATCACTCAATTGCTGAATCCTTACCTGTTAGGCTGTCCTTTATCTCCTCGAACAAGGAATAGTGAGCATTTGTCAGCATCTGTCAGAATGCTGACGTTTTGCAAAATTTTGTGGCACAGGCTTCGTATTTCGAGATCGTTGCAAATGTCTTTGACCAGCTCAAAGATAAGTTCTCGTTCGTCAAGAGCCAGAAGCTCTTGTCGGCTTTTTCGTCCAGCTCGGTTACTGCAGGGAAGAGTTGCTTCGCCTGATAATGGTAACGATAAGAATGTAGGAATGCCATCGACTGTGGTGTTTACTATGGGCCTAGAGGGGAAAGAAATGCTTTGTTAACATTTAACAAGAAAGATCAATCATGTATAAAGTATTAATTATAAAACACCTTCCAACTTCACTGCAGTTTTATATAAACATCTCTAAAATGCGATACATTCCTCGGTAATATTTTAAAAACTATCACAATACTACATTAATTTATAATATTTTAAAACTTAAAAATTCATCGAAAAAATGAACTTTATTGAAATGACGGTATTAAAATATAAATTGCCTAGTTTAAACATCTCTAAAATGCGATACATTCCTCAGTAATATTTTTAAAATTATCACACTACTACAATAATTTATTATATTTGAAAATTCCATCGAAAATAAATGAACTTTATTCAAATGACGTCAACGAAATATAAATTGCCTCTACATAAAAGCAGCATTTCATTCATAACATTTTTCCATTCATTTCATTCATGCCAATACTATAACAATTAATTTTATTTAACAACTTAAAACCATGGAGGTACAAGTAATTTAACTCTACACTTAAAACTTCATCGAAAAAATCGTCTGGTTCTCTGTGTAAAATCAATGAATGTTCATTCATATCAGCTATATTGCAGACTCCATAAGCTAAATAATTTTGCGTTAAAGAAATGCAACAATTCTTATACAACTCATTCTACATCTTTTGGTATTTACATTCTTCATAAGTGAAAATTAAGCTTTGTTGTAGAAATAATCAAAGTTGGATGATCATTTCTCATATAAATTGTAATTGTGTTGTTTCAGTATGTAGATGCGCAGAATTTAAGCAAAAATAAAGCAGTTTTAGGACGGAAACAATACTACATATGAATTAGAAGGAATTTTAAAAATCACGATATTGACACAAGATGAATGCCATATTTTATTTTGAAGTGGGTCACGTGATCTCTTCATATAATGGTCACGTGATCTCTTCATATAAAGGGTGTAAGAGTTATTTTAATTTTTATTTAAAAAACTACTAAATATATTTTGCTGAAATTCTTTTATATATTTTATGGGATAATTTGAATATTTCCTAAAACTTTTGAAGCAATTTGTGAATTTTAAATCCGCTTCAAAAATGTTTGTAAAAGGTACATCATTAGGTCCCATAGGGTTCAATGTATTTCATTTTTGCAACCCGGGTTCAATCCAAAACTAATTGGCTGATATGATTTAGTTATATTCCCATAGGTCACACAGACCGTCTGAATAACATACTAAAATTTCATTTTGATAAAGTCATTTTTACGGCAGTTATTGTGCTAACGGACACACAGACAAACAGAATGAACAAAGTCATAAACACTTTTCAACTATGTTGTAAAGTGTTAAAAATGAATAAAATATCTTTATATTTTGTAGCATTATTTTCCCATTTACACGCATTTAAAATTTTCACTGCTTCGATTTAATAGGATTATATAATGTATTATTGTAGTAACTATCTATTTATTAACTGGAAAGAAATTTATTTATTATCTTACTTCAAGCTATAGATGTAAATTATTTTTGCAAACTAATTATGTTGCGAACCAAAATTCTAGCAATAGTCATTAGGTATTTTAGCACAGTTTCCAAGTTTATTAATACTTGGAATTATGGGAGAAAATAATAGGTAGTTAAATTTCTTCCTTTTATATCAAATATAGATCTTATAACAAATCAAAGAAAAATATAATCTTGTATCTGCAATAAAAACACTTCGTTAATAACAGCATGAAATGTTGATAAAAATTTCAACCGGTTTCGAAAGCAAAAAAGTCGTAATAGAGAGCCAAATCAACATGACTAGCAAAAGGCAAAAATACGTCTGTCGCGTTGCTAGTAGAAAATAGGTCTAATAATTTGGAATAGCTGAGTTCAGGTGTGAAGTACAGCAGTTTCAGGAAAATTGGAACTAATTACAGTAATAATTATCTTATATTCTAAAACTTTGTTAAAGCAAGGCTGAACTCGATATCTCCAGTAACCCTGAGATATCGAGACGGCGGGGTTGCAGGAGGTTCGAGTTTATCCTTAGTTATATTATAGTTATTTTCAGCGAAACTAATAACATTACTATCTTCTTTAATTTTGCATAAACCAAATGTAGGTTATAAAATAATTCTTTCATACTATGACATGGATTTCATAACAATGGGTAATAGAATGAAAGTTTGAAACTACTTTTAAGTATCGAATTTGTTGTTTATAAAGTAGCAACATTTAAAATAATTAGCATCAGGTTGACTTTGTTGCCATCAAACTGTTTCCGCGAAGTTAAAGTTTGGTAATTTATTTATATATATTTTATTCTTTAAAGCTGAGATGTTCTCAGATTGTCCAGCACCTGCACTTCATGGCAGTGACGATACAACAAGAAAATATTGGCTTTGTGAATGACTGCGATACAGTCATTCAGTTTTTTACGTGAATAACTTTCATGGTTATCTCTGGCTGAAATCTGGGCTTTACGAAAAATGTAAGCACTTTGGACGCTTACATATACGAACATAATAGATAAAATTGTAAACAATTTTTACTTGTTTTGTAGGACATTGGCACAGTTTACGAATATATAAAAATAATTTCAATATTATGTTCCTTTTTAAATACTCTGTACATCTTCCTTCTAAAATATATCAACACTCCTCCATGATTAAAAGAGATAATATGCATGTGATTCTAAGAAAAACAAAACTGAATTCTTAAGATGGAAAAAATAAATTTAGCTGCTCACCTCAGCAGGCCTCCTCTTTCAAACTCATGGGCGGATATCTTGCGGACAGGTGTTGAAGTGCCAGATCCTGGACTAGAGGGACTGTTGTTGGAAGAGGTGTCCTGCACCATACCCTGTGGTGCTGAATGAGAAAGCAGCCAAGAGTCGACCATCTGGCGAGAAGCTTTGCGAACGAAATAGTCGTACACGAAGTGCGGGTGCTCGTCGAGCCACGATTCCACCTTTTCTAACTCTGTAAAACAAACAGATACAGTTTTAAAACTAATATTCTTATTAAAGCAGAAGATATATTTAGAATCAGGCTTCTAGTGTAGCAACTATCATCGCGAAATGCTCGTACAAAATGTACACTTGTCGTAACATATACGCGATCGTCGATCATCGTTGTCGTGTTCATAGAAACTCGGTATTAGAAAACTAATCAGTCTTTGCTACTATCGTGATTCATCGTCCTTCAGATTTTGCGTGAGTGTTCGAATCGTGATGTTCTGCACTAAAAGGAAATAGAGCCGCTGATTCATGGTAGAGCCAAGTTTGCAATTATAAGACAAACTTTATTGACATCATCTGCATATAAGAATTTACAACAATCCCCCACTTCTAAACATAAGTACGGACCCGACCTACCTCTCGGCTTGCGGATTTAATTCCGAACCACTGGAAGTCGTTCACAGACGACGCAGCTGACTCTTAGGAAGATGATTAGTGCAGGAACAGTCGGTTCGACCAAGTATAGACTCAACGCCAGAGATTAACAGAATAACTCCCATGAACCGCATACACCACGCCCCCAGGGAACAGCAGAGGAAGCAGAAACCCAGAGTCACAAGGCTCCAGGAGAGCTCAGGAGTCTTCAGGAAAACTTCCCTTAATTGAAAAAACCTAAGCAATAAACGCCCCAACTCCGTATGGAGTACAGGAACTACCAAGAAGAACGGGATACGATAAATGTCGAAATCAGTGACTGCCGAATATAGCCAGAATAGCCAAGTTGATCGGCACACAATTTTGATAATTTTTTCAGAGAATTTCGACTTTCTACCCTTCGGTAGTATGCAGAGCAAGCGTACAACTTAAAGAGGCGCTGTAGTAACCCGGGCCTATACCTGTACTGCCAGGTTTACTTAGCCTAAGAAAATAATAACTAGAGATTAAAACTAAGAAGGGCCGAGAAGAAGAGAGCGAGAGAAGAAGAAAAAACCTGCTGGAGAAACCATGGGAGGACCAGAGCCAGGGGGGACAATACTTAACAACTAAGACGTGCTATTGCCAGGGAGGGGAGAACACACCAGGACGGGGCCCTCTAGCTGACCCACAACCAATTACAGTTAAATCAACCCAAGAATATAGATTGGGGCCTAGGAAAGTTAATACCATTAACTAATACTTAAAACTAATACTTAATAAATAACTACTTAAAGTAACTAACAAATGCTTACAACTACACAATCCCCTTTACGGGACAGAACTTCGAGAATAACCTTATAAAAGGTTAACAACCAAGGAAGATAATTACCCCGGGAGGAACGGCCATAACCGGCCGGATAACCAGAGGTAACTCTAAGACGGCTAGCGCAGCTTAACTAAACCTAGCTAAATAAACTAAGGCGCGCGCAGGGAAAGCACTTATACAGGATCGCTTATCCTAGCATCAGATCGCTGCGCGAGCTCTATTAGTGCAACCTTCCTCTCTCGGGGCTGTGGGGCGTCCCTCTCGAGCTTGTTCTTTTCTGCCTATATATTCTTATTGTGCCATACCGTAAATATGGGACCACCTTGGCATAAGTCCTCTGGAATTTTTCCCTTCATCCAACGATGCTCAGATCACCCTCTCGTACACTCGGGGATCTACATCCCCTCCCCCTGATGACAGGCAAAATGGCTTTTTCTGCATTTCTCAGCTTCTTCCAGGTGTCGACGACAGTCTTAACGACTATGTTTTTGACATTCTCGGTCGAGGGTCTATGACCGTATGAGTAAAACCGCACTCTGAAGAAAATATTTGAAATTCGTCTGGGTTTCTCACAGGCAGCATATGATTTTCCCCACTCAATAGAAGTACTTCACTTCTTTGAATGTGAAATAATGATGGACAAGATCCACGGGTGAATAACATTTTTAATGTCGAAAAATACACCGACATTTGGCATTTTTCTATATAACAACATGTAAAATTATTTTAAGGTACCCAATTAACTTCTATTTCGCTCAAATATAATTTGACAATTGTGAATATTGCTAACATCTGTTAAGCAATATGCTCCATTATATCAATATATGTTGATTATAATTTTATCAATTTGGCTTTACTTTCGTAACGTTTGCGTCCTTTTTTGCCAATTTGGCGACATTTTCTTCAATTTGGCCTACATTAAAATGTCGCCGAGTTGCCGATATTTTTCCAAATAATCGCTAATGCGGCCAAAATATTTGCCAGGTGATTTGATGAGCCGTGCTACTGTTCATTTTTATGTATTTTTTAGATACATTTATTTGAAAAACATGCAATAACCCGAGAACGGTTTAAGTTTATGCCAAACATACGTATAAAATGATTATCTACCATTATTGAATGTCCTAAATTTTTTATGATTTTTTCAGAAATACATTCAAAATTTGGGAGTCTTCAGAAAGTTCGATAGCACTTAAAATCTATAAGTTTCCAGTATTCACCGATTGTAATAATCGTGTCAAATTATGTCCGAAACACTCCGTTCATGAAATATCGCATCCACAAGCTCACGGACAGACACATGAACACATAAATATTACCTAAAAAGAGTTCGATTCGAGTTCAGGTATTCTTATAACGTGCTTTTCCGTCGAAAACTCAAATTCGAACTTTTGACTACCTTACAATACTTTTGCTACACATTGTACCACATATGCAGGGAAAGTAATAAATTGATAATTACCTTTTATATTGATCATTAATGATTAATAATACTGATACTTTATATTTTTTTTACATAAATGAACCATATTATATTGTTGATTCATTTATATCAGTTACGGCGTTGGGATATATAAGATTACGGGAGTTATTGATATTTTCAATTTCTCAAGTTATCTATTTTATTTCGGCACGGATTTTTCAAATGCATATATTTCTTATTGTATATAACCGATGATAAAAATGGCACGAGTATAATTTTCCTACCATTTTAGCGTTTTCATTCTGGAATATGTAGACCAATTAAAGTGTCCCATGTAAGTTCAATTAAAAAATATTGGTTTACAAAAGGGACCAGGATGATATTTTCTTCTTCAGGGTATGTCGATTTTCGCATTTCAAAAACAGATCTGTACACCCCCTCCACACACACACACACACACGCGCATCTAATCAGCTTCAGCGTAATGCATAGCTGACTAGCTGACTACAATTTAGTCAGATAGTTTTTGAGCTAGAGTATATACCTACATTGCACAGATACAAATATATACAAATATACCCACACACGCAGACGTTGCCTTAAAAATAAATGATTTATGTTCTTGAGTGTCTGAAGCGTATACATCCATCGAAAGCCAATTTTTTACCCCATGACAAAACTTTTTCTATTGTAGAGAAAAGTAAAAATAACTAACAGATAGATGAGTCAAACTTGTAAAAGAATTTATATTTTTTTTTCTAAAGGAATGAAATTTCATTTCAAATGTAAAATCACATCCAAGTTTCTCAGATAAAATTCCCAGACAATCCTCCCATGAGCTTCCATATCAGTTTTATCTATAAGATAAATGATGCACTGTGTCAAGTATGGAGATGGTAATAAGATATTCTGTTGTCATTAATCTTGATTAGTAAGGCGGTTAGGATGTTGCTTTGGTTTTACAGCTATTTTAAAAGTCCACAAAGTTGAGTATATGCAGGATCCACTTCAATGATAAGAGCTTGCAATTTCGCCCCAATAGCTCAACGGTAGAGCGTCTGCTGGCTAGTTCGGAGATCCAGGGTTCGATTCCCGGTTGGGGCAACAATGGCGGCAGAACAAATCAACCCTGTAGATTAGTGCAAAGCTATCGGAGGTCTGAAGACCCCAGACCGTACGACTCACATAGTGGGTTTAGAGTAGCTAGCTGCACGGCCGGGAAAGACTATCGGAGGTCTGAAGACCCCAGACCGTACAACTCACATAGTGGGTTTAGAGTAGCTAGTTGCACGGCCGGGAAAGGATACCTCCTGCACTCAGGAGGCACCCAAGCTCTACCATCCCGCCAAACAAACATTTATTTAGATTTAAAAAAGATAACAATTGATGAAAAATATTCTATCGGAGGTCTGAAGACCCCAGACCGTGCGACTCACATAGTGGGTTTAGAGTAGCTATCTGCACGGCCGGGAAAGGATACCTCCTGCATACAGGAGGCACCCAAGGTCTACCATCCCGCCAAACGAACTTTGATTTAGGTCTAAAACTATACTAATTTATGAAAAATATTGTGATTAAACAGACCGTACATTATATTTGAACATATATTTGAACATTATATACATTATATTTGAACTTGACAAGTACGTCCATTTTACAAAAATTGGAAAATGGTTATTGCGAATATAGATAAAAAGATCATTGAGAAATAAAATTTAGAGTGAGGTATAATAACATAATGAAAAATAGATTAAAATGAAAGAAAATAATAGAATTTTTTAAAAGTAAAATTTAGAAAATATTTTAAAAGAAAATATATGAAAAGGAAATAATTAAGCGTATGAAAACAAAAACAGAAATTTAGAATAAATTTAGAGAAGAATAATAAGAAAAAATGCAAATAAAAAGGGTCAAAAGAAAAAGAAAGATCCAAGAAAATAAGAACAGTTAACATAGCTTTTTTTTTTAGAAAAAAAAATGGAGGGAACACAATAAGTTCATATAAGTTAATAAGAATGAAATAAAGGGATTCATTGATCAAAATTCATTGATCATAAATCAAATGATCTATCGGAGGTCTAAAGACCCCAGACAGTGCGACTCACATAGTGGGTTTAGAGTAGCTATCTGCACGGCCGGGAAAGGATACCTCCTGCATTCAGGAGGCACCCAAGATCTACCATCCTGCCAAACGAACTTTTATTTAAGTATAAAAATATAACAATTTATGAAAAACATTGTGATTAAACAGACAGTTTTACATTATATTTGAACTTGACAAGTACGTCCATTTCACAAAAATGGGAAAATGGTTATTGCGAATATAGATAAAAAGATCATTGAGAAATAAAATTTAGAGTGAGGTATAATAACATAATGAAAAATAGATTAAAATGAAAGAAAATAACAAAATTTTAAAAGTAAAATTTAGAAAATATTTAAAAAGAAAATATATGAAAATGAAAGTAATTAGGCGTATGAAAACAAAAAAAGGAATTTAGAATAAAATTCAGAGAAGAAAAATAAGAAAAAATACAAATAAAAAGGGTCAAAAGAAAAAGAAAGATCCAAGAAAATAAGAACAGTTAACATAGCTTTTTTTTTTTTTTTTTTAAATGGAGGGAACACAATAAGTTCATATAAGTTAATAAGAATGAAATAAAGGGATACATTGATCAAAATTAATTGAGTGCAGAATCTACTCATAAGCTTAGGCCACTTTATTAGAAATTTCCATGGCAACAAGAATACAGTTTTTAATTTTATCTACTGAAGAGGGATTTGAACGAACTTTGGAGAACCAAATTAGTTTATTAGAGGGGGAAGGTTTGCAGAGATGAAATTTTTTAGAAAAAGGACAATCGAAAATGTAATGGTCAACGTCACCGAATTTATTGCAAATACAGTTAGAGGTGGATTTAATTTTTAAAAAGTATAAGTGATCAAGAAAGGGGCCATGACCAGTAAGAAAGTAAATGAGGTATTTATTAAAAATTTGTAAATTAGGATTCACGATAGGGAGGTAAGACAGGATTCTAGCCGGATCACCAGTCCTGGTGGAAATATAATCATTCAGTTAATTTTGCCAAAGATTAAGGATATGAGATTTACAAAATTTTGAGAGGAGCGAGTAAGGAAAGGGAATAGTAAGAGGGGAACCAGAGATAGCAGCAATTTTTGCATGGTAATCAGCAATTTCATTTCCAGATATGTTATTGTGAGCTTTTACCCAAGAAATATTGACAAGGTTCTGGGCAAGGAGAGCTTTGTATTTAATGGAGTTAAGATAATTAGATTTATTTTTTATTGAGTTAAGAGCTTGAATGGAAGAGAGGCTACCGGAAAAAATATTAACAGGGGTATTATTAGAGGAAGCCCAGTCAATAGCAAAGGAAATAGCAGTAAGTTCGGCTTGAAATACTGTATTCCTGTTGTCAAGTTTATAGGAGAGAACCTTTTCCAGAACATCATGTTTAAAAATACAGACTGAAAAACCAGTGTTATTGTCAATATTTGAACCATCAGAATATATATTATAAATAGCAGAGTTTTTATCCATTCTGTTAACTAAATTTACGGGCCATTTAGAGGGGTGAAAGTTAGAGAAAGGAACAAGGAAATCAAAATCAGAGAGACGCGGGAGGGAGGGAGATGAAAAGGAATCAATTTTTTGTTTCCAAAAATTAAATTTATTATAGAGGGTAGAAATTGTGAAATGAATGGGGGGAATACCAGTGAGCGAAAATAAGGAGATATTAGATGTTGTACGGTAGCCTGGGCAGATTTTTAGAAGGAAGATCCTTTGGAGTGAAAGAAGTTTTTTAATTTGCATTTTTTTTAGTTTTTAACCCCATATAGCAGAACCGTAAGTAATAACTTTTTCCACAACACATAGATACCAGCATTTTAAGAAACATTTTTTGACACCCCAATTTTTCCCCGAAATTTGATCAAAAGTAGTACAAAATTTTAGACATTTTTCTTGGAGATATCGAATATGAGGCTCCCAATTTAATTTATTATCAATGATTAAACCTAAAAATTTTAAATGATTTTAAATTTTAATAGATCTATTATTAAATTTGAAAATGGGATTTCTTTTCTTACTAGAGTAAATTTTTGGGAAAATAACGGAGCAGCTTTTATTAATAGATATTTCTAATATCAGATTATTGAGGGAAGTAGAAAGGGAGTTAAGGAGGGAATTGGTATTAGTTTCAAGGACATTTCTATTATTGCCAAATGTAATAATAGCAAGGTCGTCTGCAAAGGCTTGAAGATGAAATAAATCACTATTAAGGGAAAGAATTTCATTGAAGTAAAGGTTCCAAATGAAGGGAGCTATAACTGAGCCTTGTGGAGCGCCTTTCGAAATAAATTTTGAGATAGATAAAGACCCTTCAGAAAAAGTAACAGTTCTATGGCTAAGTATAAATAAAAATTCTATAAGGAATAGGAATGTTTAATTTGACAAAAGTAAGAGGGAGGATGTTCCAATTAAGATTATCAGAAGCTCCTTGTATATCTAAAGTAGTAAGTGCTACATGATGTAATGGTCTAAGGTTCTCAATAGTGAGTAAAAGTCTATGAGCAGCGTCTTCACAACTGTGAAGCTCGCGAAACCCAAATTGCAAGGGATGGAGTATATCTTCAGTTTTTAACCAAAAGTTAAATCTATTAATAAAAATTTTTTCTATGATTTTGCCAAGAGTAGGAAGGAGACAAACAGGCCTAAAGGAGGACAAATTAGAAGAGTCCCTACCAGGTTTTAAAAGAAAAATAATTTTTGCATTTCTAAGACAGGCTGGAAAGTAACAAAATTTAAAGCAGAAGTTAAATAATTTTAAAAAGAAATTTGGGTTAAATTTATAAAGACCTTTCCAAATTTTGAAATCTAAATTATTGAGCCCAGAAGCTTTTCCATTTTTACTTTCCCTGCAATACATGGTAATGTATAGGGAAAGTATTGGAATCATCCCGAAAATCACAACTCGAGTTTTCGACGGATCTACACGTTTCGAGACCTCTAGAATACGAAAAAACTATTTTTAGCGTGACGTCTGCGTGTGTGTGTCTGTGTGTCTGTCTGCCTGTGCAGATTTTGTATCCACTCTAACTAAAAAACTAATGGACCGAATTTCACAAAATTTTGTTGGTAAGTCACTTGTGGCCGGGGCTGGTGCTGATCAGTTTTGGGTAAGATTCGGAATAAAAGAACCCGCCTTTTTTGTGAAATGGCCCGCAAAAGCTTGTATCCACTGTAGCTGAAAAACTAATGGACCGAATTTCACAAAATTCGATAGATGAGTCACGTATAGGTCACCCTGGTGCTGATTAGATTTTGGTACGATTCAGAAAAAAATAACCTGCCTTTTTTTGCAGAATGGCCCGCAAAAATTATCAAAATCTAAACTTAAAAGCTACGTATGCTCAAATATATCCATTAAATGCTTGTTTAATGTGTAATTTTTAACGAAGAAAAGAATAAGACCAATCCCATTACATTAGGACTAGCCGTTCTCGAGATATATTAGTTTTTTTCGTATTTTTCCACGCCACCTTTGAAAATAAGTCCAGTTATCAAATGAGAACGAAAATTGAATTAAAAGTGAATTAAATTTAATTGAAATAAATAGAACGTGGATATAAGTTTGCAGGGAAAGTCATGTGCTGCCCACATCAGATTTTTAAGATTGTTGAAGACTGAAGACAACTCAGAATGAGAAAGGACCCCCAATCCACCATCAGGAATTGGGTGAAAAGGAAATGAGTCAACATTGGGATCATCATTTAATGCAATGGTTTAAAAGACGGGTCATTTTTTCGGAGTAACTAAGGTTAGGGTTGTCCTGAAATTGGATGTTGATACTTTTATTCTTGATAAGTTTTTTAAAAGCAAATTTGAAGTGAGTGCCAAATTTTGAATTACAATTATTGCAGAAAGTTACCCAGGAATCTAATTTGGCCTTGTTTATCATAAGTTTATATTTAGCTTTATTGAACTTATATTTGGATTTTGCCTCCGTGATATCCCTCAGTGTTGCAAAGTTCTTGACAAGAGATTTGATTCTACGAGATAAGGCTGTTAAAAAATTCCTAAATTTTGCGAGGTCTTTTGACCACCAAGAAAATCTAACTTGATTAATTTTTTTCTTTTTTCTGATAAATTTAAAAGCACAGTTCTGAACATTACTAAGAAAATTAGCAAAGAAATCATTTAAGGAGGAACAATTGTCAACTTTAGAAAGGAGGGAATAAAAATAATTAAATTTGGATTTGAAATTATAAATGAATTTACCAGTGCTGAAAAAAGATTTTAAAAAGAAAGAATTGTCAGAAGGGGAGTCAAAAGAGAGGGATATTTTGACAAATTTATGATCACTGAAAGATTCCCTATCAAGAACAGTCCAATCCTGAACGAAATCATAGAATCCAAAACTGACTAAAGTAAGATCAGGAAAACCCTTTCCAGAATGAGAGACGAAAGTGGGACCAGCTGCAGGGTTATTGTAAACAATGAAATTATTAGCTAAACAAAAATCAATAAGATGGATACCCTTTTGATCAATGAATTTATATCCCCACATCTGAGCCCTAGCGTTAAAATCACAAAGAATTAAATAGTTTGAGGAAAGGAAATTAAAAGAGGAAAATTCAGAAATATTAGTGGAGATATCATCATTAGGGGGGAAATAAATACTAGAGAGAGTAAAGTTAATATTATTTGGAAGAATAATTTCGACAAAAACGGAAGAAAGGGTTTTAAATTCAAAATTAACAACGAGAAGAGGGTTGCAAATAATAATGGAGGATTTATTGGAAATTGAACAATACTGAGTAAAGCCAAAAGGAGGATCCAAAATTTTGCCTTTAATAGTATAGGGTTCCTGAATACAAATAAAGTCTATTGAGAGATCTATTGCGGTTTGAAAAGCATAATTATGGGCTGAAATGGAATTATTAGTATTAATCTGGAGTCCTGAGATGACCATGGAGGCTAGTGCTCAGATGTGGGGAAGAGGAAAAGTCACTGGTTCTTTTGCAGAGATTGAATTTTTTTAAGGGCAGAAACATAAACAGGGCAATATTTTCGGTCAATGGCACAGTGATCTGTTTTAAGATTCAGTGTTCTATCGGAGGTCTGAAGACCCCAGACCGTGCGACTCACATATTGGGTTTAGAGTAGCTATCTGCACGGCCGGGAAAGGATGGATACCTCCTGCATTCAGGAGGCACCCAAGGTCTACCATCCCACCAAGCGAACTTTTATTTAGGTCTAAAAATATTACAATTTATAATAAATATTGTGATTAAACAGACAGTTTTACATTATATTTGAACTTGACAAGTACGCCCATTTTACAAAAATGGGAAACTGGTTACTGCGAATATAGATAAAAAGATCATTGAAAACTAATATGGGTGAGGTATAATAACATAATAAAATATAGATTAAAATGAAAGAAAATAATAAAATTTTAAAAGTAAAATTTAGAAAATATATAAAAAGAAAATATATGAAAAGGAAAAAAAAAATTGGCGTATGAAAACAAAAACAGAAATTTAGAATAAAATTTTGAAAAGAAAAATAAGAAAAAATACAAATAAAAAGTGTCAAAAGAAAAAGAAAGATCCAAAAAAATAAGAACAGTTAACATAGCTAATCGGAGGTCTGAAAGCGACCCTAGTACGACTAGTATGGATTCAGTGGACTCTGGAAGATTGAGCGCCGATTTCAAATTGAGAGGATAATGACCATGCAGGATACTAACCTGGGTAAAAATAGAAGTAGCAAGAAGCTAACCTGAGGTAAAAATAGCAGGAGGTGGTCAGCCAAGTTATCCGTTGCCCGCCAATCTGATATTAGAGGGTGGAGAATGCAGAGTCCACTTCGACGATAAGATATTGCAATTTCATCCCAGCAGATCAATGGTAGAACGTCGGTTGGCCAGTTCGAAGATCCAAGGTTCGAATCCCGGTTGGAGCAGCAAGGTTCTTTGCATATATAATAATTATATAGCGTGTCTTTGTCTTTTCAGACCCACCCTTCCTTGTGACTCCTGGACGACTGAATCTGAGCATAATAATATTGACCAAGGAACAAAACCTAGCGCAACCAGAATTTTGATACCTCGTAAAAATGGATTAAAATGGTCCGGAAAGGTTTCTAGAAATCTTTCCGGACTCTTCAGAAGTCATTCGGTGACCTAAATGACGGAATCTTTGCATACTCATAGTATTGGCCACGAGGCAGAACGCAGTGGAATTGGATTTTAGATTCTCCTCCGCGGTGGGGAAAATTAGGGGGACAAAAGGTTCTAAACTTAAACGTAAGGAAATGCGTGTTTCGAATTTATTCTAAAAATAGAAAGTCTTGGTTCCACAACACTCTTTCATCAGTTTTTAAATTATATTACTATCTCGTAGTCTTTATCGAACGATCTATCAGGTTAACAAATTTGAAATCTACCTTATTTGAAATTTTATTTATAAATTTATTTTGATAATTAAAACCTTGTTTTATTTAGGCACTAAACTAATAACCCTATAAAATTAACTAAAAACACACTAATTTATATATTGCATAACTGAATTAAAAATATCATATAACTAAATTAAAAATTATATATATTATTAACTGACATTTTAAATTCAATGAAATTTAAAATTTAAGAATTTAGTAATAATACTAAAACTGCAATTAGTAAAAATATTTGTATACAACAGTTCACTATATTTTAAATATTTATAGTTAGTTTTATATTTGCTTAATTTTACAATTCCGAAAATTAAGACAGCAAAATTTTTATTGAGCGATTGCATTCTTCTAATGCAAATTTGCATGATCTATTTTGAACCGCCAAAATAAAGATTTTAAAAATGAAAACGGCTTCAATAGATTATTTTTCTATCGAGATATAGCTGAAAATCTCTTTGGGAAAATAATATTACAGCAGTCAAATTTCTGATTCCACCCAAAAAGGTTTCTATTACAAAAGATAGACATTTTTTTTCTCATAATGTGTCGTTTCATTTTGTTTCTCAATAATGTGTCGTATCGACTTTTGGAATACTATTAAAATTTCCTCCATTTCAGAGCCATTTTATCGAAATATTTTCTGTCCTCGTAGATTAACGTGGGGAAATGCAGTTTTGTTTTCACATGTTAGATCATTGTCACCAGCATTCGCCTGGAAGTGACGTATGTTGCGGCATTAATTACAATACGTCACTGATGTAGGTGTCGTTTAGCTAATGAGGGCTTTATTGATGGGTGACGTTTGAGCTGTTCGAATGACGCTCGAGGTATTTGACCGTGAATTGAGGTGGATTGTGGACGGCCGAAAGGTCACGGTGTTTTATTTTTTTTTGGATGGATAGTAGAGTTCGCGTGGATTGGAAAAGTTGAATATATAAGATGAAGGTATTAAAATTCGAAAAGTTGAAATTTGTGTTATAGACGAGCAGCAAAGCTCACTTGCTACCGTATGAAAATTGGGTTTATTCGCAATAGTTTGGCGACTTAAGGTTTCCACATCCAAAGGTGGAAATAGCTGAAAAATGCAGTATTTATGTATGGAAGTGCTGCCCGAGAATAAATGAATAACTACCTGTATGTCTAGAGGAGTAACCAAAGGTATCAAGGGATTTAGTGTGTTCTAGATTGATAATGCCAGACTTTAAACTTTTGGACATCCAGGGCCAGTCAAGTGTACTAATAACTGTTAGAGCTATATTCGATCTGGCGTTTCAACTACCTGTGTTCCGTGGTTATACATTTTAAGTCACCCGTTCGACAAACCTCCCCTCTCCTTGAATGTATTTTGCTAAAAGTATTCCCGAATACGCCAACAAATTGTAAGTACATTTTATAGTTTAATATGATCTGAATCAATATAAAGAAAGGCGGTCAAGGAGATGTTTATATGTTAATTGCTTAAAAATCTAGTTAATTTCTATTTTAATAAATAATTTGCCATTTAATTAATTTGTCCTACTTTTCACAACTTGCTTAATTTATGTGTTGCTCCTTTCGTTTAATACCGATCTGTGGCTGACCAACCGATTCCTAGAATCGGCCAGGGAATGAGATCTGGTCAACACGACGCATAACGATATTAGGTGGTATCTAAAATTCTATACGATCTCTATTACCCATCAAGGAAATATTATTCTAATTATTCTGTGTTAGACGGTAGTTGCCGATCTCTCACTTACTTTCCACCTGTTCTTATTTACGAGAAACTATCACAATTTAGTTATCACAATTTGGTACTGAGACAAAATCTATTTCACAAATACAAGATGGAATTGAGAGGAGCAGAAAAGGGTGGCATGGACGAGAAATGCAGAGATAAAAATGAAGAAGAAGAGAAAGGAAATGTGGAGGGGAGAGAAAGATGAAGAATGGAGAGAGAGAGATGAGAAAGTGACTGGCCGTGGTAATCTTAATGTCAGAGATTATAGAGCATATGAAGAGAAGGAAGATATGGTACAACAGAGTGGGGGACAGATATGGAAGAAAGAGGATGAAATAAAAGAGAGAAAGTGAGAAGAGTGATAAGAGGAATAAAAAGAGAGGAAACATGGGACGCACAGTTGGATACAAATGAGGGAGGAACAGAAAAGAAAAAGCTTAATCACAAACATATTTACAATCATAAAATTTATATATGTGCACAAATGAATAAATACTAGAACATGTATCTTCATCTTCTTACTCAACTTTATTTGATTATTTCTTATGACAAATTACGATTAGTGTCGCTGTTACCAAATTTTTCGCGAATTACTTTAACCAATGAAGCAGTTTCATTTGAGTCCTAACTCCTAAAAGTTATTATCAGAGTATTATATTGCAAGATATTAAAGATGAACTATGATTTTCGATTATGCTATTTTACTGGGTTCATTTATTAATTTCTGATACCTAAAGTGATCCAACCTATAATTAACACAGCAATTACTGAAGATATTACCAGATTGCTTGAGAGATTACCAGAGAAACTAGTCAATTATTGGAGAATTTGTCAATCACTGAAGAAAATAGAGTATTTTAGTATATTTAAATCAATTACAAAAGAATATTTTAATATAAATTTAAATATCTGTTTCTACCAGCTAAACCTGTTGCGAAAATTTCTCAAGTGGGAATGGAATTTCTCAATAATTGATCTAACGACTTTCTATGCACCTCATTTAGCATTCGTTTTGCCTTGGACACTATTTAAATTTTTAAATTTATAAATGACCCAAATACGTGACACTGCATAACAAAACTTCGGTTGTGATAATCATAACCTACTATCATAACCTACTTAATGACATGTTTCTTTCGTTTAAAATTAAAATCATGAAAACTTTCGCTAAAAATTCTGAGAACACACATAGATTCAATAAAGGATCATAATTCAAATTTGAATGCTTTTTTGAGCCAGAAAAATATTTTGAAATAATCTGAAAATCGATATCTGTCGTTTAATGATAAAATCATAAAAATCGTCAGAATTGATTCCGAGGTACTTCGTGAACACTTCGGGAACACGTGGCTTCAAAAATTGATCATACAGAAAATTTGAATGCAATCTCCATTTGGAGTAAACATATTGGGTAAATTTTTAGGTTGAGATTTTTTAAAGAGGGTCAGGAAAAGGAAATTTTAGAAAAAATTATTATTTTCGTTATTAAGATAAATAGATAAAAGTTTAAATAGTGTAAAATCGAATAACAAATATTAATCAAATCCTTTAGCTAAAATTTTAAGAAGTTAGTTTCATTGTATTTCAATAAATGCTTCACAATTTTGACTCTACAATCTGTGCTAATTAGAATTTTACTTACTGCATAAAACAGAATCTTAAAACCCTGCTTCTTCAGAAATTGAAATTTTGAAAAGTTTATTGTTTAAATTGATGTAACTCGAGAAAGATAGCCTAGAACTATGAAATTTGAGACATTATTTGTCTATAATACTAATTTTAATTTGTCTTCAGAATTTGCACATAGATTGGAAATTATACAAACTGAACAGAATTCTTAGGATAGAATATTACTATCTTTACCTAGACGTTTCTAACAACAATTCTAAAAAATCGGATGTGGACAGCGCATGACTTTCCCTGCAGACTTATATCCACGTTTTCTTTATTTGAATTAAATTTCATTAACTTTTAATTTAATTTTCGTTCTCATTTGGTAACTGAACTTATTTCAAAGGTGGCGTAGAGAAAATAAGAAAAACTAAAATATCTCGAGAACGGCTAGTCCTAGTTCAATGGGGTTGGTCTTATTCTTTTCTTCGTCAAAAATTACGTATAAAACAAGCATTTAATGGATATATTTGAGAATATGTAGTTTTTTTATTTCAGATTATGACGATTTTTGAGGGCCATTTTGCAAAAAACGATAGGTTTCTTTCCGAATCGTACCAAAATCTAATCAGCACCAGGGTAATCCACAAGCGACTTATCTACCGAATTTTGTGAAATTCGGTTCCTTAGTTTTTCAGCTAGAGTGGATACAGGTACTTTTTGCTGGCCTTTTTGCAAAAAAAGGCGGGTTCTTTTATCCTGAATCGTCCCCAAAACTAATCAGCACCAGATTCGCCCACAAGTGACTTACCTACCAAATATTATGAAATTCGGTCAGTTAGTTTTCAGTTAAAATGGATACAAAATCTGCACAGACAGACGTCAAGCTAAAAATAGTTTTTACTTTCCCTGCAATACATGGTAATGTATAGGGAAAGTACTGGAATCATGCCGAAATCGCAACTCGAGGTTTCGACGGATCTACACGTTTCGAGACGTCGAGAATAGGAAAAAACTATTTTTAGCGTGACGTCTGTGTGTGTGTCTGTGTATCTGTGTGTGTGTCTGTGTATCTGTCTGTGTGTCTGTCTGTCTGTCTGTCTGTGCAATGTATGTATCCACTCTAACTAGAAACTAATGGACCGAATTTCATAACATTTGGTATGTAAGTCACTTGGGTGAGACCCTGAGGATTCGTAAAAACAGAATCCGCCTTTTTTTGCGAAATAGCCCGAAAATACTTCATATATCCATTATAGCTAAAATACCAATCGACCAAATTTCACAAAATTTGGTAGATAAGTTACTCGTAGGATGCTCTGGTGCTGATTAGATTTTGGTACAACTCGGGAAAGAACAACCTGCCTTTTTTTACGAAATGGCCCGTAAAAATTTCATGTATTCACACTAGCTAAAATATTAATTGGCCTAATTTTACAAAATTTGGTAGATAAGTTACTTGTGGTACACTCTGGTGCTGATTAGATTTTGGTACGATTTGATTTGAAAAAGAACAACATGTCTTTCTTCTACGAAATGGCCCGCAAAAACCGCAAAATCTAAAAAGAAAATTAGACTACGTATGCTGAAATGCATCAATTAAATTCTTGTCTTATACGCAACTTTTGACGAGGAAAAGAATGTAACGCACTCCCTTATACTTTAGGACTAACCGTTCTCAAGATATTTGAGATTTCTTGCATTTTTGTTACGCCGCTATCGAAAAAATATCCAATTACCAAATAAAAACAAAAATTGAATTAAAAATGCAAAAATGCAAATTTAGTGTTATTTGGTGCAATTAAACTCAATCTAATGGATTATTAAAGAAATAAAGAAAATTTGAATTTGAGTCTGCAGGGAAAGTCATGTGCTGCCTACATCAGAATTTTACTTTCCCTGTAATTAATGGTAATGTATAGGGAATGTATTGGAATCATACCGAAAATCACAACTCTAGTTTTCGACGGATCTACACGTTTCAAAACCTCTAGAGTAAGAAAAAACTATTTTTAGCGTGAAGTCTGTGTGTATGTGCGTCTGTCTGTCTGTCTGTCTGTCTGTCTCTGCAATGTATATATCCACTCTAACTAAAAAACTAATGGATCGAATTTCATAAAATTTGGTGTGTCAGTCACTTGGGTGAAACCCTGGTGCTGATTAGTTTTTGGTAGGATTCATAAAAACAGAACCCGCCTTTTTTTGCGAAATAGGCCTTAAATATTCCATGTATCAACTCTAGCTAAAATACTAACTGACCAAATTTCACAAAATTTGGTAGATAAGTTACTTGTAGGATGCTTCAATGCTGATTAGATTTTGGTACAATACGAAGAAGAACAACCTGCTTTTTTTTTTTACGAAATGGTCTGCAAAAATCACCAAAATCTTAAAAAAGAAAGACTACGTATGCTGAAATGTATCAATTACACTCTTATGCAATTTTTGACGAGGAAAAAAATATAACACACGCTATTATGATTTAGGACTAACCGTTCTGAAGATATTTGAGATATCTTGCATTTTTGTTACGCCGCTATTGGAAAAATGTCCAATTACCAAATAAAAACAAAAATTGAATTAAAAATGCAAATTTAGTGTTATTTGGTGCAATTAAACTCAATCTAATGAATTATTAAAAAAATAAAGAAAATATGAATTTAAGTCTGCAGGGAAAGTCATGTGATGCTCACATCAGATTTTTTCGTATTCTAGGGGTCTCGAAACGTGTAGATCCGTCGAAATCTCGAGTTCTCATTTTCGGTATGATTCCAATAATTTCCCTATACATTACCATGTATTGCAGGGAAGTAATGTTTTTTCATATTTTCTCTACACCACATTTGAAAATAACTCCAGTTGCCAAATGAGAACGAAAAGTGAATTAAATTTAATTAAAATAAAGAGAACGTGAATATAAATCTGCAGAGAAAGTCATGTGCTGCCCACATGAGATTTTTACTTTCCCTGCAATACATGGTAATGTATAGGGAAAGTATTGGAATTATGCCGAATATCGCAACTCGAGTTTTCGACGGATCTGCGCGTTTCGAGACCTCTAGACACTATTTTTAGCGTGACGGCTGTGTGTGTGTGTGTGTGTCTGTCTGTCTGTCTGTCTGTACAGATTTTGTATCCACTCTAACAAAAAAAACTAATTGACCGAATTTCATAAAATTTGGTAGGTATGTCACTTGTGGGCGAATCTGGTGCTGATTAGTTTTGGGTACGATTCGGGATAATAGAAACCGCCTTTATTTGCGAAATGACCCGGAAAAGCTTGTATCTACTCCAGCTGAAAAACTAATGGATTGAATTTCACAAAATTTGGTAGATAAGTCACTTGTGGGTCACTTGGTGCTAATTAGATTTTGGTACGATTCGGAAAAAATAACCTGCCTTTTTGCAAATTGGCCAGCAAAAATCATCAAAATCTAAAATAAAAACTACGTATTCTCAAATATATCCATTAAATGCATGATTTTACGTAATTTTTCACGACGTAATTTTTCACGATTTTTCAAATAATAAGACCAACCCCATTATAATAGGACTAGCTGTTCCCGAGAAATTTAAGTTTTTTTTATATTTTTTCTACGCCGCCTTTGAAAATAAATCCCGTTACCAAATGAGAACGAAAATTGAATTAAAAGTGAATTAAATTTAATTAAAATGAAAAGAACGTGGATATAAATAGGTATACAGGGAAAGTCATGTGCTGCTCACATCAGATTTTTGTAAAATTTAGTTTTCTTTTAAAAGGCATTATCAGTACTTATAAAAGATAAGGGCAATTGTTGGAGTTCGGTATATTTGATGTAATTTCAACTGAATTTCTATGCATAAGTGATGGAATTTAAGCTATAAGTTTATGAAAGTCTGTGTACATTTAATTGTTTGTGTTTTGTATACAAATCCACAGTTTTTAACGGATATATATTTTTTCAAATTCGCTATGGTTATTTTTACTTTCCCCGCAATACATGGTAATATATAGAGAAAGTATTAGAATCATGCCGAAAATCGCAAGTCGAGTTTTCGACTGATCTACACGTTTCGAGACCTCTAAAATACGAAAATACTATTTTTAGCGTGGTGTCTATCTGTCTGTTCAATGTTTGTATCCACTCTAACGCGAAAACTAATGGACCGAATTTCATAGAATTTGGTAGGTAAGTCACTTGGGTGTGATCCTGGTGCTGATTAGTTTTTAGTACGATTTGGAATAAAATAACCCGCCTTTTTTTCGAAATGGCCCTCAAAAATTGCCTATATCGACTCTAACTCAAAAACTAATGGAATGCATTTCATAAAATTTGGTATGTAAGTCACTTGGGTGTGACCCTGGTGCTGATTATTTTTGTGTAGGATTCGTAAAGACAGAACCCGCCTTTTTTTGTGCAATGGCTCGAAAAAATTGCCTGTATCCACTCTAGCTAAAAAACTAATAGATAGAATTTCACAAAATTCGATAGATAAGTCGCTAAAGGGTTACCCTGGTATTGATTAGATTTTGGTACGATTCGGAAAAAAATAACCTGCCTTCCTTTGAAAAATGACCCGCAAAAACGTTAAGATCTAAAATAAAAAACTACGTATGATCAAATATACCCATTAAATGCTTGTTTTATATGTAATTGTTAAAGAGGAAACGAATAAGACCAACTCCATTACACTAGGACTAGCCGCTCTCAAGATATTTTAGTTTTTTTGTATTTTCTCTACGCCACTTTTTAAAATAAGTCCAGTTACCAAATGAGAACGAAATTCGAATTAAAAGTGAATTAAATTTAATTAAAATAAATAGAACGTGGATATAAGTCTGCAGGGAAAGTCATGTGCGGCCCACATCAAATTTCTTTTTCTTGGAAAAATTTGTGTTGTCATTTTACATCTAAATTTAGATAAGTATTTTACGCACATTCGTTGTATAATCAATATTTTATAATATTTTATAAATTCATTGTATTTCATTAAATGCCACCTGCCTTTTGTATACATTCAATGTATTTCAATAAATATTTCACCATTTTGACCCTACGATCTGTGCTAATTAGAATATTTTGATAATTTTGTCGTTAAATGATTCAGAATGCTTCAATTTTAATAATAAAGGCAACCTGAGTATTTAGATTTTTTTAAGCTTTAGATACATATATACATACATATATACATACACAAATATACATACATATATATATGCACACATATATACATACACATGCACACAGACATATATATATACACACATATATACTCACACATATAACCACATATATACATACACATATACACACACATATACACACAAACACACATATATATACACACACACATATATACACACACACACATATATATATATACACACACACATATATATACACACACACACATATATATATATACACATACACACATCTATACACACAAACACATATATATATATCTACACACACACATATATATACACATACACACATCTATATATATATATATATGTATCATATATATATATCATGATATCATGATTCAAATTTTAATGCGGTCTCAAATTAGTGAAAACTATTGAGCAAAGCTGCTTCAATAATGAGATCAACCCTTTGAACATATCAAGAATATCGGCGGAGTAGATTTGAAGAACTCGCTTGGGACAAAAACTTCCCGAACCTAAATATATAGATGTTATTTTAATACGGTAAAAAGTTTCTAAAATCTATTTTAAAGGAATTTGCAAGTTGTTACGTGATAATTACCAGAATAGTCACCTCTCTGTACACATTGATAAATCTATTTAAATAAAAGTGAAAATCCATCTGTTTGTCTCATTATCAGGGAAGAACTAACTGATGTACCAAATTCACGAAATTTTGATAGGTAACTTTGGAAGAGATCCACTTAAAATTTAAGCTGGTCTTCTGTCTATATGTCTTTCTAACTGCTTCCTCACTTTGAACCTCACTCAATGGTTATAGGTTTCTTCAAACAAACGGGTAGCAATCGTTATGCGAGTCTCAACTAACGTGACCTAGTCGTGTTTTGAGCCTCTCTATAAAATATGCAATTAAAAAACCAATAACGTGACTCAATCGTTGATTGTGCCTCTAGCTCTAAAATTATACAGCTTTATAAATTAACGAAATGAAAAAAAAACTTTAAACAATAAGGACCGTAAATGAAAGATATTATTACAGGGAGAAATAAAGAGAGAAGACCAGAAAAGCAATCTACAAAATTGATTGTTTTACTCTAAAATTGTTATTGTTTATATAAATAACATTGTAAGTTGTGCAGTGTCTGTCTGTTTATTATCTCAGCACGGGAGAGAATTCACTTCTTTCCTATTTTTTGTGATAAATATTATTATAAGAAAAATACCTTTAAATATTAAAAGTTCACAACTTAGCCTATCCCAAGCAGTTCGATCCCCCTTTGCAAACATTAGCGTTCATGGACGCTAATGTGTGCAAAGGGGAATCGAACTGTTTGGGATAGAGTATGTCAAATACCTATCTTTTTGAGAGGTTCTTCCTTTGAGATTGACGCCGTCCCACCCGGAAACAAAAGATTAAACTGTGGCTTCTTTGAAATATGCATACAAAACACATAATAACCTATAATATGAACAAAGGACTTTCTGAAGAGAAGAAGAAAAAAAAATTCGGAATACGATGTTCTGAAGAGAAGAAGAAGTAGGAGAAAAGAGAACAGGGATTTCCAGCTTTTAAAGATATACAGGGGATTTAAATATATGCATCACAAGGATACTAATTCTCAAGGTCACAAAACATGTGCCTCTCTCGAGGTCACTGAGAAGAACTTAATTACGGATTTTCTCGCTTAAAAGACATTCTTCTATTTAACGAGGACAACTAATGAGAAGGAACTTCATTGCATAAATATGTTGATTTTAGTCAGTTTAATAAGCATTTTCTTATAACACAAGCTTGCGGATGAAACTTTTATTTTTTCGTTTTCCAATTTTCAATTGATTTATATAAGTATCAGTGTGTTGATTACAAAACAAATTATTTCTCCTCAACACATTTTTTTTTACAAATGAAGGTTGAACAAATTGCAATGCAAATACACGCATACGTATTTGTAATTAAAAGCATAATTGTATAGTATTAATCTATCTTATTTTAAAATTTTACTGTTTAAAAAAGTACTATTTACAACCTTAAGTAACTTCAGCTACTTTCTTGGAGGAATAAATGTTTTATAAGCGATTTTCTATTATGACTGCTTAGAAATGTCTCTTTTTTTTAAGCAACCACAAAAATCGGCCATCGTGTATTTATCCCATCGTTCTTGATACCTCCGTACCATTTAATTTATGTCTCTACGAAATCTTTCTTTTACATAACTCCTCACTTACTGCACTTAAATTTTCTGAATGAAATTATAATAAGTGGATTTTGAGGCTCATATTGCATCATAACACCTTGAACTTCTATAACATATCAGCCACGAATTCTTTATAATAAGATGTCTACAAAATTCTTGATAGCATTTGTGAATTCACTTTTTCCACATCTGTTATATTTTGCTGAAAATGGAGATCCCATGTTGGTTTTCTTACTTGAGTTTCATCAAATTCAAATTTTCCTTCTATTTTCACACCAGTCTGAGAAGAAAATTGGGACACAAAGGTATTGAAAACATTTTCAAGTTTCATATGGAGATTTCACATGTTGCTTCATGAACACTAATTCGATAATACGAAATGGCGGTACTAGTACTATTGTGGGTTCTCTAAATTTTAGGCTGTTATTTTATTTTTGTGCCTGTAATCAACGAATTTTTAGGTGCACATGTTTTTGGACCCAATTCAAGTTTCGATTACTGCTACCCCAATCGCAAAGAAGTATGTAAATTTTGTATAGACTTTTGCTGACTCAAAAGCATAATATTAATTTTTAAATTCCGACATATTGGCCAATCGTGTTCATCATATTTTATTTTTTTGAGAAAAATTTTCATGGTTCCGTAAGTATATTTATATTTCATAGCAAATAAGCTTTAGTGTACAATTAATTTGTTTCTCAGTATTTTTGAAAAAGATAAAAAATCTGATGTGGGCAGCACACTACTTTCCCAGCAGACTTATATCCACGTTCCCTTTATTTTAATTAAATTTAATTCACTTTTAATTCAATTTTCGTTCTCATTTGATAACTGGACTTATTTTCAAAGATGGCGTAGAGAAAATACGAAAAAACTAAAATATCTCGAGAACGGCTAGTCCTAGTGTAATGGGGTTGGTCTTATTCTTTTCTTCGGTAAAAATTACGTATAAAACAAGCATTTAATGGATATATTTGAGCATACGTAGTTCTTATTTTAGATTTTAAAGATTTTTGCGGGCCATTTTGCAAAAAACGGCAGGTTATTTTTTTCCGAATCCTATCCAAATCTAATCAGCACCAGGGTGACACACAAGCGACTTATCTATCGAATTTTGTGAAATTCCGTCTGTTAGTTTTTCAACTAGAGTGGATACACGCTTTCGCGGGCCATTTCGCAAAAAAAAGAGAGTTCTTTTATCCCGAATTGTACCTAAAACTAAGCAGCACCAGATTCGCCCACAAGTGACTTACCTACCAAATTTTATAAAATTCGGTCAATTAGTCTTTTAGTGAGAGTGGATACAAAATCTGCACAGACAGATACACACACACACAGACGTCACGCTAAAAATAGTTTTTTCGTATTCTGGAGGTCTTGAAACGCGCAGATCCGTCGAAAACTCGAGTTGCAATTTCCGGTATGATTCCAATACTTTCCTTATACATTACCATGTATTGCAGGGAAAGTAAAAATAGCCCCGTACTGATTTTTATAACGAATATTCTTATTTTTATTAGAAAAATCAATTACAAACAAGAAAGATCAATCATGCTTAAAGCATTGATTATGAAACACTTTCTAACTTCAATGCAATTTTATTTAAACATATCTAAAATGCAATACATTGCTCGGTAATATTTTAAAACTTCTCACAATACTACATTGATTTATTATATTTGAAAACTTAAACAATCATCGAAAAAAATGAACTGCATTCAAATGACGGCATTGAAATATAAATTGCCTGGTTTAAACATCTCTAAAATGTGATATATTACTCGGTAAAAATTTTAGAATTATCATAATACCACGATAAACTTCATCGAAATTTAAAAACTTCTTCGAAAACAACTGAAATTCATTCAAATGACGTCATAGAAAAAATAACACGCCTGGCTCTCTCTAAAAAAGCAACATTTCATTCATAAATAATTTCCCATTCATGTCATTCATCCCAATACTATAATAATTTATTTTATTTAAAAATTAAGACCATGGAGCTATAAGTAATTGTACTCTATGCTTAAAACTTCATCGCAAAAAATCGTCCTTCTCTCGGTAAAGTCAATGAATATTTCTTTCATATCAGCTATGCAGACTCCATGAGCTAAATTCCTTTGCGTTAAAAAAATACAGCAATTCCTATACAACTCATCCTACATATTTTGCTGTTTACATTTCACATAAGTGAAAAATAGGCTTCGTTAGAGAAGTAATCAAAGTTGGATGCTCATTTAAACTCAAATATATTGTAATTGCGTTGTTTCAGTATGTAGATGCACAGAATTTAAGCGAAAATAAAGAGGTTTTACGACGAATACAGCACTCAATATGAATTAAAAAGAACTTTAAAAATGACGATTTTGAGACAAGATGGATGCCGTATTATATTTTGAAGTTGGTCACGTGATCGCATCATATAAGAGGTGTAATTATTATTTTAATTTTTATTTAAAAAACTACTGAATATATTTTGCTGAATTTTTTTTTATATATTTTGTGGAATAATTTGAATATTACCTAAAATTTACGAAGCAATTTGTGAATTTTAAATCCGTTTAAAAAATGTTTGAAAAAATAGGTCCCATAGGGTTCAATGTATTTCATTTTTTCAACCCGGGTTCAATCCAAAACTAATTGGGTGATATTATTTATTTATATTCCCATAGGTCCTACAGACCGTCTGAACAACATACTAAAATTTCATTTTGATTAAGTCATTTTTACGGCAGTTATCGTGCTAACGGACAGACAGACAGACAGACAGACAGACAGACAGAATGAACAAAGTCATAAACACTTTTCAACTTTGTTGTAAAGTGTTAAAAATAAAGAAAAACTGTATGTGATGGACAAAAAGTAAGGCCTGTTTTAAACACAGAATGATAACATTCACATAAACAGTCAACATTTTCAAAACAAGAAAATAATTTACGCTTGTGTAATCTACCAAAGAAAATGTTTACTGGAGCATTTATATGTCTTAGCTATAGCTGAATTTTAGTTGCCGTCATCAACGGTGTTACAAAACTAGTAATATCCTTTACAAGAATCTATAATTACATATTAAAAGGAACCGCTAGACAGGGGTGTTTCAAAAGTTAGGACTACGATTTCATTTCATTATAGATAACAGCGTCCATTGATCAGTTTTAGGCTTATGAGCTAGTCAGCATGGAATTATGATATTTGCAATGTCCGCAAGAAAACTTATATGTGCCATGATTTCGCGAATCTGTATGAGAAAAACGAAACTGAGTATTGCCAAGAAGCCGGCATTAAATTTATTCAAAATTTTGGTACTTCTCGTTTAGAAACATAATTCATTCGTTCTTTAATGCGAAATGTAAGTGCTTATTTAATTTAAAACAATTTGTAGAATGAATTTAAGATTAAGTATTAAAGCTTAAGTAGAAGGTCCTTTCAATTGACCATAAATTCATCGTATGACCATTGTTGAGTTTAAAGCCTTCTGACAGAGAGAGAGTAAACTATACAACTTCTGAGTTCTATATCTCACAAACGGCTTATTCTAGGAAGTTAGAACTCGGAATAAAGTGGCAATACAATTGAAGAGGGGTATGTTTTCCCGTTTCATCACCATTCTCAGAGCAAACGTCAATGCTTTTGACGGCATTTATAGGTCGATCAAGGCATTTACCAGTGTTATAGTGTTGTTGATTTTGTGTTTGTTGGAAAATTAAGAGAAAAACCGTCCATACAACATGGTAGTAAGCCCTACCTACCATTTCTTGGCAACCTATTTCAAGTTAAGTATACTAACTAACGTCGTAGTCTAGTCTAGAAGTAAATATCTACACTTTTAATGTTTTCAGTACTTCAAAAAGTCGATCCTCGGCCATCCTTGTGACATTCCTATCAGCCAACCATAAAAGAAGTTGAAGGTCGGCCGGACCCATTAAATTCTTGTTCATACTGGCAATGCTAAACTTGATTAAAATATTTAATTAACTAAAGTTTAATTCAAAATTATAAGCCCGCATTGCACATCTGTGGTTTCATAGTGTATATGTAAAATTTCCGAAATTTTCCGTCTATTTGCAGTGTCAAAAATTCGCAGAATTTTTAATTTTTAATATAGAGATATACTTCTCTATCTGATCACTATTGTTGAAGTTATTCGAACCTCCTTTTACTTTCCCTGCAATACATGGTAATGTATAGGGAAAGTATTGGAATCATGCTCAAAATCGCAACTCGAATTTTCGACGGATCTACACATTTCGAGACCTTCAGAATACAAAAAATCTATTTTTAGCGTGACGTCTGTGTGTCTGTCTGTGCAATGCATGTATCCACTCTAACTCAAAAACTAATGGATCGAATTTCATAAAATTTGGTTGGTAATTCACTCGTGTGTGACTCTGGTGCTGATTAGTTTTTAGTACGATTCGGGATAAAAGAATCCGCCCTTTTTTTGCGAAATGTCCCGCAAAAATTGCCTGTATACACTCTAGCTGAAAAACTAAAGGACCAAATTTCACAAAATTCAGTAGATAAGTCGCTTGTGGGTTACCCTGGTGCTGATTTGGTACAGTTCGGAAAAAAATAACCTGCCTTTTTTTGCAAATTGGCCCGCAAAAATCGTCAAAATTTAAAATAAAAAACTACGTATGTTCAAATATATCTATTAAATGCTTGTTTTATACATAATTTTTAACGAAGAAAAGAATAAGACCAACCCCAATCCACTAGGACTAGCCGTTTTCGAGATACTTTAGTTTTTCGTATTTTCTCTACGCCACCTTTGAAAATAAGTTCAGTTATCGAATGAGGACAAAAATTGAATTAAAAGTGAATTAAATTTAATTAAAATAAAGAGAACATAGATATAAGTCTGCAGGAAAAGTCATGTGCTGCCCACATCAGATTTTTTTGTCTTAATATTCTCCATACAGAAAAATCAAATATACAGCAACCAATTGCTCTTAACGGAAAGTTCAGATCGCATAGGAAATGTCACCAAATGAAAGCTTTTAAATTATTTTTAATTGTATGTAAAGGTTGTTTCGCGACTTTGATTGATAGTTAGAAAATTATTAAATGTATTGTCTTCATGTTTACGCTTATTACTGCTTTTAATAAAACTTACGTCATCCAGACCTACTTCGAACTAATTTTTGTACCCTGAGAATACTCATTTAAATACAGAAAATGCGTAGTAACAGTATTAAATTGGTATACAGTTTGACATTGAAGTTCCCAGTCTTCTACGGTTGGCAGTCAAGCGAAAACTGTAGATGTGTTATAAAATGGGTGTGTGTCTCCATATAAATAATTCCTCTGTTTGATCATGCATATATGTATTTATGATGCTAACCAGTATTCCTAGTTTCATTCATGACACATTTACACGAGTCATTTATTCGTCAATTATCTATTCATGAATAAATTAATCATTTATTTATTCGTGCGATGCGAATAATGATGCAAGTCATAGGAGTAAGGAGTTGACCTCAACGGTTTGTTGCATAGTTTTGTTTACACTGGCAAACATGGTTTCTGTCGTGTCCAATAACGTTATCCATGCGTTTCAAATAACGTTCCACTATCATTTTTATTTTATTTTTATTTTTCTATTATTTACTTGTAAATTCGTCTCAAGTAAATTCGTCTTAATTCGTTACTTGTAAATTAGTCTTAAATCTCATATGTGCAGAAGTATTTCAATGGAAACTTTACTAATTTAAAATCGATGGATTATGTTTCCACTCGATATTTACATACATTTATATCCCATAGAGTTTAGCTCTACTTATATCGCAATCATTATCAGAATGAGAAAATATATGTATCTTTTCAGATTTAGTACCTAAGTTGTTACTATAGAAGTTTATTTTATGTTGGCAGCACCTTAGCGACACCTATGAATGTTTATGGTTTATGGATGTTTATGGCTTATCTGTGTTAACAAAAACTATTGGGGTAACATTAACATTTATAGCGTAGTTCAAATTATATATATGTATTTTGTTGCTTATGTTTGTTCCAGGAATCATCAGCTTTTTCCAAAGAAAAATAATATTATGAAATTCTTAAAAGCGAAAAATTCGCAATTTTCACGTAATCTGGATAGAAAAATTTCGAAATAATGAATATTTTTTGTATAACAGCTAATAAAATTTAAAATATAGCTAAACAATTAAATTAGTGTAAAATCGAATGATATAAATGTTACGTAACCATGCAATGATCAAAACTTTTCAGATGTTAAAAATTTTAAACTATCTTTCATACTACTGACTGAGTAAAATAGAAGTTTAAAATCTTGTTTTCTCAAAAAATGAATTCTTGAAAAGTTCGATATTTATATTGATATAGTTCCAGACAGATTTTAGCTATAACTGTTTAAGACATAATATATTTGCTCTAATTTGTCTTCAGGATTTGTACCATCAAATAGTGAATTTTAAATTTACTGTGTTTGTCGCAATGGTTGTTCATATAAAAAGATAGTTTTATAGATTTTTATATTAATTTTTTTTTAATTTCTTCTTAATAATATATAAAAAATACTGAGAACATTCTTTTCTCCAATCGAAAATGCATTTAATTTGTAAATAGAGTGTTTAAATTTATAATTATACCAAATTTTAAACGTTTTACTTTTTATTTTTAATTTATCTTTATTTATTTAACATGATACATTTATACTAATAAAAAACATTCATGTAAAAAGCTTTGAATAAAACTCTCCATTACTAAAAAGAATAAAAATTTCTATACCAGACCCCTTTAATGTTTCTGCACATAAAATATTACAATAGTAAACACATTCTTTCTTCAATAATCGTGTCCACAACTTATACACACACAGACGGAAATCTGTCCCGAGTTCGATTTCCGGCTCTGCCCAAACTATCCCTGTGTTTACTCGGAATACGAGCACGTTAAATTTCTGGATCAAAAATGTCCTTCTGAGAGGTTTGTGGTAGGGGAAGGAGGGTACGGTCCCTGTGGATATCGCCCCCATTGAATTACGGTTTAAATTGTGTGGCACTGTCTCGGCCGTTTAAACTGATACCTTACACTTTCGGGTTGGTCGGACGGTCTGACCCAAAACAAAAAGGACAGACAGAGATCCATCCAAAAATGTGTAAAATGTATTTGACAGGTCTTAAAGCCGTTAAAATCTTGAATTCAAAAATTTCGAGAAAACTATACCTTTTGAACACAGTAATACGAGAAAGTAAAAATATACATCAACAATCGTCTTTAATAAAATACTAGACCTTTAAATTTTTATGATACGTGGCACCGATCATTTTTAATATGCCGTAGAAATAACATAGGGAATAAAATCGTTTTCTGTTCATCCAAACAAAAAAAAAATTGAAAAAAAAAAGTCCGTACTACATTTATTCCTCTAACGAATTGAAATAAAATGATGCCTGACAAATGCATATCGATGAAGTATTGATGATTAAAAGGAACGCGATGAAGTAACAAGAACTGTAATATAGATGTACACACCACATGGCGGAACGTAACTTACTGATGTTTAATTAATAAGTGCAGAGTTGTTATTAACAAATTACAAATTAGGGTATGACACGCAAATATTGGGTCTTAATTGAATTCAGGCATTAATAAGGAATTAATTCTTAAGGCATTTATAACGCTTATTTGCATTACCTTAAAATGTAGGAAGGACACGCTTAGCAGCACTGGCATTTTGAAGTCAGCAAGCGTCTATACATTCATATTTAATGCATGAACCATCGAAAAGTATGGGTTAGAACTGAATAAAGTAATAGATCTGTCACTGGGCTCGCACTGTATACGGCAAGGTTGAGATTATTTATGCTGCAGGAAGAATATTACGGAAAAATACCTACTGTAAAGTGCAGTACATTGTGTATGGAATGACCTGGCACGACTATCCGGTAAAAACGTCCTTGAAATTTCTTTACTGAGAAAAAAAAAGAAAAGTTTCGGAAAAGTCAATATTTTCTTTTTTAGAAATGCAAAAATATTTCGAGCCATAAAAAAAACTCTTGCACGAAATACCGTGTATAGAATAACCTTCCACGACTGCAAATTAATAAATTCCCTGAAATTTCTTTGCTGAATAAAGAAAAGTTTGGAAAAGTCATTATTTTCATTTTAAGAAACAAAAAACTCTCGAGACAAGAAAACACGTGCACAAAACATCGAGAAAACTCTTATCAAGAGAATTTCTAGCTTGGCAAACACAGATATTTTTAATCTTAGAAGATTTTCAGCGAGCTGCAGGACACATCTGCTGCAAGGCACAAATCGTTCACATCCTGACCCTTTGATCTATAAGAGCCGAAAAAAAAAAATTTAATTATTAAACTCCGAGATTAAACTCCCAGTAAATGTGAAATAATTTTGCAGAACAGGTAAAATCCTAAAAGCTTTTGGTGGGGTCTGGGTTAATGAGATGCGGAGAAATAGATGTAATTTTGAGTTACATAGATTTCTTGGTGAAATGGAATTTATTAAATACATTAAAATCATTAGAATTAAAGGAGCTGGACTTGTCCAGCGAATGGGTGATAATAAAATAGAAGTAAATCAATCTACAGTTCTGAATCAAAAGGGAAAATATCAAGAGAAAGACCCAAATTGAGACAGTGGATTGATGTGGAGAAGAATTTTGAGATCTTGATAGTAAGAAATCGGAGAACAATTGTATATAGAAGGGTAGCTGGGGAGGGAATTCATCGGAAAGCTAAGGTCCAATCTAGACCATCGATCTTCACGCATCCCGACTATACGACCACGTTCGAACTCGTCTAATTGATTATAAGGTCTTCGGCGGCATTATTGGTTGTGTCTCCACGGAACTGCAATGCCGATAACTATCAAAGATACACCGTCCACATTTTTAACCTGTTTTATAGGATGCTAGTTGCGCTGTAGAAATGTTCGCTATGACCAAAGTTAATACTCTTTGATCTTGTAAATTTAATCATTTGCATATTTGATAACAGGAATTTGCATGCGAAATTTCGAGGTGATCGGATTATTTTTTAGGGGTGCTTCGGGGTTTTTTCCTTTTTTTTTTTTTGTCTTTTATTTTAGATTTTGACGATTCCTGCGGACCATTTCCCTAATATAAAGCAGGTTCTTTTCTCCCGAATCGTACCAAAATCTAATTGCACCACACGTGACTTATCTACAAAATTTTGTAAAATTTAGTCAATTAGTTCTTTAGTTACAGTAGATACATACGACTTTTGCAGGCAATTTCGCAAAAAAGGCAAGATTTTTTATCCCAAATTGTACCAAAATTGAATGAACTCCAGAGTAATGTACAAGTGACTTAAGTATAAAATTTTATGAAATTTGGAGTATTAGTTTTTGAATTAGACTGGATACATACATTGCACAGATAGACAGACACATACAAGCACTCTCTCTCTCTCTCACACACACACACACACACACACAGACGTCACGCTAAAATAGTTTTTTCGGGTTCTACAATACTCGAAACACGTAGATCCGTCGAAAACTCAAGTTGCGATTTTCGACACGATTTCAATACTTTATCTATACATTACCATGTATTGCAGAGAAAGTAATAATTACATTAGTAATTTTTTTTTCTTCTGCATATTTTTGGATTATCAAACTGCAAATTTTTAAGCAAAAACGATTTCGATAAATTAATTTTTCATTCAGATATAGCTGAAACACATTCTTCAAAATTAACAGAAGAGCTACATTTTTGTTTCCATCGATTAAAATGGGTTATATAGCAAAAAAAGGAAGCCAGCAGTTGTTAGCATGACTAATCGATTGAGGTACAAAATGCATCATGTTTATTTAGAGCATGTCTCACTTTTGCTCCAGTAAAGAGTGGAGCAAGTTCACTGTAACCAATCAATACTTTTGATGCAAATTTAACTAGAACCTTCTGATGTAAATATAATGCAAATTTGATGGTGTCAATCGGATAATTAGAACGCGAGATATTAAAGGTGTCCCCATTTCTGCACTTGACTGTACATTTAAATTTTTATTGTAATTTACTTGATATTTCGACTCATCCGGAATATTTCCAATTGCACAGTCTAGAACAGCGTTTTTCAAACTTTTTTGGTGGGGGAACCAATTTGAAATTTGATTTGATGGCGCGAACCCAGAATGAGAAAAAGTCCATAGTGATTCAAATTTTACGCAATTTTTTTAATATTTCAAAAAATTTACACGAAACTATCAAGTCGAGGAACCCGCGGAACCCGCGGAACCCCATGGGTTCAGTGGAATACAATTTTAAAAACATATTTTTAAAGCCTTGAAGCTTAACTGTATTTAAAATAAAATAATTAAAGAAATAGTTAAATATATCGAAATAATTGAGAATGATTAAGATGCATATATACTTGTATTGCACGCGTAACATACAAACTTAACGTGTAGTAAAACAAATCGTATTAATCATTTCCAATAGTATATCATAGCGTCATTTAACGTCACATTTAGCGTCATTTTTGCAATTTTGACGATATTTTTGTCAATCTGGGAGCAAAATATCGACAAGTTGGCGATACTTTCTAAATTATTCACTAAATGCATCACCAATTGTTTCAGTCAAACGAAGAGAAGAACATTTCTTACATATTAAAAGGTATGCCCGTCATATGAAGGAAATCGGAATTTTCGAAACATTACTTTCCATTTGACGCCATTTTTATCAATTTGCGACGTTTTTGTCATTTTGCCAACAATTAAAACAGTCGCCAATTTGGCGACATCTGGCTAAATTTCTCGCAAAGCGTTACGGACGGAAGGATGAACAAATGAGTCATTCTTATAGTCTACTCTTTATGTTCTTTCCACGATAATGAACTTTCATTAATTAGTCGTCATTTTCATTGATTTGGTGTCATTTTCATCAATTTGGCAACATTTTCATTAATTTCACAACATTAAAAAAGTCGCCAAGTTAGCGACATTCCGCCAAAATCACGCCAAGGACGGAAAAAAAGTTAATCTTTTAGCAGTTAAATAACTATTGGCGTCCAAATGCAAAAGTATTACCCAAAGTATCTTTTCTCAAAAATGGAACGAAGTAGATCCACGAAAATGATGTAACCAAATTTAACGCATTACATTACTTATGAAAAGTTAACATATTTCACAATAGTTAATATTTATTTTTAATTTATATGAGTTTTTGATAATTTTTTTCTAAAAATGTGTAATATCTCGAGAATGATTCATGCTAGCGTTCTAAAATTTATGTCAATCGTTTTCTAATGAAAAATTACACAAGGAATGACTATTTAAGTAACTTTATTAAAGGTTTTGATTTTTTGACGAACTTTAAAAATTTTTCTCAAAAATTTAGGCAGGTTTTAGACATTCGATTGCGAATACAAACAATAGGATTCCAGTATTCACGGATTGTAATTTTTGTACCAAGTTTCGTTCGAATAGCTTCATTCCTTCGTGAGATATTGTTTCCACAGACTCACTGACACACACGCACACACACCATCTCAAAACGTTTGATTCGTGTTCAGGGATGCTTGAAACGTACTCTCCCGTAGAATACTCGAATTTGAATTTTCGACTCCGTCACAATACTTTCCTTATGCATTATATGTATATAAGGAAAGTAAAAAAAAAAAAAAAACAAGAAATATCAATCATGCATAAAGCATTGATTATGAAACACTTTCCAACTTCAATGCAATTTTATTTAAACATCTCTAAAATGCGATACATTCACCGGTACTATTTTTAAAATTATCACAATACCACATTAATTTGATATATTTGAAAACTTAAAACTTCATAAAAAAATGAACTTTATTCAAATGACGTCATTGAAATATAAATCGCCTGGCTTTCTGTATAAAAGCTGTAAACATTTCATTCATCCACTTTTATTCCATTCCTTTCATTTATCACAATACTACAATAATTTATTTTATTTAAAAACTTGAAACCATAGAGGTAAAAGTAATTTAACTCTATGCTTAAAACTTTAATGAAAAAGTCTGCTTCAAAATCGTCTGCTTCTATGTATAAGATCAATGAATGTTTCATTCATATCAGCTGTAGACTCCAGAGCTAAATAATTTTGCGTTAAAGAAATTGAACAATTCTTATACAACTCATTCTCCATCTTTATGTGTTTGCATTCTCCATACGTGAAAATTAAGCTTCGTTGTAGAAATAATCAAAGTTAGATGATCATTTAAACTCAAATAGATTGTAATTGCGTTGTTTCAGAATGTAGATGCACAGAAATTAAACAGAAATAAAACGATTTTAGGACGGATACAACACTAAATATCAATTAAAAAGAACTATTAAAATCACAATTTTGATACAAGATGGATGCCATATTTTATTTTGAAGTGGGTCACGTGATCTCTTCATATAATATGGGTGTAATTATTATTTTAATTTTTATTTAAAAAAGCTACTGAAAATGTTTTGCTGAAATTTTTTTCGTATTTTTATGGGATAATTTGAATATTTCCTAAAACTTTCGAAGCAATTTGTGAATTCTATATTCGCTTAAATATATTTGGAAATTTAGGTCCCATAGGCTTCAATGTATTTAATTTTTTCAACCCGGGTTAAATCCGAAACTAATTAGGTGATATTATTCATTTTCAATCCTATATGTCCCACAGACTGTCTGCACAACGTACTAAAATTTCATTTTGATAAAGTCATTTTTACGGCAGTTATCGTGCGAACGTCAGACAGACAAACATAATGAACAAAGTCATAAACACTTCTGAACTATGTTGTAAAGTGTTGAAAAAAATAGTACCGATATTTAGTTTGGAGACAGTCCCCTGTTTTTGGCACAAAACAATGACCTTTGACCAGAGTGACTTGAAAAGTGGAATAATTGTTTGCCTCAATTCCACTTTTCACTTGCATTTCTATTTTGTAATAGCACAAGCATGACCTGACATTTTACGAGGATTAATATTGTTATAGAGTTTTCTGCTTTCGGGAAAATATATGAAAAGTTATATATTTTTAATTTATTCGATCTCCGAGTTAAAAATTTATTTCAAAAATTTGCTCTCGATGATTTAAAGTTATTTTATACCAAAAGTATTTAACAACAACACAGAGTTTTAAAATAGTTTTCTATTTCTGAAACACCCTGTACTGCGAAAGTGAAAACATTTGAATGTGTACAAGAAAGCATGTGCTACGCTTATCAGAGTATTTAAAGCATAAAAAGGTTTTCTTTTCTAAACGCATATACTTATACACAGAGAGGGAAAAAGAGGGGAGGGGGGATGGAATTTCAAAGTGCTCTAACATTTTTGAACAAATCGTAGAAGCGCGTTAAAGCCAAAACCTGAATTTGAAAAATTTTAGGAAAACAACACTATATAATATGAGATATAAATATTTGAAACCTATTATTTTTATGACCTAAGCGTTCTGACCTCAGTTCGCTGTCGCTCGCCAACACCCGTAATTTGCTCCGCAGGTGACTTCGGTGACAGGTGACTTCGTTCACTACTCGCAAAGCTCGCTCCTAGCTCAGTGTGCTGCCTGCTACGCAGGAGTACGGTCTTCCGCCTCTTGTTCAAAGGAACTAACAAACTCCCGAAGCTCTTTCAATCCGGCCGATGAATACAGCTGCCCTCGTGTCACCTGCTCGCTGACGCTCGCTAGCTCAGGAACTTGGCTCCGTTTTCTATTCGCTGACGATCACTTACCGTCTGAGTTCGTTTCGCGAGTTCCTTCGATCCATTTGCTAAGCAGGTGTGATACGACAGTTGGTGCTCTGTCCCTTGTTCGCTGATGCTCTTGAACTCATGGATCTCGCGTGGCATGCTCTTTCATTCCGTTCGCGAAGTGTAAATATATAAAATAGGAGACGACAAATGATATAGTATTTTAAACCGTCATGCAAAATAATAAATTACGTGATGCCATAGGTCCCGAGCTAGCCTTGACAGTAAATTAAGGATTTTGTCAGCGACTGCTGCAGCTTACCATTTTTACTTTCCTTATATACATAATGTATAAGGAAAGTATTGTGACGAGCTCGAGAATTCGAATTCAAGTTTTCGACGGGAGAGCACGTTTCAAGCACACCTGATCACGAATCAAATATTTTTGAAGTGATGTCTGTGTGTCAGTGAGTCTGTGGAGACGATAAGTGACAAAGGAAGGGACCGATTCGAACGAAATTTGGTACAAAAATCACAATCCGTAAACACTGAAAGCTTATTATTTTTATACGCAATCGAATGTTCAGAACTCCCCTAAATTTTCGAATGAAATTTTCAAAAAATCGTCAAAAAATCAAAACTACTAATAAAGTTACGCAACTAGACATTTCTTATGTAATTTTTCATTAGAAAACGATTTACATAAATTTTAGAACGTTAACATAAACCGTTCTCGAGATATTGCACATTTTTCAAAAAAATTATCAAAAAGTCATATAAAATGAAAAAAAAATATTTCCTATTGAAAAACATGTTCACTTTTCATATGTAATACCATGCGATAAATTGGGTGACATCATTCTCGTGGATCTAGCTCATTCCATTCATGAAAAAAGATACTTTGAGTAATACATTTGTATTTGAACGCCAATAGTCATTTATTTGCTGTAAGAATAACTTATTTCTTCGTCCATAACGTTTGGCGACGAATTTGGTGGAATGTCGCCAACTTGGCGACTTTTTAAAATATTGCTAAATTAACGAAAAACTCGCCAAATGGATAAAAATGACGCTAAATTAATGATAACTCATTGATGATGACGACATGGAAAATGACGATTCATTGACGAAAATTCAGTATCTTGGAAAGAATATAAATAACAGCTATAAACATAATCTATTTTTTTGTATCGTAAAAGTAGTAAATTCATTGCATTGTATAAGGAAAGTCATGTGCTGCCCACATCAAATTTTTTAATTTTAATATAGAGAGATTCATAAATATTTAATTAAAACTAGTATTTAAACAACACATTTCGCCTTTCTTAATACCCATTCAGTGTTTCTTTCAGGACTTTTTGGCCAGGGGGCGAAGGAAACTTTAGGGGGGGGGGGGAGCGAGTTTTCTATTTGCCCTATATATAAATATATATCTAAATGCTGTCATATTAAATTAATAATAGATATATAGAAACTAAATTAACATAAAATGTCTCCGGGACGAGGGGGGGGGGGGCGCCCGGAGATATTTTATGTTAACCTAGGAGGAGGTATGCCTGAAAGAAACACTGTCCATTACAACAAAATACACAAATGTGGAGTATATTATATACGTACCGATAAAGTTCTTTTGTTCAAGCGGCTTTTTCACCGAAAAATAGCTTAGTATCTTTAACATACTTGAATATTAGGAGTCGAATCTTGAAACCTTTTCGTTAAGAACAGAACGTAACTGTCCAGTTTCCTCGAAATTTAAAGTAAATAATGCTTTGAAAACCGACATGAAAATTAAAATTCGCACCGAAATTATTTAAATGATGATTGGTCATTGCCATTCAAGATGCGTTATGCTTAAAGACCATTGCGGGTGCACCAAGGCGTGGTTTTCAAGAAAGATTTCTAATTTAGCCAATGAAATTGAGCCGTAAATCTAGTTGAGCTATTTAATCAAGGAAACACGACACGTTTAAAAACGGGTTCCCATGGAATAGCGGTCAGTTATGAAGAACAGAAATACGACTTATATTTGAATGCATTTAAAGAAGAGAAAGAAAATTTGTTCGACGCCCTGCAAAAGAAAATCATGAATTAAAATCGTCATCGTTCTAGAACTAAGTAAGGTGGGAGGTCCAACTTTCGCTCTTCCGTCATATTTTAATACAGGGTGATTGAAGAGTACTGGGCGTAAAATTTTAAAAATAATATTGTCCCGAGAATTTGAACCAGAAATTTTTAGAAGTTAGGTGGAACAAATAAACCTTAGAAAATCTGATGTGGACAGCACATGACTTTCCTTATATAATGCACTGAATTGACTACTTTTACAGCAAAAAAAATATGTTATTCTTATAGTATATACTTATATTCTTCCCAAGATATTGAATTTTCGTCAATTAGTCGCCATTTTCATTGATTTCGCGTCATTTTGATTCATTTGGCAACATTTAAAAAGCCGCCAAGTTGGCGACATTGCGCCAAATTCGTCGCCAAAATAACCAAGCGTTATGGACGGAGAAACAAGTTACTCTTATAATGATTATTTGCGTTCAAATACAAAAGTTTTACTCAACGTATCTTTTCTCATGAATGGAGGGAGCAAGATCCACGAGAATGATGTCACCATATTTATCGCATGATATTACACATGATAAGTGAACATGTTTCTCAACACTTAATATTTTCTTTTTAATTTATGGGATTTTATGATAAATTTATTTGAAAAATGTGCAATATCTCAAGAACGGTCCTTGCTAGCGTTCTAAAGTTTATATCAATCATTTTCTAAGGAAAAATTACTTAAGACATGCCTATGTCTTATGTAATTATGTTTGTCCAGTATTCACGGATTGTAAATTTTGCACCAAATTTCGTCCGAATCAGTCCATTTGTTCGTTAGATATTGTCTCTACAGACTCACTGACACACATACATACACACACATATACTTTCACACACACACACAGACATATACTTTCACACACACGCGCGCGCACACACACACACATAGACATCAACTCAAAAACGTCTGATTCGTGTTCAGGGATGCTTGAAACGTGCTTTCCCGTCGAAAACTCCAATTCAAATTTTTGACCCTTTACAATACTTTCCTTAGATACTATATGTATATAAGGAAAGTAAGAGGTTATTCTTATAGTAGATACTCATATTCTTTACAAGATATTAAATTTTCCTCAATTAGTCGCCATTTTCATTGATTTAGCGTCATTTTTATCCATTTGATGGGATTTTTGTTAATTTGGCAACAATTATAAAGTTGCCAAGTTGGCGACATTTCGTCAAATCCTTTGCCAAATTCTCGCTAAGCATTATAGACCGAGAAATAAGTTATTCTTATAGCAGATAAATGGACTATTGGCGTTCAAATACAAAAGCATTACTCAAAGTATCTTTTTTCATGAATGGAATGAGCTAGATCCACGAGAATGATGTCACCCAATTTATCGCATGGTATTACATATGAAAAGTGAACATGTTTTTCAATAGGAAATATTTTAATATTTTATAAGGAAAGTAAAAATTGGTTATTCTTACAGTAGATACTTATATTCTTTCCAAGATATTGAATTTTCGTTAGTTAGTAGTCATTTTCATCGATTTAGCTTCATTTTTATCCATTTGGCGAGATTTTTGTTAATTTGGTAACATTTAAAAAGTCGCCAAGTTGGCGACATTCCGCCAAATTCGTCGCTAAAATCTGGCCAAGTGTTATGGACGGAGAAATAAGTTATTCTTATAGCAGATAAATGACTATTGGCGTTCAAATACAAATGTATTACTCAAAGTATCTATTCTTATGAATGGAAAAAGCTTGATCAACGAGAATGATGTCACCCAATTTATCGCATGATATTACATATGAAAAGTGAACATGTTTCTCAACAGTTAATATATATTTTTTAATTTATTGGATTTTTTGATAAATTTATTTAAAAAATGTGCAATATCTCGAGAACGGTTCATGCTAGCGTTCTAAAGTTTATGTCAGTAGTTTTTTAAGAAAAAATTACATAAGATATGTCTATTTGCGTGACTTTATTAAAGGTTTTTATTTTTTAATGATTTTTTCAAAATTTCACTCGAAAATTTAGGGAGTTCTGAACATTCGATTACGTTTAAAAACAATAGGCTTCCAGTATTCATGTATTGTAATTTTTGTACCAAATTTCATTCGAATTGCTTCATTTGTTCGTGAGATATCGTCTCCGCAGACTCACTGACACACACATACATACTTTCACACACACACACACATCACATCAAAAATTTTTGATTTGTGATCAGGGATGCTTGAAACGTACTCGCCCGTAGAGAACTGGAATTCGAATTTTCGATCCCGGCACAATACATTATACTATGCCTTATACATTATACTATGCACTATATAAGGAAAGTAAAATTATATCAAAAATATCGCCTGGTGTGTTTTAATACATCAGACAATCATTATAGAAATATTTTTACTTTCCTTATAAACATAATGTATAAGGAAAGTATTGTGACGGGGTCGAAAATTCGAATTTGAGTTTTCGACGGGAGAGCACGTTTCAAGCATCCCTGAACACGAATTAGACGTTTTTGAGGTGATGTCTGTGTGTGTGTGTGTTTGTGTGTGTGTGTGTGTCAGTGAGTCTGTGGAAACGATAACTGACGAACGCATGGACCGATTCGAACGAAATTTAGTACAAAAATCACAATCCGTGAATACTGGAAGCCTATTGCTTTTAAACACAATCGAATGTTCAGAACCCCTAAATTTTCGAGTGAAATCTTGAAAAAATCATCAAAAAATTAAAAATATTAATAAAGTTACACAAATAGACATTTCTTATGTAATTTTTCCTTAGAAAACGATTAAAATAAACTTTAGAACGCTAGCATGAACCGTTCTCGAGATATTGCACATTCTTCAAATAAATTTATCAGAATATCCCATAAATTAAAAAAAAATATTAACTGGTGAGAAACATTTTCACTTTTCACATGTAATACCATGCGATAAATTTGATGATATCATTCTCGTGGATATTGATCGTTCCAATAATGAGAAAAGATACTGTGAGTAATACTTTTGTATTTGCACGCCAATAATCATTTATCTGCTATAAGAATAACTTATTTATCCCTCTATAACGCTTGGTGATTTTGGCGACGAATTTGGCGGAATATTGCCAACTTGGCGACTTTTTAAAATGTTGCCAAATTAATGAAAATCTCGCCAAATAGATAAAAATGACGCTAAATCAAGGAAAATGACTACTAATTGACGAAAATTCAATATCCTGGAAAGAATATAAGTATCTTCTATAAGAATAATCTATTTGTTTTTTCTATAAAAGTAGTAAATTCATTGCATTATATAAGGAAAGTCATGTGCTGCCCACATCAGATTTTTGAGAGTAGTATATTAGCGTCACATTATTGAAAAAATATTTATTATCTCAATTTCTCGATGCATTATATGATTTTAAGATTTGATATGTGCGACTTTTCGATCCCTCTGTACCAGGGGACACCCTCGACAGAAATATTTAGCTGAAATTTGGCACATGTATTCCACAGGTACTTAGCCTCCGGCCACACATATTGCTACCGTAAACCCTAGGGTTGGTCGTGTGGTCTGGGTCTTCAACAGGTACTTAGTCTAGTTGTCTAGTTTATCTAGTTTATCTAGTTGAAAGTGTATCGTCTTAAACAAAATATATTATCACTAAAATGAAATAAAATCTGAGATTCTTAAGATAATTTAATTTCAGAACACATATACCTAATATCGCTCGAATTTAAATTTTTATTTAAAGGATCAGAAAACATTATTGTCTTGTATGAATTTAAATAATGTATTCAAAAACACAAAGTAATATAAATTAGAAAAATCAATCAGCCATAAAGCATTGATTATAAAACACTTTCCAACTGAAATTGAATTTTATTTAAACATCTCTAAAATGTGATATATTCAGCAATAATATTTTAAATTACCACAGTACTAGAGTAATTTATTATATTTAAAAACTTCAAACTTCATCGAAAAATATAATTCTAATTACACAAGAGGAAATTTATTCAAATGACGTCATCAAAATATAGATCGTGTGCCTCTCACTGCAAAATCAATGAATATCACTTATATTCTATATTCACTTATATTCTATATAACTTATATTCATATCACTTACATTTTAGACTCCAGAATTACATAATTTTGCGTGATAAAAGTTCAGCAATTTTTATACAACTCACCTTACAATCGCTTGATTTGTTTACATTTTGCATGCGTTAAAATTAGGTTTCATTGCAGAAATAAGCATAGTTTTCATTTAAAATAAAAATATTGCAATTGCGTTTGCACAGAATTTAGATCCAAAGATAATACACAAATGTTTAAATAAAATTGCATTTCAGTTGGAAAGTTTTTCCTTATCAATACTTTATTCATGATTAATCTTTCTTGTTTAATTTACCCGTAACTAGTACGTTGCGAAACGCCTGAAATGCTCTCGCGACATCCCAAGGATTCCGCGAAACACACTTTGAAAAACACTGGACTAGATAGTTTTCGTAGCAACAAAATTTCATTTAAATGTCAATTTAAAATAAGATTTTCATTTCAAAATATGGATAAATATTCATTAAATTTTGAATATTTATTTTAGAAATCGTTCAATTTTAATTAAAACCTTTGGATTTATATATATAAAAATTTTAGTTGCAAATTATTAAGAGTTTAATATATGAACTATATAGTTTAGTAGAGGCTCTCAACTTTTTCAATGACATAAGTAATATGAAATTAACTTTGTCGCAAGTACAGCAAATACTAAAATTTGTACGGCATACTGATGAAAAATTGAAATATTTTGGGATCTGAGCTGAATGTGTTCCTGATAGATGGTGTTCGAAACGGAATCAATGTGCAATGTGTATTAAAAAGAGTTCTCTCTTTCACTCTAACCAACCGCTTTCATTTTCGTAAACGAGAGAGAATAAAGGCAAAAAAATGACAGAGAATATCAGTCGCTGTAGAATAATTTAAGAGAAAGTTCCCTGATGCGAATTCTTATTTGTCCCCGGAGACTCGTGGATAGGATTTTTCGAGCTTAGCATATCATATATATATTTATAACTAGCTGCATATCTGTTCTTTGCACGGAATATATAATGAAAAAACACTGAATCCACAAGTAGTGGTGAACTTTGAATACTGGGTCTTCTGTTTTGAAATTTCACAAAAATTCTCCCAAAAAGGAAAGAGAGTTTTCCTGTGCTGATATAATAAACAGACAAACATAAGTACAACTTAAAACTATAAGCAATGATGCGTTCTATAAGCAACGATGCTTAAAATATTCTAAACAAAATGTTACTATTTCATTAATTCAAATAAATGAAGTATTTGCAACTCTATTTAAATATAGATTCTAAAATTTTTACTCAGCAAAATATATCATCATTACAATAAAATCAAAAACTTTAAAAACAAAATAATTCTCAAAATATGAAAGGAAACTCACCATTTATGCATAGAATATTCTAAATGAAGCTGTTGGTTGTAACAAATAACTTAATATTGCCATTCAGTAAAAAACAAATAATTAAAATTTTGATGTTTCTAAAAAAATACATGCAAATAGATAGCAGTAATATACGACAGACGATAAGAAAACTCAAATGAAAAATAAATAATTATTTTAATATTATCTGAAGATTAACATATTTTATTTTGTTAAATTTTCCATAATAAAATTTCCATACTTTTTGTGGCACAAACAACAATCGGAAAGTTATCGGATTTTAAATTACATTTGTTTTAAAGAGAGTTAACAAACGATTAGGCCACGTTAATTTGGAAACTCATAAAGATTGGGACACGCTCAAAGTGAGGAAAGTCAGGACAAATGGACGCCTCAATTTTGTAAGAGGGCACATACCAAGGCTATTCATCAAAATTTCAATTAATTCCGTACAGTTGTTTGTTCTCCCGTGATGATGAGACAAACAAACGGATTTTTAATTTCATTTTTAGGAACAGAAAAATATCTTCCGTGGAAGCCTCCTCTCCATCATATATTCATATTCAGTTTCATTTAGGTCTACTCGTATTATAATTATAATCAGAATAATTTTTTATATCTTTTTAGCAGTTTTTGTTCGAAAATATATCCTAAAACATCTTTAATAAAGTATTTTTTCAAGTTGACAACAGACTAGTGACGCCAACGCATACATTTGGCTTATCTATATTAATATAAACTATTTTGATAGTATTAACATCCGTACCATTGTTCAAATTATCAAAATCTCCTATATACAATACACTACCATAATCCTTATGAGATTTATCATTATGTTTCTTAGGAAACAATTTTATAACATTTTGAGAATTACTAAAACTCTATTTTGAGAATTACTAAAACTCAATTTTGAGAATTACTAAAACTCAATTTTGAGAAATACTAAAACTCTATCTAGTTCTATTTTTCCACATACGTATCTACACATAAAATTGAATAGCGGGAAGCTATTTTTTAATTATTGTATCCCCTCCTCCCCCCGGTCATTTTTCTAAAGATTTTCAAAACGGGTTCGGGGGCTCTTAATTCTGTCAAAATCACGAATTAAAAAAATTTCAAAAAAATACTTTCTCTGCAAAATGGCACGAGAAAGTAAAAAAAAAATGTATGATGCAAGCAGAATATGATTTTCCTTAAATTGCATGAATATTTCTGATAAATTTTGAAAACATTTATTTTCACTCGCTGAAAATCTATATACACGTTCAAAATCGTTATACGCACGTTCAAAATCCATACCATCAAATAAACATTTGGCGCTTTTGGTGTTTTGTTGACAAGTGACAAATATTGCTTATGCTCGCGTGTAAAAACACCATCAAAATGTAATTGACGTTTATGCTAGAAATAAGTGAAATTTTACGAATTAGTTCGCGTTAAAACTTAAAATTATTACAAAACCTATCTCTTTTTGCGAAAAGAAAGAGCTAATTCCATGATATTTACTTTAACAGATCGATGTCGATAGTTTTATTGGGATGTCATTACATAAAAATAAATTAGTCCATTAATTCTTAGCTCACTAGCAATCCACGCACGACTGATTACTTGTGCCTCAGGATATCGGTTGTGAAGCGAACGTTTAAAAGGCTCCTGATAGCGAAAAGGCACTGCTAAGTATTCCGTTCCTTTGTCAATCTGCCTGTCCACCGTCCATGACCTTTTGCTATCAGATTTTCTCTAATTTTACCGGTTGAAACCAATTTGTGCACAGATATATGCTGTTTTAAGAATGTGAAAAATAACGTCAAAGTTTTCTTAATTTAAGCTTACTAGATACGTCCGAAATACGGAATGATTAGCCGCACGCATAAAATTTTACAATCATATAATGTGCTAAGAAATTGAAATACAGAGGAACCCCGATTTTGCGTTTTCCCCCATCCCAGCGGTAAAAATGTACAATACGGGAAAATGTAAAATCGGAGTCAAAAGAAAATCAATATTTCAGGTAAATACGTACAAATAAAATAAACATACAGAATGTCAAAAAGAGAAAATGAAACATTTTGTACTGCATGTGTAATAAAGGATGCAAATTATCACTGGTTATGGACATTGGAAAAAGTCGGTGACTTTAGTTTGTTTTTGTTTTTAGTTGCAATTTCACAAATTAGTGTTTTCGGCAATTGACACGATGTGTAAATACAATTCTTGATTTACATTTGCTAGGAAAAAGTTTTTCACGGTATTTTACAGAAAGAAGCACACCTATTTGTCACGTGATAGATAACTAATAAAAAGTCCTTTTAGCATAAAAAATACCATTTCGCACCTCAAATACAAACTTACGATCTTGGAAACCTTGGATGTGTATCACGTATCCCCCGGGAAATATCAACATTTCTGATATAGGGCACTTATCGGAACCGAATAAACATTATGTACGAAACGGAATACGTATGAAGTGGTAAACGTAAAATCGGGGATCCACTGTAGTAATACTTTTTCTCAGTTTAGTGGCACTAATATACCTTTAAAAATATATCAGAAATATGACCTGCTGTTTTTAATACTTCAGAGGATCATTACAGACCTCTTTTTTATCAATCGAAAACATGACGTTTTCCCAGAGTGAAAGAATTCTCATTTTAGAGCGATATTTCTCTAGCCATTCTTATGGGAATGTCATTGAACAGTTTCAGAAGAAATTCCTATGCTCTAAAACTGTTATCAATTCAGCAATTTCGAGTTTTGTAAAGCGTTTCGATAATCGTTTTCGAAGAGGATATTTCCCTCCAATCGTTTGCTTCAGTTTTCCCATGTTGACAATGAAAAAAGTCCCAAACTTTCGGCTTTTTCCGCTTTAAGGAATTTTTCCCACTGTTATTTGCCAATGCTGAATATAAAAATTCAATAAAAGAATTAGGAGGTATTTTTATCCATAAGCAAAAAAGTAAAAAAAGAAAATAAATTTTCTTTTCAAAAATATTAGAAACTAGCAGCATACCCGCTCTTCGTACGGAATATATAATATAAATAAACTTATAATTCGCAATCATGTGCAAATTCTGTTAAAATATTAAATTTATTGCTCCTAAAGAGAAGTTTAAGAATATCTGTTCTCACTATGCAAAATTATCTTCATGGGCAGATCTGAAGAATAAAACATCCTGGCCCCTTTTGTAAGCAAATTTACAAAAAAAAGGAATTGTATCAATATATGCAACCCCGTACTACTTATATTGTCGCAGATTAGAAAATATGCCAGTGTGCTAGTAGAAGATTACCCGTATTACAATATGAGTATCAAAAATATTTGCCAAAATAAAAGAGATGACGTAAAAAATTGGAAATATCAATAATCCCCGTAATCTTTATACCAGAAGGCGTAATTGATTCCAATATATGCCAATATATAACAAAATATATGCCAATATACCTGTACTACTTATATTCTCATAGATTAGAAGATATAATGCATTTGAAGAAGATTACTCGTACAAAGTACTATATATGAGTTTCAACAATTTTCGTCATAATAAAACAATGGCATAATAACTTGAAAATATCAATAATCCCTGAATCAACAGTCCCCGAAAATATCAATTATAAGAATGTTTAAACCTGAAGACCGTAATTGATATTATCCAGTCAAAAATGCAATGTCAATGACATTTATTTTATATACATATCTTTATTATTCAAATCGGAAAAGATTTAATATAAAATCGTATGCGGCATAACACATTGGATCCGTTGCTAAGCGACATGTTATCATTTGCTTCAAATAAATTGATGGAAATCATATCGCCTGAATAATGCGATCTCCATGGAAGGTTTGGCGACATTTTAGTCAATTTAGCGATAACTTAAAAAATCGCCAAATTTATCGCCAAGTGGGACTGTAGAACAGCGACAAATTGACCATTTTGCGACATTGAACCATTTTGCGACAAATTGACGAAATATCATCACAATACTATCCCCTAACAAAACACAATTATTTTCATTTATTAAGCGCGATTTTATCAGTTCCAGGATATTTTTATGGACTCACAAATACTTTTATCAATTTCGTGATATTAAAAAAATTCGTTAAATGTGTTACTAAGTTGTATGGATGGATTGATCGACAAATGCTACCGAAACATCATTTCAGTACTCTATTCTAAATGCTCTCTTCAAATCATTGATTTGCACCAATTTTATAAATTTGGAAACATTTCCGCTAATTTGGTAAAGTTTAAGAGAAGTTACCAAGTTATTTAGAGATATTCCGCTAAATTCGTAGCTCTGAATTTGCAGATCTGAAGAATAAAATATCCTGATCCCGTTTGTATATACTAAATGAAAACACTAAAATTGTATTATAAGATACACCCGTTCTAATCTTTTTCTGCTTCAACAATCGGCTAAATGAATTTATTGGGTAAACACAATATACGAGTTTATTAGCTAAACACAATATATGAGCTGGAAACAACTTTGCAAAAATAATTGAAAGTCATGTACGCGGTCGGCAATTTATATAATTAAAAGAACAATCAAACCGTTCATTTAAAAATATATTTTTACATCCATTTATTTATTATTCAAATAGAAAAAATAATAATAAATATTAACAACACATTTAATTTCATTCCGTTGCCGAGCAACATGATATAAGATAGAATCTTCCTCATAAAATGCAAAATTTAATAGCCATTTTTATTTCTTTATACTTTTCATTTTTCAGTAAAAGCTTGTATAATATAAACCAAGGAGATAGATTTCCCATTTAAATCATGTTTCAAACAATTGATGTTTTCAGAAAGTGACTAATTAGTGTAAAAAAATATCCCCCCAAACTCTGAGATACAGTTTTAATTCACTTTCAAATGATTTTCAAGCTTTTCGTTTGGATAAACCACGGAGGTAGAGAGGAGAACTCCTAAGAAAAAGTTTCGTTTTTCATTAATATCTCGACAACCCCTGGTCTTAGATACTCGAAACTTGGGATAAATTTATGGGGGGATATTTAAAGGCTATCCACAAAATTTCATCAAATTCGATTCAGCCGTTCTCCCGTGATGATGAGACAAACGAAAATATTGTTTTTTACTAATATCTCGAGAACCACTGATTGTAGAAACTCCATATATGGACTAAATTTTAAGTGAGACTATTTCCAGGCTACCCACAAAATTTCATCAAATTCGGTTCAGCCGTTCTCCCGTGATGATGGGACAAACAGACAGACAGACAGACAGACAGACAGACAGTCAGACAGACAGATTTTCATATTTATTTATATAGACTAGCTATTTCCATGGCTATTGCGACTACATAGAACACCTAAACACTTCTGATTACAATACCTACTATAAAGGTATGAATATCAAAAACCTATATAAATAAAAATGAAAATCTGTCTGTCTGTCTGTCTGTCTGTCTGTCTGTCTGTTTGTCACACCATCACGGGAGAACGGCTGAACCGAATTTGATGAAATTTTGTGGGTAGCCCAGAAATAGCCCCACTTAAAATTATATCCGTGTTTTGAGTTTCTACGACCAGTGGTTCTCGAGATATTAGTAAAAAACGAAATTTTCGTTTGTCTCATCGTCACGGAAAAACGGCTGAACCGAATTTAATGAAATTTGGTGAATAGCCTTGAAATATCCCCCCATAAATTTTGTCCAAGTTTCGAGTTTCTAAGACCTGGGGTTGTCGAGATATTAATGAAAAACGGAACTTTTTCCTAGGAGTTCTACTCCCTAACTCCGTGGTTTATCCAAACGAAAAGCTTGAAAATCGTTTGAAAGTGAATTAAAATTTAATCTCTGAGTTTGATGGGAGATTTTTTGCGTTAATTAGTCACTTTCTGAAAACATGAATTGTTTGAAACATGATTTAAAGGGGAAATCTATCTCCATGGTTCATGGTTTATTTAAAACAAGCTTTTACGGAACAATGAGAAGTATAGAGAAATCAAAATCGTTATTTAATTTCGCAGTTTATGTTATAAGACATGACATATTTAACATGTTATAAGATTCTATCTTATATCATATTACTCAGAAACGCAATTAAATTAAATCTGTCTGTTAATTTTAATAATTATTTTTTCGATTTGAATAATAAATAAATGGATATAAAAATATATTTTAGAAAAGAACGATTTGATTTTTCTTATAGCATGTTTGACTGGATAATATCAATTACGGTCTTCAGGTTTAAAAATTATTATTATTTATATTTTCGGGGATTATTGATTCAAGAATTATTGATATTTTCAAGTTATTATGCAATTATTTTATTATGACAAAAATTGTTTAAACTCATATATTGTATGTTGTACGAATCTTCTACAAATACACGTGTATATCTTTTAATCTACGAGAATATAACTAGTGCAGGTATATTGACATATGTTTTGATATATATTGGCATATATTGGAATCAATTACGACCTTCTGGTATAAAGAGTACGGATATTATTGCTGTTTTCAATTTATTACGTCATCTCTTTTATTTTGGCAAATATTTTTGAGACGCATATTGTAATACGGGTAATCTTCTACTAACACATTGGCATATTTTCTGATCTGCGACAATATAATTAGTACGGGGTTGCATATATTCATTCAATTCCTATTTTTCTTCTGTAAATTTGCTTACAAAAGGGAGCAGGATGTTTTATTCTTCAGATCGGATCGTGAAGATAATTTTGCATAGTGAGAACATATATTCTTAAACTTCTCTTTAGGAGCAATAAATTTAATATTTTAACAGAATTTGCACATGATTGCGAACTTTAAGTTTCTTTAAATTATACACTCCGTACGAATAACGGGTGTGCTGTTAGTGGTTAATAAATTTTAGCATTTTAGGAGGATATATCATGTTGCTCGGCATCGCGATTAAATTAAATGTGTTTGTTAATGTTTTTATTATTTTTTTTCGATTTAAATAATAAATAAATGGATAAATGGATATAAAAGTATATCTTATGAATGGACGGTTTGATTTTTCTTTTAATTATATTAATTGCTGACTGCGTACATCAATTTCATTTATTTTGGCAAAGAGTTTTCAAGCTTATATCGTATTTAGCTACTAAACTCATATATTGTGTTTAGCCAATAAATTCATATAGCCGATTGTTGAAACAGAAAAAGAGTAGAGTGGGTATATCTTCTAATACAGTTGTTGTGTTTTCATTTAGTATATTGAAACGGGATAAGAATGTTTCATTCAGATCTGCAAATTCAAAGCTACGAATTTGGAGGGATATCGCTAATTTGACAACTTTTCTTAAACTTTGCCAAATTGACGGAAATGTCGCCAAATTGATATAAACGACACACAAACAGCTGCCATAAACCTTCGGGTTGGTCGTGTGGCTTGGGTCTTCTACATATCAATGAAATTTCTTTTTGTTTTGTTAGAAGAGAGTACTGAAATGATGTTTGGTTAGCATTTCTCTGTCGGACCAACCATCCTACTTAGTAATACATTTAGCGAATTTTTAAAATGTCACCAAATTGATAAAAATGTTTTCAAATCTATAAAAATATCTTGAAATTGATAAAATTGCGCTACATAAATGATATTAATTGTTTTTTGTTAGGGGATAGTATTGTGATGATATTTCGTCAATTTGTCGCAAAGAGGAACTGTCAGTTCTACAGTCCCACTTGGCGATAAATTTGGCGATTTTTTAAAATGTCGCTAATTTGACGAAACTGTCGCCAAATGTTCCATAGAAATATAACTATTTAGACGATATTTTTTCTACCAATTTATTTGAAGCAAATGATATCATGTCGCTTAGCAACGGATTTAAATCCAATGTGTTTATGCGGCAGACGATTTTTATTAAATCCTTTCCGATTTGAATAATGAAGATATGTATATAAAATAAATTTCATTGCCATTTCATTTTGGACTGGATAATATCAATTATACTCTTCAGGTTTAAACATTATTATTATTGATATTTTCCAGAATTATTGATTCAGGGATTATTGATATTTTTAAGTTATTACGCCATTGTTTTATTGCGGCAAAAATTGCTGACACACGCATATTGTACGTTGTACGAGTAATCTTCTAGGAATGCACGGGTATATCTTCTAACCTACGAGAATATAAGTAGTACAGGTATATTGGCATATATTTTGACATATATTGGCATATATATTGGAATCAAGTACAGTCTTCTGGTATGAAGATTAAGGGGATTAATTATATATTCAATTTATTACGTCGTCTGTTGTATTTTACCAAAAAACATTTGTGACTCATATTGCAAAACGGGTAATCTTCTACTAATAATCGGACATTATAAGTAGTACGTGTATATCTTCCCATATAATTTTAGCACTTTAATTTTGACATATATTGGAATAAATGACTGTCTTCAGATTTAAAGATTACGGGTTTATTGGTATTTTCAATTTATACATGTAATCTACTAATACAGGTTATATTTTCTAATATTCGCGTATATAATTAGTACGGGTCCCATACAATTTTAACGCTTTTATTTTGCATATATTGATTCAATTCCATATTTTTTTTTATATTTGCTTACATAAGGGGTCCAAGATGTTTTATTCTTCAGATATGTCCATGAAGATAATTTTATATAGCGAGAACAGAGATTCTTAAACTTCTTTTTAGGAGCATTATATTAAATATTTTAACTGTTTAAACATGTCATTTAGTATACTATAAGAATTTGGGCATGATTATGAATTTCAAGTTTCTTTATATTATATACTCCGTACGAAGAACGGGTATGCTGCTAGTCAATACATAAAAATGGCGAACATTTTATAGTTATTCCTGTTAACGTGGAAATGGCGGTATGCAAAACAATATTTCATCTGCGCTCAATGTATGTTGCTTCATTTTCAACGTTATTAACTATTTTAGTCTAAAAAGTAATCAATAAAAATATTTTCAATAGCTTAATTAAAAGATTAGACAGCATACGATTTCGGTATTTAAAGCGTAAATATTTTAGTATGGTCACAAATGGAAGTAAAAACTTGAATTATAAAACATAATATAATCGTCTGTTAAAAATATCAATTACACTATCTCAAAAACGGTTGGCTGTACACATGAAGGTAAAAGTAAGAACTTAAAACTTCAGATTAAGAAAACGTCAATATTGTTTGAGACAACAATTGAGGTGGCGATAGAATACGAAAAGTAGTTCTGCACTGTATGTATTTCTTTGGCAAAAAGGGGTAAAATATTTATTTAATTGTCAATTTTGTAAAAATAAATTATTAACGCAATACAAAGTAGAACTAAAACAATGAAGAATATTCCTACGTATTAAAAATTATTTTACTTTTCAATTTATTTATATCTCTATATTCTGTACTCTATCCTACAACTATGAGAAAATACTGATTAATTATACTTATAATTAGGGAACCCTTATTTTAAAACTAATCAAAAATACATATACTAAATACTACGTCTTTCTATTGTGTCTACGAACAATAGCGACTACTTTACCAGCACTAGCGACACCTTGATATAATTCTCAAAGCATTATGGCATTTTCAAGCGTTTCACCCATAGAAGTTTTATCTCCTTCTTTCTAACTTCATCGTTGTACATCTATTGAATTAATTAATAAAATTTAGGATATTTTTTAATGCGCAAGGTATACAATCGAACTTAGTGTGTTTATATGTTCTCGAGTTATAGCTGAAAGAAAGCTAGAACACAAATTACCGATATTTCTAAATTTTTTAAACAGAATTCCAAGATTTCAGATTTTTTTTAATTATTCATAGATTATTTAAACTTGTATTTATAAATACTAAAAAAATAGTCTTATTCACCAAAGCAATATATGTTTAATTTTTGTTCTTTGATGACTTTGGGTCTTCATTTTTGCAGTTTATTGTTTAAATTCTGGCTGATAGGATGTTAAGTTTAATACTAAGGAGCTCATTGAGGTGGATGTCATTGAGGATTTCTCGATGCTTCGTCTTGGCAAACTCTATTATAGAGAAGAAAGATTCACAGTAGTAAGTTGTTCCAAGAACCAGACAATAGTCCGAAGTCAGTTTTCTACAGCTTGGGATAGTTTGTTTCTGGGATTTGTTTCCAAAAGTCAGTTGGAGATAAGTTTTTATTTGTATTATCTTCAAACCCATATTTTCTTGCAGCTCTGTCATCTGTACTCATCATCCGTACTTGTGTAACACACGTTTTAATAATGAGCCGACACGATGGCCGAACGTTCAAGGCAAGCGTTTCCTAGCGATCGTTCGGCTGCCGGGTTGTGGGTTCGAGTCCCACCTTCAGGCATGGATGTTGTGTCGTTGGGCACGATGTGTTCCGACTCCCACTGGTGTGCTGGGGCAACGTCATGTGACGGCTAACAGGTTCACGGTTCTGGCCGGTGTATAGGCGAATTGATGAAATATCAAATGCCTGGCCATTGGGGGAAAAACATTTTAATAATGTCTTAATTTTCTTTGTAATCTATTGAAAATGTCGATTTCAATGGTATACCTCTCTGTGGTATACCTCTTTATACCACTCGGATCTACGGAAAGCTTTTCTGTTTCATCTCCTTTAATCTCCAAGGGTTAATATTAAACAGGAAAAATGACAATGAAACCAAATATTGTCTCGGGAACCGCCGTTTGCATACCATTAAATATTTCTAATCATTTTATCGATTATTTTTTTTAAATGAGCAAAACTTTTTTTATCAACATATGTTCATTGAAAAAACAACGTGGGAAAATCCTCAAAACGAAATGAGCTAGATGTTCCGAATTATTTTCATAGAGCGACACTGGAGAAAATCTTGAAAACGAAATGAGCTAGAGTTTCAGAATTATTTTTATAAAACGATGGGGGAAATATTCCCCCAAAAAGTGAGCTAGAGGTTCAGAATTATTTTCACATAACGACGCGAGAGAAAATCCCCAAAACGAAATAAGCTAGAGGTTTATAATTAGTTTCACAGACCGAAGCAGGAAAAAATCCTCCCAAAAAATGAGCTTGAGGTTCAGAATTATTTTCATAGAACGACGTGGGAGAAAATCCCAAAAACGAAATGAGCTAGAGGTTCAGAATTACTTTCATAGGCCAACATGAGAAAAACAGAAACAAGCGGCTGGAGGGAAAAATATCTTCCCAAAACATTTTATTACCTTAATTATGTCCAATGCATCATTTTTACAATAGCATATGACATCTAATCCAATCCGACGGTAAACCAAAGTGTCGCAACATTTAACTTCGGACACAGTGCTTTATAACTTACTATTTTAACTGAATGACAGCCTATAATTTTGCATCCTTAATTTTCGCAGTCACACACATTCTTAGGAAGAATGGCCACCACTCTCTGTCGTTTTAAGCGACCTAATTGCAGACAATTAGGTCTTAATTTGATGCCACATTTATACGATAGGGTAAATGTCGTACAAAATGTACTTGAACTATGAAATTACCTCATTAGAGACTCAAGAATGCGACAAATAATTATAATGTATAGAAAATCACTACAGGCACTTCAGCCGCATCTTGGAATTTTTACATGTCGCGACACTTTGCTAAAGAAAAAAAATAGATATGACACTTTCTGTTCAGCATGTTAATAAGAAAGCGTTGTATTGAGGTATGGATTCATAAATGTTTCTTTCTGTGTGACGTTGTATGACAGTATAGCATATGATATAAAAAATGTTCTAAAAAGGTACCTGTGCTATTATAATTTTAATATTTTTCTTTTTATATGGAGGACATTCCCATTGCAGATACCAAAATAAATGGACCCGTTCACTTATTATGCGTCGTTGGTATAGAATAGACGGTATCGGCAATGGCAGCAAGAAATTAGCTATAAACAATTTTTGCGTGTTTCAATGGAAGCTCGCGATTTCAGTCCTCCCAAGTGGCTTGCATAAAATTCGCTTACAATTTAGTACAGCTTGCATAGACAGTAGGCCGAATAGCCGAGTGGTTAAGACTCAAGGATTACATTCAGAAGATCTGAGTTCAATTTCCGGCTCTACTCAAACTATCCACAATTTTTTCGCGGATGACACGCACGTTAAATCTGCGGATCCGAAAGTTCTTCCGAGCGGTTGGTGACGGGGGAAGGAGGGTTCGGTCCCTATGGATGCCGCCCCCCACTGGGTTCCGGTCTAAATTGGGTGGCTCTGTCCCGGCTGTCCAAACAGATACCTTACACCTTTCTGGTAGGTCGGACGGTCTGGGTCTCAACAACAACAACTAACCTTATATGAACAGAACGAGTTTCATTTACGGTATACTCCCTCTAATCCGTACAGCTTGGGACCAGAGGTTATGTGCGAATTATAGAATTTTGCGGATCATACGTCATTGCTGCATAAACTAATGTGTAAAAATAGTCTGATGTGGGCAGCACATGACTTTCCCTGCAAACTTATATTCACTTTCTCTTTATTTTAATTAAATTTAATCCACCTTTAATTCAATTTTCGTTCTCATTTGATAACTGGACTTATTTTCAAAGGTGGCGTAGAGAAAATACGAAAAAACTAAAATATCTCGAGAATGGCTAGTCCTAGTGTAATAGGGTTGGTCTTATTCTTTTCCCCCAAGTAGGTTGGACACCCCCAAGGAGGTTGGTCTTACACCCCCAAGTAGGTTGGACAGTCTGAGTCGAAAGAAAGGAAAATTGCCATAGCGACAGCATAATATGCGCGAAAGCTGTCAATGGATGCGGGTTTATGCAATGGGACTGTCTGCCACATTTTAGGGAACGTCCTCTATTGGCGGGTTTTGTGTTCTGTGAACTTTCCCTGTGCAGCTTCGAGCTAAATTTTATACGAATACGGCCACCAAAAATCGCAATCTGCCATCATTCCCATTTTCAATTTAGAATGAACCAAAATTTAATAAGAACTATAAATGTGTAATTAAAAATCTAATAAGTATTGCAAAATTATAAATTGAAATTTTAATGAAAATAATATGTTAATAAACAATTAAATAAAGAACAAAGTGTTATCATTTGGCAGTTTTGCATTTCAATGTTTTATCTTTTAGGAAATATGTTTATTTATAGGTTGATGAACGCTGCAAAAGGTGGGTTATATGTCGGACGCAAATGATTTTGTACACACGATTAAGATGTCAAATTAAGTGTATTGTATTTAACCTTAACTTTAAATGTTTTACTCCCCAAATTAACAATGAACTTAATGTAATTAATTATAATTATTGTTTTTCGATACATAGTACACGTGAAAAAAAAGCATGCTGATGGGGTTATATAATCTGACTCTCGGAATTTGATTGATCAAGAAGTTTTCAGCATTCTTGAATATGAATCAATCGCTTTTTCTATGCTGTCTGTGTGTGTGTGCTTAGTGCCTGCTGACTGCGATACTGTGGAACCTATATCTGTATAATAAAGTAAGCACATATAAAGGAATTAGACACGGTTTTTGCAATTAATAAACGCCAAAAGCTTACTAATTTTCTTGAAGCTCGAACAAGGCGAAGGCCCATATTTTTCATACAATTTTTTCGATAATTAAAAAGAAAATATTTTTAATTAATGTTTATTTTATTAGTAGTCAGTGTCATTTTTAGAACACTAAACATTCATCATTCTCGAGATATTACACTTTTTTAAACTAAATTTTAAAAACTGATACAAAAGAAAATATGTTTTCTTTTGTCAAGTGATTGAATGTTTACATCAAACCATTCCATCTAAGTACATCTAATCACGAATCGTTTGCTAGATATTAGATATTTTTCCCTTTTAAAAGGGGTGCGGAATATCTTTCGAAACAACACACAGATTACTGTACATTTTGATATATAATAAAACTCTGTAATAAAACTGTAGTTTATTTCATGGTTTTCCCGCAAAACAAAAATTTTATATTCTGCAAGGGAAGTTACAAGTTGGACCTATCAAATATTTTAATTTATTCTGCTACTTATGTAATCAATTATTTACAAGTTCGATTTTGTTTAATTTTTTTCTCACACAGTACTAAAAAGTATTATTTTGCTTGACATTTATTCTAAATTTAAATTTTTTAGATATTTAATATATTTTTAACACGCTTCAAGTGCTTTTAGAATAATGTCTATCTGTGTAAATACACATATGCGTATGAAGAAAATAATTTGCAAATATTTAAAAATATTGAATAAAAAATAAAACGCTTAAAAAACCGAGATTGAAAATTTACTTAACCTTCTGCCTTCGTTTGGGATGGACGCTGTCAACGTAAGCAAAAGGATAATATAAAATTAAAGGACCCGTAAGCAAAAGGATAATATAAAATTTTAGAATAAATACAATATACAATAACAAGGATATTAAAATCAACCAGTTTTAAAGGAAAGAAAGAGCCTTCTTCTTCAGAACAAGCAAGAAGCGCAATCGCACTTATTCAAGTAAGTCAGTCATCTGCAGTAGATTTAGAATAACATGCATGGCAGAAGGGCGGAGAAAAGTAGCCATCTCCGCGAGTACAAAATGAAAGAGGTAAAACCACGGCAACAAGAACTTCCTCTCGTTTTCCAATTCTTTTGCTGTCAGTTGCTACTTATTTTCTTATGTAAGTTTCATTTATAGCTGGTTAAACGTGTCATGTTCTTCCACTAGCAAGTTTGCTCACTATTAAGTTATTTCTATTTTCTCTGCTATTCGTTGTCTTACTGCCTTGGTTTTTTTCTATTTATTCTTTATTTTATGCTATTCTTTCTTTCCTCTTTGATTTTACTCGTTCATTCGTAGTATTCCGCCTCTGGTTATTCTGTTTCTTAGGTTTTACCTCTTTTATTCCTTCTCGCGGTAAGGGCAGCTTTCTCATACCGTCAGCTACGCGTGTTATTTTATCTCAGATGCTCGAATAAGTGATGCTGGGCTTCTAGCTGGTCCTGGAGACTACAAAAAAAGTTGTTTTTATCTTCAAAACAGTTTGCCTTCTGAATTTTATTATATGCTCTGTTGTACGAAGTTTTAAATTTAGAATTAATGACATATTTTGTGAAATTTGATGAACAAGTAAGTTTACAATATTTCTTCATTTTCAAAATTATTAGATTTCATAGCAGTGAATTACAAGGGAGGTAAATTTCAATTATTAACTCGTATATCTGGTTAGACAGTATTAACGACTCCACCTTGTCTTCCACCTTATCTTGCATGTATGTAATAGAGATAAGGTGCAGTTTTTTTGAAAAAGTTCTGCAAGAATGCATTTTTCATTCACAAGCATGGGGGCACTAATTCTCAGTACCAAATAGCTGATTATTCAGCTCCCCCAAAGCCATTTATTCAGTACCAAGTAGCCTATTATTCAGTCCCAAATAGACAATCACCACTAAATAGACATTTATTTAGCACCAAATATACATTTATTCAGCACCATATTGGCAATTCAGCACTAATAGTCTATTATTAAGCACCAAATAGAGAATTATTCAGCACCAAATAGCATATTATTCAGAACTAAATAGCCTATTATTAAGCACGAAATGGCCGATTATTTAGCACCAAATAGCCGATAATGTCATTGTGAGCAAAACAATTTAATATGTGCCGGAGTACTGCGAACCTGTATGATAACAACCAACAAATTCAGCTTTGCCACGAAGCAGCTTTCAAAATTTATTTTTTGAAAAGTTTGCTTAGATTGTATCAGAAGTTCATAAGTACAGAACCCACCGATAGAATGGCGCTCCCAAAGCTGAAAATCGTGTTCCCCATGCCTAATTTTTGCCTAATCAGCCTAATTCATGCCTAATCAGCCTAATTTTTGCGCTTATCAGCGCTCTCTAGGAAAAAAATTATAAAAATCTATATAATTGTCTAGCGTATTTTCGTGTTTTCAGACCCACTGGAAACCCCCGGTGACCTAAAAGACTAATCTTTATACACTTACAGTATCGACTACGGGACAGAACCTAACGGAACCTAATTTTTGATTCAACTCCAGAAAGGACGGTGGAGAAAATCTTATATTTTCTCCACCGAGATTGACTTTTTAAAACTTTCAGAAGCCTCCTAGTGGCCAGGGAAGCAGACGTTTCGCACATTTATAGCATAGACAACGGATATCCTAATAAAAACGGGTTTCTGATTTCTCCCGCGGGAGCAGCGATCGTAGAGTATTTCAAGAATCTCCCCGGTAACTTAGAAGACTGAATCTTTACACAGTTATATTATTGACCATTGCACATAACCTAAAAGAGCAGGGTTTTCAATTTATCTTCAAGACGTGGAAAAATGAGAGAGTGGGGTTTAAAAATATTTCCAGACTGCCCAGAATCCTTCAGAGGAACTAGAAGATAAACATTTTGCACACTATCGACCACAAGACAGAAATGCTAACTGAAGAAAATTTCGATTAAGATGGCTATTTTTAACTCTATGCACCATACTTTATATTAAACAAAACAAACTTATTAAAAAACTAAGCTCTAACTTTTTTTTACTGAGTGTTTTTCCATGCGTTTGACAGACAAAAATACTTTGTAGACAATAATTGTTTTGGTAGCAAGACAAATCGCTACGCATGGAATAATTCTAAACTGTGACAGCGTCCATTATCGCCGAGTTCTGTAACTAATTCTTTATTCTGAATTAATTCTTAACATCTTGGAAAAATAAAAAAAAAATGTTACAATAATAACACGTTAAAGTAAAACTTCATAAAATACAGCATATATACAAAAATCTGATATGAAGAGCAAATGTCCCTATATAATGCCATGAATTTACTTCTTTCACAGTGAAAAAATTATGTATAATATCCACGGCAATGTTTTTAACGTTAAATTGTACATTTATTTAAAATTAATTTAGCGTCATTTTTATAGTTTTGACTAAATTTCCGTCAATCTGGGACGACATACTACTATATTAGCGATATTTCGATAAATTAGTCGGTAAATTCGCCGAATGTATTGGCAAACGCTGCGCACAAACAGAGAGAAGAGCTTTTCTTGTATATAAATTACTTGTATATAAATGAATATTGGCGGATTGCTAGCTTTAAAAATGCAAAATTGTTACACAAGTATTTTCTCTCGTAAATGAAATGAACTATAGATCCATGTGAATGATGTCAACAAGTTTGTAGCATATTATTGCATGAAAAGTGACCATATTTCAAGACAGTTACTACTTTTTAAATTTTGTGTAATATTTTTGATAAATTTATTAGAGAAACGTGCAATATCTTGAGTACTGTTCATGCTTGCGTTGTAAAGATTGTGGCATTCGTTTTCGAATGAACAATTGCATAAGAAATGATATTTTGCCTAACATTATTAAGGTTATGATATTTTAATGATTTTTTTTTAAATGTCATTCGAAAATTTGGTAGGGAGGGGGTCTTTCGAACATAGAGTTGCGTTTAAAGTCAATATGCTTCCAGTATTTACTGACTGCACTATTTGTTCCGAAATTCGTAAGAAACGTTCCATTCGTTCGTCCTAACACACACACACATACTGACATCACTTCAAAACATTCAATTTGAGTTCAGAGATGCTTGAAACGTGATCTTCCGTCAAAAACTTGAATTCGAATTTGACCCCGTCATAACAATTTTCCTATACATTATACTATACATATAGGGAAAGTAAAAAGCAGCTGCTTAACCGACTTTAAAGGCAAAAAAATAGCTTTCTTCCGCATCGACAAGAAGCGCGACCTTACTTCTTCTCGATCCTGAAAAAGAAAGCAGTGATTTTCTTTGAAACGGGTTGATCAATTAAAGTTTTTATTTATGCAATATTTTACGAAGTTTTACTTTAATGTATTTTGAATAATATTTAAATAACTACTATAAAAACTAATGAATTTTAATAAAATCAAACCTTCTTCCGGTGCCGCCCCATCGGACCCATCCGCATCTCGAGACTCTCCCATGGGGGATGTTGGGGCTTTAGAAGCGGGAACGAGGGCTGAACCCCCGCGGGGGTGCCAGCCGGGCTGCCACAGCAGACGCCACAGTGACGAAGGGCTTCCACTTCCGCCGGCCTCTTTCTCCGGCTTCCCGCTTCCGGATGACTTCCGGAAAGTGCCTGTACAAAATAAATAAAAATTAAAACCACAGAGAATATATTGAGTCTAGAACAATGTCTCTTAAAAATTAATTTAAATTTTGTCAAGAAATTTGTTGTTATATACAAAACAGCAAAGCCTTGTCAAATCGAATTGAGCTAAATTTTTAATTTACTTTATTCAACTAAGTGAAACTCAACGAAGAAAAGGAACTAATTTGAAGAAAGTACCAAAGAATGAATAATTTGTTATTTATTTGTACTATTCTTGAAAGGAGAATTAAAAATATTAGGGTGGTCCAAATTATTTAACTTCTTTAATTTTTCAGTCTCACCCCATAAAATTGTTCCATTTCATTAAAAAATAATATCTGTAAAATTTTATTGCAATTGAACAATAATAACACGTGCCTACGGGCATGCTTTTGTAGGGGCAGTTTTCGTTTTCTCGCCACTTAAGCTGTTCTCTGTTCTCCTTTTTACTTTCCCTGCAATACATGGCAATGTATAGGGAAAGTATTGGAATCATACCGAAAATCACAACTCGAGTTTTCGTCGGATCTACACGTTTCGAGACCTCTAGAATACGAAAAAACTATTTTTAGCGTGACGTCTGTGTGTGTGTCTGTCTGTCTGTCTGTCTGTGTGTCTGTCTGTGCAGATTTTGTATCCACTCTAACTAAAAAACTAATGGACCGAATTTCATAAAATTTGGTAGGTAAGCCACTTGTGGGCGAATCTGGTGCTGATTAGTTTTGGGTACAATTCGTCATAAAAAAAACCCGCCTTTTTTAGTGAAATGGCCCGCAAAAGATTGTATCCACTCTAGCTGAAAAACTAATGGACCGAATTTCACAAAATTTGGTAGATAAGTCTCTTGTGGATCACCCTGGTGATGATTAGATTTTGGCACGATTCGGAAAAAAATAACCTGCCTTTGTTTGCAAAATGGCCCGCAAAAAGCACCAAAATATAAAATAAAAACTACGAATGCTCAAATATATCCCTTAAATGCTTGTTTAATACGTAATGTTTAACGAAGAAAATAATAAGACCAACCCCATTACACTAGGACAAGCCGTTCTCGAGATACTTTAGTTTTTTCGTATTTTCTCTACGTCACCTTTGAAAAGAAGTCCAGTTATCAAATAAGAACGAAAATTGAATTAAAAGTGAATTACATTTAATTAAAATAAAGAAAACATGGATATAAATAAGTCTGCAGAGAAAGTCATGTGCTGCCCACATCAGATTTTTACTTTCCCTGCAATACATGGTAATGTATAGGGAAAGTATTGGAATCATGCCGAAATTCACAACTCGAGTTTTCGACGGAACTACACGTTTCGAGACCTCTAGAATTCGAAAAAAACATTTTTAACGTGACGTCTGTGTGTGTGTCTGTCTGTGTGTCTGTCTGTACAATGTATGTATCCACTCAAACTCAAAAAATAATGGACCGAATTTCATAAAATTTAGTAGGTAAGTCACTTGGGTATGACCCTGATGCTGATTAGGTTTTGGTACGATTCGTAAAAACAGAACCCGCCTTTTTTTGCGAAATGGCCCTTAAAAATTTCATGTATCCACTCTAGCTAAAATACTAATTGATCAAATTTCACAAAATTTGGTAGATAAGTTACTTGTACGATACTCTGGTGCTGATAACATTTTGGTACTAATCGGAAAAGAACAACCTGCCTTTTTTTACGAAATGGCCCGCAAAAATGTCATATATCCACTCTAACTAAGATATAAATTGACCAAATTTCACAAAATTTGATAGATAAGTTACTTGGGGGATACTCTGCTGATTAGATTTTGGTATTATTCGGAAAAGATCAACCTGCCTTTTTTACGAAATGGCCCTCAAAAATCGCAAAATCTATAAAAAGCTACGTATGGTCAAATATATCAATTAAATGCTTGTTTTATACGTAATTTTTGATGAGGAAAATAATAAGAACAACTCTATTACTGTAGAAATAACCATTCTCGAGATATTTGAGGTTTTTCGCATTTAGTTATGCCACTTTTAGAAAAATGTCTAATTACCAAATAAAAACAGAAATTGAATTAAAAAGCACAAATTTAGTTTCATTTTGTGCAATGAAACTCAATTTAATGAATGATTAAAGAAAAAAAATATGAATTTGAGTCTGCAGGGAAAGTCATGTGCTGCCCACATCAGATTTTTACTTTCCCTGCATTACATGGTAATGTATAGGAAAGTATTGGAATCATGCCGAAAATCGCAACTCGAGTTTTCGACGGATCTACACGTTTCGACACCTCTAGAATACGAAAAAACTATTTTTAGCGTGACGTCTGTGTGTGTGTCTGTCTGTGCAGATTTTGTATCCACTCTAACTAAAAAACTAATAGACCGAATTTCATAAAATTTGGTAGGTAGGTCACTTGTGGGCGAGTCTGGAGCTGATTAATTTTGGGCATGATTCGGGATAAAAGAACCCGCCTTTTTTTGCGAAATGGCCCGCAAAAGCGTGTATCCACTCTAGCTGAAAAACTAATGGCCTGAATTTCACAAAATTCGGTAGATAAGTTACCTGTGGGACAATCTGGTGCTGATTAGATTTTGGTATGATTCGGAAAAAAAATAACCTGCCTTTTTTTGAAAAATGGCCCGCAAAAATCGCCCAAATCTAAAACTCTACGTATGCTCAAATATATCCATTAAATACTTGTTTAATACGTAATTCTTGACAAAGAAAAGAATAAGATCAACCCCATTACACTAGGGCTAACCATTCTCGAGATATTTGAGATATTTTAGTTTTTCGGATTCTCTCTACGCCACCTTTGAAAAGAAGTCCAGTTATCAAATGAGAACGAAAATTGAATTAAAAGTGAATTACATGTAATTAAAATAAAGAGAACGTGAATATAAGTCTGCAGGGAAAGTCATGTGCTGCCCACATCAGATTTTTTAAACTATCTCACTGTTAGCTTAATGCAATATTCTTGGCATGATGCCAAAAAAAACAAGTTGTAAAGCTACTATTGCAACAGTTTTATATTAACCTGTGGCCATAACAGTGCCACAGCCGAAAAAATTTCTGGAGGGGGAGAGGATTTCTCAAAAATCCTAAATGAAATTATAACTGTTTTTTAAAGTGCTAAGTGAGGAAATGTGTTTGCTTCAAAATGTAAACATAGTACACTTTTTAAAGAAATGGAAGTATTTCACATCTGTTTTTGTATTTTAAATTAAAAATAATTAAACCACTATATTTACCCACTTATGATCGTTTGATTTTGATCATGATCACAATCTGTAGCCTTCAATGTAAATTAATTTTCGTGAGTTTCCCCCCTCCCCCCTGTTATAAAGGAGAAACTATTACTCTGGGTGTGGGATTTTTTCTTGCTTGAATTCTAAGCGTGCATTGTGTCTAGGATGCTGGGTGGCCAAAATATCCAACTCTTTTAATTTTTCAGACGCATCCCTAAAAATCGTTTCCTGGTTAAAAATTTATTTTTGTAAAGTTTTGCTTCCTACGAATGGTTAAAAGTGTTGAGAGTACCGACTGCCAATTATTTTTTTTTCGCCAATGTTAAATTTATGTGAAATTGAATAATATCAATACAAGGGTACAATAAAATACGTGTACAATTCATTACTTCAAGAAAAGCTCTCGAATTTTAAAGAGTAAATATTCTAAAATATGATACCGTGCTTTATTTTTAGAATGTTTGTTTATTAAAATCTGAAATACAGCTGACAATTTCACTCCAATTTTTTTTTTTTTTTTTTTGCTACAGTCTCCTTCTTCGCATCAGGATATCGATGTCTATAGTCTGTGACAACTTACAATAGAAATTGTTTCTGGTCTTCATTTTTAACTTTCCCTGCAATACATGGTAATGTATAGGGAAAGTATTGAAATCATGTCGAAAATCGCAACTCGAGTTTTCGACGGATCTACACGTTTCGAGACCTCTAGAATATGAAACAACTATTTTTAGCGTGACGTCTGTGTGTCTGTGTGTGTGTCTGCCTTTGTAGATCCACTCTAACTAAAAAACTAATGGACCGAAGTTCGTAAAATTTAGTAGGTGAATCACTTGTGGGCGAATCTGGTGCTGATTAGTTTTGGGTACGATTCGAGATAAAAGAACCCGCGTTTTTTGGCGAAATGGCCCGCAAACGCTTGTATCCACTCTAGCTGAAAAACTAATGCACCGAATTTTACAAAATTCGGTAGATAAGTTGCTTGTGGTCACTCTGGTGCTGATTAGATTCTGGTACGATTCAGAAAAAGTAACCTGCCTTTTTTGCAAAATGGCCCGCAGGAATCGTCAAAATCTAAAATAAAAATCTACGTATGCTCAAATACATCCATTAAATGCTTGTTCTGCAAGTAATTTTTAACGATAAAAAGAATAAGACCAACCCCATTACACTAGGACTAGCCGTTCTCGAGATATTTTAGTTTTTTCGTATTTTCTCTACGCCACCTTTTAAAATAAGTCCAGTTACCAAATGAGAACGAAAATTGAAATAAAAGTTAATTAAATTTAATTAAAATAAAGAGATCGCGGATATAAGTCTGCAGGGAAAGTCATGTGCTGCCCACATCAGATTTTTTTGTTATTATTTTGTTGTAGACCTCTATCAACTTAGCCCCTCGTTCGGCTGTGTCATTGACTACCTTTAATTGCTGCACAACTGAGGCTTTCTTATACACTTCACCTTCAGGCCAGGAAGCTGGATTATATTAAGGAAATCTGCGGAAATATTAAATCTTTCAAAAAGTTGTTTTTCTGTCTTCTGAAATGAAGTCCTTAATAGACTTATCTATTAGTCCAGGAAAGTCCTCATTCTTAGTATGATTCTCTTGACACCCTTTTCTTCAGTACAGTCTTTCACTAGATTGTGCACCATTTTTATTTTAGTTTCAACAGCTAAACCTTCATCAAAAAAGCTAAATCACAAGCTTCTGGCGATAGATACCATACATGATTTTTGAATTTGTTAACTATGATACGAAACATTTCTAGATCCACAGATTCAGACTCAATGAGTTTTTTCAAAAATTGTATATCATGATTGGGTGCCTCTTGAGCTAAAGGTGCTGTGAATGCCTTAATACTATATATTCTTACAAGAAATATACATATGCCAGAAATGACTTTCCTTTCCTTGAAGGTAAGTTTAAATTCATCACGAAACAGTAATATTGTGAAGCAATAAAGTGTTTTTGCCATCTATCGTGCTTGATGGTATGTTCCTGGAGCTCTTTCATTTGTGTTGTTTCTAATGAAAATTTCTGCAAGCTCTAAGAATTCTTATAATTATCTCAAGGGGCTATCACATTTGTAGGTGCTGCATTATAATAGGCCGAATTTCTGTTAGATTTGAACATGAAACTCTTTGAACATTTTTTTCTTCTACGCTTCAATTTTTTTTATTAATTTTAAGCTATGTCTGTTGAAAGAATTTGAATATTTGCACTTCTGGACCTGATGAAGAGGGCCTTTTTAGATGAAAAACACTTTTAAGTGTGATTTCAAATATATGATGTCTGCAGGGAAGATATAAATATCCTTTTCCAACATATGTTCTAAACAATTCCAGCTCTCTTAGGACTTTTGGGGAATCGTCGTCTCCCGAATTTTATTTCGGCTGTGGTAGTGAATCTGAAGCTTACAATAGAAGCTTTAAATTAGCAATAGAAGCTTTTGCATTGCAATAAAAGCTTTAAAATTTATATTTTTGGCATTTTGCCAAGAATGTTGCATTAAGCTAACAGTGAGATAGTTTGCGAAAGGAAAAAAGCAGGAGTGGCGTGAAAACGAAAGCTATCCCTATAAAAGCATGTCCGTCGGCGCATGTTTTCATCTTTCGATTGCAATAAAATTTTACAGATATTATTTTTTCACGAAATAAAACAATTTAAAGGGGTGAAATGAATGATAATTGAAAAAAAAATTCCAATACAATTTTGGACCACCCTAATATATATATATATATATATATATATATATATATATATATATATATATATATATATATATATATATATGGATGATTTAACAAATATGGAAATATTTGGAGAATTCAAAATTCAAAATTAGGAAATCTGAAAATAAATCATTAAAATACTTTAAATGTTACTTCATTATAATAAAATGTCAGCATAGCTTATCTGTTTGCATTTTCTTGCATTTTTGTATTTATATTTTCCTGAGTCAATTCAATAACATATTATACTAATTTTTAATCAAAACAACAGGTTGTCATAATTGTTCTTAATATTAGATGGATAAAAATATAAAACTAAAATTACTTAAATGGAATATATTGGAAATGAAATACATAAGAATTATTTAGCTTAGCATTGTTGCATGCGGATAACATGAAAAATTAGACGTATGACAAAATCGAGGTTTGTAGCATAAAACACAAAGCCAGCCTAGAAGAAACGTTCCTAAAAGTATGAAAGACACCCCATTGCAGTTATCAGCATCTATGGATCTGTTTCGCGCTAATTATGCGCTCATCAGCATGGAACAGCCTATACCTGCAATGGCAGATAGAAACGTACTATAAGCCATTTTCTTCTCTTTTGAGCTTTTTCGGAAACGGACAATTTTAGTCTTTCCACGTGATCCGCATAAAATTCATATACAATTAATTTAGCTCAGGCCATACGAATCTGCAAGTATTGTGTGTGTGTTAAAGGAAACAGGAACTTTGCTTTTTAAATAGGTTCATCGAATTTTGAATTTGAAATTAAATACCATCCCAAAACGCAATTTTAAAATGCATCAAGGAAAATTTAATATAACACTGCTTTTTTTTAGACGAAAGTGACGGAAATTTAGGAACGCTCGGGACCTCGTATTCGCCGACGGAGGTCAATATCTTTCGGATTCATCACAAACTTTCTTTCGAACTCTCTAACGATGATAGTTCCAGGCATGGCGTCACGCATTTGTGATTTAAACATTTCACGGAGCGCAAGGGGTCCAAGATAGAATCGCTTTGAATTCCTTACAGGAATGCGTGGACGTTTCCTTGGGGGTTTTTCCACCACTATCTGGTTTGGAAGAGGTCTAGTTCCGGTACTCATCCTCGCAGTCTGCTTCATCTTTCGAGGCGCCAATAAAAATATACGTCTAGAGCTTTCAGAACACAAGTTTTATAAGAAACCCATAGTTGGAAGTTGGGAACTAAATCTCCTTAATATGCACATGTAAAGATGAAAGAGAAAATTTTGTTTCAGAATAATAACAGATAATTATATAATACTGCAATTATAAATATTTTTTTAAATATATGACTGCAGTAAATAGTTTTGAATGTTTCAGTGGGCAGCACAATAATATGTACACTTTTTAGACTACTTTATCTCTGGTAAATTTTCGGGACCGACTGGTTACTGGCCAGTAACCAACATTCTTAATCTTCAGTTTTTACCCAATGTATCACCAGTAAGCTTATATTTCGTACTTATTATTGTTTTCAGCACTGCTGTTTGAACGCACTGTCAGTAGAAAAATTGTAATGTGTTGGAATTTTGCGAAAGAGTCACATAAATTAAAATTAATTTTCTATACTGGAACATTCGGAAAAATACAAAGATACGTGACAATTACGAATAGGAACTCTACTTTATTACATATAAAATGTATCAAAAGATGTATTTTGAATTCAATGCCACCATTATGTATATTCATTAACGAATCTATTTAAGCAGATACATTAATAATTAGCATATGTATTTCTTAAATGTATTTTATGTATTCATTTAAAATATCACGGAATATCACGGAAAATATTTCGAATATAAAAATCTTTGGTGGGTAGCACGTAACTTTCCCTATATAGTACAATAAATTTACTTCTTTTTTAGTGAAACAATGATGTATAGGCTCCAAGGCACAATATTTTTAACGTTGAATTGTACATTTGGAGCTTTATCGGATGACAACGGAGTCCATATATTAAATATATATGGGCAATAGAGTCCGTATATTAAAATATGTGACGAATTTATTCACCCGTTTGGCGTCATTTTTTTGCAAATTTGACGATATTTTCGTCTATCTGGAGCAAAATATTGACAAGTTGACGATATTTTGGTAAATCAGTCACTATGTTTGAAACATTTATTGCCAAGCGTTACAGACAAATGAAGAAAAGATCTTTTCTTATATATAAATGACTATTTGCGAATTATTGGGCATCAAAATACAAAATTATTACCCAAAGTATTTTCCCTTATGAATGGAACGAACTAGATCCGTGAAAATGATGTTAACAAATTTATCGCGTAATATTACATATGAAAAGTGAATTCAGAATAGTTAATACTTTTCAATTTTATGCGATTTTTTTTTTACAAATTTATTTGAAAAATGTGCAATATCTTACTTCGTTTTCTAATGCAAAAATGACATAAGAAATGATCAGTTACATAACAGTATTGAAAGTTTTCTGGTTTTTTAATAATTTTTTCAAAATTTCATTCGAAAATTTGGGAGATTTCTTCGAAACATTCAATTGCGTTTAAAATTAATAGGGTTCCAGTATTGACTGATTGTAATATTTCTACTTAAATGTAATTTGAAACGTACCATTCGTTCGCGAGTTCACTGACTCACTGAAACACATACAAACTAACAAACAAACAAACACACATACAAATAGACATGACTTCCAAAAACGTTCAATTCGAGTTCAAAGATGCTTGAAACGTGCTCTTTCGTTGAAAACTTGAATTCGAATTCTCAACCCTGTCACAATACTTTTCCTATAGAGAAATTAATACCTTCTATAATGTCTATAAAGAAAGTAAGTTTATAAAGAAAGTAATACCTTCTATAACGTCTATAAAGAAAGTAAGTCTATAAAGAAAGTAATACCTTCTATAAAGTCTATAAAGAAAGTAAGTCTATAAAGAAAGTAATACCTTCTATAAAGTCTATAAAGAAAGTAAGTCTATAAAGAAAGTAATACCTTCTATAAAGTCTATAAAGAAAGTAAGTCTATAAAGAAAGTAATACCTTCTATAAAGTCTATAAAGAAAGTAAGTCTATAAAGAAAGTAATACCTTCTATAAAGTCTATAAAGAAAGTAATACCTTCTATAAAGTCTATAAAGAAAGTAAGTCTATAAAGAAAGCAATACCTTCAAATGTGAATATACAGTATCTTCAACCGAATAAATGAATTTATCTATTTGTACAGGGACCCTTTGAAGAAGTGAAAATGTAAGATTGAACCTCCGAAAATTCGATTCGTATGCTTCATATTGTACTAATGTACTTTATATTGTATTACACACACACACACACACATGTGGTTCAAATTTAGTAATTTTGGTATTTATGCAACTTTGGAGCATGGTATTTATTCAGAATAATTTAATTTTCATTTTTAAAAATGGGAACAAGATTTTAATCAAAATCTTCATTCCAGAAATATAAAATAAATTTATAAGAGTAAAAACAATCTACGCACTTTAAGGCAGTATTTCGGACATATATTCTTTATGTAAGTAAAAGATGTATGTGATTTTGCATAAAACCTTCTGGAAGTGAAAACTGTAAGAAAAATAAAAAGCTGGCCATACAAAAATCGCCCTTGGGAACAGGTTTTTACTCTCAGATGATTACCTGAAAAAATTATGTTTTCAACTCATGATTTCGACAGGTCTTAATAGTTACATTCAAGGTTATAATTCGTTTTTTTTTTTTTACATAATTCTCCTTGTATGGCATAAAGTAATGCCTCCTAAATCTAAATATACGACAAATTTATTATTAATTATTATTTCAAGTACCTTGTTAGCGTTGACATTTAATCCCATCACAATTTATTCAAACTAGTAAAGCATTCAGCACCTAAATTGTTTTGTGTTTTGCCGAATTCCTGAAGGATTTATCGAAACATAAAATATGCATTTAAGGTTATTCAGTCGGGTTTTAATCCTTTCACTAAAGGGAAGTATTATTTCTTATGGTCTTCACCTGGCTGATCGACGCTCTATTGGATGAGGTGCTGGAACCCTATACTTACCTTGTATAGTGGAAATGGACTTCCATATATTCGCCTCCTTCAGATATGGAATCGTAGTGCAACTTCAGATCTCTACTATACGACTTCCTGATTCCTATGCCTCTTACTGCTTCTTTAATTTTTACGCAACTTTGGAGCATGACATTTTATTAGAATTAATTTTTATTAACTTAATTTTTATTTTAAAAACGTGAGCTACGTTTTAAACAAATCTTCATTACAGAAATATAAATAAAATAAGAGAAAAAATATATACATTATACTACATGCATAGTATAATGTATGAGGAAAGCATTGTGAAAATTCAAATTCGTGTTTTTAAGCAGCCCTGAACTCCAATCAAACAATTTTGAGGTGCTGAGAGACACAGGGGAGAGACACAGAGAGAGAATCTATGGATGCGATATATTACGAATGAATAGAGCGTTTCAAATGTAATTTGGTACGATTATTAGAATAAATGAATACTGGAACCCTATTGACTTGCCACGTAATGGAATATTCGGAAGACCCCCCTCCCCGCACCACATTTTCGAATGAAATGTGGAAAGAATAATAAAAAAAATCCGGTCATAACTCTTAATAATTCTACATAAATAATCGTTTATCTTATAATTTCTTATTAGAAATCGAATGGCACAAACTTTAGAGGGCTAGAACGAACCGTTCTCGAATTATTGCACGTTTTTCAAATTTATTTATAAAACAAAATTGCATGAAATGAAAAAAAATAGTTATCGTAAAATATAATAACTTTTCTTCATAACCGAAAATGGAAAATCCCAATGAACCCCATTCTCGTCCAAACCTTGCAGCTGAATACATATTAGTCATTATCTATAAGATCAGCAGACCCCGAGAAATTGGTTTTGCAATGATAACTTTTTTAGTAAAAACAATAGCATGGGAAAATTTTTGCCACCAAATTAATACGCAATGGTGCCTTTTCTTATTACTAGTGAAACTTAAGTTTCACGTTCGCATATTATCATTAGATTCGAACTGCAAATTTAGATTGCAAATTCGTTAATATTTTATTTAATGAATATTCAGAGCGAGCAGAGAAATAAATGATAGGTCGCCTTGAATTTTTGATGATGAATATTTATTTATTCGCATATTAACATTTTAAACTACAGTACACCCCACTGTAACACGTGTCCATATAAGACGGATTCGTATAATACGGCGGAAAAATTGAGATCGTGTTCGTATAACACACTAAAAGAGGCTCGTATAACACGGTAAAAGAATGAGACAGATGTTTCGATTTTATTACGTTTTAGCTCCAATAATTAATATAATATTTGGCTGGTAACACTAAACGTCATTGTGCTTCTCAAATTTCGGGGAAACCCCATTTTCAGAGAAGATTGTCTCAGTTTGTTTCTAGTTGTGATGCACATTAAACGCGTCTGAAAAAACTTTTATATCGTACGATTTATTTTATTCAACTTAAATTTGAGGAAAAAAAAGTTTTAGGAAAATAAATCTTTGCGAAATTAAACCCGATTTCATCTAGAGGACGTACATATCTGTGTTATCTCTGATACATACATACTATCAGTTAAGCTGCGTTTAAAGTCAAGTGTGTTAAATAAATTTTAAAAGATATTGTAATACGCACATAAATTAGGTAAGTGCAATAATTTTATAATTTTTACGTTAGCGAAAATTTTGTCTTTAGTCATCATGACCCCTGCCATGGAGAAGAATTCCAAGAACAGCAGAAAATGTATATCCTTTGAAGAAAAATTTGCCTTGACAAAATATACCAACTAAAAGGAAAAAAAAATAGAATTCTTAACAGACTCGCCAGAGAAAAATTTATTAGAAGTGAAAGCTAGTAAAAATGAAAAGACATTAAAAAATCTGATGTGGGCAACACATGACTTTCCTTATATAATGTAATGAATTTACTACTTCTACAGTAAAAAAATAGGTTTTTCTTATAGTAGATACTAATATTCTTTCCAAGATATTGAATTTTCGACAAATAGTCGTCATTTTCATTGATTTAGCGTCATTTTTATCCATTTGGCGGGATTTTCGTTAATTTGGCAACATTTCAAAAAGTCGCCAAGTTGGCGACATTCCGCCAAATTTGTCGCCAAAATCTCGCCAAGCGTTATGGACGAAGAAATAAGTTGTTCTTACAACAGAAAAATGACTATTGGCGTTCAAATACAAAAGTATTACTCAAAGTATCTTTTTTCATGAATGGAACGAGCTAGATCCACAAGAATGATGTCACCCAATTTATCGCATGGTATTACATAAGAAAAGTGAACATGTTTCTCAATAGGAAATACTTTTTTTCATTTTATCTGACTTTTTAAGAATTTTTTTGAAAAATGTGCAATATCTCAAGAACGGTTCATGTTAGCGTTCTAAAATTTATATCAATCGTTATCTAATGAAAAATTACATAAGAAATGTCTACTTGCGCAACTTTATTAATGATTTTGATTTTTTGACGATTTTTTCAAAATTTTATTCGAAAATTTAGGGGGGCTCTGAACATTCGATTACGTATAAAAACAACAGTCTTCCGGTGTTTGCGGATTGTGATTTTTGTACCAAATTTGGTTCAAATCGGTCCATTCGTTCGTCAGTTATCGTCTCCACAGACTCACTGACACACACACACACACACACACATACACACACACACACACACACACACACACACTCACACACACACACACACAGACGTCACTTCAAAGGCGTTTGATTCGTCATCAGGGATACTTGAAACGTGCTCTCCCGTCGAAAACTCGAATTCGAATTTTCGACCCCGTCACAATACTTTCCTTATAGATTATGTATATCAGGAAAGTAAAAAGTAAAAATAGCAGGTATTGTTTATGAAAGTCCAGAAAGTTAATGCGATGCACACTTATGAATCCACACAGAGTTATGCTACTGTAAACCACTGTAGCAGTTCATACTCCAAATTGGAACGTTTTAATCCCTCTAGTATTCATTCTCTACAAGATAGTGACTTAATTTTCATGCAGTCCAAAACAAAAAATCTGATGTGGGCAGCACATGACTTTCCTTATATAATGCAATGAATTTACTACTTTTACAGCAAAAAAAATTGGTTATTCTTACAGTAGATACTTATATTCTTTCCAAGATATTGAATTTTCGTTAGTTAGTAGTCATTTTCATCGATTTAGCTTCAGTTTTATCCATTTGGCGAGATTTTCGTTAATTTGGTAACATTTAAAAAGTCACCAAGTTGGCGACATTCCACCAAATTCGTCGCTAAAATCTCGCCAAGCGTTATGGATGGAGAAATAAGTTATTCTTATAGCAGATAAATGATTATTGGCGTTCAAATACAAATGTATTACTCAAAGTATCTTTTCTTATGAATGGAAAGAGCTTGATCAACGAGAATGATGTCACCCAATTTATCGCATGGTATTACATATGAAAAGTGAACATGATTCTCAATAGGAAATATTTTTATTTTATATGACTTTCTGATAATTTTTCTGAAAAAATGTGCAATATCTCGAGAACGGTTCATGTTAGCGTTCTAAAATTTATATCTATCGTGTTCTAATGAAAAATTACATACGACATGTCTATTAGCGTAACTTTATTAGCGGTTTCGATTTTTTGACGATTTTTTCAAAATTTCACTCGAAAATTTAGCGGGGGGGGGGGTTCTGACATTCGATTGCGTATAAAAACAATAGGCTTCCAGCGTTTACGGATTGTGATTTTTGTACCAAATTTCGTTCGAATCGGTCCATTCGTTCGTCAGTTATCGTCTCCACAGACTCACTGGCACACACACACACTTTCACACACACACACACACACATACTGTCACACACACACACACACACAGCCATCACTTCAAAAATGTTTGATTCGTGATCAGGATTTCCTGAAACGTGCTCTCTCGTCGGAAACTCGAATTCGAATTTTCGACCCCGTCACAATACTTTCCTTATACATTATGTATATAAAGAAAGTAAAATGTAATTTACTTGGTCGGTCAAATTGAAGGCATTGAAAATATACAAAGAATATACTATTCCGTTTTTATGAAAATAGGAAAGTGTCATGGAATTTTTCTTTTCCCCCTACAAAAGATATCGGTGTTATAGGCGTAGAAGATATAACGCCAAAACTTTCATTACCTATTTATTGTAAATAATCCAGTAAACACTTAAGATCTGCAACTTATTTTCAATTTCGTGTGAATTTGGTATCTTTTGATGGAAGGTAATTTTGATCATTAATAAAGTTTTTCGCTACACGAATGTCTCAAAATAAAAATGTATAAATACCGATTGATTTTTTTAGTACTTATGTAGGTCCGAATGTGTTCCATGCTTGTCCGAATTTTCCCCAGGTTTTCTTTCCCGGATAATAATCGTTATTATAAACGAATGATTATCAGGTAAAAAGTACAAATTACTTAGAATTATAGATAAGGAATCGAGCTTTCAGGGTACATAGTACAAGTTGTACTCACGTTAATCACAAAGTCGCAAAACTCATTTTATCGAAAATGGTCCGAATGCGCCACCCTCTTCCTTACAGATAACGCCATTCAAGTTCCAAATCGCCTGTTTTGAACTAAAACAATTTCCGCAACACAAATAAATAAAATAAAAACTTAATTTGACAAAACTTTATGTCACTTACTTTGAAAAAACTTTATGTCAAAAAAAAAAAACTTTATTTGACATAACAATAATAAATCGAAAAAAATTAATTATTGTTATGTCAGCGAGTTTTCATCCAATATAAATCAAATGTTAGTACATTACTCATAATGATGATATAATACCAAATTGAAACAACTAGATAGAAAGCAATCTTTTAAATTCACAAAGTTAGAAAACCATCCACTTAGTTTGAAAACAGCAATTTTTTTCGTTGAGACAAACTGTCTGCCATTTAATCAAAACACCTGCTTTCGAATATCGTGCGCACCGGCAATAAATAAATGCATTTGATTCGACGTAATGGCGGAAAACGTTTTCTTTTATTTTTCGGCTTTAAAAGTCCATTACTTTTAAACTAATTCCAATTTGGAAAAAATCTCTCCGAGGTCTATCGTATCAGGAGTTCAGCTAATTATGTGCCGAATTTCATGGCTAGTCAAAGCTTAGATTTTCCGTTACAGAAGGCACACTCACCTACAGATAAACACCTTCTTTTAATTATGTTAGACCAGAAACTTTTATTGGAGCCTTCTGTACATAAGAGAAGAAACCCCGTCGCTGATTTTATAGGATCTACTTATGTAAAAAGAAATCTTGCAGCACTTGTGTAACTAGGGAAATTAAAAAAAAAATTTCGATTATCTGGAAACCTATAATTTTGCCCAATTAAATATGTCGAAAGGACAAACATTACCCTTGAAAATGTTTTAATGTGCCGCTCCTTAAATATGTAGTTTTACTCCAAACAATTTCATCACACTGTATAGTATTACGTATCGTATTAGCCTTCAACTTGTCTAACATCTATTTTACAAAGCTTAACATAATTGTTCCTGTGACACTGGTAAATTGTCCTTCCTAATTACCACATTTAATATTACGTAATAAAAGGTTTGCCCTGGAAATAAATACGCATATTCAAACAATAATATGTTATTTTTCACCTACACTTGCAAAAACATGTATTAAGAATTGTAAGTGATTACTGATAATTATCTATATAATAATTCTCTAACGTGTTTTTGTCTTTCCAGACCCTTCAGAAGCCCAGGGTGACCTAAAAGACTGAATTTTTACATACTTATAATATCCCTCCCTTCCCAGCCGCTCAAACTGCTACTGTAAACCCTAGAGTCAGTCGAGTGGTCTAGGTTTTCGACACTTATAATATCAACCCCGAGACGGATCCAAATAGAGCCAGATTTTCAATTCCACTCCCAGGATTGGAGAAAATGTGGGATTTCGAGAAGTCTTTCCAGGCGATCCGAAACCCCCTTGAGGCCTAGAAAGCTGAAATCTTTTCACATTTACAGGCTAAAGACAGGCTAAAGATTGGCGCTTAGTGCAAAGTAAATTTCGGCAACCCTTTCCCTCAACTTATTTATTTAGCAACTAACACACAGCTGCAATAACTGAGTTAATTGACTATCTTATGTGCTTTGTTACTTTCCTTATATACAATAATGTATAAGGAAAGTATTGTAACGGGGTCGAAAATTCGAATTCGAGTTTTCGACGGTAGAGCACTTTTTAAGCATCCCAGATCACGAATCGAACATTTTTGAGGTGATGTCTGTGTGTGTGTGAAAGTATATATGTGTGTGTGAAAGTGTATGTGTGTGTGTGAAAGTATATGTGTGTGTGTGTGAAAATATATGTGTGTGTCAATGAGTCTGCGGAGACGATATCTCATGAACGAATGGAGCGATTCGACTGAAATTTGGTACAAAATTTACAATATGTGAATTCTGGAAGCCTATTGTTTTTAAACACAGTCGAATGTTCAGAACCCCCTATATTTTCGAGTGAAATTTTGAAAAAATCATCAAAAAATCAAAACTTTTAATAAGGTTACGGAAATAGACATTTCTTATGTAATTGCTCGTTATAAAACGATTGACATAAACTTTAGAACGCTAGCATGAACTGTTCTCGAGATATTGCACATTTTTCAAATAAATTTATCAAAAAATCCCATAAAATAAAAAAAAATATTAACTGTTGAAAAACATGTTTACTTTTCATATGTAATATCATGCCATAAATTTGGTGATATCATTCTCATGGCTCTAACTCGTTCAATTCATGAGAAAAGATACTTTGAGTAATACTTTTGCATTTGAACGCCAATAGTCATTTATCTGCTATAAGAATAACTTATTTCTCTGTCCATAATGCTTGACGAGATTTTGGCGATGAATTTGGCGGAATGTCGCCAGCTTGGTGACTTTTTAAATGTTCCCAAATTAACGAAAATCTCGCGAAATGAATAAAAACGACGCTAAATCAATGAAAATGACGACTAATTGATGATTTGGAAAGCATATAACTATCTACTATAAGAATAACATATTTTTTACAGTAAAAATAGTAAATTCATAGCATTATATAAGGTATAGGGATTCATAGCATTCATAGCATTATATAGCATTATAGAAGGCATAGTAAAAGTAGTAAATTCATAGCATTATATTAGTGAAAGTAGTAAATTCATAGCATTATGTAAGGAAATTCATAGCATTATATACATGTGCTGCCCACATCAGATTTTTTTAATAATACACAGCTAATTTAATCTTTCTTACATTTTCAATTCAATGGAATTATAAATGAAACATTAATGCCAAAAGGTTCTATTATACAGCTTTATTTATTATTATGATTAATAGACATTGGATAGTTAGGTCTATAATAATAAAGATAAAATTTCTTGTAAGAATACAGAGAAGAATTTTTATTTACAAAGAATAAAGGTTACAGAAATAAGTACTTATAGGGTAATTTAAACAAAATTCTTGCTTTAGTTTGAGAAAATCTGTCTATGACCTCAGAAAATGGCATTATAGCTTTTTAAGAACACATTAACTGAGCTTGCTTTAGGTGATTTTAGAAGTGACAAAATATCAAAGCGATTTGTCAGTACATCATAGGCTGTCATCCTCCTTGCCAAATTAGCTATCAATCAATCAATCAATGATTTTGAGAAATACACCAATTCTGAATTTTATTCTATCATCTAGAGTATATTTAATATCTTGGTTTTCATCCGCAAACAATTTACGTTTCTTACTCTTTGCGTAATTCGGTATTTCTCATTCATAAAAAGTCAAAGTAGATTTTTCGTGGCTTTCGAATTCATTCTTTTTTCTTTCAAAAATCCCTCCAATATTTGAAGTTGCTTGGTAGCGGCTACAAGATTGAAAGTGATAAGATTGAGATTGATCAGTTTCAAAATTATGAAACTTAAGTTCAGAACCTTGAGCACCCACCCGAGTTTCTGGTTTCAGGAATCTTCAGACGAATCATGTAATGCGTTTTGAAATTCCTTAAACCTTGTGCTAAAGAGCTTGTGCCATCTGCTCTGGCAGACCAACGAGTCTCTGATAAAAAATTTGCCACAGAGGTATTGTGTTTTTCAGAGATATTATCTGAAAGTTACCACCTGTGAGTTGATGCATAGAAAAAAATTGAAGAGCGACTGCCCAAATCTGAAAAACACTACAGCCTGAGTACAGTATTCAGCAGCAGCAGATACCAAAATATTCTGTGATTGGGCTGCTCAGGGAACATATTCAGCTAGCTTTTTTTATTTTAGCTTCGATCCCTGAGTAAGGACATGGTATTTTATGCGCATTGTCCTAACTCCTGTCATCAACAAAACTTAATGTATAAATTCAATTCTGTGAAAGAAAATTCATAACAACCTCTTCTAAGCTAGTTGAGTGTATGTTTTCAGGGAGAAGCTTGAACAGTATTTTTAACTGCTTCAACCAGAGTGACATAAAGCAAGGCTAAAACCAACTGATCAATATAAAACAATCAGGAGTGGGGTCAATAAGGAGGGAGTACTACTTAATATATTTGATGTCTTTGTAAGAATTTTCCGTAGTAAACAATTACCCATAATATCAAGAAATTTATAACAAATTTGAGTAGAAAAGCACAGCATGTCCTTTAACTTTGTTTCCATATTTTGTAATATACTTAACAAGAAAGGGGTCATATTCACTTATCAACTCCAAACATCCAAGATATAAACTACTGACGGTAAATCCTATCTGCTTAACAACCCACTGGAAAGTTAAACCTAGAACTGAAAGAAATTTTACAACAGATACGATTCTTGATAGGATATCTCCAAACTGTTAGCAAGGTATCAACTTTTTTGCCTAGTTATGAGCATAAACACGTTACCTTTGTGATTAGCTGACTGCTCATGTTGTTTAATTAATTCATTACCATGCTTTCAATCACGAAAATGTGTTGCAAAATGTGTTACCTTGTTCATTGGTTGGAACAGGCAACACGGAACAGAAAAATACCTTTCCAGTTGAATGAAAATAACAGCTAGTGTCTTAAAAGTAAGCAAACTTATGTATAAGAGTGGAATATGCTGACTGTGTGTGTTGAAGACCCAGACCGCCCGGCTCGTCCTGAGGACTTGAGCATCTATTTGGACGGCCGGACTGACTGTGTGTGTGTCCATTTTTAGAGTTTTCTAAAGTCATTTCTTTACTCCAGAAGTCCTTGAAATTGAATCAATAATGTTAAATAAATATTCCAAATTTCTGCTTTAAGAATATATCTCCCTCTTGTGCTAGTTTACAGTAAATTTGGCGCCCCAGAACTTAGCAAAGCACGATAATAGACTATCCTCCCAAGGATGAAGAAGGGGGAGGACTAGTCAGTTCAAAGACAGCCCAGTGGCTTAGACGCCGATTCTTTGCACACATATAGTATCGACTACAAGACGGAAGCTGGCGAAATCGAATTTTCGATCCCCCCCCCCCCCCCCGAGAATAGAAAAAAATGTGAGAGGAAGGGGACAAAAAATCTTTCTAGACATTTTAGAAGCCTACACGGTAATTCAGAAGGCCGTAATTTTGCATACATGTCATATCGACCACGGAACATAAATTGAAAGAGTCAAATTTCTATTATGACGATTGATTTTGACGCTTAGAAACCATACACTGTTCGGCAAAATAAAATTTATTTTTAAAAGTTGCTACTTTATTTTTTGAGGGTGACCCTGTTTTGATAGGGTTAAATAACTAGCAAAACAATAAAATAACAAAGGACTTCAAGGTGCTGTGCTATAAGTATGCCATTTTGGGAAAATTGAGTATTTTAAGTGGGTACAATTTATTTTCTGATGGATGAATTTTTACTTTCATAAGCTGTAGTTATAGACAATGTATTGTTCATCTGAAACTTTTTGTGATCGAGGTTTTGACGGAATTAAACGTTTTAAGACACTTTTAACACTTTCGGTTATACTTGCTTCAGTTTTGCCAGTTTGTATTTACTGCCCAGTAAAATAGAAGATTGATAAAATATATAAAAGATAATCCCCAATTCGAAAAAAATTTATATATATATATATATGTGTGTGTGTGTATACGTATAACTCATATAGTGTGTTTAGCCAATAAACTCATATATTGTGTTTAGCCAACTTATTTATTGCGTTTAGCCACTTGTTGAAATAGAATAAGAGTAGTACGGATATCTCTTTTAAAAAATTTTTATCGTTTTCATTTTGGCATATACAAATGAGATCATGATGTTTAATTCTTCGGATCTACGTATTCAGCGAGATATCTCCAACTTGGCGACTTTTACTTAAATATTGCCAAATTCACGAACATGTAGCCAGTCATTAAATTATTAAAAATGAAGCTAAACCAATGAAATTACTTGCGTTTTGTTGGGGAGAGTAATTATGATGTTTAGGAAGGGTCTGCCTGTCAGTCCAACCGTCTCATATGGCGACAAATTTGACAATTTCTTACAATGTTGTCAAATTGATCAAAATATCACCAAATTGGCAAAAATGGCGCTAAATCGATAAAATCACGCCAAATTAATGAAATTGGAGCCTAATTGATGAAAATTCTATATTTTGTAAAACCAAGTTTCATGTCCTTGATAATTTTAATCTCTGATTATTTTGTGGGAATTAAAAAACAATTATAATTTTGTTTACAAACACTAAGATGTTTTATTCAACATATTTGCCTGTGGAGATAATTTTGTACAGCGAGAACAGAGATTGCCACACTTCTTTTTAACGAATTAAATTAAATATTTTAACAGAGAATGTTTTAAATAAGAACGGGTATACTAGCAGTTTATATAAATAACATTGAAAATTTGTCTGTGTGTTTGTCTCATGATCACGGGAGACCGGCTGCACCGAATTTCTCATGAAATTTTGTGGGTACTCGTGAAATAGCCCCACTTAAAATTTAGTTCATATTTCTAGTTTCTAGGACCAGAGGTTGTCGAGATATTAATGAAATAGGAGTTTTATCTCCTCTCTAACTCCATGGTTCCTCCAAACAAAAGAGGTTGAAAATCACACCAGAAATTCACGTGGAAGTTCCCCAGAATTTATCGCAGTCGCTCTGGGAGATAGATCTCTGGTTTAAAACATGAAGTTAAATGGTAATTCTATCTCAATTGGTTTTTTTCTACAGGCCCTTACTCAACAATGAAACATATGATGACATCAAAGTAGTTAAGTTATTTAAATATGAGCATTTTAAGATAAAGATTCTTTCTTATATCATGTTGCTAAGCAACGTAATTAAATCTAATGTGTTTGTTTATACGGCAGAGGATTTTTATTAATCTTTTTTCCCATTTAAATAATAATTAAATGAATATAAAATATATAATTTATACATGAACTGTATTGTATTTTTGATTGAATTATAAATTGAAATTACGAATTTCAGGTTAAAAGATTACGGGAATTTTTGACACTTTCAATTTCTTACATTATCTGTTTGATTTTGACAAATAGTTTTTAAACTCATGTATTGTATTTAGCCAATTAACTTATATATTGCGTTTAACCAATAAACTCATATTGAGTAGTACCGGTAACTATTTTAATACCATCTTATATCTTTTATATTGGCAAATACAAATGATATCAGGATGCTATATTCTACACAGCTGCAAATTCAGATCTACGAATTCGACGGGATATCGCTAACATGGCCACTTTTTCTTAAATGCTGCCAAATTAATGAAAATTTCGCAAAATCGATAAAAATGTCGACAAATTGATAAAGGTGACGCTAAATAAATGAAATAGTACTTTGTTAGGAAATAGTATGTAATGATGTTTCGGTGGTCCGTTCCACTTGGCAACAAACATGGCGACTTTTTCAAATGTCGCCAAATTGATAAAAATGATACCAAATTAATAAAATTAAACTACATCATTGAAATTAATTGTGTTTTGTTAGGTGATAGTAATTATAATGATGTTTTGGTAGTGTCTGTCTGTCAATCCAACCGTTTCACATGTCAACAAATTTGACGACTTTTAAAAATGTTGCAAAATTAATAAAATATCACCAAATTAATAAAGCTAAATTAATGAAAATGAAGTCTAATTGATGAAAATTCAATATTTTGTAAAATGGAGTTTCATTTCCTTGATAATCTCGCATGTTTTGTAGAAATTAAAAGTATATTGTATATATATATCTATATAAATAAAATTGAAAATCTGTCTGTCTGTCTGTCTGTCTGTCTGTCTGTCTGTCTGTCTGTCCCATCATCACGAGAGAACGGCTGAACCGAATTAGATGAAATTTTGTGGGTAGCCTAGAAATAGCCCCACTTAAAATTTAGTCTATGACTGGAATTTCTACGACCAGTGGTTCTCGAGATATTAGTAAAAAACGAAACTTTCGTTTGTCTCATCATCACGAGAGAACGGCTGAACCGAATTTAATGAAATTTTGTGGGTGGCCTTGAAATAGCCCCCCATAAATTTTACCCAAGTTTCAAGTTTCTAAGACCAGGGGTTGTCGAGATATTAATGAAAAACGGAACTTTTTTTATAGGAGTTCTACTCTCCAACTCCGTGGTTTATCCAAACGGAAAGGATAAAAATCGTTTGTTTAAAGCGACAAAGGGAATTAAACTTTATTTTTCAGTTTGATGCAGGTTTTTTGCATTAAATAGTCACTATCTGAAAGCATGAATTGTTTGAAACATGAATTTAAATGGAAAAATCTACCTCCATGTTTTTACATGTATCAATCTCCATGTATTTCACAAGCTTTTACTCAACGATTAGAAGTAAAAAGAAATTAAAATGGTTATTTAATTTCGCATTTTATGAGGAAGATTCTATCTTATATCATGTTGCTCGGCAAAGGAATGGTATTAAATGTGTTTATGATTATTATTATTTTTTCTATTTGTATAATAAATAAATGGATGTAAAAATATATTTTATAAATGAACGGTTTGATTGTTCTTTTAATTATATATATTGCGGACTGCGTACATTACTTTTATTTATTTTAGCAAAGAGGTTTCAAGCTCATATATTGTGTTTAGCTAATAAACTCATAATAAATGAACGGTTTGATTGTTCTTTTAATTATATATATTGCGAACTGCGTACATCACACTTTTATTTATTTTAGCAAAGAGGTTTCAAAGCTCATATATTGTGTTTAGCTAATAAACTCATATATTGTGTTTACCCAATAAATTCATTTAGCCGATTGTTGAAGCAGAAAAAGAGTAGAACGGATGTATATATCTTCTAATACAATTTTAGTGTTTTCATTTAGTTTATATACAGACGGGATATGGATATTTTATTCTTCAGATCTGCAAATTTAGAGCTACGAATTTAGCGGAATATCTCTAAATAACTTGGTAACTTTTCTTAAACTTTACCAAATTAGAGGAAATATCTCCAAATTGATAAAAATGACCCAAATCAATAAAATTAAATTTGTTTTTTTAGAATAGAGTACTGAAATGATGTTTCTGTAGCATTTGTCGGCCAGTCCATCCATCCTACTTAGTAACGCATTTAACTAATTTTTTTAATATCACTAAATTGATAAAAATATTTGTAAGTCCATAAAAATATCATGGAGACGAAAATGTTGCCAAACCTTCCATGCAGATCACATTATTCAGACGATATGATTTCCATCAATTTATTTGAAGCAGATGATATCATGTCGCTTAGCAACGGATCCAATGTGTTATGTGTCATACGATTTTTATTAAATCTAATAAAAATATGTATATAAAATAAATTTCATTGAAATTGCATTTTTCACTGGATAATATCAATTACGGTCTTCAGGTTTAAACATCATTATTATTGATATTTCGGGGACAGTTGATTCAGGAATTATTGATATTTTCAAATTATTATGTCATTGTTTCATTATGACGAAAATTGTTGAAACTCATATATAGTACGTTGTACAAGTAATCTTCTACAAATGCACCGGTATATCTTCTAATCTACGAGAATATAAGTAGTACAGGTATATTGGCAAAATTTTTATATATATTGGCATATATTGGAATCAATTACGACATTCTGGTATTAAGATTACGGGGATTTTTGATACTTTCAATTTATTACGTCATCTTTTTTATTTTGGTAAATATTTTTAAGACTCATATTACAATATGTTTAAGCTTCTACTAACACACTGGCATATTTTCTAATTTGCGACAATATAAGTAGTACGTGGTTGCATATATTGATTCAATTCTTTTTTTTGTGTGTGAATTTGTTTACAAAAGGGGCCAGGATATTTTATTCTTCAGATTTGCCCGTGAAGATAATTTTGCATAGTGAGAACAGATATTCCTAAACTTCTCTTTATGAGCAATAAATATAATATTTTATCAGAATTTGCACATGATTGAGAATTATAAGTTTTTTTATATTATATACTCCGTACGAAGGACGGGTATGCTGCTAGTAGATTAATACAAATGATGCATCAATTGTAATTCTTCAAACGTTGACAGAGGTAACGCCTCGAAAGAACATTTTCTTAGTAGAATCAGAACTCGTGCAGCGATTTAATACCGCAAAGAGCGATCGAAAAAAGTTACATTATACATCATCCAGCATAATTAGCCATCAAGTCCGTCTGTTCTCTTCACAGCTCATGTGGCATAAGGCATAATCATCGATATTTATTGAACTTCACTTCAAAGCAGAGAAACGTAATTGCGTGACATGCCGTCTCTATTGCCACTGAAAAGTTTATAAACTGTACTGTAATCGTCCGTGGCGTTTAGAACTTGATAGCTCTAGTATTATTTTAGTTTATATTTATTTGTTTATATATGTCATAAACATCGAGCTAAAATATTGAAAAAAGGTTCATCAATAAGTGAATGTTTTAAGCAAAGAACTGGACATCGGTGTGCAATATAACGTCTGACACATAGCTTCTATAGTAATGTAAAGCATGTTTAATATTTTGAAAATTCTGTATTTTGAAACATAGTCAGATTTTTTTAACCTTCTAATATATTTTTATCAGAAATTCATACCCTTATACCATACCTGTTCCAAATTTTCTTTGTTAAGAATAATGCAAAAAACTGACAGTTTGACCACCACGATTTGATACATTTCTGTATTATTTGTCATCAGGAAAGACCGTAGGTCCCCTTCAAATTTAAATCTTTATATAAGTTCCTTACAGTGATCCTCGTCAGAATAATACTAAAATTGCAAATATTCCAAGTCTCTGAGATAAGTGAGAGCTATTTCTTTTCACTAAGAGTTACGTCAAACAGAATGTTTTGTTATGTTGATATAAAAAATGACAAAAGAGCAGAACGAACAGTTCAGAAGTTGCCTTTCGATCTAAAATATGAAGGAGAATGTAAGATATATTTTTAATATAGACGTAAAGATAAGCCTTAGTAACTTAGTACCTCAAATGGTAGAGTGGCAACTAACCAGACGAAAATCGGTGGTTGAAGTACCCGATAAAATATGAGTCCTTTACAATAGACAGACGATTGAACAAATAATAAACATTCAAATTATGATCGAGCATTAAATTTTGCTTGTGGTGTTGCATATGTAAACGATAATCTTTAAAAAAAGTTCAAAACCATGGAGTTAAACGTAAGGAGTTAAAACTCCATATTAAAAATACGCCAATATCGTTTAAGATAATAATTTAGGTGACGCTGGGGTAAGATAAGTAGTCTTGCATTGTATGTATTTCTATGGTGAGAGGCCTAAAATATTTATTTGAACTGTCAATTTTGTAAAAATAAATTATTAGCGCAATGCAGAGTAGAACTGAAATAATAAAGAATATTCTTGTACGCATTCAATTATTTTACCATTTAATTTATTTTCATATATTCTATACTCTATCCTACAATTATGAAAAAATACTGGTTAATGATACTCATAACTAGAGAATCTTTAATTTAAAAATAATCAAAAATAACGTATACTAAATACTACGCCTTTCTGTTCTGTCAACTAACAATAGCAGTTACTTTACTAACACTAACGTCACCTAGATATAATTCTCAAAACATTGTGGCATTTTCAAGAGTTTCATCCATAGGACGTTTATCTCCTTCTTTCTAACTCCATGGTCAGAACTCTAGTATATATATATATATATAAATTTGTTTACAGACGGGACAAAGATGTTTTATTCATCAGATCTGCTTGTGAAGATAATTTTGTATAGCGAGTAGCGAGATTAGTGATTCTCACTCGTCTTTTTAGGAGATATAAGTTAAATATTTTAATAGAAGGTTTAGAATAACAATGTAATTTAGAATATTATAGGAGTTTGCCCATAATTGCGAATTTTAGCTTCTTTGTATTATATACTAGCAGCACACCCGTTCTTCGTACGGCGTATATAATATAAAGAAACTTAAGATTCACAATCATGTGCAAATTCCTATAGTATATTAAATAACATTTTTAATTAAAATATTCTATGAAAACATTTAATTTAATGCTCCTAAAAAGAAGTTTAAAAATCTCTAAATATTATATATAATATTATAATATTTATATATTATAATATTATATATAATATTTATATATTATATATAATATTATATACACATTGGTGTCTCGCATACAAAATTATCTTCACGGGTAGATCTTAAGAATAAAACATCCTGGCCCCTTCTATAAGCAAATTCACAAAACAATATAGAATTGAATCAATATATGCAAAATAAAACAGTTAAAATTGTATGGGATCCGCACTACTTATATACGTGAATATTAGAAGATATAACCTAAATTAGTAGATTTCATGTATAAAAAGAAAATATCAATAAACCCGTAATCTTTAAACCTGAAGGCAGTAACTGATTCCAATATATGCCAAAATGAAAGTGCTGAAATTATATGGGAAAATATACTCGTACTACTTATAATATCGTAGATTAGAAGATATGTCCGAGAGTTAAAAGATTACCTGTATTATAATATGTATCTCAAAAATCTTTGGCAAAATAAAACAGATGACGTAATAAATTGAAAATATCAATAGTCCCCGTAATCTTTATACCAGAAGGCTGAACTTGATTCTAATATATGCCAATATATGTCAAAATATATGCCAATATACATATACTACTTATATTCTCATAGATTAGAAGATATACACGTGCATTTGTAGAAGATTGCTTGTACAACGTACAATATATGAGTTTCAATAATTTTTGCCGCAGTAAAACAATGACATAATAACTTGAAAACATCAATAATCTCTGAATCCCCAAAAATATCAACAATAATAATGTTTAAACCTGAAGACCGTAATTGATATTATCCAGTCAAAAACGCAATGGCAATGGAATTTATTTTATATATATATCTTCATTATTCAAATAGGAAAAGGTTTAATAAAAATCGTCTGCTGCATAAACACATTGGATTTAAATTCGTTGCTAAGCGACATGATATTATTACCTTCAAATAAATTGGTGGAAAAAGTATCGTCTGAATAATGCTATCTCTATGGAAGTTTCGGTGCCATTTTCGTCAATTTAGCGACATTTTAAATAATCACCAAATATATCACTAATTGGGACTATAGAACTGACAGTCCCACTTGGCGACAAATTGCCGAAACATTATCACAATATTATGCCCTAACAAACCACAATTCATTTCATTTATTTGGCGCAATTTTATCAATTTCAAGTTGTTTTTATGGATTTACAAAATTTTTTATCAATTTGGTGGCATTTTAAAAATTCGCTAAATGTGTTACTAAGTAGGACTTTTAGACTGACAGACAAATGTTAACGAATTATCATTTCAGTACTCTCTTCTAACAAAACAAAATGAATTTCATTGGTATGCGTCGTTTTTAACAATTTAGCGACATTTCCATTAATTTGGCAACGTTCAAGAAAATTTACCAAGTTAGCGATTTCCCGCCAAATTCGTAGCTCTGAATTTGCAGATCCGAATAAAACATCCTGATCCCTTTTGTATATACTAAATGAAAACACTAAAATTGTATTGGAAGAAATACCCGTTCTACTCTTTTTCTCTTTCAACAATCGGCTAAATGAATCTATTGGCTAAACACAATATATGAGTTTATTAGCTAAACACAATGTTTAAGCTCGAAAACTGTTTGCCAAAATAAATGAAAGTGATGTACGCAATTGGCAATTAATATAATTAAAAAAAATCAAACCGTTCATTTATGAGATATATTTTCATATCCATTTATTTATTACTCAAATCGAAAAAATAATAATAAACAGTAACAAACGCATTTAATTTAATTGCGTCGCCGAGAAACATGATATAGCCTCATAGAATGATAAAAATCAGTTAACCATTTTGATTTCTTAATGCTTTTCATCGTTGAGTAAAAGCTTGTGAAAAATAAACTATGGTAATAGATTTTCAATTTAAATTCATGTTTTCAAACAATTCATGATTTCAGAAAGTAACTATTTAGCGCAAAAAACTGCTACCAAACACAAAGATGAAGTTTTAATTCACTTCCGTGGTTCAAACAAACGATTTCCAACTTTTACGTTTGGAGAAACCAGGGAGTTAGAGAGTATAACTCCTGGGAAAAAGTTTCATTTTTCATTAATATCTCGACAAACCCTGATCTTAGAAACTCGAAACTTCGACAAAACTTAAGGGGACTTATTTTAAGGCTACCCATAAAATTTCATTAAATTCGGTTCAGCCGTTCACCCGTGAAGATGAGACAAAAAAAATTCGTTTTTCACTAATATCTCAAGAACCGCTGGTCGTAGAAACTCGACACATGGACTAAATTTTAAGTGTGGCTATTTCAAGGCTACCCACAAAATTTTATTAAATTCGGTTCAGCCGTTCTCCCGTGATGACGGGACAAACAAACAGACAGATAGACAGACAGATTTTCAATTTTATTTATATAGATTCCGTAGGAAGAAAGGGTATACTACTAGTCTATATAAATAAAATTGAAAATTTTTCTATTTATTTGTGTGTTTGTCTCATCATCGCGAGAGAATGGCTGCACGAATTTTATGATATTTTGTGGGTAGCCGTAAAATAGCCACACCTAAAATGACGTTATTTAAATAGAAATCGCCTGGCTCTATGAAGAATCAGTAAATATTTCATTCACACACATTTTTCCATTCCTTTCATTCATCCCAATACTATAATAATTTATTTTACTTAAAAACTTAAAACCATGGAAGTAAAAGTAATTTAACTATATGCTTAAAACTTGCTAAAAAAAGTCTGCTATAAAGTCGTCTGCGTCTCTATGTAAAATCAATGAATGTTTCATTCATATAAGCCATATTGCAGACACCAGAGATAAATAATTTTACATTAAAGAAATTCAGCAATTCTTATACAACTCATCTTACAGCTTCACGTGTTTACATTCTTCATAAGTGGAAATTAAACTTCCTTGTAGAAATAATCAAAGTTTGATGATCATTTACACTCATTTATATTCTAATTGCTTTGTTTCAGAATACAGATGCCCAGAAATTAATCAAAAATAAAGAGGTTTTAGGACGATACAACACTAAATATAAATTACAAAGAGCTTTACAAATCACGATTTTCACACAAGATGGATGACATTAATAGTTTAAACTCAAATATATTGTAATTGTGCTTTTTCAAAATATGGATTCACATAAATTAAGTAAGAATAAAGCAGTTTTTGGACGGATACAGCACTAAACATAAATTAAAAAGAACTTTAAAAATCACGATTCTGACACAAGATGGATGCCATATTATATTTTGAAGTGGGTCACGTGATATCTTCGTATGATATGAGTGCAATTATTATTTTAATTCTTATTTAAAAAACTACCAAATATATTTTGCTGAAATTTTTTATATTTTTTATGGAATATTTTGAATATTTCCTAAAACTGTTGAAGCAATTTCTTAATTTTAAATTCGCTTAAAAGATGTTTGAAAAATTAAATCCCACAGGGTTCAATGTATTTCATTTTTTTAACCCGGGTTCAATCTAAAACACATTGGGTGATATCATTCATTTATATTCCCATAGGTCCCACAGACCATCTGAACAACATACTAAAATTTCATTTTGATAAAGTCATTTTCACGACAGTCAGCATGCGAATGAACAGACAGACAGATGGACAAACAGACAGGATGAACAAGGTCATAAACATTTTTAACACTTTACAACAAAGTTGAAAAGTGTTTATGACTTTGTTTATTCTGTCTGTCTGTCAGCACGATAACTGCCGTAAAAATGACTTAATCAAAATGAAATTTTAGTATGTTGTTCAGACGGTCTGTAGGACCTATGGGAATATAAATGAATAATATCACCCAATTAGTTTTGGATTGAACTCGGGTTGAAAAATGAAATACATTGAACCCTATGGGACCTAATTTGTCAAACATTTTTTAAGCGAATTTAAAATTCACAAATTGCTTCGAAAATTTTAGGTAATATTCAAATTATTCCATAAAATATATAAAAAAAAATTCAGCAAAATATATTCAGTAGTTTTTTAAATAAAAATTAAAATAATAATTACACCTCTTATATGAAGCGATCACGTGACCACTATAAGAAAAGATCATGTGACCCACTTCAAAATAAAATATGGCATCCATCTTGTGTCAAAATCGTGATTTTTAAAGTTCGTTCTAATTCATATTGAGTGTTGTATCCGTCCTAAAACCTCTTTATTTTTGCTTAAATTATGTGCATCTACATACTGAAAGAACGCAATTACAATATATTTGAGTTTAAATGATCATCCAAATTTCATTATTTTTACAACGAAGCCTATTTTTCACTTATGTAAAATGTAAACAGCAAAATATGTAGAATGAGTTGTATAAGAATTGCTGCATTTCTTTAACGCAAAATTATTTAGCTCATGGATTCTGCATAGTTGACATGAATGAAATATTCATTGAGTTTACAGAGAGAAGGACGATTTTTTCGATGACGTTTTAAGCATAGAGTTTAATTACTTGTAGCTCCATGGTCTTAAGTTTTTAAATAAAATAAATTATTTTAGTACTGTGATGAATGACATGAATGGGAAAATATTTATGAATGAAATGCTGCTTTTATAGAGAGAGTCAGGCGTGTTATTTTTTCTATGACGTCATTTGAATGAATTTCAGTTGTTTTCGATGAAGTTTTCAAATATAATAAATTATTGTAATATTATGATAATTTTAAAAATATTACCGAGGAATGTATCGCATTTTAGAGATGTTTAATCCAGGCAATTTATATTTCAATGCCGTCATTTGAATGAAGTTCATTTTTTTCGATGAAGGTTTAAGTTTTCAAATATAATAAATTAATATGGTATTGTGATAAGTTTTAAAATATTACCGAGGAATGTATTGCATTTTAGAGATGTTTAAATAAAATTGCATTGAAGTTGGAAAGTGTTTCATAGGCAATGTTTTAAGCATGATTGATCTTTCTTGTTCAACTATGTTGTAAAGTGTTAAAAACGAACCTCCCATAGAGATAACATTATGAAAACGATATTTTTGCCTAAAGTTTATTTGATAAAAAATGATATGTTGCTAAGCAACGAAATTAAACCCAATGAGTTTATACAGCCGAGGAATTTTATCAAATCCTTTAAGATTTGAATATTAAACGAGAAAGATCAATCATGCTTAAAGCATTCATTATGAAACACTTTCCAACTTCAATGCAATTTTATTTAAACATCTCTAAAATGCAATACATTCCTAAGTAATTTTCTAAAACTTATCACAATACTACATTAATTTATTATATTTGAAAACTTAAACCTTCATCGAAAAAAATGAATTTCATTCAAATGACGGCATTGAAATATAAATTGCCTGGTTTAAACATCTCTAAAATGCGATACATTCCTCGGTAATATTTTTTAAATCATCATAATACTACAATAATTTATTATAGTTGAAAACTTCATCGACAACAACTGACATTCATTAAAATGACGTCATAGAAAAATAACACGCCTGGCTCTCTCTATAAAAGCAGCATTTCATTCATAACATTTTCCCATTCATTTCATTCATCACAGTACTAAAATAATTTATTTTATTTAAAAACTTAAGACCATGGAGCTACAAGTAATTAAACTCTATGCTTAAAACTTCATCGAAAAAAATCGTCCTTCTCTCTGTAAAATCAATGAATATTTCATTCATATCAGCTATGCAGACTCCATGAGCTAAATACTTTTGCGTTAAAAAAATACAGCAATTCTTATATAACTCATCCTATATATTTTGCTGTTTACATTTTACATAAGTGAAAAATAGGCTTCTTTGTAGAAATAATCAAATTTGGATGATCATTTAAACTCAGATATATTGTCATTGCGTTGTTTCAGTATGTAGATGCACAGAATTTAAGCAAAAATAAAGCGGTTTTAGGACGAATGTAACACTCAATATGAATTAAAAATAACTTTAAAAATCTCGATTTTGAGACAAAATGGTTGCCATATTTTATTTTGAAGTGTGTCACGTGATCTTTTCATATCATGGTAACGTTATCGTTTCACATAAGAGGTGTAGTTATTATTTTAATTTTTATTTAAAAAACTACTGAATATATTTTTGCTGAAATAATTTTTTTTATATATTTTATGGAATAATTTGAATATTATCTAAAATTTTCGAAGCAATTTGTGAATTTTAAATCCGCTTAAAAAATGTTTTAAAAATTAGGTCCCATAGGGTTCAATGTATTTCATTTTTTCAACCCGGGTTCAATCCAAAACTAATTGGGTGATATTATTCATTTATATTCCTAGAGGTCCTACAGACCGTCTGAACAACATACTAAAATTTCATTTTGATTAAGTCATTTTTACAGCAGTTATCGTGCTAACGGACGGACAGACAGACAGACAGACAGACAGACAGAATGAATGAATGAATGAATGAATGAACAAAGTCATAAACACTTTTCAACTTTGTTGTAAAGTGTTAAAAATCAATATAACAATAATGTTTTTCGTAATCGCATTTTTTAACTGGATTATATTAATTACGGGCTTCGAATTTAAATATTATGCAGGAATTATTGATATTTCCAATTTCCTATTTAATTATAATTATTTATGTTGTGAAAACGCGGGATTATTAAATAATGCTAATTCTAAACCTTTGCTATCTCTAATTTCGACGCTCCTACTCGTTCTCTGTGGTTTTATTTGCCTCTTCACCAAAGATTATCAATTGCGTACAACAGCCATTTTACCCAACAACATAACTCGTTTATATTCATGCATTATGTACATCGAAGAACAAAAAAAAAATATTTTACTATCCGACGAGCCACAATTGTGAAATGAATAATTCAAACAGCATCGCACAAATATTATTCACAACTTATATTTAACATATTTACCATGAAAATATAGTAATACCTGGAAACATAATATCTTTGTAACAAATCTTCAGACAATAAGAACAGAATATTTTATTAGATCCACATGAATAATATACTGAAATATTATTTTACAGCAAACTCCCTTTTGTATGGTCTCATCGCGTCAAATAAACTCTACAAATCTCCACTGGAATTTGTCATACATTCATATTCTCAATCATCACCAGAAAAAAAAATATTTTCTTTTCAAATTTCATGCCCAAGTTATTATTTTTATAGTTTTTGTAGAAATTTCTATACGTATTTTTTCAAGATGGCAGCAACTTATTGACGTCTATCCATTCATTTGGCTTATTTGTGTTAATATCAACTGTTTAGATAGCATTCATTAATTGTAGTTCAATTTATTAATTTCCCCCACATATTATATATTACCGTCTTTGTTTTCCATAGACAATAATGCTATGAAAATCTTAAAATACGAATAATTCACATTCTAATTAATTATTCAAAACTCCGTAAAAATTTTATTTCTAGATACAATATATTTATACATACAACTTTATAGCGTTAGAAACATGCGTTCTAGATTTATCGTGTTCATACCACACATACTAACACACAAACACAGACGGGCATATTTTCGAACGTGCTCGAAACGAGTTGAAGAGATTTTAAAACGTGCTTATACCATCAAAAATTCGAATTCGAAAATTTTTGAGAAAACAATACTTTCACCATACAATAGTCTGAGAAAGTAAATAAAAAAAACATGATAATATAAACAGTTGATGAAAAATATTCACCGATTTTAAGGAATGAAAAATACTTCCTTGATAGCATAAATAAGACTGAAGTTGAGAAACCTTTGTTAAAAGGGTTTTTATTACAATAAAATGCATCAAAATAGAGGGAATTAATTCGTGGAAATATGTGTTATTTCCTTTGCTAATTTAAAAAAAAAATTAAAACCTAGCAACCCTAAATGAAAATCCCAGAGATGTTTAAAAAATTGTATTTCATATTTCAAATACGTAGCAAAAATGTTTTCAAACATTTGATACTACCACTCAAACTTCACCACATCAGAAAAACTCTTGAAATACAATTTATCATCTACTACAAATCCCAGAGGAAATATTTATCTCTCAAATTACTTTGTTTGAGTGGCAGCAGCCATTCACTCCAATTTTCTCATACGACACCACGGAGCGATCGTCAAATTCAAAAACCGTTTGATAATTTTATTCCGAGAAAAGTACAAAAGTTTCTATGAATAAATCATCCCATAACTGCGCATAATGATGTACGGTGATATTTTTCACTCCGTTCTTTTTCTATCACAAACTGTCACCATATTCACTGCAGCGTATTATTAATGACGGCTCGCGCCCTTCGAGGTTATTCGATCACACAAAAAACAGAATCGTGATTCGTTTTGCGCCATTTTCTTTGTCACATTTCACGAGAGCACTACAAAATGTGCATTGTTTGAAGAAGTACTTGAATATTGTTTTGAAAATTAATTCCTCAAATGTGTTTTTACGGTGATGATAAAGTGTATCATATTTGTTATATTATTTTCTGGCATTGTTAGATCAACTAGTGAGACTCGCAGGCATTCTGTCCTAAAAGTAATTAAAAAACTCGGTTTAATTCATTTATACGTTCCATATAATCGTTACAAAAGAATCAGAGGTTTTGTGCTCAGGAAGCTGTAAGATAGCGATCGCTCCTTTTCGATCCGATTACTATTACTTTCCTTATATACATAATGCATAAGGAAAGTATTGTGACGGGGTCGAAAATTCGAATTCGAGTTTTCGACGGGAGAGCACGTTTCAAGCATGCCTGATCACGAATCAAACATTTTTGAAGTGATGTCTGTGTGTGTGTGTGTGTCAGTGAGTCTGTGGAGACGATAACTGACGAACGAATCGACCGATTCGAACCAAATTTGGTACAAAAATCAAAATCCGTAAACACTGGAAGCCTATTGTTTTTATACGCAATCGAATGTTCAGAACCCCCCTAAATTTTCGAATGAAATTTTGAAAAAATCGTCAAAAAATCAAAACCACTAATAAAGTTACGCAAATAGACATTTCCTATGTAATTTTTCATTAGAAAACGATTGGCATAAATTTTAGAACGCTAACATGAACCGTTCTCGAGATATAGCACATTTTTCAAAAAAATTATCAAAAAGTCATATAAAATAAAAAAAAAAATTCCTATTGAGAAACATGTTCACTTTTCATATGTAATACCACACGATAAATTGGGTGACATCATTCTCGTGGATCTAGCTCGTTCCTTTCATGAAAAAAGATACTTTGAGTAATACTTTTATATTTGAATGCCAATAGCCATTTTTCTGCTGTAAGAATAACTTATTTCTCCGGCCATAACGCTTGGCGAGATTTTGGCGACAAATTTGGCGGAATGTCGCCAACTTGGCGACTTTTTGAAATGTTGCCAAATTAACGAAAATCTCGCCAAATGGATACAAATGACGCTAAATCAATGAAAATGACGACTAATTGTCGAAAATTCAATATTTTAGAAAGAATATTAGTATCCACTATAAGAAGAACCTATTTTTGTTACTGTAAAAGTAGTAAATTCATTACATTATATAAGGAAAGTCATGTGTTGCCCACATCAGATTTTTTTTATTTCAATCTTCTGTTTTTAAAATAAAAAATATATTATAAAAAACTTTTTAAGTTACACTGTTTAAGTAAAATACACTTAAAAGTAAAAAATAACTTTTAGCAATCACAACATTCTTGGCCACATGCGACTAAAAATAAAACCGTGGGCGCCAATAATTACATTAATGGTATTTAGACATTAACAGAATTTTAAGGAAAAAATAAATTGATAACACAGAAACGACATATATAAGAATGATTACATTCAATTCATTTAAATTTTTTATTGACAATTTTGATTGAACAATCCGTCATTCTTATATTAGAGCATATAATTTCTGTGTTATCACTTCTATTGTTCCTTAAAATTATGTTAATGACCAAATACAATAATGTTATGTTCAAACACATATTTTATTTCCAAATATAACTATTTTATGTTTGATACATTATATTGTATATATGCAGATTTTCTTCTTTAATGAAGTAGTGTCTGCTGTCCTGTAATACGTTTTTAACACTTTCCAACATAGTTGAAAAGTGTTTATGACTTTGGTCATTCTGTCTGTCTGTCTGTTCGCACGATAACTCCCATAAAAATAACTTTATCAAAATGAAATTTTAGTATGTTGTTGAGACGGTCTGTGGGACATATAGGAATAAAAATGAATAATATCACCTAATTAGTTTCGGATTTAACTCGGGTTGAAAAAATTAAATACATTGAACCATATATGGGACTTAATTTTTCAAATATTTTTTAAACAAAGTTGAAATTCACAAATTGCTTAGAAAATTTTAGGAAATATTCAAATTATAACATAAAATGTGTAAAAAAATTTCAGAAAAATAGGTTCGGTAGCTGTTTCAATACAAAATTGAAATAATAATTGCACTCATGATATAGAGAGATGACATGACTAATTGCAAAATGAAATATGGCATCAATTTTTTTCGTTTGTAAAGATCGTGATATTTAAGGATCTTTTAAATTTATATTTAGTGTTGGATCTGACATAAAATCGCTTTATTTTTTCGTATTATCCGTGTATCTAAATTCTGTTCTAACGCAATTACAATATTTTTTATTTTAAATGATCATTAAACTTTGATTATTTCTACAACAAAGTCTAATTTTACAGTACGCAGAATGTAAACAAATCAAGCGATTGTTTACATTCCGCACATTCCTCGTCTTTCTATATCCGCCAGTATTGTGGCGTATTTGTGGACGATATTTCAGGATCAAAGCATACTACAAAACCAATACCATTAGCAAGTATAAATTACCTGCATTTCTCACTAAGTTAATTTCGAGTTTTGCGAAATATCGCCAACGTGGCGGTATTTCGCCTCAGATTGAGAAAATATCGCCAAAATTACAAAAAATGGCTCTAAATTGACAAAAATGGCACTAATTGATGAATTAGTCATTTAAATATTTTTATATGGATTAAATATTTATATTTTTATATGCATATATTAAATATTTTTTATATGCATATTTTTATATATATGCTTACTGCGAATGTTATCAATATTGATAATTGCCAAATTAAAGTCTAGCGAAGTATAAGTTATTTTTTTTTTCTTTTTGCTGTCGATGTTGAGAAATCAATATCTAAAAGCTTTTGAGATTACATTTAGGAAATTTGAAGTAAATTCAAGTCGTTGTGGTACATGTAACTCACTAAAATTACAAAAATAGCATTTTCATTAAATCAAGTAAACAAAATTATTTTATAACTCTAATAAAATATGAATTCTAAAATGCTTCAATAAAATCTATAACTATAAAAAGCAAAATAATTCTAAAACTATGAAAAACAAAATAATTATAAACTTATAAAAACAAAATAATTCTAAAACTATAAAAAACATTGTTATTTTATGCATAGAATATTCTAAATGAAGCTATCGGTAAAAAAAAATATTCACTCTGCATAGAAAATTCGACGACGCTGTTGGTAAAAAATAACACAATATTGCCACTTAGTAAAAAACAAATATTAAAATTTTGCTATCACTACAAAAATGCATGTCAATATATGGTAGTAATATATGACAGACGATAAAAAAATCTCAAGGAAAGAAATGGGATTTCAATTCTTTCAATATTGGCTGCAGATTTTAAAAGTTTGATTTTTTTATTTTGTTCATTTATAAAGCATCCATAATTTTATAAATAGAGGCACAATCAACGATCGGGTAACGTTATCGGATTTTGAGTTTCTTTTATTGTAGAAAGGTTTAAAAAACAATTAGGTCCCATTAGTTTGGAAACTCAAAAGACGATTGTGCTCCATTTGTTTAGAGGTTCATATAACGATTGGGTTACGCTCTAAGTAAGGAAATAGTCAGAAGGACACGAAAATAGATAGAAAGGCAGACAGACACCTAAATTTTAAGTGGGACCCTACTAAGACTACCCATCAAAATGTGAAATTCGGTGCAACCGTTTTCTCGTGATGATGATACAAACTGACAAACGGATTTTGAGTTTGATTTGTACAGATCAGAGATTTTCTCGCTATTAACCAGTGGTAAGCGAGATGACTGGTGGTATGTGGTGGTATTTGGGAAACTTGCTGATAATCTTTACTATAAATAATCAGCTAGTTTTCTTAATGCGAATGCAGTTATTTATATTGAATGTTGATGTTTTATAATAAAAACAAATACGGGGTACTTTTGCATATTAGATGTTGATGAGCTATAAGAAAAACTAATTCGGGGGTACTTTTGCTGCATGGGTGCAGGATTCTTAAGTCAATTAATTCCATCATGAATTGACATTGTCATTATTTTGAATGTCAAATTGCAGGGCACCCGCTGGCTTTTCCTCTCAGATGTTTGGTTTTCATGGATTTTTCATGCATTTTATACGCAAATCGTAATAGGAAGTCATCCATGAAAAATAACACATCCTTATAAAATATAACCATATGACACTTCTATTAAATATTTCTTTTGTCACAATGAAATAGAGAGAGAGAGATGAAAAACCGCAAATATCAGCTGGGACAAAATTTACTGACAAAATACGTTCATAAAATGCGAAATTAGCATTAAAGAGGAACAGAAGTAAAATAAATGATATGCTTACTATTTTATAAACTTGCCGTTACTTTTACTTATGCTTGTCTCTCTTTGGTGCTGATGTACGAGTATATCTTGTCCTTCTGGTGCTCTAAATTTATCCCGTGACATTGATGATACAAAATGACCTACTCTGATGTTTTTAACTACTACGCCTCCCATATGATCTCTTAATGAATATTAAATAAATTATTAATGAGGAAATATGACCTTTGAGGTTGCTAACACCGGATTAAGGATATCAGAAGTGGCATTTGGGTGTGGTACCAACAATGTTTTTATTGCCATTTTGTTGACCGTTGATCAATGGTTCGTCTGTTGTGGTTTATTAGCGTACGAGTTTTTATGGCGCAAGTATCAGATGATTGCTGATTTAAATTAACTTCGACGTTACACATGTTGATTACTCCGCAACTAATAAAAAGAAAACGTGAAATGGAATCGTGTAAGCAGAAAATATGTTTATAGATAATAACTACCATTTTTGCTTCATCGTAGTACATTGTTTTCGCAATGTGTGCAAATGACAAAAAAAAAAAAAAAACTATTGAAAACTAAAAAAATCTGATGCGGGCAACACATGACTTTCCTTATATAATGCAATGAATTTACTACTTTTACAATAAAAAATAGGTTTTTCTTATAGTAGATATTTATATTCTTTCCAAGATATTGAATTTTCGTCAATTAGTCGTCATTTTCTTTAATTTAGTGTCATTTTTATCCATTTGGCGAGAATTTCGTTAATTTCACAACATTAAAAAAGTCGCCAAGTTGGCGACATTCCGCCAAATTCGGCGCCAAAATCTCGCCAAGCGTTATGGACGGAGAAATAAGTTATTTTTATAGCAGATAAATAACTATTGGCGTTAAAATACAAAAGTATTACTCAAAGTACCTTTTCTCATGAATGGAACGAGCTAAATCCACGAGAATGATGTCACCCAATTTATCGCATGATATTATATATGAAAAGTGAACATATTTCTCAACAGTTAATGTATTTTTTTAATTTATCGGATTTTTTGATAAATTTATTTTAAAAATGTGAAATATCTCGAGAACGGTTCATGCTAGCGTTCTAAAGTTTAAGTTTATGTCAATCGTTTTCTAAGGAAAAATTACATAAGAAATGGCTATTTGCGTAATTTTATTAAAGGTTTTGATTTTTTGATGATTTTTTCAAAATTTCAACTCGAAAATTTAGGGGGGTTCTGAAGATTCGATTACGTTTAAAAACAATAGGCTTCCAGTATTCACGGATTGTGATTTTTGTACCAAATTTCATTCGAATCGCTCTATTTGTTCGTGAGATATCGTCTCCACACACACACATACTTACACACACACACACACACACACACATCACCTCAAAAATGTTTGATCCGTGATCAGGGATGCTTGAAACATGCTCTTCCGTAGAAAACTCGAATTCGAATTTTCGACCCCGTCACAATACTTTCCTTATACATTATGTATATAAGGAAAGTAAAATATATATATTAGAAAATAGTTTATAAAGATTGAGGAAAGGCATAGATTGGTTTTAAAAGCAATATTGAGCCTTCGTCAGGATAAATAAATTAAATAGAACACCCGTACCAACAAATTCACGATCGTATATCTGTATTTTTGCCTGCCGTCATCAAAGGAGAAAAAAAATGCAAGACTGCAAATTCTATGACATTAAAAATAAAGCATTAAAATAATAAAAAATAACTTATTAAATGTTATGTGCTGATACTTAACGTATTAATACAGTAATTTTAATTTATTACAAGGAAATTTTGTGCGAAAAAACTTACATTATAAAACAAAGTCTGAATGTATATTTGTCTATTCCTATACGGATACATAGTTTTTGACAGATTGTTTTTCAAATTTGGTATGAATTCACCACGGGTAACCATGTATGGAGATTATTGGAACAGGGGTTGTCAAGATATTAATCAAAAACGCTAAATTTTGCCTTCCATAAAAATAGCATTATGAAGACGATTATTTTCCGGAATTTTATTTAAAGAAAGTAAAATGTGTTTATTTAGCAGACGATTTCTATTTAATTTATCCGGTTTAATTAATAACGAAGTTTACAGAAAAATAAATTTTATAAATAAACATCATTATATTTTCGATTGGGTTGTATCCGTTACAGCCATGGGATATAAGAATAGTATGGGAATAGCCATATTTTCAATTTTTGAAGTCACCTATTTAAAATTTTCACATTCATACTTTTTCTATTATGTTTAACTGATTGCAGACATAATAGAAGGAAGATAAAAATTGTGCCACCTTTATCTTCTACCATTTTACTGTTTTGATTTTAGCATATGTTAAACACACTGCAAGATCTGCCCGTGAAGATATTTTCGAAAAGAACCGAGATTGTTATGCTTCTTTTTAGGAGAATTTCTCCAAAAGTAGCTGCCGCCGCCGCGGTCTGATACATTTCGCGTTCCTCGAGATTTTCTGTCTCGTACCTCAATTATAGCATATAAACATATATAATGTAGTACAATTGTAGAGAAATGTTAGAGTAACATGCTGAAATAAATCGTTTTTCGATTTAAACTTTAGTTTGAGAAATATTTACTGTCAAAATCGAAGACAGAATAGTTTAGCTGAGAGTTCGCGTCCTGGAGAGACTAATGTTGCGAAGGTGTAATAATTTCTCACTGGCATCCCCCGTCTTGTCTCTCGTTTTGATCGCATTCCGTCACTCTATGGTTACTAGAATTTCGAGTCATAAGAAGGGTTGCTAAATTTGTCGATTTATGGCCAATTGGGCGACTTCCGGAATGTTCCAGAAACTTGAACTCGTTCTTTTATCCTGCTTATACATCCACGGTTTTTGAGGATACATTTCATAACAAACTGGTGTCAGAAGTGGGATTTTTAGAAACTTGACAAGCGTATATGCCAGTGACTAGAAAATCGATGGGAGAATAGATGAAAGAAATGATGGCTTTGTTTAAAACTATGAAAAATGAGATGAAAGTCGGACAAGACGAGATGAAAGCCGCACAAGACGAGATGAGAGGTGTACAAGACGAGATGATGACTTTGATGAAAGTCGGACAAGGACAAGACGAAATGATGGCTTTAATGAAAGGCGAAATGATGGCTTTGATAAAAGTCGGACGAGACGCGATGAAAACCTAATAAGACGAGATGAATATAGGACAAAACAAGATGAAAGCCAGACAAGACGAGATGAAAGCCAGACAAGATGAGATGAAAGCCGGATAAGACGAGATGAAAGAGGCTTTGGAAGTCGAACAAGACGAGATGAAAGAGATACATGACTGTTCCACTGAAGCACACTTTAACTTTAGTAAGACTCTGAAAGGAATGCGGCGCTCGGAAGAGACCGAAAAAGAAAACACTTGGGACTCTCCAGTGTTATAATGTCGGAACTCTTTTCGAAAGAATTGCATTCGACATTTTGGAGTCACTACCACGAACTGCAGACAATAACAAGTACAATCTCATAGTGATAGACTACTTCACAAAGTGGCCAGAGGCTTACGCAATCCCTGACCAACAGTCTACAACTATCAGTGAAGTTCTAACTCGGAACTGGATATAATCATTACGGGGTTCCCTCTCTCATCTTTTCTGACCAGGGAACGAATTTTAGCTCTGGCATATTCACGGGAATGTGCAAATTACTCGCTATGGACAAAACTCAAACTACTCCTCTTCATCCACAACCGGATAACAAAGTAGAGAGATTTAACAGAACGGTACTTAATCATATTTCTATATTCGTATCCAGGAACCAGCAAGACTAGGATCGTCACCTACCCTGCCCTACAGAAGTGCTATCCACGAACTGACCGGTCATTCTCCATCGAATATGCTCTTTGGCCGGGACCTACGACTGCCATGTGACCTAATGTTTGGAAGACCATGTGGTGCTCCTTCATCGTCTGATGAATTTTTGCAAGATCTGAAGGCACGGTTGGAGGAGGTTCGTCATTTCACTCTTCAGAGGATCAACATTGCTACCGATCGAATGAAGACCCGGTATTATGCTAAAGCTAATGCAGTACAATTCCAGGAAGGTGGCAAAGTGTGACTGTTCAACCTCGGCGACGACCAGGATTTTCGCTAAAACTACGACAAAACGGGAAAGGACCCTGCGTTATTATGAAAATAATAAACAGTATCGTTTATCAAATCCAGAAATCGTCTTAAACCAAACCAAAAGTCGTCCATATAGACAGATTGGCCCCATTTTTAGACTACAGTAGATTGATACAGCCCAGGATGTGCAGTCTTAAGGAGGGGCCAGTGTTGCGAATTTGAAATAATCTCTCACTAGCATCTCCCATCTTGTCTTTCGTTTCGATCACAGACTCAGAGGTGCCATCGGTTTGTTTCCTCCAGAAGACAGCGGTACGAAAATTCTTTAGAAGAAAGGTTGCCAGATTTGGTGATTTATCGCCAATTTGGCGACTTCAGGAATGTTCAAGATACTTCACAAAATAACGATTAGTCTAGGAGATATTAGGTAATTCTGGAAATTTCTATAGAGACTATAAAAAGGACTTGTCACTCTGTTGGAGTTCAATTGGGGAGTTGATGAATGGATATGACACGAGCTGTATTGGACTGTGATTTTTGTTAATGTTTCGGGAATAGTAGCAGCTGTTTTGTGAACATACTTTCGTCAACGTCTGTGAATAATATCAGTTATTCTTAGAAATTAGTGGAGCATTTAAGTGCTATTTGATTGAACACTGCTCCTTTTGTGCTTATGAATAAACGTGAGTTATCCAAAAACTTGAACTCGTTCTTGTATCCTGCTTTATACATCCATGATGCTTAAGGATACGTTTCGTAACACTAACAAGACCACGCATTTTTTGCAGGCATGTACCCACATACTTGAACTATTGCAGAACGGAGTCCATTTTTAACATTTTACAACAAAGTTGAAAAGTGTTTATGACTCTGTTCATTCTGTCTGTCTGTCTGTCCGTTAGCACGATAACTGCCGTAAAAATGACTTAATCAAAATGAAATTTTAGTATGTTGTTCAGACGGTCTGTAGGATCTATGGAAATATAAATGAATAATATCACCCAATTAGTTTTGAATTGAACCCGGGTTGAAAAAATGAAATACATTGGGCCCTATGGGACCTAATTTTTCAAACATTTTTAAGCGGATTTAAAATTCACAAATTGCTTCGAAAATTTTAGGTAATATTCAAATTGTTCCTTAAAATATATAAAAAAAATTCAGCGAAATATATTCAGTAGTTTTTTAAATAAAAATTAAAATAATAATAACACCTCTTATATGAAGCGATCACGTGACCATGATATGAAACGATCACGTGACCCACTTCAAAATGATATATGGCATCCATCTTGTCTCAAAATCGTGATTTTTAAAGTTCTTTTTAATTCATACTGAGTGTTGTATCCGTCATAAAACTACTTTATTTTTGCTTAAATTCTGTGCATCTACATACTAAATCAACTCAATTACAATATATTTGAGTTTAAATTCTCATCCAAATTTGATTATTTCTACAACGAAGCCTATTTTTTACCTATGTAAAATGTAAACAGCGAAATGTAGAATGAGTTGTATTAGAATTGCTGTATTTCTTTAACACAAAATCATTTAGTCCATGGAGTCTGCATAGCTGATATGAATGAAGTATTCACTGATTTTACAAAGAGATGAAAGATATTTTTCGATGACGTTTTAAGCATTGAGTTTAATTACTTGTAGCTCCATGGTCTTAATTTTTAAATAAAATAAATTATTATAGTACTGTGATGAATTACATGAATGGGAAATTATTTATGAATGAAATGTTGCTTTTATAGAGAGAGCCAGGCGTGTTATTTTTTCTATGACGTCATTTAAATGAATTTCAGTTGTTTTCGATGAAGTTTTCAAATATAATAAATTATCGTAGTATTATGATAATTCTAAAATTATTACTGAGGAATGTATCACATTTTAGAGATGTTTAAACAAGGCAATTTATATTTCAATTTGAATGAAGTTAATATTTTTCGATGAAGATTTAAGTTTTCAAATATAATAAATTAATGTAGTATTGTGATAAGTTTTAAAATATTACCGAGGAATGTATTGCATTTTAGAGATGTTTAAATAAAATTGCACTGAAGTTGGAAAGTGTTTCAAAATCAGTGCTTTAATCATGATTGATCTTTCTTGTTATAATTTCGATATAGTTTATGAGTTATCCTACTTCTTATGCACTTCTGAAGTGAAAAAATTTCTCCTCTGAGCGCGTCTCTCGACCTTCTCTGTCTCGTACCTCAAAAACTATAGCATACCAAAATATGGAGTGTGGTACATTTGTAGGTAAATATGAAATTCGATATATTTGTGGAAAACTACGCTGAAATAAACCGTTTTGCAATTTACACTTTAGTTTGGCTTGAAACAAAGTGAGCGCCAACGAGAAGACAAAGAGTTGTTACGGGGGGTGGCGAAGAGCAGCGAGCAGGGGACGGACCCCTAGTCATTTCTTAAAATGTTTTAAAAATAAAGTATTATTTGCGCATATTTTCGATTGCAAGCAACGGTGGGTATATCTGCTAGTTGTACATAAAGAAGAAATATGAATTTGAATCTAATGAAAGTCGTTCTGCCTACAGAGGAATGTTAATTTTCCTTTATCGGGAGATATAAAGGAAATGGTAAAATGTGAGGAAAATATTTTAACAGTGCATCACTTAAAATTCTACGTGAATTATCAACTTATTTCACTGCTATTTATCTTTAATTAAAATCATTTTCTTGTCAGATTCTAGAAATCTGTTATAATAATACACTGCCTATCAAACAAGATCTTTATGACTTCCATGAATAAGAATAAAAACGTTTCCAATTTAACTAAATTCCACTTTTATCTAACATTGTAGTTACACGTTTATCTGTGCCCACTTTTATCTGACTTTTAACATTTTAGTTCATACAAGAGATATAAAAAAAAAGCAAATTCCAACGAAAACGGCAGATGTTCATAAAAATTCCAAATGCGTAAGGATTATGGTCTATTTCATTCAGAAGCGAAAATGTTCAATCAGAAAAACGAGTGGGCAGTTTGTAGAACGTTTAGATCAACAGCTAAAGGAAGAGGTAATATTTCTATCTATGAAAAAACATTTTGCTCAACTTAGAAGGCTTCCTCAACGATAATCATAAATTTCAGCTGAAAATATCCTGATATTCTCCCGATAAGGAATTAAGGTGCATTACTAAGCAATGGAACGTAGGAGAATTATGATATTCGGATTATGACATCAAAGCTTATAAAACAGCCATTTTTTTCATACCAAGATTTGCAATGATTTTGGAAATTTGTAAGCACTATTTTATGACGGTTGTACTGGAATGTGTTGAAGAAGAACGTATGAAACCAGGTGTTGTGCAGCGATATCGCATTACGAAACATCAAGATGCACAACTAACATGGCACAATCTTTAATGACTACTTTTTAACTGAGTTGCAACGTTTCTGAGCAAGATGAAATATTCATACCAAAATGAAGATTGTAATTCGCTTTCTGAGATTCGTTCTTCGATAGGAAATCATGTTGTGGCAGCTCATCTGAGTGACCAAAGATATAGCAAAGTGAGGCATTATAACCTCAATCAAATGTTTTCAACGTGATACGGAATATGTGCAGAACGTGAAACGGATCAATCAACTTTTGACATGAACTGGTGAAACATCAAATCGCTGGAGACAGAAAGTACATAAAAAAATGCATACTTTTCGTATCTATGAAAAAATCGTATGAAATGTCTTCGTCTTTACAGACCCTCCAGAAGCCCCGTTGAATTAAAGGACTGAAACTTTCCACACATATACTATTAAATACGGAAATAAACTTTATAGTGTCAGATTTTTAATTTTCCCTCCGGGAGAGAAGAAAATAGGGGTTTTAAACGTCTAGATTATCCAGAAGAGCTGCCGGAGACTTAAGAGACATTGCACACATATAATATTAAACACGAAAAAGAACCTTATGGTGTCAGACGAGACGGGAGAGCATGTTTCAAGCATCCCTGATCCCGATTCAAACATTTTTGAAGTGATGTCTGTGTGTGTGTGAAAGTATGTGTGTGTGTGTGTAAGTATGTCTGTGTGTGTGTGTGTGTGTGTAAGTATGTGTGTGTTTGTGTGTGTAAATATGTGTGTATGTGTGTGTCAGTGAGACTGTAAAGACGATAACTGACGAACGAAAGGACCCATTCGAACGAAATTTGGTACAAAAATCACAATCCGTAAACACTGGAAGTCCATTGTTTTTATACGCAATCGCATGTTCAGAACACCCCTAAATTTTCAAGTGAAATTTTGAAAAAATCGTCAAAAAATCAAAACCGCTAATAAAGTTACACAAATAGATATTTCTTATATAATTTTTCATTAAAAATCGATTGACATAAATTTTATAACGCTAACATGAACCGTTCTCGAGATATTGCACATTTTTCAAAAAAATTATCAAAAAGTCATATAAAATAAAAAAAAATATTTCCTGTTAAGAAATATGTTCACTTTTCAAATGTACTACTATGCGATAAATTGGGTAACATCATTCTCGTGGATCTAGCTCGTTCCATTCATGAAAAAAGATACTTTGAGTAATACTTTTATATTTGTATGTTAATAGTCATTTATCTGCTGTAAAAATAACTTATTTCTTCGTCCATAAGGCTTGGCGAGATTTTGGCGACGAATTTGGTGGAATGTCGCCAACTTGGCGACTTTTTTTAAATGTTGCTAAATTAACGAAAAACTCGCTAAATGGATAAAAATGACGCTAAATCAATGACGACTCATTGATGATGACGACATGGAAAATGACGACTCATTGACGAAAATTCAATATCTTGGAAAGAATATAAATAACTACTATAAAAATAATCTATTTTTTTTATTGTAAAAGTAGTAAATTCATTGCATTATATAAGGAAAGTCATATGCTGCCCACATCAGATTTTTTTTCGCTTAAGGACGAAGTAAATAGGGTTTTAAAAGTCTAGATTGTCCAGAAGAGCTCCCAGAGGCTTTGCACACATATTATATTAAATACGGAAAAAAACCTTTGGTGTCAGATTTTTATTTTTTCCTCCAGAAGCGAAGAAAATAGGGATTTTTTTAAAGTCTAGATTCTCCAGAAAAGCTCATGTAGAGTTAAGAGACTTTGCATACATATAAGATTAAATACGGAAAATAACTTTATTGCCAGATTTTTATTTTTAACTTCGAGAGCGAAGAAAATAGGTGTTCGACGATAGCTCAGTAATGGACTGTATGCATTAACTTTCTAATATGATTTATTAGAGTATATACAGACTATATACACTATTTACAACTTATTTACAATTGATGCAAATAATTAAAGATATCTGAGGTCCCATTATATTATCCAGGCTTCAGTGCTGGATGGTATGACCTCTATCAATATCAAAAATATAACTGATTAATTCTTGGCGCGGTAGGCGCAAAACAAACCCGCCAAGAGAGAGATCGACGCCAAGGCCGATTTGCGCGCGGACAATATGTGTTTTTAACCCTCTCATGCATGAATTATAATTCAAATGCCAAAAAATGTTTGCGGGTGATAATTAACCTTAAAATAAAACTAAATAAAGAAAATTAACTTTATCTAAAAAAATTATAAACTATTAATGATTCATAGAAACTACCTCAAATGAGGCTTCCATGCCAGAAAGGTTGCTTTTGCAACGAGAAAGTCCTGAAAAACTTTATATAGGAACAATAAAATTTATATATTTTTCTTTATAAACAAGTAACAGAAATGGTTTCTTTTATGTAACATATGATAAAGTAAGACATTTTTTCAAATAAAATGTAATTTTAATGGAAGTCTTCAAAACATTCAGGGCACAAGTTAACTTGGCAGCGACCACAAATGTAATGTTCTTTGCTTTTGCATTTCTCATTTTTGCATCTTAAACTTTCCATCAGGATTTTTAGGACAATAATTACCATTATCATATCGAAACTCTTTTGATATTGAGTTTTTCTTTTTCTTAAGTCTGCATTCGGCCTTACGAGGACTGCTAGAGGATTACCAACTCCATTTTTTTTTTCATTCATCAATGCACTTCCTGCATGGATCATGATCGAGGCAAAGCTGCTTTTAAATTCTAAAACATCGATTACTTTTCTTAAATCCTTTCGCTAGAGAAGGCACACATTGACCATAGAAACATCAACGAGTTGATAAAAAATGCACATGTACCAGCGCTTATGATTTTGTGACTGACTACATAACCTTACTAGTCGGTCCATCAAGTCTACATACCCATTTGAATAAAAGTTTGATTGCGTAAGGCCTATTTATTTCCATCATTAATTTAGAGGAATAACGACAGCGGTTGGCTTTATCCATTGATTTTTTTTCTGGCAAACGGTTATAAAACATATACAACAGATCAACCCCAACGATGTCACTGTCAAATTTTCCTCTGATGTTGTTACAGAAACTGAGCCCCTTCCTTCTTTCGTCAGATATTTTCCACTTTTTAATTTCATCTCAGCATTTTTTACTCTATTTGAGCAAATAGTACCTATCAAATATATCCCTTGGTCTTTCAACAAAGGAATATACAATAAGAGGAATAGACGTATTCAAACTGTCATAGTGCAGTTTATAATTCCCATTATGTATATCACATCACAACTGTAGAACTACATCACCAGCTGCTTTGTTGATGGTGGCAGCCTGCCCCGTTATACTCCCTCTGAAATATTTCAAATCAATCAATATTGTCAGAAACGCCTGCGCAATCCTAATTTTTGAAGGCTTTAGATTTAATGTATTATTTAATAATCATCACATCAATGAACTGTGATTCTTTTGGATTTCAAGCTGCATGAAAATTTTTGTGGAGCATATCAAGCAAAAGTCTTAACTTTATCAAACAATCTCTATTATCAGCAGAAACATGCATATATTGCCATTAAAGTGAATGTTGTTATCATTAAATTGACTGAAGTTTAAATCTGCTGACAGACATACAGCCAGCTATAATACTTAGGCGTAAACCGCCAGTTAAGGGCCAATATTGGCGAAGTCTGGCAGAGCGCACGTACATCATCACTACATTCATTCCCAGAAACACTTTCTGTTCAAGAACTAAAAAATGAAGGATTTTACTTACTTGTTTATAGGTATACATGCTAGTGTGAAAACACATATCCTATAAGTGACTTTCTGGAATTAGTCTAAAAATAATCAATCGGAATTTCGGCACAAAATACTGATTCTATTTCAGGTTGAAAAATTGGGGGAATCTTTAGAAAAGTCAATATCTTTGTTAACTCGCCAACGTTTTTCCATGAATTCACCTTAACTTTAGTTTCTACATTATTTGATTCTGTCACATCTCTTGACGTAGAAGCTCCAATGTGTACTTCTACTTAATCTTTGATTTCATCATTTGTGGATCGACTGGGGATACATTTTTTTTTCGATACCGGTAACTAATTTGGATAAAAATCACTAACATCATCACACGTTATCATCAGAGCCAAAGACTCTACCGTGCTGAAAACACCGGTTCTCGTTAGATCACCGAAGTTAAGCAGCATCGGGCGCGGTTAGTACTTGGGTGGGTGACCACCTGGGAAAACTGCGTGCTGTTGGCACATTTCGGACGCGGTAGCCCGGTGGTTTGCGCGCTGGATTTGCACGCAGCCACAACTGCCGCCATGTTCATGCGGAGCACGATCACGTTAAACATGTGGGTCCGTAAGTCCTTCCGAGAGGTTGGTGGTAGGGGAAGGAAGGTACGGTCCCTGTGGATGCCTCCACCACTGGGTTCTGGTCTAAATTGGGTGGCACTTCCCGGCCGTCCAAATAGTTACCTTACACCTTTCTGGTAAGTCGGACGGTCTGGGTTTCAACAACAACAACACATTATCATCACCAGCCACTCATCTTTCTGTTCATACCCTACGGTGAGTCGGGTGTACTGGATCTTTCATACGTTGTTATCAGAATGAGAAGATTCATAAGCAGCGAAATATCATTTTGTGTTTTATATATATATATATATACCATTATTTATATCATATTCCACAAAATATTTATCATATTTAACAAAATATTTTATATGTGATATCAATATGAAATATATTTAGAAGAAACTGTAAAACAGTTTAAGAAAAGTTTTTACTAATGAAAGGTTCTTTAAGAAATAAAACAAGACTTCCTTCGACAAACACACTTTCTAACTGAAATGTAATTTTATTTAAACATCACTAATATACGATACATTCTGCGCTGATATATTTCAAATTATCATAGTGCTACAGTAATACATTATATTTGAAAACTTAAAACTTCATCGAAAACAATGAACTTATTTAAATGACGTTATCGAAATATAAATTGTCTGACTCTCTATGTAGACGCAATGAATATTTCATTCATATCATTTACATTCCAGACTTCAGAAATAAATAATTTTGCGTGAAAAAAATCAGCAATTCTTCAGCACAACTCATCTCACAACCACTCGATTTGTTTATATTCTGTTATCATTAAAATTAGGCTTCGTTGTATAAATATTCAAAGTTTGATGATCATTTAAACTAAAAAATGTTGTGATTCCATTGGTACAGAATATACATAGATGCACAGAAAATACGCAAAAATAAAGCGGTCTTAAGATGGATGCAACACTAAATATAAATTTAAAAGAACTTTAAAAATCACGATTTTTAATACTGAGAAAAAAAGATGGAGGCCAGATTTTATTTTGAAGTGGGTCACGCGATCTCTTCAAATAATATATGTGTATAATAAATCTACCGAACATATTTTGCCGAAATTTTTTAATATGTTTTATGGTATAATTTGAATATTTCCTAAAATTTTCAAAGCAATTTGTGAATCTTCGTTTAAAAAATGTTTGAAAAATTACGTATTATAGGTTTTAATGTATTTTACGTTTTTAACCCGGGACAAAAAGAATGAACAAAGTCATAAACATTTTTCAACTATGTCGTAAAATATTGAAAAGCATCCAAAAAATTTAAATAACTTAAAATGCTAATTATCAAAAAAATTGGATTTTTTGGCTGATACACTCAATACTTTTACTTATTGAAAAATAAAAGAAGCTACCTTGTAATATTTTTAAAACTTAACATTATAATGTTATGAACCTCATATGAGGTTTCCATGCATGTACATGATTATGCTACCGTAAATACATGGAAGCCTCGTATGAGGTTTGCAACAATTTCGTTTGTAATTTAACAAATAAAATGTTTACACAATTTTGTTTTCACTCGTTATAATCATAAGGGTATAGGACAAATGGAAATGTTTTTATTTACTGAATTGCTGCTGCTGTAGAGTGGAAAATATTTTCTGAAACTTGTTTTCTCATGTTTAAAGCACTAGCACAGAATCTACACTAAAGACTAAACATTATTTGTAATAAAAGTCTTAGGCCGTTTTGGAACTTTATTTAAGGCTTGCATGCAATTTAATAAGCAAATATATTTCAATAATTATTTTAAAAATATTGTTTTCTTACAACTTCACATGATGATATCATGCATGAAAGGATTTAAAGTCTAGATTCTCAAGAAGAGCTTTCAGAGACTTAGAGGCTGTGTACACATATAATATTAAACACGGAAAATAACCTTATGATGTCAGATTTTTATAGTTCCCAACGGGAGCGAAGAAAATACGGTTTTTTATAGTCTAGATTCTCCAGAAGAGCTCCCGAAGACTTAAGAGACTTTGTACACACATAATATTAAACAAGGGAAAAAAACTTATGGTACTATATTTTTATTTTTTCTTTCGGGAGCGAAGAAAATCGGGATTTTAAATGTCTATATTCTCCATAAGATCTCCGAGAGACGTGGAGGTTTTTTGCACACATATATTATTAAACACGGAAAAGAACTTTATGCTATCAAATTTTTATTTTTCCCTCTGGGAGCGAAGGAAATAGGGATTTTTGAAATCTAGATTCTCCAGAAGATCTCACGGAGACTTTGCACATATATAATATTAAACATGGAAAAGAACCTTATGGTGCCAGATTTTTATTTCAGGTTTTTTTTTAAAGCTTGGATACTTCGGAAGAGCTAGCTGCCAGTCACCTTGAAGGACGAATCTTTGCACATCTATAGTATCGACCACAAGTGAAAAAAACTTACCAGCAGTGTAGTAGATACTAACCATACCAAATTTGAAAAAATAATTGTCAGAAACTGAAGATTTTTAATAGACAGACAAACAAACAGACTTTCAATTTTATTTATTTAGTTATATATTAATGTTTTTTTTTTCTGATGAACACACTCTTTTTCACTTATAATGAAGTCCGGAAACTGATAGTAAAGAAGGGCAAGGTCGTTACAAACCGGAAAACTTACTTCCTGCTTTAGGTTCCTTGTTTACAGAAACAAGAACATATGTTTCATTATGCACGTTTGGTAAGACAGCTTTGCATATTTAATCTATACAAGTATATAGTATTTAAAATCTAACTTTTAATATGGTTTTACTTATTTTGCATACTTAATAATTGATACTACGCCATGTGTATATTAAAACTCTGGAGAAAGTTGTCACTCGATTTTTTCACACAATTATGTTCCATTATGTTGAGGTCCAATTGTACATTAGTAAATATAATGTTTGTTACTTAAAAACAAACCACCAAAAATTGTTTTATTCTGTTACAATGAATTCAGAAAAGTAATCGGATTTTTTTCAAACTTAACAATTATTTTTTAACAATTATTTGTTATTGTATATATATATATATATAATATATATATTTTGTTTTTGAAATGGAATTTTCAGTACATTTAGGGGTTTTTCGCCCGTGCAATATATCATACGCTATTAAAGGAAAATGTCTCTCTGTGTGTGTTTGTGTGTGTTCGCGCGCAGTATATAGCGGAAAAGGTGTCTTACAGCCATGAAATTTCGTACACATGTACTTCAGGACCTGGGAAAGTCCATCTCGACGTTATTATTTTTAACACTTTACAACATAGCTGAAAAATGTTTATGACGTTATTCATTTTGTCTGACTGTTAGCACGATAACTGCCGTAAAAATGACTTTATCAAAATGAAATTTTAGTATGTTTTTCAGACGATATGTGGAACCTACATATCGTCTGAATGGGAATATAAATGAATAATAACTGCCAATTAGTTTTGGATTGGACCCGGGTTGAAAAATTGAAATACATTGAACCCTATGGGACCTAATTTTTCAAACATTTTTTAAGCGAATTTAAAATTCACAAATTGCTTCGAAAGTTTTAGGAAATATTCAAATTATCCCATAAAATATATGAAAAAAAAATTCAAAATATATTCGCTAGTTTTTTAAATAAAAATTAAATTTATAATCACACCCATATTATATGAAGAGATCACGTGACTGACTTCAAAATAAAATATGGCATCCATCTTGCGTCAAAATCGTGATTTTTAAAATTCTTTTTAATTTATATTTAGTGTTGTATCCGCCCTAAAACCGCTTTATTTTTGCGTAAATTCTGTGCATCTACATTCTGAAACAACGCAATTACAATATATTTGAGTTTAAATGATCATCAAAATGTGATTATTTCTAGAACGAAACCTAGTGGAAAGTGCTTATGGAAAGTGCAGAGAAATAAAGATGCAAGATGAGTTGTATAAGAATTGCTGAATTTCTTTAACGCAAAATTTTTTAGCTCTGGCGTCTGCAATATAGCTGATATGAATGAAATATTCATTAATTTTACATAGAAAAGCAGACGACGTTTTCGGTGAAGTTTTAAGCATAGAGTTAAATTACTTGTACTTCCATGGCTTTAAGTTTTTAAATAAAATAAATTATTGCAGTACTGTGACGAATGAAAGGAACAGAATAAAAGTGAATGAAGGAAATATTTACAGCTTTCACATAGAGAGCTTGGCGATTTATATTTCAATGACGTCATTTGAATAAAGTTCATTTTTTTCGATAAAGTTTCAAGTTTTCAAATATAATCTAGTATTGTAGTATTATGATAATTTTAAAAATATGACAGCTGAATGTATCGCATTTTAGAGATGTTTAAACCAGGCGACTTATCTTTTAATGTCGTCATTTGAATAAAGTTCAATTTTTCCGATGAAGTTCTAACCTTTTGCTTACGGGTGGGACAGCGCCAATCCGAAACAAAAAACCTCTCAAAAAGATAGGTACCTGTCAAATATCTGTCTTTTTGAGAGGTTCTTCGTTTGAGATTGACGCTTTCCCACCCGTAAGCAAAAGGTTAAGTTTTCAAATATAATAAATTAATGTAGTATTGTGATAATTTTAAAAATATCACGGCTGAAATTTTTAGAGACGTTTAAATAAAATTGCATTGCAGTTGGAAAGTGTTTCACAATCAATGCTTTATGCATGATTGATCTTTATTGTTTAAATTTTGAATTAGATTTTCAGTTGTTTTATGTTTTAGCATTTTCACACAAATCGATTCCTTAACGAACAAAAACACTATCGGAGTTTTCATTGTGACGTCATCGGAAAGATCCAAGAACGTTCTTCCCAACAATATTGTGAACGAATCTGGAGGACAAGCTCTTTATATTTATATACATATATATTTTTAAAACACATCGAAATTTGCGTTTTTTTGTGTTCCAAATAACTAAGATTAGCATAATTCTATAATTTGTCTAAAAGTTCTTTATATGCCTTAGCATTCTTATACAAAATATTTTTTCGATATCATATGTAATATACAAACGCATCCTCTAGAATCGTGGGAGAATACGCAAGATACAAGAACCAGTCCAAGTGTCTGCATATAACTTAAATTTATTCACAAGCCCAAAGTAAAGAGAAACAATATACAATCAAACAGCACTTAACTGCTCCACTAATTAAGCTATATTATTCTCCAAAATACTAACGAAAATAATTTCACAAAACAGCGGCAGCCAACGGCCCTACCGTGCTGAAAACACCGGTTCTCGTTAGATCACCGAAGTCAAGCAGCATCGGGCGCGGTTAGTACTTGGGTGGGTGACCACCTGGGAACACCCGGTGGTTTGCGCGGTGGTAGCTCGGTAGTAGCCCGGTGGTTTGCGCGCTGGATTTGCACGCTGCCACAACTGCCGCCGTGTTCATGCGGAGTACGATCACGTTAAACATGTGGGTCCGTTAGTCCTTTCGAGAGGTTGGTGGTAGGGGAAGGAGGGTACGGTCCCTGTGGATGCCACCACACTGGGTTCCGGTCTAAATTGGGTGGCACTTACCGGCCGTCCGAACAGTTACCTTACACCAGTCGTATTACAATTTAAAAAATATGCCTTCTGGAAACTCAGAACAAATCATTTTACCAACCCGTCTCTTCCCTCTCCCCCTAACTTTGACTTCAATCGCCCTTCCTCTTCTATCCCCCCTTCCCTTCGTATCGCCTATCTGGCTCCCTTCGACCCCTCACTTTTTTCAGACATAAATATTTACACTGATGGCTCTGCCATTGACGACAAAGTGGGTTACGCCATTTGCATATACAGGGGGGATAAACTTCAAAACATATATACTTTCAAACTCAACCTTGGGAACACAGTTTTTCAAGCTGAAATAGCAGCAATACACTTTGCTATCAACTGGGCTTCTACAAATAATTTAAAAATAAATATTTTTTCAGATAGTCAATCCTCCATTTCGGCCCTTAACTCCATTAGAAACAAATCTGACTATCTTTCCAAAATTAAACTAGATGCAAATTTAAACAAGCATTTAATAAACCTCTGTTGGGTTAAAGCCCATTCTGACATCTCGGGCAACGAGGCCGCCGATGAAAATGCAAAACTTGCTACCTCTTCAGGTACCCCATCTCCTTTACCTTTTCCCTACTCTCTGTTAAAAAAGCATTGTAAACTAGATATCTTAAACGCCTGGCAATCCTATCTAAACAACTACATTTCCCCTCGCACCCATGACCCAGCCAGAATTTTAAACTTTCTTCCCCACGTAAACTTTAATTTCCTTTTAATGAACAAATATCTTATTTATTTTATCACGGGCCACGGCCCATTTTTGGATTACCTTTACTTTTTTAAATTTAAATCAACCTCTTGCTGTTCCTGCGGTTCCTTTGGAGATGCAGACCACTACGTCTTTGCTTGCCCCCACTCTAAACCTTTTCATCTTTCTAAACCTTCCCCCGCTAATTCCGCGGCCTGGTTCTCGAGTGTCTGCTCGAATAAAACTTCAATTAACAAAATTAAAAACTGTGTTCTCATAGCGAGAGAAATATCCAACAAAATCACTTGAATAGCCTGAGAGCCATTGCTGCTTTTAACTTTTTCTCTGGTTGTTGATTCCCTTGGTTTTTACTTGCTCCTCCCCGGTGGTGCCGCCTTCCCTTTTATTTTGGTTTGCTGTGTTGTTCTGATGTTGTGTTTTGTTTTTGATTACTGCTTTGTTTGTTTGCTGTTTTGTTTAGTTGTGTTTTTTCTGGTGTTGTCGCCGGATCTCTTCCCGGCCGTCCAATTAGATACTCAAGTCCTCCGGATGAGTCGGACGGTCTGGGTCTTCACACTCACACACCAGTCGTATTACATCCTATTACTTTATACTGGTTTCATATATATCATTAGTAGTAGAATGATATTTTTGTATTTTACCCTAGTCATTTTCATACCACCTTTTTTTTCATCTACAAAATATCATATAATTTTTATTCTTTTCAATTTTATATAATGTCATCCTCTATTTTATTCATGTCTTCATTTTCATTTTTGTCTTCACGCAAAATAACTTGTCATCAATTCTTAAACATGTCATCATTCTTCAATCCTGTCATCTAATCATCTACAACTGTCATCAAACATCATGTTTTTATATCATGTCATCTATATTTAATCATGTCATCTAATCATCAAAATGTTAACTCATCTTCACCTCTTTGTACAACTCCTTGTAACCTCAATATATATTTTTTGAAACTTAAATAAACTTTGCCCCAGACCGTCGGACGTTGGCCGCTCCAAGAGTTGGCTGCCGCTAACTCTTTTCCCGGCCGTCCAATTAGATACTCAAGTCCTCAGGATGAGTCGGACGGCCTGGGTCTTCTACACCTTTCTGGTAGGTCGGACGGTCTGGGTCTCAACAACAAAACAGCGACTACTATTCTCAAAGCATTGACAAAATTCACAGTCCAATGTAGCTCATGTCATCTTAATTCGTCAACTCCACTCCAACGGAGGGATGAGTCCTTTTTAGAGTTTCTCTATAGAAACTTCTGGAAATCGCTCCATATCTCCTATGCTAATCGTTATTTCGTGTAGTTTCTGGAACATTGTGGACAGTCGCCAAATGCTGCCAAATTGGTGATAAATCGCCAAATCTGGCAATCCTTCTTCGAACCGGGAAATCCTGGTAACCATGACTCAAGTCATGGACTGCGTTTTCTTCGCCTGGCCTTCGAGACATACGAGGGAGGAGGCGTCAGTGAGGGAATATTGAGCGTTCTCAACAGTAATTTGAATTTTTTAAGTGATTGCATTGAGTGATCATTTCCTCTCGTGCGGACTCTTTCCGGATTAAAGGTTTCCGACTTACTGAAACCCCACTTACAATCATACTATCACCTAATCATATTGCTGTACATTCGTGCATGAGCATGATGAATGTTGTTGTTGAGACCCAGACCGTCCGACCTACCAGAAAGGTGTAAGGTAACTGTTTGGACAGTCGGGAAGTGCCACCCAATTTAGACCGGAACCCAGTGGGGGAGGCATCCACAGGGACCGTACCCTCCCGTAGCATGATGAATGTGTAGGTCCTGATGTGTGGTCCTGGAAATTTTAAGATTTTATCTGTGTAAGAATTAAGTTATGTCAAAGCAGGCGATTTGGAAATTGGGTAGGGTGTTATCTGTATCTGTACTATTAAAGTAGCAGATTATGTTGAAAATAAATGTGGTAATGATTTTGACTCAAAACAGGCTATTTTGAAATTGAGTTGTATGATCTATATCGGCATTAATTAGTAGTGTTCGCTTATTTAGGAACTGGGAGAGCCCAGTTAATTCGTTCCACTTATATAGGAACGTCAAAAATTATGTTTGGCTCTGGGTGGAAAATATTTTTGAGCAGGCTCTGTTGCTGTGCTTTTAACCTGAAGAAGATTTTTTTCCCCTCCGAAACCGGTTAATACTGTTACTAATTTGTTATACGGTGTGTTTGACTGACGTGTTCATTTTAGTTCTAGCGATTTAAATTTTAGTATAAAAACGGTTAGTTTATCTTTGTTAAGCAATTCGATTTTATTTTCCTTAAATACTATTTTAACAAACCAATCCCAAATTGCTATTCTGTGGAAAGGAAAGGACGTTTAATGTAGAGCAGGATTCGAAAGTTTTAATCAAAAGCTGGTTTCTCTTAAATATGATTTTTTGATAAATTTTTATGCCATAGCAATAGATGAGTGCACACGTTTCAGATCTATAAATACAAACACACTTAAAACACGTACACAGTATTAGACGGCAGTGACGAATAAACTGTAACGAATACATTGCGTGATATACTGCAATTTTGAGAACAATTTTATGCGTATGTATGTCAAGTCGTATGTTATAAGGTTGTTAAGTTCTGTTCTAGGCGTATAAAGCCTCCTGCAGTCATGTAATTAATACTGAAAAAAAATTGATGTGGCCAGCCCATAACTTTCCCTTTATAATGCAATGAATTTACTTTTCACTTTCCTTATATACATAATGTATAAGGAAAGTATTGTAACGGGGTCGAAAATTCGAATTGAGTTTTCGACGGGAGAGCACGTTTCAAGCATCCCTGATCACGAATCGAACATTTTTGAGGTGATGTCTGTGTGCGTGTGTGTTGTTGTTGTTGTTAGGACCCAGACTGTCCGACCTACCAGAAAGGTGTAAGGTAGCCGTTGTCTGTGTGTGGGTGTGAAAGTATGTGTGTGTGTGTGTGTGTGTGTGTGTGTGTGAAAGTATATATGTGTGTGTGTGTGTGTGTGAAAGTATATATATATGTGTGTGTGTGTGTGTGTGTGTGAAAGTACGTGTGTGTGTGTGAAAGTATGTGTGTGTGTGTATGTGTGTGTGTGTGTGTGTCAGTGAGTCTGTGGAGACGATATCTCACGAACGAATGGAACGATTTGAATGAAATTTGGTACAAAAATCACAATCCGTGACTACTGGAAGCTTATTGTTTTAAAATACAATCGAATGTTCAGAATCCCCCTATATTTTCGGAGTGCAATTTTGAAAAAATCTTCAAAAAAATCAAAACCTTTAATAAAGTTACACAAATAGATATTTCTTATGTAATTTTTCCTTAGAAAACGATTGATATAAACTTTAGAACCCTAGCATGAACCGTTATCGAGATATTGCACATTTTAAAAATAAATTTATCAAAATATCCCATAAATTAAAAAAATATTAACTCTCAAGAAACATGTTCACTTTTCATATGTAATATCATGCAATAAATTGGGTGACATCATTCTCGTTGATCTAACTCGTTCCATTCACGAGAAAATATACTTTCAGTAACACTTTTGTATTTGAACGCCAATAGTCTTTTATCTGCTGTAAGAATAACTTATTTCTCAATTCATAACCCTTAGCGAGATGTTGGCGACGGATTTAGCGGAATGTCGTCAACTTGCGACATTTTTAAATGTTGCCAAATTAACGAAAATCTCGCCAAATATATAAAAATGACGCTAAATCAATGAAAATGACTACTAATTGAAGAAAATTGAATATCTTGGAAAGAATGTAAGTATCTACTATAAGAATAACATTTTTTTTAACTTTAAAAGTAGTAAATTCATTGCATAATATAAGGAAAGTTATGTGCTGCCGACATCAGATTTTTTCATAGTGAAAAAAATATGTATAAGATTCACGGTACAATATGTTTAACGTTGAATTGTACATTTGTTTTTTTCTGGATGACAACATGTAAAACAGTACCCAATTAACTTATATTTCGCATAAATCTAAATTAACAATTATCAATATTGATAAAAATGCACGTTATTATAACATCCTTAATAAGCAACACAGTCATTATATTAAAACATTTTAATAATAATTTCATCCATTTGGCGACATTTTCGCTAATTTGCCTTTTTTTTTTTTTTTTTTTTCAATTTTGGTACTATTTTCGTCAATCTGGGGCGAATTATCGCCAAGTTGGCAATATTAGCTACATTAGTCTCCAAATTCACAAAATTTATCGCCAAGTGTTACAGACAAACGGAGCGAACATTTTTATTATATATAAAAATGACTATTGGCGAATTGTTGGGCGCAAAATAAAAACTGTTATCCAAAGTATTTTCTCTCGTGCATGGAACGAACTAGATGCACGAGAATGATTATGGGCGAGCGAAGCGAAGTCCATTCTTCGTTCCCAACGTAGCGAAATCAACATTTGCCTGAGATTTGTTGATCTTTTTACTCAACTACAATACGCAGACAGATGAAATTGCATGCATATTCGCAGAATTACAATTTCAATTATTAAATCGAACTGTAACACGGCTACACGTCCATTTTAAAAGTCCATTTAAACTGCGTATGCTCACTACGCTTCCTACACATAACAGTTAAGCAACAATTTTTGGAAAGCTAGTTAATCAAAGCGTGTGCTGCACTTGCATGCATTGTGATTCAAACCTGCTCTTGTACATTAAATGCGGTTATGCGATTTAAATGTGTTACTTTAATTCCACTGTTTTCCTGTATTCGAATTTGTTTAATTTAATATCCACGTTCTAAAACCTTATATGTCCTTCTGTATTAAAATTCTCAAATATTAAAATTAAATTTCATACTTCTAATTTCATTATTATTTGTTAAATGAAGTTTTAAATTGTAAACGTCCACAGCTCGCATAGTTTACATGTTCGAGCCCATTCAAAGCCTGGCTTTTAGCTATATGTTGACAAATTTTTCACGTAATATTATATATCATAAATGAACATATTTAACAATAGCTGATACTTTTTCAATTTTATATATTTATTTTTATTTTTTATTTTTTTGTACCTGCAATATCTCTAGAACGGTTCATGCCAGAGTTCTAAAGTGTGTGTCATTTGTATTCCAATAAAACATTATACAAGAAATGATCATTCATTTAACATTATCGAACGTTTTCATATTTTAAGGATATTTTCTAAATACCATTCGAAAATTTAGAGGGGAGGGGGAGTCTTCCGAATATTTGATTGTATTCGTTCGTGACATATCGCATCCATAGTCTCACGACACACACAGACATCATCTCAAAAACGTTTAATTCGAGTTCAGGGATGCTTGAAATGTGCATTTCCGTAGAAGAGTCGAACTCCAATTTTCGACCCAGCCACAATACTTTTCCTATACATTATATACAACGTACATAGGGAAAGTAAGATCTGAACAATGCGTAACTTCTTAAAGCAAACAATTTACATTACTCTACAGAATTTACCTTGCTTATTAAGTTGTAATTTACATTAAAAATTCAAGTGAGTAATGATAGATACCAAATATTTCTGGTCTCAACTTATTAGACAGAAACAATAGTATTAATAACAAACAATTTTTTCAAATGTTGTTTAACTCCAGAAAATATATTGTATCAGTTTGCTTCGGAATTTTCAGTCTCGATTTGCGTCGACATAATTTGAATATGAACTATCTCTCCATATTAAAAATAAGTAGCTGAAGCTGCCGCCGTCGCCGCTGTTTTTCGTTTCTCGAGATTCTTTACTTCGTACCGCAAACACTATTGCATATAAAAATATGAAATTTGGTACACTTGTATATAGAAAAGGCTTTGGAGAATATTCTAAAATAAACCTTTTGTCGATATATATTGTAGTTCAAGAAATATTTGATGTCAAAATCAAAATATTTGAGCTGCGAGTTCGCGTCCTGGATAGACTAATAATAGCAAGACCACGAATTTTTGCAGGCAGGTACCTACATGGGTGAATTTTTGTAGGACAGAGCCTCATTTTTTAATTTCTATATAGCTTTTGAGATATTTTACTTATTTTGAGATATTTTACTTATGCACTTCTGAAGTGAACTTTTTTTCCCGTATCGGCACGTCTAGCGATTTCTCTATCTCGTACCGTAAAGACTACAGCATAAAAAATATGAAATTTGGTATATTTATAGAGAAATAATACGGTAACACGATGAAATAAACTATTTATCGATTTAAACTTTACTTTGGCATGAAATAGCTAGCAAAGAGCGCTCATGATCAAGGAATTCAGTTTTTGGATAAAAATCCCTGCTTTTCCTTTCTGCGGAAAATAGGCAGGGTTAGAGAATAGATTTTTGAAAGTAGAATTTTTAGGGAGGATAGATATGAAGCGAGCTCTGCGAGCGCAGCGAGTAGGAGGCGAAGCCTCCCGAAGGTGGTTGAGCGAGCGGCACGAGCAGGGCGCAGAGCTCCTTAGTATTTTACAAAATAGTAAATAGCGGAAAAATACTCTGGCAAGTTATTGTACGAAAAAGCATTTTTAGTACATGGTGAAGTATAGGAAAAGTATTGGAATCGTGTCGACAATCGCAACTCAGATTTTCGACGAATCATGTTTTGGTACATCTAGAACACAAAAAACTATGTGTAGCGTGACGTCTCTCTCTCTCTCTCTCTCTCTCTGTGTATGCAATATAGGTATCGACTCTAACTCAAAAGCTAATTGACCAAATATCATAACATTTTATACATAAGTCACTTGTGAGATATTCTGGTGCCGATTAGATTTTGATACGATTTAATATAAAAAAATCTGATGTGGGCAACACATGACTTTCCTTATATAATGCAATAAATTTACTACTTTTACAGTTAAACAAGAAAGATCAATCATGCATAAGCATTGATTATGAAACACTTTCCAACTGAAATGTAATTTCATTTAAAAATTTCTAAAATGTGATTCATTCAGTGGTAATATCTTTTACATTATCACAGTACTACAGTAATTTATTATACTTAAATATTTAAAACTGTATCGAAATATAAATCATCTGATTCTTTATGCAAAATCAATGAATATTTCATTCATATAACTTGTATTCCAGACTCCAGAGCTAAATAATTTTGTGTGAAAAAAATTCAGCAATTCTTATGTAATTCATCTTACAATCGCTTGAGATATTTGCATTCTACGTATGTTAAAATTAGGCTTCCTTGAAGAAATAATAAAAGTTTAGGGATCATTTAAAATCACAACTATTGTAATTGCATAGGCACGGAATTTAGATACACAGATAATACACAGATAATATATATGTGTATGTGTATGTACTCAAAGTATTGGAATCGTGCCGAAGATCGGAACTCGAATTTTCAAAGGATCTACACGTTTTGGGACTTCTAGAACACGAAAAAACTACTTTTAGGAAGACATCTGTGTGTGTAAGGGTGTATCTGTGTATGTTTCTGTGTGGATATTACATCCACTCTAATTGAAAAACTAATGGACCGAATTTCATACAATTTGGTAGGTATGTTTTTTGTGGGAAATCCTGATGTTCATTAGATTATAGTACGATTCGTAATAAAAGAATCTGCCTTCTTTGCGAAATGGCCGCAGAAATTGCCTTTATCCACTCTAGCTAAAAACTAATGAACCAAATTTAACAAAATTTGGAGTATAATATTTCAATAACCTACATTTATATACCAAATTTAACAAAATTTTGTATATAAATCATTTGTAGGTTATTCTACTACGATTCGGGAAAAAGGAACGGGCTATTTTTGCGAAATGGCCAGCAAAAATCGTTATATATAAAAATAAAAGACTACGTGTGCTCAATTATATCAATTAAATTCCTATTTTATATGTGATTTTTGACAACAAAAAGAATAAGATTAACCCCATTACTCTAGGACTAGCCGTTCTTGAGATATTCTAGTTTTTTCGCCTTTTTGCTACGCCACCTTTGACAATAAGTCCAGCTATCATATGAGAACCAAATTTAAGTTTAACGTGTAAATTCAATGTCATTTAAAATACTTATGTTGTGCAGATAAACTCAAATTATCATTGAATAAATAAAGAGAACGAATATGAGTCTGCAGAGAAAGGCATGTGCTGTCCGCATCAGAATTTTTAACAATATTACACCAATGATTTATAGAAGTGAACGGGGATTATTTTCAGGCCATTTCGAAAAAAATATATGATCTATATTTAAAGATCCATCAAATTTTTGTCGAATAAAATGTTCAACAAATTTAAGCTGTGTACCAAATTTTAACTCTCTAGGACGTAGGAAAGTGCATTTAAAATGCCATCAATTAAATTTATCATGAAGAGTTATATAAAATTTTAAAAAAATGAACAATTGTTATCTACCAAATTTATTTTAAAATATGAAGCCACTCCCATATGCAAAACGTTTAAACAAATGGAGAGATATTTATTATATAATATCTCTCTCTTTTCTTTCTGGAAGATATCCCAAAGTCAGAATTTAATTGAATTTGTTTTTTTCCCTATATTAAATAATTTTTTTAATTAAAAAACTACTTAACATATTTTAATGAATTTTTTTTTATATATTCTATGGGATAATGTGAATATTTCCTAAAAATTTCGAAGCAATTCGTGAATTTTAAATTTACTTAAAAAATGTTTGAAAAATTAGGTCCCATAGGGTTCAATGTATTTCATTTTTTCAACCCGGGTTCAATAAAAAACTAATTGGGTGATATTATTTATTTATATTCCCATAGGTCCTACAGACCGTCTGAACAACATACTAAAATTTCATTTTGATAAACTCATTTTTACGGCAGTTATCGTGCTAACGGACAGACAGACAGACAGACAGACAGACAGACAGACAGACAGAATGAACAAAGTCATAAACACTTTTCAACTTTGTTGTAAAGTGTTAAAAATGTTATTCTTATAGTAGATACTCATATTCTTTCCAAGATATTGGAAAGATTTTCCAAGATATTAGTCGTCATTTTCATTGATTTACCGTCATTTTTATCTATTTCGCGAGATTTTCGTTAATTTGGCAACATCTAAAAATGTCGCCAAGTTGGCGACATTCCGCCAAATTCGTTGCCAAAATCTCGCCAAGCGTTATGGAGAAATAAGTTATTCTTACAGCAGATAAATGACTATTGGCTTTCAAATACAAAAGTATTACTCAAAGTATCTTTTTTCATGAATGAAATGAGCTAGATCCACGAGAATGATGTCACCAAATTTATCGCATGGTATTACATATGAAAAGTGAACATGTTTCTCAATAGGAAATATATTTTTTTTTATTTTATATAAGTTTTTGATAATTTTTTTTAAAAATGTGCAATATCTCGAGAACGGTTCATGTTAGCGTTCTAAAATGTATGTCAATCGTTGTCTAATGAAACATTACATAAGAAATGTCTACTTGCGTAACTTTTTTAACAGTTTTGATTTTTTGACGATTTTTTCAAAATTTCAATCGAAAATTTAGGGGGGTTCTGAGCATTCGATTGCGTATAAAAGCAATAGGCTTCCAGCGTTTACGTATTATGATTTTTGTACCAAATTTCAATCGAATCGGTACATTCGTTCGTCAGTTATCGTCTCCAAAGACTCACTGACACACACACACACACACTCACACATACTCTCACACACACACACATACTCTCTCTCACACAAACACACACACAAACATCACTTCAAAAATGTTTGATTAATGATCAGAGATGCTTGAAACGTGCTCTCCCGTCGAAAACTCGAACTCGAATTTTCGACCCCGTCACAATACTTTCCTTATACATTATGTATATAAGGAAAGTAATAACCTGCCCATTTTTGCGAAATAGCCCGCAATACAATCAAAATCTAAAATGAAAGACTAAGTATGCGCATGTAGCAATTAAATTCTTGTTTTATACGTAAGTTCTGACAATAAAAAGAATAAGACCAACCCCATTACTCTTGAAGTAGCCGTTCTCCAGATTTTTTGATTTTTTTTGGCTACGCTGCCTTTGAAAGTACATACAGCTACCAAATGAAAACAAAAATTGAATTAAAAGTGCAAATTTAGTGTCATTTCAAATAATTATGCATGTTATTTTGAGCCATTAAAATCAATTTAATGACTATTAAATAAAGAAAAAATGAATTTTAGTCTGCAGTGAAATTCGTGTACTGCCCATATCAGATTTTTTTTATCTGTTGTTTATTTTGCCGTCCCAATATGTATTTCCCCCGTCATTTGATGAACTATGCAGCTCGTTTATAATAATTACTGTAATTACAGATTTTTGCAATTTAAAAATATATTTCGTGATCTCAATTCAAAATTTAAATTGCCCAATTATTGCGTTCTCTGTATTCAACGTGCGCTATCAATCAAAAAGATGTGCAACACGTGTTGTCTGCACGATTTAATAGAACAGCGTGGATGTGCGCAAACAATCGTTATGATGATTCGTGTCAGTAATCATCGTAGCTATCAATCATGAGTAATCAACTTTTCATCGTGTTATTTATTTGACAATGTGAAGCTGCAATCCTGCACTTATTTATGCTAAAACATTTCCTAAAAGAATAGGCTTAAAGTGGTTTCCAAAAAATGGTAAGGAAGCTCGCCTCGTATAAACAAAATTTGCTTTCTTTTAAAATCTATAGTTACTGCAAGAAGTAAACGTGGTATTTAATAAACTCATTTGAACACAAAAGAACTTGGCATAAATAGCGCACCTGTACATGCGTTGTATTTCAGCTGGATTCAAATTGCTTTTGTAGGTCTATTAGGTTTAAAATCACATAACAGTCCTAATATTGATAGTGAACGAAGCATTTGTGGAAGGCTGAGCACTTAAATTCATGATCAATTTTGAATTGCATACTTGCTCCTAAAGTCAATGTGGAATAATTGACGATACGTACTATAAAAAACTATGAAACATGAAAACTATGAAACATCAATTCGAAATGCATACTGGCTCATATGTAGTCAATGTAAAATAACTAACAATATATACAATAAAAAAAATCTGATGTGGTCAGCACACGACTTTCCCTGCAGACTTATATACACGTTCTCTTTATTTTAATTAAGTTTAATTCACTTTTAATTCAATTTTCGTTCGTATTTGTTAACTGGACTTATTTTCCAAAGTGGCTGGGAGAAAAAACGAAAAAACAAAAATATCTCGAGAACGGCTAGTCCTAGTGTAATGGGGTTGGTCTTATTCTTTTCTTCGTTAAAAATTACGTATAATGCAAGCATTTAATGGATATATTTCAGCATACGTAGTTTTCTATTTTAGATTTTGTCGATTTTTGAGGGCCATTTTGCAAAACAAGGCAGGTTGTTCTATCCGAATCGTACCAAAATCTAATCAGAACCAGGGTAACCCACAAGCGATTTATCTTCCAAATTTTGTGAAATTCGGTCCATTAGATTTTCAGCTAGAGTGGATACAAGCTTTGGCGGCCATTTCGCAAAAAAGGCGGGTTCTTTTATCCTGAATCGTACCCAAAACTAATCAGCACCAGATTGGCTCACAAGTGACTTACTTACAAAATTTTATGAAATTCGGTCAGTTAGTTTTTTAGTTAGAGTGGATACAAAATCTGCACAGACAGACAGACACACAGACACACACACACAGACGTCACGCTAAAAATAGTTTTTTCGCATTCTAGAGGTCTCGAAACGTGTAGATCTGTCGAAAACTCGAGTTGCGATTTTCGATATGATTCCAATACTTTCCCTATACATTACCATGTCTTGCAGGGAAAGTAAAAACTATGAAACATGATGGTGAATACTTGAACTCATGATCAATTCGAATTGTAGAACACATGTTTAATCAAGCCAACGACCCTACCGTGCTGAAAACACCGGTTCTCGTTAGATCACCGAAGTCAGGCAGCATCGGGCGCGGTTAGTACTTGGGTGGGTGACCACCTGGAAACACCGGGTGCTGTTGGTACATTTCGGGCGCGGTAGCCCGGTGGTTTGCGCGCTGGATTTGCACGCTGCCACAACTGCCTCCGCGGAGTACGATCGGAGTACGCGGAGTACGATCGGAATCGCGGAGTACGATCGGAATCGCGGAGTACGATTCATGCGGAGTACGATCACGTTAAACATGTGGGTCCGTAAGTCCTTCCGAGAGGTTGGTGGTAGGGGAAGGAGGGTACGGTCCTTGTGGATGCCTCCCCCACTGGGTTCCGGTCTAAATTGGGTGGCACTTCCCGGCCGTCCAAGCAGGTACCTTACACCTTTCTGGTAGGTCGGACGGTCTGGGTCTCAACAACAGCAGCACATGTAACGTATATACTGACTAATAGAATGCTTTAGCTACTTATAAATCTCCAAGACGGCAAAACTTCAGAAATAATCATTGTATCAGCAGTGGCACGTAAAAAGTAACACTTACCCTATCAGAAGAGCTTCGAAATATCCCTCTCCTTTTTGTGGTCATAAGCACATAACAAATAGATGCATAACAAATTAGAGTCAAACAAAGCAAATTTAAAAATCAAATATTTACTGTAATTTTTGTGAGACAGGGCGCGCCCTGATTAAATAAAATAGTACAGGGGCGGCGTCCTGGCACGACTACGCCACTGGACACGACCTTCATCTAATTGCAATGGCTACTTACAAATGTCGTTCTTATTCGAGGGTAACAAATATGCGGTGAAAATATTTTAGGCATTCAAAACAGTATTTTACAAAAATATAAAAAATGAAACGTACGAAATTATTTGATAATAAAAAAAAAAACTGATGTGGCAGCACATGACTTTCCCTTCAGACTTATATACATGTTCTCTTTACTTAATTAAATTTAATTCAATATTAATTCAATTTTCGTTCTCATTTGGTAACTGGACTCATTTTCAAAGGTGGCGTAGAGGGAAAACGAAAAAACTAAAATATCTCGAGAACGGCTAGTCCTAGTGTAATGGGGCTGGTCTTATTCTTTTCTTCGCTAAAAATTACGTATACAACAAGCATTTAATGGATATATTTGAGCATACGTAGTTTTTTAATTTAGATTTTGACGATTTTTACGGACCATTTTGCAAAAAAGGCAGGTTGTTCTTTATACCGCATCGTACCAAAATCTAATCAGCACCTGAGTATCCTACATGTAACTTATCTACCAAATATTTTGTGAAATTTTGTTAATTAGTATTTTAGCTAGAGTGGATATATGAAATTTTCATGGGCCATTTCGCAAAAAAGGCGGGTTCTGTTTTTACGAATACTACCAAAAACTAATCAGCACCAGGGTCTTACTCAAGTGACTTACCTACCAAATTTTATGAAATTCGGTCCATTAGTTTTTTAGTTAGAGTGGATACATACATTGCACAGGCAGACAGGCAGGCAGACACACAGACAGATGGACACACATACAGACGTCACGCTAAAAATAGTTTTTTCGTATTCTAGAGGTCTCGAAACGTGTAGATCCGTCGAAAACTCGATTTTTGATTTTCGGAATGATTACAGCACTTTCCTTATACATTACCATGTATTGCAGGGAAAGTAAAAATATTGTAAACTATGTGTGTGTAGATGTATGTATGCGAGATGTATGTATCCACTCTAACTGAAAAACTAACTGACCAAATATCATAAAATTTGGTAGGTAAGTCTCTTGTGGGTGGCCCTGGTGCTGATTAGATTTTGATAAGATTTGGAAACACAAAACTCAATTTTTTTTTTTTTTTTTTGCAAAATGGACTGTAAAAATCGTCAAAATATGAAATAAAAGACTACGTATGCCGAAATGCATCAATTAGATGCTTCTTTTACGAGTAATTTTTCACGATGAAAGAGATAAAACCAACCTCATTGCTCTAAGACTAGCCGTTCTCGAGATATTTTAGTTTTTTCACATTTTTGTTACGCCGGTTTGGAGAAAAAGTCCAGTTTCCAAATGAAAACCCAATTAAAAGTGTGAATTTAAGGTAATTTCAATTAATTGTGCGTGTTATTTAGTGCAATCAAACTCAATTTAATGAATCATTAATGAAGTAAAGAGAAAATGAATTCGAAACTGCAGAGAAAGTCATCTGCTGCTCACATCTGACTTCTTCTTTATTGGGTTAATTTTCATAATTAACATTACAAAGGCAATGGCAATATTGAAGTAGTTCTCTTGAGAATTAATTAGTTTAATGCAGGAATTACTCGAGCACAGAGAAAATTAAAGGTAATTAGTTACGCAAAGAGTACAAAACCTAAGCTAAATAATGAAATTTGGTAAAATTTTCCAAGCATACACGTGGACTCTGCAGAACCGTACTTTGCTGTATAATCTGTATTTCAATTTTGAAAGATATCTCTTCTATTTAATAACGGGGAACCTTTGAAAACAATTATGAAGTTTTATATTAATTAAAGTAAGTCATCAAATTTGGTTATTAAATATAGTGTATAATTCAAATAAACCGGGAAAGGGGTTGTAAATTGAACAAGCGGGTTTAATGAAGATAAGAATATATTACTTTCCCTGCAAGACATGGTAATGTATCGGGGAAGTATTGGAATCATGCCGAAAATCGCAACTCGAGTTTTCGACGGATCTACACGTTAAGAGACCTCTAGAATACGAAAACACTATTTTTAGCGTGACGTCTGTGTGTGTGTGTGTCTGTGTGTCTGTGCAATGCATGTATCCACTCTAACTCAAAAACTAATAGACCGGATTTCATAAAATTTGGTAGGTAGATCACTTGGTTGTGGCCCTAGTGCTGATTAGTTTTTGGTACGATTCGTAAAAACAGAACCCGCTTTTTTTGCGAAATGGCCCGTAAAAATTTCATTTATTCGTTCTAGCTAAAATACTAATTTACCAAATTTCACAAAATTTGGTAGATAAGTTACTTGTTGGATACTCTGGTGCTGAGTAGAATTTGGTACGATTCGAAAGAGAAGAACCCGCTTTTTTTTACAAAATGGCCTGCAAAAATTTCATGTATCCACCCTAGCTAAAATGATAATTGACCAAATTTCACAATATTTGGAAGATAAATTACTTGTGGGACACTCTGGTGCTGATTCGATTTTGGTACGATTCGAAAAATAACAACCAGCCTTTGTTTACGAAATGGCCCGGAAAAATTCGCAAAAGTCTTAGAAGAAAAAAAAAAAGACTACGTATGCTGAAATGTATCAATTAAATTCTTATTTTATACGCAACTTTTGACGAGGAAAAGAATATAACGCACTTCAATATACTTTAGGACTAACCGTTCTCAAGATATTTGAGAGTTCTTGCATTTTTGTTACACCGCTATCGGAAAAATATCCAATTACCAAATAGAAACAAAAATTAAATTAAAAATGCAAATTTAGTGTTATTTGGTGCAATTAAACTCAATCTAATGGATTATTAAAGAAATAAAGAAAATATGAATTTAAGTCTTCAGGGAAAGTCATGTGCTGCCCACATCAGATTTTTTTAGTATATTGGAGATAAGAATGCAATGCGGTATATATCGATCATCGTATTTTGTACAGAAAAGTGCAATATTACAATTCAATTCATGTTCGAAACGAATTTTCTTTTTAAATGTTACTTTTGTACTAAACGTAACACAATATAAGAAATTTGATGTGGGCAGCATTTGACTTTTTCTATGGACTCAAATTAATTTTTCTTATTTTCTTTCTTCATTAAATTGAGCTTATTTGCACAAAATAACAAATTAACAAATTAACTACATATAGGCACCGAATATTTACAATATTTACAGCCTCTGGTGGAGGTATATCTGCCCCAAACCAGACAATAAAACATAACGCTGAGATAAAAATGATAAACAACTACATACAAATAAGTTTGGAAGAGGATTGTGCGAGCGTAGCGAGCAGGGGGCAAGCCCCCTAGTGTTTTAAAAAATATTTTAAACCGGAAGTGAAACAGATCGGTAGTAGAAATCCTTATTGAACTTCAACCCTTCTGGAATTTGATGCTGAAACTATATGTCTTTCGATACAGACCGTCCGACTTACTCGAAGGTGTAAGGTATCTGTTTAGACGGACGGAACAGTGGCACCCAATTTAGACAGCAGCCCAGTGGAGGCGACAACAACAGGGATCCTACCTTCCTTCCCTACCACTAACCTATCGAAAGGACTTTCAAACCCACAAAATTTAAATTCCCGTACTATGCGTGAACAAAGGGATAGTTCGGACAAATCTGGGAACTGAACTGGGTCCTCCGAGTGAAATTCCCGTGCTCTAACCACTGGGCTGCTCCGCCCATGAATCTATATCAGTCGTCGTCTAAGCTTTTTCATATAGGCAATTCAAAGAAAAGAATGTTGCAAGTTCAAGAAAATGTGAAGTTTTGAATCGGAATTGACGTTTCTAGAACCGAAAGGGGAAATCCTTAATGATCTCTCTACTACCTCCCCAATTCGATACTGAATCTACATCAGTTATTACTAAACTCTGTCTACAGCCAATCCTGAAAAATAGATGTTTTAATGAAATTCGATACTGAATCTACATTAGTTATTACTAAACTCTGTCTACAGCCAATCCTGAAAAATAGATGTTTTAATGAAATTCGATACTGAATCTACATCAGTTATTACTAAACTCTGTCTACAGCCAATCCTGAAAAATAGATGTTTTAATGAAATTCGATACTGAATCTACATCAGTTATTACTAAACTCTGTCTACAGCCAATCCTGAAAAATAGATGTTTTAATGAAATTCGATACTGAATCTACATCAGTTATTACTAAACTCTGTCTACAGCCAATCCTGAAAAATAGATGTTTTAATGAAATTCGATACTGAATCTACATCAGTTATTACTAAACTCTGTCTTCAGCCAATCCTGAAAAATAGATGTTTTAATGAAATTCGATACTGAATCTACATCAGTTATTACTAAACTCTGTCTACAGCCAATCCTGAAAAATAGATGTTTTAATGAAATTTTTTGAACAGGAAGTAGAAAAGGAACCGAGGGTGAAAATCTTCACTAAACCACCCTACCCCTTCAGAGTGTAATACTTAAACTATATCAGTTAGGATTGGAGGATGAATCAAAACTACCTAAATTGAGTCTTTCTAAATGAGTAGTGGACTGTAATTCTATAAATGAAGACTGCAGTAATACTTATCCATCCTTTATTACAAACTATCTAAATGAAAAAATGAGAAGAACGAGCCCCTTTCTCGTGTCTCCTATCGCTATAAGTTTTTATTCCAACTCCACAAATTCGCTTGAAAAACCCGCATCCCATTGCTTGGCGCTCGCCAAACAAGAACACTTGGCGTCTTTCAAATAAATACTTCACGGGCTCCAACAAGGATCTTATATGTCTGATCTATAGAATCTTTGATGTTTCAAGCAGATGTTTAAAGCAAAATGTAATTTTTAACCAGAAAAATGTGCCGGAAGTGGAATATTTAGTGACTCCCTATCGCTATCTCCACCAAAATTGCTTTTGAAGCTCTTGCTTCTGAATTTTCAGTAAATGAAAAAAAAAGTATAAAAGGAAACATTTCTATTTCCACAGCGAATGGAGGAACATAATCCCCCCCCCCCATTTGCGTTGCTATGTTTTTAGGACGTTTTGTTGCTAAGAAAAGCAGTAGCGTATTTATAGAGTCGATAAAGGATTTTGTTCCAAACAGGCGTTTTGGAAATTAGGGAGTGTCATTTGCATGCGATTAATTAGATTCTAAGTAATTTCTAATAAAATAAACGCAGTTTCATTTAGTGTGCTTATTTGTGAAATTGAAGTACCTACTATTTAATATATTATTTTGAATTGAATGAGACCCGCACGTTTACTTAGGGAGTATTACGCCTGCGCAGTTGGTTATTATTATTTTTTTTTCTAAGCGGGCGTATCGTTAAAGCGTTGTTCGGCTTTCAAGAATTCGTCTGTATATGTTTCTATATATGTTTCGTATATTCCTGTGTGATTATAATCAGAGGTTTTCATTTCAAGTACCGGGCAATGGTGGGTTATTTTACTACTATTTAATTTAATTGTAGTGTGGCTCAACTCGACTTTTCCATACCATAATCCATTTTTAATAACTTTTTCTTCAAATTTCACAAGAAAATATTTGAAAAATCGGCACTATGGGTTCAAATGATTACAATTATAGTGTATTACCTTTTACTTTAGAGAGCTTGAAAGAAAAATCTGTCGATTGATACCATGTTTGACAATATACCCTCAGGGGGCGGGTAACTTGTCTCCCGATGGGGGGGGGGGGGCTACGGACGTCAAGAATAAAAAAATTGCACAGGGGGCTATTTTCACAACAATAATTGAAACTACCACATCTAGTGATCATTGAGTCATAAATAAATCCTTTTATACACGATTATGTTAAATTTTGTCCTGTGCTGTCATGTTAAGAAAATATAAAATTCGAATAAATTTAAGTTTTCGGTCGAATAAAAAAAAAATCTTTTTTTTCTAGATTTATAAAGTTTCGTGAAGATCTATTAATATTGGCCGCTATCGTGTACACAGGAAATCGACCACAGACATACAGACAGGCCGAAGGACACCACTCAAATAGTCAAAGAGCATTCAGGAGGACTTAAAACATATATTGACATAAAAATCTCGCAATTAAAAATGTTCGTGAAAACAATACTACGTATGAGAAAGTACAAATATTATATATACGATATTCATGATTTGGGACATGATACAAATAGAATTATTAGTTATTCTTATACAATGGACCCCAAGGAACTGTGCAAAGAAATGGAATATTATTTCTACTTCCATCGTCGCTCAGTCAAGATGAGCAAAAAGATAATTTTATAATCCTGTTTTCTTTGTTCACCGGTAATAAGCTTCGACGCGGAGAATTAATGCACCCAGAAATATCTCAATTTATTTAGCGACAACAATGGGGATCTTGCTCTCCCCAGAGTAACAACACAAAGAAAACAATTACGATGTCAAAGCAGAAATAGTAATTTCGATCTGTCTCTGCAAATAAGTATATGAATCGAATCAGGGGAAATATTTCTGTTCTGTCTCATATATGCTGTTAATGGAATCGGGGCAAATAGGTGTATTATTGTTAGACGAGGGAGCTGGAAAGTTACGAACAAATAGATGTATTATTGTTAAACTAGAGAGCTAAAAACCAGAAAGCTAGAGGGACAGAAGGCAATTACTGGTACACGACTAACTGGTACACCACTAAGTGCCTTCCAGAAATTCTCCATGAAGTGAATATTAGGGGACTCATGTTTCACCATGACAATACATCTTCTCATTAGCAAGAATGGCAGTCGAATTTCTTGAACAAGAAAACATCGAAGTGATAGAACATCCATCCTATTTTCCTGATCTTGCGCAAAATGCAGCTCAAATAAAGCAAAGTAAGTGGACGTACTTTTCGAAAATCTTTAGATTTCCTATTTTAGTGCAAACATGCCTAGATCTGAACGTCTAAATGAAATGTAGACTACATTAGTCAAATAGAAAATGAACTCAATTAAGTAGCGCCATCTAGTGTAACGAAAGGTAGGTGAAACAGGAAAAAAGGGATAGAAGGAAGTACGAACTTGAAAAGCAAACAAGAAAAAATAAATAAATCGCAGAGTATATGAACTTACATGTAGAGTAGAAAAAAGTGAACGGATGGACAAAACCTAATGGATAGAATCTAACGGAGACAAATTTGTGATCCCTTACCCCTGAAGGCGAAAAAATGGGGAATTTTCAAAAACGTTTTCAAACCTTGCAGATGTCTCACTGGTGATCTAGAAGGTTGAATCATTTTACGTAATATGGACCACGGGATGACAAAACCTAACGGAAACAGATTTCTGATTTTTCCCCTAAAGGAAATGGAAGGAAGGGGGGGGGTATAAATATTTTTAATCCGTACAGATGTCTCTTAGTGACTTAGAAGGCTGAATCTTTGTACATCGACCACAAGACAGAACGTAATGAAGCCGGATTCTTAATTTCTTTCTCGAAAGCGGACAAAAGGGGATGTGGGGGTTGAAGCATTTTTCCAGAACCTCCTTTCCACCCCCCTGATGACTAGAAAGCAAATATTGTACATGCTTTTTGTTTTCGACCATGGAACAGATTCAAATTTAGCCAATTTTTTTTTTATTAAGATGCACATTTTGCACACTAAGCACTGTTCCGTATCTGTTACGCGATCGCCACTTGGCGACTGAACATTCCACCTTGGCGCTAATTAGGTTTATTGTAGCCCTTCGGAAAGACGAAGAGAGCGAGGAGAAGAATAATTTTGAAGACAAACAATGTCTGACGCAAAATAAAGTTTTGTTAATATACAGTCCATTCGCAGTATTCTTTTGCTTACCTCCGCACATTTAATGGTCCAGACGAACCGGAGGTAATACCAGTTCCTATGGTAAAGGATTTGATTAAATAACTAATTTAATCTTACTTTAGTTTCATCGCGCGCCATGACTGACAGTAACACAATTACTGTTCTAAACCGCAAGCGCGGTAATATTAAGGGTCAATTGACCAAAGTTACGAACTGTCTTACCGAAGGAAAAGAACCAACATTCAATGAACGGAATGTCTACAGCGAATTGATTACAAAAATTTAAGTAAAGTTTGATGCACTAAAAGAAGAGTATTACGCTACTGTTCCGGATGACGAGTTCGAAGAAACGGAAGCAGTCCTTTCGCTAATTGATGAAGAGATGCAAAAAATAGAGGTAAGAATTAAGATCTCTATTAATAAAATTAATGATAATTCAGATAATTCTACAACAACTGGGAATAGTTCTACTCAAGAGGTATGTTCATTACATACAGATCTGCATAAAAAGGCTTCGATCAAACTACCCAAAATTCCATTACCTATATTCAGTGGTAAATTTGAGGAATGGAATCTGTTTAAAGGTCAATTTAATGCCTTAATAACTGAAAATCAAGATTTATCAGAAAATGAAAAACTCCATTATTTACGCGGTTCATTAAAGGGTGAGGCTAAGATTATGGAAACTTCCGATGATTCGTACAATTCTCTTTTTAAGGCTTTGGAACAACGCTATGAAAATCATAGAGTTATTGTTGACACGCATATGAAAAATATTCTTAATATGGATTCAATTAAACACGAATCTGAAAGGGAACTTCGCAGCTTATTAGACATTGTAAAAAAGAATCTCAGAGCTTTAAATGTTTTAGAATTTACACGCAACAAATTTTCTAATGCATTATTATTAAATTAGCATTATTATTAACTTAACAAATTAGATCACGAAACACGCAAGCAATATGAGTTAACGCTAACAAACAATGAAGTTCCAGATTTCGATGCATTTTTGGAATTTTTAGAAAGAAGATGTCAAATTCTTCGTAGTATTAGCAGAAATATTGCTAAACCCAATGTGGAACGATCAAAATCATTTATCGTTAAATCCAATAATACCTCGAAATTATGTGTTGCATGCAAATACAAATATCATCCTATTTATCACAGTGAAAAATTCAACGACATGAAACTAGATAACAGATTAGAGATTGTTAAAAAACACAAACTATGTTTCAATTGTTTGAGCGATCTTCATATTTTATCAAACTGCAATTCGAAAAGTTCTTGTTTCGTTTGTAAGGCATCGACTCACCATACGCTGCTACATAAGTATTACTATACACCCACTTTAACTAAAGCGCAGATGTCATCGCCAAACACTTCGGCATCTTATAAGGAGCAAGAAACACCAGACTCGTTCTTCCTTTTTCACAAATGGAAATTCGAAAAGTGTGTTGGTTAATACAGCAATCGTGTACGTGAAAGATTCATGTGGTGAAAGAATTGCATTGAGAGCAGTTTTGGACTGTGCATCTGAGTCATCATTTTTATCATACAAAGCGGCTGATGCACTTAAATTAAAGAAAGAAAAAATACAAATACCAATTTGCGGTTTGAATGACACTACTCTAAATTTCAGATCAAGAGTCACCGCTGAAATATCGAATGAAAGTAATGATTCAAAATGGGAATTAGAGTTAGTTATTGTACCTAAAATAACAGATGTTACGCCTTTGAAGAAATTTAAGATTTCTAATTTGAAAATTCCAAAGAACTTAAAACTCGCAGATCCTAAATTCTTTTTGCCTCAAAAGGTTGATTTACTTTTGGGTGCTGAATATTTTTTCGCTTTCTTAAACTCGGATAAAATTAGATTAACAGAAAATTTATTTCTACAATCAACTGTTTTCGGATATTTGGTTTCGGGCAGTGTTTCGGACGATAATTCTGATATGTCAATAACTATTATTTTTTGTCTAAAAATTTGGAGACTCTAAATAAAGCCCTTACATCGTTCTGGGAAACAGAAAACATCGAAAGTCACGAAACTTGTATCAGTGAAGAGTTAAAATATTGCAACGAACACTTTGAAAAAACGCACTATCGGAACTCAGATGGAACATATGTAGTTAAAATGCCATTCAAACCAGAGCTTTCTGAAAATATGTTAGGGAGTTCTAAAGAAATTGCTTCTAAAAGATTAGAACATTTATGGAAACGCTTAGAACGCGATCCTACCATGCAAGAGCTATATTCAGATTTTCTTAGGGAATATGAAGTTCTAGGCCACATGGAGGAAATAAAGGAAGATGAAGATTCTGAAGAAGGTTATTATCTCCCTCACTATGGCGTTTTGCGACCAACTAGTCAAACGACCAAATTGCGCGTCGTTTTCGATGCGAGCGCAAAAACTACTAACAAAAATTCTTTAAATGATTTAATATGCAAAGGAGGGGTGATACAGGAAGATCTTTTTTCGATATTAATACGTTTTAGAAAACATCTCTATGCATTCACCACAAATATAGAAAAGATATTTAGAATGATTGAAATTGATCCGTCACAAAGAAAGCTTCAAAGGATTTTGTGGAAATTCAATAAATCGGCAACAACCAAGGCTTATCAGTTAAAAACGGTTATCTACGGCACTGCGAGTGCGCCCTATTTAGCTACGAAAGTTTTGCATCAACTTGCTTTAGATGAAAGCAAAGACTTCCCATTAGCATCGAGTGTTATCCTGCACGACTTCTATATGGATGACTCTCTTTCTGGTTCATCGAATTTGAAGGAATTTGAAAGTATTCAATTAGAATAAACACAGCTCCTTAAAAGAGGAGGAATGTCTTTACATAAGTGATGTTCCAATACAACTCACACTTCTGAACAGATTTTTCCCTTAGATCGAAATTCAGAAGAAATAACAGCAAAAACGTTAGGCATGCTTTGGAATAGCTCAACTGACACATTTACATACAACGTTTCAATCGACAATAAGTGTAGTTTCACCAAACGAGATGTGCTCTCACAAATTGCCCGCATCTATGATCCTATTGGTCTTCTCGGGCCAATTATTGCCAAGGCGAAGATTTTCATGCAACAATTGTGGTTGCTGAAATTAGGCTGGCATGAAACATTACCACCAGACTTTTCGAAACAGTGGATGCCCTTTATTAAGACACTGCCAGATTTAGAATTCATCAAAGTGCCCAGATGCGTCCTTAAACCCGAGGTCAAGTCTATTGTTCTCCATGGATTTGCTGACGCCTCCTCTAAGGCTTACGGAGCAGTAGTGTATGTGCTGTCTGTAAACTATGCAAGCCAAGTCTCCTGTCAACTTCTGTGTAGTAAATCACGCGTGGCTCCCATCAAAACCATCACGATTCCAAGACTTGAACTTGCGGCGTGTCTCCTTCTTTCACAACTAATCCATAAGGTCTTAGATGCTTTAAGACAGAAGGTGGACTCTGTTCAACTATGGTCTGATTCAACTATCAGTCTGGCTTAGATAAGGACCTCTCCCCACTTGCTCAAAACCTTCGTAAATAACAGAGTATCCCAAATCCAGCAGCTGATCAAGGACTTCCAGTGACAACATATCCCCTCTGAATCTAATCCTGCTGACCTCATTTCCAGAGGATTGGACGCAGGAACTCTTGCAGACAGTAAACTCTGGTGGTGTGGACCAGATCCTTCTGTGTTAGCAATTTCGAGTCACGAGACTTTGAGTGATCCTGATTTCATAATGGACAGGGTCTATTTGGAGGAACTCAAAGTCCCTTCTAAATTAACTTTAGCCTTGAATAGTGACTCTAAATTTTATGATAATTAAATTGATCGCACTAATGATTTTCATAAACTAATTAGAATGCTAGCATTTATTTTTAGGTTTATTAAAAACTGTAAGAGTAATGCTCATGCATTAAAAGGTGCTCTCTCTGTAAATGAATGTAAAGCGGCTGAAGAATGTTTAATTCAGCAAGTCCAGGTAAGTTATTTCACTCCAGAAATTTCGGCCTTACAGAAAAGAGCACCAGTTCCAACTAAAAGTAAGCTCAGATTTTTGCATCCATTTCTAGACAGTAGAGGTTTAATTAGGGTCGGTGATCGTCTTACAAATTCAAATTTAAATTACGATCACAGACACCCAATAGTTTTGCCTTCTGGTAACAAAATAGTTAAAATGATCTTTCAGTATTATCATAGAAAAAATTTGCACGTTGGACCACAAGCCTTATTGAACACTGTTCGGCAAAATTATTGGCCGCTTGGTGGCAGAAATATTGCGCGACAAGTTGTTCATGAATGTGTTCCGTGCTTTAAAGCAAAGCCTATTGTGGCAAATCAAATGATGGGGGATCTTCCTCCTGAGAGAGTTATTTGCAGCGCTCCATTTTTTAATGTCGGTTTAGATCTGTGTGGACCATTTCAAATTAAATTCAAAGGTCAGATAAAGGGCACACTTAGAAAAATCTATGTAGCTATATTTATATGCATGGCCACTAAGGCTATCCATTTGGAGTTTGTCTCGGAACTAACGTCAGAAGCTCTAACTGCAACGCTCAAGAGATTCTTTGCTCGTCGCGGCAGAAGCTCGACAATCTTTAGCGATAACGCTACGAGCTTTGTAGGAGCTTATGCGGAGCTCAAAGGGTTGCAAAAACTAGTTACAAAGGATGAAAATATCTCAGTTTTTTGGTTTCAGAAGGTATTACTTGGAAATTTTTGCCTCCTAGGGCACCCAACTTTGGGGGTCTGTGGGAGGCAGGTGTAAAGGCCTTCAAATACCATTTGAAAAGAGTAGTGGGTTGTGCAAAATTAACACTAGAGGAATTTGTAACCGTAATGGTACAAGTCGAGGGAATTCTAAATTCTCGACCACTTTTCCCTTTATCCGCAGACGCTGATGACTTCCAGGTATTAACCCCCTGGACATTTCTTGATTGGAAGGCCTATCAACTCAATTCCAGAGCCAAGTTTAATCCACAAAAGGGACAATCTATTAAACAGATGGCAAAGAACTCAAAAGTTAGTTCAAACTATCTGGAAGCGCTGGTAGAATAGTTAGTTGAGTCATTTACAACAGCGCAATAAATGGTTGTTTAAAAAACAAAATATATTACCAGGAACGTTAGTGTTACTTAAGGACTCAAAGCTTCCTTTCAATAAGTGGCCTATGGCCAGAATTACTAAAGTTATGCCGGATGCAGACGGAAATGTTCGTGTCGTAGACTTACGCACTCCGGCAAGCAATTTTAGGAGATGCGTTTCTAAAATATGCATCTTACCAATTCCAGATAATCACAGTCCAATGTAAAATAATTATTGTTTATTTCTATATTTTATATTTTAGTATTGAAGTAATAATGTGTTCTTTTTATAATTATTGTGATATTTACTTTGCATATGTTTATATTGATTTTGTTAGAATATGCTTTATTTGTAAGGTTATGTAATATTTGAAATAATTGAATATTTCAACGCCGGGCGGGATGTTCCGTATCTGTTACGCGATCGCCACTTGGCGACTGAACATTCCACCTTGGCGCTAATTAGGTTTATTGTAACCCTTCGGAAAGACGAAGAGAGCGAGAAGAATAATTTTGAAGACAAACAATGTCTGACGCAAAGTTTTGTTAATATACAGTCCATTCGCAGCATTCTTTCGCTTACCTCCGCACAAGCACCATAACATTATTAAACAAAATAAAACTTATAAGAAAAGTTTCAATTTAATTTAATACAATTAGATTCCCTGTCTTTGACAGGCTGAAGTACAAGTTTGATATGAAATATTAATAGGAAATTAATTACAAATTATGCTACAACAATTTTTAAATATATATAATAGTTGTACGATAGACATTTATAAATAGAAAAAATTGTAGTAGAAGTAATTTAAATATATACTTTATGTTTTTTTATGATCGAAATACAACACCAAATTATTCTAAATTGATCACACGGGACATAACAGATATGTATTGTGTATTAATATCATTTTTAGATTAAATAATACCAGTTACTATTAATAAACTAATTATTAATTTTGTGCGGATTTGTACAATTTCGTCTTATTCTTTTTTAATAAAAATCACAAAACGCCATACAGAAGATTTTCCCCGTCACCAGACATTCAAATTAATATCCTTCTTGAAAAGTAAACAATTAAGTGATTCACCCAAGTCAAATTGTATAACTTGGTCAATGATTGCATATTATTTTTCTAGGATTACCAGACTATCAATATTTAAACACTTATTAATGTTGTAAATGGTACCTTTCTTTGATCTTCTTTTATGCATAGTTTTCCTTGGCAAAACCTTATATATAAATTGTAAAATTCAATATAATTTATACAATTAAATTTCATAAGGTATAAATATATATATAATTTATAGAATTTTTATAATTATAAGTTATACACTTAATTTTTTTAAGTTATAAAATACAATCATGTACCCTTTAAAACTTTTTCGCGTACACCAGGGATACGCTTACTATATTTTTTGGAAACACTGCATTAGACTATATTAATTAACAGAATTTATTTATTATCATAACAATGAAAGTAACATCCCTAATAATAAATATATTCAAAGTCTTTAATATTCAAAGTAAGGAGATTACAGGATCTATGAATACCCACTCTTGAAAGATAACCTTATAGAAGGAGATGGATAAACACGGCAATTATAGTAGCATCAAATAACATAAAAACAGTTACAGATAAAACAACTGCAATAAATCATTGCAACATAACATTTAAAAAATAAAAGTAAACAATAAAAAGAATAATGATGACAATCAAAGCCGGTAAATAATTAATTATCAATACGGAAAATATTCTCAATTTCAACTGAATTATAAGTAAATAACCAGTCTTTGATAGCCTTGGAAAAGGAAAGAAAGGCAAAAATGCTTTTAAAAGATTGAACCAGAAGATTGAACAATCTAGGAGCTAAAAAGTGATAAAATTTCTGTAACGTAGCAGAATTGGCTCGTGGAGTCTGATAATAGCCCGCTTTAGCCCGAAGTTACATTGATTACCACTCACATTCTTATTTCTAACTAGCAGCATACCCGTTCTTCGTACGGAGTATATAATATAAAGAAACTTGAAATTCATAATCATGCGCAAATTCTTATAGTATACTAAATGAAATGTTTAATCAAAATATTCTGTTAAAATATTTAATATAATGCTCCTAAAAAGAAGTTTAAGAATCTCTTTTCTCGCTATATAAAATTATGTTCATGGACATATCTGAAGAATAAAACATCTTGGACCCCTTATGTAAGCAAATATAAAAAAAAAATATGGAATTGAATCAATATATGCAAAATAAAAGCGTTAAAATTGTATGGGACCCGTACTAATTATATACGCGAATATTAGAAAATATAACCTGTATTAGTAGATTACATGTATAAATTGAAAATACCAATAAACCCGTAATCTTTAAATCTGAAGACAGTCATTTATTCCAATATATGTCAAAATTAAAGTGCTAAAATTATATGGGAAGATATACACGTACTACTTATAATGTTCGATTATTAAGTAGAAGATTACCCGTTTTGCAATATGAGTCTCAAATGTTTTTTAGTAAAATACAACAGACGACGTAATAAATTGAATATATAATTAATCCCCTTAATCTTCATACCAGAAGACAGTACTTGATTCCAATATATATGCCAATATATGTCAAAATATATGCCAATATACCTGTACTACTTATATTCTCGTAGGTTAGAAGATATACCCGTGCATTCCTAGAAGATTACTCGTACAACTTACAATATGCGTGTGTCAGCAATTTTTGCCGCAATAAAACAATGGCGTAATAACTTAAAAATATCAATAATCACTGAATCAATAATGAAAATATCAATAATAATAATGTTTAAACCTGAAGAGTATAATTGATATTATCCAGTCCAAAATGAAATGGCAATGAAATTTATTTTATATACATATCTTCATTATTCAAATCGGAAAGGATTTAATAAAAATCGTCTGCCGCATAAACACATTAGATTTAAATCCGTTGCTAAGCGACATGATATCATTTGCTTCAAATAAATTGGTAGAAAAAATATCGTCTAAATAGTTATATTTCTATGGAATATTTGGCGACAGTTTCGTCAAATTAGCGACATTTTAAAAAATCGCCAAATTTATCGCCAAGTGGGACTGTAGAACTGACAGTTCCACTTTGCGACAAATTGACGAAATATCATCACAATACTATCCCCTAACAAAAAACAATTAATATCATTTATGTAGCGCCATTTTATCAATTTCAAGATATTTTTATAGATTTGAAAACATTTTTATCAATGTGGTGACATTTTAAAAATTCGCTAAATGTATTACTAAGTAGGATGGTTGGTCTGACAGATAAATGCTAACCAAACATCATTTCAGTGCTCTCTTCTAACAAAACAAAAAAAAATTTCATTGATATGTAGAAGACCCAAGCCACACGACCAACCCGAAGGTTTATGGCAGCTGTTTGTGTGTCGTTTATATCAATTTGGCGACATTTCCGTCAATTTGGCAAAGTTTAAGAAAAGTTGTCAAATTAGCGATATCCCTCCAAATTCGTAGCTTTGAATTTGCAGATCTGAATGAAACATTCTTATCCCGTTTCAATATACTAAATGAAAACACTACAATTGTATTAGAAGATATACCCGCTCTACTCTTTTTCTGTTTCAACAATAGGCTATATGAATTTATTGGCTAAACACAATATATGAGTTTAGTAGCTAAATACGATATAACCTTGAAAACTCTTTGCCAAAATAAATGAAATTGATGTACGCAGTCAGCAAATAATATAATTAAAAGAAAAATCAAACCGTCCATTCATAAGATATACTTTTATATCCATTTATCCATTTATTTATTATTTAAATCGAAAAAAAATAATAAAAACATTAACAAACACATTTAATTTAATTGCGATGCCGAGCAACATGATATATCCTCCTAAAATGTTAAAATTTATTAACCACTAACAGCACACCCGTTATTCGTACGGAGTGTATAATTTAAAGAAACTTAAAGTTCGCAATCATGTGCAAATTCTGTTAAAATATTAAATTTATTGCTCCTAAAGAGAAGTTTAAGAATATATGTTCTCACTATGCAAAATTATCTTCACGATCAGATCTGAAGAATAAAACATCCTGCCCCCTTTTGTAAGCAAATTTACAGAAGAAAAAATAGGAATTGAATGAATATATGCAACCCCGTACTAATTATATTGTCGCAGATCAGAAAATATGCCAATGTGTTAGTAGAAGATTATCCGCATTACAATATGCGTCTCAAAAATATTTGCCAAAATAAAAGAGATGACGTAATAAATTGAAAGCATCAATAATATCCGTACTCTTTATACCAGAAGGTCGTAATTGATTCCAATATATGCCAATATATATCAAAACATATGTCAATATACCTGTACTACTTATATTCTCGTAGATTAAAAGATATACACGTGTATTTGTAGAAGATTCGTACAACATACAATATATGAGTTTAAACAATTTTTGTCATAATAAAATAATTGCATAATAACTTGAAAATATCAATAATCCTTGAATCAATAATCCCCGAAAATATAAATAATAATAATTTTTAAACCTGAAGACCGTAATTGATATTATCCAGTCAAAAATGCTATAAGAAAAATCAAATCGTTCTTTTCTAAAATATATTTTTATATCCATTTATTTATTATTCAAATCGAAAAAATAATTATTAAAATTAACAGACAGATTTAATTTAATTGCGTTTCTGAGTAACATGATATAAGATAGAATCTTATAACATGTTAAATATGTCATGTCTTATAACATAAACTGCGAAATTAAATAACGATTTTGATTTCTCTATACTTCTCATTGTTCCGTAAAAGCTTGTTTTAAATAAACCATGAACCATGGAGATAGATTTCCCCTTTAAATCATGTTTCAAACAATTCATGTTTTCAGAAAGTGACTAATTAACGCAAAAAATCTCCCATCAAACTCAGAGATTAAATTTTAATTCACTTTCAAACGATTTTCAAGCTTTTCGTTTGGATAAACCACGGAGTTAGGGAGTAGAACTCCTAGGAAAAAGTTCCATTTTTCATTAATATCTCGACAACCCCAGGTCTTAGAAATTCGAAACTTGGACAAAAGTTATGGGGGGATATTTCAAGGCTATTCACCAAATTTCATTAAATTCGGTTCAGCCGTTTTTCCGTGATGATGAGACAAACGAAAATTTCGTTTTTTACTAATATCTCGAGAACCACTGGTCGTAGAAACTCAAAACACGGATATAATTTTAAGTGGGGCTATTTCTGGGCTACCCACAAAATTTCATCAAATTCGGTTCAGCCGTTCTCCCGTGATGGTGTGACAAACAGACAGACAGACAGACAGACAGACAGACAGACAGACAGACAGACAGATTTTCATTTTTATTTATATAGATATAAAACATAACAAGAAAGATCAATCATGCATAAAGCATTGATTATGAAACACTTTCCAACTTCAATGCAATTCTATACAAACATCTCTCAAATGCGTTACATTCCTCGGTAATATTTTTTAAATTATCACAATACTACATTAATTTATTATATTTGAAAACTTCATCGAAGAAAATGAACTTCATTCAAATGACGGCATTGAAATATAAATTGCCTGGTTTAAACATCTCTAAAATGCGATACATTCCTCGGTAATATTTTTAAAATTACCATAACACTACAATAATTTATTATATTTGAAAACTTCATCGAAAACAAATGAACTTCATTCAAATGACGTCATCGAAATATAAATCGCCTCTATATAAAAGCAGCATTTCATTCATAATCATTTTTCCAATCGTTTAATTCATCACAATACTATAATAATTTATTTTATTTAAAAATTTCAAAAATTGTTATCTACCAAACTTATTTTAAATTGTGAAGCCTCTCTCATATACGAAATTATTAAACTCTTGGAAAAATATTTATTATATAATATATCTCTTTTTTCTTTCTGGAGAATATAACGAGTCAGAATTTAATTGAATTTGTTTTTCTCCTCATATTAAATAATTTTTATTTAAAAAACTACCTAACATATTTTACTGAAATTTTTTTTATATATTTTATGGGATTATTTGAATATTTCCTAAAATTCTCGAAGCAATTTGTGAATTTTAAATTTGCTTAAAAAATGTTTGAAACATTAGATCCCATAGGATTCAATGTATTTCATTTTTTCAATACGGGTTCAATAAAAAACTAATTGGGTGATATTATTCATTTATATTCCAATAGGTCCCACAGACCGTCTAAAAAACATACTGAAATTTCATTTTGATAAAACCATTTTTACGGCAGTTATCGTGCTAACGGACAGACAGAATGAACAAAGTCATAAACACTTTCAACTATGTTGTAAAGTGTTAAAAAACAACAAAATATATGCATACGATACTTAAAAGTACAAATATTTAAACGTACCTTATGATGAAAGTCTCACTCGCATGCATTATTATAATTTGCAATTCTTAGTCAATATATCTATATGTAAGAAAACATATTGCAAATTATAGAATTTGATTAATTACATACAGTAAGCTTTGTACTGCAGCGTTCAAAAAACGCGGAATCCTCAGTCAGCTTTGTAACGAAGCGGCTGTAATGAAAAAAATACAGTAAGCTTCGTGCTTGAGGGTTTGAAGCACGCGTAATCCTGAGTGAGTTTCATTGCCGGCCTGCAATAAATTTTCTCGACAGGCCAGCCCACGCTTTAGTACCGATATCATCAGGGGGACATTACACATACAGAATACTCAAAATCCTTACCTTTTGAGGGATCACTGCTACTATGTTACAATTAGGGGTTTATCGTGCTTCAGAATCTCTGTAAATCTGGAGAAAAAAACCCTCCGATAGAACTTGCAAACACTGCGAGGCATAACTTATTCCAAATCAGTAGGTATGTTCTTTATGGCTCACAGATGTTTATCAACAGGAAACAGATTATTTATTTCGTTCATTTTTAGTTCCATATAAAATGTTGAAGTGTCCTTGCAGAAAAGTTACAAGTTGAAGAATATTCGATTGAACAGAGGCTTATAAAAAAAATTCAACTCGGACAGTTGTTGAGACCCAGACCGTCCGACCTACTACAAAGTGTAAATTAACTGCAACTTGGACAGTTATCGATTTTTCATTAATCCTTTCTTTAAATTTTGTAAAAATTTACAAAACAAATGTTTGTTTTCTTTGCATACTCATTACAACGTATAGTCAAACGTTATGCTGGCTTTTATAGATGTTTCGACGGCACAGGGCTTTCTGTCATACTAGCCAATGATGTAGAGAGCAATAGCTTTTTAATGTCGAATACTTCACATTGTACAGTTGCTTTAAGGGGATGGTGGACGTTGAAATGAGCAAAAATTGACTAAAAACAATTTTAATATATAACATTATTTTACACATTTAACATTTGCGTACGGTTGGGACAGCGTTAATCCCAAAGGAAGACCCTCCCTAAAACACAGGTATTTGACATACCCTATCCCAAGCAGTTCGACTCCCTTTGCAGGCATTGGCGTCCATGGAAATCGCTGACAGAAACAAATGTTTCTGTCAGCGATTTCCATGGACGCCAATGCTTGAAAAGGGGGTCGAACTGCTTGGGATGGGGTATGTCAAATACCTGTGTTTTTGGAAGATCCTTCGTTTGAGATTGACGCTGTACCACCCGTAAGCAAAAGGTTTGATTAACTTTTTTTTCGAAACGGAATTTTCAAATTTTTTACATGTTTAAAATGCTCCATGCGTGTTAATTTTTGTCTGAGATGTATGAACTATGGCAAGAAGACACTTCTTATACTTTTTAATGAAACTGGGTATGCATTTTATAATTTGACTTTATTAAGGTAATTAAAAGTGAATAAAAGAACCTAATTAAATGATGAAAATTAAGTTTTAATGCAGAAAAATATTTTTAAAAAAATAACTTTCTAAGGATTTTAAAAATGAATACCTAAATTTGTTTATAATGTGTTTTTGAGTGATCATAATGTAAAATTAATTAAAAATGTGAACAAATGGCACGCAAGGAGGATTTTCAAATTTTCGTTAAAAAAATGAAATTAAAAAAAAATACAAAATTATAACAAAATTGAAAACAAATTTAATGGTATTGTATATAGTAATATTAAGAGGAATATTTATACAAATTTTCACGTTTCTAAGTCAATAAATAAATAAAAAATATTTCAAAGTCCACTGTCCCCTTAAAGGATACTCATGCAATTCGTTTGTTAGTTTGCTGTTTATTGTTTTAAGTCGAAAATAATCTAAGCTAATTGTTGAAAACATTCTAAGCTACTTGTTGAAAATAGTCTAAGCTAAATAAAATAAATTATCGTCAAGTCGACGGTTAAACAGATTAAAAGTACTGAAATATAAAATTTTGCTTTTATAATTAAGAACGTAAAATATACAAAATGAAATACCTTAGTGCTTTTCTACGTCAAACGTCTCTCATCAGAAGCATCTGGAAGAGCACCAATATATTAGACATTTATACAAAACCAAATACAAACTAAAGTCTGTATATTACGGTTAACCAGGAGGCAAAATCAGATCCAATAAAAATTGTATAAATGTGCGCATGTTTTTAAGTACTCTATGCTTTTATGAACATATTGTACGAATTTTTTGGTACATATTTATACAATTATTTTTTGATCTGTTTCAGCCTCTGGGTTAACCGTAATATGCAGATTTCAGTTTGTATTTGGTTTTGCATAAATGTCTAATCCTAATGTATTTGTGCTTTTCTTGATGACTCTGGTGAAGAGCATTTGACACCCAAATATTGTCTTGTATAAGCAATATACCCGTTCTTCATACGGAATATATGATGCAGAAATTTAAAGCTTTTCCCAATAACGCACCCTTTTCTTTCATAATTATTATTCCTATTTCTTATTTCATGTTTAGCACGTATTGCAGTATTAAATTCTATCCCACGCCACTAATATAAACAAAGTCTGCCAGCACTTCCGCTTTTTCTCTATCATTCCATAAATGGTCACTAATCTTAAACCTCTGCGTAAACTTTCTCATATGAAACTGCTTCCGAATCCCATTTTTAAAGCATAAAGAACGTGAAGGCAGCATGTGCTCCATGTCATCATATTCCTCCCCCTGCGATGTAACTGTACATTGTATGAACCAACGCAGACGACATTGAGATTTCTTGAGAGCTGGTCGTCGTAGCTCGGCCCTATGTACCAAATGATATGTTTCGAGTGTTATATAATGAAGTAGATTTTGGGTAACCTAAACAGTCTCTTCACTGGACTATTGTAACTGCCATTACATATACAATTTTAAGCAAATTCCTATATTACTCTAAATGACTTTGTTATTCAAAATATTGTATTAAAATATTTAATTTAATTCGCCTAAACAGAAGTATAAGAATCTATTATCGCTATATAAAATCGTCTCCAGAGGCAGATCTAAAGAATAAAACATCCTGGTCCAGTTTGTAAACAGTTTTACAAAAAACATGAAATTGGATCAATATATGTTAAAACAAAAATACAAAAATGGCATTAGAAGGTATTACTAGTACTATTTTTATTATGTTTCAATAATTGGCTAACTCAATATATAAGTTTGAAAAATCTTTGCTAAAATAACACAGATGACTTTGCCATATTTTTCTCCAAGGTTTATATATTTGAAGATATTTCTCCAAATGAGTCGTCAATGTCGCCATACTTTCCGACAAGTGTTACATATTTGATGATACTTACTGATGTTTATTTTAATATTTTTTTACATGCATTTATATGAAATAAAAATTTAAATAATTTTAAAAGTGCGGTAACATTAAGCATTAACGGTTCAAGTTACCGCACTAAAATTTATGTCATTTGTTTCAGAAAAAAAGGATGTATAAAACAATTATTCATTTAACATTATTGAATGTTCTGATTTTTTCAAAACTTTATTCAAAAATTTGTTTTTTTTTCACTAACATTTTTTTCATGAACACAGACTCACACACGCCCCCTTAAAAACCTTCGATTCGAGTTCAAGGGTGGTGGAAACGTGCTCTTGTGAACTCTAATTCGCATTTTCGACACAGTCACAACACTTTCCCAATACATTATATTTCCCTATGTATGCACGAAAAGTAAAAAGCAATCGCAGCGGCTAATCATTTATGATATTTAATGGTCTTTACAAAATTATTTATTTATAGCGCTCAATGTTTATACAAATTAGTATTAGTAAAACTTTAGACATTGTGTCGACGCGGTGGTCGAGAGGTCAAGGGCAGGCGTTTCCTTGTGATCGCTCGGTTGCCGGGTTGTGGGTTCGAGTCCCACCTGCGGACATGGATGTTGTGCGCTGTGTGTTCCGACCCCCACTGGTGCGTTGGGGCAACGTCATGTAACAGCTAACAGGTTTACGGCTCTGGCCCTTGTTTAGGAGACATTGACTATCCATGTTGTATGTTCGGGATATTTATTCTGTTTATACAATGTATGTCTTATTCTCTGCCATTTGCAAAAAAAAATGTACAACACAATACAGGATTTTTATGCCAAGGCGAGCAATTCGTTTTCCCATAGCCAGCGAGAGTTGAGTTGTATTGACAGGATAGTCTTCAGGTGTTTGTTCTACTAATTTGGACTAGCTGCACCTTTTATTCAACGTTGTGTTCTAAAGTTTTTATCTTTTATTTATTGAGACATCTGATTAAACAAAATCATTATATAAAATATATTAATAAAATATTATCGATACATATTAGCGATTCCCAAAATATATAATTTATTATGTTTCGCAATCTCATATTTTAAGCAGTGATAGAATAATGTTATTTATTTGGGACTTACCTATGGGATGTCAAAATGACTGACGAAAAAATTGAGCTATAATTCGTCGGGCCATAAATGAAGTAAAATGAAAATTTAGATTTGATATGGCAGAATTAGTGTCCATACGAAACCCATGACGAAAAGTTATTATTATTTTCTTGATTTTCCCTGATCACTTTAGTGCTTGCTGAAATTATGATTCGAAATAAAATCATCTGCCTAAAACTTTGCACACACTTATTTATATTTAACCTTTTGCTTAGGGGTGGAACAGCGTCAATCATTGCGTCAATTATCAGCGTCAATCAATCAGCGCCAATCATCAGCGTCAATCAATCAACGTCAATCATCCACTTTGCAGGCATTGGCGTCCATGGACGCCAATGCCTGCAAAGGGGGATCGAACTATTTGGGATAGGGTATGTCAAATACCTGTCTTTTTGAGAGGTTCTTCGTTAGGAATTGACGCTGTCCCACCCGTAAGCAAAAAGTTAATATTTATTGCATGTAAAGAATATTTCAATACCCCAAAAGAACGTTGAATGTAAAAAATGGACGTGACTAAATGCACTATTGATATATGTTTGCAAGGCTTTCCACAACTAAATATGGTCAAAATTTTTTAAACAATGCTTTATGTTCTATCATTCAACATAACTGTGAGAATTTTCAATTTGTTGGATTTTTTTATAGAATTGCATTTATCCCAAAGGTATTCAAAACCCATTTAAATTGTGTTATGTTTTTCTGCACGGGCGAAGATAAAACACATTTCTCAGGTCCAGAAATGTCGTTAAGAAGTGATAAGATATGTTTGAAAAAAAAATACGTAATGTTGATGTGGTAAAGGAAATGGAACCTTGAATAATTGCGAACCCCTTAATTTGCCTATTTTGATTAAAATTAAAAATGGTAGAGTTAAAACGGATGTTCTAAAAAGCTAATATCGCGATATTTAGTATGTGGTGTTAGGTTGTGGTATAATGTGGCAATTTTTACTACGCGTGTCTCATCATGTATTCGATATCTCACGCACGAGTGGAGCGTTTTGGTACAACTAAATTTGGTACAAAGATTACAATCAGTGAACACTGAAAGCCTCTACGGAAAAAAATTCTGTGGTTTGCATCTCACGGATTTTATAAGTATAATTAGGAGGTTTCTATTATAGCACACAATTTTATATTAAGGCTCACGCTATGCATTTTTGTTTTTCTCACTTCCAAAAATTTATTTTACATTATTTTTAATCAATATTAAAAAAAAGAAATCAAGATTAAAAAAAAAAAAAAAAAAAAATGCAAACAAACGAGGAAGGGATACAAATGTTTAACAAATATTCGAAACATGGTCGCTCAATTCAGAACATGTAAATATATAAAACATGTCGATATATACATGTAAAATATTCAAAACATGTCAAGTCGCTCAATTTTACTTGTTCTTCCCCATTCTTTCCATGACTTCACAATCCACATCTACCAGAAGTAACAAATTACATCTGCTGCTAAGCAGGCCACATTTCATCCTGAGCAAAAAACATGTGGTAATAAATTTCCCCAGAGCCGCTGATATATATTTCCTCGATGCCCACACATCTTTCTCAAGATTAAAGATGTGTGGGCATCGAGGACATCCCTGAGATTGCTCCCTGACATTGCTGTGAAAGTAACGTGCTAATTACAGCACGATATCTAGTATGCGAGGAAAATAAATGCTTCTGCATGTGTGACAGGAACATGTTCATTATTATGCAATGTTTGATAAAGAAAAAATCATGTGCTATGGATGACGATCTTTTGCATAGTAGTTTGTGCAAACGTTTTTAATTAATGAATGTAGTTAGTTCAGATAGCTTCCAAAAGTGGTTGTTTCATACTTTCCTCTCGCAGATAGAGGAGGAAAGTGTGGTGGCAGTGACTGTGACCACTTTTCTTGATAGATGTGCTTTTTGCAGTAGCTTAAGTAACTTTTTTACGTTAACAGATGGAGCCTAATGAAAGTACGAGCATGGTGATTTAATTAAAAGTCAAAATTTCACAATAAATACATCAGTGGGTTGCTTAGATAATAAAAATGATCTTTGTCGGTCTGTGGTTGGGTGGATGTGTCAAAACGTTGGCCCTTCGTAATCTCAAAATTCACTGAACCCATTTGGACCCCATTTGGCTAGTAAGTTCTATGTATTAGATAGATGTGAACGCAGGAAAAAAAAATTCGGAAAAATGTATTAAATTAGCTATAAAACGGAATTTTGTCAAAATCGATAGCCTCTCGCAATCTCAAAAACAGTTGAAGCGATTTGGACCCAATTTGGGTATACTGCGTATATTGTCCAGATGTGATAGAAAAAAATATCCGTAAATGTATATAGTTTAGCTATAAAACGAGATTTTGTCAAAGTCAGTGACCCTCCGTCATCTCAAAAACCACTGAAGTGATCTCAAAAACCGCTGAAGTGACCTCAAAAACCGCTGAAGTGATCTCATAAACCGCTGAAGTGATTGATCTCAACCCAATTTGTGTGGTACTATATGTATATTACGGACGCAGAAAAAAAAAGTTAAAAATGCATATAGTTTGGAACATAGATCAAATGCCCACTTGTTTCACGTGGTAAATCTCGGCCTTACCCGGATCTTCTTGTTTTATAATATTCTTTTGAATTTCGCAGTATTTTATTAATTGGTATTTTTAAAATAGTTTGGTCGAATGTTATTTTAATTTAGTATTTGTTTTTTAAAGTAGCTCATGTCTTTTTCTAAAATTGGCTGTTATTTTATGTTATTATTTTTTAATTTCGTAGTCTTTTATACACCGATTTTATATACTGATTTGCAAGAACTTTTTTTTTTACTTTTTGATTGAAAATAAATTGAAAAGTAAAATCATTTAGAATACGTAGGAATATTCTTTAATGTTTCAGTTCTACTTTGCATTGTGCTAATAATTTATTTTTACAAAATTGACAGTTTAAATAACAGCGCCACCAGAATTATTATCTCAAACGATATTGGCGTTTTCTTAATATGAAGTTTTAACTTCTTACTTTTACCTCCATGGTAAATAAACATTGAAAGTACTGAATTAGCAAGGTACATTGAAGGTACTAAATTACATAACTAAACATTGAAGGTACAATAATTACTTTCTGGATTTGTTTTCTTTGTTTTGGGGCTGCTTTTGTTTCACAAATATTGAACATTTTTTTTATATTGCCTATGTACATGTGTATGTATGTCACGTTTTACAGATTAACTAGCAGCGCTTACCCGGAGTTGCTCGGGATTTACGATGTAAAACTCTGATATAAATTACACCGGAACATATAGGGTCGTGAATCTTATACATTGTTTTTTCACTGTGAAAGAAGTAAATTCATTGCATTATGTAAGAGAAAGAATCATTGTATTATATAAGTCATAGCTGCTCCCGGCACCCCCGGCTAGGCCCTCCGGGCAGCGTCTCGGAATGTGATTATTAGGTGTCCACAATTAATGTACTGTCCACAATTAATGTACAATCAATATGTACAGTTTGAAATATGCACAGTTTGAAAGGAAAACTAAAATGACTCTTAAACGCTAGGCAACAATGCAAATGTTAAATTAAATGACATTATCCTAATTTGTTAGGTTTTACCGCAATACTTGCTTGTAAACCACATTTTTTGATTTTCCTCCCTGGAGCTAAAACATACAAATTTTGTGAAGTTTCAGTAACAGTAGACACTTTTTAGTGCAACGCTGCACGGACATATTTAACAGTCTACATTCATACAGATACAGTAAAGTCGCCATAAATAATTTGGGGATGGGGTGGTAAAATAATCTGGCTTCTCACTTCTCCGATAATCATTTCTACGAGTTTCAATGTGCTCAGAAAGGTCCCTGGGGGGGGGGGGGGTATGACACCCAAATCCTCCCTCATTGGCTACGTCACTGCTCAGATATGGTGTTATAGATTATATAAAGTTGTTACGCTTTCTTGGATCATCGTCGTATTCCATGCACTTTACACTAAAAGTAGTATATCCGCTAGTTGTACAGGATTGACACGGATACACTTGTACACATTTTGAAGTTTAATGACAGTATTAAACTATTCACAATTACAACACAAACATTACAAAGTTAATAAGTTTCACACAACAAAACGGGTGGGCTTCAGCCGATGTCGTGAGTCCTCAGTCTCTCTCTCTCTTTTTCTTCTTTATTTTATTTTTCCCAGGTGTCGCTGCGCTGGCAGCTCACTCGTTACAGTCTCCCCCCCCCCCCCCCTAGCCACGAAGTCGACTCGACGAGTAGCCAGAAGTGATACATGGGGAACTAGGTCTGTTCTGGTATATTTTAGTCTTTCGGGGTCGGCCCCTCCTACGCAAAGGGGGGGATTGGCGTGGCTACGGTGTCGAAAGGCAAGGAGCAAGGTCGGAGGGCAGAGGTGTGGTAAGTCCCAACTGGTATATCTGGGAAACTTGGATCAGCCACTTCATAACTCGTTGGAGAACGCCGAGTTAGTATGACAAAGGGCCCGTCTCGCCGAGGTGAAAACTTCGTGGCTGGCTTTATCGCTTATCGGGTGGGTGGTTACCCACACTTCGTCTCCAGGCGCATACGACGGAGCTCCTCTTTTACCTTTATCAGCATATTTCTTCCTCCGATCCTGTTTCTGTTCTACCAAATCCTTTATCTCCGCGCTCATATCTGCAAATCTTCAAAGATATGGCGTAATTTCGGCAACGAAGTTGTCATTATGGATCACGGTTCGTATGTCATGCTGGACGTCGTCCAGAGTCCTAAGTTCTCTTCCGAATTGTAAGAAGGCTGCAGTATGAGCAGTAGTGTCACATCTTGCGGTGTTGAGGGCAAAACGTATAGCTGGAAGTTTTTCGGACCACAAGGTGTGATCGTTTCCCACGAGGATGGCTAGTCTTGGTTTTATATCTCTATTTTCCCGCTCCACAGGATTCGCCTGAGGCCAATAGACAGGAGTCAGTACTTGTTTGACTCCGAGCACGTTGCACACTTTCTGAAGGACAGCGCTAACAAATTGGGTACCATTGTCGCTGATAAGCCGGCGAGGCAATCCATATTTCAAAAACACCTCCTCCAGTAGAATTATCGCACATTCTTTTGCAGTGGCGTCTTGGAGGGAAAAGAGCTCCACCCACTTGGTAGAGGTGTCTTCCACTATGAAAATCTATTTCTTCCCGTTCGCCGTTTTCGGCAGGGGGCCGAAGAGGTCTATCGCAAGCGTTTCGAAACGTTGGGAGTACACGGGTGTCCTTAAAAATCCAGCAGGTTTTTGGTTACTAGGCTTATATCTATTACAATCAACACAGTTCTTTACGTAGTCCGCAATGTATTTTCTTATTCCAGTAAAGTAATAGCGGGAGGCAATCCTGTAGTAAGTATCCTCAGCACCATAATGTCAGCTGGTCAGAGTATCGTGGTACTCCTGCAAGACTCTTTTGCGCTCTTGGATAGGTACCACTAACTGGGCCTCTTCGGATTCAGTATCCGGGGAGTAACGATTCAGGATTCCTTGGGACATAAGATAACCACGGCTCGTCCAATTTGCGAAATTTTCAGTTCTGTGGTCACCTTCAAAACAGTCAATAATTTTCTTTAAGTCATCATCTCTCAACTGCTCATCCCGGATATCACTCGCTTTGTTGGTCGGTAAGTCTATGGTGACAGTACAGATGTCGCAGGTGGGCTTCTCGTGTGTAGTACATGCAGGGCGGGATAACATGTCGGCGATGACATTCGCTCTACCGGTAATATACTCAAACTTTAAATTATACGATTGAATCTATAAGGACTACCTTCCCAGTCGTCCTGTTGGCGACTTCAGGCTCATCAGCCATTTTAAGGGCTGATGATCGGAAACCACTGTTATTTCAGCTTCTTCGATGTATCCGCGGAATTTTTCTAGCGCCCAGACCACAGCAAGGGCTTCCCGCTCGGTAGTTCAGTAGTTTCTTTCCGCGGAAGTCAACAATCGACTAGCGTACTCGATGGGGTGCTCCTCGGGGCCCTGCCTTTGAGTAAGGACCGCACCCAGAGCGTAACTTGAAGCGTCAGTCCTGAGAATAAAAGGCCTGGCCTCATCAACCTGCTTCAGCACAGGTGGTGACACCAAACTTTGTTTCAGAGTTTCAAAGGCTGTTTGCTCGTCTTGCCCCCACCTCCAGGGTGTTCGTTTCCTCGTAAGGTTGCTTGGCGGCCTGGAGGTTTCAGCAAACTGAGGAATGAAACGTCGATACCAACTACAGGTCTGGAGAAAACTCTGTACTTGCTTTACACTTTTTGGAGAAGGTATCTGTAGAACTGCTTCTATTTTTCCGGAGTCTACCTCGATTCCATCTCTCGTTATGTAGTGGCCGAGGTATTTAACCTTTGAGCAAGCAACGTGGCACTTTGCACGATTGGCATGCAGTCTAAATTTATGTAACCGGTCAAAAACTGACTGAAGGTCCTCCAAATGTTCTTCGAAGGTAGATGACATCACAATAATGCCATCCAAATAGGCTAGGATGTTGATTTTCAATCCCTTTCGGAAAAGATCCATAAGTCTCTGGAAGGTTTCAGGGGCCGTTCTTAGACCAAAGGGCATGCGCGTAAATCGGAACACTCCAAATGGGCAAACAAAGGCTGTCTTGTCCTTATCGAGAAGGTACATTCTGACTTGATGGTAACCAGATTTTAAGTCCATGGTAGACATGTAGGTAGTCAGTCGGCTTAGCATTTTGCAAAAGATCATCCATACGTGGTAGGGGATATGGATCAGGCTTAGTTACAGCATTCAGTGTCCGGTAATCGATGCAAAGGCGGAAATCCCCATTCTGTTTTGGTATTAACACCACCGGGGCAGCATACGGAGAGTCACATTCTTCGATTACGCCCGATTTGAGAAGGGTGTCGATCTTGTTCTCTCAGATTTTCCTTTCTGGCAGGAGAGAGCCTATAGGGAGCAGTGGCAACTGGGGAAGAATCACCCGTGTCGATCTGATGTTCCATATACGGCGTCGGCTCTCCCCCCGGACTAAAGGTATCTTCACACTGGGTAAGCAACGCATTAAATCTTCGGCGTTGGTCCTCCGTTAGATACTCACCTTCGTTGGATCGGAGTAGACAAGAATTTGCCGCCATCGTACCTTCCTTAATATCACAGGACTGGACAGTAGGGTTTTCAACGAATGGAAAGTATTCATTTGGGTTATCGCCGTAGAACCAGGTATGGTTTTGAAGATTCAACACGACTCCGGATTTCTTCAGAAAATCTGCTCACAATAGGGTACGATTTCCTTTGGCTTCTGGTAGCACGAAAAGAGTTACTAGGAAAGAACGTCCCTCCAGACATACCGTCACACACGTGGTAAAAGCGTCCCTCTCAGTTTGGTCACCATCAGCAAGCGTCATCGTAATAAATGTTTTCTCAAACTCAACTCCTTCATCTTTCAGCAAATGGTACAGGGTCTCACCCGCAATAGAGTGTGTCGCTCCGCTTTCCGCGCACGCTGTACCTGGTATACCATTTATTGTGACACTCACGACTGCAGCCCGCTCCAGTACCTCTGGACTATGGATTTGGATCTTCTCAAAACGAGCTGCTGCGCGCGTGGGAAGGTTACAAGTTGGGCATTTTGATTTTATAAATCCGGCTTTACCACAGCCATAACAGATTAACGTAGGTCGTTCCTGGTTGGATCCCGCATCTGTTCGATTGGTTCTGCCTTCCTGAGAGCACCTCTTGGGCATAACAGGTTTCGTAACCTCATCTCTGACCGTGTTAGTCCTCCTCGGAAACGCCGGAATCGTACTTTTCTTTTGATTCGTCCTTAAACAGTCGTAAGTATCCAACCTTTCCGCCAAGTCTAAGGGGTTGGTTAGTTCTTGCCAAATATCAAGGAAATGGTCTTTGGTTTCCTGAGGTACTCGTTTCTTCATTTGGTCAGCCAAGACGAGTTCCTTTAATTGTTCAGATGTTTTGACATTCAGTTCAGTAAGCCAACCGTCAAGATAACTAGTCAATTCAAAATAAAAATCACGCCAAGTACTGTTTAGGCTCTTACGATTCAGGGAAAACAATTGTTTATATTTATCGGCAGTAAGTTTATATCTTTCCAACAGCATTGTCTTCACTTTATTGTAATCCTGACATTCCTCCTCTGGTTCTCTAGCCATAAGTTGTCCGACCTCAGATGATAAAGATCCAATTAAATATGGGACCCAAGTCGCTTCTGGAATCTTTAAGAACTTAAGTTGTCGTTCAAAAAAATTATGAAATAATGCCATATTATCGTCCTTCGGGTCGTATTTAGGGAGAATTCTCCTCACGTCCCACTTGGGTTGCTCCGTCTCCAAAACCGGGGTTGCGGTTACAGATTGCGAGACCCTCTGAGATTCAAGTTGCAACTTCAAACGTTCCAATTCGAACATTCTTTCCTTTTTCAATTTGACTTCCTGCTCCCTTGCTATTCGATTTTCAATAATATTGTCTAACATATATTTTGTCAACTCTTCACCATAGCCTTCAGAACTCGTGATCAAATCTTTTAACTCCACCACCTTAAGAGTGTCTGCTCCACCTAATCCCAACTCTTGAACAAGTAATCTTAGATCTTCTTTCTGTCCCTTACCAAGATAAGCCATTTCTCGTAAACTCTCTAAATTCTTCAAATTAACACAGAAGTATTTTTTTCTCTTTAAAACGTAATAAATAATTCTGATCAAAAGCGATAAAGATAAAGAAAACAGTTGCAGCACATCCGTTAATCCACTAGACCGATTGCAGACATTCCGTCGCGCGCCGGTCAAATGAAAATGACGCTCAGACGAGAACGGCAAGCACTTCGTTTTACAAAAGAATGATTTTGTACGATAGGTTTCACTACTGCAATTGCCGGATGGCGAAAACAGAAGTACAACTACTTAAAATAGTATAAACAGGTTGAACACTTTTCTGTTAATCTGTTAACATCCTTGGCATGGAAGGGATATTCCAACACCGCATTCACACGAACACATCAGGATGGGGTTATCCCAAGAGTTCTTTTGTCCGTCGTTTTGAGAACACACAAACACCGGCCGCACGTTCGGCCGCCAAATTATATCCGCTAGTTGTACAGGATTGACACGGATACACTTGTACACATTTTGAAGTTTAATGACAGTATTAAACTATTCACAATTACAACTCAAACATTACAAAGTTAATAAGTTTCACACAACAAAACGGGTGGGCTTCAGCCTTCAGCCGATGTCGTGAGTTCTCCGTCTCTCTCTCTCTCTTTTTTCTTTATTTTATTTTTCACAGGTGTCGCTGCGCTGGCAGCTCACTCGTTACAGTAGTACAATATAAAGAGTTCACTTTCACTTCTAAGGAGTGTATTGTTCGATATTATATAGAAGTAAAATAATAGAAAGGTCAAATTCTGTGTTGAAAGAACGTGCAATTGAACTTTCAATTGAACGTTTTAACATATGTGAATTTCCAAAGTGCAGTACAGTGTTTCTTTTAGGACTTTTTGGCTGGGGGGGGGGGGGGCGAATGAAATTTGATGGAGAGGGGGGGGCAAGTTTTCTATTTGCCCAATATACATATATCTAAATGGTATGTCACATAAATAAAAATTAGGTTAACAAAATGCCTCCGTAGGGCGAATACACGTCTCCGAAGAAGTTTCGCCCCCCCCCCCCGGAGGTATGCCGGAAAGAAAGACTGTCCATACACATAAAATGGTTGAAAGCAACATATAGTGAAGCATGTTGAGTGAAGTTTTATTAATCACATTTTAGGCCGCATTACATGTAACAACATCTCCATGTGCTTTCGGACGTGAGCTTTTCTCATGGGGCAGCAGCACGTATAACATTGTTCAATAATTTTTCAGTTTTTGTTTTTTACCAGAATGAAAGTAACCACCTTTTATAAATTTTGGTTCGCTGAACACGAAAATCACCCTTAAAATTCTCTCCTGGCTCAGAGTTTTGAGTAATTGCACTGTTTACATTTTACATATAACGCTATGGGACGTTATAATTACGATACGTGAAATAATATAAAAAAAAGCGAAAAAAATAAAATAGGCACTGTCGTTCCCCACAAGCGACAGGAAAAAAGACGGCGTGTATGAAAAGGAAAGGGTTTTAACTGCTATTCGTACTATTATATTCCCATAGCCCTATATGTAAAATGTAAACAGTGAAATTACACAGAAACCTAAGCCAAGAGGCAATTTTAAGCGTAATTTTCGTGTGCAACGACCCGAAATCTATAAAGGACGGATATTTTCACCTCTGTAAAATTTTCACTGTTGAACAGTGTAATACGGGTAAATCCACGAGGAGAAAACCACATGATTAAGTTGTTGCGTGTACATATAGACACACACATACATGTACAATACTTTGGATTCGAATTCAGTGATGCCCAAACATGTAAATCAGCGAAAAACACGAAAATGAACTTTCGACTTTATCACAATGCATTATATTATGTATGAGGAAATTAAGGGGACGGATTTATTTAATATATAACATTATTTTGCACATTTAACCTTTTTCTTACGGGTGGGACAGTGTCCATCCCAAACGAAGAACCTCCCAAAAAGACAGGTATTTGACATACCCTATTTCAAACAGTTCGACCCCCTTTGTAGGCATTGGCGTCCATGGAAATCGCCGACAGAAACATTGCACCCTGCTACAGCAGGGTGCAATGTTTCTGTCGGTACGCTCTATTAGTACTTCTGTCGATACGAAAACAAAGTTCACTTCAGAAGTGCATATAAAGTAAAGTATCTCAAAAACTACATCGAAATTCGAAAAAGTGGCATCGTCCTGCAAAAATTCTTCAACCATGTAGGTACCTGCCTGCAAAAGTTGCAGCAACTGCAGAACTGCAGAAACGCTTCTGCAAAAACTGCAGAAACATTGCACCTGCTGCAGCAGGTGCAATGTTTCTGTCAGCGATTTCCATGGACGCCAATGCCTGCAAAGGGGGGTCGAACTGTTTGAAATAGGGTATGTCAAATACTTGTCTTTTGGGGAGGTTCTTCGTTTGGGATGGACACTGTCTCATCCGTAAGCAAAAGGTTAAATGCATTTTTTTTTTCGAAAAGAAATTTTCAACATTCTTAAAATGCTCCATGAGTCTTAATTTTTGTCTGAGATGCATGAAATTCGGCAAGAAGACGACTTTCAACCTTTTTATTGAAACTGGGTATGCATTTTATAATTGGATTTTATTAAGGTAATTAAAAGTGAATAAGAACCTAATTAAATGATGAAAATTGAGTTTTAATGCATAAAAATATTTAAAAAAAAATAACTTTCTAAGGGATTTAAAAATGAATACCCAAATTTGTTCATAATGTGTTTTTGAGTGATCATAATGTAAAATTAATCAAAAATGTGAACAAATGGCACGCAAGGAGCATTTTCAAATTTTCGTTGAAAAAAATTAAATTTAAAAACAAAATACAAAATTGAAAAAAATTTAATGGTATTGTATATAGTAATATTAAGAGAAATATTTATACAAATTTTCATGTTTCTAAAGTCAATAAATAAATAAAAATATTTCAACCTCCACCGTCCCCTTAAATATAGTTAAGCACACAAATCCCATGGTCATGGCGTACAGGGACAAAGCTAAATCTTAATAGAAAATACGAATGATAAAGACACAAATCCAACGGTACAGGTGAAGAGAGCCGAAGCTGAATTACAATGTAAAAGAACAGCAACATCACTTTGTAACTCAGTCGTTTGACGGGCTTAATAGTCAGTGATATATACTTCCTCGGTGTCCGTATAATTTTTCCAAATTAAATCATCTCTGACAGTTTCGAGCCAGTGACGTCCTAATTACAGGGCGATCCATAGTTTGGGGGTAAAAAGAATAATCTTATTTGTGAAACTGGAACAAACTCATTCTGTATAATGCTTGTTGAGATTGTCATGAAATATGGAAATGACTGACTTGTAAGCCTCTCTTAGGAAGAACAATTTTTACTTTCCCTATGATACTACATAGTATATATATATATATATACACACACACATACAGACATATATATATATATATATATATATATATACACATACACACACATATATATACATACACACACACATATATATATATATATACACACATATATACCAGGGGCGGTTATTCAGGGGCGCCGCGGGGCCGCGCGGACCCCCTTGATCAAGCACTTCAAATTCCTTTAGTTATATAGGTTAATTACAATTTTTAAGGAAATTATCTGAAATTTCTTTCAACTAAAAGTCGAATTATTGGAAATAAATGATAAAATTTGTCACTAGATGGCAGCACTAAAGCTTTGACTTTCAAAAAAATCTCTCATCCCCTCTTCATACTATATTAAATTTATAGGGAAAAATACTGCATTATAGGGAAAGACGAGGGATTTTAATAAGATCCGCGTCCCGTTAGCGACTCTCTGATAATAGAAAGAATGGTATGTGAATACAACGGCAATAGAAATTTCAGCTAAAAAAACAGACATTGCAATATTCCAATCTGATCTGAGCCGCGGCTTATATCGCGGCTCTCTTCTAAAGAAGACTCGAATACCGTAAACGACCGACTCGAATTGGCTGAGTTTCGCTAATTTGGCCTCGAATTTTTCTTGATAAATGAGTGTTCTCGCATTTCTGATGTAGGGTGGTTCTGTCTGTCCTTCGGAAAGGGGATTATTTCTGATTTGGGGTAGTTCCATGCTTTGTTTGTGATGAATTTCAATGCGTTTGACTTCTTAATTGCTTAAAAGTCACGAGAATTGTATTTGTGGCATGCCCGTGGATATTTTTAGTGACACTTTCAGAAATGTGTTGTCTGAGGGGGTGGGTCTCTTGATTTACTCAGCTGTCTTACTTTTTCAGCTATTTAACATTAAAGATTGAAAAAAAATATAAATATTTGTTAAAGAAGTTAAAAATTAATTTTCAACCTGATACTTGATTCTTTGATCTGACGTTGTTTTCCTTAAAATCTCCCCCCCCCCTCTTCACCGGCGACTATTCAATCCCCCTGGTTTTGCTTCTAATTTCATTGAAGTCCAATATTGATCCGATACTCCCTAGGCGTAAATTTCACTTGAGGTAGTCCTAAAATTTCTCATCTCGTTTCCTAATTAAGCGATTTTGAATCTACTGGCAGCTATAGTCTCTGCACTATCTATACGCGTATCGTCTGGACATGCATATTGTTTTATTCAAACCCCTCTGAGCGTCACTTTTAGTTTAACTAGCCCGCACGGTTTTACTTCTCGGTTCCTAAATTGAGCGATTTTGAATCTTCTGGTAGCTACACTCTTTGTACCATTTGAATATACATATCTTTCATATCAATCCCCTGGGCGCAATTTTTACTTTAAGTAGTCCTCCTCTAATTTCACATCTCGGCTCCTAATTGAGCCATTTTGATTCCGTTGGTGGCTATAGTCCCGGCACCATTTGTACATGTGAACTGGATATACATATTTATTGTGTCAGCTCCCTGGGCGCAACTTTCAGTTCGGTTAGCCCCCCCCCCCCCCCGCCAAATTTCTTATTTCACCTTCTAATTGAGCGATTTAGATTTTGCTGGTGGCAATCACTTAGATATTCAACCTTATTATGTCAACCCTCTGGGCGTAACTTTTACTTTAAGTAGCCTCAATTTCATATTTCGGTTTTACAAAAATGCATCGCCTTGGTTCCTGAAATATCCGTGCACGATATTTCAAGACCGTACGATGTTTACATTTTCCGCTACAGACCTTACACACACACGTCGACACACAAACATCGTCTGTTATTATGTAATATGAAACAACCGTGGTGGAAGAGGGGAGACCCTCCTCTTTTTTATATTTACATTTTTATCTATCTTAGTGACACTTGCTCCGATTTTGCTGCAATTTTCACACTGTATTTTCTACTCTACAATGCACCCACTCGATCTGCTCACTCTAAACTTTGATCCACTTTTGTTGAATCCGTGCAGCGAGCTAACTGCTTATTGCTATAGAAACCGATTGCTATATATAATGATTACTAGCAGGCAGAACTCGCTCATATCATTTTAAAGACGAGTAGAGAAAACCATAATGCATAAGAACTTTCTGTAAATTCCAAAATCATTCTTAATCTTGTATGAAAATAGTTATTCCGTTTCTACATATAAACGGCCGTAGATTTAGTTGATTTTCGCTCTCTAATTATGTTACTGTTTGGGTTACATCAAGGATGATCAGGTACAAAACTATTAGCCATATTGTGTACCTGAGAGAAATTGTGTGCATTTTGGGTGTACAAACAATTGCGCTAATCATAAAAAAATACTGCACATGCATACGACTGAGAGTATTTAATTTTTACAAATTTGATATAAATTTATTTAGAAATACATTCAAATAATTTCCATGGTTACAATAGGCTCTTATTCATTTTAAGGAAACTTGCAAATGCATATCAGCGCAAGTAAAATAATAATTTGGTATACAGTTATTTGGAGGTAACGCCGGAACTAATTTATCAGTGCCGGACAAACGACGAACTCGAAGTCTAAAAGACGTCGTTGGCACAAACTGAGGAGGGATACTATAATATACATAAATACATATTATAGTATGCCTCTATACTTAAATATCCCCATCTATACATAAATACATATATGAGCGCCTCCCTCTACACCTCGCTCACGAGCCGCCACTGATATATACACACACACACATATATATATATATACACACACACACATATATATATACACACACATATATATATATATATACACACACACACATATATATATATACACACACATATATATATATATATACACACACACATATATATATATATATAGGGTGTCCCCAAAACATTGATTTCGGCTTTTATTCCTTAAATATTGATCTTGGACATATATAAGAATTTACAATGTTGCGTAAAAAAGCACAGAATTTTGTGAAATCGATAAAAATTTTCAGGGGATTAAATTTGAAGAAATACAAAATTTGAATTTTTTTATGGGCCCCCGTACAAAAACAATTCTATTAAGTAAAATGCGCCCCATACTTTAATAAGGTGATGTACAAAATTTCAGCATTTTATCATAAAAAGTCCCAGAGATATGCTTACACAAATTTGGTGAGGGATTAGTCACAAATTAAAATGTAAATGGTTACGGCAAGAATGCAAATGACGTAACGCAGAAATGCGTCATAGGCCAATAATATCTGCCTCTTATCTTTAATGGATCTTTGGCATGGATGGTAAACATTTTGAACAAGCTTTGTAATCTTTGTGTAAAGTTATTACTTCTACACAGTGTTGATACTTTTGTACGAATAAATAACAAAATTATTATTTATTTATGTAATCATTGTTTTTTTTTTTCGTAATTTGTGTATGACCTCTGAAATGCGATCTACTGACATAGTTTTTCCCCTCTGAGAACCCATGTCGATGCATCGAAAATCGGTTTAAGTCAGAATTTTTGTCTTTTCATATATCTGGGACATTTTATGATAAAATGCTGAAATTTTGTACATCACCTTATTAGTGTATGGGGCACATTTTACTCATTGGAAATGTTTTTGTACGGAAGCTGTATAAAAGTTTAAATTTTGTTTTCTTAAAATTTAATTCTTTTGAAAATTTTAGTCGATTTCATAAAATTCTGTACCCTTTTTTACGCAACTTTGCAATTTATTATATATGTCTGAGATATCAATATTTAAGGAATAAAAGCTGAGGTCAATGTTTTTGGGACACCCTGTATATATATATATATATATATATATATATATATATATATATATATAAAAGGAAAGTATTGGGTAGGGGTCAAAAGTTCGATTTCCAATTTTTGATGGATATACATATTATGAGCTCTCTGAACGCGAATCGAAAGTTTTTAAGATTATGCCTGCATTTGTGTCTGTATATGTGTTTATATGTGAATGTTTCCAATATCCCCAAGTTGACGATATTTCGCTAAATTTGTCGCCAAGATTAAGCGATCTGGAAATTGCTCTAATTGCAATTGGTTACTGTAAATATTTTCCAAGAGACATTTGAGACAAGAGATAATGAGTTAATTGCAGCAACGTAGTGCATTTTGGGGACAAACACGTTTATGAAATCACAAAGACTATTGTCTGGAACATATTTTTCGAAAGAGTTTTGAGAAAATACACATATTTGCTTTTGTCCTTATGAAGCAGTTGAAATCATGTGATTAAATGGAACAATATAAATTCTTAGTCTTTATCTAGGCTCTTAAACTATTCAAACTTCAGAATAAATTAAGTTCTGTCGCCATATACGTCCATTCGATGAAATGTAAATGAAATTGTTGCATACTACTTTAGATAATGGAATTTGATCATTTATATCTTCGAAAATATAAAACTTTTCCTGCGAAAAGCCTTTTGTTATACTTAGGCACAGGTAATTTTGTTGAAGATATAATTTTGCATAATAGATTTATTTAAAACCTTAAAACCATATTTATTTCAACAAAATATGTAGTTTTTTGCTATCCTATGTAATAAAAGACAACACTGTATGTGCTTCCCATCGAGGTGAAATGAAGGGTTTATATCTCAGCTGGAAGGCATTGTCTCAACATGATAAATTGCATGGTTATGATATTCTGATCTGAAGAAACCAAATAAAAAAATCTGCTGTGGGCAGCACATGACTTTCCTTATATAATGTAATGAATTTACTACTATTACAGTAAAAAAAAATCTGATGTGGGCAGCACATGACTTTCCTTATATAATGTAATGAATTCACTACTTTTACAGTAAAAAAATAGGTTTTTCTTATAGTAGATACGAATATTCTTTCCAAGACATTGAATTTTCGACAATTAGTCGTCATTTTCATTGATTTAGCGTCATTTTTATCCATTTGGCGAGATTTTCGTTAATTTGGAAACATTTCAAAAAGTCGCCACGTTGGCGACATTCCGCCAAATTCGTCGCCAAAATCTCGCCAAGCGTTATGCACTAAGAAATAAGTTATTCTTACAGCCGATAAATGACTATTGGCGTCCAAATACAAAAGTGTTACTCAGAGTATCTTTTTTCATGAATGGAACGAGCTAGATCCACGAGAATGATGTCACCCAATTTATCGCATGGTATTACATATGAAAAGTGAACATGTTTATCAATAGGAAATTTTTTTTTTATTTTATATGACTTTTTGATATTTTTTTTGAAAAATGTGCAATATCTCAAAAACGGCTCGTGTTAGCGTTCTAAAATTTATGTCAATCGTTTTCTAATGAAAAATTAAATAAGAAATGTCTATTTGCGTAACTTTATTAGTGGTTTTGATTTTTTGACGATTTTTTCAAAATTTCATTCGAAAATTTAGGGGGGTTCTGAACATTCGATTGCGTATAAAACCAATATGCTTCCATTGTTTACGGATTGTGATTTTTGTACCAAATTTGGATCAAATCGGTCCATTCGTTCGTCAGTTATCGTCTCCACACACACACACACACACACAGACATCACTTCAAAAATTTTTCATTCGTGATCAGGGATGCTTGAAACGTGCTCTCCCGTCGAAAATTCGAATTCGAATTTTCGACCCCGTCACAATACTTTCCTTATACATTATGTATATAAGGAAAGTAAAAATAGGTTATTCTTATAGTAGATACTTATATTATTTCCAAGATATTGAATTTTCGTCAATAAGTCGTCATTTTCATTCAAATATATTGAGTCATATATATCCATTTGGTAAGATTTTCGTTAATTTGGCAACATTTCAAAAGTGCCAAGTTGGCGACTAAACAGAATTTAATTAATTGGACTAAACAGAAGCAGTGCACACATTCTTCCTTAAATGTAATGTTAGGGACACGACAACAACACAAACAACAATACAATTCCTATTTACTCAGATAATGCAATGTCTATTTACTCAGATAATGTTGTTTCTATTTACTCAGATAATGCAATGTCTATTTACTCAGACAATGTAATGTCTACTTACTGAGATAATGTAATTTCTATTTACTCAGATAATGCAATTTCTATTTACTCAGATAATGCAATTTCTATTTACTCAGATAATGCAATGTCTATTTACTCAGATAATGCAATTTCTATTTACTCAGATAATGCAATTTCTATTTACTCAGATAATGCAATTTATATTTACTCAGGTAATGCAATTTCTATTTACTCAGATAATGCAATTTATATTTACTCAGATAATGCAATTTATATTTACTCAGATAATGCAATGTCTATTTACTCAGACAATGCAATGTCTATTTACTCAGACAATGCAATGTCTATTTACTCAGATAATGCAATGTCTATTTACTCAGATAATGCAATGTCTATTTACTCAGATAATGCAATGTCTATTTACTCAGATAATGCAATGTCTATTTACTCCGATAATGCAATGTCTATTTACTCAGATAATGCAATGTCTATTTACTCCGATAATGCAATTCCTATTTACTCAGATAAAACAATTTCTATTTACTCAGATAATGCAATTTATATTTACTCAGATAATGCAATGTCTATTTACTCAGATAATGCAATTTATATTTACTCAGATAATGCAATTTCCATTTACTCAGATAATGCAATTTCTATTTACTCAGATAATGCAATTTCTATTTACTCAGGTAATGCAATTTCTATTTACTCAGATAATGCAATTTATATTTACTCAGATAATGCAATGTCTATTTACTCAGACAATGCAATGTCTATTTACTCAGATAATGCAATGTCTATTTACTCAGATAATGCAATGTCTATTTACTCAGATAATGCAATTTCAATTTACTCAGATAATGTAATGTCTATTTACTCAGACAATGTAATGCATATTTACTCAGACAATGTAATGCCTATTTACTCAGACAATGCAACCGACAGATAATGCAATATTTACTCAGATAATATAGTTAAAAAAATATCTTGGTACAAAATTTGAAAAAGATACATTTTACCAATATAAACATGATTACGATATAATTGGAGCTAAACAAAATGGAATAGATGATACGAGAAAGTTGAGCGGAGTTGATATTCACTTGGAGTTGGGGCACCCATAATTCTCACCACTCCTTTATGCAAACGACTTTTACTTGAATGCGCTCTAAAGGAGGAAGTGCGGATGCGAAAGTTCCATTCCCGCGTTCAAACGAATTTCAATTCCCGCGAACATTCAATTCCCGCGTTCCGAAAGACATATTTACGGACGCTTAACGACAACCAAGAGACCTAAGGCTCCTGAATATACAAGCGCAACAGCGGCCATCTTGACTCCCAGTGGAAGCGATGGCTGTACGTGAAAAAAAGTGGGTTATTTTCTCGGGGACACAAGAAAATCAAAACATTCTGGACCACTTTCTTGGATGATGGATACAATTTTGGAAAGCAAACTTTTGCATCTTTTTACGGCTAAATTGCGTATCAAATATCAACCATGTAACATGTGCTGCGCCACTGAAACATCACAGGCAGACGATGACTGACTCGACGGGTTGACGTCAAAATGGCAGTTGCGGCAGCTTGCATATTTAAGAGCCTTAGAGAGACCAAAAGAGGAAGCGGATTTCGTCTCAGCCTTGGCATCTCCGTTGGCTTCCTGGTTCATTTGCTACGGGACACATTTCTAACGGTATTCTTTATATACTGACCTCGGCGAAAACAAAGTCACTGGAAACTATCGGAAATGCAAAAATATGATGTGGACAGAACATGACTTTCACCACAGACTGAAATTAGTTTTCTCTTTCTTTCTGTTATGATTCATGAGCTAAATAATTTTGCTTTAAACAAATGCAGCAATTCTTATACAACTCATTCTACATATTTTGGTGTTTACATTCTTTATAAGTGAAAATTAGGCTTCGTTGTAGAAATAATCAAAGTTTGATGATCATTTAAACTCAAATATATTGTAATTACGTTGTTTCAGTATGTAGATGCACAGAATTTAAGCAAAAATAAAGCGGTTTTAGGACAGATACAACACTAAATATGAATTAAAAAGAACTTTAAAAATCACGATTTTGACACAAGATGGGTGCATTTTTTATTTTGAAGTGGGTCACGTGATCTCTTCATATAATGGCCACGTGATCTCTTCATATAAAGGGTTGTTGTTGTTGAAACCCAGACCGTCCGACCTACCAGAAAGGTGTAAGGTAACTGTTTGGACGGTCGGGAAGTGCCACCCAATTCAGACCGGAACCCAGTGGGGGAGGCATCCACAGGGACCGTACCCTCCTTCCCCTACCACCAACCTCTCGGAAGGACTTTCGGACCCACATGTTTAACGTGATCGTACTCCGCATGAACACGGTGGCAGTTTTGGCAGTGGCTGGAATCGAACCCGGGCCTACCGAGTGCAACTCCAGCGCGCTAACCAATGGGCTACCGCGCCCTTTCATATAAAGGGTGTAATTATTATTTTAATTTTATTAAAAACTACTGAATATATTTTGCTAACATTATTTTCATACATTTTATGGGATAATTTGAATATTTACCAAAACTTTCGAAGCAATTTGTAAATTTTAAATTCGCTTTAAAATGTTTGAAAAATTAGGTCTCGTAGAATTCAATGTATTTCATTTTCCAACCCGGGTTCAATCCAAAACTAATTGGGTGATATTATTCATTTATATTCCCATAGGTCCCACAGGCCGTCTGAACAACATACTAAAATTTCATTTTGATAAAGTCATTTTTACGGCAGGTATCGTGCTAACGGACAGACAGACAGACAGATGAACAGACTCAAACACTTTTCAACTATGTTGTAAAGTAATAAAAACCGCATATCTCCGTATCTTTAAAATCAACTGAATTATGATAAAGGAAAAAATCTGACTTATCAAACTTTTGCGTACCATGTGAAAGGCTGTTTCATCACTGAAAATAGGGATCATAAACAAATGAACGATGGAAATTGCTTATATCAAAAATACGTTAATATGTGTCGAAATTTTTTTATCACAAATGCATTTAAATAAAGCATTACACAGACAGAGATGATATAAAGCAGTGGTACTCACTACGCGGTTCGGTATCCTATGTATTATCATCCAATTTTACCTTTTTAGTGATTGATATGTCACAAATTTATATTTCTAATTTGATATAGGGTCCCCATTCACAATGTTCAATTTTTAATTAAATATAACTCGATCAATTTTAAAGATACACAAAAAATAATGTTTTGTTAACACTTTACAACATAGTTGAAAAGTGTTTATGACTTTGTTCATTCTGTCTGTCTGTCTGTCCGTCCGTTAGCACGATAACTGCCGTAAAAATGAATTTATCAAAATGAAATTTTAGTATGATTTTCGGACGGTCTGTGGGACCTATGGGAATATAAATAAATCATATCACCCAATTCGTTTTTTATTGAACCCGGGTTGAAAAAATGAAATACATTGAACCCTGTGGGACCTAAATTTTCAAGCATTTTTCAAGCATATTTAAAATTAAATTGCTTTGAAATTGTTAGGAAATATTCACATTATCCCATAAAATATATAAAAAAAATTTAAGTAAAATATGTTAGGTATTTTTTTAATTAAAAATTATTTAATATAGGGAGAAAAACGAATTCAATTAAATTCTGACTTTTGCGATATACTCCGGAAAGAAAAAATAGATATATTATATAATAAATATCTTTCCAAGAGATTATTTATTTCGTATATGAGAGAGGCTTCATATTTTAAAATAAATTTGGTAGATAACAATTTTTCAAATTTTATATAACTTTTCATGATATACTTATTTGATGGCGTTTTAATGCACTTTGCTACGTCCTACAGAGTTAAAATTTGGTACACAGCTTAAATTTGTAGAACATTTTATTCTACAGCAATTTGGGGGATCTTTAAATATAGATCCTACATTTTTTTCGAAATTGCCTGCAAATAATTCCCGTTCTCTTCTATAAATCATTATTGTAATATTGTTAAAAATTCTGATGTGGGCAGCACATGTCTTTCCCTGCAGACTCATATTCACGTTATCTTTATTTCTTCAATAATAATTTGAGTTTATCTGCACAAAATAACATCCATAAGTATTTTAAATGACATTAAATTTGCACGTTAAATTTAAATTTGGTTCTCATTTGATAGATGGACTTATTGTCAAAAGTGGCGCAGCGAAAACGCGAAAAAACTAAAATATCTCAAGAACGGCTGGTCCTAGAGTAATGGGGTTAGTCTTATTCTTTTTGTTGTCAAAAATCACGTATAAAATAGGAATTTAATTGATATAATTGAGCACACGTAGTCTTTTATTTTTATATTTAACGATTTTTGCGGGCCATTTCGCAAAAACAGACCGTTCCATTTCCCGAATCGTACTAGAATAACCTGCAAGTGATTTATATACCAAATTTTGTTAAATTTGGTATATAAATCACTTGTAGGTTATTGAAATATTATCCACTAAATTTTGTTAAATTTGTTCCATTAGTTTTTAGCTAGAGTGGATAAAGACAATTTCTGCCGGCCATTTCGCATTCTTTTATTACGAAGGCAAATTCTTTTATTACGAATCGTACTATAATCTAATGAACATCAGGGTTTCCCACAAAAAACTTACCTATCAAAATTCGGTTCATTAGTTTTTAAGTTAGAGTGGATGCAATATCCTCACAGACACACAGAAAAACACACAGATACACCGTTACACACACAGACGTCTTCCTAAAAATAGTTTTTACGTGTTTTAGAAGTCCCAAAACGTGTAGATCCTTCGAAAATTCGAGTTCCGATCTTCGGCACGATTCCAATACTTTGAATACATACACACATATATTATCTGTGTATCTGTGTATTATCTGTGTATCTAAATTTCGTGCCTATGCAATTACAATAGTTGTGATTTTAAATGATCCCTAAACTTTTATTATTTATTCAACAAAGCCTAATTTTAACATATGCAGAATGCAAATATCTCAAGCGATTGTAAGGTGAGTCACATAAGAATTGCTGAATTTTTTTCACACAAAATTATTTAGCTCTGGAGTCTGGAATACAAGTTATATGAATGACATATTCATTGATTTTGCATAGAGAATCAGATGATTTATATTTCGATACAGTTTTAAATATGTAAGTATAATAAAATTACTGTAGTACTGTGATAAGTTAAAAGATATCACAACTGAATGTATCACATTTTAGAAATTTTTAAATGAAATTGCATTTAAGCTGGAAAGTGTTTCATAATCAATGCTTATGCATGATTGATCTTTCTTGTTAAAGTATTAACAAAGTGATAAACACTTTCAACTATGTTGTAAAGTGCTAACAGAGTCATAAACACTTTCAACTATGTTGTAAAGTGTTAACAGAGTCATAAACACTTTCAACTATGTTGTAAAGTGTTAACAGAGTCATAAACACTTTCAACTATGTTGTAAAGTGTTAACAGAGTCATAAACACTTTCAACTATGTTGTAAAGTGTTAACAAAGTCATAAACACTTTCAACCATGTTGTAAAGTGTTAAAAAAAAGATTGATTGGAGTCTCCCTAAACTTTGAATGGAATGTGTATGTATGATTTTGAGAATATTTTAAAGTAGATTTCACTTAAATATTTTATGCTTTGGTACGGAGAATAGTTATTTTAAGTACCTTTAGCGATGCGAACAATCATTAGTAAGTAATAAATAAATTCTAAGAGGCACATTATTATTTTATTCATTAGCAGTATTACTGTTTATCTGTTATAGTAAAAGTTTATTTTTCTTGCTTATCAAGAATCTTATTTTACTTTCCCTGCAATACATGATAATGTATAGGGAAAGTATTGGAATCGTGTCGAAAATCGCAACTCGAATTTTCGACGGATCTACTCATTCTGGGACCTCTAGAACACGACAAAGCTATTTTTAGCGTGACGTCTATGTGTGTGTATGTCCGTGCGTGTGTGTGTGCCTGTCTGTCTGTGGAATGTAAGTATCCACTAACTCAAAAATTAATGGTCCAAATTTCATAACATTTTATAGGTAAGTCACATGTGTGTGTTCCTGGTGCTGATTAGATTTTGGTACGATTCGGTGTAAAAGAACCCGCCTATTTTGAGAAATGACTCTCAAAAATCTTATGTATCCATTCTCTAGCTAAAAAACTAATTGAATAAATTTCACAAAATTTGATAAGTCACTTGTGGGATAACCTGGTGCTGATTTTAGATTTTTGTACGGTTCTAAAAATAAGAATCTGCCTTTTTTTACGAAATGGCCCGCAAAAATCGCCCAAATCTAAAATAAAAGACTACGTATTCTCGAATGTATCCAGTACATGCTTGTTTGATATGTAATTTTTAACGAGGAAATGAGTAAGACCAACGCCATTACTCTAGGACTAACCGTACTCGAGATATTTTAGTTTTTTCACATTTTTGTGACGTTGACTTTGACAAAATGTTCAGTTACCAAATAAAAACAAACATTGAATTAAAAGTAATTTTATTCAATTAAACCCAATTTAATTAATTATTAAAGAAATAAAGAGAAAATGAATGTGCGTCTGTAGGGAAAATCATATGCTGCCCACATCAGATTTTTTTGTTGTTGTTTGTTTATTCGTCTGTCGGTGGCGCAGCGAAAAATCTACAGGTCAGGAACAATTACTTTGAAAATTCGAATTCAGTTTTTAGTTAGTTTATATTTGATCCAGAAATTTTAGCAAATCGCTCCCTTATCGACAGAAAAAACCTAATGTGGGCAGCACATGACTTTCGCAATATAATACAATGAATGTACTTATTTCACAGAGAAAAAATTATGTATCAGCTCCACGGCGCAGTGTTATTAACGTTAGTGCATTTCGCGTTTGTTTGTTTTCGGATGATAACACGTAAATGCCGCTTCAAATTTCTCAATCAAAATGCCCGCTATCAGCAGCATTGCTGGTGCAGGATTTTGATTTGGCTGCATTTTGATCCGTCTGTACTTTAGATTCCTGTGCATGCAAGTGTCGTTTATTTTAGCATTTTTGAATATGACAGCTATTCGCCAATACCCGCATTGTGTCAAAGGCCTTCTCGCAGATGTTTTAGTGTCGATTCCTGCTAAATAGATAGTATAGTGTTCTACAACTTTATAATTGGTTGTTTTCATCCATCTCGTTTTGTTGCCGACTTCTTAAAGTTTCATCTAAAGACCCCGAAATCACTTTTATATTCGGTCGGGTATGATTACTTTACTTTACATATAACGTTCACACTTGGAAACCTGTCCTTTTAAAGATATTGGAATTTTTAAATATTTCCAAGGAACCCTTTATTGTTTACAAAGAAAACAAATTAGTTTTAACTATGTTATGTATATAAATGGTATCAAAATATCATATAACATTTATCATTAACACAAATCATTTGAATGCATATATTTCATCGTCTGCACTACGCTGTTGTCAACTTGAGAAGAAATCTACACACACACACACACACACACACACATATATATATATATATATATATTTGAAATGCAATAATAAGAATTATGTAAAAATAAAAAAATAAAAATACAATTCAAGTAATATTAACATCACCATAGAAGCAAATTCACGGCCATAATGCCGATAAGAGAAAAGAACAGAACCTTCCCAAATTCGATGATTAATCAGAATTAAATTCATCTTCAGGTCTGAGTATTTAATTCTAATTAACCCAAACAAATGCCTGTTTCAGATTAAGCAATAGTACATTACTATAAATGCTTAAACTCAGACTACAGGCATCAAAAAATGAAAAAAATGAAAAAAGGATACATTAAGAAAATTGTATTACCATGCGGCATGAACCCTTCCTCTTCTACCACGTGTATACACGATCAACCTCAACAGCTTAATCTAGAAGCACCGGAATGAACAAATCGAAATTCTACCAGGGAGGCAGTACGAACGTTCACGGAAATACTCCCAAACCCGTCCAGTGAGTCTAAGCTGGAGATAATTATATATATATATATATATATATATATATATATATATATATATATATATATATATATATATATATATATAATTTTAAGAATTTAAGAAAATACTTTTCAAATAATAACTTGAGATAATTAAAATAATCGTGTTTTTTTCCATTCTGGTACTAATTATTACACATTAATCTAAATAATGTATGGAACATGCATTAGACAGACGATTGCAGCCTCGAACTCAAGACATCTTTAAAAACCCTCCTTAAGTCTGCAAAAAAGTTAAATTAACAAATACAGTCGCATACGTCTTTGAAGCAACCTGCAAACTCCCCAGGATAGCAGTTTGGAAAACCTCGTCTAACGTCACAGACAATCAGATTATTTATACCATCAGTTAAAATCTTGATGAGAGAAAAAGAGATCTTTAAATGTAGTTGCCATGCCATAAATTTAGATTTCCTTATTGATAGGCCTTTAAGGCAGACATTAAGAACTAAGTTTGGTTGAAATAAAGTAATATTATGTGCTGTCGTATCTACGGAAACTTCTTTTTATGGACATCGTTGTCTTGAATTTCCTACGCCGTATTTTAAATTGACTGTTTCTAATAAGTCTGCTGAATGGCGAAGCCTGCCGTCGGTGTTAATTGGGTGCTCGCGATGCATCGTGATCGTGTATGTGATTATTCCTTATGTTTCTATGTCTCACAAACCGTCAAGAAAGCGTTATGGGGGAGATTTTTTTTATCAATGATAGTGATTCAGCGAAAATATTTTAAATTGCTAGTTTTTTCGAAAACGTTGATGTTCTGTTTCAATTGTTTTCAAAAACCTTAGATTCCATTTAGAATCTTAGTTTTCGTTTAGAATATTGGAATCTTAGATTTCGTTTAGAATTTTAGAATCTTAGTTTTCGTTCAGAATATTGGAATCTTAGATTTCGTTTAGAATTTTAGAATCTTAGTTTTCGTTTAGAATATTGGAATGTTAGATTTCGTTTAGAATTTTAGAATCTTAGTTTTCGTTCAGAATTTTAAAATCTTAGTTTTCGTTTAGAATATTGGAATCTTAGATTTCGTTTAGAATTTTAGAATCTTAGTTTTCGTTTAGAATATTGGAATGTTAGATTTCGTTTAGAATTTTAGAATCTTAGTTTTCGTTCAGAATTTTAAAATCTTAGTTTTCGTTTAGAATATTGGAATCTTAGATTTCGTTTAGAATTTTAGAATCTTAGTTTTCGTTTAGAATATCGGAACCTTAGATTTCGTTTAGAATTTTAGAATCTTAGTTTTCGTTTAGAATAGAATCTTAGATTTCGTTTAAGCTGCGGCGATGGCGTCAGCTACATTTTTTAATAGAGGTGTATAACATGGATATAGTTCAGCCCCACCAGCCAAGCTTAGATCCGGCTCAGTTCTGTACAGACATACACATTTTAAGTGTATTATATAAATTAAAGGGAAAAATAAGAAGACTTACCTTAAACGCATATTTTGTTGAATTTCAATAACAGTAGGTATGTAGGTATGTAGACCAACCACCAGATGTAACAAATTAATTCGGCAATGAAAAATAGTAATGACAATCCTTGAAATCTGCGCAGAGAATTCCAACTTATGTAGTAGGATGGATTTCAAATTCGAAATACATTCAACTGCATTCGTGAATCAGATTATTATTTTTCTTTTTTTATAAAAATACTGACGTTATGCGTAAATCATACGTTTCTTTACATTATCATCTTAATAATAAAAACAAACTGATGTGTCTTTTATCAAATTTTCAGTTCAAGAGGAATGTCTATAAACATAAGATGAGCACAGTAAATGGTATGACTCTGTGGACAGCAAAAAATTATATTTCTACAAAATTCATAGAATGTTCAATTATAATGAAATTTCAGAATAAAAATGTGTTGCAAACGTCATTTCATCAAAAATATATTCACCACAATATTGATCAAAGTAATGGTATTCACCACATTAGTGTTTAAAATATTTATATTCACCGTGAGAGTGATAAAAGTAAAATCCTATAGAGTTAATAACAAATAATGTTCCGAAGCACATCAAGTGAAAATTCGAATATTGAGTAATGCATCCAAATTAACTGATTTTGAAAATGTGGGTTCAATACTTTTAGCTGGCAACAGTTTAAATATATAACATACTTCCTTCAACATAAATATACTTAGACAGATCATACAAAATCATTAAACATTGAAGATCAGCAGTATTTCGTAATAATGTATTTTTTCTTTCTTTTACGACAATTAGCAAAAACGTTCCCAGATAATTTAAAATTTTCTGAATTTCATGATTTTAAAGAATATTATTTGTTGTCTTTTTTTATTCCAGATATACGAGATGATAAGTTCTGATAAAAATGTACTTTTAGAGTACTTTGATAGCCAGAGTCATGAAATATTTTAATAAACTAGTTTAAAGTTTATTGAGTTTCGACTATCTAGCTAATCGAAAGCTTTCGACTAAATGTCTCCATCTGAGAGGTTACATAAAATATAATTTTTTTTTCTCTTTAGCTTTAAGTTCTTTCTATAATTTAAAGTAAATAGTTCTATGTATCTTCCGTGTGAGAATATGTAGCATAATTCTAGTTTAAGAAATTCAATAATTTAATCAATTCGAAGACCTTTAACATCTAAAATTAAAGATGCATTAATTTATAAATTTGAGTAGATGCATTTTTGACTATATTTAAATGATAGCAGCATTTTCTAAACAAAAATTCATTTGACTATTTCTTGCACTCTCCATAAATCTCCTTCTGATAAGATATGCCATTTTTGTTTTATGTTTTACTTTATATTTATAATTATACTCTAATTCAGAAATGAAATTTATATTATTTCATACACACTGAATGATCATCTTTTACATTATAACTCATATTTAAACTTGCAGCACACTAACTTTCCCTAAGTTATATTTTTCATACTGTTATTTCCAAGTTAATTGCGTTACTGATATTATAAAGCATATATCTATTTTATAGCTCCCCAAAAAGTTCATGATTTTATATGAAACCACCTTCAAACCTTGAATGTGTTCACATCGTATTCAACATTACAAATTCATTCCACGAAATTCACATTTATCCTTAAATACCTTATATAGAGAACTCTATTTCCCTTAACAAAAGTTTCAGATGTAACTTGCAATATTCTATCACCAATAATTAGTTCATTCGTAATCCAATGGTGTTCAAATTTAAAAGTGAATTTCTACCTCCACACCCGTTTCCGCGCTCATACCATTTTCTACAATCTGTATGGTTATACTGTAGATAAGATAGTACCTTTGAAAACCCCTATGTTGTAAATATTCCAAAACTCACTCTTCTCCGAGATAGTTTATACTTCTTCAGTGCTATAATCAAGACATTTATCACTTCGATGAAAGGCGCTAAAAGAAATCATCACCAATAAAAAAAATTTATGCCCATCGTTGACGAAGCACTCGGTATTTTCAGACAAAATAAAAGCACAGCATCTTGCCCGCTCCAGATTTCAATATTGCCGTTTCCCATTAGTCCATATCAGTCAGCTGATGCGCTCGGCGCGCACCTGAATACTAAGTGACGGGTCAACGCATCACTGGAAACGACTGAACTCTGCCTGGGTAGAATTGGAAGCGCCAGGATTGGCGCTAAATGCGAGGACTTGGCGTAAATATTCGAACGCAGAATTATTTTAATTACTTAGTGTTTGTTAACGGCTGATATTATAACTTAATTTCAAAGAAAATTTTTTGGGCCTATCTGTTTAAGGGGACGGTGGACGTTGAAATGAGCAAAAATCGACTAAAAAAAGATTTTTTTTTTAATATATAACATTATTTTACACATTTAACCTTTTGCTTAGATCGGACGATCTGGGTCGAAGAAGGCATCGCAAATACAATATATAAGAACCACCAGTGCTTTCTTTATAAAGTAATATATCAAAATAATGATAATCAATCATTTTATGTATTTAATTTTACTCTACAAAGAGATTGAAGCTTTCAAAACGCAGGTCTGTACTCACTTCGAGGTAGTGTAAGTTTTTTTTTAAATGATTTATCAAACAAATAGATGAAATCTAAATTATGTGAACAGTACGTGCTCAGTTAGCATTACGTGCTCAGCACGTTGACATTTAATTGCACCGCATTTTCCTACGTGCATGTGCATTTTCCTACTTTATTATTTTTTGCCTCTTTCTGCAGAGCTGCTTATATTAATTGAATTAGTTTATATTTTTTTTCATATAAAATTGCTGCAATTTTTAAGTAAAATTATTCCAATTTCCAGTTTTTCAATTGTTTAATTTTTACTTGGTGATGTGTTGCTTTTATTGACACATTTCGTTCCCATAAAGAAGAAACTTTGTCAAAACGATTTATGTTAGCGTATCGGAATTCAATGAGTGAAACATCTCATAAAAATTCTCATAAAAATTTCACAAATAATAGTCATTTGCTAAATATAGATGTGCATATTTTATTTCAACATTTTGCATTTGTCGGACCATAATGCAAAAAAGAACTCCTTCTATTTTTACAATTTTCACAAAACTGTAATGGATACCAAAGAAAACCACCCACTTTAAATTTCTTAAAAAACATGATAGCTCTTGGGTTTATAGTTGACTTATACATACATTGAATTTTAATTGCACTGATATACGCATACCGCACAAGCAAATACAAAAACATCCGTACCTCTAAAATTACTTAAATCGTCGTGCTCTAACATCCACAAAATATGTAAATAGGAAATATTCGATTTCAAATATTCGATTCTCTTACAATATTTCCCCCATACATATCACGCATATTTCTAAACGACACACGCTTGTGCTATCAGAACAATCTATACTTTCGCAGGAACTGATTTTTCTTATCTGATTCTTCGAGTATTGCTTTGGCGGCTTCTGACATTTCGCCCGAATAAAAGCAGCTATCGACAAAGATCTCGGCGGAATTTCAGAATAACTTTGAGGGATGATTGGTAACTACTTTGTTGAGATTGACAGATGCAATATTTTATTCCGGTAAAAACTTGTCTTACCATGCACAGATTTAGTAGAGTTCCTTTTATTTATTTATATGCATCTTTTATTATATGCATATTTGATTTATATGCATAGTTTCTTAAAAATTAAAAGTACGTAAACAATATAAAATAAATGTGTTTATAATTTAAAAACATTTAAATTATTCAAATCTATAAAACACAATATTTTAAAATTCAAATGTTAAGTGGTTAAATTTGTTTTTCAAAAATTGGCATTCTCTGACAACTATGTCCATTTGTGGTTGATAATGATCGAAGTGGTTAGGCTGCCTGCAAGTGCGGTTGCGGAAATGATATAAGTTGGCTGCCGTCAAGTGCGGACGCGCATTCAGCTACCTGCCAGTGCGCAGCAGTCAAAATAAACGGATGGTCGTTGTCTTACAACGGAAGGTAGCCCCTTATATTTCGTTTACTGACGTTAGACGACAGTGCTATTTAAATTATAATTCTTCAAATATATTTAAAAATAAATTACTGATAAAAGAGTCGAGTTTTACGGTTTCTAGCTCCTACAAATGTATATATAACAATAGAATAAAGCTTGAAAAATAGAGCGATTCCTTTTTTCCACTTCTATTTTTCTGAAAATGAAATATAATAATCTTTCCAAACTTTTTAAGGATCATGACAAGAAGTATTTGAACATGAAATTTTCTAATTAATAGACCAGAGCTGGAGCCTCCCCCCGGTACGGACAGGAAAAATTAGGTACACATATGAGGGGACGGGGGGCCCGGAGAGGTCCCATCCCCACTCGCTTTCCACGGGCCTGCATGTGTGGGCTTTATTTTGAAGGAGAATAAGAGAAAGGTACAAGTGACACTTTACTCCTCAGAAAAACGCTGGTAAAGTTGTGAAGAAAAAATATAAAATATTTACGCAAGTACTTCTAGTGAAGGAATATGATTTAATAGCACTAAATCTATGCTTAACTTATCTTTCAGCAAATTGTCTTCCCATTTTATAATATTTAACCAAGCAATAACAAGCAGCTATTTTTTTTAATAATTTTTAATATTATATATAATAATATATTCTTAAAAAATATTTAATTATAAACCGGTTTTTCATTTTTTTTTAATTAATTAGTAATGCACTTTTTATGTATATAATAAACTGAGTAAAATTATTTTTACTTTTTGTGATTAATTTTATTTTTTTCATAAGTGGCAAAAAGGTTTCCCATCTGTAAATATTTAAAACGAATTCTAATATAATATTTAATAATATATTTTTCAAAAGCATTTTCAAATTTATTTTTATAATTTACTCTTATTTATTATATTTAATAATTTACGTTTTAAGAATTTCAAATTATTTTTTCCTGCTATTCCTTTTATGTAATGTTTTAGATTTATCATTAAAAAATCCTCGTATAGATAAAACATAATTATTTTATAACTTTTCTTTATCAAGAAAGAAAATATTAAAAAATAAACTACTTTAAAAAATTAAAAATATACTATGTTTAGATCTCGCTAATGCATATATAACATTAAAATGGATCTTGAAAAATGGAATTGCTTCCTCCTATATACATATAAGAGGAGGGAATTGGGGGCTTTGATTTTATTGAAATTATTTTCATTATTACATGTTAGCTGGAACAATATTGTCCAATGACTTTTTAAAGTATTTATTCTTATATTGCAGCTATAGTCAAACATGTATTACACAACATAGCAATAGGGGGCGCGGTAGCCCATTGGTTAGCGCGCTGGAGGTGCACTCGGTAGGCCCGGGTTCGATTCCAGCCACTGCCAAAACTGCCGCCGTGTTCATGCGGAGTACGATCACGTTAAACATGTGGGTCCGAAAGTCCTTCCGAGAGGTTGGTGGTAGGGGAAGGAGGGTACGGTCCCTGTGGATGCCTCCCCCACTGGGTTCCGGTCTGAATTGGGTGGCACTTCCCGACCGTCCAAACAGTTACCTTACACCTTTCTGGTAGGTCGGACGGTCTGGGTTTCAACAATAACAACAACATAGCTATAAAAAAGGGTTTGAATTTAAAAATATATGAAAATTTCTTTTACTTGTATATTGCAGTCAGCATAAATCGACCTAAACGGAATATAACACTTTTTCCACCGGAAGACAACCGTCCAACTAATTTGACGGAAGCCCACTTGCAGGTTTCCTACTACAAATATATCCGCTACCGCACATGCAGGCAGCCTAACCACAGCCGATAATGATACACTAGAGCTTTAACGTATAATAATAATAATATTTATAGAACTGGTATATATTGTAGAGTTCTGAAGTCGATACAAATATTTAATTTGGAATGCATTAAAAATTTTTAATGTTAAAATACAATATTAGAGAATATTATAGTAATATAATGCTGTAACTCATATCAGAAGTTGCTTTTCGATCTGAAAAAAGAAAATGTAACGTGACTTCCAATATAGGAGAAAGGATAATCATCTTAATATCTCATTCTGCTGCTGTTAAGCGCTATATCTGGCCTACCTGAGATAGGTGGTTCGATTTCCTGCTGAAAGATGAGTTCTTTACAACAATTTCGAAAATACTTTTATTAGTTTGTTGGTAAAATCTGTTAAAACAAGATATTTGAAAATGTCAAGTAGTAAAGTGTTCTTGAAGACAATATTACAATATTAGACTATTATTATTAGACTATCATTCAATTTAAAACAAAACTGGCTAACACCAATGATCGAAATCGGGTCTTATGAATCGCACATAATTGTGTTACCAGCTACACTACTCTGACAGTTTAAGGAATTATTCGAATTACGTTACATAATGTTAAGTAGCTGCATTAAAACGTATTTTAACGGACGACTTGGCTGTATGAAGATGCTTTTTTAGATATGTGATAAACACATTTAAGCGGACGCTACATGTAATGAGATTCATCCTACTTTTGTACTTTAGAAACTTTTTTTATTAAATGTACTTTCGTAAATAGTATAATATATACTTTATAACAAAAAATCGACGCACCAAGAAGGAGTTGTCCGATTGTAATGAAATTTCGTATGCAAAGACATTTTGAGCGAACATGCAAATGAATAAAATTTGATGTCCAATGGATAAATAGTGGGAGCTTCAGCGCATCGGAACTGCGCATTTAGCAGGTGTATATCTGAACAGGTGTATATCTGCAGGTGGGTATGGTCTGGGGTGCCATCTCCTTTGATAGCCGGACCCCTTTAGTAGTCATTTCTGGTACACTGACATCACAGAGGTACGTAGACAACATTCTACGGTTGTGTTACAGTTCCTTTTGCGACACTCCGAACTTTCTTTTCAACAAGATAATGCCCGGCTGCACACTGCACGTGTTGCTATGAATTGTCTTCAAGCTTGCCCAACACTTCCTTGGCCAGCTAGGTCTCCTGATCTCTCTCCCATACAGCACATTTGGGACGTTATGGGAAGGCGATTGCAACCATCCCGAAATGTTGATGATTTAGCCCGACAGTTGGAGACAGTTTGGCAAGTCCTTCCGCAGGACACCATCCGTGAACTTTATCAGTCTATGCCACGCCGGGTGACATCTTGCATCCATGTCAGAGGTGGACCAACGCCTTATTGACTTCCTCCCTTTGTATACGGTCAAACTCTAAATCATTATACTATTCTGAAATTTTAATCGTTTCTTTTTCTATGTATGTTCTTCATATCCACCAATTTATATCACAATCGGACAACTCCTTCTGGGGGCGTCGACTTTTTTGTTAGAGTGTATATGGAAAGGATTGTGATGGGATCGAAAATTCAAAATCGAGTGTCAGATCAGTTGACCTCACACGTATTGAGCATCCCTGAATATGAATCAGGCGTTTTTGATGTGCGCGCGTGCGTTCATTTTAGAATGTCCGTATGTGGGTCTGTGGGCTCAAGGACTGAGTGAACAAGTGAATAAAATCTGATGCGCTTTTTACAATCTGTGAATACTTGAACTCTATAATTGCAAAAGAGGTTGGACGTCCAGAATTCTTTATTTTAATTTGTATTTAATAAATAAAAATGTACTTGGAAATTAAAAATAATGTTACTGGTGGGAAATAAAGATTATATTGTTATCCTTTTACAATGTTTAGATTATGTTATTGCTCTCGAATATTATTTTTATAAGTATTATTTTATATTAACTATTCGCTTTTATATTATTAGAAATGGTCGACTAAACCATTGGTTCTGTAAATACTATAAAAGGTCCTTATCCTTTAATAGAAGTACGAATAATATTAAAATTATAAATGAAAATATTAAAAGAAAATTATCATCATTTCGTCAGGCAAAGCGATACGTTGTCTATTAATGTAACCCTGTGCTTCTAAGGTGAAAAAGCGAGCTTAAATACACTTGCGCTGTTCATTAATAGCACAAGAGTGTGCCATTTAGATATATGCACATGTCACACTGTGTATTATAAGAAATGTAAAATTGCTTTAAATATTTTGAAGTAAATAGCCTAAGGCTGTATATAGTTGAGATTTCAGGCCCAAAAGTCATGCTAGTAAAAGACAAAAGCTTTTTCCAAAAATTATACGAAATATAGGGAAAATACGGTAGGGAAAATAATTATTTAATAATTGCCGTTCTCCAGCATTTAACTACTAGTAAAGTATTGCTAGTTTTACTACTACTACTATTTCTGACTATAGTAAAAAGTGTCCCTATTGAGAAAACTATATTTTTATAAATTATTTGAACTGATGTCTTACGACCACGCAGCGGTCGTGCTATGGTGAACTGCGGCTGCTGATAAAGTGCCTGTTAAAAGAGCCATGCCTAAAAAGTGGCAGCCAAACTTTTATCCTCTGGCTGCGAGTGCCGTAACTGGTTAATAGTAAAACGTGTTTTAAATATATATTAGAAGGAAACTTAAATAAAATATTAAAGTTTGAATAAATTTTACGAATATTTTAAAAATATAAATTACAATTAAAAACATGATAGCACACCTCTGTCCTTAAAAATCACGCTTAAATACTATTTATTTATACTAGAAATGTATTTCGAAATCATAGAAAATTCACATAATTATATTTGTTTAAATATATTATTTATATGCGTGCTGGACTTAAGGGTTACAAATGGTTTACGGTTTACAAAATTATTTCACAGTCTGGATGCAAACTGCCGATCAGGACGTAACTGAACAGCTCTATCGAAAGAGAGGCATATAATATATCCAGTATATGTAATACTTGAATGTACATTTATAAAAAAGCATCGGTGCAAAAACCAACATTGGTAAAATTTTTCAGCAAGTCTATACAGTGGATTTTCATGTTGAGCAATACGTTTGTTTTTCACAGCTATTCAATGTATTATAAAAAGTCTGCAGTTATTTATTATTCTTATTTCAATTTGCCGTTCCCTTATCGGGCACAGCTTTCAAGATTTGGATTTGGGGAAGTATTTCCTCCAGAAGATTAAACGAAATAATTTTTATATAGAATATAATTTTAATATATTACTGGTATACATCGACATATCAATAAATATTTCACCTTTAACGTTTCGTAATCTCATGCTCTGGAGAAGCAGAAATAATGTTACCCGTTTTACGCTGATCTAAGGTATGCCAAAATAGCTGCAGGCAAATAAAAATACATATGACCTGTCGTTCTAAAAATATAATAAAGTTAAATTTCGACTTGAAATGGCAGCATTAGTGCCAATATGAAATCTACACCAAACTGTAATTTCAATTTCGGTATTTTTTCTTGGTTATATTAGCACCAGTAGAAACAGTGATTTGGAATGAAACTATCTTCTTAAAAATATAGTTTCGTTTTTAACACTTTACAACATAGTTGAAAAGTGTTTATAACATTGTTCATTCTGTCTGTCTATCTGTCCGTTAGCACGAAAACTGCCGTAAAAATGACTTTATCAAAATTAAATTTTAGTATGTTTTTCAGACGGTCTCTGGGACCTATGGTAATATAAATGAATAATATCACCCAATTAGTTTTGGATTTAAACCGGATTGGTAAAAATGAAATACAATGAACCCTATGGGACCTAATTTTTCAAACAATTTTTAAGCGAACTTAAAATTCACAAATTGCTTCGAAAGTTTTAGGAAATATTCAAATCATCCCATAAAATTTATAAAAACATTTTTCATAAAATATGTTAGGTAGTTTTTTTAAATAAAAATTGTTTGATATAGGGAGAAAAACAAATTCAATTAAATTTTGACTTTTCTCCAGAAAGAAAATAGAGATAAATGTTATAATAAATATATTTCCAAGAGTTTAATTATTTTTTTATCATGCCCATGAGTAAATTATTTTCAAAAATCATAACCAAGTAGGTCATATAATACGAAAGATAGAATCAATACCGTTATAAGCAGAAATAAGTGAATAACACTTTTCTCGAATTCGAGGATTCTGATCAGGCTCTGTAGAGTTAGTGAGTTTGTCGCCAAGGTTAATTTGACGCAAATGAGCGCTATTTTGTAAAAATGTTAAGATATTACAGAAAATAATTTTTCATTTCTGCTGGACTGTCAAATTGTGGGCTGCAATCAGAAATAATTTTGCCATCCGCAAACTCAGCAAGCTTTTAATATAACGAGAAATTTATATATTTTAATTTTCTATAATTTCTGAATGAAATTCTAGCACAAATTAAAAATATTTATGTTCAAGTGGGATTTTTTGACAAGGGGAGACGTGTTGGCATGTATTTAATTAGTAGTGATATTTTTCAAATGTTTGTAAAATGTATTTAAACTTTAAATGTCATTAAATTTATTTTCTAATCTACATTTTAAACATGTTTTAATATTTATTAGCTGCTCAGGCTCTTTTTTAGCAACTACAGCAAATGATATAGTTCGCCGATAGATAACATAAAAAAAATATTTCCTGTTGAGAAACATGCTCATTCCATTCATGAAAAAGAAACTTTGAGTAATACTTTTGTATTTGAATGCCAATAGTTATTTATCTTCTATAATAATAATTTATTTATCCATCCGCAACGATTTCCGAATGAAATTTGATACAAAAATTACAATCCGTGAAAACTGGAAACCTATTGTTTTTTAAACACAATCGAATGTTCTGAACCCGCCTAAATTTTCGAGTGAAATATTGAAAAATTATCAAAAAATCAAAACATTTATTAAAGTTACGCAAATAGACATTTCTTATGTAATTTTTCCTTAAAAAACGATTGACATAAACTTTAGAACGCTAGCATTAACCGTTCTTGAGATATCGCATGTTTTTCAAATAAATGTATAAAAAAAAATACCATAAATTAAAAAAAAATATTAACTGTTGAGAAACATGTTCACTTTTCATATGTAATATCATGCGATAAATTTGGTGACATCAGTCACGTTGATCTAGCTCGTTCTATTCATGAGAAAAGATACTTTGAGTAATACATTTGTATTTGAACGCCAAGAGTCATTTAAGTGTTATAAGAATAACTTATTTCTCAGTCCATAACTCTTGGCTAGATTTTGGCGACGAATTTGATGGAATGTCGCCAAATTTGGCAACTTTTTTAAATGTTGCTAAATTAACAATACACTCGCCAAATGGATAAAAATTAGGCTAAATCAATGAAAATTATGTCTCATTGATGAAAATTCAATATCTTGGAAAGAATATAAATATCTACTGTAAACATAATCTATTTTTTTTACTGTAAAAGTAGTAAATTCATTGCATTATATAAAGAAAGTCATATGCTGTCCACATCAGATTTCTTTTACGTATTATCTGTTTATCTAAATTCTGAGCCAACGCAATTACAATATTTTTTATTTTAAATGATGAAATATTCATTGATTTTACATATAGAGGCAGACGATTTATATTACAATAGCGTTATTTGAATAATGTTCATTTAGTGTAACTAGCATGCAGTTAGAAAGAAGGAGATAAAACTCCTAAGGAAGAAATGCTTAAAAATGCCATAATGTTTTGAGAATTATATGTAGGTGTCGCTAGTGCTAGTAAAGTGGCTGCTATTGCTAATTGACACAACAGAAAGACGTAATATTTAGTATTAGTATTTAGTATGTATTTTTGATTAGTTTTAAATTAAGAGTTAACTAATTATGTGTATAATTAACCAGTATTTTTTATAGTAGTAAGATAGAGTACAGAATCTATGAAGATAAAAATAAATTGAAAGATAAAATAATTTTGAATGAGTAGGAATATTCCTTATTGTTTCAGTTCTAACTTGCATTGCGTTAATTATTTATTTTTACAAAACTGACAGTTTAAAAAATATTTCAGGTCATTCGCCATAGAAATTCATGCAATGCAGCTTATCCCAGCGCCACCTAAATTATTGTCTTACACGATATTGGCGTTTACTTAATGTGAAGTTTTAACTCCTTACTTTTACCTCCATGGTTACTGGCATTGTATTTTTTGATTGTCTGTTTTGAAGTTTTATGTTTTCAAATATAATAAACTATTACTGTGATATTTAAAAAGTATATCAGCGCTGAATGTATTATAATTTAGAGACGCTTAAATAAAATTACATTACCAGTTGGAAAGTGTTTTATAATCAATGCTTTATGCATGATTGAACTTCCTTGTTACTCTTATTTCAATTGGCCGTTGCCTTTTCGAGCACAGCTTTCAAGATTCAGGCACTTATTATATGTAATCTCACTGAAAATAAAACGAAATCATTTTTATATAGAACATAATTTTAAGATATTACTGGTTTACATCGACATATCCATAAATATTTAACATTTAATGTTTCGTAATCTCATGCTCTGGGGAGATAGAAATAATGTTACCCGTTTTGAGCTGGTCTAAGGTATGTCAAAATAGCTGCAGGCAAAGAAAATACATATGACCTGTCGTTCTAAAAATATAATAAAGTTAAATTTCGACTTGAAATGGCAGCCTTAGTGCCAATATGAAATCTACACCATAATGTAATTTCAATTTCGGTATTTTTTCTTGGTTATATTAGCACCAGCGGAAACAGTGATTTGGAATAAAACTATCTTCTTAAAAATATAGCTTCGTTTTTAACACTTTACAACATAGTTGAAAAGTGTTTATGACTTTGTTCATTCTGTCTGTCTATCTGTCCGTTAGCACGAAAACTGCCGTAAAAATGACTTTATCAAAATGAAATTTTAGTATGTTTTTCAGACGGTCTCTGGGATCTATGGATCTAATAAAATATGTTAGGTAGTTTTTTAAATAAAAATTGTTTAATATAGGGAGAAAAACAAATTCAATTAAATTCTGACTCTTGCTATATTCTCCAGAAAGAAAAAAGAGATATATGTTATAATAAATATCTTTCCAAGAGTTTAATTATTTTTTTTATCATGCCCATGAGTAAATTATTTTCAAAAATCATAATCAAGTGGGTTATATAGTACGAAAGATAGAATCGACACCGTTATAAGTAGAAATGGGTGAATAACACTTTTCTCGAATTCGAGGAAGCTAGGAGATTTGCATCTTGAATTTCAGGCAACGCAGAGATTCAAGTACGTATGTTCTAGTATAGTAAAAAAAACCCTTAAAATTCACAATTACGTGCAAATTCTTGTGATATTCTAAATGACATTGCTATTAAACATATTCTATGAAACATTTAATTGAATTCTCCAAAAAAGAAGCACAATCCTCTGTCGTCGCTATACAAAATTACCTTCACAGGCAAATCTGAGGAATAAAACGTCCTAGCTCCGAAAACTTGTATAAAATCGTAGTGCAAATCCCAGTACCGATTACGAGTAACACGTCCTAATATCGAATACTAGTAACGAATCTTAGTTCACAAGTAATAAATTTACAAAAATGAGGTTGGATCAATAAATGCCGAAATGAAAGAGATAAAATGGTGCCACTTCATAGAGCTATAACATGAGCGCAAAACGTAACAAATCCAAGAGGAGTTGCTCGCCCTGATGTGTTTTCTTAAGTGTGGGAATTTTCTCATTGTCCGCTGTCAGCAATTTCTCAAACATTTTTGAATATTCATGTAATGGAGGAATTAGCACACTACCTTGGTAACAACATGAATGTTTTGACCTTCCTGCAACTGCTTTAAATTACAGGAAGGTCAGAACATTCATGTTGACCTTCCGCATAGCTCCCCAATACTGACATTTTGAATTCACTTTTCCAATAGTGAATTTCACTACATTTTATATAAGCTTCAGACGTTATGTCTGCTGCATACGACTTTGAGGGTCAACCAGCAGATCTAAAGCGTTTTCGATTTTCATTCATGGTGCAGTAAGATTCTTTTCGCTTTAGTGGTATTTTATAATAATGCAAAGAAACAAATCTGGGTAACATTAATTACCAGGTAAATATTTAATTTGTGATCATGAGAAATTCGTTTTCGAAATTACTTTGTTTAATAGTTTATAAGATTCAACAATAAAACATAATTGTTAACAGCACTAATAATTACATTTTAATCGCAATCATTTAGGACAATCATAGTTGCGAAACCCTTCTATGTAATTAACAATATAACATATAATTGCTCAGTCCTATGTTATCTTTGTAACGTTTCTGCCAGCAACCCGTCACAGAGAAGTCTTGAAGTTGGCTTCACTCTTTAAAACTTTACCCATACTGGCAATGCTAAATTTCAATAATTAATATTTAACTAAGGCATAAATCAAAAGTCTAACCCGTTTTGCACATCTACGGGTTTATATTAGTATATAGCTTAATTTTCAAAATATCGCATTTTGTCATATGTTCGCAATGCAATGATAAAAATCTGATGTGGGCAGCACATGACTTTCCCTATAGACTTATATTCACTTTCTCTTTACTTTTTTTTTAATTAAATTTATTTCATTTTTAATTCAATTTTCGTTCTTATTTGATAACTGGACTTATTTTCAAAGGTGGCGTAGAGAAAATACGAAAAAACACTAAAATATCTGGAGAACGGCTAGTCCTAGTGTTGAAGACCCAGACCGTCCGACTCGTCCGAGGACTTAGAGCAGCTATTTGGACGGCCGAACTAGTCCTAGTGTAATGGCTAGTCCTAATGTAATGGAGTTGGTCTTATTATCTTCTTCGTTAAAAATTGCGTATTAAACAAGCATTTAATGGATATATTTGAGCATACGCAGTTTTTTATTTTAGATTTTGGCGATTTTTGCGGGCCATTTTGTAAAAAAAGGCAGGTTATTTTTTTTCGAATCTTCCAAAATCTAATCAGCACCAGGGTGTCCCATCAGTGACTTATTTATCGAATTTTGTGAAATTCAGTCCATTAGTTTTTTAGCTAGAGTGGATACAAGCTTTTACGGGCCATTTCGCAAAAAAAAGACGGGTTCTTTTATCACGAATCGTACCCAAAACTAATCAGCACCAGATTCGCCCACAAGTGACTTACCTAACAAATTTTATGAAATTCGATCCATAAGTTTTTTAGTTAGAGTGGATACAAAAGACCACACACAGACAGACAGACACAAAAGACGCACAGACAGACACAAAAGTCCCACAGACAGACAGACACACACATACAGACATCCCGCTAAAAATATTTTTTTCGTATTCTAGAAGTCTCGACACGTGTAGATCCGTCGAAAACTCGAGTTGTGGTTTTCGGCATGATTCCAATACTTTCCCTGTACATTACTATGTATTGCAGGGAAAGTAAAAATTTGCAGGATGATTTTTATAAGAGATAAAAATGTTTATTTTCAATTATGCCATTTAAAAAAAATATTCTCTTTGTTTTGCGCCACCTAAACACAATTTAGGAACAACTCTAGATAAAATTATACTTCCTTTATACATATTCTTCCATTATATCTCGGTGCCGAATGCAAACAGCATTAATTATAGTATTTTCAGTGCATATATTCTATATTGGAAAATATGTATATTTTTCAAATTGTCTTATTAAACTATAACAAAGTAGCGTTGGAATTTTATTTGTTATATATCAACCGATTAAGATATAATTTGAATGCACTGCAGAGGCTTAAAATGTTAAAATGCGTAAATGAGTTTTTATCCCTCCGAGTAATAAGCCGTCGTCGTTTAACGATAAGGCATTGAAAGCTTCACCTCTAAAAAATGATAGCAAGCTAGAATGTTTTGACACTCAATATGTGTACAAAAGAAAAGATTATAGCATAAATTGCCTTTAAGATGGAATTTTAAAACTTAGATAGAACTCCGAGATGTTATTAAGACATAAATTGCCTTTAATATGGAATTTTAAAGCATGGGCAGAGCTCTGAGATCCAAGACTGACATTTTAATTTATTTATTAAAGCTCGTTAAGATAAAGTTCGAAAAACTTCCATCAATTAGCACGTAATAATGTAGATTGAGAAATAAAAATGAGAATGGCAAAATGGCGATAATTTAGAAATGGAACGTGGATTGCAAAATCCTACAAATATTATCACGTCTTTAGATATGTGAAAATTAATCTCGTGCTTTTAGCGAAAAGATATACGGATTGCGTATCCTCGCAAGTGTCACGATAGGTAGAATGCAAATGCACCTCTAATGCGGAGGCATGGGAGATAAAATGACGCTTTTGTGGACTTTTTGCTAAATAAATTTACTTTTTTTCACGAAGTCAACGTATTTGTATTTTTTCCTACTATACAGGGTGTCCCCAAAAGATTAAAACGCGCTTTAATTATTTATCTGTTGGAGATAAGTGGACAATGTAAATTGCAAAAATGTTGAAAGTAAGGTAGGAAATAAGACTACTTTAACAAAATAGTCCTCCCATTCATTTTCAAAAAGTTACACCTTTTAAATTTTTATACGACATTAGACAAATTTGGTCAATCAGAAAATTTTTATATTTAATGCAATAACATAGCTGCCAACCTTGGAAAATGAAAATTAGGGAGATTTTTAAATATATGCAATTCGCGACAAAAGTCGAAAAATCGCACAGCGCGATAACAATTTCTTTTTTTACAGAAAGCATAAAAGGGAATTTTCAAGACAGAATAAGGTTTTTTTTTCCCTCTACTACAAAACTGCACCATAAAAAATAGACAAATATGATAAACAATCTGTATTGTATCTATAAACACAATTTAATTTCAACGAATACAAAATAATTAAAACATCTCTTAAAAAATAAGCACATTTGTTAGAGTTATTCTCATCAGAGTCTATAACAATGTTCATTACACTGAATATGATGCATAAAGAAAAATGTCATTGGTTACTGTTTAATAATCATTCACATGTCTTTGACACGGAAACACTTCTCTGCAGATAAAATATTGAATGAAAGAAATCTTTTGGTAAGTAAAAATACAGCACGTAAAAGTTCTATATAATTAAAAAATGTCAAATTCAATCCTTCTTACTACTTAAAAATAAAGTAGTAGCTCTTTTTGCTTTTTTTAAGAACTCCTTACTAAATTCTTTTTCAATATCCCTTCACAGAGTTCATACCGATTTTTCAGAAAATATTTTTTTAGAAAAATTTGTATTATACAAATATAATTAAAAAATTAACCTTAATGATTAGCCATAATATGAAAATAAGCTAGTTTAGTCAATCTAATATGCAACATTTAAATGATGGAGATGGATGGAAAAAGATACTAACGTACTCTCGGCAATTCACGCGAAGTAACTGAATTGCGCAATCGCACTATTTATGCGAAAATAATTAAGAAATTAACCACAATAATTAATCAGAATATGAAAATAAGCTAGTTTAGTTGATCTAATATGCAACATTTAAATGATGGAGATGGATGGATAAAGATACTAACGTACTATCGGCAATTCACGCGAAGCAACTGAATTGCGCAATCGCATTATTTATGCGAAAATAATTAAGAAATTAACCATAATAATTAATCAGAATATGAATATAAGCTAGTTTAGTCAATCAAAAATGCAATATTTAGAAGATTGAGATGGATGGAAAAAGATACTATTGTATTCTCGGCGATCATGAGAACAAACTGAATTGCGCAATCGCAGTGTTTATGCGAAATTAATGAACAAAATAACATTTTAGCGATTTATGCTCAATAACCTTTGAAGAAGTATGTTTATTACTTTCATAAAATAAGCGATCGAGATCTTAATATACAATACACGCTGCCGTAAATCTCCGTTAATTTGATTGGCATTACCCTGCATTGTATTATGGATTTGCTACGATCCCGGAAATGATAAAAATCAGTGCTAAAAATGCGGAAAATTGGTGTTTTCGGGGAATTATACCATGTCTGGTTAATTGATAAATTTCCAACAAAAAAAAGCCGGAGAATTTCGTTAGTAATCCGGAGGCCGGAGAAGTAATGAAAAATCCGGAGTCTCCGACCAAAATCCGGAGAGTTGGCACGTCTGCATAGGGATTTTTTTAGGAAAATCTCTTTTGTAGGGATTTTTTCTAATTATTGTAAAAATTCGGGAGATTTAGGAATTTTTCGGGAGTTCGGGAGATTGCATCAAAATTCGGGAGACTCCCGGAAAAATCGGGAGATTTGGCAGGTATGCAATAAGATCATTAAAAAAACCGCATATTTCTATCTTTAAAATCAACTGAATTATGATAAAGGAAAAAATTTAACTTATGCCACTTTTCCGTACCATGTGAAAGGCTGTTTCATCAGTGAAAATAGGGATCATAAACATGGACGATGGAAATTGTTTAGATCAAAAATACGTTAATTACGTGTCAATTTTTTTTATCACAAATACATCTAAATAAAGCATTACACAGACAAAGATTATATAAAGCAGTGGTACTCATTACGCGGTTGGGGCACATAATTAAAATATGCATACATTGATCTTTTTTGTGATATGTCACAAATTTACATTTCTAATTTGATATAGGGTCCCCATTTACAATGTTCAATTTTCAATTAAATATAACTCGCTCACTTTTAAAGATACATATGTGCGGTTTTTTTATGATCTTGTTGCATTAAAAATACAAAAAAATTTGATTGACCCAATTTGTCTGAGGGGGTCGTATTAAAATTTAGAAAGTGTAACTTTTTGAAAACTAATGGGAGGACTATGTCATTAACGTAGTCCTATTTCCTACCTTACTTTCAACATTTTTGCAATTTACATTGCCCACTTATCTCCGATAGGTAAAGAATTAAAGAGAGTTTCAAACTTTTTGGGACACCCTGTATATAGGACAAGTGAAGCTTATTTTACATCCTCATTAAAATTAATATTTGCCTGAATTTTGTGATCTATTTAACTCAAAAAATCCGATAGGTAATAAAGCAAAATTCTGCACGCATACTTAAAATTTCACGTAGATGTGCATAATTGCAATAATTAAAACGAACAGTAATAGAGCGAAATGCCCATTTTTAAACTGTGCATATTACTACTAATGGCGGCTTGTCAGGTGAAGCAGCGCGTCACCCTGCGGTACCTAACGTTATCGGTTGAATGGGTTATTTTTATTGTTTGGTGAATTTTTTAGACTCGTTTGGTTATATTTAGATATTATTTGACAATACTTGTGCCAGTAGAGTGATGTGTTCTAATGATGTTCGTCGTCGAGGAGGAGCTGAATCTGTTTCACCCATTCATGATGTCACGAGCCGCCACTGCATACTACGCTGCTTACAATTAGAATGGAAACAACAACTTTTAAGCAGTTAATCGTAGAATGCGCTCTTACATGCAAGTTGATTCGATGATCGTGTCTAGTTCATTCAAATTCATTTCAATTCAACTAATTCCTAACAATTTAAATTAATTCATTTATTTTTTTAATCTTCTCGTATAATGATTTAGTTTATTGTAGATACAATTTATGAAGAAAAGTTATTTAAGGTATATTTTACGAAGAACATCATAGCCCCCACCTGATCAACTCCCTGTTGTGACAATGGCTAGATTTGATAATTACACCGGACCAACTTATTTGTAAAATGGCTGCGTCCCGATTCTTACAGTAAGAATAATTTGGAAATTTAACGGCACAGGAAAGCAATTTCCGTTGTTACAGCTCGCTTTTGTATTTGAGATTCACAAATCACAAGGTCTGACTTTGGATATGGCGGTAGTGAACATTGGAGAAAGAAAAACCTTCTTTAGAGTCTCATTTATGCACCTTTGTTACTTTTCAAAATACTTCAAAGTATAGCATTTGAAGTATCTGTTATGTGGATCACCACACGTCCAGTAAGGACGCTAATTAGGCCGTTCACGTAAAGTGGAGTAAGTGAAGAAATACACAATACGAGTAATTAAAATGAAGAGACTTAATTTAAAACAATAACAAAAATACTTATTAAGATAAAACCTCATTTAGCATTTTAACATCTGTAATTCACATACCAACATCCTTAGTATAATATATTATTCAAGATATTTAAATTCCATTCTCTCATCAAGATATGAATTTTACTGTTATAACCTATCCAGGTACATTAAAGCACTAATCTTACATGCCATTGTCTTATGGCCCAGGCTAACCTTATTTAGAGGGTTAAGAGAGTCAAAAAGAAGTCATCATGTAAAAATATGAATAGAATTGTCCTACCTCTGCCATTATCGAAGGACCCCGGACTTGTCGGCTCGTCGTCGTGGCACAGTACCGCAGAGTTCGCTCTTCACTCGTCGCTCTTGCGACCGTTCGTTTTCACCGCCAAAATTCAAATCCTCTTTTCAAAATTTTAAAAGTGCAAAGTTGCTCTCTGTCTCTTCCCCCTTTACAAGGCGCCCCTGTCCATAATTGGCCAAGTAAATTAACAGCTAATTTTGTTTGTTTTAAAAAAAAAATTCACAACACCTAAAGTTATCGGTTGAATGGGTTATTATTATTATTTGGCATATTTTTGGCATATTTTTGGCATATTTATAACATTGGTGAAAGAAAAACTTCTTTAGAGTCTCATTTATGCACCTTTGTTACTTTTCAAAATACTTCAAAGTATAGCATTTGAAGTATCATATAAATTTAATACTTTCGACGATTTTAAAAATGTCACGTATGTCAACTTCTCGAAAAAAGGAAGAAGGGTGAACGAGAACTCACTTTTACGTAATTGTATTCCTGCATTCTTAATTTTCTATAGATGAGTTTCAGATATAAGTTCAATATAAGTTTTCAGAAGAAAACTTACGTGCCGTTTCGTATAAAGTTTCTCAAATATTGAAACTGTTTTGTTATTCTTACAATTTCTTGATTAATTTTTACACTATTTTTTAGGTTGGTTCCCTAATCGTTTGTTTGGGTAGAATCTTGAAATCAATTTTTGTCCGTTTTGAAATTCTACTCACATTTATAATTTTGTTTGTTTTTAAAAATAAAATTCACAACACCTAAAGTTATCGGTTGAATGGGTTATTATTATTATTTGGCATATTTTTGGCATATTTATAACATTGGAGAAAGAAAAACTTCTTTAGAGTCTCATTTATGCACCTTTGTTACCTTTCAAAATACTTCAAAGTATAGCATTTGAAGTATCATATAAATTTAATACTTTCGACGATTTTAAAAATGTCACGTATGTTAACTTCTCGAAAAAAGGAAGAAGGGTGAACGAGAACTCACTTTTACGTAATTGTATTCCTGCATTCTTAATTTTCTATAGATGAGTTTCAGATATAAGTTCAATATAAGTTTTCAGAAGAAAACTTACGTACCGTTTCGTATAAAGTTTCTCAAATATTGAAACTGTTTTGTTATTCTTACAATTTCTTGATTAATTTTTACACTATTTTTTAGGTTGGTTTCCCTGTTCGTTTGTTTGGGAAGAATCTTGAAATCAATTTTTATCCGAGCCGAGTCTCTTGAAATTCTACTCACATTTATAATTTTGTTTGTTTTTAAAAATAAAATTCACAACACCTAAAGTTATCAGTTGAATGGGTTATTATTATTATTTGGCATATTTTCAAACTCGTTTGTCTATTTTTAGATATTATTTGACAATACTTGTGTAAGTAGCGCGATGTGTTTTAATGATGTTCGTTGTCGAGAAGGAGGGAAAAATCACGCCACTGAATCCTGCTTCACTCATTCGTGAAGTCATGAGTCACCACTGCATACTACGCTTCTTACAATTAGAATGAAACAACAACTTTTAAACAGTTAATCAAAGAATGTGCCCTTACATGCAAGTTGATTCGATGATCGTGTCCAATTCATTCCTATTCATTTCAATTCAACCAGAAATGATGTTAGGAATTACAGACAAATCGCTATTTCATCTAAAAGTATTATTTATAATAAAATTCACAATCAGGTTTAAAATAATATTTCGCCTTTTCAGCGTGGATTTGCATCCAAAAGAAGTTCTGTCGCTAATTTGCTTTGCATATGTAATGATATTGCTTGTTCACTTATGAATAACATCCATCTTGATGTTCTTTATGCTGATTTTGAGAAAGCTTTTGACAGAGTTGATTTTGGTCTATTGATTTTAAAATTTCATAAAATGGGATTCAGTTTAGACCTTTTGGATTGGCTATTTTATATTTTAGCGAAGAGGTCACTAGTAGTTAGTTATGGTTCTGCTGTGCCATATTCTTTTTCGAATGAATCTGACGTCCCTCAGGGATTTAACCTTGGACCCTTATTATTTCTTCTTTTTGCTAATATTCCCAGGGTGCTTCAATTTTCGAGGTGTCCTCCTTGATGACTTTAAACCTTATACCCTTTGATGACCTTAACCCTTATACCCTCTGATGACCTTAAACCCTATGATGACTTTAAATCCTTTGATAACCGTAAGGGGATAGTGTGGTTGAAATGAGCAAAAATCGACTAAAAAAGGTTTTAATATATAACATTATTTTACACATTTAACATTTGCTTACGGGTGGAACAGTGTCAATCTCAAACGAAGAACCTCCCCAAAAGACAGGTATTTGACATACCCTATTCCAAACAGTTCGACCCCCTTTGCAGGCACTGTTGCAGCAGGTGAAATGTTTCTGTCAGCGATTTCCGTGGAAGCCAATGCCTGCAAAGGGGGTCGCACTGTTTGGAATAGGGTATGTCAAATACCTGTCTTTTTGGGAGGTTCTTCGTTTAGGATGGACGCTGTCCCACCCGTAAGCAAAAGGTTGAATGCATTTTTTTCGAAACGGAATTTTCAAAGGTTTTACTTATTTAAAATGCTCCACGCGTCTTAATTTTTGTCTGAGATGCATGAAATTTGGCAAGAAGATACCTTTCATACTTTTTAATGAAATTGGGTATGCATTTCATAATTGGACTTTATTAAGATAATTAAAAGTAAATAAGAACCTAATTAAATGATGAAAATTAAGTTTTAATGCAGAAAAATATTTTATAAAAATTAACTTTCTAAGGAAATTAAAAATGAATTACTAAATTTGTTCATAATGTGTTTTTGAGTGCTCATAATGTAAATTTAATTAAAAATGTGAACAAATGGCACGCAAGGAGAATTTTAAAATTTTCGTTAAAAAAGATAAGTTAAAAAAAAATTACAAAATTATAACAAAATTGAAATAAAAAATTAATGGTATTGTATGTAGTAATATTAAGAGGAATATTTATACAAATTTTCACGTTTGTAAGTCAATAAATAAATAAAAAATATTTCAGCGTCTACCGTCCCCTTAAACTCTCTGATGACCTTAAACTTAATGGGTGCGTTAATTCTATTGATGCTTGCCTAAAATACAATTTGATTTGAATCAACTGTATCTCTGGTCTAAATATAATAAGCTTAAGTTAAATATTGCTAAATACAAAATTGTCAGCTTCACTCATTTATAGTCATACTAAAATATTTTATCAGTACTGAATTAAATTTGTATTGCTGACTCGTGTGAATGGTTTCAGTGACTTGGGTATTTTTACTTTCCCTGCAATACATGGTAATGTATAGGGAAAGTATTGGAATCATGCCGAAAATCGCAACTCGAGTTTTCGACGGATCTACACGTTTCGAGGCCTCTAGAATACGAAAAAACTATTTTTAGAGTGACGTCTGTGTGTGTGTCTATCTGTGTGTCTGTCTGTGCAGATTTTGCATCCACTCTAACTAAAAAACTAATGGACCGAATTTTATAAAATTTGGTAGGTAAGTCACTTGCGGGCGAATCTGGTGCTGATTAGTTTTGGGTACGATTCAGGATAAAAGATCCCGCCTTCTTTTGCGAAAGGGCCCGCAAAAGCTTATATCCACTCTAGCTGAAAAACTAATGGATCACATCTGGATCACCCTGGTTCTGATTAGATTTTGGTATGATTCGGAAAAAATAACCTGCCTGTTTTTGCAAAATGGCCCGCAAAAATCGCCAAAATCTAAAATAAAAAACTACGTATGCTCAAATATATCCATTAAATGCTTGTTTAATACGTAATTTTTAACGAAGAAAAGAATAAGATCAACCCCATTACACTAGGACTGGCCGTTTTCGAGATATTTTAGTTTTTTCGTATTTTCTCTACGCCACCTTTGAAAAAAAGTTCTGTTATCAAATGAGAAGGACAATTGTATTAAAAGTGAATTAAATTTAATTAAAATAAAGAGAACGTGAATATAAGTCTGCAGGGAAAGTCATGCGCTGCCCACATCAGATTTTTTTTATTCAGAGTTCAAGTTTAATATTGGTATTCAAAATATTACTTCCAGAGCTTAAATGATTTTAGTTTTAGGACGACTAGGGATTTCACCAACATTAATATCTTAATTCGCTTGTTTGAGTCTTTTGTTCGGCCCTTGTTGGAATATGGCTCTATAATTTGCAGAGTTTCCAATGCCGCCCCAGTAGCTTAACGGTAGAGCGTTGGTTGGCCAGTTTGGAGATTCTAGAATTCTAGTAAGATTTCGAAGTGGGTGAGTTGAAGGGAAGGAGAAGGCCGCAAGTCTCGGACAAATCAGACTAGTGCAAAGATGTCGGAGGTCTGAAAGTGACCCTAATACGATTAGTACGGATTCAGTGGATTCCGGAAGATTGAGCGCCGGTTTCAAATTGAGAGAATAACGACCATGGAAGATACTGACCTGGGTAAAAATAGTGATAACAGGAGGTTAACCTGAGGTAAAAATGGCAGGATGTGGTCAGTCAGATTATCAGTTGCCCGCCAATCCGACATTATAGTTTAGAGAATACACAGTCCACTTTGACGATAAGAACTTGCAATTTCGTCCCAGTAGCTCAATGGTAGAGCGTCGGTTGGCCAGTGCGAGATCCAGGGTCCGATTTCCGTTTGGAGCAGCAAGGCTCTACAAATTTGAGATCCGTATTGTCTTGATTCGTCATATGTAATTGAAAGGGTTCGAAACAAGTTTATGTGGCGTCCTTATTTTAAAGTCAAAATTGTTTACAACAATAGCATATATTCTTTTTATCTAAGAGACTCATTTGACATTAATTCTTTGAAATCCAGGAGGATTGTGTTGTGTATGGTGTTTTTTCAGAAAATTGCTTAATAATTAAGATTGATTGTAGTTTCCTTTTAAATATTGCAGATTTTTATACAAACAAGCTTTATTTAGGATGCCATAATTTATTTCGCATCTATACTGGCGTTAATCGTAATAGAAACGTTTATGTTTATAAGTTTTACACTTTATATAATTTATGTTTTGATAATATTGATTTATTATGTCAGAACATAATTTCAAGAATGTTTATTGGAGGATTTACTATGATTTATGCATATATATCTATATATTTTTTCTCTTAATTACTTTCCCTGCAATACATGGTGATGTATAAAGTATTGGAATCAAATAGGAAACCGAAACCCGAGTTTTCGACGGATTTAGAAATTTGGGACCTCCAGAACATGAAAACACTATTTTTGGTGTGGCGTTTATGTGTGTGCGTGTGTGTGTGTGTGCAATGCTTGTATCCACTCTAGGTCAAAAACTAATTGACCGAACTTTATAAAATTTTATAGATTAGTCACTTGTGGGTTACTCTGGTGCTGATCAGATTTTGGTACAATTCGGGATAAAAGAACATGCCTTTTATGTGAAATAACCTGCAAAAATTGTCTGTATCCAATCTAGCTGAAAAACTTAGACCAAATTTCGCAAAATTTGGTAGATGAATCACTTGTGGGTTACCCTGGTGCTGATTAGATTTTAGTACGATTCGAAAAAAAAAAAGAATCTGCCATTTTTTGCGAAAAGGCCAGCAGAAATCGCCAAAATCTAAAATAAAAGACGATGTATGCTCAAATGTATCAATTAAATATTTGTTTTATACGTAATTTTTGACGATAAAAATAATAAGACCAATTCTATTACTCTAAGACTAGCCGTTTAAGAGGTATTTCAATTGATTCACATTTTTGCTACGCCGGTTTTTGAAATACGTCCAGTTAACAAATGAAAGCGGAAATTGAATTAAAAGTGCAAATCAAATTCGGTGTAATTTCAAATAATTATGCGTGTTATTTTGTGCAATCAAACTTTAATGCAGTATTAAAGACATAAAGCGAAAATTAATTTGAGTCTGCAGGGAAAGTCATATGCTGTCCATATCAGATTTTATTATTATTTTATTATTTGCCCTGCAATGCATGGTAATGTATAGGGAAAGTTTTGGAATCATGCCGAAAATCCCAACTCGAGTTTTCGACAGATCTACGCGTTTCGAGACCTCTGGAATACGAAAAAAACTATTCTTAGAGTGACGTCTGTGTGTGTGTCTGTCTGTATGTCTGTGTGTCTGTCTGTGTATATGTATGTGCAGATTTTGTATCCACTCTAACTAAAAAACTAATTGACCGAATTTTATAAAATTTGGTAGGTAAGTCACTTGTGGGCGAATCTGGTGCTGATTAGTTTTGGGTACAATTCGGGATAAAAGAATCCGCCTTTTTCGGCGAAATGGCCCGCAAAAGGTTGTATCCACTCTAGCTGAAAAACTAATAGACCGAATTTCACAAAATTCGGTAGATAAGTCACTTGTGGGACACCCTGGTGCTGATTAGATTTTGGTACGATTCGGAAAAAAAAATCTGCCTTTTTTTGCAAAATGGCCCACAAAAATCGCCAAGATCCAAAATAAAAAACTGCGTATGCTCAAATATATCCAATAAATGCTTATTTAATACGTAATTTTTAACGAAGAAAAGAATAAGACCAACTTCATTACACTAAAAATAGCCGTTCTCGAGATATTTTAGTTTTTTCGTATTTTCTCTACGCCACCTTTGAAAATAAGTCCAGTTATCAGATGAGAACAAAAATTGAGTTAAAAGTGAATCAAATTTTATTAAAATAAAGAGAACGTGAATATAAATTTTCAGGGAAAGTCATGTGCTGCCCACATCAGATTTTTTTTAATGCGATCATTGTGGTTGGGCTTATTCTACTTTGTATCACTGAGAAATAAATAAATAAATAGATAAATAAACCCACAGTCTAATAAAAAGTATGCGAAGAGCCGCATTTAGCTGGAGAGCCATGGATTGATTGTCTAGGTATGTTGTACACGATATAAGGATGATACGAAACAGTCTTTAAATGGATGAATCAAGTTAAAATCTTATCAGTCCTCGGTACTGACAATGCAAGTAGAACAGTTAAACTAGCATCATGACAGTAACATTTGTTGTTAACATATGTATTTTCCTGCGCAGTAAGAAAGGAGGTCTCTCTAAGTAATTGCGAATGCATGTTTCATTCCAATCTGTAGTCTAAGAATTTTTATCTGTTAGAAGGAAATAAAACAAGACGGTTTGAATAATTAACGCCCCATAAACCAGTGATTCTCAATCTTTTACTTTCCCTACATGCATAGTATAATGTACAGGGAAGTATTGTGACGGAGTCGAAAATTTGAATTTGAGCTTTAGACGGGAGAGTGCGTTACAAGCAACCCTGAAATCGAATCAAACGTTTTTGAAGTGATCTCTCTCTCTCTCTCTCTCTCTCTCTCTCTCTTTTTCTCTCTCTCTCTCTCTACGTGTGTGTGTGTGAGAAAGTCTGTGGGTGCGATATCCCACGAACGAATGGATAGTTTTGAACATAATTTGGTACGATTATTGAAATTGGTAAATACTGGAACACCGTTTATTTTGAATGTAATCGTATGTTCAGAAGATCTCTTAATTTTTCGGATGAAAATTTAAAGAAAAAACATGAAAAAAATCAAAATTTTCAATATTGTAACGTAAATAAACAGCTTAGATGGTAATTGATATATTCAGTATCAAATTTGGAGGAGATAGGGTGGTTCATTCACTATTAATTGCCACATAAGATTCCTTTCCATTTCAAATTTAAAAAATTCTATTGTAACATTAATTTCCCAGGATTGGCTAGAACTTTGCTAATGACTAATTTAGATTCAGCATCAAATTCTGGAGCGGATAGGACTCACCAGGGATTTTCACTTCTGATTAAAAATCTACATTTTCCTTGCAACATGTAGTTTTCCGGATCAGCTATAGATAGAATTTAGATAACGACTCAGATGGCGTCAAATTCCGGAGGGGTTGAGGATTAATTAAATATTTTTATTTTTAAACTAATTTAAATATTCTTAATGTGGTGTAAGAAAGGAAACTTAAAGTTGGTTTACTTTTAAATATAATAGTATCTGGGTTGAATTATCCTTCTGAATTATTATTGATAATGAATGACTCATCCGTGCCTTGCCTCATTGCCACATTATAACCCACCATTAATCCTTTTGCATGGGTTCCTAAAATATAATTATTAATTACAACACTACGCATTGAATTCCGCAATTTTAACTTGAAAATTAAATATAATTTATTACACATATTATGATTACGATTAAATTTACATTAATTTTATATACACTCTTAAGGAGAAGAACCTGCAAGTGTGAGACCAAGATTTTTTATTTGCCCAAAATTATCTATTCAACCTATTGCAGATTTACACATACCTCTGTCTTGGACATTTTAGCTTCCAGTTGACTTTGAAAGCAGAATCTTGGATGGTCATTGCCTCTCAACGCAATTAATCACAACGCCCTTGGACTGTCATTCTTAATTGACTGCCTCTCAATTCCCGAAAAACCACCTTCTTGGCCAAGCATCGCCGCTCAATCTTTACGAAACTCACGCTTCTCTTCTTGAACTCTAATTGTTGAATGCCACCGCTACTGGACAGTCATTGCCTGCATATCTATTTTTGTAAAGCACAACACTCTTAGTCGGTCATTCTGAATTGACTGAATATATGTTGAACATTTTCTGCTTGTTGTCACATCATTTCGCCTGAAGTCCAGATACGCCCTTCGTATATTATTGGTTGTTCCTCAAGGCGATGTAGAAACACTTCCTCATTGGCCACTTTATTATCCAATCTGCATGGTATAAGCCTTGGTCCCGATGATATTTCTGAGCCAACTACATCTGCAATTTATGTGCACTGCATTTATTGGGATCATGACCTTCCGGGACAGGACTGTCGTAAAATGGCGCCTACGAGTCTGTGCTTTGTTTCGTATGGTACATATATATCTTAGATCTTCGCAATATTAAAACTGCATAAATGTTTCATGTTCTCACAATTAACTTTCGAATTAATTTGAATTTGAAATAAATCTCGACGAGGCTTATTGTCCTGTGAGCCAAAGTCCAGATCGAATTTCCCGGAAACTTTTAACAGTCGGTTCGGCGAACCTAGATATTTTTAACTACCGGTTCGGCCGAACCCGTACGAACCGGCTGAATGACACCACTGTACCGGATGCACGACACCACTGTACCGGATGCATGACACCATTATATCGGCTGTTATCGAAAAAAGTGTTAAAAGGCAAAAATGACGAAGGTGAACGTCAAGGAAACTTAATTGGGCACATGTTCATTATGTTTACCTAGTTATTAGTTCATGCCGTGAATTCCGAATAAAATAATCCTACCGGTTGTTAAAATTTTGAAAGCTAAGCACTGAGCAGGTTGCGTGGGTCTTCGTTTTCGCACCTAAATGTTAAGGATTGTTCATGGATAATAGAAATCAGAGAGAATTTTTATTCCAGCAATTTGCTATTTTTGGATATCTACCCTCTGTCATCTCTTTAGCTCATCTACCTCTGGCTCAGACCTTCGCAAGCAGGGGGATGCCGAAGAGTTTGTATATAAGAAAAAACATTTTTGGCACACCAGTGGAGACAGCCATAATACGCATGCGTCATAAGGTGTGTGTGATGGAACACCAGACAAGTCTTATGCGTCATAGGGAATAAATGCCAGGCAGTTTTGAACTAACGAATTATACAAACTTGTGGTAGTTCAGAGTTTATAACTCTTTAAATTGGAGGATTGGGATGACAGACGGACTATTTTAGATCACAGCCGAATACAAAAAGGAGGTTTGAGTTTAAAATCTCTTTAGCCTGAAATTTTTTACTTTGTAATATTAATATGCCCAACACATTATTCTATCTACACATGAAAAATATTCAATATACAAACAAATAGATTACTCAAACTCACTGAAAATCAGTAGGATGTTAATGTGAAACATCTATAAGGACGCGGGGTAGATTAAATCGTGAAAGAAATGCGAAACGAAAATACGTAACGGAATAGACATCATACTGTTACACATACGTAACATAAAACCATTGTCATAATTTGAAGGTCTGAGTCTCTTGATTTTGGTAACGCATTTGAAGAAATACCGCCAAGTTGACAATTTTTGACTACTTCTGGAAACTTTTCGAATTTTGTTGACGGGTAAATAATCTCATGATTTACGTGTTTTTTTTCTCAAAACTTTCCATAGAGGGCATATAAGCTCGTCATAGTTTAGCTGTGTTGTTGACGTGATACGAGTAAAGGTATCTTACGATCTCAATACAGGTCCCAATATGCATTGTATTGTCTCATTTTATATGCCCATACGAGTAAAAGTATCAGCCCATCTCAATAACAAATCTAATATGTATTGTATCTTCTGATTTTATTTATGATTTAGGTTATAATAAAAATAATTATGGTAGAAAAGTGTTTTAGATTAAAATTATCGAAAGCTTTCCCTAGGTAGATTGTACCATCGTCACACATAACACATCAACCTTTTCCCATTCCAAATATGCGAAAAATTGGATGTGTAACACCGATCTATAACAGCGTTACTCAGTAATTTTTTACCCGATAAAATAAGAATACCAAATCGAATGTCAAGGAAATTCCTTGATTCTTTCAAGAGATACCACGCTCTCTGTCGAAAAAGTATAATTTCTAATGATTTACTTACTGAAAGCCCGACCAAAAGACAAATGGGCAATGTGATTCCAATAAGACAAATCTAATAAAATATTTTTAAGCATTTATATAGCATTTGTAAAATAGCATGTATATAGCATTTATAAAATAGCATGTACTATATAGCATTTTAAAATAGCATGTGTATAACATTTGTAAAATAGCATGTATATAGCATTTGTAAAATAGCATGTATATAGCATTTGTAAAATAGCATGTATATAGCATTTATAAAATAGCATGTATATAGCATTTGAAAAATAGCATGTATATAACATTTGTAAAATAGCATTTATATAGCACTTGTACAAACTGCTGTTAATGCTAAGAAAGTTTATAAAACTTACGAAACAACATAAAATACAAAATTATGGTGTTAACCAGTTTCGAAAGCATAAAATAGCCATACTAGCAAGAAGCACAACCTACATTCACTAGATCAACAAATACCGGTAGAACAGCAGATGCGACTGAAGGAGAAGAAGGGTTGCTAACGGCGAGAGAGAAAAAGAGTAAGAACTATGGAGGAAGGAAAGAGAAGGAGGATATCATGATGAATGGCAAAATCCAAACAGGAGAGTGAATATTCAGCAAAAAGATTCAAAGCACATGTTCAGTGATTAAAACTACGAAAATAAGTGCCCTAGTAAAAATTAAAAAGAAAACTAACCGGTTTCAGAAGCTATACACGAGTCGTTGAAACCAGTTATATAACATTTTATAAACAATTACAAAAAATAAGCAGAATAAACCACTACACAAAATTCAGACAAGAGGTGAAGGGACAAACTAGTTTATAAGGTTGTAAAAGCTAATTTTGTCATCAAATACTACTATGGAAAAAACAGAAATTTAAGAGAAGGGTAGAAAAAGAAAAAAAGGGAAATAATTAAAAGGTTTCGAAAATTAAACCTGAGATATCCAAGTGGAAGAAAAAAAGGGACAATTAACGTTTACAAGTTCAATTCGGAAATTGGAATTGAGAGTAAAAATGCTCTTACATTACAAAAAATTAAAAACATGATTAGAATCTGAAAAATGTTCAGCAACTGCAGATCTTATGCATCAAGTAATAAGCAGAAGAGTTCTGTATCCTGTAGACGTGGACAATTTCGTGATTGAATAAATACGACCTGTCTTCCGTGGGCTAATAATTTTGAAAATCATAGAACTACAGTACCATTATCCGGCGAATTCACAAAACACCAGCGAAAAGTTGGGGGTGGAATGATCATATTTATTTTCCAGTTTTAAATTTTTTGAAAAATCTTAGGATTGCATATGGATTATAGAAAAAGGAAAAACTTTCATTCCTGAAAGTCGTTATTTTTAGATTTCCGCCCTCTCTTATTTCCCCTTGCTTCTTTACCTCTCGTGTGGATCTATTCAAGAAGGAGGGATGTTGAAGTTTGTATACAAAGAGAATTTTGGCACAACACCAGGCGTTCGCACATATCACAAGAGGGTGTGCGAGGGCAGTAGAAAAGTCTCAAATGCGTCATAGGAAATAAATGGCGGGAAGTTCAGAACAAAATGTAACATGTAAAAAAATCACTATATATAATTGCCTAATGTGGTTTTGTCCTTTAAGACCCTCCAAGATGGGTGGGACGGGATGGGACAGCCCAGTGATCAGCGTGCAGAGATTGCACTCGGACGATCCGAGTTCGATCCTCGCCACTGACCAAACTGCCACCTTATTCAAGCGAAGTACAATCACGTTAAACATGTGGGTCCGTAAGTTCTTCCGAGAAATTGGTGGTAGAGAAAGGAGGGTATGGTCTATTTGGATGCCTTACCCCCTAAGTTTCGGTCTAAAGTTCCGGTTTGTTTGTGGTTGGCACTTCCCGGCCATCCACAAGCAGATTTTATTTTTAGAAAAGTCTGTCTAGAAACTCTAAAAGCCCCTTTGGTGACTTAAAATATTTAATTTTTGTATACATAGCATCAATAACGAGATGAAACGCAATGTAGTCGGTTGTTCTTGTAATCAGTGCCACAGCAACTTTATTTGGCTCTGGTAAGTAGTTTTGGGAAGCAGTTTATTTTTATGTTAAGATACCTTCATATTGATGTTAGAAACGCCGGCGCCTCCATATTGGTACTGCGTTTGACGCGAGGGCGCCTCTCGCTCAAACTTTGCCGGGGCTGTACTCGAAAAACAAAGGAATTTCCATTATTGATTATTTCCTTGATGACAGCACGAACATATTTGACATAGGCGTATTTAAAGGGAGTCAGGGGGTTGCTGTGGAAAGTTTTTAATTTAATTAAAAGCAAATATGAGAGAATATAATAAATAAGAAAAATGCTTTTTGAAATTAGAACATTCAATCACAACTATGTTTCCCCCCCCCACTTGTATATTAATAAGAACATTTTTAACACATTACAACAAAGTTAAAAAGTGTTTATGACTTTGCTCATTCTGTCTGTCTGCTGTTCGTTAGCACGATAACTGCCGTAAAAATGACTTAAACAAAACGAAATTTCAGTATGTTGTTCAGACGGTCTGTAGGACCGGTAGGACGGTTCAGACGGTCGGTAGGGAATATAAATGAATAATATCACCCAATTAGTTTTGGATTGAACATGGGTTGAAAAAATGAAATGCATTGAACCCTATGGGACCTAATTTGTCAAACATTCTTTAAGCGGATTTAAAATTCACAAATTGCTTCGAAAATTTTAGGTAATATTCAAATTGTTCCATAAAATATATAAAAAAAAATTCAGCAACATATATTTAGTAGTTTTTTTAAATAAAAATTAAAATAATAATTACACTTCTTATATGAAGCGATCACGTGACCATGATCTGAATAGATCACATGACCCACTTCAAAATGAAATATGGCATCCATCTTGTCTCAAAATCGTGATTTTTTAAGTTCTTGTTAATTCATATTGAGTGTTGTTGAAGACCCAGACCGTCCGACTCGTCCAGAGGACTAAGAGCAACTATTTTCTGTGAATCTACACACTGAAACAACGCAATTACAATATATTTGAGTTTAAATGATCATCCAAATTTGATTATTTCTACGACGAAACCTATTTTTCACTTATGTAAAATGTAAACAGCTAAATATGTAGAATGAGTTGTATTAGAATTGCTGTATTTCTTTAACGAAAAATTATTTAGCTCATATGGAGTCTGCATAGCTGATATGAATGAAATATTCATTGATTTTCCAGAGAAAAGGACGATTTTTTTCGATGAAGTTTTAAGCGTAGAGTTTAATTACTTGTAGCTCCATGGTTTTAATGTTTAAATAAAATAAATTATTATAGTATTTGTGATGAATGAAATGAATGAGGAAATATTTATGAATGAAATGCTGCTTTTATAGAGAGAGCCAGGCGTGTTGCTTTTTCTATGACGTCATTTGAATGAATTTCAGTTGTTTTCAATAAAGTTTTGAAATATAATAAATTATCGTAGTATTACGATAATTTTAAAAATATTACCGAGGAATGTATCGCATTTTAGAGATGTTTAAACCAGGCAATTCATATTTCAATGCCGTCATTTGAATGAAGTTCATTTTTTTCGATGATTGTTTAAGACTTCAAATATAATAAATTAATGTAGTATTGTGATAAGTTTTAAACTATTACCGAGGAATGTATTGCATTTTAGAGATGTTTAAATAAAATTGCATTGAAGTTGGAAAGAGTTTCATAATCAATGCTTTAAGCATGATTGATCTTTCTTGTTAACTTATACCTAAATGGAAAACTTCGGATTATTGCAATTGACATGTTTATGAATCTCCAATTTGTTAATTTAGTTGCTCTGTCTCCAGGAAGATTAGAATTCTGTTATGAAAGGGGGAATATTTTTTAATATTTTAGTTTGCTACACATTATTTTTTAAAAAAATTAGAGAATAATAATTTTTTTATTATTAATTAAGTGCTATTATTAATTAAGTGCTATGCACACTAATTCTTAAAATATAATTCTCACACCATCTATGCAAATATACTACGTAAAAATACATATTTCGAGGTTGATAGTAATCTTTAAATTTTGAATGCAATCAATTTTAGCACTTCTTAAAAATCCTTCGTACGCCCATGATATCTGGCCATAACACCATTTTAAATTATATCAGATATTACATTATCAACATTTTTATAAAACAAGAAAGACCAATCATGCATAAGCATTGATTATGAAGCACTTTCCAACTGAAATGCAATTTCATTTAAAAATTTTTAAAATGTGATACACTCAGTTGTGATATCTTTTAACTTATCACAGTACTACAGTAATTTTATTATACTTACATATTTAAAATTGTATCGAAATATAAATCATCTGATTCTCTATGCAAAATCAATGAATATGTCATTCATATAACTTGTATTCCAGACTCCAGAGCTAAATAATTTTGTGTGAAAAAAATTCAGTAATTCTTATGTAGCTCACCTTATAATCGCTTCAGACATTTGCATTCTGCATAAGTTAAAAGTAGGCTTCGTTGAAGAAGTAATAAAAGTTAAGGGATCATTTAAAATCAAAACTATTGTAATTGCGTAGATACGGAATTTAGATACACAGATAATACACAGATACACAGATAATATATGTGTGTGCGTGTGTATGTATTCAAAGTATTGGAATTGTGCCGAAGATCGGAACTCGAATTTTCGAAGGATCTACACGTTTTGGGACTTCTAGAACACGAAAAAACTATTTTTAGGAAGACGTCTGTGTGTCGAAAGCCCAGAATATCCGATTCATCCTAAGACATAGAGCAACTTAATGGATGAAGACAGTATCTGTGTATGTTTCTGTGTATCTGTGAGGATATTACATCCATTCTAATTGAAAAACTAATGGACCGAATATCATAAAATTTGGTAGGTATGTTTTTTGTGGGAAATCCTGATGTTCATTAGATTATAGTACGATTCGTAATAAAATAATCTGCCTTCTTTGCGAAATGGCCGGCAGAAATTGCATTTATCCATTCTAGCTAAAAACTAATGGAACAAATTTAACAAAATTTGGTGTATAATATTTCAATGACCTACAAGTGATTTATATACGAATTTAGCAAAATTTGGTATATAAATCACTTGTAGATTATTCTAGTACGATTCGGGAAAAAGGAACGGGCTGCTTTTGCGAAATGGCCCACAAAAATCGTTAAATATAAAAATAAAGGACTACGTGTGCTCAATTATATCAATTAAATTCCTATTTTTTACGTGATTTTTGACAACAAAAGGAATAAGACTAACCCCATTACTCTAGGACTAGCCGTTCTTGAGATATTTTAGTTTTTTCGCGTTTTCGCTACGCCACCTTTGACAATAATTCCAGCTATCAAATGAGAACCAAATTTAAGATTAACGTGCAAATTCAATGTCATTTACAATACTTATGGCTGTTTTTTTGTGCAGATAAACTCAAATGATTATTGAAGAAATACAGAGAACGTGAATATGAGTCTGCAGGGAAAGACATGTGCTGGCCACATCAGAATTTTTAACAGTATTACAACAATATTACAAAAATGATTTATAGAAGTAAACGGGGATTATTTGCAGGTCATTTCGAAAAAAATGTAGGATCTATATTTAAAGATCCACCAAATTTTTGCAGAATAAAATGTTCAACAAATTTAAGCTGTGTACCAAATTTTAACTCTCTAGGACGTAGGAAAGTGCATTAAAAATGCCATCAAATAAGTATATCATGAATAGTTATATAAAATTAAAGAAAAAATTGAAAAATTGTTATCTGCCAAATTTATTTTAAAATGTGAAGCCTCTCTCATATACAAAATGATTAAACTCTTGGAAAGATAATTATTATATAATATCTCTCTTCTTTCTTTCTGGAGGATATCCCAAATGTCAGAATTTAATTGAATTTGTTTTTTTCTCTATATTAAATAATTTTTAATTAAAAAACTACTTAACATATTTTACTGAAATTTTTTATATATATTTTATGGGAAAATTTGAATATTTCCTAAAAATTTCGAAGCAATTTGTGAATTTTAAATTTGCTTAAAAAATGTTTGAAAAATTAGATCCCATAGGGGTCAATGTATTTCATTTTTTCAACCCGGGTTCAATAAAAAACTAATTGGGTGATATTATTTATTTATATTCCCATAGGTCCTACAGACCGTCTGAAAAACATACTAAAATTTCATTTTGTTAAAGTCATTTTTACGGCAGTTATCGTGCTAACGGACAGACAGACAGACAGACAGACAGAATGAACAAAGTCATAAACACTTTTCAACTATGTTGTAAAGTGTTAATAAATACATTTTCTGTGGGTTTTTTTTGGCCTCACCATATTTTTAACACTTTACAACATAGTTGAAAAGTGTTTATGACTTTGTTCATTTTGTCTGTCTATCTGTCTGTCTGTCCGTTAGCACGATAACTGCCGTAAAAATGACTTTATCAAAATGAAATTTTAGTATGTTTTTCAGACGGTCTGTGGGACCTATGGGAATACAAATAAATAATATCACCCAATTAGTTTTTTATTGAACCCAGAATTGAAAAAATGAAATACATTGAACCCTATGGGACCTAATTTTTCAAACATTTTTTAAGCAAATTTAAAATTCACAAATTGCTTTGAAATTTTTAGGAAATATTCACATTATCCCATAAAATATATAAAAAAAATTTCAGTAAAATATATTAGGTAGTTTTTTAATTAAAAATTATTTAATATAGGGAAAAAAACAAATTCAATTAAATTCTCACTTTTGGGATATCCTCCAGAAAGAAAAAATAGATATATTTTATAATAAATATCTTTTCAAGAGTTTTATCATTTTGTGTATGAGAGAGGCTTCACATTTTAAAATAAATCTGTTAGATAACTATTTTTCAATTTTTTCTTTAATTGTATATAACTCTTCGTGATATACTTATTTGATGGCATTTTTATTGCACTTTCCTAAATCCTAGAGAGTTAAAATTTGGTACACAGCTTAAATTTGCTGAAAATTTTATTCTACAAAAATTTGGTGGATTTTTAAATATAGATCAAACATTTTTTTCGAAATGGCCTGCAAATAATCCCCGTTCACTTCTATAAATCATTGTTGTAATATTGTTAAAAATTTCAATATGGGCAGCACATGTCTTTCCCTGCAGACTAGCATTCACGTTCTCTTTATTTGTCCAATAATAATTTGAGTTTATCTGCACAAAATAACAGCCATAAGTATTTTTAAGAAACAGTTTATTATAAGTAACAGCCAATTTATATTTCTATGCCGTTATTTGAATGAAGTTCATTTTTTTCGATGAAGGTTTAAGTTTTCAAATATAATAAATTAATATGGTATTGTGATAAGTTTTAAAATATTACCGAGGAATGTATTGCACTTTAGAGATGTTTAAATAAAATTGCATTGAATTTGGAAAGTGTTTCATAATCAATGCTTTAAGCATGATTGATCTTTCTTGTTTGTTAATTACGGAAATTAAAGGCTTGAAAATGTCTTTTGCTAAATTACTGATTTATATTTATTAGAGAGTAAGTGATAAAAAAAAACTTCACTAGATGGATCGCAAAATTTGCGTCCAAAGAAATCTCAACAGCAATATGAATAATAAATTTTGTACATATTACATATTAAGAGAAAGTAGATTAATAAAGACTGTGTAATTATGTATCTTAAAATTAAGTGACTAAGCATGTTTGAAAACTTTTCCAAAATACATTTTCAGAATAAAATTGACAAAATTACAGAAAGTCGAAAAATGAAAAAAAAATCATGAACAAGGTATACACAAAATTATTCCTTATAACTTAATCCGTATTATCCGCATGTTTACATCTTCATCGAAAGACAATGCTAGTTGCACAAAATGAACTTTACACAAATGACGTCATCGAAAGTATAATTTGAGAAGTATTTCCGATGCTTTTGCAGTTATATTACGTCGCAATTATGATATGTGTCATTATTATTAAAAACTATATCGTGACATCGTGTTAAATAAGTTCTTTTAAAGTGTTGTAACTGTGCCGATTTCCAGAAATGTAAAGTATTAAATATTTGGAAGGATTAAACAATGATGGAACCAGGAATGCGGGCGGATTATCCCCACGCTAAGCAGATGGGCGATAGTATACAGGTGGCCCCATATCTTACATACCACGCCCCATGTTTACATACCACGCTAAGCCGTTTGGCGGCAACCGAGACGGCGACCCCATGTCTACAGATTAGCCCTCAGCTCTGCATTCCAGCACGTAGACCGCCCACCGAAAAAGGGATCTACGTGAGAGTTGCTCAAAGTTGAGAGTCAGAATTGGTCAAGGCAGGCTGTTGGAGTTGCACTAGTGAAGAGTAAACGGCAGTAGCAGTGTTAAGAGTTGTGTGTGCGTCTCTGATATAGGAATTCGAAGGAGAGCTCATGTTCATCTGGTATTGCAAGTGTAAAGTGTGACAAAGCATCGGTGTTACCCAAGTTATATGAAAGAAGATCAGGTACCGTACAATTAACTATATGAGGATAACTTCTCTGTCTAAATTTGTGTTTTTAAGGAAAAGCTAATTAATGCATCCCACCAAGTGCTCCAACCAAATATCAATTCATCTGGCATTACACCCCCCGAACTACCCTTGAGATGTATTCCACTATTGTGATACTTATTGAATTTGTAAAACTAAGGAGTATAAATTAAGTATGTGATAAATAAATGTTAGTTCCTGTACTATTAACCTTATTTTTAGTTTGTTAACTTAGTATCCCGTTAAGCACAACAAGAAAGATCAATCATGCTTAAAGCATTGATTATGAAACACTTTCCAACTTCAATGCAATTTTATTTAAACATGTCTAAAATGCAATACAATCCTCGATAATATTTTAAAACTTATCACAATACTACATTAATTTATTATATTTGAAACCTTAAACCTTCATCGAAAAAAATTAACTTCATTCAAATGACGGCATTAAAGTATAAATTGCCTGGTTTAAATATCTCTAAAATGTGATACATTCCTCGGTAATAATTTTAGAATTATCATAATACTACGATAATTTATTATATTTGAAAACTTCATCGAAAACAATTGAAATTCATTCAAATGACGTCATAAAAAAATAACACGCCTGGCTCTCTCTATAAAAGCACCATTTCATTCATAAATAATTCCTCCATTCATGTCATTCATCACAATACTATAATAATTTATTTTAAAAAATTAAGACCATTGAGCTACAAGTAAATAATCTCTATGCGTAAAACTTCATCGAAAAATATCGTCCTTCTCTTTCTAAAATCAATGAATATTTCATTCATATCAGCTAAGCAGACTCCATGGACTAAATTATTTTGTGTTAAAGAATTACAGCGATTCTAATACAACTCATTCTATATATTTTGCTGTTTACATTTTACATAGGTGAAAAATAGGCTTAATAGTAGAAATAATCATATTTGGATGAGCATTTAAACTGAAATATATTGTCATTGCGTTGTTTTAGTATGTAGATGCACAGAATTTAGGCAAAAATAAAGTAGTTTTAAGACGGATACAACACTCAATATGAATTAAAAAGAACTTTAAAAATCACGATTTTGACACAAGATGGATGCCATATATCATTTTGAGGTGGGTCATGTGATCGTTTCATATCATGGTCACGTGGTCGTTTCATATAAGATGTGTAATTATTATTTTAATTTTTATTTAAAAAACTACTGAATATATTTCGCTGAATTTTTTTTTATATATTTTATGGAACAATTTGACTATTGCCTAAAATTTTCGAAGCAATTTGTGAATTTTAAATCCGCTTAAAAAATGCTTGAAAAATTAGGTCCCATAGGGCTCAATGTATTCCATTTTTTCAACCCAGGTTCAATCCAAAACTAATTGTGTGATATTATTCATTTATATTCCCATAGGTCCTATAGACCGTCTGAACAACATACTAAAATTTCATTTTGATTAAGTCATTTTACGGCAGTTATCGTGCTAACGGACAGACAGACAGAATGAACAAAGTCATAAACACTTTTCAACTTTGTTGTAAAGTGTTAAAAATGGGTGGGTTTTGCGGCCACCAACGCAATGTACACAGCAGTAAGTTTTAGAATATTTTTACATGTATAATTAATATACAAATTAATAATTAATTTTATGTAAAATGCATCCTGGTCACGGCACCAAATGTGCCGATTTTAAATTTGTTTATTAAATTATAAATTGTCAAAAATGCATTTTACATAAAATTAATTATTAATTTGTATATTAATTATACATGTAAAAATGTTCTAAAACTTACTGCTGTGTACATTGCGCTGGTGGCCTCAAAACCCACCCATTTTTGTGCTTAACGGGATACTAAGTTAACAAACTAAAAATAAGGTTACTAGTAAAGGAACAAACATTTATTTATCACATACTTAATTTACACTCTTTAGTTTACAAATTAAATAAGTATCACAATAGTGGAATACATCTCAAGGGTAGTTCGGGGGGTGTAATGCCAGATGAATTGATATTTGGTTGGAGCACTTGGTGGGATGCATTAATTAGCTTTTCCTTAAAAAACACAAATTTAGACAAAGAGGTTATCCTTATATAGTTAATTGTACGGTACCTGATCTTCTTTCATATAACTTGGGTAACACCGATGCTTTGTCACACTTTAAACTTGCAATACCAGATGAACATGAGCTCTCCTTCGAATTCCTATATCAGAGACGCACACACAACTCTTAACACTGCTACTGCCGCTTACTCTTCACTAGTCCAACTCCAACAGCCTGCCTTGACCAATTCTGACTCTCAACTTTGAGCAACTCTCACGTATATCCCTTTTTCGGTGGGCGGTCTACGTGCTGGAATGTAGAGCTGAGGGCTAATCTGTAGACATGGGGTCGCCGTCTCGGTTGCCGCCAAACGGCTTAGCGTGGTATGTAAACATGGGGCGTGGTATGTAAGATATGGGGCCACCTGTATACTATCGCCCATCTGCTTAGCGTGGGGATAATCCGCCCGCATTCCTGGTTCCATCATTGTTTAATCCTTCCAAATATTTAATACTTTACATTTCTGGGATTACAGTAACTATGACAAACCTTTTCTTTATATATATCGTCTGCTTCTCTATGTAAATTCAATGACTATTTCATTCATATCACTTATATTCCAGACTCCAGAGCTAAATAATTTTGCGTGAAGAAAAATTCAGCAATGCTTATACAACTCACCTTACAATCGTTTGATTTGTTTACATTCTGTATGCTATAGTTTAGCGTTAAATTAAGCTTCGTTGTAGGAATAAAGAAAATTTAGCGATTAATTAAAAATAAATAATATTGTAATTGCGTTACACAGAATTTAGATACACAAATAATAAGCAAAAATAAAGCGGTTTTGTGACGCATGTAACACTAAATATAAATTTAAACAATCTATAAACATCTATGGGGGAAACACACAGTGAAAATAAATGGATGCCATATTTTGTTTTACAATAGGTCGCGTGATCTCTTCATATAATATGTGAGTAATTATTATTTTAATTTTTATTTAAAAACTACTCAACATAATTTGCTGAAATTATTTTAAACATTTTTGTGGTAATTTGAATATTTCCCAAAAGTTTGGAAGCAAAATTGTCAATTTTAACTCCGCTTAAAAAATGTTTGAAAAGTTAAATCCCACAGGGTTCAATGTATTTCATTTCTTCAACCCGGGTTAAATCCGAAACTAATTGGGCGATATTATTCATTTTCATTCCCAAACATCCCACAGACCGTCTCAACGACATACTAAAATGCAATTTCGGTAAAATCATTATTACGGCAGTTATCGGGAGAACGGACAGACAGACAGACAGAATGGACAAAATCGTAAACACAAAAGTTGGAAAGGGTTAAAAATGAGAATTATCATTAATATAGGGATTTATTTGAGAAACTTTCAAAAAAGTTAATCTTGCGTCGAATGCAGCTTTACACGATTTTATTAGTTTTATTGCATCTGAAGTAGTTTGAGTCGTATGAATTATCTTATACTATTTTGGCAACTGAACTGTTTTTACGATTTTCTCGTCCTATAAACATCGTAACTGTTGCCAAGAAAGAACAGTAAACTGTATGACATTATACACAGACCCCGGTAAAAATGAAAGAAGAAAAGAGGCTGACATTTAGAATCCAGAGAAGCCATATTAATCTCCAATTCGCTAATGTTGCCAAATGAGTTCATTTCTTTTCAGCGATACGAAGGACATAAAGAACATAAAGTTGGCACAACTTTGACTATTCAGTTAGTGAAAGTAGGCAGGGCAGCAATACAAAATGCATTTTCTCAATGGTTTTTCATGAATTTAGGAAGAGTATAAATGAAAAATGCAGGAAATAGACATAAATTTATTGGAGCTACTTAACGGTTTGATAGAATTTTTGAAATGCTGGTCCAAATGAATGGCTGTAGATATTCTTTCGGCATTTTTGTAACCAGCACAAAAAATTAGGTTATTGCATCGACAAACTTACATTTTTATATCTTTAGTTACTCCGATCAATCTTTCTCCAGACAAATACAATAATAAAAATCGCATGTGGGCAGATCATGATATTTCCTACAGACCCAAATTAATTTTATCTTTCTTTCATAATCCATGGTAAAAAGTTATTCATTCGACGTTTTATTTTATAAAAATATGTTTATAATGTAATATCTAATATTATTTGAAATGGTGTTATGATTTTCTGCGTATTATATCTATGGCGTCTGATATTATTTAAAATGATGCTATGATCTTCTGTGTATTATGTCTGTGGCGTCTAATATTATTTAAAATGATGTTATGATCTTCTGTGTATTATGTTTATGGCGTCTGATATTATTTAAAATGATGTTATGATCTTCTGCGTATTATATCTATGGCATCTGATATTAAAGTGATATTATGAGCTACTGATGTTATGATCTATCTAATGTTATGATCTAAATACTGTTACGATCTGCCGTGATTAAAGATTACGAAAGATTGAGGGATTCAAATCCGACAGTAATATCCATTAAATGTCTATTCATAACTACATGTAAAACGGTCTGATGTGTTTTACATAACTTTCTCTTCAATAGATCCATCAAATTAGTTTAATTGCACAAAATGATATGGATATTTTTTTGATACTATACCTAATTTGCAATTTTAACACGTTTTCTTTTTCGTTTGGCAACGCAGCATTTTAAAGCAGTGCCAGTCCCTTAAATTTTCCACACATTTTGATATCTTGAGAATGGTCCATACTAGAGTAATGAGTTTATCTTATTCGCTTCGGCGCTACATATTACGCATGAAACAAGAATTTAATAAATACGATTGAACATTATTAATCCTTTATTTCAGATGTTGACACTTTTGCGGGCCATTTCACAGCAAGAAAAGTCGGTTTTACTTTCCAAAGCATATAAAAATCTGACCAACATCGTGGTAACTCACAAGTGAGTTAGTTCACTTATCAAATGTTGTGAAATTTCGTGGAATAAATCTTAATCTGGAGTGGATATATATATTGCAGACACACACATACACGCGCGCACGCACACATACAGACGCCAGGCTAAAAATGTGTGAATTCTGTTTTAAAGGGTTCAAAACGTGCAGATTCGTTAGAAACTTGAGTTCTACTTATCGACCCAATTTCAATACTATCTACAAATCAAATTTGAATAAGCAGAAAAATGGAATGGAATTTGTTGCAATTAAATTTCCAAGCCTGTGTATCTTTCACCGTCAATTTGACAGCAAATACTTCGAGACACACTTGACCTAAACTAGTCAGTTTCCAATATGTCGGAATTCAGTTTTAGAAACTATTTCGCATTAGAAACAATATTGATTTCTACTCAAAATGCTTGCTTTTGCATAACCGCATTAGACATTAAAAGACGACGTCCTGGAAACTTTGAAGACGCCATTATATTTTCGGTTCTGGATCAGCTTTTAAGCTTTCTTTTGCATTAAGAAAATGCATGTTGCGCAATATATCCTTTCATTCGGCATAAAATATAGTAAAAATATACTCGCTTCTGACACTCAGGATTTACTATTTTTGGAACTTGCTCTCCCTTAATGCGGCTTAAGTGCTTTTTTTTTTTTGCGTTTCCAATTTCATGGAAGGAGATGGCAAAAAAAAAATGAAATAAAGCTTATATTTTTAATGAAAAGTGACGTTATTTATTGCGAAATATTGAAGAATTCAATTCCGGCAGTATTACCCATTAAATTTCTATTTATAATTACGTGTAAAATACTTGATGTGTTTTTTTACACAACTTTCTCCACAAAAGAACTAATTTCGATATTTTGAGACATGAATAAAATATTTAAAAAAAAACCACTTTTTTAAGTTACTCAGTTTTATTAAACTGCACTAAAAAGTAGAAAATAATTTTTAGATATCACAACATTCTTAGTCGTGCACGACTAAAAAAATTTGATGTGGACAGCACATAACTTTCCTTGTATAATGCAATGAATTTACTACTTTTACAGTAAAACAAAATAGATTATTATCATAGTAGATATTTATATTATTTCCAAGATATTGAATTTTCGTCAACGAGTCGTCATTTTTATTGATTTAGCGTCATTTTTATCCATTTGGCAAGTTTTTTGTTAATTTAGCAAAATTAAAGAAGTCGCCAAATTGGCGACATCCCGCCAAATTTATCGCCAAAATCTTGCCAAGCGTTATGAACGAAGAAATAAGTTATTCTTACAGCAGGTAAATGACTATTGGCGTTCAAATACAAAAGTATTACTCAAAGTATCTTTTTCCATGAATGGAACGAGCTAGATCCACGAGAATAATGCCACCAAATTTATCGCATGGTATTACATATGAAAAGTGAACATGTTTCTCAACAGGAAATATTTTTTTTATTTTATATGATTTTTTGATAATTTTTTTGAAAAATGTGCAATATCTCGAGAACGGTTCATGTTAGCGTTCTAAAATTTATGTCAAGCGTTTTCTAATGAAAAATTATATAAGAAATATCTATTTGCGTAACTTTATTAGCGGTTTTGATTCTTTGACAATTTTTTCAAAATCTGACTCGAAAATTTAGATGGATTCTGACCATTCGATTGCGTATAAAAACAATAGGCTTCCAGTGTTTACGGATTGTAATTTTTGTACCAAATTTCATTCGAATTGGTCCATTCGTTCGTCAGTTATCGTCTCCACAGACTCACTGATACACACACACACGATTTTTTGGAAATGGCCTGCGAAAAATCTCTTTCGCTTCACATAATTCTATTGTTGAAAGCTAGATAGAAGGAGTTCAATATGTTATCTCACTTCTATGTAGATATAATCCCATAGTTGCGAAATATTAAATAAAAATTCAATGCGCGGCTTCACTACTATATACTATACTAGCCGCCTACGGCGACCAGCCTTCGTCTGGTACAGCTACCAGAAAATGTGCAAATATTGACTTTTTACCAAAGTTGTGGGCGGGCTCTGGATGCCTAACAGGATGCTGCTCGTTTAAAAACTATCTCAGCATGATAATGGAAGTGGTTGGGCCCTGCAGGTCAACCAGGTGGCTGTTAGGGTGAGAATCGATAGCTGTACCAGACGATAGTTGGTCGGAGTAGTTAGGCGAAATGGGCGCAGTCCAATAAAAAAAAACATTAAAAATCTTTGATGAACATAAAAACATAATTGGGCAAGATATAAAATATGAAAAAGAAAAATGCAATTAAACATTTATATTATGTGTTTAAATCTTGTAATTGTTATCACATGTTTTGAAGTGTAAAAATAAAGAAAATGCTACTCTTTTGTACTCATTTCCACATTCACCTTTCTTGAGGTACATGGATGCGTTATCCCTTTTGTTACACAGTGCTAAATGAGGCGGTTTCCGCTATAGGAATATTTCCTCATTCAGCAGGGTTTCCCCCAAAAATTACATAGTTTTTTGCAGCCAAAATTTATAAATTATATCATGTATAATATGGGCCTTTTCGACATAATATTTGTGGAAATGGTTAAATTAAAGTTAGAAAGCATGTATAAAATGTATGTACAGTAAGAGAAGAGTAACTTCTGTAAAATATCAAATAAATTATGTTAAAAATCATTTATGTTAAGTATCATCCGTTATTAATACTAATATTGAAGAGCTTCTGGATACACAATATTAACTGTTCTACCATTTTGAGCTAAGATATGAAAATTACCCTTACTTAAAACTCGTGAACGCGCAACTTAATTAAATCAATTCTGTTTGCCTTTATCTTAATATATAAGAATATCAAAAACGTTACTGTAAAGAATCGTTATTGTAAGACCAATCGTTATTGTTAAACAAACGTCACTGAAAAAATAACAAAAAACTGTTTAAAAACGAAAATACAAATTATAGTTGCAAATTGCCAACAGCAAAATTAAACATTTCTTAAACTCGTATCGTTTTGAGTATTTTCTTTCTGACGAAAATATTTAAATAAACGAAAATAAATTATATTTAAATATACGAAAATAAATAAACATTATAATTAAATCAATTCCGCTTGTCTTTATCTTAATATATAAGAATATCATAAAACGGTACTGTAAACGATCTCCAATTAACACAGTGAATGAATCATGGCAAAAGAATCACATTCAGGATTTGTTTACAATATCTCTCAGGTCTGTAGGGCAATTATCTGCGAGGATGAACTTGGAAAAAAAAATGAAAGTTACTTCAATTGCTTCAAAGAGCATCACAAATCAAAAAGAAGCTTTTTTGATAATATTATTGAGGCAGTTTCTAATTGATTCAACTTGCGAAAACTTCAGTTATATTTTCGCCCGATAGATGGCGGCAAATGTGAAACGTTTCAGTTTTGATTCTCTCATAGATTCACCAAAGAATGATTCACGTCCGAGTTTGAGGAGTGGATTGTCCCGGAACCGTTCCCGAGTGGATCGCCCCGGAAACGTTCCCTGTCAAACACACACTCTGTTTTATTATAAGTAGAGATAATACACACACTATATTTTAATACACACCACAAGAGAATAAATATTAAAACTATCTTACAATAAGGGGATTTTTACAGGGTCCATACGGGCATGATTCCGATGGGAGTTTAAAATCTGAGGAAGGGATCAACTCAAATTTGATTGTAAGGGTGTATTGTCATCACAAATACGAATGTGATATTATGTCAAGAAAATCGACTCGGTAGAAGTGGATCAAAAATGGATTTCAAGATTTGATACAAACAGAGAAACTGATCTACATAAAACAGAGTAAAAATTAAAAATTTATTTATCGAGCTTTAACTAGTTTTCGCATCGAGCTTTACCTAGTTTTCGTTTCAATCTTTAACTAGTTTTCTTTTTTATCTTTTTTATCAATTAAAGTTATCGTATTAAACTTTACTTAGTTTTCTTATCGATTTTTGTTAGATTTCTCATCGATTAGATTTCTTATATTAATCTTACCTAGTTCTCATATTGATATTTTCAAGTTTTCTTATCAATCTCAGTTTCCTTATAGGTCGTTACCTAGTTTTATTACCAGTCTTTCTCTAGCTTTTTTTATTGAGTAGAGTTTTTGTTATCAATTTTCGCCTAGTTTTGTTATTTATCAGTTTCCTTAACAAGCATTACCTAGTTTTGTTATTAATAAAGATTTTCTTATCGGATCTTTCCTAGTTTGATTATAAATAAGCGATTTTTTATCGATTAAACTTTCTGGAAATAATTAGGCTTATTGATGTTACTAAACATATTAGGCATACTTCTCGGAAATTCTTTTATTTCTTATGGAAAAAATCACTCTCCCTGTGACGTTAAATTTCTAATATTTCAAAGACATTACAATAACTCATAAATATAATTTTAATTAATTGCGAGGTAAACGTATGTACAAAACATCGACATATTTGATAATGATCATATGTCGATGTTTTATGTTATTATTATGTTATTTATTATGTTATATTGTTATTATTATTTTATTTTAGTTCAAACATGCGCATTATGTTAAGAACAGCGCTAATTAGCATCCTATGAACCATGTCATCCACTTTTAATTAAAAAACTTCTTTTGAATATTTGCTTCGTAGTTTTTAGCATAATTATTACTTTCCTTATATACATATAATGCATAAGGAAAGTATTGTGACGAGGTCGAAAATTCAAATTCGAGTTTTCGACGGGAGAGCACGTTTCAAGCATTCCTGATCACGAATCAGACGTTTTTGAGGTGATGTCTGTGCGTGTGTGTGTCAGTCTCTGTGTGTGTGTGTGACAGTATGTGTGTGTGTATGAAAGTATGTGTGTGTGTGCGTGTGAAAGTATGTGTGTGTGTGTGTGTGAAAGTATGTGTGTGTGTGTGTGTGAAAGTATGTGTGTGTGTGTCAGTATGTGTGTGTGTGTGCCAGTATGTGTGTGTGTGTGCCAGTATGTGTGTGTGTGTGCCAGTATGTGTGTGTGTGTGTGTGTGTCAGTGAGTCTGTGGAAACGACATCTCACGAACTAATGGAGCGATTCGAATGAAATTTGGTACAAAAATTACAATCTGTGAAAACTGGAAGCCAGTTGTTTTTAAACACAATCGAATGTTCAACCCCCCCCCCCCTCTAAGTTTTCGAGTGAAATTTTGAAAAATTATCAAAAAATCAAAACATTTAATAAAGTTACGCAAATAGACATGTCTTACGTAATTTTTCCTTAAAAAACGATTGGCATAAACTCTTTAGAACAGTAGCATTAGCAGTTCTTGAGATATCACACATTTTTTAAATAAATGTATCAAAAAATCCATGAATTAAAAAATATATATTAACTGTTGAGAAATATGTTCACTTTTTATATGTAATATCATGCGCTACATTTGGTGAGATCAGTCTCGTGGATCTAGCTCGTTCCATTCATGAGAAAAGATACTTTGAGTAATACTTTTATATTTTAACGCCAAGAGTCGTTTAACTGCTATAAGAATAACTTATCCGTCCAAAACTCTCTTGACGAGATTTTGGCGACGAATTTGGCGGAATGTCGCCAACTTAGCGACTTTTTTAATGCTGCCAAATTAACGAAAATCTCGCCAAATGGATAAAAATTACGACTAGTTGACGAAAATTCAATATCATGGAAAGAATATAAATATCTACTATAAGAATAACCTATTTTTTTTACTGCAAAAGTAGTAAATTCATTGCATTATATAAGGAAAGTCATGTGCTGCCAACATCAGATGTTTTTTTATAATAATTTCAAGTTTTTCGCTGAATATCAAAATATTACATAGCATCCACAAACTTTGAATTTTAAATGTGTAATACTATTTTGTTAAAAACTTCAAATACGGGCATTTTTACTTGAATTATTACAAGCTTACCTTGCTATTCTGTCTATTAATAGAATCTTCTACACCCCTCTTTCTACGGCCACACCATTTTTTGTTTTCTTCTGAATGAGAGTTGAGAGAAGCAGCGGCTGAGGAAACGTAACGGGATTTGGCTCCGAGCCCTACCTACGCAACGAATGACGTCATCCGCGAGTGAAGTTAAACCAAACACAGAGAGAGAGAAGGTGAAACACATCGAAACATTGACATTAAAACGTTTAATTTAAGACATACATATTTTAATATTCCTTGCATTCGTTTAATTTAAATGATATCTGTCTTATGTTAGGCATTTTGTTAGTTTTTACATTAAATAAACTTGCTTAATAAAGGAAGATGTATTTTGCGCGCGCGCGTGTGTGTGTGTGTGTGTGTCTGTATATACCTGTGGGGTATGAAAAGAACACTACGAAACAATTTCGGCATCGTTATGCAATTTTTATCATAAAACACATTATGTACAAAACTGAAAATATATAAAAAAAAGAATTAGAATTATTAGATAATCTTGCATAATAAAGGTATATGCCAGTTTATGTGTGTGTGTGTATGTGTGTCTGTATATGATGTGTCTGTGAAGTATCAACACAACATTGCGAAATAATTCCCTCATCGATATGAAATATTTTTTATAAGAAACATTATGTAAGAAACTGAAAAAATGTAAAAACAAATTATATAATTAAAATTATTATATAAACAAACTGATGTGGGCAGCACATGACTTTCCTTATATAATGCAATGAATTTATTACTTTTACAGTTTAAAAAATGTTATTCTTATAGTAGATACTTATATTCTTTTCAAGATATTGAATTTTCTTCAATTAGTCGTTACTTTCATTGATTTAGCGTCATTTTTATCAATTTTGCGAGATTTTCGTTAATTTGGCAGCATTTAAAAATGTCGCCAAGTTGGCGACATTCCGCTAAATTCGTTTCCAAAATCTCGCCAAGCGTTATGGACGGAAAAATAAGTTATTCTTGCAGCGGATAAATGACTATTGGCGTTAAAATGCAAAAGTATTACTCGAAATATCTTTTCTCGTGAATGGAACGAGTTAGATCCACGAAAAGGATGTCACCCAATTTATCGCATGGTATTATATATGAAAAGTGAACATGTTTCTTAACAGTTAATATTTTTTTTTAATTTATGGGAATTTTTGATAAATTTATTTGATAAATGTGCAATATCTCGAGAACGGTTCGTGCTAGCGTTCTACAGTATATGCCAATCGTTTTCTAAGGAAAAATTACAAGTGAAATGTCTATTTGCGTAACTTTATTAAAGGTTTTGATTTTTTGATGATTTTTTCAAAATTTCACTCGAAAATTTAGGGGGGTTCTCAACATTCGATTACGTTTAAAAACAATAGGCTTCCAGTATTCACGGATTGTGATTTTTTACCCAATTTCATTCGAATCGCTCCATTCGTTCGTGAGATATCGTCTCCACAGACTCACTAACACACAGACACACACACAGACATCACCTCAAAAATGTTTTATTCGTGATCAGGGATGCTTGAAACGTGCTTTTCCGTCGAAAACTCGAATTCGAATTTTCGACCCCTTCACAATACTTTCCATTATACATTATGTATATAAGGAAAGTAAAAATGACTTGTAAGATTTTCATAGCTAAAAATAAATAATAAGAAATTATATATTTCCTTGCAGAAACAATAATTCCTATAACAATAAGGATAATATCCAAAATATATTTTGGTCATATGTTCGCGACATAATAAGATAATATCAGCAATTAATGCAATCTAATCAAACAGAAATACATTTTAAGTAATGTAAACATTTAACGGTTAAGAAAGTGGATTGTTAATACAATTAGAACTTCCTCAAAGAAAGCAGACATATGCAAATTACGTGACAACAATTGTGTTATATAAATGTAAAATTTAACTAAAAAAATTAGAATGGAACTTAAAGAGGCATTGTATATCACCTGTTACCAATTTTAAAAGACTCTTAATTAGAACTAGATAAAGAGTTCATAGAAACGCAAGTGAATATACCAGATGCAGTAAGAGAAAGTCCATAGGAAAACAATTAATAGCAAATAATACTAATTAATAATAGATTTTATAGCGATGGATAGATAGAAGGCATGAAATTGCAAAATCTTCTTGTATACGAAACATGTGCTTCCTAGGAAGAGACTATTTCATTAATTAATCATGCTACAGTGAACAAAAAGGTTATTTTACATCCTAATAACCTATGTAAAAGAAAACCATGAATAATAATGGAGAGAAATCAAGATATTTTTTTTCAAAAATGGTAAAATAATTTAAGCCTATTACTTTGGACAATTAAGTCTATTTATTTACATGTGCATAAATGGTAAATAGTTTGAATAATAAAATTGTATGAGAAAACACGTCAAATCATAAACATTTTAAAAAATAAAGGCAGACAAAATGTGGCTATTATTAAAAGTCTTTTAATAAAATCTCCATCCACAATGTACAAAAATTCACAGCCATAGCGCTTTCGGGCATAGTCATAGCCCGAAAGATCTATGATGTGGAGCTATTGAGATTTTAATTAAAGATTTTTAATAATAGCCAATTTTTGGTTGACTTTATTTTTTAAAATGTTAATTTGAAGAATTATATATATATATATATATATATATATATATATATATATATATATATATATATATATATATATATATATATATAATCTTAAACGCATTTGTCAAAATTATCAATATCCGGAAGTATTTGTAAATAATATTATTAATAATATCAAATATACCACGTAATAATTTTACAAATGCATTATTTATCCTTGATTGGATAACTCATTTTTGTGAATTTCACCCATTCTTATCACCTAACTTACCACTTAGCCTGAGTCTAATACTTACCTGTTTACTATAACTAACTGTTTACTATTTTCGAAAGACTAATTTCCACTTGTCCTTAGTCCTATACTGATTACTATTTTTGAAAGTCTCCATACAAATTATGTTTCGTTCAAATGTATTCATTTCGGTGCCCACTCGCATTGACGAAGTGAGGTGAAATGCTCAGTCGAATGTTCCCCAGCGAGCATGTTCGACTTACACGTGGTAGCAGTGCCCGTGAGTTAATATTTCTGTTTTTATATTTCTGATTTATAATTCATTTGATTTATATTATTTCTACTTCCACTAGCCAATAGACAGTTCTAATGGTGTCTATAGTTAAATACTATCGCCATTGTCAGAAACTGGCTATTCTAAAGGTTTTAATTCGAATTGTATGGCTGTCCTGACGAGAATGCAATTTCGAACTAACCGCCATTTTTTGTGTAGTTTCAATTCATTGTTTGTTCTCAATGTTTTAATCTTTTCTCTTGAGCTAATTGGTATTTCCTTTTCTCATTTTTGCCGTGTTTTCTTTCTCATTTATATATATATATACTTATATATATCTTTTTAATTGTGATTTTTGTATACTTATATTCTTCTCATCCCCCTTTCCATTGTAGTGATAAGTTACCTTCTTTTTTTATCCTTAGTCTTGTCCTATAGTTACTTATTTGTAAGAGATATGCTAGAGATGGGTGTTTTTGTACATACCGTAGTTCATGCATAGTTTTCGATTAAAATTTTTCAATATATATATATATGAAATAAAGTATAATATTTGAAGAAATATAGTAAAGCACCCATAACAAACAAAAGAATTCAATTAATTATCAGATAAGATTCAACAGAAATATAAATATTTTTATGCATATTTTCGGAAATACTTTTGTGTAACATATCTTTATGTGATTTTCGTGTATTGATAAGTAAATTTATTTACATACTGTATATGAAAACAATTAAAAAATGTTGCATGTATTCACTCATCCGTCTGCTTCAGTCATATGTCTCCCTCTCTGTCCCGACCCCTGGCGGATTAACGAATGTCTGTATCAAAAACCAATAGACTCATATTCTTCTATAAACATATCAAACTACTTTGACTGAGTGAATTTTACAGTTTATATGTTAAAATCGAAAACACCTTTTATTCTCTCAGGAGACAGTTCAACGCAGCAGTATTGTGTATCATATTACAATATTATCCGAATTCGCAAATGCCATTTAACCTTTGAAAATTCGAATTCTTTGAAATAAAAAAAAGTAGAGAAACAACCTACACAGCGCAAAAGAGATAACGAGGTAGTCTTTTGACATTTTGAGAGGGGCACATATATATATATATACTCGTATACAAAAATAATACTCGGAAATAAAATATACTCGGAAATAAAAATTGAGAGATATATGGTTGTGAGTTTTCTCTTTAATAGTTTTGAGTTGCTTTCTATCTTCAGTTTCGTAACCTAAACAAATGAAATAAATTCTGCATTTAAAAAATTCGGCTGGTGTTTATCGGATTACTTTTTTTTTCAAATTTCATAAAATATGTTTTTGAAGAATCGGTATCATGGGTACAAATGTTTACAATTATTGCTTGTTACCCATCACTTTATAGGGCTTGAAATATTTTTTTTCCACTGGTACTATACTGTACCAAGTATTCTTCGAGAGAGGGGGGGGGGGTAACTTGACCCACTAGGGAGGCTAATGACGTCACGAGCAAAAAAATGAATCGCGGCATGTAATATATACAACAATGATTGAAACTATAAAGTCTTGTGATCATTTTTATTTTATTCAATTTACGTGGCAACTACAGATGAAATCCAGTTACAGTAGCCACACAAAAATAAAAAGAACAGAATATAAGATACAAGAATACTAAGTGGTATACATGTCAAGCGCATTCAAACAGGCTTTTTTAAAACAGACAGGAGTCAAATTAAATATATCAATATCAGTACAATAGGTATTACATAAATCAACAAATTTATAGATAGAATAGCATTTAAGGTAGTTGTGTTTAACAGTAATATTGTGAAACAAAGTTTTTTTCCTTGTATTATTAGCAGGTATATGAAATTCCAGACAAGAAAGTAAGATAGGGCAATCAATAATGTTATTTAAAACCTTATAATAAAACAAAAGGAAGGACCATTTTCTCCTTTTTTTTAAGAGACATTAAACTATATTTCCGTCTGAGTTCACTCATATGCATGTCATAAGGACAATAGCCAGACAATCTGTAATCCATAATACGTAAAAGTTTATTTTGCACAATTTCTATTCGTTGAGAATGCAGACCGTAAACAGGGTCCCAGATCATTGCACAATATTCCAATATTGGTCTAACAAGGGTATTAAAGATACAAATAATAGTATCAGACCTGGCAAAAACACGATATCGTCTTAGGGTGAAACCAAGTCTTTGGTAGGCTTTTCTAACAGTATTGTCGATATGACTCTGAAAGTTAAAAGTATCATCGAAAGTGATACCCAAATCAATAATATGAGTACAACGCGATAAAGGTAAATTATTTAAAATGTAGTTGTAATAGAGAATATTGCGGATCCTAGCAAAGCTCATAATATAGCATTTAGAGACGTTTAAATGGAGTTTATTTAGAACAGTCCAGTTATACAGTTCATCAAGATCTCTCTGCATCAATTCACAATCAAAGAGTTGATTTTCATATAAAGTTTCAAATCGTCTGCAAACATAAGACAATTTGTAGTTTTAAAAATCCTGGGAATTTCATTGATAAAAATTAAACAAGAAAGATCAATCATGCATAAAGCATTGATTATGAAACACTTTCCAACTTCAATGCAGTTTTATATAAACATCTGTAAAATGCGATACGTTACTCGGTAATATTTTTAAAATTATCACAATACTACATTAATTTATTATATTTGAAAACTTCATCGAAGAAAACGAACTTCATTCAAATGACAGCATGGAAATATAAATTGCTTGGTTTAAAAATCACTAAAATGCGATACATTCCTCGGTAATATTTTTAAAATTATCATAATAGTACAATAATTTATTATATTTGAAAGCTTCATCGAAAACAAATGAATTTTATTCAAATGATGTCATCGAAATATAAATCGCCTCTATATAGAAGCAGCATTTCATTCATAAACATATTTCCAATTTATTTTATTTCAAAAATTGTTATCTACCATATTTATTTTAAAATGTGAAACCTCTCTATTATATAAGAAATGAAGCTCTTGGAAAGATATATATATTATATAGTATATCTCATTTTTTTTTCTGAAGGATATAGCAAAAGTCAGAATTTAATTGAATTTGTTTTTCTCCTTATATTAAATAATTTTTATTTAAAAAACTACCTAACATATTTTACTGAAATTTTTTTCTATATGTTTTATGGGATAATTTGAATATTTCCTAAAACTTTCGAAGCAATCTGTGAATTTAAAATTCACTTAAAAAATGTTTGAAAAATTAGGTCCCATAGGGTTCAATGCACTTCATTTTTTAAATCCGGGTTCAATCCAAATCTAATTGGGTGATATTATTCATTTATATTCCCATAGGTCCCACAGACAGTCTGAATAACATATTAAAATTTCATTTTGGTACAGGCATTTTTACGACAGTTATCGTGCTAACGGACAGACAGACAGAATGAACAAAGTCATAAACACTTTTCAACTATGTTGTAAATTGTTAAAAAAGGAGTGGGCCCAGATTAGAACCCTGAGGAACACCAGAGGAATTACTGTATAGTCTAGAGTTTACACCAAAGTACTTTACAGAATACAGTCTATCTGTAATATAAGAGTACAGCCACATCGCCAAATTAACACTAAATCCGGCAGCAATTGGCCTACTCAATCATTGTACCATATATAAACTCTTTATTCATAATTATGTCAAATTTTGCCCTATGTTGCCATGTTAAAAAAATACAACATTTTAAATAAATTTCGAATTTTTCGCTCGAATTTAAAAGAAATTCTGTTTAGTTCTAAATTTTATGACAACGAAGCCGGATATAAAATTTCGTGAAAATCCATTAATATTTGTGATCGCTCTCGTGTACACAAGAAATCACCCACAGGATGCATACATATGACTGACTGACAGACAGACAGACTAACATCACCCCCAAAATAGTCAAAACGTGTTCGGGAGGTTTTAAAACATATATTGGCATCAAAATCTCGAAATGAAAAATTTTCATGAAAAAAAAAAGAATACTTTTAGTATTCTTTTCAGTACTACGTGTGAGAAAGTCTTCTTAGAATTTACTCAGTTACAAGCTGCATGTGAGGTCGAGGATAAATTAGACTTTATAAAGTTTTATAGAGAAATAATATTTAAGCCTGTCAAAGAATGTGGATTTAGCACTTTTACTAAATTAAGTTGTAATTTCTTTGGATGTGAATAGCATCTAGGTTGGGGTTTCTGTGGCGGAAAAACGGAGTGTTACGAAAAGTGTTAACACATTGGATGCTTATACCGCCAAACCTAATAGATAAAAATCTGTGGACAGCACATGACTTTTCTTATATAATACAATGAATTTACTACTTTTACAATAAAATAATAGATTATTATTATAGTAGAAATTTATAGTCTTTCCGAGATATTGAATTTTCGTCAATGAGTCGTCATTTTCATTGATTTAGCGTCAGTTTTACCTATTTGACGAGTTTTTCGTCAATTTCGTCAATTGAAATACAATTGATTTCGTTTTTCGTCAATTGAAAAAAGTCGCCATGTTGGCGAAATTCCACTAAATTCGTCGCCAAAATCTCGCTAAGCGTTATGGATGGAGAAGTAAGTTATTCTTACAGCAGATAAATGACTATTGGCGTTCAAATACAAAAGTATTACTCAAAGTATATTTTTTCATGAATGGAACGAGCTAGATCCACGAGAATGATGTCAAAAATTTATCGCATGGTATTATATATGATAAGTGAACATGTTTCTCAATTGAAAATATGTTTTTTTTATTTTATATGATTTTTTGATAATTTTTTTGAAAAATGTGCAATATTTCGAGAACGGTTCATATTAGCGTTCTAAAATTTTTGTGTCAATCGTTTTCTAATGAAAAATTACATCAGAAATGTCTATTTGCGTAACTTTATTAATAGAGGTTTTGCTTTTTTGACGATTTTTTTAAAATTCACTCGAAAATTTAGGCGGGGTTCTGAACATTCGATTGAGTATAAAAACAATAGGCTTCTAGTGTTTACGGATTGGCATTTTTGTACCAAATTTCATTCGAATCGGTTCATTCGTTCGTCAGTTATCGTCTCCACAGACTCACTGACACACACACACACACACACACACAGACAACACTTCAAAAATGGTCGATTCGTGATCAGGGATGCTTGAAACATGCTCTCCCGTCGAAAACTCGAATTCGAATTTTCGACCCCGTCCCAATACTTTCCTTATACATTACTGTATATAAGTAAAGTAAAAATGTAAGTAATTTTTCTTGTTTTATCAAAATTAGGGTCCAGATTATGAGTATAAACAAATAATTTCCATATTTTAATATATATATATATATATATATATATATATATATATATATATATATATATATATATATATATATATATATATATATATATATAAGTATCTGTCCGAGCGAGTATTTTTTATTTTCATTTTGCATATTTTCACTCGAAATGATTTCGAAACTATAAAAGATAGTTATAAATAGTGTGCGACAAAAACATGCATTAGGAAATTTAATTTCTACATCTATATATTTTTCTTAAAAAAAATATTTTATAATTTTAGAATACTGACTTTAAATTGAAGAAGATTGAAAATTTTCCGTTTCTGAAGTTTGTAATTTATTTATTTTTATTTTATTTTATTTATTTGAGAAAGACTGCAAGCCACAGGACGTAGTCCCTGTTACAACGTGCAGGAATAAAAATACATTATAACAATACAGATTAAAATACCATAAAATACATTAAAAAGTTCAAATACATTAAAAAGAAAAGCAAATCCTCAACAACAAATGATCTTCATAAACAGATGCACATGAATACATACAATAAAATACAAGATGTTTACAACAAATGCTTTTTAAAATTCATCTCCGATGAATAAAATATCCAAATTATCAGGGTAATTGTTGTATAATTTAGAAAAACTAGTAATTGCACAATTACATCCGATATTTGAATTAAAATTCTTTACAGCAAATAAGTTAATGCTTCTGGTTGTATACTGAAGAACATGAAACCCAATCTCACCCAAGACAGGGGAACAGTCAACACGGCCACCGAACAGATTCCTGAAGAATGAAAACAGAATGTAATCCCTTCTGCTCTGTAAACTTTTTAAACCAATCAAATCACGTAGAAAAGTAGCGGATAAGGCATAACAAAGAATGAGAGTTTTCCCTATAATAAAGATACCTCAAGAAATTATTATGAATGATCTCGATCCTGTTTGAGTGAATGGCACGGTAATGCTTATATCTTAAAAACTAAAGTGCTAGTTATAAACAGAAAGCCAGACCTTGTAGGTCTATAAGTGTATATAATTGGACCTTGAGTAGAGCTCTTAATTTTTTCAAGTACAGTGGCTATACTTTTAACATTTTAGTATTTCAACCTTCAGCTCAATATATTTACTTACTCTTTGGTGAGATATTGGTGCCCAAGCACGAGATGTTTTGTTTTGTTATGAAAATTAGTAAGGAAAATTAACTTGGAGATCCTAAAGATGTTTAATGATTGATAAGATTTGAGTAGATTGAAATATACGTATTCAAGTGCATATTTATGTGCCGCCAGGCAAGTATATTGATTACATTAACTTGAATTTAATCTTGTCAGATATATTGTTTAATGTATATATCGTCAAGCAAGTTAGTAAAAGAATTTGACATTTTGTCGCAAAGTCTATGATCGGAGTATCCAGGTGAAATCGGGGTGAAAACTAGAAGGGTTGGCTAGCTATAAATAGTTAGCGAGTAACTTGTAGCGCTTTGAAATCCTGTAATCGAAACAAATGAGTGTGATAAAATCAAATAAATTTGTTAAAATTTACTGAAGCATTTGCATTTGCATTTTACAAAATGTTATTCACGCAAAATGATTTCGGCTCCATTAGACTGGAGCCACCGCTGATTTTTTTTTATAAATTTAATTAACAATTCATGACACATAGCATAGAATATAATCGTCTTAATTAAAAATGTATTCAGTTAAGTTCTCTCTCGTGCTCGGTACTATACTCGTGTGCAAAGATTTAGCCTTCTAGGTCGCTAGGGGATGTTTCAGGAGGGTCCGGAAAGAGTTTTCGACATCCACCATTTTGTCCACTCCCTGTACAGAAATCGAAATTCCGAATCCGTTATCTTCTCTCAATACTACAAGGGCATACAGTTTCCGTCTTTTCGGTCCTTCTGGGAGGGTGTTTATAAATAATGTTTGACCCTCCATTTTGTTAGCCCTGGGGAAGAAATTAAAAATTCACCTATATTAGGTTCTGTCCCGTGATCAATCTTAGTAGTAATCTAATATTGGCCCAATATTGACTTATTATTGGCTTTAATATTGGACCAATATGGAAAATCTGATGTGGGTAGCACATGACTTTCCCTGAAGACACAAATTCATATTTTCTTTATTTCTTTAATTATTCGTTAGATTGAGTTTAATTGAACCAAATAGCACTAAATTTGCATTTTTAATTCAATTTTTGTTTCTATTCTGTAATTGGATATTTTTCTGAAATCGGCGTGACAAAAATGCAAGAAATCTCAAATATCTTGAGAACGGTTAGTCCTAAAGTATAATGAAGTGTGTTATATTATTTTCCTCTACAAAAATTGCGTGTAAAGCAAAAATTTAATTGATACATTTGAGTATACACTACTTAGTTTTTTTTTGATATTAGCGATTTTTGCGGGCCATTTCGTAAAAAAAGGCAGGTTGTCCTTTTCCGAATCGTACCAAAATCTAATCAGCACCAGAGTATCCCACTTATGATTTATCTACCAAATTTTGTGAAATTTGGTCAATTTGTATTTAAGCTAAAGTGAATACATGCGATTTTTGCGGGCCATTTTGCAAAAAAAGGCGGGTTCTTTTTTTCCGAATTGTACCAAAAACTAAGCACTAGGGTCACCCCCAAGAGTCTTACCTACAAATTTTATGACATTCGGTCCATTAGTTTTTGAGTTAGAGTGGATATATACATTGCACAGACACACAGACAGACAGACACACAGACAGACACACAGACGTCACGCTAAAAATAGTTTTTCGTATTCTAGAGGTTTCGAAACGTGTAGATCCGTCGAAAACTCGAGTTGCGATTTTCGGCATGATTCCAATACTTTCCCTATACATTATCATGTATTGCAGGGAAAGTAAAAAATACAAATATGTTCACTTCGTGAAAAAAAGTAAATTTATCTATGAAAAAGTCCATTAAAGCGTCATTTTATTTCCCAAGTAAAAAGTGGATATTTCGACTGAATTGGCCCAATATTGAGGTAATATATTGGGACAATATTAAGCCAATATATCCAATGTAACACCAATGTAATACCAATTTAACAATTTCCAATGTAACACCAATGTATTTCCAATGTAACACCAATGTAACACCAATTTAACAATTTCCAATTTATTTCCAATGTAACACCAATATATTTCCTATGTAACACCATAATTGGCGTAATATTGCACTGATAATATCAGCCTATATCGGAGGCCAATGTAACCCCAATATTTGCTAAATATTGGGATTGCATTGGGAATATTACCAATGCAATGCCAATATATATAATATTCGCTCAATATTGGACCAATATTAAATGTTACTAGGGGTAATTTTAATGTATATACGAATATTTTCTCCAGTCTTCTGATACTATTATTTGTCTTTATAATAATTTGCCAAACCTATTTTAAATATTGTTCTGTGATCTGATATCTTATTTACCATCTGCATTATCAACAAATCGAAGTACTTGAAAATACATTTTTACTTACTATTAAATACAGAATTTCAGGTTATTATCCATAGGATATGTATACTTGTCAACTTAGGCAAGAATTTAATTGAATGTCTCTTAAAAAAGAAAGAAATGGTCTAGCCTCTTGTTTTAATATAAAGTTTTAAATAATACTACTGACCGACCTGGTTTGCTTTCGTGATTGGAGTTCCTTATATCTGTTCCCAATACTAAGCAAAAAGAAATTTCAAAATACTACTTTTTAATACAATGATATTAAGATCTTTCTGCTATATAAATTTGTTGATCTCCTTAATTCCTACTGATTTTGAAGAAAACCCTGTTTTAATGTACTTCTATTCGAAATGTATTCTGATATTTTATATTTGCAGTTACTGTAATTGTATTGTACCTGTAGTTGCCACTTAAATTGATAAATTAAATAAATTTATTTATTTATTCAATTATATTCAATATTTTCATCCTTTTAGGGAAAAAGGATGCTTCTAGTGGGTCTGGAAAGACCCAACACGTTAAGCAGTCATTGCATAAATATCACACAGAATGCTCCTTTTGCATACACTATATATAAAATATAATCTAAGAGCCTTCTTTATTTTATTACCCACGGAAAATAAAACTTGATATACGACCGTAACCCCACCCCCCCGGCCCTTACGCCAATGTCATCGTACGTCTTTTAACGCAGCTGTGCCTTCCAGAACATGACTAAGAAGCTAAGAATAAGGAACAGGATAAAAGTCTAGATATCCCCATGAACGTCGAAAATCCCTTCTATATTCAAGATGGAAGACTGCGACTTATCTTTTAAATGGTTAATTGCGCTAATACATAGGGTGAAGCATTCATCACCACAGACTTTGTTAATTGGATTCCATTAAAAAAAAAAAAAAAAAAAAAAAAAAACCGACAAGTTCTGTAGATTTACAAAAAAAAGTTCCCGATAATGATGATTGAGCTGAAAAACTGTCGCCAAATTTATCAAACGTCAGGAGTGGATAGTAAAAAAAATCTGATGTGGGCAGCACATGACTTTCCCTGCAGACTCAATTTCATTTTTTCTTTATTTCTTTAATAATTCATTAGATTGAGTTTAATTGCGCACAAAATAACATTACATTTGCATTTTTATTTCGATTTTTGTTTTTATTTGGTAATTGGGCATTTTTCCGAAAGCGGAATAACAAAAATGCAAGAAATCTCAAATATCTTGAGAACGGTTAGTCTTAAAGTATTGGAGTTGGTTATATTCTTTTTCTCGTCAAAAATTGCGTGCAAAACAAGAGTTTAATTGATACATTTGAGCATACGTAGTCTTTTTTTTTTAGATTTTGGCGAGTTTTGCGGGCCATTTCGTAAAAAAAGACAGGCTGTTCTTTTCCGTATCGTACCAAAATCTAATCAGCATCAGAGTATCGCACAAGTAACTTATCTGCCAAATTTTGCGAAATTTGGTCAATTAGAATTTTAGCTAGAGTGGATACATGAAATTTTTACTGGCCATTTGACAAAAAAAAGACGGGTTCTGTTTTTTTTAATCGTACCAAACACTAATCAGCACCAGGGTCACACTCAAGTGACTTACCTACCAAATGTTATGAAATTCGGTCGATTAGTTTTTGAGTTAGAGTAGATGCATACATTGCATAGACACACAGACAGACACACACACAGATACACAGACAGACGTCATGCTAAAAATAGTTTTTTTGTATTCTAGAGGTCTCAAAACGTGTAGATCCGTCGAAAACTCAAGTTGCAATTTTCGGCATAATTCCAATACTTTCCTTATACATTACCATGCATTGCAGGGAAAGTAAGAAGAAAGGATTGTGTCTTTTATTTCGTAATAAATTTGGCATGTTTACATCGTTTGTGCAAACGTATCTTGCTGCTATGAATTTAAAGGATTTGGGAAGGATTCGAGACTTTGGGTAGGGTTGATAATACTTTGGATGACGAAAATCTTTAATTGTATTTTGTGGCTCCATTTATCTTTATTAGGATAATTTTCCATGGACGCCAATGCCTGCACAGGGGTATCGAACTGTTTCGTATAGTATATGTCAAATACCTGTCTTTTTGAGAGGTTCTTCGTTTGGTTCGATTAACGCTGTCCTACTCGTAAGCAAAAGGTTAATATATTATATAATACATTAAGTGTCGAAAATCCAGACCACTCGACTGGCCCCAGGGCTTACAGTAGCAGTTTGACTGGCCGGGAATTGTGAAAACTACACGCGGTGTTCCCAGGGGGTCACCCTCCCAAGTACTAACCGCGCCCGATGCTGCTTGGCTACGGTGATCGGACCAAAACCGGTGTTTTCAGCATGGTACGCCAATGCCTGCAAACGGGGATAGAATATCAATAGCGGGATAAAACCAAACTGAGACAATCAAAACAAGCATTTTTTACTCAAAACACTTTTTACTCAAGCATTTCTTACTCAAGCATTTTTTTACTCAAAGTATTTTTTATTCAATCATTCTACTAACTGCCATGGATTGTGGAGCAAAATTAAACGTATTAAAAAAAGTTGCGCATTCATTTATAGGAGTGTTAATTTTCTGTAGTTCACAGGGTTAAATCAAGAAATAATGCCCTGCACTTATTCTGGTCGGTAGTGAATATTATAAAATAGATAATTTGAATATCCTTGCATAAAGGAGCTTTGTGCTCCCTGATCCTCTCACTGCTTCTTACTTACAGACAAGCAGCAAAGATAGGGAACTAATGGTGGTAAAAAGGTAATTTATCATCCCTCTATCAAAAGGGATCAATGGGAGGCTTTCTTGTTTATATTCAACACCATATTACGAAGCAGAAATTCTTTTGCTATTTTTGTAAGGCGACTATGCTTTTCTTGTGGTTTTCAGGGAATTCGGAACCTGTTTTATAATAGGTTCGTACCCTACTCCTAGTCGAAAAGAATTCTTCACAATTTTTAATTTTTTTATAAGTTTTTTTTCATTTAATAGCACAGTACACATACGTAGCAAATAAAAATACACATGCTTAACGATACTAAAATAATTATGAAAAAGTTGTCGTAGAAAAAAGTCGTTCATCACTGATCCAGCCTTGTGCCAAATGTTGGAGTAGGACGCTCATACGAATTGTCGCCCCCCCGTCATTATAGAGTGAGGTCACGTGATTAAAGCGCGGGATAAAAGGGATGGAAACAGCAGATGAGCCAACAGCTGTTACTGTCTGTCGGCCACGGAAACCCATTTTCCAGGCTGTTTCAGAAGACACGTGTTGTTGGAGAGATGCTTGACCAATGACGCCGAAGTCCGTTTCGGAAGTTGAGCGATCATGCGAGGGGGTTCATTTCAGGCTTACGCACGGTTGGATTGTCGTACCGGCGTATCTCCGCTTAAGTACGCATAGATGCGTCCATTATGCAAAGGATTAGGAGAAGATGGATTTAAGAAGGGCATGGGAATCGCCGCAGTGGTACAGATTCATCCAGATGTACGGCAACACGCGTTGACTGACACAAGGCATGTGGCGGCGGCCCCACAAACGACGACTGTCGACATTCTGCAGAATTTGCAGGCTACATTGGATGTTCTGATATCAGTGAGAACTGGTTCTCGACGATTGGTGGAAAGTGGCTTGCACTCGAACCGTCCTTTACGAAGACTGCCATTGACGGCAAGACACCTACGTGAGAGATTGCAATGGTGTCGGGCCCTAGCCTCTTGGACGACTGAATGGGGCAGGGTAGTGTTCGGCGACGGGTCACGGATCTATTTGTCGAATGACAGTCGCCGTGTGAGAGTCTGGAGGCAACATGGAAATATATCCAATCCTGCTGCGACTGTTGAACGCCATACTGCTCGACAACGCGGCATCGATAGCAGGTCACCTCTGGTTTGTATCAGAGACACAATGGCGACACGACGATATGCGGATGAAGTATTGCGGTCGGTTGCACTGCCATATCTTCAGTGGTTGCAATATACTCTTTTTCGGAAATATAACATCAGCAGACAAGCCTTGCAAGGTACCCAGGTGCTTCCTTGGCCTCCGTTGTCTCCAGATCTCTCACCCATCGAGAATGTATGAGACGTGATTGGCCGTCGTTTGACTGCCCTGCCCACGCCTCAAATAGAGGAGGACCTGTGGAAAATGGTTGAAGGCATATGGCCATCCATTCCTCAGGAAACTGTCCGAATGCTCATTCCATCTGTTCCTCGAAAGGTTGCTGCTTGTATCGCCGCAAGAAGTGGTCCTACTGCCCATTGGTCACTCTGTCTATGCTATTGCAGTATTGCATTATCCTTCTTGAATTGACATGACTTATTTATATATGCCATCTCTGTCTGTGTGTCCTTTGTCATCACACTCAATTCGCACTTTCATGGTGTTGCATTTTTTGTGTTGGGTAGTATAGTTTCTTTATATTATATATTCCGTGCGAAGAACGGGTATACTGCTAATTGGTAATAAATTACAAAAATTAGTAAACACAATAAAAAAGGGTACGGCTTCAAAAAAACTTTCATGGTAAGAAATATAAGAATTTTTCTGGTACGTAAGTCTATTTATTAATTTTGATGATTCCATTTCTCTAATTAAAATTGATCGTGCATTCAGCATGTCTACAAGATCGGCGAAAGTGTTACTAGGGGTAATAAATAAGCACGAAGGCGGAGCAAAGATAAACGTTCGGTAATTGATTATGCCTGCGCATGGTTTAGTGACGTACGTGATGGCATGGACAGCGCATGATTTAGTGATATGGTTTAGTGAATCGTATCGTTTAGTGACGTATCGATACTGTATCAATATCGCTCCTCATTGTATCGTAATCAATAATTTCCCTAGATGATAACATTTCTAAATCTCACTCTTTACAATATAAAAATTGGAATATTCTAGAGCAAAAAGGTCGGCTTTTGAATGGACTATGACATATGCGAGCTGCGAAAGATTTCAAGTTAAAGCTTAATTTAACAAATAATTAAGAAATTCGCAGTATAAAAAATTAACTTCAATATGTGAGAATCCTCATACGAAGAGCATATACGTTTTTAGAATCTGAATATCAAATTAAACAAATTAGAATACATAAAAACAATGAAATCAAAAAACACATTTAAATCCAAAAAATGTATATACAGTAGCATTTTTAAATCACAATGCATGCAAGCATCCCTTTTATTAGCTCTTTAAAAGTTGTTTACTTGTTAGGAAGTGTAGCGAGCATACGCAGTTTAAAAATAGGCCTTTTGCACTGTTACATTTCGTTTAAATAATTTAAATTACCATTGTGCAATTCTGCATACAATTTCACATACGTATGCAAAATTTCATTTTCCTGCCTATTCCAGTTTTCAAGCAAAATTCAGGCAAATGTTAATTTCGCTTCGTCATGAATGGAGAATGTACTTTGCGTCGTTTGTACTTAATAAATATTAAATAAATATTTAATTTTATAATTTTTATTTTAACAGAATGCTTATAACATAATTCGAGAGTCGTATGTACTGATAAGCTCAAAAGGACGTTCAAATTTCATATAAATTAAGACCAATATAATAATAAATAAATACCTCATTAAATACACAAATAAAAAATCTGATGTGGGCAACACATGACTTTCATGCAATGAATTTACTGATTTTACAGTAAAAAAAAATAGGTTATATCTTAGAGTAGATACATATATTCTTTCCAAGATATTGAATTTTCGTCAATGAGTCGTCATTTTCATTGATATATCATCATCCATTTGGCGAGGATTTCGTGAATTTGGCAACATTTAAAAAAGACGCCAAGTTGGCGACATTCCGCTAAATTCATCGTCAAAATTTCGTCAAGCGTTACGGCCGGAGAAATAAGTTATTCTTATAGCAGATAAATGACTATTGCCGTTCAAATACAAAAGTATTACTCAAAAGTAACCTTTCTCATGAATGGAACGAGCTAGATCCGCGAGAATGATGTCACCAAATTTATCGCATGATATTACATATGAAAGTGAACATGTTTCTTAACAGTTAATATTTTGTTTTTATTTTATGGCATTTTCTGATAAATTTATTTGAAAAATGTGCTCGAGAACGGTTTGAATCTCGAGAATGGTTCATGCTAGCGTTCTAAAGTTTATGTCAATCGTTTTCTAAGGAAAAATTACATACGAAATATCTATTTGTGTAACTTTATTATAAAGGTTTTGATTTTTTAATGATTTTTTTAAAATTTCACTCGAAACTGTAGGGGGTTCTGAACATTCGATTGTATTTTAAAACAATAGGCTTCCAGTATTCAGAGATTGTGATTTTTGTACCAAATTTCATTCCAATCGCTCCATTCGTTCGTGAGATATCGTCTCCACAGACTCACTGACACACACACACACACATACTTTCACACACTCACACACACAGACATCACCTCAGAAATATTCGATTCAGGATCAGGGATGCTTTAAACGTGCTCCCATCGTCGAAAACTTGAATTCAAATTTTCGACTCCGTCACAATACTTCCCCTATACATTATGATATAAGGAAAGTAATAATAAAGAAGGGGAAAAGTAAAAAAGACATGAATAATCAGAGAGCTCGCTGACCTTTAAGACCCTCTGAAGATGAGACCGTGGGCGGTAATGACGCAATAGATTCTGGAGAATGCTTAAGAAAGCCCAGGGAAAACGAATAATGAAGAAATGGGGAATATTCATTGAACTACCCATTTTTACTTTCCCGTCCATGCGTAGTACAACGTACTGAGAGGAAAGTATCGACATGGTGTCGAAATTTCAAACTCGAATTTTGGGTAGATGCACACATTTCAGAGTCATAAAATAAATTAGCTAGAGTGTGGCTCAACTGGCCTTTCTCATATCAGAAACCATTTGTTTTCCAATTTTTAAAATCGGTATCGTGCATCCAAATGATTACAATTATAGCCTGTTGCCGTTCGCTTTAAAGGGCTGGAAAAAAAAATCTTTGGATTGTTACCATACTTGACAATGTACTCCGCGAGGTGTAACTTCGTTGTGGAAACAATCAAAGATTGATGATTATTTAAACTAAAAAATATTGTAACTGCGTTGGACCAGAATATGGATGTACAGAAGAAAAATCTGATGTGGGCAGCACATGACTTTCCCTGCAAACTTATATCCACGTTCTATTTATTTCAATTAAATTTAATTCACTTTTAATTCAATTTTCGTTCTCATTTGATAACTGGACTTATTTTCAAAGGTGGCGTGGAAAAATACGAAAAAAACTAATATATCTCGAGAACGGTTAGTCCTAATGTAATGGGGTTGGTCGTATTCCTTTCTTCGTTAAAAATTACGCATTAAACAAGCATTTAATGGATATATTTGAGCATACGTAGCTTTTTAGTTTAGATTTTGATAATTTTTGCGGGCCATTCTGCAAAAAAAGGCAGGTTATTTTTTTTTTAATCGTATCAAAATCTGATCAGCACCAGGGTGACCTATACGTGACTCATCTACCGAATTTTGTGAAATTCGGTCCATTAGTTTTTCAGCTACAGTGAATACAAGCTTTTGCGGGTCATTTCACAAAAAAGGCGGGTTCTTTTATTTCGAATCGTACTCAAAACTAATCAGCACCAGCCCCGGCCACAAGTGACTTACCTACAAAATTTTGTGAAATTCGGTCCATTAGTTTTTTAGTTAGAGTGGATACAAAATCTGCACAGACAGACACACAGACACACACACAGACGTCACGCTGTAAATGGTTTTTTCGTATTCTAGAGGTTTCGAAACGTGTAGATCCGTCGAAAACTCGAGTTGCGATTTTCGGCATGATCCCAATACTTTACCTATACATTACCATGCATTGCAGGGAAAGTAAAAAATGCAAAAATAAAGCGATTTTAGGACGGATGTAACATTAAATATAAATTATAAAGAACTTTAAAAATCACGATTTTGACATATTATATGGGTGTCATATTATATGGGTGTCACTTCATATTATATGAGTGTCACTCATGGCACTCATCATATTATATGGTACTTCATATTATATGGGTGTCATTATTATTTTAATTTTTATTTAAAAAACTACCGAATATATTTTGCTGAAATGTTTTTCATACTTTTTTATGGGATAATTTGAATATTTCTTAAAACTTTTGAAGCAATTTGTGAATATTACATTCGCTTAAAAAATGTTTAAAAAATTAGGTCCTATAGGGTTCATTGTATTTCATTTTGTCAACCCGAGTTCAAACTAATTGGGTGATATCATTCATTTATATTTCCCTTATGTCCCACAGACCGTCTGAACTACATACTAAAATTTCATTTTGATAAAGTCAATTTTACGGCAGTTATCGTGTGAATGGACAGACAGACAGGCAGATAGAATGAACAAAGTCATAAACACTTTTCAACTATGTTTTAAAGTGTGAAAAAACGGTTTATTTCAGCGTATTCCCCACAGCTTTTTCTACAAGTTTTCCAAATTTTTATATTTTTATATGCAATAATTTTTGCGGTACAAGCAAAGAATCTCGAGAAATTTATCAAACAGCGGCGGCGGTGGTGTCAGCTTCAATGGCGGTAGCAGCTACTTTTTTACTTCCCTTGTATATATTGATGTATAAGGAAAGTATTGTGACTGGGTCGAAAATTCGAAAGAGTTTACGACCGGAGAGCACGTTTCAAGCATCCCTGATCACGAATAAAACATTTTTGAGGTGATGTCTGTGTGTGTGTGTGTGTGTGTGTGTGTGTCAGTGAGACTGTGGAGACGATATCTCACGAACGAATGGAGCGATTCCAATGAAATTTAGTACAAAAATCACAATTCGTGAATACTGGAAGCCTATTGTTTTTAAACGCAATAGAATGTTCAAAACACCCCTAAATTTTCGAGTGAAATTTTGAAAAAATCATCAAAAAATCAAAACTTTTCATAAAGTTACGTATATAGACATTTCTTATGTAATTTTTCCTTAGAAAACAATTGGCATAAACTTTAGAACGCTAGCACCAACCGTTCTCGAGATATTGCACATTTTTCAAATAAATTTATTAAATAAATAAATCCCATGAATTAAAAAAAATATTATAAATTTGAGAAACCAGTTCACTTTTCATATGTAATATCGTGCGATAAATTGGGTGACATCATTCTCGTGGATCTAGCTCGTTCCATTCATGAGAAAAGATACTTTGAGTAATACTTTTGTATTTTAACGCCAATAGTCATTTATCTGCTATGAGAATAACTTATTTCTCCGTCCACAACGCTTGGCAAAATTTTGGCGAGGAATTCGGCAGAATGTCGCCAACTTGACGACTTTTTTAAATATTGCCAAATTAACGAAAATTTCGCCATATGGATAAAAATGACGCTAAATCAATGAAAATGACGATTCATTGACGAAAACGCAATATCTTGGAAAGAATATAAGTATCTACTATAAGAATAACCTATTTTTTTCATGTAAAAGTAGTAAATTCATAGCATTATATAAGGAAAGTCATGTGCTGCCCACATCAGATTTTTTTAATATAGAGAGATTTATTTTTGTTATAAAACTGTCAATTTTATGCAATACCAGTCGATGCTTTTAATTAATTCTCTGTCCATTGTATTTGTTACTTTGTGTGATAAAACTTTATTAAGAGCATATTAGGTTCACAGGAGCCTTTAAACACCCCCAAAACTGCGGAATAAAATGCCTCTGAGAATACATGTATATATGCTTATTTAAATCTATATGTTTTAAGCCATAGAAGTTATAAACCTTTTACTGGATACATTTTACTTTCCCTGCAATACATGGTAATGTATAGGGAAAGTATTGGAATCATGCCGAAAATCGCAACTCGAGTTTTCGACGGAACTACACGTTTCGAGACCTCTAAAATACGAAAAAACTATTTTTAGCGTGACGTCTGTGTGTGTGTCTGTCTGTGTGTCCGTCTGTCTGTCTGTGCAGATTTTGTATCCACTCTAATTAAAAAACTAATGGACCGAATTTCATAAAATTTGGTAGGTAAGTCACTTGTGGGCGAGTTTAGTGCTGATTAGTTTTGGGTAGGAATCGGGATAAAATAACCCGCCTTTTTTTTGCGAAATGGCCCGCAAAAGTTTGTATCCACTCTAACTAAAAAACTAATGGACCGAATTTCACAAAATTCAGTATATAAGTTACTTGTGGATCACCCTGGTGCTGATTAGATTTGGGTATGATTCGGAAAAACATAACCCGCTTTGTTTGGCAAAATGGCCCGCAAAAATCGCCAAATCTAAACTAAAAAACTACGTATGCTCAAATATATCCATTAAATGCTTGTTTAATACGTAATTTTTAACGAAGAAAATAATAAGACCAATTACACTAGGACTAGCCGTTCCCGAGATATTTTAGTTTTTCGTATTTTTTCTACGCCAACTTTGGGAATAAGTCCGGTTACCGAATGAGAAAGAAAATTGAATTAAAAGTGAAATAAATTTAATTAAAATAAAGAGAATGTGGATATAAGTCTGCAGGGAAAGTCATGTGCTGCCCATCAGATTTTTACTTTCCCTGCAATACATTGTAATGTATAGGGAAAGTATTGGAATCATGCCGAAAATCACAACTCGAGTTTTCGACGGATCTACACGTTTCGAGACCTCTAGAATACGAAAAAATTTTTTAGCGTGACGTCTGTGTGTGTGTCTGTGTGTCTGTCTGTGTGTCTGTCTGTGTGTCTGTCTGTCTGTCTGTGCAGATTTTGTATCCACTCTAACTAAAAAACTAATGGACCGAATTTCAAAAAATTCGGTAGATGAGTCACTTGTGGGTTACCTTGGTGCTGATTAGATTTTGTTACGATTCGGAAAAAAATGACCTGCCTTTTTTTGCAAAATAGCCCGCAAAAATCATCAAAATCTATACAAAAGAACTACGTATGCTCAAATATATCCATTAAATGCTTGTTTAATACGTAATTTTTAACGAAGAAAAGAATAAGACCAACCCCATTACACTAGGACTAGCCGTTCTCGAGATATTTTAGTTTTTCTTACTTTCCCTACGCCACCTTTGTAAATAAGCCCGGTTACCGAATGAGAACGAAAATTGAATTAAAAGTGAAATAAATTTAGTTAAAATAAAGAGAACGTTAATATAAGTCTGCAGGGAAAGTCATGTGCTGCCCACATCAGATTTTTACTTTCCCTGCAATACATGGTAATGTATAGGGAAAGTATTGGAATCATGTCGAAAATCGCAACTCGAGTTTTCGACGGATTTACACGTTTCAAGACCTCTAGAATACGAAAAAACCATTTTTAGCGTGACGTCTGTGTGTGTGTCTGTGTGTCTGTGTGTCTGTCTGTCTGTCTGTGTGTCTGTCTGTGTAGATTTTGTATCCACTGTAACTAAAAAAATAATTGGCCAAATTTCAAAAAATTTGGTAGGTAAGTCACTTGTGTGTTACCTTGGTGCTGATTAGATTTTGTTACGATTCGGAAAAAAATGACCTGCCTTTTTTTGCAAAATAGCCCGCAAAAATCATCAAAATCTATACAAAAGAACTACGTATGCTCAAATATATCCATTAAATGCTTGTTTAATACGTAATTTTTAACGAAGAAAAGAATAAGACCAACCCCATTACACTAGGACTAGCCGTTCTCGAGATATTTTAGTTTTTCTTATTTTCTCTACGCCACCTTTGAAAATAAGTCCGGTTACCGAATGAGAAAGAAAATTGAATTAAAAGTGAAATAAATTTAATTAAAATAAAGAGAACGTGGATATAAGTCTGCAGAGAAAGTCATGTGCTGCCCACATCAGATTTTTACTTTCCCTGCAATACATGGTAATGTATAGGGAAAGTATTGGAATCATGCCGAAAATCGCAACTCGAGTTTTCGACGGATCTACACGTTTCGAGACCTCTAGAATACGAAAAAACTATTTTTAGAGTGACGTCTGTGTGTGTGTCTGTGTGTCTGTTTGTGTGTCTGTCTGTGCAGATTTTGTATCCACTCTAACTAAAAAACTAATGGACCGAATTTCACAAAATTTGATAGGTAAGTCACGTGTGCACGAATCTGGTGCTGATTAATTTTGGGTATGAATCGGTTTAAAAGAACCTGCCTTTTTTTGCGAAATGGCCCGCAAAAGCTTGTATCCACTCTAACTAAAAAACTAATGGACCGAATTTCACAAAATTTGGTAGATAAGTCGCTTGTAAACCACCCTGGTGCTGATCTGTGTGTCTGTCTGTGCAGATTTTTATCCACTCTAACTAAAAATCTAATTGACCGAATTTCATAAAATTTGGTAGGTAAGTCCTTTGTGGGCGAATCTGGTGCTGATTAGTTTTGGGTATGATTCAGTATATACGAACCCGCCTTTTTTTGCAAAATGGCTCGCAAAAGCTTGTATCCACTCTACCTGAAAATTTAATAGACCGTAGATAAGGCGCTTGTGGGTGACGCTCGTGCTGATTAAATTTTGATACGTTTCGGAAAAAGATAAGCTGCCTTTTTTTGCAAGATGGCCCACAAAAATCGCCAAAATTTAAAATAAAGGACTACGTATGCTCAAATATATCTATTAAATGCTCGTTTAATACGTAATTTTTAACGAAGAAAAGAATAAGACCAACCCTATTACACTAGGACTAGCCGTTCTCGAGATATATTAGTTTTTTCGTATTTTCTCTACGCTTTCTTTGAAAATAAGTCCAGTTATCAAATAAGAACGAAAATTAAAATAAAAGTGAATTAAATTTTATTGAAATAAAGAGAACGTAAATATGAGTTTGCAGGGAAAGTCATGTGCTGCCCACATCAGATTTTTACTTCCCCTGCAATACATGGTAATGTATAGGGAAAGTATTGGAATCGTGCCGAAAATCGCAACTCGAGTTTTCGACGGATCTACACGTTTCGAGACCTCTAGAATACGAATAAAACCATTTTTAGCGTGACGTCTGTGTGTGTGTGTCTGTCTGTTTGTCTGTCTGTCTGTCTGTTTGTCTGTCTGTTTGTCTGTCTGGTCTGTCTGTCTGTCTGTGTGTCTGTCTGTGCAATGTATGTATTCACTCTAACTCAAAAACTAATGGACTCAATTTCATAAAATTTGGTAGGTAAGTCACTTGGGTATGACCCTGGTGCTGATTAGTTTTTGGAACGATTCGTAAAAACAGAACCCGCCTTTTTTGCGAAGTGGCCCGTAAAAATGTCATGTATCCACGCTAGCTAAAATACTAATTGACCAAATTTCACAAAATTTGGTTGATAAGTTACTTGTACGGTACTCTGGTGCTGATTAGATTTTGGTATTAATCGAAAAAGAACAACCTGCCTTTTTTTATCAAATGGCCCGCAAAAATGTCATGTATCCACTCTAACTAAAATATTAATTGACCAAATTTTACAAAAATTGAGAGATAAGTTACTTGGGGTAACTCAGGTGCTGATTAGATTTTGGTATTATTCGGAGAAGAACAACCTGCCTTTTTTTACGAAATGGCCCTAAAAAATCGCAAAATCTAAAAAAAGCTAAGTATGTTCAAATATATCAATTAAATGCTTGTTTTATACGTAATTTTTGATGAGGAATATAATAAGAACAACTCTATTACTCTAGGACTAACCATTCTCGAGATATTTTAGATTTTTTGCATTTAGTTATGACACTTTTAGAAAAATGTCTAATTACCAAATAAAAAGAGAAATTGAATTAAAAATGCAAATTTAGTATTATTTTGTGCAATTAAACTCAATTTAATGAATTATTAAAGAAAAAAAATATGAATTTGAGTCTGCAGGGAAAGTCATGTGTTGCCCACATCAGATTTTTACTTTCCCTGCAATACATGATAATGTATAGGGAAAGTATTGGAATCATGCCGAAAATCACAACTCGATTTTTCGACGGATCTACACGTTTCGAGACCTCTAGAATACGAAAAAACTATATTTAACGTGACGTCTGTGTGTGTGTCTGTCGGTCTGTGCAGATTTTGCATCCACTCTAACTAAAAAACTAATGGATCGAATTTCATAAAATTTGGTAAGTAAGTCACTTATAGACGAATCTGGTGCTGATTAGTTTTGGGTACGATTCGGGATAAAAGAACCCGCCTGGTTTTGCGAAATGGCCCGCAAAAGCTTGTGTCCACTGTAGCTGAAAATCTAATGGACCGAATGTCACAAAATTTGGTAGATAAGTTGGTTATAGGACATCCTGGTGCTGATTAGATTTTGGTGCAATTCGAAAAAAAATAACCTTCCTTTTTTTGCAAAATGGCCCGCAAAAATCGACAAAATCTAAAATAAAAAACTACGTATGATGAAATATATCCATTAAATGCTTGTTTTATACGTAATTTTTAACAAAAAAAAAAAGATTAAGACCAACCCCATTGCATAGGACTAGCCGTTCATGAGATATTTTCGTTTTTTCGTTTTTAACACTTTACAGCAAAGTTGAAAAGTGTTTATGACTTTGTTCATTCTGTCTGTCTGTCTGTCTGTCTGTCTGTCTGTATGTCTGTCCGTTAGCACGATAACTGCCGTAAAAATGACTTCATCAAAATGAAATTTTAGTATGTTGTTCAGACGGTCTGTAAGACCTATGGGAATATGAATGAATAATATCACCCAATTAGTTTTGGATTGAACCCGGGTTGAAAAAATGAAATACATTGAGCCCTATGGGACCTAATTTTTCAAACATTTTTTAAGCGGATTTAAAATTCACAAATTGCTTCGAAAATTTTAGGTAATATTCAAATTGTTCCATAAAATATATAAAAGAAAAATTCAGCGAAATATATTCAGTAGTTTTTTAAATAAAAATTAAAATAATAATTGCACCTCTTATATGAAACGATCACGTGACCATGAAATGAAAAGATCACATGACCCACTTCAAAATGATATATGGCATCCATCTTGTTTCGAAATCGTGATTTTTTAAGTTCTTTTTAATTCATATTGAGTGTTGTATCCGTCCTAGAACTACTTTATTTTTGCTTAAATTCTGTGCATCTACATCCTGAAACAACGCAAATACAATATATTTGAGTTTAAATGATTATCCAAATTTGATTATTTCTACAACGAAGCCTATTTTTCACTTATGTAAAATATAAACAGCAAAATATGTAGAATGAGTTGTATTAGAACTGCTGTATTTCTTTAACACAAAATAATTTAGCCCATGGAGTCTGCATGCCTATGAATGAAATATTAATTGATTTTATAAAGAGAAGGACGATTTTTTTCGATGAAGTGTTAAGCATAGAGTTTAATTACTTGTAGCTCCATGGTCTTAATTTTTTAAATAAAATAAATTATTTTAGTACTGTGATGAATGACATGAATGGGAAAATATTTATGAATGAAATGCTGGTTTTATAGAGAGATCCAGGCGTGTTATTTTTTCTATGACGTCATTTGAATTAATTTCAGTTGTTTTCGATGAAGTTTTCAAATATAATAAATTATCGCAGTATTATGATAGTTTTAAAACTATTACCGTGGAATGTATCGCATTTTAGAGATATTTAAACCAGGCAGTTTACATTTCAATGCCGTCATTTGAATGAAGTTCATTTTTTTCAATGAAGGTTTAAGTTTTCAAATATAATAAATTAATGTAGTATTGTGATAAGTTTTAAAATATTACCGAGGAATGTATTGCATTTTAGACTTTTTTAAATAAAATTGCATTGAAGTTGGAAAGTGTTTCATAATCAACGCTTTAAGCATGATTGATCTTTAATGTTTTCTCTACGCCACCTTTGATAATGTGTCCAGTTACCAAATGAGAACGAAAATTGGATTAATAGTGAATTAAATTTAATTAAAATAAAGAGAATGTGTATATAAGTCTGCAGTGAAAGTCATGTGCTGCCCACATCAGATTTTTTTTGTTATATCTTAGTAAGGTCGCCACCAATGGAATAAAGGTGACTGCAGTACCCCGTAGTGAAGAAATAAAGAAGTTAGGAACACGAATCTGGCAATAAAGTGAGATAGAAGGAAAACGTCGAAGCCGTAGAACAATGTCAAAATTCGTAAGAATCGCCTTTAAATAAATTGCCAGAGGCATTTATTTGACACACTTAGGGATGTGTGCACATTGCTGCCATATTCAAGAATAATACAATAAACAGCATTTATATGCACAGAAATCTAGTGTAGAACCTGTTTAAAATATCTTTTGCTACCAATAATACACATTTAAATTCGAGAAAGAATATTACACTATAGTTTATAATTACTTCTTTCTTAACCCAGACCGTCCAACTTACCCAAAGGTGTAAGGTATCTGTTTGGATGTCCTGGATAGTGCCGCCCGATTTAAACCGGAATTCAGTGGGGGCGGTATCCACGGGGACCGTGCCCTCCTTCTCTTACCACCAACCTCCAGGAAGGACTTACGGACCCACATATTTAACGTGCCCGTACTCCGCGTGAGCGCAGGGGCTATTTGAAACAACAAGAAATTGAATTAGGGTTGTTCGAGTGTAATCCCCGTGCGCTAACCACTCAGCTGTCCCCCAATCACACTATAATTACTTATAATTAGTGGCTGTACATTTAGCAACCGATGAAGTGTGATAGGTACTTATTGCTTTCTATTTACGCGTTTCGTGCGTTATTAATAGAAATTCTCACAATTTAGACAACTCTAAAAAACTTTAAAATATAAATGTTTTTCCTATCTCGATTCGTTGACGAATGCGTGTTCCTGACTTCTCAAACTATCCGCTAGAGGCACGGCAAACACTTTTATTCTATCGAGAATTATTACTTTACTCGTAACCACCTTTATTTGCTACAGATAGATCCAACGCGTAAGCTGAGAGACCTTTCATTCAGCAATTATTGGGATGCCTAAGGACTTTCTTATGAAACGTGCTTACAAAGTTTTATCTTAAGTCTGGTTTACAGGGATCTATCGTAAGTCAATATGCATCCTTTTAACTTCCAATTGACGTGCTCTACAGCTGCAGGAGAATCTACAAAGAGGAAAGCGACTACGTGCTATCGATTGAGAAAACTTGCAGCTCCTCTAGTGGCGAATTGAAAAAGTTGGAATTCCTATTTTGAAAACAAAGCAAGATGTGCGAAAGTTTTCAATTGCAAAGTTATAAGTTGCTCTCTGCTTAGTATCGAAAGATGTATGGTTTGCACATAATATGTACATAAATTATAAAAATATGATGTGAGCAGCACATGACTTTCCCTGCAGTCTCAAATTCATTGTCTCTTTACTTCATTAATAATTCTTTAAATTTAGTTTAATTGCACTAAATAACACGCAAAAGTAATGGACTCCAAATCGGCATAACAAAAATGGGAAAGAACTAAAATTTCTCGAGAACGGCTTGCACAACGATTTAAATTCACAAAACAACTCCCACAAATATTTAAAATGACACTGAATTGGCATTTTTAATTTAATTTTCGTTCTTACTTGGTAACTGGACGTTTTTTCAACGGTAGCGCAGCGTAAATGCGAAAAACTAAAATATCTCGAGAATGACTAGTCCTAGTGTAATGAGATTGGTTTTATTCTATTCATTGTTAAAAATTACGTATAAAACACGCATTAAATAGATATATTTGAGCATGCGTAGATTTTTATTTTAGTTAGTTTTCAGCTAAAATAGATACAGGCTTTTGCGGCCACTTCGCAAAAAAAAGGCGGGTTGTTTTATCTCGAATCGTATCCAAAACTTATCAGCAGCAGACTCGTCCACAAGTGACTTACTTGCAAAATTTTATGAAATTCGGTCAATTAGTATTTTAGTTAGAGTGGATACAAAATCTGCACAGCCAGACAGACAAAAACACACACACACGTCACGCTAAAAATAGTTTTTTCGTATTTTAGAGGTCTCGAAACGCGTAGATCCGTCGAAAATTTGAATTGCGATTTTCAGCATGACTCCAATACTTTCCCTATACATTGCATGTATTGCAGGGAAAGTAAAAAATTCGATGTGGGCAGCACATGACTTTCCCTGCAGATTTATATTCACGTTTTCTTTATTTTAATTAAATTTAATTCACTTTTAATTGAATTTGGTTCTTATTTGATAACTGAAGTTATTTTCAAAGGTGAAGTAGAGAAAATACGAAAAACTAAAATATCTCGAGAACGGCTAGCCCTAATGTAATGGGGTTGGTCTTATTATTTTTTTTGTTAAAAATTACGTATTAAACAAACATTTAATGGATATATTTGAGCATACGTAGATTTTTATTTTAGATCTTGTCGATTTTTGCGGGCCATTTTGCAAAAAAAGGCAAGTTATTTTTTTCCGAATCGTACCAAACTCTAGTCAGCACCAGGGTGACCTACAAGCGACTTATCTAACAAATTTTGTGAAAATCGCTTCATTAGATTTTCAGTCAGAGTGGATACAAGCTTTTGAGGGCCATTTAGCAAAACAAAAAAGGCGGGTTCTTTTATCCCGAATCGTACCTAAAACTAAGCAGCACCAGATTCGCTCACAAGTGACTTACCTACCAAATTTTATGAAATTCGGTCCATTAGTTTTTTAGTTAGAGTGGATACAAAATCTGCACAGACAGACAGACACACAGACAGACACACAGACACACACACAGACACACACACACAGACGTCACGCTAAAAACAGGCTTTTCGTATTCTAGAGGTCTCGAAACGCGTAGATCCGTCGAAAACTCGAGTTGAGATTTTCGGCATGATTCCAATACTTTCCCTATACATTGCCATGTATTGCAGGGAAAGTAAAAAAACGAAAAGATATAAATTTTGCACTGCATTACCAGTCATTAAGTTTTATACAGTATTTGCTGCAAAAAGGATAGTTCTAATTGAATTAAAATTAGCTTATTACACTGATTATTATTTTTTCATGCGTATACCTCGCCATTTACATTAGAAGTCCTCCGCTGGTAAACAAGGCATTTAAATAATTACCGATTTCCTCTTATGTCATTTCCATGGTCTATAAACATCTTATGTGCAACCCGAACGGCTTTTCGTACTAAATTGAGAACTGTTCTACAAAATCTGTAACTGCAGATTTTCACCTATCTTACTTTGTTTTCGAAATAGGGATTCTAACATTTCCAGTTCTCTGCCGTAGAGACGTTTCCGTTCGTTTGTTGACTATTCTTCAAATCGAACTATTAAAAAATAATGCTATAATGAATCCATTTTTACCTTAAAATGTCTGAAATTTTGGAACATAACGTAACATACACTGAATAGGAGATGAAAAATTGTTTTATATGTTATTATTATTATTATTATTACCATTATTACCCAAGCAGTCTAGCTCTCCTAAAAGAAACAGTTGCAAGGAACGGCGGGGAAAAACACAGAAATAACAATACACATAAACATACATAGTCAAGATGCATATGCATCCAACGACAGTATGCATAAACATACACAGACATGCAAAAATTAAACCTACAGCTTGCAGAAAGATATGGACAGATCGTAAAAGGATGTATATGTTACGGTTAAAGTAAAAAAATCCGGTTAGAATTAATAATAACCAGTTATTACTTTCCCTGCAATACATGGTAATGTATTGGGAAAGTATTGGAATCATGTCGAAAATCGCAACTCGAGTTTTCGACGGATCTACACGTTTCGAGACCTCTAGAATACGAAAAAACTATTTTTAGCGTGACGTCTGTGTGTCTGTGTGTGTGTCTGTCTGTCTGTGTGTCTGTGTATCTGTCTGTCTGTGCAGATTTTGTATCCACTCTAACTAAAAAACTAATTGACCGAATTTCATAAAATTTGGTAGGTAAGTCACTTGTGGTCGAATCTGGTGCTGATTTGTTTTGGGTACGATTCGGGATAAAAGAACCCGCCTTTTTTTTGCGAAATGGACCGCAAAAGCTTGTATCCACTCTAGCTGAAAATCTAATGGACTGAATTTCACAAAATTTGGAATATAAATCGCTTGTGGGTTACCCTGGTGCTGATGCTTATTAGATTTTGATACGATTCGGAAAAAAACAACCTGCCTTTTTTTTGCAAAATGGCTCTCAAAAATCGACAAAATCTAAAATAGAAAGCTACTTATGCTGAAATATATCCATTAAATGCTTGTATTACACGTAATTTTTAACGAAGAAAAGAATAAGATCAACCCCATTACATTAGGACTAGCCGTTCTCGAGATATTTTCGTTTTTTCGTTTTTTCTCAACGTCATCTTTGAAAATAAGTTGAAAATAATGTTGAAAATACAAATGCGAACGAAAATTGAATTAATAGTGAATTAAATTTAATTAAAATAAAGAGAGCGTGTATATAAGTTTGCAGGGAAAGTCGTGTGCTACCCACATCAGATTTTTATTAATAATAGCCACGTCTTTTGGTAAATATGATAAATATTGCATATTAATCGCATATACCAGTAAATATTAATAATTACTAATGAAGTTTGGTCATTGTAATTAATTAAGCATAATCCATTGAAATCCCAACTCTAACATTATTTTTACTTTCCCTGCAATACATGGTAATGTATAGGGAAAGTATTGGAATCATACCGAAAATCACAACTCGAGTTTTCGACGGATCTACACGTTTCGAGACCTCTAGAATACGAAAAAACAATTTTTAGCGTGACGTCTGTGCGTGTGTCTGTCTGTCTGTCTGTGTGTCTGTCTGTCTGTCTGTCTGTCTGTGTGTCTGTCTGTCTGTCTGTCTGTGTGTCTGTCTGTCTGTGCAGATTTTGTATCCACTGTAACTAAAAAACTAATGGACCGAATTTCACAAAATTTGGTAGGTAAGTCACTTGTGGGCGGGGCTGGTGCTGATTAGTTTTGGGTACGATTCGGAATAAAAGAACCCGCATTTTTTTGCGAAATGGCCCGCAAAAGCTTGTATCCACTCTAGCTGAAAAACTAATGGACCGAATTTCACAAAATTCGGTAGATAAGTCACGTATAGGTCACTCTGGTGCTGATTAGATTTTGGTACGATTCGGAAAAAAATAACCTGCCTTTTTTTGCAAAACGGCCCGCAAAAATCTTCAAAATCTAAACTAAAGAACTAGGTATACTCAGATATATCCATAAAATGCCCGTTTAATACGTAATGTTTAACGACGAAAAGAATAAGACCAACCCCATTACACTAGGACTAGCCGTTCTCGAGATATTTTAGTTTTTCGTACTTTCCCTACGCCACCTTTGAAAATAAGCCCGGTTACTGAATGAGAACGAAAATTGAATAAAAGTGAAATAAATGTAATTAAAATAAAGAGAACGTGGATATAAGTCTGCAGGGAAAGTCATGTGCTGCCCACATCAGATTTTTACTTTCCCTGCAATACATGGTAATGTATAGGGAAAGTATTGGAATCATGCCGAAAATCGCAACTCGAGTTTTCGACGGATCTACACGTTTCGAGACCTCTAGAATACGAAAAAACCATTTTTAGCGTGACGTCTGTGTGTGTGTCTGTGTGTCTGTCTGTGTGTCTGTGTGTCTGTCTGTCTGTGTGTCTGTCTGTCTGTGTGTCTGTCTGTGCAGATTTTGTATCCACTCTAACTAAAAAACTAATGGACCGAATTTCACAAAATTTTGTAGGTAAGTCACTTGTGGCCGGGGCTGGTGCTGATTAGTTTTGGGTACGATTCGGAATAAAAGAACCTGCCTTTTTTGTGAAATGGCCCGCAAAAGTTTGTATCCACTGTAGCTAAAAAACTAATGGACCGAATTTCACAAAATTCGGTAAATGAGTCACGTATAGGTCCCCCTGGTGCTGATAGATTTTGGTATGATTAAAAAAAAATAACCTGCCTTTTTTTGCAAAATGGCCAGCAAAAATCGCCAAAATCTAAAATAAAAAACTACGTATGCTCAAATATATCCATGAAATGCTTGTTTAATACGTAATTTTTAACGAAGAAAATAATAAGACCAACCCCATTACACTAGGACTAGCCATTCTCGAGATATATTAGTTTTTTCGTATTTTTTCTACGCCACCTTTGAAAATAAGTCCAGTTATCAAATGAGAACGAAAATTGAATTAAAAGTGAATTAAATGTAATTAAAATAAAGAGAACGTGAATATAAGTGTGCAGGGGAAGTCATGTGCTGCCCACATCAGATTTTTACTTTCCCTACAATACATGGTAATGTATAGGGAAAGTATTGGAATCATGCCGAAAATCGCAACTCGAGTTTTCGACGGATCTACACATTTCGAGACCTCTAGAATATGAAAAAACCATTTTTAGCGTGACGTCTGTGTGTGTGTCTGTGTGTCTGTCTGTGTGTCTGTCTGTCTGTCTGTCTGTGTGTCTGTCTGTCTGTGCAGATTTTGTATCCACTCTAACTAAAAAACTAATGGACCGAATTTCACTAAATTTTGTAAGTAAGTCATTTGTGGGCGGGGCTAGTGCTGATTAGTTTTGTGTACGAGTCGGAATAAAAGAACCCGCCTTTTTTTGTGAAATGGCCAGCAAAAGCTTGTATCCACTCTAGCTGAAAAACTAATGGACCGAAGTTCACAAACTTTGGTAGATAAGTCACTTGTAGGCCACCCTGGTGCTGATTAGATTTTGGTAGAATTCGAAAAAAAATAACCTGCCTTTTTTTGCAGAATGGCCCGCAAAAATCATCAAAATCTAAACTTAAGAACTACGTATGCTCAAATATAGCCATTAAATGCTTGTTTAATACGTAATTTTTAGCGAAGAAAAGAATAAGACCAACCCCATTACACTAGGACTAGCCGTTCTCGAGATATTTTAGTTTTTCGTATTTTTCCTACATCATTTTTGAAAGTAAGTCCAGTTTTCAAATGAGAACGAAAATTGAATTAAAAATGAATTAAATTTAATTTAAATAAATAGAACGTGAATATAAGTCTGCAGGGAAAGTCATGTGCTGCCCACATCAGATTTTTATGTCATGCGATGGGACGTGTATGATATTACATACATTAACAGTTTAGTTAGCAATGAAAAGTGGTCAATGTAAAAAATGTTTTATAATAATGATTACTGTTAGCTATAAGTTACATTCATTATTTATTACAACAAACAAATTACATTACACACAAACACCTTAAGGCGACCAAAAATTGTAAACAAATTACATTACAAATACAATAAATGTGAAATATCAAGTTAAACGCGTTGAAAATTATTACACTGACCAAACTTCATTGGTCATTTTTAATAACAACCGGTTCATGTGATAAATTCTCATGAATTATTCACTTTAACCGGTTTATTTGGTTTGTATTAATAATAGCCCGTTATTATTAATAATAACCGATAAATCGAATTAACCGTAACATATGTATAATTTCCTTGTATCTATTTTATTTTCATGTTAATAGAATTATATAAAATGTGCGCTATTTACTCTTACATTTGAAAGGGTGTTTGATATTCAGAACTTTAATTAGACGTAGCCATTTCAGAGAAGATAGAAATGTTTAGTAGCCATTGCTCCAGAGGTGGATAGAATTGTTTAGTAATTTTTTATATCTTTCTAAACTAATAGTTAAAACTTTTTAATCTCGTCAGTGAAGTGTGAACCACTTTTAAAGAGTTTAAATTGGTCCGAATATTTTCCGTATATTTAATTAATCAGCAAATATAATTTTAAAATCAAAATTGAGAAATGTATTGTTGTTTTTATTTGTTTATTTTAGTAAATGCTGTCTTTTAGGCTGGATATAAACTTATAACATCTTTAAGCTTTTAAAATACTTAAAGAGAAATGACTTAATACTGTTTACATAAATAAATACATACAGCATAATCAAATAATAAAGAGTTACTTATCCAAACAAAGATCTTCACTTTTGAAAAAGACATAAAATGTTCACTTACCTACAAAATAAAAATAAAGAGTTAAAATTAAAATAGATAATACAAGTAAAAGTAAAAAATGTAGTTTTTAGAAGTATCACCTTTTCATTATTCGTATGTAAATTGAATATTTAATAAAATGTATGTAACATAAATATATATAAAAGACACCGACATATAAATTCCAAGTTGCTTCAGTTCCCAGGTATTCCCCCAAAACGAGTACATTCCTATAATCAGCCCAAGACGGGTTGGCTCAACAAGGTTTAAAATCTGTTAAATTAAAACATACAGAAAAAAGCAATGACAAACAAAATTTCGAATTTTCTAGCTGCTCCGGTTTTCAATTACCCCCAAACCGGTACATTCCTAAAGAGGGCCCAGAACGGCTTATCCCGATAAGACTCAAAGTCTAAAGAATTAAAATGTACCCCAAAAGACAATGCCATACCAAATTTCATGTTACCATGATAAATGAAACTTGATTACTTAGGGCCTCAAATACTTGAGGCCCTAACTAACTGACAAACAAACACCAGATCAATTCAGATATAAATAACTCATACCAACAAACAAACACCAGATCAATTCAAATATAAATAACTCGCACTGACAAATAAACATCAGATCATTTCAAATATAAATAGCTCGCACTGACGAACAAACACCAGAACAATTCAAATATAAATAAGTCGTACCGACAAACAAACACCAGATCAATTCAAATATAAATAACTCGCACTGACAAACAAACACCAGATCAATTCAAATTAAAGGTTGTAAAAATATATAGACACGAACAATGAAGGCATTTCTACTCAATACATAATATCAGGCGTTTCATATAAGCAAGAAAGCCCTCACCAAGTCATCCGTTCAACATTCGTGAACCGTGGTTTCCTAAATTTTTTTACTGTTTATAAAGCAAAGACTGAAGAAGTATAGCATATAAATCCAATAATCATTAAGAAGTTTTGTTCTGTTAGCTCATCTCATCATTTACCCTTTGCGGATGAATGACAAAGACTGTGAAACAATAATCACCAATCTTTTATTCTCAGCATGAGCAGTATTTAAAATGTCTATATATATATATATATTATATATATATACATTAAAATAGTAAATCCAATGGCATATATTATATATATATATATATATATGATACATATTTTTCGATTTTAAACTTTTCTATATCAGAGAAGATTTTAGTTTCTAAGACGTAGCCGACATTCTTGGCTCTTAACATTAATTGCAGTCCTTATCCAGAGCGAAGAGCCCTAAAAGTTAATGATAAACTGTGTTGAAGGAATGAAAAGCCTAAGCTATAAGCAATGGTAAGAGGTTAATACTCGAGAAACTCTTCATATCATGAAATTAGACCATATAGGGGCAGTAATCACGTAAATATCAACGTGGGAACGGATATAAGTATCGGATAAGTATCTTGGTAATGAGAATGGCGACAGACTCACGAGTTCGGTATAGAGTCAAGTGCATATAATGATGTAAACCATTCCACTATCAAGTCTCGGGAAAGTAGATAAGTGTCCTCAGAAGTATCTGTGAAGTAGATCACGAGTTTTGTAAGTGTTCTCATAATGAGACTATAAAGAGCGGTGCAGAGCGTTTTGAAGCATTGAGTTCTGAGATCTCAGAGAAATGTGAGAGTTTGATTTTGATTCATGTAGAGAGAACTCTATCTAGCAGAACGATTCTATGTTCCGATATTTGTGGAACTTATAACAGAATTCTTATGCCTGTAATCATGTACTGTTAAAAGGCCTATGCATCTCCATTACGGAGAAGAATGTATGATGATGATGAAGTGACGGCGACTGTAAATAAAGAGCTTCTGAGGAAAGATGCCTCTTCATTTGACTGTTACACAGAGATCAGTTCATTTGTGGTGATCCAATATTATCACAGATAAGCCGGCAGGATACTGTTCTGTGCTGATGGAAACCTATCAACAATGGATTTCAAGTCCATTGCAGCAAGGAGCTCCTCCGAGAGATAATTGAACGGATGACAGATACGAACGGAGCGGAGAGCGCTTGTTTCTCCCCGCCATCAAACGCAAAAAGAAAAAGAAAGTGCTGACCTAGTTCGAGTGGAATTGCTGAGAAGGAGAAATGGAAGGGGAAGACGGAATGCCGATTCTTGAAAATGCCACGGCAACTCAAACGGAGGAAGGGATTATAAACGAGCAGAATGGAGAGGCTAACGTGGAAGAGAAACCGAAACTGGGGAACGTGCGTATCATCTGTCCAAAATACAGTGGTGACAGCAAAATGGAGGTAAAGACATGGATAAAATTTTTTAACCTGCAATGTCGAAAACAAAGGTTATCAGATGAAAGAAAAGGAGAGATATTCCCTGAATTTCTAGAGGGAGAGGCATTGACTTTCTTTATTAAATATGCGTCACATCTGACAGAATGGACCAGATTAGAAACAACATTCATTGAGCATTTTGAATGCGGAGTGGGAGAGTCTTTCGAAACTTTTATTCAGATGAAATTAGACAAAGTGGAAGATTTGGACTCGTACTACAAGAACAAGGTGGAGATTGGTCTGAGTTTGGGTCTCACTGAGAAGATTATTACTGAAGCGTTAACCACAGGACTTAAATCGGAATGGCAACCCATCTTCTGTGTCAATAACACAGAGACACCCCAAGACTGGCGGAGACTGGCAAACAACTTAAGGAGAGTGATGAAAGAAAAAGAAAAACCATCCCAAAACAATAGACTGTCGGATCCGGAGATAACACGCAGGAGACCTTGGAGACCACCAAATACAAGTGATCCCAGAGGAGCCTATGCTGGACCTCCCAATGCCAACTATAACCGAGGATTCTATCGAACACCGCCCAGATGACCGATACCGAACCGGGAACCAAACCCGAGGATTCCGCGACCCAATGGAAACCAATGAGGCACATTCCGAGTTGCTGCGTATCTGGGGAACAATAGAGTGCACATGGGACTTATTGATACCGGAACAAACATTTCAATCTTACCGACAAGCCAACTTAATAGTGTAACTTATAGACTTATTGAAGAAGCACCTAATGTCCAATTGCAACAGACCAGAGGTCAGGTGAGTGTGCAAAAAATTGTTGAAATTGATACTAAAATTGGACGAATAATTCGTCCCGTAAAATTTTTTGTGATTGATACCAATATTAGATATATTTTATTGTCAGGGTATCAATGTAAACTTTTTAAATTGTATTTAAATTTTAATAATTTTAAGGTATACCAATTCTATAATGATATAACCTATCGAGGCTCATTTCCTGAATATGAATTTTCATATCATTTTGATAATTATAATAGTGAGACTAGCAAAGATGTAAATAATGAGGTCAGGATAAATCAGGAAGAGAAAATTAAATTAACGAAATTGTTGAACAGTGTAAATGAAATATTCTCCAAAGATAAATATGATGTAGGATGTATAAGGTTAGAGCCGCAGAAGGTTACTTTGACTTCTGAGTTGCCCATATCAATGCGACCTTATCGTGCATCACCCAAAGATAATCTAGAAATTAAAAAACAGTTAGATAAGTTACTTGAAGCCGGAATTATTACTCCATCATATAGCGCGTATTCATCCCCTGTAACTTTAGCATACAAAAGAGACGAAAATTCAAAGAATAGATTTTGTTGCGATTATCGAAAAATCAATGAAATAAGTAAAACCGATAAGGAACCCATTCCTAGGATTGATGCCGTACTGGATCAGTTAGCCAACGCTAAAATTTTTTCTACATTAGATTTGACGTCGGGATATTGGCATATTAAACTTAATGAGACAGATTCTGAAAAATTAGCTTTCACAACTAATTATGGGTTGTATCGATGGACGAGACTCCCATTTGGGTGGAAAAATTCTCCGGCAGTGTTTCAGAGAACACTTAGACAAATTTTAGATAAGTACCAAATTCGATTTGCCCTTAATTATTTCGATGACATCATAGTATTCTCTCAAAATTTCAATGAACATATGGAACATTTGAAAACTATTTTTTCCATTTGTGAAAAAGAAAATATTAAGTTAAAATATGCAAAATGCCAATTTGCCCAAAGAAAAATTAACTTTCTCGGATACGAGATAGAAAATGGAAAATATCAGCCTAATAATATTAATATTGAGGTTATAAAGAAGTTACAACCCCCCAGGAATGTTAAAGAATTACAAAGATTTTTAGGAAGTGTAAATGTTTATAATAAATTCATCCATAATTATGCTAAAATTAGAAATCCCTTAAATAAATTACTCCGAAAAAATGAAGTTTGGAATTGGACCATAGAGTGTCAAAAAGCATTTCAGCATCTTAAGGATATTTTAATTTCGAAACCTGTACTCACACTATTTAATCCAAATTATCCATGTCATGTTTTCTGTGATGCTTCATCAGAAAGTATCGCCAGTATCATAAAACAAGAGCATCCAGATGGCTCATTACACCCGATTGCATATCATTCGAGACAGTTGAGATCTTATGAAAAGAATTATGCCATAACGGAATTAGAGTGTCTTGCCATAGTAGATTCTATTGACAAGTACTACTGTTATTTGCATGGATCACACTTTACAGTACATACAGATCACGCTGCTCTAGTTTGGTTAAAAAAGATTAAGCATCCGAGAGGAAGATTATTTAGATGGTCACTTAAATTATCTATGTATGATTTTGATATTAAATACAAAAAAGGGTCTACTAACTATGAAGCAGATATGCTCACTAGAAATCCCATAGCGCATCAGACGAGATTATGCACACATTTATTAGAGTTAGGAGAAATTGAAGAACATCAATCACAGGATAATCTTAATCAGTCAAAATTTCAAAAAATTAATAATGTTTTAACAATAAAGAAAAAAGGATTTATTAAAATTGTAATACCATATTCATTAAGAGCTAAATTATTAGAAAAAACTCATTCAGAATTTGGACATCCTGGAGTAAACTCCATGCTAAATTTAATTTCGCCGAATTATTATTGGCCAGAGATTATTGAAGATGTAAGAAATTATGTGAAACATTGTGAAACATGTCAGTTGAATAAGAAATCAAAACAGAAGAAATTTGGGTTATTAGGATGTTTACCTCCAGCGATAGAGCCTTTTGATATCATATCTATGGATACTGTAGGAGGGTTAAGTTACTACAATTCTGCAAAGAAATATTTACATGTTATAATAGATCATGCAACTAGATATGTATGGACATTTCCATCAAAGAGTGTTACCACAGACACCTATATAAATTGTTTAAGACAAATATTCCAAATTCAAGCGCCAAGGAAAATATTAACGGATCGAAATGCAGCTTTTACCGCATCCAAATTTAAGCGTTTTCTTAAAAGTTACAATGTAACTCAATTGTTAACTTCAGCTCATAGACCACAGTCTAACGGAAAAAACGAACGCGTAAATCAAACAATTATAACCAGATTAATTTGCAAAATTAACTCATTTCCAGGTAAAATTGCATGGACTAAATTATTAGAACAGGTAACAGCAGAATATAATAATACTCCACATTCCGTGACTAAATATACTCCAAATTATTTAATGTATGGAAAGTTACCGTATAAGTCACCACTGAATAATTATGAGATATACCCATCAATAGAGGAAGCCCGAAAGATTGCAAAAGAAAGGACTGAAAAATACCATTTAAAAAATAAACTTAGATATGACATCCATTTCCAAGAGGCTGATTTTAAAGTAGGAGATTTAGTTATGCTAGAAGAATTTAAATATCCCAATACAAGAAAATTAACTTCACCGTATACAGGCCCATATACCATATTAAGTAAAATTTCTAGTGTAAATTTTGAAATAGATAAACCAAACATGTTAAGTAAACAAAACACAGAAATTGTACATTCTACGAGATTAAGACATTTTTATCCAGCAGAAACATTTGAGTTAAAAAATTTGAAATAGGATAGAAATTCGAAAAAATAATAAATAAGATTTTTCGAAATATTAATGATTTTAATGATTATGATAAGAGTAGTGATTTAGCTTAGGAGCTAGAGTTCACATAACTTAATAGAGATTTGAATAGGAAGATAGATGAGTTCACATTTTTTGAACAAGCAATTGAAGATTAGAAAGATTTAGTATTATTCTATATATCTGTGACAAGGATAAGTATAATTAATTTAGATACATAATTGATTAAGTAGGAGTGGATATCAGGGAAAAGAAATTCCTTGATTTCCAGAAAAGTTTATTTTGGGTAGGAATTAAGAACAGATTCGTAGTAATTCGGAGAAAAGTTAGAGAGTAGGGATTTATTAAATGAAGTTATAGAAAGGAGTGTCGCTTTGTGGATTCTTTCCTGTCGAAAGGATACACAAAGATACCTACCAACATTTTTCAAAACACTTTAGTATTATACTAAAGAAAATTTTTTATTTTGATACTGGGACAGAAGATGCCGGAATTCTGCCATACTTCTGCCGAGTGATCAAAACATTTTAGGAGAAGTTGTTTTACTTCTTCCACTTTATGAGAATTAAATAAAGTTTGAAGAAATGTATATGAAAAAGTAAAGATATAGTAGTGAAGTGTTTTATAATTGAGAAGAGTATTGTGTAATTATGATTATTGTATTGATAATGATATTGTATTGATAATGATTATTGTATGGATGATGATTGGATATATAAATTGAAACAGAATAGAGTAAAGAGGAACTAGAGGTTAGATAAAGATAGGGAGAATTTAGATAAGAGATCGGGAAACCTGGCAGAGAGGCAAACCTATAAATAAAAAAGTAATGGATGGGGAGAGGAGATTGAATGTAATATTTTTATTCTGATAGGAGGTTTACTTACCCTTTGGCATTGATACTGGGAAAGGATATATCAATCCCAAGTGAGGATAAGCTGATGTTTCCACTGCCAGTGTTATTGGATTAAGAAAAAATATAAGAGTGTTAAGGAAAAGAGATAACGAATTAAGATGGTAATGTAGAATATAATGGGAAAAAGAAGGAGTACGAGGATTTAGAGAAAAGAGTTAGGAAGGCCTTAGGAGATATAAGTAAGAGGAAAGAGAAGGTACCATGTACATAGGGAAGTTAGAATAAAATAAAGAGTTATACTTTGAAAATATAAATGTCAAGATATTTGAGAGGTGGATGTACTAAGAAAAATCCTATATAATATCATATAATTTTAGAATTGTTAGTGTGTTGATTATTTGAAGTGTATGTATTTTCATGTATATTGATGAGTAATATAGAGATAGTAACTTAAAATTAATTAAGAAAAATAGGTATGGTCACAGAATTAATAGTTCTTTGAAAATTCTTATCTTAATTTAGTTTATTTTATATTGAGTATATTATGGTCATATTAGAGATTAGGGTGTATCGATACAACAACATAACAACATAAACATAAACACTGTGAGAAGAATGAATGGTGTATGAGAGTTCCCCTGATCAAGGAATTCTACATTTATCACACATATTATATTAAATAGAAATAAAAGAAGATTTGGTGACAAATTAAAAGTTAAATTAAATAAATTTATTGGAATTTTACATTTATAAAATAAATAACAGATAGCGTATTTACCTAAGGATATATTAAATTGGAGTGGATAAATGTACCTTAAGAAGATTGATGTAACAAGTGTAAGAGTTTATTTCTATATTATATTTTTGTAGTGTGATTTTTGAAATGTATTCAGAGTATTGTAGAGAGTATCATGTATGTAATGTATAGGTGGACCGAGACTTGAGACTGGAGGGGGGGGATATGATACATATTTTTCGATTTTAAACTTTTCTATATCAGAGAAGATTTTAGTTTCTAAGACGTAGCCGACATTCTTGGCTCTTAACATTAATTGCAGTCCTTATCCAGAGCGAAGAGCCCTAAAAGTTAATGATAAACTGTGTTGAAGGAATGAAAAGCCTAAGCTATAAGCAATGGTAAGAGGTTAATACTCGAGAAACTCTTCATATCATGAAATTAGACCATATAGGGGCAGTAATCACGTAAATATCAACGTGGGAACGGATATAAGTATCGGATAAGTATCTTGGTAATGAGAATGGCGACAGACTCACGAGTTCGGTATAGAGTCAAGTGCATATAATGATGTAAACCATTCCACTATCAAGTCTCGGGAAACTAGATAAGTGTCCTCAGAAGTATCTGTGAAGTAGATCACGAGTTTTGTAAGTGTTCTCATAATGAGACTATAAAGAGCGGTGCAGAGCGTTTTGAAGCATTGAGTTCTGAGATCTCAGAGAAATGTGAGAGTTTGATTTTGATTCATGTAGAGAGAACTCTATCTAGCAGAACGATTCTATGTTCCGATATTTGTGGAACTTATAACAGAATTCTTATGCCTGTAATCATGTACTGTTAAAAGGCCTATGCATCTCCATTACGGAGAAGAATGTATGATGATGATGAAGTGACGGCGACTGTAAATAAAGAGCTTCTGAGGAAAGATGCCTCTTCATTTGACTGTTACACAGAGATCAGTTCATTTGTGGTGATCCAATATTATCACATATATATATATTTATTACTCTACAGGGCGCAGAGGGCGCTATAGAGATCATTCAGGCACGCATATAAAAAAGTGGTTTTCGCATGTAAAGTCATTAACGACTTGGAATGGATCTGTATACCAATATGGAGAAGGCGGAAATGCATTTTGTTTACGATCTCGCCAAAGGTAATGGCAGAGAAGTGCAAATGCTTTACCGAGGGCCCTTCCCCAACAGTCGTGTTCCCGATCACGGAATGTTGTCTCACTTGTTCCGCCAACTGACTGAAAGGGGAGCCATCAGTGCAGCCACTGTTTTGACTTAAATAAAGCTTTGTTTTCATATTTAGTACCAGTCCTGTTTTTGAATTGCGTAAGACTGGGTGTGTGTGTAGAAAAGAAAGCGCCCGCTAGCACGTAAGCGCTTGACTTGCGACCATGCATTCTGTGAATAGTGTTTGTTCCGATGTGTTCTATCACCCCTGAAAGTTTGAAGTTTGTTCCATTAGTTTTGAAACACCCTGTATATATAAATATATATATTAGGGGCTCCGCCCCCTTTTCGCTACGCTCGCTAACTCCCTTTACTTTGCGAGCACATTCGTGTCGCCTCTTTCAATTCGGGCCGCTCACACGATCGCCTACACGTCCCATGCTCGCTGAAGTTCGCAAACTCCCGGGACTCCGCTCTCCATTGCCTGCCATTCACACCGCAAGCATGATGTCATCGTGAGGGCTTCGTCTCATTATTAGCTGACGCTCACAAACTCCCCTAACTTCGCGAACAGTGTCACCAAGCTCAGACCCCAAATCGCTACACTCGCCAACTCCGAATATCGATAAGTGAGTTGGGGGGGGGGGCTTCGATTTTTACTTCCTGGCGCTCGCTGAGCCTGCATTGCGAATCCTTTCGTACGGCCTGCTATTAAGAACGATTGCTTACTGTATTAGGGAGAAACAGCAAAATTTTATAACTGTAGATTTTGCTGTCCCTTGCTAATTGACAGCCACCAGTCCTAGACCTCACTTCGCGAGCAATTTCAATTCGTATGGCGCACACGATCGCCTACGTGTCGCATACTCGCTGAAGCTCGCAAACCCCCTGGACTACGCCCTACATTGACTGCCACTCATAAATCGCAGCTCGCCGCATGTAGGATGTCCACGTAGGGGCTTCGTCTTCATTATTAGCTGACGCTCATCAACTCCCTTAACTTCGTGAACAATGTCACCAAGCTCTGAAAACTTGAATCGGTAATGGGTTTTAAAAAGAATTCGATTATTAAAATAATCGAATTTTTTTTATAACCCATTGACGATTCAAGTTTTCCTTGTATATTACTTTCTACTTTCTATACTCTCTAACTATAAATAGTATGCACTCAGCTGCCTTGTAGAAATCAGTATATTCAGCCATTCAGTAGAAAGTGGAATGTTTTCTTATTGCATAAAGATTTTAGTAAGAAAACTTCTTTTTCGTTGCAACTCTCGGATTTGATTTTCCTTCTGTTCTTATGCACACCAGGACCTACTTTGCCCGTTACCTAAAGTTATTGACCTAAAACCCAGAAAGTGTCTGTTTTGTCACATGTGGTGTTGTTGTACGCCAACGGTCGTACCGTGCTGAAAACACCGGTTCTCGTTAGATCACCGATGTCAAGCAGCATGGGCCGCGGTTAGTACTTGGGTGGGTGACCACCTGGGTACACCGCGTGCTGTTGGCACATTTCGGGCGCGATAGCCCGGTGGTTTGCGCGCTGGATTTGCACGCTGCCACAACTGCCGCCGTGTTCATGCGGAGTACGATCACGTTAAATATGTGGGTCCGTAAGTCCTTCCGAGAGGTTGGTGGTAAGGAAAGGAGGGTACGGTCCCTGTGGATGCCACTGGGTTCCAGTTTAAATTGGGTATCACTTCCCGGCCATCCAAACAGTTACCTTACACCTTTCTGGTAGGCCGGACGGTCTGGGTCTTAACAACAATATGTGGTGTTGTGACTCATAAAAAATACTCTGTGTTTGTTTGTAACTTTAGAAAATCGCTTTGTTTAGGTCATTCTTGGTTCGCAAATCATTACGTTAAAAGGAATGCATTTCTCAAACTTTTCTTTTAAGGAAATGTTTTACAATGCATACCAAAATGTTGCATTCTATTAATTAACAAGAAAGATCAATCATGCTTAAAGCATTGATTATGAAACACTTTCCAACTTCAATTCAATTTTATTTAAACATCTTTAAACTGCAATACATTCCTTGGAAATATTTTAAAACGTATCACAATACTATATTAATTTATTATATTTTAAAACTTTAACCTTCATCGAAAAAAATGAACTTCATTCAAATAACGGCATTTAAATATAAATTGCCTGGTTTAAACATCTCTAAAATGCAATACATTCCTCGGTAATACCTTTAAAATTATCATAATACTACGATAATTTATTATATTTGAAAACAGCATCGAAAACAACTGAAATTCATTCAAATGACATCATAGAAAAAATAACACGCCTGGCTCTCTCTATAAAAACAGCATTTAATTCATAACTTTCTCCTATACATTTCATTCATCACAATACTATAATAATTTATTTTATTTAAAAATTAAGACCATGGAGCTACAAGTAATTAAACTCTATGCTTAAAACTTCATCGAAAAAAATCGTCCTTCTCTCTGTAAAATCAATGAATATTTCATTCATAACAGCAATGCAAACTCCATGAGCTAAATAATTTTGCGTTAAAGAAATGCAGCAATTCTTATACAACTCATTCTACATATTTTGCTGTTTTCATTTTACATAAGTGAAAAATAGGCTTCTTTGTAGAAATAATCAAATTTGGATGATGATTTAAACTCAAATATATTGTAATTGCGTTGTTTCAGTATGTAGATGCGCAGAATTTAAGCAAAAATAAAGCGGTTTTAGGACGGATACAACACTCAATATAAATTAAAAAGAACTTTAAAAATCACGATTTGCGGACAAGATGGATGCCATATTTCATTTTGAAGTGGGTCACGTGATATGAGTCTGCAGGGAAAGACATGTGCTGCCCACATCAGAAATTTTAACAATATTACAACAATGATTTATAGAAGTGAACGGGGATTATTTGCAGGCCATTTCGAAAAAAAATGTATGATCTATATTTAAAGATCAACCAAATTTTTGTAGAATAAAATGTTCAACAAATTTAAGCTGTGTACCAAATTTTAACTCTCTAGGACTTAGGAAAGTGCATTAAAAATGCCATCAAATATGTATATCACGAAGAGTTACATAAAATTAAAAAAAAAAATTGAAAAATTTTTATCTACCAAATTTATTTTAAATGTGAAGCCTCTCTCATATACAAAATGATTAAACTCCTGGAAAGATATTTATTATATAATATATCTCTTTTTACTTCCCCTGCAAAACATGGTAATGTATAAGGAAAGTATTGGAATCATGCCGAAAATCACAACTCGAGTTTTCGACGGATCTACACGTTTCGAGACCTCTAGAATACGAAAAAACAATTTTTTGACGTCTGTGTGTGTGTGTGTCTGTCTGTGCAATGTATGTATCCACTCTAACTCAAATACTAATGGACCGAATTTCATAAAATTTGGTAGGTAAGTCACTTCGGTATGACCCTGGTGCTGATTAGTTTTTGGTACAATTCGTAAAAACAGAACCCACCTTTTTTTGCGAAATGGCCCCATAAAAATTTCATGTATCCACTCTAGCTAAAATACTAATTGACCACATTTTACAAAATTTGGTAGATAAGTTACTTGTACGATACTCTGGTGCTGATTAGATTTTAGTATTAATCGGAAAAGAACAGCCTGCCGTTTTTTACGAAATGGTCCGCAAAAATGTCATGTATCCACTCTAACTAAACTATTAATTGGCCAAATTTCACAAAATGTTATAGATAAGTTACTTGGGGAATACTCTGGTGCTGATTAGATTTTGGTATTATTCGGAAAAGAACAACCTGCCTTTTTTTACGAAATGGCCCTCAAAAATCGCAAAATCTAAAAAAAAGCTACGTATGTTCAAATATATCAATTAAATGCTTGTTTTATACCTAATTTTTGATGAGGAAAATAATAAGAACAACTCTATTACTCTAGGACTAACCATTCTCGAGATATTTGAGATATTTCGAATTTAGTTATGCCACTTTTAGAAAAATGTCTAATTATCAAATAAAAACAGAAATTGAATTAAAAATGCAAATTTAGTGTTATTTTGTGCAATTAAAAAAGTCAATTTAATGAATTATTAAAGAAAAAAACATATGAGTTTGAGTCTGCAGGGAAAGTCATGTGCTGCCCACATCAGATTTTTTCTTTCTGGAGGATATCCCAAAAGTCAGAATTTAATTGAATTTGTTTTTTCCCTATTTTAAATAATTTTTAATTAAAAACTACTTAATATATTTTACTGAATTTTTTTTATATATTTGTTGTTGTTGTTGTTGTCGTGTCCCTAACATTACAATTAAGGAAGAATGAGTTTTATATATTTTATTGGATAATATGAATATTTCCTAAAAATTTCGAAGCAATTTGTGAATTTTAAATTTGCTTAAAAAATGTTTGAAAAATTAGGTCCCATAGGGTTCAATGTATTTCATTTTTTCAACCCGGGTTCAATCCAAAACTAATTGGGTGATATTATTTATATATATTCCCATAGGTCCCACAGACCGTCTGAAAAACATACTAAAATTTCATTTTGATAAAGTCATTTTTACGGCAGTTATCGTGCTAACGGACAGACAGACAGACAGAATGAACAAAGTCATAAACACTTTTCAACTATGTTGTAAAGTGTTAAATGAACAAAGTCATAATCACTTTTCAACTATGTTGCAAAGTGTTAAAAAACCTAAGTTTGATTAATAAAATTTGAATTACATTACTAAAATATCGGATGTGAATTAATTTGATTAGGTTTCATGTGCTGTATTTTATGTATGAGTTGAAAAATTAAGCAGTTATTTAAATTAATAACGATATTGCTAATGCTTAAAGATACATTCGAAGAAATTGCTAATTTGAAATTGCATCTAAAATATGAGTTTCTAAACGTGAAATAAAAATTTAGAGTACATTAAACAGCATCCGAGGACGTATTTGTTACTTATAAGAGTTCAGTAACTGTAAATAATCAATTACTGGCAACCTGAAATTTGATATACCACAATGTTTATTGCGGCTGGTCAACCACAGAGTCCACCACGTTATTGGTCACTTTTCTTTTCTCAAACTGTTTAAGTCATTGTAGTTCCGTTGCTGATACGTTGCAATATAAATGAAATCACTGGTTTAAATGTTCTTTATTTGAAATAACAATAAATTTGAAATAACAAACAATTTTTTGCCTGATATTTAATTTAATTTTATTGTATAGAATTGCTCATGTTAAATTGGCCTCTCTCTACCATTGTTTTATGAACAAGAAATCTATGATTACGAGTACCTACAGTTTAAAGTGGTCCTTGAACCACTACAAAAATGTATGTACACCCTTACTTAAGGTACGACTGGATGTTCGAACGAGGAATTTTTTGATCCAGTGTTTGTGTTATGCTAGTTCAGGACAAACTTCAAAAGTTTTTTAAGTTTAAATAATTCGTTCAAATTGTTGATTTAATTATTCTGAAAATGAAAATACTTCACTAATATAAAAGCAAAAAAACTGATGTGGGCAGCACATGACTTTCGTTGCAGACTTATATACACATTCTCTTTATTTTAATTAAATTTAATTCACTATTAATTCAATTTTCGTTCTCATTTGATAACTGGACTCATTTTCAAAAGTAGGGTAGAGGAAAAACGAAAAAATAAAAATATCTCGAGAACGGCTAGTCCTAGTGTAATGGGGGTTGGTCTTATTCCTTACTTCGTCAAAAATTACGTATGAAACAAGCAATTAATGGATATATTTCAGCATACGTAGTTTTTTATTTTAGATTTTGTCGATTTTTGCGGGCCATTTTGCAAAAAAAAGGGAGGTTATTTTTCTCCGAATCGTACCAAAATCTAATCAGCAGCAGAGTGATCCACAAGAGACTTATATGCCAAATTTTGTGAAATTCGGTTCATTAGAATTTTAGCTAGGGTGGATACAAGCTTTTGAGGAACATTTCGCAAAAAAAAGGCGAGTTCTTTTATCCCGAATTGCACCCAAAACTAATCAGCACCAGATTCGTCCACAAGTGACTTACCTACCAAATGTTATGAAATTCGGTCCATTAGTTTTTTAATTAGAGTGGATACAGAATCTGCACAGACAGACAGACATACAGACGTCACGCTAAAAATAGTTTTTCCGTATTCTAGAGATCTCGAAACGTGTAGATCCGTCGAAAACTCGAGTTGCGATTTTCGGCATGATTCCAATACTTTCCTTATGCATTACATTACCAGTTATTGCAGGAACAGTAAAAATGAGACATGTGTGCTTCCTGAGTTATTTAATTAAAATAACGCTATAAAACCTTTAAGCAAAACTAGCTAATTTTTTTAAATTTAACTGCATGTTTTTAAAATTTTCAAAGGTAGACAAAATTGTCAATTAAGGAATTTTGATTTTTGTTTTACTATTTTCCCTTACAATCTATGAACAGTAGTTGTTCTTGTTTTGTAATAAAACCCTGTTCCTCTATAAAGTCAAGGTGTTTATATAATAGCCTTGCTCAAAAGTAACTTTTGCTCCTTTGCCATCAGAACCAGTATCATAATAACTTATTCCGAATTTAATACACTATTGTAATTTAGTGTAAATTCAACTGTTTATTTCCAAAATGTATTGCGGATTATAGAGTTGCTTATTATATGAGAGTGGACTATATTTATTTCCACTCACCGTTTCATGTTTACAAAATTTTCGAGAGATGGCAGCACTAGCAGAAACTTTTGATCTTCGTTCCCAAATGTTTCTTTTACAACATTTCAGTTATTAATTGAGAGAATGTACATTTTACACGGAACCTAACCTATAAATGCTCAGATATAATTTTTGCTTAAGAAAAGGACATTTAACAAGCTTAGCGAAATTTTGTAAAATTCATGGAAAACCTGATATTTTTTGCTGTGTGGTCAGGGCCTAATTTCCGGGTACCTAAGCAGAGAAAATTTTGGTGCCTCTTGAGAGAAGGGGGGGGGGGGGGGGATAATAATCCTTTCATTCGCCGAAAAAAAAATTCACTTAATTAAAAAACAAAAATCTATACTGTAATCCTCATTCGATAGCCGAACATTCTTTCAAAGATCTTGTCAACGTCCATAGGTATATATCTTTATCAGAATACTTCTATGTCAGGCGCGAGAAAACAGTGCCTGAACATGACATTTAAATCATAATCATGCTAAACTTTGAAGATAATAATTATTTGGATCCATATTTCCCAAATCATGAAGACGGCTGTGGGCCCCCCCTTGAGTAACCACAGATGAAAAGTGCATGCCATGATATTCAGCACTTTTCTTCTGTATGACGCCAACAAAATTTTATGAAATGGCAAAATGATGCAAATGATTTATTGTTGCCAAGTTGGGCGATTGTTTTTGTATTTTTAGAAAAAAAAATGTATTTGCTTAATATAAAATATATATATATATACAATAATTTACTTTATATTATGAAAATTATTTTTGTATGTAATTAAACTTTTTTGCTTTTCCTGCGTACAAAGTATAATATATTATTTTCTTTAAATACATAGCTTGGTTTATAAGGGAAGTATTGTGAAGGGGACAAAAGATTGTATTCGAGTTTACAACAAAAAAGCACACTTTAAGCATCCCTGAACTCGATCTGACCGTTCTAGTGGTGATTTTGTTTTTTAAGTCCGAGCCTCTGGATGCGGTATCTTATTGACGAATAGAACGCCTTGAAAAGTTTGGTATGATTATTACAATAGAAAAATAGATCAAATGATTCACCAATAGTCACTTATTTCACGGAATATAAATTAATGTCTATTGATGTGGATTTTTCACATGAGTATGGACAAATAATTCTTGTATGGCTAATAAAGTTAATAAAAGTGGCAAATTTCAATTTATGGGGTGTCAATTCAATTCCGATATGGCTCTATGGACATTTGGCGGCTTTACATTGGATAATTAGACTGTTGTCTATTTTGCTTAGTAGACAATAACCATTTATCTAATTGTACGAATAAGTATCTAATAGCACGAAATAAAATTGAATTTGGTACTTTGGATTTGCATATCATTTGAGAAAAATGCCAAATGTTAATGTACAATTCAAAGCCAGAAATATTGTGGTGTGTCTTATTTTGTACATCATTATTTTGCTGTAAAAGATGTAAAGTCATTGCATAATGTTGAGAAATTCATGTGTCGCCCATATCAAATTTTCATTATTTATTTTATTTGGTCTTTTCAATTTTTTGTTAAGAATTTAAGCCAAAGAAAAACAAGGGGCTGATTAAAGGGTTGCTGAGGAACGCCCATTGAAAAGGGCCCAAAATAATGTATTCTATAAAAATACATAATGTAAGTACCAAAAATAATTTATTTCATAAAATTAAATAATATGGAATCCTAAAACTCATTACCGTTTAGAGCCTACCAAGATAATAATTTCGCTGCTGAAATAACAATTTCTAATACAGTTTGGATGTAAACCAAAATCTAATCAGCAGCAAAGTAATTTATTGTCTCTAAAATTTTTTACAATGCAATAATAGAAAAGGATCTAACAAGATAGTCCAGTATCAGATAAAAGTTTAGGTGCCCGCGGACTATCAATATTGTGGTACCACTTTTGTTTATGGTATCAATAATCCAGCAATTTAAATTAACAGACTTAGGTACAGGCTATATCTGAATAAAAACAATTCTAGAGAAACAATAATATCTTGGACAAAATTTAATAAATGAACAAAATAAAACTTAACATTTTCGGAGGTTTTTAAAAAATATTAAATTTGTAAAAATAATAACATAATTAAATTTAAAAAACTAATGATTAAAATATATTTTCTGTTATCTGCAATCCAACATGCAAATTCATCTATCAAAATAAATATATTTTCATTAGTTTATTTTCACTAGACGTAACTAAGATTTTAAGCAGTTTTGTAATTTACACATTTCTTCACTCATTTAAAAAATTATTTAAATTTGGATAATATTATTCTATCTCTTACAACTAACACGTTTTATTTAAATTCCTTGTGGCCATGGTCATTTTAGGGTCTCTAGGCCAAGTATCACTTGGGACGAATGGGTAATGCAGCTTGTCAAAGGACTTCCAGTGCTCAAAGCCTTAATGCCACATTATTAACCACATGTAATTTTGTTAAAGATATATAATGAAATTATGATTGGAAAAGGACGCCAAAAATGTTGAGAGCCCTAAAGTATTTAGTTGGTATAACCAAGCTCCCAAAATTTTACACAGGTTCCAGAAAATTTTTAAAATCCGCCCTGGGCCCCCAAAGTGCAATGCAGCCGATGTTGGAAAATTCACTGCCCTCTGTCCCATTTTACATGTCTCATCTTAGATCTTGGAACTTTGGAGGTTTCTACTCTGCTCAGTGATTAGCGCGCTGGGATTGCACTCGGACGACCCGAGTTCGATTCCCACCTCTGCCCAAACTGTCGTCGTGTTCGCTCGGTCGAAAGCCCAGACCGTCCGACTCGTCCTGGGACATGAGCACCTGGGACATGAGCAGCGTGTTCACTCGGTGTAAGATCACGTTAAACAGGTGTTAACCTTTTGCTTACGGGTTTGTGCATTGGTGTCCATGGACGCCAATGCCTGCAAAGGGGGATCAAACTGTTTGGGGGTAGGGTATGTCAAATATCTGTCTTTTTGAGAGGTTCTTCGTTTGGGATGGACAATGCCCCACCCGTAAGCAAAAGGTTAAGTCCTTCCGAGAATTTGGTCGTATGGGGAGGAGGGTTCGGTCCCTATGGATGCTTCCCCACTGTGTTCCGGTCTAAATTGGATGGCACTTCCCCGTCGTACAAACAGGTATCTTACCTCTTTGGGTAGGTCTTACAGTCTGGGTCGAAGAAGAAGAAGGTTTCTACTCTAATCACCTCTTCTAGGAGCCTATCCCCATCTATCCTGGATAGATATTTCTATCGAGCCTTTCCAGTGCAATCTAGAAACCTCATAGCAGAAGAGAAGAAGCTATCTAAGAATCTCTATACACACCGAATTCCTCAATTTTCTGTTCCTTGTATTGCTATATGGAGTAACAGAAGGGGAAGACAGTGTCGAATGTCATAAAAGTGATAACAAGCGTAAAGGATTTTAGAAAAAAAGAATAAAATCTGCGCATATAGACCAAAATGCAGGGCCTGCTTTGTGCGCGCACCACAGGAGCCGTGGTCCTATGGCCTCCAAATTTATTATAATGGCCTTTTAAAGTGACTGAGAATGTCGGTGATATGTAAGAAATTTTCAACAAATTATTTAATATCACAGAAACCGGTCATCCAAACAGATACCTTACACCTTCTAGCAAGTAGAACGATCTAGGTCGAACAACAATATCACAGAAAAGTTAATGTTATATAATCCAGATTCTCATTATGCCACTTTTCATGAATATTTATTTTTAACAGTATAAGTAAATATTAAAATGTTTAACGGAGGGCCCCCGACTGCAATTAAGCCCTGGTCTCTATCCTCTATCTACTTCAAGTCAGACCCTGCCAACATGGATCTGTGCAAAAGACCATGTTCTGTTTCGGAACTGGAAATTGTACTCAGAAAGGACTATGTAGTACAAAAGCTTTAAAAACAATATTGCTACTGAAGACAAAATCATGCTGCAAAATAATGAAAAATATTGTTTACCTTAACTTTAGTGGAAGCAGGGGTTCATTTCGTTTTATGGGAAGTAAAAAAAAAAACGTTTTCGCCTTTGATTGATGCCCCTCTAATTTATCGATGCCACAAGCACGTGCTTAGTGGTGCCTATTGGATAATCCAGCCTTGTCTATAGTTATAAAAACTTTCTTTGATCTCTTCCATATGTTATGCATAAACTACAGCTGTAAACAGCTATAACTCCTCTACAGCTATAAAAATCTGATGTGGGCAGCAGATGACTTTTCAAGTACATTGCTTGTTTCAATGCGAAATCGACTTCCCTTTTGAATGCTTGTAAAACCTAACATTACAAGCTTCTGCAAGCGAAAATTCCCGCTTGAATGGTGCAAATTGAAGGCAGCTCTGGAGCTTCATTCTACTTGCCCCAAACAATTAAGGGGACAAGTATATAACATTCCCATTTATTCTCGTATCTGCTTTCTTCTTGTACCAATGTATTCCGTATTTTTTTAAGATTAGTTCCATGGGCGCACATAAGAAAGGCCAAGAGGGGGCACTTGCTTTCCGCTGGAAATTCAAGGTCGCAAAGGTGGGCATCAAACTAGTCGATATTGTACATCTAACCCTTCAGTATGGCCTACTGACGTCAGTGGTTTACCCTCTGCTGGGAAAGTTCTTTTGGCGCTTATGGTTGGTGCACATAATAACTGGAATTCGACCGAAAATGGAACCAGTGTTTTTTTAGGCATACATCCGGTGTGGGGGGTGGGGGTGGGGGCAGTCCCACCGGAGACGATTATTCGCCATTTGGAGATATTGTATATTAACTTGGTTTATATTTATGTGACAGCATTTAGATGATATAGGGCAGATAGAAAACTTCCCCCTCCTAAAGCTTTATTCGACCCCCCCCCCCCCCAAGGCCAAAATGTCTTGAAAAACTGCCTATATGGAACTGTTCCTCGTCTTGCTGCAAGACCCGCAAATTCAAAATGGAATATAATAAGTAAATAGGAAAAAAATGGTTACTACTTAAATAGATTAGAGTTCCGTCTAAAATATTTCTCAAGGCGACACTCCCCCCCCCCCCCAAACCTCGGCTTTACGCATCCTTTTGAAGATTTCAACCATAGAGTTCACTTTGTATTCAGATCATTGGTCACTGTAGTTTAAATATTAAGCTGTGGGAAAGGCAATATTACTCGCAGTTTGTGTTTTAAATACATTTCGAATTTTAGAATAGTTTTGAATGTACTTCGAATTAAATAAGCAGTTTGTATTTCATTCGAAGGAACGCATATTTCAAATGAACGTGGGCGATCAAAGTTTTATATCGATAACTTATTATGATAATAGAACGCTGCTGAAATATTAAATGAAAATGGAATAATTTGGGGTCATACTTTCACACAAAACTTAGACCATTAGTTAAAGCAGAAACATACGTGGGAATAGTTTTTGATTTTAAAAGCAGATTGGTGAAGAAATGAAAACAAAAAAAGTTTACCACTTGTTTTTTAAACTAACTGTCACATGGTAAACCAATGATCCAATATTTTGGGGGTGCAATCTGGGGTTAAAGTTTTTATTTGGGGGGGGGGGGGGATCAGCCCTAGGTACCAGCTGCCATCAACTCCGATAGCAGAAGCCGGAGCACTAACTTTTGACGTCTCGGCTTGTAGGCCCACTGCGAGTAGTCCTCCAGATCGCGATCTGAGTTTTCGCTATTTACTTCCCTTTTGTTTCTCTGTTCGATGTAAAGGAATAATAATTTGTCAGTAAAGCAACAATATTCGTTAAATTTGGAAGTTTAAAATTTTCTACAAATCGTAGAACAAACAAAGTGAAACGTAAGGAAATGCTGTATTTATGCTTGTCCACAGATAATTCGATAATTTACATTAAAATGGGTGATTTAAAAGATTATTGCTGTAAATTTCCTTAAAATAAAATATTTATAATTACTCAAATTCACTACTAAGGGGGCAATGATGAATGAATTCCATCCAGTTAGTGATGTTTTAATAAAAGTTTAAAAAAGAACCTCTAGGTATTTATTGCGTGATCAGGCATTTTATGTAAATAATTTTTCGGTACATTCACTTATGCTGAAACTATGTATGCTGAAACTGAAATGATTATTGAATACTATCTTTTTCTTTGAATATCATAAGATAACCATAAAAAGTAAACTCAGAATTTAACTTTCAATATGCTTATTTATTCATTTATTTTTATTTTATTTATTTATTTTTGTTGTTGTTGTTGTTGTAAATTGTAAAATGATTTAGAATTAAGATATAATACTAGTTGAATGCCATTCATTAACCTATGTACTATAATTTGTAGAAGTTCAGGTTTTCTAATATGGCACATCTTATATTCCTTTTTTTACTACCGCACATTAACAAATAGTAAACAATTTTGCTTAATTATACAAGTTTGAAATACCTTAGGGGCTTTGCGAATTTAATAAAGCTGTATAATAGAACTTTTTGGCATTAATATTTCATTTATAATTCCATTCAATTGAAAATGTAAGAAATATTAAATTAGCTTTGTATTCTTAAAATAACATTAACTAATATAATGAAATATTCAATGGTAACTTGAAATTATAAGTTGGTTACTTTACATTTTTCCAAGTAATTTTAACAATTTTCAATAATATAATAACAGTTTATTCGCTACATTAAAGAAATGTGCACAATCTAAATAAAAATAATCTTAACACATTCTTTTAAAATTTCAGCACGCCATAATAAATAATAAAAAATATATACATGCAATATATTAAGATACTAAATCTTTTATATGCAATTACTTACTTATCAAACGGTTAAAAATATGCTATTTGATGTACGAAATATTACATTTTACATTATTATTTTGCTTTCATAACTTTAGTGTAGCATTTTTATTGCTACCATTTCTTACTATTGACAATATCTTAAAAGGAGAATATTTTTTTATTTATATAAATAAAATTGGAAATACATCTATGTGTCTGTCTGTGTGTTTATCTATCTCATCATCACGGTAGAACAGCTGCATCGAATTTCATGAAAATTTTGTGGTTAGCCTTGAAATAGCCCCACTAGAAATGTAGTCTATGTTTCGAGTTTCTAGGACCAGGGATTGTCGAGATATGAATAACAATCACACAATAAACCCTTCCATAGCAGATGATATATTTTCAGCAAATTTATTAAGAAAATTATATCATGATGCTTAGCAACGCAATTAAATCAAATGTGTTTATTAGGCAGATTTTATTAATTTTTTTTACGATTGATGTAATAAAAAAATTACATTACATCATTTACAGCTTTCGGGTTTAAATATTACGGGAATTAATAACATTTTCAATTTAATAGCTCATATGTCTTATTTTGGCAAAAACTCATGATGTGTTTAGTTAATTAATTCATATATTGTGTTTAGTTAATTAATTCATGTATTGTGTTTAGTCAATTAACTCATTGTGTTTAGCCATATGCTAAAACAGAATAAAAGTGATAATACCATTTTAGTGCTTTCATTTTAGTATATAATGACCCAATTTCATATACATTTTATAATTTGCTTGCAAACGGGATCAGGATGTTTTATTCTTAAGATCTGCTTGTGAAGGTAATTTTGTATAGAAAACACAGAAAGATAGAATTAAATTTAGAAGAAGTACGTGAAAGGAGAATTAAATGAAATGTTTTAATAGAATGCTTTGAGTAAGAATGTCATTTAGAAAACTGCAGGAATGTGCACATATTTTAAATCATGAGCAATGTCGGGTATTTCTGCTATTAACAGTATACATAAAATTGTAAATTGTGCATCTGTCTGTCTGTTTATTACCTCAGCACGGTAGAACTCACCTATTTTCTTTTGTTTAGAATTATTTTAAAATTTCAAAAATAAAGACTCCAAATATTAAAACTTCACTGCAAATTCTGAATTTTAAGTTTCTTGCATTATATAATCAGTACGAAGAACGGGTATACTGCTAGTCTTTTATAAAATATCACGAAACTAACGACGATATTAAAATAATTTTAAAATATTTGCAGGAAGCTGAATGATTTATGACAACAAATTAAGTACACTAGGCAATGAAAAACACAAGCTAACCTTATAAAATATACATTTTAAACATTGAATGATTTGAAATATTTCACAGTATTTAACAAAGTTTAATTTTACAAGTGCCTAGGCAGTTTTCTTAATTGATGTGGCAGCAATAAAATTTTAAAAGTAACTAAAAAAACTCTAAAATGTTTGTTGACGTTATAATTAGCAACAAAACAATTTAGAATCCAGTTAGTTTTAACTGAAAAGAAATTTATACAAGAAGGAGTAATATATTTTAAATATTTTGAATGCCATATATTTAAAATAATAAGTAATTTTAAATGGCATGATAAGGATAAGAAGCAAAAATGGTAAGCACTTACTTCTAAGGAGCATCTACAATATGTAGTAATGTATCCAATGTATCACGATAAAGTAATCAGGTATGCAAACCATGTACCGTATCAAATCATGAAAATAAGAAATTACACATTCACAAAACACGATAAAGGAATATTGTCTGGAAAAGAATCCGTTGATCGTTACATCCGCTAGCCAGCTAGCTTCCTTCCTTGTGTGGGCTGTTGGGGAGAATTTTCCAGAAAAAGTCAGACGAATTCGAAGATCAGATTTGGGCCAACAGATCACGACGCGGTCCATTTTTGGAGGAGGGGGGGGGGGGTGCTCCGGCCTGTGCTATCGGAGGTGACGCCAGCTGCACGCAAAACCGGGAAGTGCGGATGGTCTTTGGAGATCGCATTTTACCGAAATATCCAACTTTGTCCGAGTCGGACAGGATCATAGAGATTCCGGGCCTTTTGAATTAGAGCCCGGAAGGGTATCAATTTGCTGGGGCTTGCAAAAGGGCTGTTTGATGGAGGGGTCTAAAAGGTCAATGATGTTGCTTTCGGGTCAAGGGGTTACGTCCCAGAAACCAATGAGAGGCTTTCCAGAGTTTGAGAGGTGTGCTTTTAAATCTTGGAGAGAGAGTTTAAAAATTTAAAGGATATGAAGGAGAGAGAGTTGGCTCTGAACTTGAAAAAGACAGTCGCGCTTTTTATTCCTCCCTGCCCTCCTGGAAAATAAGAAGAAGGGTGCGAGACGCAATACTAATGATGTCGGTAAGTTACCTTTTCTAGGCCTTTCTATAATATGTATACTTTGTTTTTTCTCTCTCCGATTTATTGTGCTCAAATTAACGTTAGTCAAGTAAATTTTAATTTTCGGTTACCATCCATCCCAATGGACAATTCAGATATTTTTTTTAAAAAAGCTCTTAAAACCAATTGATATTTATAGAGAATTATTTTCTGATTTCAAATATGCAAACGAAAATATCTTCAAATAATTATTTATTTAAATATCAAGAAATGAAAAAGCGCAAAGTGTACTCAAACACAAAACGACCCGTGATTGGTAGTGACGTCACATGGCCTGTTCGACCTGTGATGCAACATTCTATCCCGTTTTGCCTTGAGATATTTGCAGGGTAGTAGGGGTTTAATTTTGTGTACAACTGAAATTTTACTTTTGAACTTGGTCTGTTTGAATATAGATCATTTGCTGATTATTTTATTTTATTGAAAACATGGATCCTGTTTTTGATCCTAGTTTTTGAAGGGGAATCAGACAATTTGCCTAAGATCGATTTTACTGTGATGGCGCTCTATTTAATAAACAATACATATTTTGTGACAGCTGAAACTCAAGGTGTAAACTTGATACCCTTTTCTTGAAGGTTTATTATTATTATTATTATTATTATTATGCGAATTGCATCTACGTTTAAGGTATCTGTGGTGGAAATCGGAGCTTGACGAAAAATGCAAACACTTTGGACGCCAATTTCGCCAACCTGATAGATAAAAATGTACATCTTTTTTTCTTGTTCTTTTGGTCCAGATTATGAATATATAAAATAATTTTAATACTTTGGAACTTTTTAGAAAACACTTAAAGCATCTATGTGAGATAGTGACTTTTTAATTTTTCTTACTTTCACTCAAACTTCAAAAGATAGATATAAATAGTAAGCGACAAAACTATGTATTAGCAAATTTAGTTTCTGAGTCTAATTTTTGAAAACTAAAAAGGTAATTTATTGAACCTTACTGACTTAATTTACCAGTAATCGTCTCGTCAAGTTAAAGAAGATTAAAAAATTTTCACTTTACAAGTCTGTAATGATTAAAAAAACTAAAAGTGCCAGCTGTGAACAATAAGCAATAATTTGTAGCTCTTTTAAAGTCTTGCAAGTGTATATAATTGGGTTTTGGATCGAGTGGTTCTAATTTCGATAACTTAGTTTTTAACCTAGATTTTCCAATAGCTGGGAAAGCTGCAATATTTAAAATATTACGATTGTTGCAGCTCAGTGTCGTTACTTATTCCTTGGTGAAATATGGGTGCACAAGAACGAGATATTTTATTTTGTTTACAGAAATTAGAAGGTTAAATAAACTTGGGGATTCTAAAGATGTTTAATGATTGGCGAGGTTTAAACATAATACATGGAAATATACATAATCAAGTACGTAATTATGTGCACCAGACAAATTTATAAATTAACTTAAATGTAAAATCTCGTCAGATATATTGTTAAGTTTAATATATATACCGCAAAGCAAGTTAATAAAAAAATTTCATATTTTGAGAAAATTATATATCTAGAGTCGGAGTATCCAGATGAAACCAGGACGAAAAGTAAAAGTGCTAGCTAGCTATAGTTAGCAAGTAATTTGTAGCACTTTGAAAACTTGTAAACGAAACAAATGAGTCTAAAAAAATCGAACAATTTAAATCTTACTGAAATTTTATTTTACAAAATATTATTTACGCAAAACCATTTCGGCTTCATCGGATTGGAACCCACTTCTGATTATTATTTTATTTTTATTTATTTATTTATTTATTTATTTTGTAATGTGCTCCGTAATTTTTTGAGTGCAAATAGCCTTTTATAGTTAAATTTGTCATACAGTAAATTTAAACTGAAAGTTTAGATTGAGCGGTGTATTTTTCTGGGAATTAAAAATAATATTTATGTTTATATATATATATATATATATATATATATTTTTAAGCATATATTTTTATTATATTTATATGATTTGTGAGGATTCTAAATATAATATCTAATAATTAAAAGCAGTTTTAAATTGTTTCTCATAATATTATATTTTAAAACCTATAATAAACAGTAAATCATTTATGATTCTGAATAGATGAAGCAATTTTAAATTATTTTCCATTTACTTTCTATGCCTTTTGTGCAATATTTCAAATTTGTGATTTATTTTTTTAGATAAAATTTATTTTATAACTTTTCAAAAGCACATGAACTTAATGAAAATACTAAATTGCAACTGCTCACTGTAGTATACTGGTATAAAAATTCTGTATGCACGGATTTTTTTATATTCTCTAAATTAACTGCGAACAGCACAGATTAAACCGGGTACAAAGTCAACAATCCACTTTGAATCTGGCTTTAAATTCACCCGTGATAGCAAAACTAAAAATAGAGTGCCAAACCAGTAGTGGACACCCATAAGGATTTTCAAAGTTTATTAAATCATATAAAGACTTCTCATAAAAAGGTTTTGAAAATTAGATTATACAGTTACTGATTTGTTATCATAACATACGTAATGGGCACTCTTTTATGACAACGGTGAATTTTGTTTACAATCTCGCTTCCTGCGCTCCACACTACTTTTTACGAAAAACATCATTTTTTTGGCACAGATATAAATATTTTATCTGATGATGTAAAACTAGTTGTCGGGTACATTACAGCGATACAATACTTATAACTTATATACTTATAATTTCCAAATAGATACTCCAAGTCCTCTGGACGAGTCGGACGGCCTGGGGCTTTCACAATACTTATAACTATTCGGCAGTTTGGGACGGAAGAAACAATTATAATTATCGAAACTTTCTGAATGTAACCAAACTTATGCACCAATTCTGGTAGATGCGAGCCGCGGACGAGCCTTATGACGTCACATTCCACACGCCATGACACGCATTCTACACGCCACGACACGCATTATGACGTCACACAAAATGCGTCGTTTTCCCGAGTCAGAAAGGCGAACTTTAACTGCTAATAAAACATGAAATACAGCTCGGAGAAGAAAAAAAATTTATACTTGTGTCCGTTTTTCAACATTTCGAATCGAATAAAAAAAGTAAAAAAGTCGCCGGAATTGTCCATTGAGTCTGTAAGACTCTTTACAATTCTTTTTGAATTGTTTTTCAATCCATTGTATTCATATGAAGAAGTAATATTTAAATTAATAATTGTAAATATATATATATTTATAATATTTTGTAAATAAATTTATGTATTTGTTAAATTTAATGTACATACGTCCTTGTTCTTTTCCTTACGCGCTCTTACCGGGCGTGTCCTAAAAGAGGTAGATACCTCAAGACACTAACCACAAAACAACCATGTCCTAATTTGCAACGATATAAGAAACCACGCTGAAAAATTGTCCATTGTCCGGAATTGTCCATTCAGTGTGTAAGACTCTTTACAATTGTTTTTGAATTGTTTTTCAATCCATTGTATTCATAGGAAGAAGTAATATTTAAATTAATAATTGTAAATATATATATATTTATAATATTTTGTAAATAAATTTATGTATCTGTTAAATTTAATGTACGTACGTCCTTGTTCTTTTCCTTACGCGCTCTTACCGGGCGTGTCCTAAAAGAGGTAGATACCTCAGGACACTAACTACAAAACAACCAAGTCCTAATTTGCAACGATACAAGAAACGACACTAAAAAATAATTACCTCTTATTAACTTTTTTTAAAAAGGCGAGAAAAATGCTCGATAGGCAAATTATAATCATTTAAATCGAAATAAATATACCATTAAAAAGGACTAACGCTTTTGCCTAAAATACCGACTCTGCAACGAAGTGCGTGCGATATGAGGTACACGCCCAGCAAATGTCTACGATTCGCTAAAAGGAGCTGCGAATAATGTAACGCGAATAATCTGATTTTGTTGCTTCGTGAATTAATGAGAAAAGTGGAATAGCGTTGATGAAAATACACTCTGTTGCAAATAAAAAAAAAATCTAGCTACAGCCGCGAAACTCGGCATTAAAATGCCGTTTTAAGAGTTATGCAAATGATCAGACTGTCAGTGCCAGTGATATTATGGGGATCATGCAACGCGCATGAGAACGATGCATTCATGCAGCATTTGAAACGACCGATGTCCTCTCTCGAAGACAATTGCAACTGGATTTTCTGCTTTGATACTGCAAGTTGTGTACAAAGATGCCTTTGGGACGTACTTGACGGCCCTACGAACAACTGTAGTATTTAGAATTTTGGTCGGAGCGATATGGTACTTGATCGATGTTGACAACACTATATCAGAGAAGGCAAATGCAACCACCGCAAAGGTTTAGGACGCCCCAGAAGCACAATTACTCGAGAGGATCGTGCAGTCTGAGGAGGAACAACGTCCACACCAATGGCGTCGCTAACAGCCATTCGAAAGCATTTACCACCCTCTATGCATCCTTATACTATTCAGAGACGACTGACAGAAGGTAGGATTAAGCATTGAAGTCCATTAAGGCGTCTACTACGGACCCTTCAAAATAGGCAGAACCGCCAAGATTGGAGCTGAGCTCAGTCAACGTGGACAGTGTCCAATTGGAGGCATGCTGCCGTTAGTGACAAATTCCGCTTATCTCTCAGCCGATGTCCTCTAGTTATGCTGCAAATCAATCTGACGCTCGCTTGTACGTCGACGCTATTCTGCAGCCGATTGTTCTGCCTATGCTGCCAAGACGCTGAAATCCATTCACCAACAAAACAACGCTAGGTTACGTACTGCTAGACTTTCTCAACAATTTCTTCGAATATCTTTCTCAACAATGTCGAGAATTAATACCCTCTCTTAGTCATCCAAGGGCCCAGACGAGACGTATCCCCAATAAAACATAACTGAGATATGCTGGGACGGCAATTGCAGCCTTCTAAGAATACCACTGAATTGACTGATCAGTTGCAACATTTGTGACAGAATCTTCCGCAGAGGGGCATAAGCAAGATTCTATTGTTCTTTCATTATTCTTCAATATTAACTTCCACTTCATAGCCTTCCAACCCATTTTAATCGAATTTTACTATAGACAGAAGAACTAAGGCTTTCTGATGGATTAGACATTTTTATAGGCGCATATTAAATCGAAATGAGAACAATCATCTAAAATAGCGTATATGCTTCAACAGTATGTGTTTATAAAAAGTTGTAAAATGCTAGTAAAACTGCCATATAATATTTTGATAAATGTACTATACACAATTCCGAATTAACTAAATTCGATTGCCTACTTTTGATAAAAATATTAAAATATAGCATAACATAAACATACGGTATCCTCGCAATTAAAATACATCACCTCTTCCATAAATAAATTACTTGTTTATAACGTCACGGCACTACATTACATTCGCACTCAATACACTTCATGACTTAATAGAGCTACCATGATTAAGGAGAAGTGCTTCCAAAAGTTAATCCGCACAAACGTGCAGTATCTCTAAAATTAAAATACATAAGCTCTCCCATAAATCCATTACTTGTTACTGAAGTCACTATACACAACATGACATCCGCGCAGAGTACAATTTATGACGTCACGGGGGGCCCCTTGAATACGGTTCAGGGCGCTCAAACCGCTGACCAACTCACTTACAGGGGCACTTTAATGATGCTTGCCTTGTATTATACACATTGGGAAAACTTTTGCACAGTTCCTTATACACTTCCTTTTATGATCTCAGCAATCGATGTCCCTTACCACGACATGACTTGCCTTTTAATGGCGTGACTTTAACAACCCAACGTCAATAAATTCACCATGACATTTACGGTATATCCCGCTAAGATTGCCCCCATCCGCCATATAAGTAAAAGCACGCCACGTTGAAACTGCAACTTTTGACAAATCACATTTTATTTAATAGTGACCCACCCGCAGGCGGACAATTTAAAGTTCACTACAATGCGTAAGTAATGCTGTATTTTATGAAAGTACTATTTTTTTGCAGGCTGAAAATGTACGTCCTAATTTGTTCCTCAATTAACAATGAATAATAGCTGCTATTATTCTCGGAAAACCTCGTATAAATGGGCATTTGTGATTACTAGACCACCCGCATGTTCATTGAAATATTATATTATGCAGATGATCTGATAATATGAAATGCAGTATTTCTCCTCTTGATAAAGTGCATGAATTAAAAGCGTTTTGCGGTAAGTGGTGTATGTAATGCGATGGCGCATCTGATTTCTCTCTAGTTAGAAGGATATCATTTGAGACGTTTAAAGATGATTTTAAAAGAAAAAAAATCAGACGTGAGCAGCACGTGACTTTCCAAGCAGATTCAAATTCACTTTGTCACTTTTTTATTTCATTATGCATTAAATTCAGTTTAATTGCCGAAAATTACATGGATATTTTTCTGATATTACATCGAACCGAATTACGTTATACCGAATCTTACCAAAAACTAACCAGCACCAGGATCACACACAAGTGACTTACCTACCAAATTTTATTAAATTCGTTCCATTAGTTTTTGAGTTAGAGTGGATACATACATTGCTCAGACAGACCATAGAAAAGTGATGCAACAATTTTTTTTTCATGAGGGCAAAAAACAAAACAAACTGAACTAATTTTTGCTGCAAGTAGATAACAATTGTGTAAATTTTTTTCCAAGCAGATTCAAATTCATTTTGCCACTTTTTTATTTCATTGTGCATTAAATTCAGTTTAATTGCCGAAAATTACATGGATATTTTTCTGATATTACATCGAACCGAATTACGTTATACCGAATCTTACCAAAAACTAACCAGCACCAGGATCACACACAAGTGACTTACCTACCAAATTTTAGTTTTCCATTAGTTTTTGAGTTAGAGTGGATACATACATTGCTCAGACAGACCATAGAAAAGTGATGCAACAATTTTTTTTCATGAGGGCAAAAAACAAAACAAAATGAACTAATTTTTGCTGCAAGTAGAGAACAATTGTGTAAATTTCTTACGTAACACAGACAAACCTTACTCATCTCAAGTTATTATTGACACAAAATGATTGAATTTTAGGCTGTGCCACTTTTCTTTGGGAAGCGGGATTACTGTATTTAACTTTCCCTTATTTTATTTGGAAATGCGAATATAATTACTATGAGAGTTATCTAATCATCGTATCAAGGTCACCACATGTGATTGTAAATAAATGAAGTCATATACATGTTATTAGTTGTTGAGTATGCGTTTACTTATACAAGGTTCCGAATTGTTTATGTGTTTCATTTACTATACCACAACATTTTCCTTATTTTACATAATATAAATTAAACAAGAAAGATCAATCTTGCATAAAGTATTGATTATGAAACACTTTCCAACTTCATTGAAATTTCATTTAAACATCTCTAAAATGCGATACATTCCTCGGTAATATTTAAAAAATTATCACAATACTACATTAATTTATTATATTTGAAAACTTAAAAGTTCATCGAAAAAAATGAACTTCATTCAAATGACGTCAATTAAATATACATCGCCTGGCTCCTCGGTAATGTTTTTAACATTATCATAATACTACAATTACTTATTATATTTGAAAACTTCATCAAAAACAATTGAAATGTATTCAAATGACGCTATCGAAATATAACACGCCTGACTCTCTCTATAAAAGCAGCATTTCATTCATAATCATTTTCCCATTCAATTCATTCATCACAATACTATAATAATTTATTTTATTTAAAAACTTAAGACCATGGAGATACAAGTAATTAAACTTTGTGCTTAAAACTTTATCGAAAAAAATCGTCCTTCTCTCTGTAAAATCAATAAATATTTCGTTCATATCAGCTATGCAGACTCCATGAGCTAAATAATTTTGCATTAAAGAAATGCAGCAATTCTTGTACAACACATTCTACATATTTTGCTGTTTACATTTTACATAAGTGAAAAATTGGCTTCGTTGTAGAAATAATCAAATTTGGATGATCATTTAAACTCAAATATATTGTAATTACGTTGTTTCAGTTTGTAAATGCGCAGAATTTAAGCAAAAACAAAGCGGTTTTAGGACAGATACAACACTTAATATGAATTAAAAAGAACTTTAAAAATCACGATTTTGAGACAAGATGGATGCCATATTTCATTTTGAAGTGGGTCACCTGATCCCTTCATATAATGATCACGTGATCGCTTCATATAAGAGGTGTAATTATTATTTTAATTTTATTTAAAAAACTACTGAATATATTTTGCTGAAAATTATTTTATATATTTTATGGGATAATTTGAATATTACCTAAAATTTTCGAAGCAATTTGTGAATTTTAAATCCGCTTAAAAAATGTTTGAAGAATTAGGTCCCATAGGGTTCAATGTATTTCATGTTTTCAACCCGAGTTCAATCCAAAACTAATTGGGTGCTATTATTCATTTATATTTCCGTAGGTCCCACAGACCGTCTGAACAACATACTAAAATTTCATTTTGATTAAGTCATTTTTACGGCAGTTATCGTGCTAACGGACAGACAGACAGACAGAATGAACAAAGTCATAAACACTTTTCAACTTTGCTGTAAAGTGTTAATAAAACGATAGTTACTTTATATTTTTGCACGAGTGTATAAATAAATGATTTATTTTTTGTCAACAGAGTCACTTACAGTTAAATTTTAATTTATGGCACAAGTTTTTCAGCGTATGGGGATGTTTCAAATGACAGATAAAATAAATTATGTTTATTTTAATATATTAAGACAATTCATCATGGTGTGTATGGGAAGTTAAAACTACGCACTTAAAATTAAAAGTAAAATCTGATGTGACCAGCACATGACTTTCCCTACAAACTCAAATTCGTTTTCTCTTTATTTCTATCTTTCTATCATAATTCATTAAATTAAGTTTAATTGCACAAAACAACATACATAATTATTTGAAATTACTCAAAATTGGAAGTTTTAATTCAATTTTCGTTTTCAGTTAGTAACTGGAAATATTTTCAAAAGCGGTGGCAAAATTGAAAAATTGAAAAAAAAAAATTAATTAAAACAAGTATTTAATTGATATATTTGAGCATATGCAGTCTTTTATTTTAGTTTTTGATGATTTTTGCGGGCCATTTCGCATAAAAAAGCAGATTATATTTCTCTAAAAAGTAGCAGAATCGAATCAGCACCAAAGTAACCCACAAGAAACTTAGTTACCAAATTTTGTGAAATTTGGTTTTTCTGCTAGCGTGGAAACATAGGATCCATGCTGACTACTTCCAAAAAAGGGCAGATTCTTTCTATTCCAAATGATACCAAAATCTAATCGGCACTATGGTAACCCACCAGTAACTAACCTACCAAATATTATGAAATTTCAATGAATAGTTTTGAGCTAGAGTTGATACAAACATTGCGTGTGCGCACACACATACACACACACAGACGTCATACTGGAAATAGTATTACCGTATTCTAGAGGTCCCAAAACGTGTAAAAAAACTCGCGTTGCTATTTTCGACACGATTCTAATAGTTTCACTATACATTACCATGTATTTGAGAAAAAGTAAAAAACAAAATTTTAATTACTGGTAAAGCAACTTCTCGGTCTGCAACCCATTCGGTTATTCAAGTTATTTCTCTTCAAAAGAATTTTCCCCTCTGATAATTATTTCGACTAACTTTCTTTTTATTTTCACGACCGTAATTTTAATCTAAACCCCTAGTTCAGAGGTAAAAGAAAAATTAAATATAACAAATATAGTTGCGAAAATCGAAATTAAGAATAAAGAAAAATGTGCAACCAACTCTAGTAAGAGTTAATGATCGGCAACTCTACATATGAAAGAAATTTCGTAAGAAAAATTTCAGCTGAATCGTTAGATCTCCCCCGAGAGTAATTAACTTCAACTAATTGCTTCAACTAATTGCAGTTTGACATACAGTTTGAAACATGGTTGGGGGTAGAGTTTTCAAAAGTTATCGAACTAATGAAAATTTATTTTTGCTAATTTGGAGTCTCTGTAAAATATACTATATTGAAAAGTGTCGAAACACTAGTTGTTTTTAACAATAGCGCAGTCATTGCAATCTTAAAATCTGATGTGGGCAGCACATGACTTTCCTTATATAATGCAATGCATTTACTACTTTTACAGTAGAAACAAAATAGGTTATTCTTATAGTAGATACTTATATTTTTTCCAAGATATTGCATTTTCGTCAAATAGTCGTTATTTTCATTGACTAAGCGTCATTTCTATCCATTTGGCGAGATTTTCTTTGATTTGGTAACATTTAAAAAAGTCGCTAAGTTGGCGACATTCCTCCAAATTCGTCGCCAAAATCTCGCCAAGTGTTATGGACGGAGAAATAAGTTATTCTTACAGCAGATAAATGACTGTTGCCGTTCAAATACAAAAGTATTACTCAAAGTATCTTCTTTCGTGAATGGAACGAGCTTGGATCCACGAGAATGATGTCACCAAATTTATCATATGATATTACATATTAAAAGTGAACATGTTTCTCAATAGGTAATATTTCTTCTTATTTTGTATAATTTTTTGATAATTTTTTTGAAAAATATGCAATATCTCGAGAACGGTTCATGCTAGCATTCTAAAATTTGTGTTAATCGTTTTCTAATGAAAAATTACATAGGAAATGCCTATTTGCGTAACTTTATTAGAGGTTTTAACTCGAAAATTTAGGGGGTTCTGAATATTCGATTGCGTATAAAAACAATAGGCGTATAAAAACATCAGTATTCAGGGATTGTAATTTTTGTACTGAATTTCGTTCGAATCGGTCCATTCGTTCGTCAGTTATCGTCTCCACAGACTCACTGATACACACACACACACAGAGACATCTTCCCGGCCGTCCAAATAGTTGCTCAAGTCCCCTGGATGAGTAGGACGGTCTGGGTCTTCAACACACAGAGACATCACCTCAAAAATATTCGATTCGTGATCAGCGATCCTTGAAACGTGCTCGCCCGTCACAATACTGTCCTTATACATTATTGTATATAAGGAAAGTATCCACTTTCCGCCAAGTTACATATTGCAGCAGAGGTCTGCATGGACTTCGGGTGAGCTGGGTCGGATTGATAATTTCTATGCGGAACAGACTTGGGCTTAGTTTTTAACACTTTCCAAAATAGATGAAAAGTGTTTATGACTTTGTTCATTCTGTCTGTCTGTCTGTCCGTTCGCACGATAACTGCCGTAAACATAACTTTATCAAAATGAAATTTTAGTATGTTGTTGAGAAGGTCTGTGGGACATGTAAGAATGTAAATGAATAATGTCACCCAGTTAGTTTCGGATTGAACACGGGTTGAAGAAGTGAAATACATGGAACTCTATGCGGCCTAATCTTTCAAACATTTTTTAAGCGAAGTTAAAATTCATAAATTGCTTCGAAAATGTTAGGAAATATTCAAATTATACCATAAAATATATAAAAAATATATCAGCAAAATATGTTCGGTAGTTTTTTAAATAAAAATTAGAATAATAATTGCACCCATATAATATGAAGAGATTACGTGACCCAATTCAAAATAAAATATGGTATCCATTTTTTCCCAATGTAAAAATCGTGATTTTTAAAGTTCTCTTAAATTTATGTTTAGTGTTATTCGTTCTAATACCGCTTTATATTTGCATATTATTTGTGTATCTAAAATCCGCGGCTACGCAATATTTTTATTTTAATTTATCACGAAACTTTGATTATTTCTACAACGAGGCCTAATTTTAACGTATGCAGAATGTAAACAAATAATGCGTTTATAAGGTGAGTTGCATAGGTATAGCTGAATTTTTTTCACTCAAAATTATTTAGCTCTGGAGTCTAGAATAAAAGTGATATGAATGAAAAATAATTGCTTTTACATAGAAATCCAGACGATTTATATTTTGAGGACGTTATTTGAATAACGTTCATTTTTTTGAGAATTTTATTTTTTTTTGTCCTAAGACCGCTTTATTTTTGGGTATTTTCTGTGCATCTATGTATATTCTGTACCAATGCAATCCCAATATTTTTTAGTTTAAATGATCATCAAACATTGATTATTTCTATAACGAAGCCTAATTTTAATAGATACAGAATGTAAACAAATCAAGTGGTTGTGAGATGAGTTGTGCTGAAGAATTGCTTATTTTTTTTCACGCAAAATAATTTATTTCTGGAGTTTGGAATAAAAGTGTATGAATGAAATATCCACTGCTATTACATGGAGAGCCAGACGATTTATATTTCGATGACGTCATTTTAATAAAGTCCATTGCTTTCGATGACGTTTTAAGTTTTCAAATATAATAAATTATTGTAGTACTGTGATAATTTAAAATATATCAGCGCTAAATGTCTTGTATATTAGATATGTTTAAATAAAATTACATTTCAAGTATTTCATAATCACAGTTTCGCAATCAAGTGTTTCATAATCAAATGAAATTTTTCATTCAAAGTGTTTCATAATCAATGCTTTATTCATGATTGATTTTTCTTGTTTGCGGAGAATGAGTACGATTTGACGATCTGATTCGTGCACATTTCAGATCGAAGCCATTTTAGATTGTGTACAAATTCATTATTTAAGCAGCGGACGCTTATTTAGAAATATTTCAATAATTCGCTAGCCGTCATTTAGTTTATAAGAAAAGCCCTTCTGTTCGTTTGCCTGTAACATTTGGCGATAAATATGGCGGCTAATTTATCGAAATATCGCTACCTTGGCCACTTTTTAATCAATGGTGCAAAATTGGCGATACTATCACCAAATTGATGAATGAATTAAAATCCATAGAATAAAATTGTACTATATTGCAGATGCTATCAATATTGATATTTTTCAAGAGAGATTTACATGAAATATATGTTAATAGAGTTCTTCAAAATAGCTCTATATATGTTATCATTCAAAAAAGATTCCAAATATTCTATATAACGTTAAAAACATTGTGCCATGAATCTTGTGCATCGTTTTTTCGTTGTAAAAGTAGTAAATGTATTACATTATGTAGTGAAAATCATCTGTTGCTCTATACAGAGTATTTTTACTTTCTTATATACATAATGTATAAGGAAAGTATTGTGACGGGGTCGAAAATTTGAATTCGAGTTTTCGATGGAAGGTTCAAGCATCCCTGATCACGAATCGAATAATTTTGAAGTGATGTCTGTGTATGTGTGTGTGAGTGAAACTACGTGTGTGTGTGTGTCAGTGAGTCTGTGAGGACGATATCGAGACTATCAAATTACGATATGAGGACTACGAGAATGAGATCACCAAAATATCGCATGATATTACATATGAAAAGTGAGCATATTTCTCAACAGTTAATATATATTTTTTTTAATTTATGGGATTTTTTGATAATTTTTTTGAAAAATGTGCAATATCTAGAGAACGGTTTAAGCTAGCGTTCTAAGGCTTATGTCAATCGTTTTCTAAGGAAAAATTACATAAGAAATGATCATTTGCGTAACTTTATTAAAGGCTTTGATTTTTTGATGACTTTTTTAAAATTTCACGCGAAAATTTAAGGAGGTTCTGGACATTCGATTACGTTTAAAAACAACAGGCTTCCAGTATCAACGGATTGTGATTTCTGTACTAAATTTAATTCGAATCGTTCTATTCTTTCGTGAGATATCGTTTCCACAGACTCACTCACACGCACATACACACACACTTTCACAGACACACACACACAGACTCACTGACTCACACACACAGAGAGACTCACTGACACACACACACAGACTCACTGACACACACACACAGACTCACTGACAGACACACACAGACTCACTGACACACACACATACATACTTTCACAGACACACACACACAGACATCACCTCAAAAATGTTTGATTCGTGATCGAGGATGTTTGAAACGTTTTCCAGTGTTTACGGATTGTGATTTTTGTACCAAATTTGGTTCGAATCGCTCCATTCGTTCGTCAGTTATCGTCTCCACAGATTCACTGACACACACACACATACACACACACACACACAGAGATCACTTCAAAAATGTTTGATTCGTGATCAGGGATGCTTGAAACGTGCTCTCCCGTCGAAAACTCGAATTCGAATTTTCGGCCCCGTCACAATACTTTTTTTATACATTATGTATAATAAATAAATTAATGACTTTAGACAGCTTTAACTATAGATTGCTTTTAAATAAGAAATTAAATTAATTGCAGATAAAATACCTGCAGCTTTTGCAACCTGTGTGGTTAATCAAGTTATTAACTGTCAAAACGATTTCCGTCCAATTAAATACTTAGAAAATGTTACGACCATCATTTAAATAAAGCTCGTTTAGAAATAAAAATTATGCATTACAACAGTTATAAGATATCTTGAAAGGAAAATGAGAAACGAACTTTTTAGAGCGAGAGTTAATTATCGACAACTCAAAAGAAATTGCATTTCTCGCAACTTATTTATTTGCTTTTTCTTACCTTTAAGCGGTATTTTTCAGTGGCATCGTTAGATCTCTAAGACGAGAAGTGAACTGAATTAATTGCGTTAACTTAGTTCAGTTTAACATACAGTTAAAAACAGGTCGACAGGTTGACAGAGTTCGTAAAAGTTATCGAATTAATGGGCATTCTATTTTGCTAATAATATATAAGGACTACAAAATAAAAAATCTGATGTGGGCAGCACATGATTTATATACACGTTCTATTTATTTTAATTAAATTTAATTCACTTTTAATTCAATTTTCGTTCTCATTCGGTAACTGGACTTATTTTCAAAGGTGGCGTAGAGAACATACGACAAAACTAAAATATCTCGAGAACGGCTAGTCCTAGTGTAATGGGGTTGGTCTTATTCTTTTCATCGTTAAAAATTACGTATAAAACAAGCATTTAATGGATATATTTGGCATACGTAGTTTTTTTTTTTAGATTTTTGCGATTTTTGCGAGCCATTTTGCAAAAACAGGCAGGTTATTTTTTCCGAATCATACCAAAATCTAATCAGAACCAGGGTGATCCAGATGTGATCCATTAGTTTTTCAGCTAGAGTGGATATAAGTTTTTGCGGGCCCTTTCGCAAAAGAAGGCGGGATCTTTTATCCTGAATCGTACCCAAAACTAATCAGCACCAGATTCGCCCGCAAGTGACTTACCTACCAAATTTTATAAAATTCGGTCCATTAGTTTTTTAGTTAGAGTGGATGCAAAATCTGCACAGACAGACACACAGATAGACACACACACAGACGTCACTCTAAAAATAGTTTTTTCGTATTCTAGAGGCCTCGAAACGTGTAGATCCGTCGAAAACTCGAGTTGCGATTTTCGGCAGGATTCCAATACTTTCCCTATACATTACCATGTATTGCAGGGAAAGTAAAAATCTGATGTGAGCAGCACATGACTTTCCCTGCAGACTTATATTAACGTTCTCTTTATTTTAATTAAATTTATTTCACTGTTAATTCAGTTTTCGTTCTCATTCGGTAACCTGGCTTATTTTCAAAGGTGGCGTAGGGAAAATACGAAAAACTAAAATATCTCGAGAACGGCTAGTCGTAGTGTAATGGGGTTGGTCTTATTCTTTTCGTCTTCAAAAATTACGTATTAAATCAGCATTTAATAGATATATTTGAGTATACCCAGTTCTTTAGTTTAGATTTGGACGATTTTTGCGGGCCATTTTGCAAAAAAAGGCAGGTCATTTTTTTCCGAATCATACCAAAATCTAATCAGCACCAGGGTAACCCACAAGTGACTCATCTACCGAATTTCGTGAAATTCAGTCCATTAGTTTTTCAGTTAGAGTGGATACAAACTTTTGCGGGCCATTTCGCAAAAAAGGCGGGTTCTTTTATCCCGAATCGTACCCAAATCTAATCAGCACCAGACTCCCTCACAAGTAACTTACCTACCAAATTTTGTGAAATTCGGTAGATTAGTTTTTTAGTTAGAGTGGATAAAAAATCTGCACAGACAGACAGACACACAGACACACAGACAGACAGACACACAGACACACACACAGACGTCACGCTAAAAATAGTTTTTTCGTATTCTAGAGGTCTTGAAACGTATAGATCCGTCGAAAACTCGAGTTGCGATTTTCGGCATGATTCCAATACTTTCCCTATACATTACCATGTATTGCAGGGAAAGTAAAAAAATTTATACTTGTGTCCGTTTTTCAACATTTCGAATCGAATAAAAAAATATAAAAGAGGCCAGAATTGTCTGTAAGACTCTTTACAATTGTTTTTGAATTGTTTTTCAATCCATTGTATTCATATGAAGAAGTAATATTTAAATTAATAATTGTAAATATATATATATTTATAATATTTTGTAAATAAATTTATATATCTGTTAAATTTAATGTACGTACGTCCTTGTTCTTTTCCTTACGTGCTCTTACCGGGCGTGTCCTAAAAGAGGTAGATATATATATACCTCAGGTCACTAACTACAAAACAACCATGTCCTAATTTGCAACGATACAAGAAACCACGTTGAAAAATAATTACCTCTTATTAACTTTTTTTTAAAAAGGCGAGAAAAATGCTCTATAGGCAAATTATAATCATTTAAATCGAAATAAATATACCATTAAAAAGGACTAATGCTTTTGCCTAAAATACAGTCTCTGCAATGAAGTGGGTACGATATGAGGTACACTCCCAGCAAATGTCTACGATTCGCTAAAGGGAGCTGCGAATAATGTAACGCGAATAATCTGATTTTGTTGCTTCGTGAATTAATGAGAAAAGTGGAATAGCGTTGATGAAAATACACTCTGTTGCAAAGAAAAAAAAATCTAGCTACAGCCGCGAAACTCGGCATTAAAATGCCGTTTTAAGAGTTATGCAAATGATCAGACTGTCAGTGCCAGTGATATTATAGGGATCATGCAACGCGCATGAGAACGACGCATTCGTGCAGCATTTGAAACGACCGATGTCCTCTCTCGAAGGCAATTGCAACTGGATTTTCTGCTTTGATACTGCAAGTTGTGTACAAAGATGCCTTTGAGACGGTCCTACGAACAACTGTAGTATTTAGAATTTTGGTCGGAGCGATATGGTATTTGCTCGATGTTGACAACAGTATATCAGAGAAGGCAAATGTAACCACCGCAAAGGTTCAGGACGCCCCAGAAACAAAATTACTCGAGAGGATCGTGCAGTCTGGGGAGGAGCAACGTCGCTAACAGCCATTCGAAGGCATTTACCATCCTCTGTGCATCCTTATACTATTCAGAGACGACTGGCAGAAGGAAGGATTAAGCATTGAAGTCCATTAAAGCATCTACTACGGACCCTTTAAAATAAGCAGAACCGCCTAGATTGGTGCCGAGCTCAGTCAACGTGGACAGTGTCCGAATGGAGGCATGCTGCCTTTAGTGACAAATCCCGCTTATCTCTCAGCCGATGTCCTCTAGTTATGCTGCAAATCAATCTGACGCTCGCTTGTACATCGACGTTATTCTGCAGCCGATTGTTCTACCTATGCTGCCAAGCCGCCAAGATCCATTTACCAACAAAACAACGCTAGGTTACGCACTGCTAGACTTTCTCAACAATGTCTTCGAATATCTTTCTCAACAATGTCGAGAATTAATACCCTCTTTTAGTCATCCAGGGGCCCAGACGAGACGTATCCCCAATAAAACACAACTGAGATATGCTGGGACGGCAATTGCAGCCTTCTCAGAATACCACTGAATTGACTGATCAGTTGCAACATTTGTGGCAGAATCTTCCGCAGACACATTTTTATGCAGTGAGATCTCATTAATTCGAACCCATTTTATTCGAATTTTACTATAAACAGAAGACCTAAGGCTTGCTGAAGGATTATACATTTTTATAGGCGCATATTAAATCGAAATGTGAACAATTATCTAAAACAGCGTATATGCTTCAACAGTATGTGTTTATAAAAAGTTGTAAAATGCTAGTAAAACTGCCATTTAATATTTTGATAAATGTACTATACACAATTTCGAATTAACTAAATTCGACTGCCTACTTTTGAAAAAAATATTAAAATACAGCATAATATAAACACACGGTATCCTCGCAATTAAAATACATCACCTCTTCCATAAATAAATTACTTGTTTATAACGTCACGGCACTACATTACATTCGCACTCAATACACTTCCTGACTTAATAGAGCTACCATGATTAAGGAGAAGTGCTTCCAAAAGTTAATCCGCACAAACGTACAGTATCTCTAAAATTAAAATACATAAGCTCTCCCATAAATCCATTACTTGTTACTGAAGTCACTATACACAACATGACATCCGCGCAGAGTACAATTTATGACGTCACGGGGGGCCCCTTGAATACGGTTCAGGGCGCTCAAAACCGCTGACCAACTCACTTACAGGGGCACTTTAATGATGCTTGCCTTGTATTATACACATTGGGAAAACTTTTGCACAGTTCCTTATACACTTCCTTTTATGATCTCAGCAATCGATGTCCCTTACCACGACATGACTTGCCTTTTAATGGCGTGACTTTAACAACCCAACGTCAATAAATTCACCATGACATTTACGGTATATCCCGCTAAGATTGCCCCCATCCGCCATATAAGTAAAAGCACGCCACGTTGAAACTGCAACTTTTGATAAACCACTTTTTATTTAATAGTGACCCACCCGCAGGCGGACAATTTAAAGTTCACTACAATGCGTAAGTAATGCTGTATTTTATGAAAGTACTATTTTTTGCAGGCTGAAAATGTACGTCCTAATTTGTTCCTCAATTAACAATGAATAATAGCTGCTATTATTCTCGGAAAACCTCGTATAAATGGGCATTTGTGATTACCAGACCACCCACATGTTCATTGAAATATTATATTATGCAGATGATCTGATAATATGAAATGCAGTATTTCTCCTCTTGATAAAGTGCATGAATTAAAAGCGTTTTGCGGTAAGTGGTGTATGTAATGCGATGGCGCATCTGATTTCCCACTAGTTAGAAGGATATCATTTGAGACGTTTAAAGATGATTTTAAAAGAAAAAAAAAATCACACGTGAGCAGCACGTGACTTTCCAAGCAGATTCAAATTCATTTTATCACTTTTTTATTTCATTATGCATTAAATTCAGTTTAATTGCCGAAAATTACATGGATATTTTTCTGATATTACATCGAACCGAATTACGTTATACCGAATCTTACCAAAAACTAACCAGCACCAGGATCACACACAAGTGACTTACCTACCAAATTTTATTAAATTCGTTCCATTAGTTTTTGAGTTAGAGTGGATACATACATTGCTCAGACAGACCATAGAAAAGTGATGCAACAATTTTTTTTTCATGAGGGCAAAAAACAAAACAAACTGAACTAATTTTTGCTGCAAGTAGATAACAATTGTGTAAATTTTTTTCCAAGCAGATTCAAATTCATTTTGCCACTTTTTTATTTCATTATGCATTAAATTCAGTTTAATTGCCGAAAATTACATGGATATTTTTCTGATATTACATCGAACCGAATTACGTTATACCGAATCTTAAAAAAAAACTAACCAGCGCCAGGATCACACACAATTGACTTACCGACCAAATTTTATGAAATTCGTTCCATTAGTTTTTGAGTTAGAGTGGATACATACATTGCACAGACAGACCATAGAAAAGTGATGCAACAATTTTTTTTTTCATGAGGGCAAAAAACGAAACAAAATGAACTAATTTTTGTTGCAAGTAGAGAACAATTGTGTAAATTTTTTACGTAACACAGACAAACCTTACTCATCTCAAGTTATTATTGACACAAAATGATTGAATTTTAGGCTGTGCCACTTTTCTTTGGGAAGCGGGATTACTGTATTTAACTTTCCCTTATTTTATTTGGAAATGCGAATATAATTACTATGAGAGTTATCTAATCATCGTATCAAGGTCACCACATGTGATTGTAAATAAATGAAGTCATATACATGTTATTAGTTGTTGAGTATGCGTTTACTTATACAAGGTTCCGAATTGTTTATATGTTTCATTTACTATACCACAACATTTTCCTTATTTTACATAATATAAATTAAACAAGAAAGATCAATCTTGCATAAAGTATTGATTATGAAACACTTTCCAACTTCATTGAAATTTCATTTAAACATCTCTAAAATGCGATACATTCCTCGGTAATATTTAAAAAATTATCACAATACTACATTAATTTATTATATTTGAAAACTTAAAAGTTCATCGAAAAAAATGAACTTCATTCAAATGACGTCAATTAAATATACATCGCCTGGCTCCTCCGTAATGTTTTTAACATTATCATAATACTACAATTACTTATTATATTTGAAAACTTCATCAAAAAACAATTGAAATGTATTCAAATGACGCTATCGAAATATAACACGCCTGACTCTCTCTATAAAAGCAGCATTTCATTCATAATCATTTTCCCATTCAATTCATTCATCACAATACTATAATAATTTATTTTATTTAAAAACTTAAGACCATGGAGATACAAGTAATTAAACTTTGTGCTTAAAACTTTATCGAAAAAAATCGTCCTTCTCTCTGTAAAATCAATAAATATTTCTTTCATATCAGCTATGCAGACTCCATGAGCTAAATAATTTTGCATTAAAGAAATGCAGCAATTCTTGTACAACACATTCTACATATTTTGCTGTTTACATTTTACATAAGTGAAAAATTGGCTTCGTTGTAGAAATAATCAAATTTGGATGATCATTTAAACTCAAATATATTGCAATTGCGTTGTTTCAGTTTGTAGATGCGCAGAATTTAAGCAAAAACAAAGCGGTTTTAGGACAGATACAACACTTAATATGAATTAAAAAGAACTTTAAAAATCACGATTTTGAGACAAGATAGATGCCATATTTCATTTTGAAGTGGGTCGCCTGATCCCTTCATATAATGATCACGTGATCGCTTCATATAAGAGGTGTAATTATTATTTTAATTTTATTTAAAAAACTACTGAATATATTTTGCTGAAAATTATTTTATATATTTTATGGGATAATTTGAATATTACCTAAAATTTTCGAAGCAATTTGTGAATTTTAAATCCGCTTAAAAAATGTTTGAAGAATTAGGTCCCATAGGGTTCAATGTATTTCATGTTTTCAACCCGGGTTCAATCCAAAACTAATTGGGTGATATTATTCATTTATATTTCCGTAGGTCCCACAGACCGTCTGAACAACATACTAAAATTTCATTTTGATTAAGTCATTTTTACGGCAGTTATCGTGCTAACGGACAGACAGACAGACAGAATGAACAAAGTCATAAACACTTTTCAACTTTGCTGTAAAGTGTTAATAAAACGATAGTTACTTTATATTTTTGCACGCATGTATGAATAAATGATTTATTTTTTGTCAATAGAGTCGCTTACAGTTAAATTTTAATTTATGGCACAAGTTTTTCAGCGTATGGGGATGTTTCAAATGACAGATAAAATAAATTATGTTTATTTTAATATATTAAGACAATTCATCATGGTGTGTATGGGAAGTTAAAACTACGCACATAAAATTAAAAGTAAAATCTGATGTGACCAGCACATGACTTTCCCTACAAACTCAAATTCGTTTTCTCTTTATTTCTATCTTTCTATCATAATTCATTAAATTAAGTTTAATTGCACGAAACAACATACATAATTATTTGAAATTACTCAAAATTGGAAGTTTTAATTCAATTTTCGTTTTCAGTTAGTAACTGGAAATATTTTTAAAAGCGGCGTGACAAAATTGAAAAATTGAAAAAAAAATAAATTATTTAAAACAAGTATTTAATTGATATATTTGAGCATATGCAGTCTTTTATTTTAGTTTTTGATGATTTTTGCGGGCCATTTCGCATAAAAAAGCAGATTATATTTCTCCAAAAAGTAGCAGAATCGAATCAGCACCAAAGAAACCCACAAGTAACTTAGTTACCAAATTTTGTGAAATTTGGTTTTTCTGCTAGCGTGGAAACATAGGATCCATGCTGACTACTTCCAAAAAAGGGCAGATTCTTTCTATTCCAAATGATATCAAAATCTAATCGGCACTATGGTAACCCACCAGTAACTAACCTACCAAATATTATGAAATTTCAATGAATAGTTTTGAGCTAGAGTTAATACAAACATTGCGTGTGCGCACACACATACACACACACAGACGTCATACTGGAAATAGTATTACCGTATTCTAGAGGTCCCAAAACGTGTAAAAAAACTCGAGTTGCTATTTTCGACACGATTCTAATAGTTTCACTATACATTACCATGTATTTGAGAAAAAGTAAAAAACAAAATTTTAATTACTGATAAAGCAACTTCTCCGTCTGCAACCCATTCGGTTGTTCAAGTTATTTCTCTTCAAAAGAATTTTCCCCTCAGATAATTATTTCGACTAACTTTCTTTTTATTTTCACGACCGTAATTTTAATCTAAACCCCTAGTTCAGAGATAAAAGAAAAATTAAATATAACAAATATAGTTGCGAAAATCGAAATTAAGAATAAAGAAAAATGTGCAACAAACTCTAGAAAGAGTTAATGATCGGCAACTCTACATATGAAAGAAATTTCGTAAGAAAAATTTCAGCTGAATCGTTAGATCTCCCCCGAGAGTAATTAACTTCAACTAATTGCTTCAACTAATTGCAGTTTGACATACAGTTTGAAACATGGTTGGGGGTAGAGTTTTCAAACGTTATCGAACTAATGAAAATTTATTTTTGCTAATTTGGAGTCTCTGTAAAATATACTATATTGAAAAGTGTCGAAACACTAGTTGTTTTTAACAATAGCGCAGTCATTCCAATCTTAAAATCTGATGTGGGCAGCACATGACTTTCCTTATATAATGCAATGTATTTACTACTTTTACAGTAGAAACAAAATAGGTTATTCTTATAGTAGATACTTATATTTTTTTCCAATATATTGCATTTTCGTCAAATAGTCGTTATTTTCATTGATTAAGTGTCATTTCTATCCATTTGGCGAGATTTTCTTTGATTTGGTAACATTTAAACAAGAAAGATCAATCATGCTTAAAGCATTGATTATGAAACACTTTCCAACTTCAAATTATCCAACTTCACTTATCATTCCAACTTCTATCATTTCCAACTTCACTTATTTAAACAAGAAAGATCAATCATGCATAAGCATTGATTATGAAACACTTTCCAACTGAAATGTAATTTCATTTAAAAATTTCTAAAATGTGATTCATTCAGTGGTAATATCTTTTACATTATCACAGTACTACAGTAATTTATTATACTTAAATATTTAAAACTGTATCGAAATATAAATCATCTGATTCTTTATGCAAAATCAATGAATATTTCATTCATATAACTTGTATTCCAGACTCCAGAGCTAAATAATTTTGTGTGAAAAAAATTCAGCAATTCTTATGTAATTCATCTTACAATCGCTTGAGATATTTGCATTCTGCATATGTTAAAATTAGGCTTCCTTGAAGAAATAATAAAAGTTTAGGGATCATTTAAAATCACAACTATTGTAATTGCATAGGCACGGAATTTAGATACACAGATAATACACAGATAATATATATGTGTATGTGTATGTACTCAAAGTATTGGAATCGTGCCGAAGATCGGAACTCGAATTTTCAAAGGATCTACACGTTTTGGGACTTCTAGAACACGAAAAAACTACTTTTAGGAAGACGTCTGTGTGTGTAAGGGTGTATCTGTGTATGTTTCTGTGTGTCTGTGTGGATATTACATCCACTCTAATTGAAAAACTAATGGACCGAATTTCATACAATTTGGTAGGTATGTTTTTTGTGAGAAATCCTGATGTTCATTAGATTATAGTACGATTCGTAATAAAAGAATCTGCCTTCTTTGCGAAATGGCCGCAGAAATTGCCTTTATCCACTCTAGCTAAAAACTAATGAACCAAATTTAACAAAATTTGGAGTATAATATTTCAATAACCTACAAGTGATTTATATACCAAATTTAACAAAATTTTGTATATAAATCATTTGTAGGTTATTCTACTACGATTCGGGAAAAAGGAACGGGCTATTTTTGCGAAATGGCCAGCAAAAATCGTTATATATAAAAATAAAAGACTACGTGTGCTCAATTATATCAATTAAATTCCTATTTTATATGTGATTTTTGACAACAAAAAGAATAAGACTAACCCCATTACTCTAGGACTAGCCGTTCTTGAGATATTCTAGTTTTTTCGCGTTTTCGCTACGCCACCTTTGACAATAAGTCCAGCTATCAAATGAGAACCAAATTTAAGTTTAACGTGTAAATTCAATGTCATTTAAAATACTTATGTTGTGCAGATAAACTCAAATTATCATTGAATAAATAAAGAGAACGAATATGAGTCTGCAGAGAAAGACATGTGCTGTCCACATCAGAATTTTTAACAATATTACACCAATGATTTATAGAAGTGAACGGGGTCATTTTAAAAAAATGAAAAATTGTTTATCTACCAAATTTATTTTAAAATATGAAGCCACTCCCATATGCAAAACGTTTAAACAAATGGAGAGATATTTATTATATAATATCTCTCTCTTTTCTTTCTGGAAGATATCCCAAAGTCAGAATTTAATTGAATTTGTTTTTTTCCCTATATAAAATAATTTTTTTAATTAAAAAACTACTTAACATATTTTACTGAATTTTTTTTTATATATTCTATGGGATAATGTGAATATTTCCTAAAAATTTCGAAGCAATTCGTGAATTTTAAATTTACTTAAAAAATGTTTGAAAAATTAGGTCCCATAGGGTTCAATGTATTTCATTTTTTCAACCCGGGTTCAGTAAAAAACTAATTGGCTGATATTATTTATTTATATTCCCATAGGTCCTACAGACCGTCTGAACAATATACTAAAATTTCATTTTGATAAACTCATTTTTACGGCAGTTATCGTGCTAACGGACAGACAGACAGACAGACAGACAGACAGACAGACAGACAGACAGACAGACAGAATGAACAAAGTCATAAACACTTTTCAACTTTGTTGTAAAGTGTTAAAAAGTCGCCAAGTTGGCGAAATTCCTCCAAATTCGTCGCCAAAATCTCGCCAAGCGATATGGACGGAGAAATAATTTATTCTTATAGCAGATAAATGATTATTGGCGTTCAAATACAAAAGTATTACTCAAAGTATCTTTTTTCGTGAATGGAACGAGCTTGGATCCACGAGAATGATGTCACCAAATTTATCACATGATATTACATATGAAAAGTGAACATGTTCCTCAATAGGAAATATTTCTTTTTATTTTATATGATTTTTTGACTATTTTTTGAAAAATGTGCAATATATTGAGAACGGTTCGTGTTAGCGTTCTAAAATTTATGTCAATCGTTTTCTAATGAAAAATTACATAAGAAATGTCTATTTGTGTAACTTTTTTAGAGGTTTTTATTTTTTGGGGATTTTTTCAAAATTTCACTCGAAAATTTAGGGGGTTCTGAACATTCGATTGCGTATAAAAACAATAGGCGTATAAAAACATCAGTATTCACGGATTGTAATTTTTGTACCGAATTTCGTTCGAATCGGTCCATTCGTTCGTCAGTTATCGTCTCCACAGACTCACTGATACACACACAGAGACATCACCTCAAAAATGTCCGATTCGTGATCAGCGATCCTTGAAACGTGTTCGCCCGTCACAATACTGTCCTTATACATTATTGTATATAAGGAAAGTATCCACTTTCCGCCAAGTTACATATTGCAGCAGAGGTCTGCATGGACTTCGGCTGAGCTGGGTCGGATTGATTATTTCTATGCGGAACAGACTTGGGCTTAGTTTTTAACACTTTCCAAAATAGATGAAAAGTGTTTATGACTTTGTTCATTCTGTGTGTCTGTCTGTCCGTTCGCACGATAACTGCCGTAAACATAACTTTATCAAAATGAAATTTTAGTATGTTGTTGAGACGGTCAGTGGGACATATGAGAATGTAAATGAATAATGTCACCCAGTTAGTTTCGGATTGAACACGGGTTGAAGAAGTGAAATACATGGAACTCTATGAGGCCTAATCTTTCAAACATTTTTTAAGCGAAGTTAAAATTCATAAATTGCTTCGAAAATGTTAGGAAATATTCAAATTATACCATAAAATATATAAAAAATATATCAGCAAAATATGTTCGGTAGTTTTTTAAATAAAAATTAGAATAATAATTGCACCCATATAATATGAAGAGATTACGTGACCCAATTCAAAATAAAATATGGTATCCATTTTTTCCCAATGTAAAAATCGTGATTTTTAAAGTTCTCTTAAATTTATGTTTAGTGTTATTCGTTCTAATACCGCTTTATATTTGCATATTATTTGTGTATCTAAAATCCGCGGCTACGCAATATTTTTATTTTAATTTATCACGAAACTTTGATTATTTCTACAACGAGGCCTAATTTAAAGTATGCAGAATGTAAACAAATAATGCGTTTGTATGGTGAGTTGCATAGGTATTGCTGAATTTTTTTCACTCAAAATTATTTAGCTCTGGAGTGTAGAATAAAAGTGATATGAATGAAAAATAATTGCTTTTACATAGAAATCCAGACGATTTATATTTTGAGGACGTTATTTGAATAACGTTCATTTTTTTGAGAATTTTATTTTTTTTTGTCCTAAGACCGCTTTATTTTTGGGTATTTTCTGTGCATCTATGTATATTCTGTACCAATGCAATCCCAATATTTTTTAGTTTAAATGATCATCAAACATTATTTCTATAACGAAGCCTGATTTTAATAGATACAGAATGTAAACAAATCAAGTGGTTGTGAGATGAGTTGTGCTGAAGAATTGCTTATTTTTTTTCACGCAAAATAATTTATTTCTGGAGTTTGGAATAAAAGTGTATGAATGAAATATCCACTGCTTTTACATGGAGAGCCAGACGATTTATATTTCGATGACGTCATTTTAATAAAGTCCATTTCTTTCGATGACGTTTTAAGTTTTCAAATATAATAAATTATTGTAGTACTGTGATAATTTAAAATATATCAGCGCTAAATGTCTTGTATATTAGATATGTTTAAATAAAACTACATTTCAAGTATTTCATAATCACAGTTTCGTAATCAAGTGTTTCATAATCAAATGAAATTTTTCATTCAAAGTGTTTCATAATCAATGCTTTATTCATGATTGATTTTTCTTGTTTGCGGAGAATGAGTACGATTTGACGATCTGATTCGTGCACATTTCAGATCGAAGCCATTTTAGATTGTGTACAAATTCATTATTTAAGCAGCGGACGCTTATTTAGAAATATTTCAATAATTCGCTAGCCGTCATTTAGTTTATAAGAAAAGCCCTTCTGTTCGTTTGCCTGTAACATTTGGCGATAAATATGGCGGCTAATTTATCGAAATATCGCTACCTTGGCCACTTTTTAATCAATGGTGCAAAATTGGCGATACTATCACCAAATTGATGAATGAATTAAAATCCATAGAATAAAATTGTACTATATTGCAGATGCTATCAATATTGATATTTTTCAAGAGAAATTTACATGAAATATATGTTAATAGAGTTCTTCAAAATAGCTCTATATATGTTATCATTCAAAAAAGATTCCAAATATTCTATATAACGTTAAAAACATTGTGCCATGAATCTTGTGCATCGTTTTTTCGTTGTAAAAGTAGTAAATGTATTACATTATGTAGTGAACATCATCTGTTGCTCTATACAGAGTATTTTTACTTTCTTATATACATAATGTATAAGGAAAGTATTGTGACGGGGTCGAAAATTTGAATTCGAGTTTTCGATGGAAGGTTCAAGCATCCCTGATCACGAATCGAATAATTTTGAAGTGATGTCTGTGTATGTGTGTGTGAGTGAAACTACGTATGTGTGTGTGTCAGTGAGTCTGTGGGGACGATATCGAGACTATCAAATTACGATATGAGGACTACGAGAATGAGATCACCAAAATATCGCATGATATTACATATGAAAAGTGAGCATATTTCTCAACAGTTAATATATATTTTTTTTAATTTATGGGATTTTTTGATAATTTTTTTGAAAAATGTGCAATATCTAGAGAACGGTTTAAGCTAGCGTTCTAAGGCTTATGTCAATCGTTTTCTAAGGAAAAATTACATAAGAAATGATCATTTGCGTAACTTTATTAAAGGCTTTGATTTTTTGATGACTTTTTCAAAATTTCACACGAAAATTTAAGGAGGTTCTGGACATTCGATTACGTTTAAAAACAACAGGCTGTGATTTCTGTACTAAATTTAATTCGAATCGTTCTATTCTTTCGTGAGATATCGTTTCCACAGACTCACTCACACGCACATACACACACACTTTCACAGACACACACACACAGACTCACTGACACACACACACAGACTGACTCACTGACACACACACACAGACTCACTGACACACACACATACATACTTTCACAGACACACACACACAGACATCACCTCAAAAATGTTTGATTCGTGATCGAGGATGTTTGAAACGTTTTCCAGTGTTTACGGATTGTGATTTTTGTACCAAATTTGGTTCGAATCGCTCCATTCGTTCGTCAGTTATCGTCTCCACAGATTCACTGACACACACACACATACACACACACACACACAGAGATCACTTCAAAAATGTTTGATTCGTGATCAGGGATGCTTGAAACGTGCTCTCCCGTCGAAAACTCGAATTCGAATTTTCGGCCCCGTCACAATACTTTTTTTATACATTATGTATAATAAGGAAATTAATGACTTTAGACAGCTTTAACTATAGATTGCTTTTAAATAAGAAATTAAATTAATTGCAGATAAAATACCTGCAGCTTTTGCAACCTGTGTGGTTAATCAAGTTATTAACTGTCAAAACGATTTCCGTCCAATTAAATACTTAGAAAATGTTACGACCATCATTTAAATAAAGCTCGTTTAGAAATAAAAATTATGCATTACAACAGTTATAAGATATCTTGAAAGGAAAATGAGAAACGAACTTTTTAGAGCGAGAGTTAATTATCGACAACTCAAAAGAAATTGCATTTCTCGCAACTTATTTATTTGCTTTTTCTTACTTTTAAGCGGTATTTTTCAGTGGCATCGTTAGATCTCTAAGACGAGAAGTGAACTGAATTAATTGCGTTAACTTATTTCAGTTTAACATACAGTTAAAAACAGGTCGACAGGTTGACAGAGTTCGTAAAAGTTATCGAATTAATGGGCATTCTATTTTGCTAATAATATATAAGGACTACAAAATAAAAAATCTGATGTGGGCAGCACATGATTTATATACACGTTCTATTTATTTTAATTAAATTTAATTCACTTTTAATTCAATTTTCGTTCTCATTCGGTAACTGGACTTATTTTCAAAGGTGGCGTAGAGAACATACGACAAAACTAAAATATCTCGAGAACGGCTAGTCCTAGTGTAATGGGGTTGGTCTTATTCTTTTCATCGTTAAAAATTACGTATAAAACAAGCATTTAATGGATATATTTGGCATACGTAGTTTTTTTTTTTAGATTTTTGCGAGCCATTTTGCAAACAAAAGCAGGTTATTTTTTTCCGAATCGTACTAAAATCTAATCAGCACCAGGGTGACCCACAAGCGACTTATCTACCAATTTTGTGAAATTCGGTCCATTAGTCTTTTAGCTAGTGGATACAAGCTTTAGCGGGCCATTTCGCAAAAAAGGCGGGTTCTTTTATCCCGAATCGCACCCAAAACTAATCAGCACCAGATTCGCCAACAAGTGACTTACCTACCAAATTTTATGAAATTCGGTCAATTAATTTTTTAGTTAGAGTGGATACAAAATCTGCACAGGCAGACACACACACACACAGACGTCACGCTAAAAATAGTTTTTTCGTATTCTAGAGGTCTCGAAACGTGTAGATCCGTCGAAAACTCGAGTTGCAATTTTCGACATGATTCCAATACTTTCCCTATACATTACCATGTATTGCAGGGAAAGTAAAAATCTGATGTGGGCAGCACATGACTTTCCCTGCAGACTCTCACGTTCTTTTTATTTTTATTACATTTAATTCACTTTTAATTCAACATTCGTTCTCATTTGATAACTGGACTTCTTTTCAAAGGTGGCGTAGAGAAAATACAATAGAACTAAAATATCTCGAGAACGGCTAGTCCTAGTGTAATGGAGTTGGTCTTATTCTTTTCTTCGTTAAAAATTACGTATTAAACAAGCATTTTATAGATATATTTGAGCATACGTAGTTTTTTATTTTAGATTTTGGCGATTTTTGCGGGCCATTTTGCAAAAAAAGGCAGGTTATTTTTTTCCAAATCATACCAAATTCTAATCAGCACCAGAGTGTCCCACAAGTGACTTACCTACCGAATTTTGTGGAATTCGGTCCATTAGTTTTTCAGCTAGAGTGGATACAAGCTTTTGCGGGCCATTTCGCAAAAAAAAGGCGGGTTCTTTTATCTCGAATCGTACCCAAAACTAATCAGCACCAGATTCGCCCACAAGTGACTTACCTACCAAATTTTATGAAATTCAGTCAATTACTTTTTTAGTTAGAGTGGATACAATATCTGCACAGACAGACAGACAGACACACAGACAAACACACAGACAGACAGACACACAGACACACAGACACACACACAGACGTCACGCTAAAAATAGTTTTTTCGTATTCTCGAGGTCTCGAAGCGTGTAGATCCGTCGAAAACTCGAGTTGCGATTTTCGACATGATTCCAATACTTTCCCTATACATTACCATGCATTGCAGGGAAAGTAAAAATCTGATGTGGGCAGCACATGACTTTCCCTGCAGACTTAAATTCATATTTCCTTTATTTCTTTAATAATTCGTTAGATTGAGTTTTATTGCACCAAATAACACTAAATTTGCATTTTTAATTCAATTTTTGTTTTTATTTGGTAATTGGACATTTTCCAGAAATCGGCGTAACAAGAATGCAAGAAATCTCAAATATCTTGAGAACGGCAAGTCCTAAAGTATAAAGGAGTATGTTATATTCTTTTCCACGTCAAAAATTTCGTATAAAACAAAAACCTATTTGGTATATTTGAGCATATATTTTTTTTTTCGATTTTGGCGATTTTTGCGGGCCATTTCGTAAAAAAAGGCAGGTTGTTCTTTTCTTTGTTAAAAATTACGTATAAAACAAGCTTTTAACGAATATATTTGAGCATACGTAGTTTCTTATTTTAGATTGTAACGATTTTTGCCGGCCATTTTGAAAAAAAAGGCAGGTTGTTCCTTTCCGAATCGTACCAAAATATAATCAGCACCAGGGTTGACCACAAGTGACTTATCTACCAAATTTTATGAAATTTAGTCGATTAGTTGAGTTAGAGTAGAAATATACAATTTTTGTGGGTCATTTCGAAAAAAACGGCAGGTTATTCTTTTCCGAATCGTATCAAAATAATCAGCACCAGGGTGACTTACAATTGATTTCAGTACCAAATTTTGTAAAATTTGATACATTAGTTTTTTAGTTACAGTGGATAGAGGCAATTTTTGAGGGCTATTTCGCAAAAAAAGGCGAGTTGGTTTAATCCGAATAGTACCCAAAACTAATCAGCACCAGGGTCACATACAAGTGACTTACCTACCAAATTTTATGAAATTCGGTTCATTAGTTTTTGAGTTAGAGTGAATACACACATTGCACAGACAGACACACAGGCAGACAGACAGAAAGACAGACACACAGACAGACACACACACAGACGTCACATAAAAATAGTTTTTTCGTATTCTAGATGTCTCAAAACGTGTAGATCCGTCTAAAACTCGAGTTGCGATTTTCGGCATTATTCCAATACATTCCCTATACATTACCATGTATTGCAGGGAAAGTAAAAATCTGATGTGGGAAGCACATGACTTTCCTTATATAATGCAATGAATTTACTACTTTTACAGTTAAAAAAATGTCATTCTTACAGTAGATACGTATATCCTTTCAAAGATATTGAATTTTCTTTAATTAGGCGTCATTTTAATTGCTTTAGCGTCAATTTTATCCATTTGGCAAGATTTTCGTTAATTTGGCAGCATTTAAAAAAGTCGCCAAGTTGGCGACATGCCGCCAAACTCGTCGCCAAAATCTCGCTAAGCGTTATGGACGGAGAAATAAGTTATTCTTATAGCTTATTGCCGTTCAAATACAAAAGTATTACTCAAAGTATATTTTCTCGAGAATGGATTGAGCTAGATCCACGAGAATGATGTCACCTAATTTATCGCATAATATTACATATGAAAAGTGAACATGTTTCTCTACAGTTAGTATTTTTTTTTAATTTATGAGATTTCTTTTATAAATTTATTTGAAAAATGTGCAATATCTCGAGACCGGTTCATGCTAGCGTTCTAAAGTTTATGTCAATCGTTTTTTAAGAAAAAATTACATAAGAAATGTCAATTTGCGGAACTTTCATAAAGGTTTTGATTTTTTGATGATTTTTATAGAATTTCTCTCGAACATTTAGGGGGGTTCTGAACATTCGATTGTGTTTTAAAACAATAGGCTTCCAGTATTCGTGGATTGTGATTTTTGCACCAAATTTCATTCAAATTGCTCCATTCGTTCGTGGGGATATCGTCTCCACACTCACAGACATCACTTCAACAATGTTCCATTCGTGATCAGGGAGGCTTGAAACGTGCTCTACTGTCGAAAACTCGAATTCGAAATTTCGACCCCGTCACAATACTTTCCTTATACATTATGTATATAAGGAAAGTAATGAACAGAATGCAAATTGCTTTCAAACTGTAAAAAAATTTTAATGTGGACAGCATATAACTTTTCTTGCACATTCAATAAATTTACTTCTTTCACGGTGAAAAAATGAGGCACAAAATCTATGACACGATGTTTTTAACGTTGAATTGAAGACTTGGCATCTTTTCTGGATGACTACATGTAAAACTATTTCGAACATGTTTATTTATATTTCGTGCATATCTAACTTGACAATCTAACTTAACAAGCATCAATATTGACAGTATTCACAATAAGCAATGTAGTTCACATTGTAATATATAGGAGTTTAATTAATTGGTCATTTTAACGTTATTTTTGTTACCGTTATTTTTGTAATTTGGGCAATATTTTCGTCTATTTGGCACCATTTAAAAGTCACCAAGGTGGCGATATTTCGCCAAATTAGTCGCCATTTTCTTCAAATGTATCGTTAAGCGATACGGATAAGACTTTTCTTATATATAACTAGAAAATGTACATGGCGTTGCTCGGGATTTAAGATACAAAATTAAGATACAAACGCCGGGACTTGCAGTGAATTTACGAAAACCAAATAACGTTTTAACAATACGCCTGTTGGTGCTAAGATGGAACCCTCCTAGAATATCATCAGGAGATTTCGTCTTCTATACACGATAATTATGTACTTTTTTTAAAAATTAGCGGAAATCCGTCTATTAATTATATGGATTCTATCCAAAATTTGTTTAAAAAATAATTTTTTTATTTTTCCAATGGTGTAAATTCAGAAACTCTGAGATAATATTTCCGTTGGGTAAAGCACGCATTTCTGTGAGACTTATGAAAAAATATAAAGTAACTGAAAAATTAATTCGAAATAAAAAAAGGAAATAACGACGAAATAAACCTTCTTGGGCCCTGAAGTACTTATGTACCAAATTTCACAGCCGTACGTTGCTTAGATTTTATAATATTGCATTTGGAAAGTAAACGTATTTTACGATTATAAGTACTTTATTATAAATTTATTTAAAAAAAGTGCAATATTTCGCTAACGGTTCATGCTAGAATTTAAGAAATTTGTTTTGTAACGAAAAGTTACTAAAAAATGATTATTTATGTAACTTTATCGAAAGTTCTGATTTTTCAATGATTTTTTTCAAGCTTTCATTCAAAAATCCGACGGTCTTCAGAACATTCCATTACGTTTAAAACCAATAGGATTCCAGTTATTACCGATTCTAACAATCATACTAAATTTTGTTCAAAACGCTCCATTCGTTCGTGAGAAATTGCATACACTGACACTTACATACATACACACAAACTAACTTGTATACACAGAAACTAACATTTATACACACACACACATATCACTTTTAAAACGTTCTATCCGAGTTCAGGGATGCTTGAAACTTGCTCTTCCTTTAAAATTTCAAATATTAGGAGTATCAAAAGATAGTGTAATTGTCTATCAAATTACCACCTACTCTATTTACGATATTTCGCATTGACGTCCGTTGGGGAAACCACTGATTGACAAATCTTAAACTAATTTTATTTTAAGCAAAAGGTTTTTTTTACATAATTCAAATCATTTCATATCACAACTTATTGTATATATATGCAACATAGTCCCTGAAATAGTAACATCTTTATGCAAGTATCAAATACATTTATGTATAAAATCAAAACCTATTTATGTAAACATAACACTTCACTCAATAAGTCTCCGGTCTGGCACATATATGGCAACACTGTTGACAGACCCATATGATTTCTGGTTAGTACCGACCTTCAAACGACACGGGTCAACATTTCATGAAATTCTGACAATTAGTTAACAGGTTACAGTGGTTTTACTGACCCCAGTTTTGTAATTTTCAAAACAATGGATAAAAAAGAATTTCGTGTGTTGATTAAACATTGGTTTTTGGTGGGAAAAATACCGTTGAAGCCAAACAGTGGCTTGATAAGCGTTATGGAGACTCTGCACCAGGGAAATCAACTATTATTGACTGGTATGCTGAATTTAAACGCGATCGTACAAATACCGATGATGCTGAACGCTCTGGTCGCCCAAAATTGACAGTTGTTCGGGAAAACATAAAAAAAGTCCACAAAATAGTTTTGAAGGACCGTAAAGTGAAGTTGCGTGAGATAGCTGACACCTTAAAGATATCAGAAGGTAGTGTATTTACAATTTTATACGAAAATTTGAGCATGCGTAAGTTGCTTTCGAAGTGGGTGCCGCGTTTGCTCTTACCGGACCAAAAACAACAACGAGTCGACGGTTCAGAGCGCTGTTTGGAGTTGCTCAAGCGAGATAAGGTTTTCTTGCGGTATGTGACAATGGATGAAACATAGATCCATTACTAAACACCTGAATCAAAATGATCGTCAGCTGAGTGAACAGCAGCCGACGAAAGTCGTCCAAAGCGACTAAAACCCCAAAATTCAGCTGGCAAGGTTATGGCATCCGTATTTTGGGACGCGCATGGTATTTTATTCATCGACTATTGAAAAAGGTAAAACTATCAATAGCGAATATTACATGCCATTATTGGATCGATTGCGTGTAGAAATCAAGAAAAAACGGCCCCACATGCAAAAGAAAAAGTGCTGTTCCACCAAGACAATGCCTCGTGTCACAAGTCGATGGAAACGATGGTTAAATTATATGAATTACGCTTCGAATTGCTTCCTCACCCACCATATTCTGCAGATCTGGCCCCCAGCGTCTACTGGCTTTTTGCAGACATTAAAAAGATGCTCCAGGGAAAGCAATTTGACTCAAATGAAGAAGTGATTGCCGAAACTGGGGCCTATTTTGAGAGCAAAGACAAATCGTTCTACAAAAAAAGGCATCGATAAGTTAGAGGAGCATTGGAATGAATGTATCACTCTTGAAGGAGAGTATGTTGATGAATAAAGTCGAATATCTTAAAAAAAAATGTTTTTCTTAGTTAGACCGGAGACTTATTGAGTGGGCCATGTATGTATAAGTATGTAGCATGTGCAGAGTTCACTTCGACCTTGCAAACCGGTAGTTCAATGGTACAGCCGACCCAGTAACTCGACGGTAGAGCGTCGGCTAGTCAGTTCAAAGATCTAGGTATTCGCTTTCCGGTTGGGGCAGCAAGGTTCTTTACAATGGCGCCCGAATAAATCTACCCTGTAAGTAATTACAATCATGTCAATGGTCTGAAAGTGACTCTAGTAGGGCTAGCACGGATTTGAACTGCGGTATATTTCGCGCCGATATCAAATCTGAAGTTTAATGATCACACAAAAAGGTAACCCGGAGGATAAAAATAGTAGCAGGGGACTAACCTGGGGTGAAAATAGTAGGAGGTAGTCACTTAGATTGTCAATTGTACGTCAATCTCAGAGTATGGAATGCAGAGCCCACTTCGATGATAAGAGCATGCAAATCCGTTAAAATAGCTCAACGGTAGAACATCGACTGGTCAGTACGTAGATCCGTGTTTCGATTCCCGGTTAGGGCAGCACGATTCTTTTCAAAGGGTTACAAAGGGTAACAGTGTATTGGTAACTAGAGTATCTATACTGAAGAGGTGACTAAACTATATAAATAAATCTAATGTAGGCAACTCATGACTTTCCTTATTTAATGCAATGAATTGACTATTTTTACAGTTAAAAAAATGTTATTCTTATAGTAGACACTTACATTCTTTCCAAGATATTAAATTTTCTTCAATTAGTCGTCATTTTCATAGATTTAGCGTCATCTTTATCCATTTAGCGAGATTTTCCTTAATTTGGCAACATTTAAGAAACTCGGCAAGTTGGCGACATTCCGCGAAATTCGTCGCCAAAATCTCGCCAAGCGTTATGGATGGAGAAATAAATTATTCTTACAGCAGATAAATGGCTATTGGGGTTCAAATACAAAAGTATTACTCAAAGTATCTTTTCTCGTGAATGGAACGAGTTAGATCCACGAGAATGATGTCACCCAATTTATCGCATGATATTACATATGAAAAGTAAACATGTTTCGCAACAGTTAATGTTTTTTTAATTTATATTTTTGATAAATTTATTTGTAAAATGTGCAATATCTCGAGAACGGTTTATGCCAGCGTTCTAAAGTTTATGTCAATCGTTTTCTAAGGAAAAATTGCATAAGAAATGTCTATTTGTGTAACTTTATTAAAGGTTTTAATTATTTGATGATTTTTTCAAAATTTCACTCGAAAATTTAGGGGGGTTCAGAACGTTCAATTGTGTTTTAAAACAATAGGCTTCCAGTATTCATGGATTGTGATTTTTGTACCATACATTCGAATCGCTCCATTCATACGTGAGATATCGTCTCCACAGACTCACTGACACACACACAGACACACACACACACACACACACAGACACACACACACACATTCACACACACACACACACTTTCACACACACACACACACACACACACTTTCACATACACACACACACTTTCACACACACACACACACACACACACACAGACATCACCTCAAAAATATTTGATTCGTGATCAGGGTTGCTTGAAACGTGCTTTCCCGTCGAAAACTCAAATTCGAATTTTCGACCCCGTCACAATACATTCCTTATACATTATGTATATAAGTGAAGTAATATAGTTGTAGCTAAAGCATATTAAATATGGTGATATTTGAAGTAACTATATTGTATTAATAACTAAAGTGATACTGTAGTGGTAACTAAAGTATCTATACTGAAGTAGTGACTACACCATATAAAATATTTCCGAAATAAAAAAACTATATGTATAAATATTTTCATGATTTTAAGATAACGTATAAAATTTGACTTACGATAGAATTGTTTTTACAGACGCCTTTCGCGAGTCGAGAAACTTATGCATGCATAAATACAACATCTAATCTTGGATCGGCTCAAAGGCATTTTGCTTGTTGTCATCATGAACACTTCATAACACGTGTAAAAACCTTTAAGGAAGCGCTTTGAAAAAAGAGCCCAGATAGCTGTTGACAATTCGAGAATTATAATACTCTCTCGAGTTGCGGTATTACTTAATGCAAATTTTGATTTTATTTTCTCGCGAGGAGGACGTCGTTATGAATAAATTGCTCGAGAAATAGAATTTGTGAATAGTAACAAGTGTCATAAAATTCTAAGATATAATCAAGAAACAAAGAAAAAAGTGGAAGAAAGTATGAAGAAGAAACTAATTTCTTACAAATCAAGATAAAATTGAATATTAATGAATAACTTTCATGGCAATGTTGAAATGGAAAGACGATCTGTAATTTTTTTTTCGATATGTGCTTTTCAAAAGTTTGAGTTCCCATGTTTGTCAAATGCTTCGCTTTAATCTTACTATTTTTATTGCTCAATACTGAATGCTTTAAAAATGGATAGGTAACTTTGTAATTAACTAACTTTGCAATTAACTTTGTAACTTGGTTTAAATTGGTAACTTTGTAAAGGTCTCGCTATCCCAGCCGGGGATCGAATTTCGGATCTTTAAACTGGACAGCCTATGCTCTAGCTCGTGAGCTACTTTGATAAGATTTCCCTATTGTGATAAGTGGACCCTATAATCTCTACCCTCTGAAATCACATTGGTGTGGAACTGATGTGGGCAGCACATGACTTTCGCTACAGTTCATTTTCTCTTTCTCTTTTTTCATGATTCAATTAATGGAGTTTAATTGCACAAAATAACACGGATAATTATTCGAAATTACACTGAATTTGCAGTTTTAATTCAATTTCCGTTTTTTCATCCGGAGTTAGACCTAGAGTACTGGGGTTAGTCTTGTTCTTTTTGTTGTCAAAATCACGTATAACACAAGCATTTAATGGATATATTTGAGCATATGTAGTTGTTCCGAGTTTGGCGACTTTTGCGGACCATTTCACAGAAAAAGGTAGGTTATTATTTCCCTAATAGTACCAAAATCTAATCATCACCACAGTAACCCACAATCGACTTACCAACCAAATGCTAAGAAATTTTATTAAATTTTATCTACTGTGAAAAATACCGTCAGCTCGTAAAAAATCCACAAACCTTAATACCTCGGGAATTTTTCGTCTTGAAGTAATAGGTTGGTTTTATTCGTTTTGTAGTTAAAAATTACATATAAACATTAAATGAATACATTTCAGTATATTTTGTCTTACATTTGAGATTTTGGCCAATTTGCAAGAAAAGCAGATTCTGTTTTTTCGAATTGTACCAATATCTAATCAGCACTACTGTAAGCTACAAGTGTCTCATCTTGCAAATTTTGTAATATTTCGCCAATTAGCTTTTGAGCTAGAGTGGATACATACATTGTACAGACACACACACACACACACACACACACACACACACACAGAGAGAGAGAGAGAGAGAGAGAGAGAGAGAGAGACGTCACATTGAGAATTGTTTTTCGTGTTCCAGAGTGTCTTTTAAAACCCGAGTTCTAATTTCCGGCACGCTTCCCATACTTTTTCTATACATTACCATGCATTGTGTGAAGTGTACAAAATATACCACATTTAACGCATACTGGCCTTTGTCATTGAGTAATACATTGTGTAGAAATATTCCAAACGAATTTGCTGAATAATGAAATTAAGGCGAAATTCCATAATCGATGGAATGAACTTCACATTAAAAGAATTGGAACTGAATACTTTATAGGTGAAAAGGGAGAGGTGGAAACGAATTCAACCAAAAACATTTTAAATCAAAAACATTTTAAGAAAAATGTAAGGATAAAATTTTCCTAAATGGAAGACTGAAAATCGGTGAAAACTATATCTGTAAAAACCATCTTCAAGTGCATAATAATACGAATATTTTCATACATTTATTTGCATAATTTATTTTCGTGAAAAATATTAATTAGTATCCTTACTATTTTGTTCAAATTATCGACATCAATTACACACTGATTTAAAAAAATAACGAGTACAAATTAGAGAAGAGAAAGACAAACCATGTACATAAATATTTAAAGATTCAATCATAAATAAAAGCAATTACTTCGATAAAAGAGATTGAAATCCGCTTCCATATATTTCTCTCGGTTTTTCCGATATCAGGTCCATCGTCGCGGATGTTCCAAGGCCAAAAATGAGCCTCTACTGCCACTTATGAGTTATCCAGTGATATGTCTTCTCCAGTCGGAGAACATGGCACTTTCACTTTTCTTTCTTTACTATCAAAGTGATTGGTGATCACCTCAGGGGACGTTGACTTTCATCATCAATCGTTGGCTACTGGTCTCTTTAGTTGCTACCGGTCTTTACATTCAATTTGAATAAGAATTTTGCTCTCTGAAAACTTGTCATGTTACAGGTAAACACAGTGCCTGATTAATAATTTTGGAGCACTGGGAGAACAACATTTTAGGGACCCTTTTATTTATTGTATAAATAATTTAGTTATTAAAATTAACATATTTGCATACTACGTCTTAAAAGAAATAGTGAGTGACACTGTTACTCGTTATAGATCGATGTGAAACGTCCTATTTTTAGCATATTTCGAATGGGAAAAGGTTGTGAGACGATGGTATAAGCTGCATAGGGAAAGATTTCGACATTTTAAATCTAAAATTTAATTTTTGTGCACTTTTCTATAAGAATTATTACTTTCCTTATATACATAATGTATAAGGAAAGTATTCTGACGGGGTCCAAAAATTCGAATTCGAGTTTTCGACGGGAGAGCACGTTTCAAGCATCCCTGATCACGAATCGAACATTTTTAAGGTGATGTCTGTGGGTGTCTGTGTGTGTATGTGTGAAAGTATGTGTGTGTGGGAAAGTATGTGTGTGTGTGAAAGTATGCGTGTGTGTGAAAGTATGTGTAGAAGACCCAGACCGTCCGACTCGTCCAGAGGACTAAGAGCAACTATTTGGACGACCGGGTGAAAGTATGTGTGTATGTATGTGTGTGTGTATGTGTGAAAGTATGTGTGTATGTGTGAAAGTACGTGTGTGTGTGTGAAAGTATGTGTGTGTGTGAAAGTATGTGTGTGTGTGTGAAAGTATGTGTGTGTGTGTGTGTGTGTGTGTGTGTGTCAGTGAACCTGTAGAGACGATAACTGACGAACGAATGGATCGATTCGAATATAATGTGGAACAAAAATCACAGTCCATGAATACTGGAAGCCTATTGTTTTAAAACACAATTTAATGTTCAGACCCCCCCCCCCGCTCCTAAATTTGTGAGTGAAATTTTGAAAAATCATCAAAAATTCAAAACCTTTAATAAAGTTACGCAAATAGACATTTCTTATGTAATTTTCCTTTTGAAACCGATTCATATAAACTTTAGAACGCTAGCATGAACCGTTCTCGAGATACTGCACATTTTTCAAATAAATGTATCAAAAAATCCCATAAATTAAAAAAAAATTAACTGTTGAGAAATATATTTACTTTCCATATGTAATATCATGCGATAAATTTGGTGACATCATTTTCATGGATCTAACTCGTTCCATTCACGAGAAAAGATACTTTGAGTAATACTTTTGTATTTGAACGCCAATAGTAATTTATCTACTGTAAGAATAACTTATTTCTCCGTCCACAACGCTTGGCGAGATTTTGGCGACGAATGTAGGGAAATGTCGCTTTTTAAATGTTGCCAAATTAGCGAAAATCTAGCCAAATGGATAAAAATGACGCTAAATCAATGAAAATGGCCACTCATTGAAGAAAATTCAATATCTTGGAAAGAATATAAATATCTACTATAAGAATAATATTTTTTAAACTGTAAAAGTAGTAAATTCATTGCATTATATAAGGAAAGTCATGTGTTGTCCACATCAGTTTTTTTATAATATAGCTGAAAGAATGTATGAAATCAGAAGATACAATACACATTCGGTTCTACTTTAGGTCAAATTATAACAGTGGTTTACTGTTACGTATTCCTAACAATGTGATGTCACTTCCGTTACGTACTTCCACTTCCGTTTCATATAAGTTGCATTTTTCAATACTTACACAACCCCGCACCCTAAGATGTTTTATACAGCAAAAATTCAAAAACACAGTAAATTTTATGATGAAAAGAAGTAAAACAAATAACTTAAAAATATAATTGTCCTTTGTTTTTAAATATAAAATTAAAAAAAGTGAAAGCTGAAATGAAATACAAATGAACAAAGCTACTATATTACTTTCCTTATATACATAATGTATAAGGAAAGTATTGTGACGGGGTCGAAAATTCGAAATCGAGTTTTCGACGGGAGAGCACGTTTCAAGCATCCCTGATCACGAATCAAACATTTTTGAAGTGATGTCTGTGTGTGTGTGTGTGTGTCAGTGAGTCTGTGGAGACGATAACTGACGAACGAATGGACCGATTCGAACCGAATTTAGTACAAAAATCACAACCCGTAAACACTGGAAGCCTATTGTTTTTATACGTAATCGAATGTTCAGAACCCCCCCTAAATTTTCGAATAAAATTTTGAAAAAATCGTCAAAAAATAAAAACCACTAATAAAGTTATGCAAATAGACATTTCTTATGTAATTTTTCATTAGAAAACGATTGACATAAATTTTAGAATGCTAACAAGAACCGTTCTCGAGATATTGCACATTTTTCAAAAAAAATATTAAAAAGTCATATAAAATGAAACAAAAATATTTCCTATTGAGAAACATGTTCACTTTTCATATGTAATACCATGCGATAAATTGGGTGACATCATTCTCGTGAATCTAGCTCGTTCCATTCATGAAAAAAGATACTTTGAGTAATACTTTTGTATTTGAACGCCAATAGTCATTTATCTGCTGTAAGAACAACTTATTTCTTCTTCCAAAACGCTTGTCGAGATTTTGGCGACGAATTTGGCGGAATGTCGCCAACTTGGCGACTTTTTGAAATGCTGCTTTAGCGGTTTTGATTGACTCTATTAGCGGTTTTGATTTTCTAACGATTTTTTCAAAATTTCATTCGAAAGTTTAGGGGGGTTCTGAATATTCGATTACGTATAAAAACAATAGGCTTCCAGTGTTTACGGATTGTGATTTTTGTACTAAATTTCGTTCGAATCGGTTCATTCGTTCGTCAGTTATCGTCTCCACAGACTCACTGACACACACACACACACACACACACACACAGATATCACTTTAAAAATGTTTGATTCGTTATCAGGGATGTTTGAAACGTGCTCTCCCGTCGAAAACTCGAATTCGAATTTTCGACCCCGTCACAATACTTTCCTTATACAATATGTATATAAGAAAAGTAATAAAATTCATTTTACCGAGTTATTGAATTAAAATATTGAATTACATATAAAATATGCATAACAGACAATACGTACATGGCATTGAGTTAACTTACGCAATTCGAAAAAAAAAAAACAAGAAATGTTCTTCGCATTTTTTGGCATCGTGTATGTTAAAATGCAAGAAGTGTCCCTTGAAGCAACAATGCAACGCCAAACGGGCTAGTTTTATAGGATTTTCTATGAATTATTTATTTTCAAAAACATCTCCACGCAGCAATATATAGATACTTCAAGTCTATAACCCAGCCAGCCCTCTATCCTCATACTTTCCTTGCAGATCTAATTTAGTTCTTGGAAATTCATACTTTTTATACTGTCCACTTTGAATATTTTTGCCACGTGGCAGTTTTATGTTAACAAAAACTACAGAAGTGAACTTCACTCACCAATACATAGTATATGTGCAGGAAAGATATTGGAATGGGATCGAAAAGACAGAATTTTTTATGACAGTTTTCGATACAATTAAAAAAAAATCTGATGTGGGCAGCACATGACTTTCCTTATATAAATAATGCAATGGATTTACTACTCTTACAATAAGAAAAAGGGTTATTTTTATAGTAGATACTTATATTCTTTCCAAGATATTAAATTTTCGTTAATTAGTTATCATTTTAATTGATTTAGCGTCATTTTTATCCATTTGGCGAGATTTTCGTTAATTTGGCAACATTTACAAAAGTCGCCAAGTTGGCGACATTCCGCTAAATTTGTCTCCAAAATCTCGCCAAGCATTATGGATGGAGAAATAAGTTATTCTTATAGCAGATAAATGACTATTGGCTTTCAAATACAAAAGTATTACTCAAAGTATCTTTTCTCATGAATAGAACGAGCTAGATCCACGAGTATGATGTCACCCAATTTATCGCATGATAGTACATATGAGAAGTGAACATGTTTCTCAACAGTAATTTTTTTTTTAATTTATGGAATTTTTTGATAAATTTATTTGAAAAATTTGCAATATCTAACGGTTCATGCTAGCGTTCTAAAGTTTATGTTAATCGTTTGCTAAGGAAAAATTACACAAGAAATGTCAATTTGCGTAACTTTTTTAAAGGTTTTGATTTTTTATGATTTTTTCAAAATTTCACTCGAAAATTTAGGAGGGTTCTGAAAATTCGATTATGCTTAAAACAATAGGCTTCCAGTATTCATGGCGTGTAACTTTTTACCAAATTCCATTCGAATCGCTCCATTCGCCAATATATGCCAATATATGTTTTAGGACCTCCTGAACACGTTTCGTCTATTTCTGGAGTGATGTCTATCTTTTGGTCGATTTCTTCTGCACACAATGGTTACCACAAATATTAAGGGATTTTCACGAAATTCTATATCCAGCTTTGTTAACAAAAAATCTAAAATTAAGTAGAATTTGTTTGCATTCCAGTGAAAACTTCGAAGTTTATTCGGAATTTTGTATTTTTGCAACATGGCAGCATAGGACAAAATGTGTCCAAAAGTGTGTCTGAAATAGGCAAATAATTTGGTAATTATTAATTATTGCATAAAAAATTATAAATTATTGTAAATTGAGATTTAAACGGATACAACGGGGAGGAGCAGGGTAGCCTATGGCCAGTGATCGTTTTCTACGGGCGTGCCCGCAGGACCTCTAATGCAGAGGAAAGCAGCGGGAAAGCGAACAAAATTTTATTAATAATGTCATGAAAATAGTCGAAAAGGAACCCGTAATCGAACATTGCACAAGAGCCTGAGATTAATCCGTTACTCCACTGTCTGCATGTATGAATTATTATTTATGTTCAAAATATTTCTTCCCAGAAATACGTAGATAGTGCGCAGCCTCTAAACTGGCACCTTATCTTCATATTTTTCTGGCAGACTCAATTTCGTTCTTGGAAATTCATATTTCTTATCACGCCATCTTGTTGAAATACTTCAGCATATATTTTCTTACAAAATACCAATATTTTTTTTTTTTTTTTTTTGCTTTGTGGGATTTTATTTTTGCGTCCTCCGCAAAACCAATTTATTTCGCAACCACGGTAAAGCACTTTTACGCCTCCCCTACCGCGGTTCCTTCAATATTTATGAGGAAGACATAAAGCATAAAACGCAGTCGGTTGGCTTTCCGCTCGTAAAAATGGAATATTTCAATCCGAGAATCGAGCGCATAAACACTCGAAAAAGCATAGTGTACAGCAAGTTATTTAAGCCTATCAAATCACTTTGAGGGCATTAATTTTAGTATTTTTATTAGCAAGTGTTATTACCTTTCCGATAATACGTACATAGTTAGGAATTACTATGAAGTGAAGGATGTTTTAATTGCATAAACACGAAAAGAAGAAGAAGAAGAAGAAACGCTTGTCATCACATTTAAACAAACAATGATCTAATTGAAAAATTTCTCTCACAATACGTTGAACTCTTTGGAGTTATTGTAAAAATAATGTAGCAGTTACTGGGTCATTTGTATTTTGATCTTTCTGTAAAATTTACCTATATTGATAGTGTTAGTTCGTTTATATTAAATACCAGAAAAACAACTTTCAAAATTACAATGCACTTTGTACGAAGGATAGGAAAATCTTGAGAAAGGTATAAAAGTACAAATACGAGGGTTACGCTGAAATTTTTGAGATACGGCTAACTGGTACAAGTTATACTTACCAACTCTTAAGAGTTTTCAAAGTACTCCCCTCCAACATCAATACACTTTTGTAAGCGAATTTTACAATGATTAAATGCTTCAAGCCATCCATTTCTTGGAATCGTTGAAAAATATGCTTTTATAGCCTCATCAATCTCAACTTCGGAATGAAAACGACGCCCACGTAAATTTTGTTTAGACCAAAGTATAGACAAAAGTCACACATAGCAAGATCAGGGTAAAAGAGTGGCTGTTCTATTACTTTGATGTTTTTTTGTTCAAGAAATTCGACTGTCAATCTTGCTGAATGAGAATATGCATTGTCATGCTGAAGCATGAGTCCTCTAATATTCACTTCTTGAAGAATTTCTGGAAGGCACTTAGTGGTGTACCAGTTAGCTGTAACTGTCTTCTGTCCCTCTAGCTTTATGGTTTTGACCAAACCTGTACTTCTGAAGAACACGGCATACATTACTTTTTTAATTGCTCGTTGTCTTTTCACCATTGTTGGTTTAGGGTCATCTTCAAAGACCCATACTTGTCTTTCTTGGCGTGTTGGAACGTTAAAAAACGATATGTACGTTTCATCACCAGTTATGATTTTAGAAATAATGCGGTGTCCACCAGTTATTTTAGGGTATTTTTACTGATTCTGACACGCTCCGCTTTTTGGTTTTCTGTTAAATTATGGGGTATCTCAACGACAAACTAATTTTTTCATATGCAGTTCTTCATGAATAATTTTATGTATAACTGCGGATTCAATGTTAAGTTCCTTCTGTATCATTTTGTAGGTACACGGATTATCATCAATTAACATTTTTCGAATGGCCGACACATTTTCTGGGACTACAGCTAACAATGGTCTTCCTGTGTGTTTTTCGTCCAGGAGAGAATTTCGACCTCTTCTAAACTCTGTAAACCATCAAAATACAGTGTCACGAGATGGCGCATCATTTCCATATGCTAATTGTAGACGTTGAAGACATTCTTTCTGATTTAGCCCCACTTTAAAATCATTGAAAACCATAGCTTGATAATGCTCTCGAGTCAACTCAATTTTCTTTTCTTTCAAAATTTATTCTACGATAGTTAAACAGTGTCCTAAGGTAACTACCTCTTTTAGAACACGCCCGGTTAGAGCGCGAAGAAGAAACAGGCCGTGAGTATTTACAAACATTAATTTATTTACACCATATAAATATTTACAACATTATTGATTTAAATTATTTAAAACACAACTTCCCATATTCCAAATGGGATGAAAACCAAATTTAAGATAAACAAATAAACAAATACAAAAGTATATATATAGTCTCATAGACTAAAATGTGAAAGATGGTAATCTATCACCAAAACATCTGACTTTTACTATTAAATAATTTATTTGGAGTTAGCAAGTAGATATTTAATTGGCGTTAATTAGTAGTTATTTAATTGGAGAGGGAGAGAGAGACAAAAGATACAAATCAGGCACAGGCCCTTAAATGTGGAACTCACCAACATTACTGGCAGTTGAGCAGCACCCCTCTTTACAAAGGACAATGATTGGGAGCCGACTTTTCTCAAACACCACACAGTTCCTTCTCCTCGCTCCTTTTTTCAATTTCTGAAAAACTCTCTCTCTCCAAGATTTTAAAACACGCCCCTGAGGCGCACACAATTATCTTATTGGATTCTGGGTCTTAACCCCTTGATCCCAAAGCATCGCCATTGGCTTTAGGCCTTCCAGAAACAAAAAGCCACTTCTCAAGCCCCTGCGAAACTGATATGCTTTCGGGCACTAATTCAAAGCCGGCCGAAAACCCCATGATCCGTCCGTAAACGGACAACCGTTAACTCTTTCGGTGAAAATGATATTTAAAGACAACTAGCCGACATCCTGTTTCCTATTCCGAGGAGAGCAGCTGGTCAAACGAAAAGGCTGACCCCCAAAATAAATAAGTAAACTAGATCGCAACCCCGAAAATATTGGATCATGGGTTTACCATGCGACAAACAGTAATTGTTGCCACATATTATCGTCTGCGGACATAAAAGAGTTAAAATTTAAATATCGGACGAATAATTTTTTCTCTAGCGCATATCGTCTGCCCCTGTCTTAAAAATTTTAGTGTTACCCTCGTAATACAATAATACAGCATGTAGCTATTTCGAGGACACGCTGGATCTCCTTCTTCAGTGCCTTCCTTTTTTGGACTTCGTTAGTGCGTTCCTCTTTGTTGGTTCCCTTGTACTGACAAAGGGTGCCCATCGTATCCTCTAAACAGATGCATTCTGCAATATTGTATTATTTGTGCTTTTATACGTTGTTCAAGTTTTTATTCTCTTTCAAAATTGTTAATATATCCCGGGGGATTGGAAAAGTGCAGCTCTGGCTCCTTTACACTTAATTACGCGTGCTTTTCAGATTAGATCGCTAATTTGACTCTGGATCGTAGTAGGCTAGAAGGGGTTTTCCGCGATGACAAACTGTGGCTTTATACCGATATTAAGGCGGGTTCCAATCAAAATATCCATTCCAGCGAGGCTGTCAATCACTGGGACACGGAGAAGGGAATCATTTATCGGGTAGGTTCCTAAAGTTATCCACCAAGCAAAGACTGCAATCGTCGGCGGTTTTGCACTAAAATTGCAAAATCCTGTCGACTCCGCCACCTGGTGGACTTCGACACTTGCAGCAGCGGGAGGGCGCGGTAGCCTAGTGGTTAGCGCGCGGGAATTGCACTCAGTAGGCCCGTGTTCGATTCCCGCTTCTGTCAAAATTGCCGCCGTGTTCACGTGGAGTACGATCACGTTAAACATGTGGGTCCGTAAGTCCTGCCGAGAGGTTGGTGGTAGGGAAAGGAGGGTACGGTCCCTATAGATGCCTCCCGCACTGGGTTCCGGTCTAAGTTGGGTGACTTTTCCCGGCCGTCCAAACAATTACCTTATACGGTATAGGCAAATTTATATACAACTTCAAAAACAACCTTAACTTTCTTAATCCTCTATTAGATAAAATTCACGACACAAATTCTCTTGACTCCTTTGTAAAAATTTTAATTAAATCCGTCCAAGATTGCGCCTTTAAATATATTAGAAAGAAAAAGACTAAAACTATAAAAAACTTCACTTGGTGGACCCCAACCCTTTCGAAACATAGAAATTTTGTCACTGCCCTATATAAAAGAATTCGGTCACTCGAGAGAAATGATGCTTCTCCTGAAACTATACTTTCTGCCAAAATTCTTTACAAGCTTAATAAAGCCAAATATAAATTACTCCTCAAAAAAACCCGAATGGATTCCTGGAAGGCTTATTGCACTAAGTGCAGTAACTCTTTCGGCTCACATTTCAAATTTGCCTTCCAGAAACATAGAAAATTCAATAATATTAATCTTTTTTTCCCTGACTCCCCCTCCCTTAACTATGAAGACAAATTGAAATGATTGATGGACCAACACTTTAAAATTGATACTGACTTTAGCGGTTTTCCACATTTTAATTTGCCTTCTGATGGGTTGGGGGTTGTCTCGGATGAGGAGCTTTCAGCAGTAATCAAAAATTTAAAAAACGGAAAAGCTCCCGGTCTCGATAACCTGGACTTCACAATATGGAAAAAACTTTTTAAATCATTCCCTTTCTTTTTTTCGAAATTCATTAACCTTTGCTTTAAACTTTGCCATTTCCCCTCATGTCTTAATAATGCAAATATCATATTCTTTAATAAACCCGGTAAGGATCCCACCCTTTGTTCTTCCTACCGCCCAATTTGCTTATTACCTACCCTTGGAAAAATTTTGGAAAAAATATTTATTAACAAACTCAACTTTTGGCTTTTCTCTGCTGGAGCTCTTCATCCCCTGCAATTCGGTTTTAGGGAACTTACTAGTTGCGAGGATGCAACCCTCAGGCTGATTAATAACATTTCTACTCACAAATCAAAAAATTTCGTTTCCCTGACCACCGTGGACATCTGCGGGGCCTTCGATAATCTCAACTGGAATATATTACCTCAAACACTTTCTAATATCAATCTTCCACCAATTTACCAAAACTTTATATTCTCTTATTTAAATAATAGACAAATTTCTCTGGCTAACGGCACTTCCTCTATCACTAAATGTATCTCCTCTGGGGCTCCGCAGGGTTCGGTTCTTTCTCCTACCCTGTGGAGTATTTATTTTAATGATATACTTAATCTTAATGATGATCTTTTTTACCTGCAGGCCTTCGCGGATGATCTTGCGGTGGTCACTTTTTCCACAAACTTGAAAACATTACGTATTAATACTAATAATCTCCTTGATCTTATCTCGTCCTCCCTTTCGGCCCTTAAACTCTCCGTCACCCCCGAAAAATGTAAAGCTATCGTATTTAAAAAAAATAGATCTAAAATTAAACAGAGACCCTCATTTAAAATCCAAAACGTTAAAATTCAAACTACTAGACAATTAAATTACTTAGGCATCACGATCGACGATAACCTTAAATGGAGTTCCCATATTTTTAATCTGAGAGAGAAGTGCTTCAAGTTCGCTAGCACTTTTGGGAGAGTGACTGGCAGTAACTGGGGTGTTGATAAATCCTTTCTTAAAGTTTGGTATCTTTCGGTTATCGAAAAGATAATTACTTTCGGCTCAGGAGTTTGGGGAAAAGCATTGACTGGGGCACAGGTCAAAAAACTTATCTCTCTTCAAAGGATTTTTCTTTTAAAAATCTCATCTGGTTTTCGGACTACTTCTAACATTTCTCTCTTTTCTTTAACTGGAATCCCCCCCATTCACTTTGTAATAAATTCTTTGTACAAAAAATATACCTTTTGGAAACTTCGCAATAACCTTTTTACAAATCCTGCCCTTCCCCCCCCTGAAAAATTTGATCATAACTGCCCTTCTTCCAGTATCCCTCCTTCTCAACGTACAGTGACCTTTTCCCCCATTAATCCACTTAACTTTTCCAAAATAAATATTTACACTGATGGTTCCTCTATTGAAAACAATACAGGATACGCCATTTGCATCTTTAACGAAAACACACTGGAAGAAACTTTCACCTTTAAACTTGAGCATGGGAACACAGTTTTCCAAGCAGAAATTGCTGCGATCCATTTCTCTATAAATTGGGCATCTAATAGAAACATTAAAATTAATATCTTTACAGACAGTCAATCGTCAATCTCGGCCTTTAACTCCATCAAAAACAAATCTTTTTACTTATCCAAAATTAAAACTAATGCTAATCTTAATAAACATTTAATTAATTTATGTTGGGTTAAAGCCCACTCCGACATCTCGGGTAACGAGGTCGCAGACAAAAAGGCAAAACTAGCTACTACCTCTGGCTCTCCAACTTCTTTCCCTTTCCCTTATTCACTTCTCAAAAAACATTACAAACTTGATATCCTTAGTAATTGGCAATCCTTTTTAAATGACTATGTCTCCCCCCGAACTCACGATCCCGCCAGAATTTTAAATTTCCTTCCAAAAGTTAACTTTAATACACATATTACTAATAAATATTTAATCTACTTTATTACGGGCCACGGCCCATTCCCCGATTATTTGTTCTCTTTCAAATGTAAATCTACTTCCTGCTGCTCCTGCGGCGCTTTCGGCGACGCCGATCACTACGTTTTTTCTTGCCCCCTTACCAAAGCTTTTCACCTTTATAAACCTTCACCCCATAATACGGCGACCTGGTTCTCGAGTGTCTGCTCTAACCCTTCTTCAATCAATAAAATAAAAAACTGTGTTCTCATAGCGAGAGAAATCTCTAATAAAATTTCATAATCAGCCTGGGGATCTCTGCTTTTAATTTTTTCGGTCGGTGACTCCTCTTCTTGTTGTTTTTTTGTTTGTTTTTTATGTTGTTTTTTATGTTGTTTTTTTATATGTTGTTTTTCTCGGTGGTGTCGTCTGCTTTTGTTGTGTTGTCTTTAGTTGTTGCACCCCATTTTATAATATATAGTCAACTTCAAAATGTTTTCAACTACTATCATAATACTTATATTATCTCAGATCATTATGTCATTTGTAAATATACTATCAAGTCTTCAATAATGTAAATAAGTCAACAAAATGTATTCAAGTCTACAAGAGTATAAATGTAATCAAGTCTTCAGATATATTTTCATATTAGCAAAACTATGTTATTAGCTTATATCCTTGTAACCACTCCTGTAAAAATTTTTTAAAGATTCAATAAATTTGGTGTTGGTTGTTGTGGACACCCGGACATCGGCCGGACGCCTGCCAACTCCTCTCCCGGCCGTCCAAATAGATGCTCAAGTCCTCAGGACGAGTCGGACGGTCTGGGTCTTCAACACCTTTCTGGTAGGTCAGACGGTCTGGGTCTCAACAACAACTTATAGCAGCAGGAGTATTACACACGAATTCGCCACCTTCCTGGCCGTCCTTTTGGTTGCTCTAGTTCTTAGATGAGTCGGACGGCTTGGGTCTTCAACACGAATTCGCCACTCTGGGAACCAGTGTAAATCACCAATCCATAACTCACATTTACCAGATTTATGTGGCATGCAACACAAATTGTGGATGTACTATGCACTGTACGTCGTGCACTCCTTCTTGCATGTTGTTCAAATAATATGTAATAGAAACCAAGAGGAAAACTGGTTTTCTACAGCTCTAGTGCATCGTGTGTCTTCAGTGTGTAGACAGTAGGTAGTCACTGTTTAACACTTAAGGTGCCTTCCCACTCACCGCAGCACAACAGCAGACGGTTCACGGCAACGCTCGAGGTACACGCAAGTCTTTGCGGCAAAATAAACCCCTTCACACTGTCGGCCGACGGCGAAGAAATGTAGCCAATCAAATGCAAGCGCAGAAATTTCTCCTCGTTCAGCGGCCATGTTTACAAACCATCTCTTCCAAAGCGATTTTATATACATGAAATATTATATAATAAAAATTAAGATATTATTACTAATAAAATCTCTTTGGTCTCTTCTGATTCAAATTTATATTTACCAGCGGCTTGCTAGTTTACAGTATTGACGCGTTTCAGAAAATTCGCCTTTCTGTGAATTTAAACAAGAGCGTATGCGAATTTGCTTTGGCGCTATATACATATTTCATCAGTTTTCTAAAATAAGCTAACTAAAGTGATTCCATCACAAAACACAAAGGATCCTAATTTAAATTGTTTTAGAATATTTACTACTCTATGGCAATTTCCTCCTTTTAACGAATGCAATTATGTTCTCTTTCTCGAATCGTTAAAAAAAAAACATCCGACAGAATTCAAAAAATAAATTTTGAAGTATGTTCTTCATTGACTTTTTTTTATCCCTCTATTGCAATTCTAAAACAACTTGAAAACATATTTTGTTTACTTTTTAAAATAATATTCTAAAATAGCATTAAATGCTTTGCATGATATAATTTGTTAGTACATTTCAAGTGTGAAGTTTTAGCTTGGGTGGTAGAGAATCAGCTCCGCAAACGAGTGGGTTCTGGTTCGAATCCAAGCGAATATTAAATTTTACAAGTGCTGCCATCTGTTGCGGAAATATTCAAATACAGTTTTTCTTTAATAATCTGCAAAATTTTTTTTTTTAAATTATTTTGCGTTCTATATACAAAATAACCTTATATCAGTAAATTATTTTTAAGTTTGAATGCTTATAAAAATTTATTTCGAAGTTACTTTGAAAAATATCTTGAAGTATACTTTATACAAGATATAGATGGAATGTACTCTTCTTAATTAAGAAAGTGTTTGTCGAAATAGCACATATAAAATGTGCATATAAAATTAGACAGAAATCATTGAACATCATTATACAAGTAGTAGTTATCTTTCGACATGTAATTTTGAACATTTTAGATTGGAATAGAAACAAAAATCAAACTACTTTGAAATTTTAAAGAGGTTGTATTTTAATAGTTTGGCGCTAACATTTGAAGAATTTTTTTATTATTTTAAATGCACATAGACAATTTGAAATGTACAATACATTTGAAAATAATTTATTTTTAATAAAATAAATAAGTTTACATGTAAATATGAAAAGTTTACTCTTTTAAGTTTGAATGCTTATAAAAATTTATTTCGAAGTTACTTTGAAAAACATCTTGAAGTATACTTTATATCAGCTATAGATGGAATATACATTTAAATTTATTTTAAAACATAATTACTCAATAAATATAAATGTAGATAAAATAATTTTTAAATTTAAAAGTTTACTTTAATGAGAAATATTTTAAACGTTACAAATGAGCAAAGAACATATTCGGATATTTAATATAGATACGTATTTGAAAACCTTTGAAATCAGGTATAAAATGGTAATGAACTTCAATTTGTTTAAGACATAATATTTTAATAACGGCATTCTTGAATTTAAATACTTTTTACGTTTTTTTTTCTTTGTTTGTTTCATTTCAGTCAATATCGGCAATAGCGCTTTTTAAACTAGTTTTGTATCTTGAGTGAATATTTTTCAACAAATATTTATTTGCTTTTTTATACGGATGTGTGACAAATCCAAATATTTTTTAATGTTCATTCATCTGTTTAAGCTTCTGATATCTAAAGTAATCCATATAAAAAAGATCAAATCAAAAATTTACTATACGAAATATTGATTTAGCAGTAAAAACATGATCTACTATGCTATTGGCTGTTGCGTTGCCATCAACCGTGCGGTACGCGTTGAATTCGGTTCCATTTCGAATTCAGCGTTGCGGCCTGCGTTCACCGCGGAAGAGGACTTTCCCCCACTTTTTCATCGTACAGCGCATGCGTGAACTCAACCGTCCTCTGCGGTGCGTTGCGTTGCGGTGAGTGGGAAGGTACCTTAAACTTACCATGACCGGTCAAATTACCGGTTGTAAACTTTTAATTAAAAAAATTGCATATAATGTTATCGCTTTTTCTGACTTTTTTTATTAAATGTATACAATCAATTTATATTTTCCATCTTCTTGTGTTTATATGAAAAAGATACATATTCTACCGTTATCTACCACGACCGGTCCTTTGACCGGGAGAAAATCTTATTACCTTATAAGGTTATCGATTCAGAAAATGTGATGAACATGCACATTCCACATATTTACATCAGTTTTCTGCACATTTCTGCAAAGACTGTTGCGTAGGTAATTCAATTTAAAATAATTGTGTATTAAAATTTCAATAAAATGCGTAAAATTTCAAGTTGCAGGAAAAGGTGCAAGGAAAAGGTGCAGGAAAAGGTGCAGAAAAAGGCAGGAAAAGGTGCAACAAAAACTAAAAAGTATCAGTAGTTAGTTTATATTTTGTTTTTGCTGCATTACACCATTCCTAATTTCACCCTGAAAAAATATCGAAACATTCAAGACACACAAAGAACATAGGCGAAGAGTTTTTTGTAAATGGATGAAGGTGAACTTTCTGAAAGTGAAGATATATTATTTGAAAATGATAATGATCTGTTAAACACTGAGTGTGAAGTGTGAGCCTACAGATCCCGACGATGAAGAGGAGAATATTAGAATATAATATGTAGAGAACGAAAAAGAATGAGATTGCATTCAAGTTCTGAAAATGTGAATGAAAAAATGAGTGGTATATTTCGAAAGATAGCACTGTTTGTGAAGACATGCAAATAGGTGCTACATTTGGGAGAGCAGCATTTCATAACATTTTCAGGGAAGAATCAGTTCCAACAAGCTATGCTAAACGAAATATTAAAAAGGGTAAAGTGAAGACTGCATTTTCGTTGATAATTGACCCCGTATCATGACACATATAAGAACTTGCACAACAGAAGAAGCAAATCGGATTTTAGGAACCGAATGGAATCTGTTAAAGTTACTTTGTTTAATATTTCCATACTAAAATCAATCTTACCTACATTCAATCAGAAAAAATAAAGTTTTCCTGATGGACAGCAGAAGCTCTATTCAATATTTAAAAAATTGGCCAAAGATTGCGGAGAGGACTGGTCAGAGTATTATTTTCAAGTTGGCAAGGCTTGGTCAGAGGAAAATTGTGTGTCTCCAGTAGATACCGTCACATGTCGGTGTGCCTGGTAACGAGACCGCTGATGAGCTGGTTAGAGAGGGTTGTGACTATCCTGACCCTAGTTCTTCTGACTTGTGTCCTTCGGAAATTCATTCCCTCCACAAAATTAGAATGAATTCTTCTTGGCGTACTCCCCCTGTTCACCGTTGGTACGCCGCAAAAAGCCCTGGCCTCCCTCTGCAGTGTAAGAGTTGAAGGTCCCTCAAAACGACCATGGCGCGACTTAGAAGCGGACACCTCCGTAGTATGAAATTCGTGGAGGGGGAGAAATATTTTTCTGCTTGTCCTTGTCCCCTTCCTGCTTCTCCTGCTCACCTTTCTAGATTGTATGGGCATCTCCTTGGGACAGCTGTCGGTTGTGCAGGAATTTGTCTGCGATTCTCGTTTGCGGCAGGGTCTTTTGGACTTGGTGTGTAGGCTTTCCTACACCAAGGGGATTGGAAACAACATCAAAGTTTATTGATAACTTAAAATAAAAAATATTGTAATTACATTGGCACAGAATTTAGATACACAGATAAAATGGTAAAATAAAGGGGTTTCAGGACGGATGCAACACCATATATAAATTGAAACGATCTTTGAACATCAACATCTTTACACAGCGAAAAAAAAATGGATTCCATATTTTATTTGCCAATGAGTCACTTAATTTCTTCATATATCATGGATGTAATTATTATTTTAGTTTCTCTCTAAAAAACTACCTGACATATTTTACTAACCCTGACATATTTTACTAACCCTGACATATTTTACTAACCATATGAAATTCGTGGAGGGGGATAAATATTTTTCTGCTTGACCTTGCTCCCCTCCTGCTTCTCCTGCTCACCTCCTAGATTGTATGGGCGTTTCCTTGGGACAACTGTCGGTTGAGCAGGATATTGCCTGTGATTCTCTTTTGCGGAAGGGTCTTTTGGATTTGATGTACGCTTTCCTATACCAAGGGGATTGGGAACAACAAAATAGAGTTTTCATCTAAAAACCGGTCATTTGACCGGTTACAGTACTAATAAGTATATATTGAGTATCGGTACCTTTAGTGTTAAACTGAATCGCATTTTGCCCAGTACAGAGCTCGTCCTCAATGTGTGACCTATCTTAGAGAGGGTGGGCTATCGCTATGCAGAATTAAGACCCACCCGTCCTGTAAAAGACGGCCTCCTTCTAAACCTAAGGGGTGTTCTTAATCCTAACAAAAAAAATACCCATATGGCATAAATATTCATAATTCAAATAACAGAACGAAAAACTGCATTAATAATGACCATTATAAATTAAACATGCGCTGTAATAAAATTGAGCGCTCATAGTCCAGTACCGTCTTTTCTAATGACTCTGATTAGCACAAAATATAAATTTCTACTTGAAGACAGCAAATATTTTAGCTGTCACTCGTAGACGTTCTGGATGGTACATAGGGCGGGCTTTAAATGCATTTTCTTTTCAAAGGAGTAAAATATTGGTGTCATTTCTTACAGTCATACGAAAGCATAATGTGCATTCATACGGCCGCACCTTAAAAATGTATGTAAATATGCGTTTTCTGTTTTAATAAGTGGTAGTTAATGAATATTAATAATAAAATCCGAAGAGTTCTCACAGTAATCAGCTGCAACTTATGCGCGTAATACAGTAGCCGCGTGTAATGTAATCAAGAATGTTACTTATTATTCATTTTTACTTTTCCAACAATACATAGTGTATTTAAATGGAAAGTATTATGATGGGGTCAAAAATCCAGCGGTCAGACCATGGCGAATTTACACGTTTTGAATATACATGAATCAGGGCTGCCCGTAAGTGGGTATGGATCGGGATGCAAAATAAGGGGATATTATTTAGTAGCAAATTGCTAATCAGAATTTCATTTGTGTAGCAGTTTTGACATTTTGACTAGCAGTTCACAACTATTATTTCACAATTCTTTAAAAAAATATACCTATAAGTATATTGATATGTCTAGTTTGAAAATAACAAAAACAACACATGACTTCATTTTTTTTATTTTATTTATTTATTTATATTTATTTGTGTGCAATAAGATTACTATCAGAGAAGTCATGTTCTTATTCAGAATCTGACTTAGAAACATATTTTGTTCACTTTCTGTGTTTTATAATCGGTTTGGAAAAAAAGAGAAATATGATAGCGTGGGAGGGAAATTTGTAGTAAGGAGCGATGCGCCTTTATGAAAATATTTTTTTCACTTAGATCATTTGTCGTGATTTTTAAAATTACGTTGCAAAATATATTGCAAATTCATTTTTACATTGCAAAACGCATATTTTCCATCGCAATTTACGATGCGATACCGCTTATTTTGCACCCTGGTACGGATACCACTAAATGGGGGTGGGGAAGGGGTTCCAGAGAGGGACAGGGCCTTCTTTTTGAGGCTAGAGGAGACATGAAAAATTCACACAAAAAGAAAAACAAATATAAAGGGGGCCTGGAATAAATATTTGTAGGGGGAGCCCCGCCTGAATATAACATTTTTCAATGATGTATGTGTGTTCTGTTTGTACGCCTTTCGAACAGAAAACGGCCAAATTGAATGAAATTTGGTACGATTATTTGAGGCCTATTAATTTTCGAGAATAGACCAAGGAGAAGATCTAATTTTTCGATGCTTTTTGCTAAATGACAAAACCGTTATTACACATAATAAGGTCACTTTCCGAGAGGTTGGTGGTAGGGGAAGGAGGGTACGGTCCCTGTGGATGCCTCCCCCACTGGGTTCCGGTCTAAATTGGGTGGCACTTCCCGGCCGTCCAAACAGTTACCTTACACCTTTCTGGTAGGTCGGACGGTCTGGGTCTCAACAACAACAACATAATAAGGTCACTAAAATATATACAAGTTTTTATACAAGTGTATATATAAGTTTTTATTTAATAGCCCATGTTATTTAATAGGACGCTAATATGCACCATTCTCCACATATTTTACATTTTTCATCTAAAATGCAAAAAATAAAAAATACATTAAATATTCTAGCTATCATTAAATAAGTGAATTTTTTTGCAAGTTTATTTTTAACCCGTTATAAATAGACGGCATTGTTCAAGGATTACCTCAAGCTTTTTTTTTGAGAAATTGAAAATTTCAATTTTCTTAGTAGATTGAAAAACGCCACAAATAAATTGAGCGCTATAAGATTATTAATAAGCCAATAAGCATCAGCGGCCGATTCATTTTCTGGAGGTCAGGCCTTTTGAAAATTATTCAATTTTTGAACTTTTTTTTTTTCAAAAATCGAAACTATTTATAAAAATATTATAAAATATGTTTCAAAGAAATATGTTTTTATATAATACTCTTTTTAGAAGCAAATGACGGCATCGTTTACAAAATGTGGGAAAACTGGTTTTGATCCAGCATAGACGATTCTTTTTTCAGCTGTTAAATTTAGTTTGATTATTCTACAGAAAGATTGAATGAAATTTATACTTTTAAATATATATTTTGAAATTATATGTAAATAGCTTTCCAAGCAAAAGAAATCGAGTATAATAACATAATTCCCTTGCAGATGCCAATATCAGGGCATGTAATGAGCTGCTTCTACGATATGTAATGAAGAAATACGATATGAAAAGTGTTCCGTAACTCCGTCAGACAAGGTTATTAGTGGCAATGAAATATGACGCAGGGCATTTTTACCTTAGTCCTAAAATTATTGCCATGATTAAATGATAAAACTATTTGCAAATATGGGTGAAGCACACGTTTATGGATTTATTCATTGCGTATAAGAAAATCTTGTTTCACAAAATACTACTTTTGATACATTTCCAACGGTATTATAGTATAATGAACAATACCTGTATCAACTTTAACTCAAGAACTATCACACAGAGTATTATGAAATTTGGCAATGTGGTTAACATATAGAATTTTGATATTGCCCGTAAAAATAGCAAAAATATAAAATAAACATGAAAGATCAATTATGCATAAAGCGTTGATTATGAAACACTTTCCAACTGAAATGTAATTTTATTTATTACACTCAGTGCTGATATATTTTAAATCATCACAGTACTACAATAATTTATTATATTTGAAAACTTAAAACTTCATCGAAAAAAAATGAACTTTATTCAAATGACGTCATCAAAATATAAATCGTCTGGCTTTCTATGTAAAAGCAATGAATGTTTCATTCATATCACTTTTATTCTAGACTCCAGGGCTAAATAATTTTTATTTTCCTTTGCTGGTTAAATGAGTAAAATTCCATCCCCCGAATCACTGAATGATTCAAAGTAAAAGTGAGGTATTTAGACCTCTCTGTAGGAAAAACTACTGTGCGAATCACAACCAAATTTTGTACTTATACTTTTCCGAGCATTCGGTTCCGATTTCTGAAGAAAGAAATAGTTCAGATTTCGTCGCGGTAGCCGCAGCTTGCATATTGTCTAACTTATCTAACAGATGTCGGCAGAAAATAGTTCCGAAGATTACAAATGGTAAATGAACCTCTACGTAAACCTTTTAACTGTCGAAATTCTCCAGTGGATCAGAAGCATATTTGAGCTTTCTCAAGATCATTACGTACCTTGGGTTTCCTCAAGATTATTACGTACCTTGGGCTTCCTGAAGATTATTACGTACCTTGGGCTTTCTGACCGTTCGCTAGTCGTGGATTTGTGAAAAAAACTTAGGACTTCTTTTATAGGTGGCAACTGCGAGATATACTTCCCAAAGCAAATTACGGGGACAGCAGTGCCAGATGTCAAACCTAGTGGCCGAAATTTGAACTATTTCTTTTTCTTCAGAAATCGAATTCGCATACTCAGGAACATATGTATGTACGGACGGAATTTGGTTGCGATTCTCCCAGGAGTTATCTACAAAAAGGTTTTTTTTTGCTACACGTTCAATTTAAATTACCCCATATTTTATGAATTCATAAATAGATTTGTCTCAACAGCTTTTTCGTTGCTTAACATAATTATTTTCCTTATTACTTTTAAAAACCACAAGAATTTTATATTTTGTGTAATATCTAGTAGGTGAGTATTATAGAATACTATAGTTAAAGTTGTTTTAGTTATTTAATTTCTGCATATAAAATACTTGGAGTTAAATCTCAACTATACAATTTTTGATAAAATATATTTTAAAAAATCTGATGTGGGCAACACATGACTTTCCTTATATAATACAATGAATTTACTTCTTTTACAGTTAAAAAAATGTTATTCTTATAGTAGATACTTATATTCTTTCCAAAATATTGAATTTTCTTTAATTAGTTGTCATTTTCATTGATTTAGCGTCATTTTTATCAATTTGGCGAGATTTTCGTTAATTTGGCAACAATTTAAAATGTCGCCAAGTTGGCGACACTCCGCCAAATTCGTCGCCAAAATCTCAGCAAGCGTAATGGACGGAGAAATAAGTTATTCTTACAGCAGATAAATGACTATTGGCGTTCAAATACAAAAGTATTACTCAAAGTATCTTTTTTCATGAATGGAACGAACTAGATCCACGAGAATGATGTCACCCAATTTATCGCATGGTATTGCATATGAAAAATGAACATGTTTCTCAATAGGAAATATATTTTTTTTAATTTTATATAACTTTTTGATAATTTTTTTGAAAAATGTGCAATATCTCGAGAAAGGTTCATGTTAGCGTTCTAAAATTTATGTCACTCGTTTTCTAATGAAAAATTACGTAAGAAATGTCTATTTCCGTAACTTTGTTAGCGATTTTGCTTTTTTTTGTCGATTTTTTCAAAATTTCACTCGAAAATTTAGGGAAGTTCTGAACATTCGATTAAGTATAAAAACAATAGGCTTCCAGTATTTACTGATTGTGATTTGTGTACCAAATTTCGTTCGAATCGGTCCATGCGTTCGCCAGTTATCGTCTCCACAGACTCACTGACACACACACACAAACACACACACAGACATCACTTCAAAAATGTTTGATTCGTGATCAGGGATGCTTGAAACGCGCTCTCCCGTCGAAAACTCGATTTCGAATTTTCGACCTCGTCACAATACTTTCCTTATACATTATGTATATAAGGAAAGTAAAAATATATAATTAGAGTAACCAGTAAAGTTTTAAGAGAACAGAAATCGGTAAATATCATACTATAAATATAGTCATAAAACTATATTAGTAACACTGATTGCAAAACATAATTTAAGTATATAGAAATAATGATTATCGCTTTGTACAGAAACTGTACAAAAAAACTTTACCGTACTGGACTAACTGTACGTAGAAAAAGAAACATACTTATCTCATATTGTACAAACTTTTAATGAAAATTTTGATGTGGATTAATATTAATGCACCTATATGCATATATCTTTATCTATTTTTAAAATATTCTGCAAATTTTTGACACTGCATTATCAATAGACTGTAAAGCGTACATATGCACAATTTTACAAATAGACAAATATAAACCGATCGATGTGCAAGATAGGCTTATATTTTTATTAAAACCTTAATTAATTAGATATAATTATTAACGCTTAGAGATAGGAGAAGGTTGCTATGGTGTTTAATACTGCACATGGGCTCGTCCATCATCCCCTTTCGTTTGGCAGATTAGGTGCAATTCACCCTGTATATATATATATATATATATATATATATATATATATAATATTGGTCGAAATAATCCGGGGAAGAGACGTATTAAGTTATCAAAAATCTACTTTATTAGGTGACACTAGAAATCGATATAGTTACATATGCTAGACGACTCCTGATCGTCGACCAGCTCTCGCCAAATCTCAGTGCAGTCTGCGTTGGTTCACACACAAGACAGATTGCATTTACATCGGAGGGGGAGGGATATGAGGCCTGGGGAAGTTGCTGTCTTCGTATTAGGCTTTAAAAATGTGATTGGGAATGCAGTTTCATATGAGAAAGTTTACAAAGAGGTTAAGATTAGTGTCCATGTATTGTATGGTGGAGGAAAAGAGGAAGTGTTGGCAGACTTGTTAATATTAGCGGCGTGGGATAGAATATAATGTAGTTGCAATACGTGCTGGACGTGAAATAGGAATTTGGAATAATAATTATGAAAGAAAATGGCGCGTTATTGTTAAGGGTTTAAAATTTCTATATCATATAAATACAGGGTGATCGGAAAATGTCTGGCCAAATTTTAAAGGGGGTTAGAGGGGACGAATATAAAAGGATTCCCAGTACAATGCGTGTCCGGAAACGCCGCGTGAAGGTTGTAGAGGGCGCTGTGAAGAGCAGTCGGACAGCATGTGTCACAGATGTGTAACAGTCACGATGATCATGTTTGGGGATATGACAATCCGCATGCTACAAGACCGTCTGCTTACCAGCAGAGATTTAGTGTCAATGTGTGGGCGGATATGTTGCACGAATACGTGATTGGGCCGTGCATCCTACCTCATCACTTGGACCACACGAAGTACCCCATCTTCTTGCAATAGGTTTTGCCCGAACTACTGGCCGTTGTTCCTCAGTGCATCTTGAGACGCATCTGGTTCCAGCACGATGGAGCGCCGTCACACTTTAGCCGTGATGTCAGGAATTACCCGGACGCTACTTATGGACATCAGTGGATTGGTCGAGGTGGACCTGTTCCCTGGCCGCCACGATCATCAAAGCTGTCATGCTTGGATTTCTTTTTGTGGAGCCACTTGAAGAGCATCATCTACGATACCGCTGTGGACTCCCCGGCCATCCAAACGGTTACCTTACACCTTTCTGGTAGGTCGGACGGTCTGGGTCTCATCAACAACCCCTGTGGACTCCGCCGACGATATCGTCGGCAGATTGACTGTTGCTGCTGGAGATGTGCAGGATTTGGCTGGTGTTTTTGCTAAGGTACGCAGTTCTATGCGCCGGCTATGTGAAGCTTGTATTATGGTTGGTGATCGCTCTTTCGGGCATTTTCTGTGACACGTTGATTTAATAAAGGGCTTGTTACATTTCTTTGTGTCTCTTTCCTTTTACCTTTCCACTTTCTTTACTCTCCAGGGCTCTTACGCGGCGTTTCCGAACACGCATTGTACTGCGAATCTTTTTATATTCGTCCCCTGTAAACCCTTTAAAATTTAGCCAGACATTTTCCGATCACCCTGTAGATATTTTAAGAATATTATTTACTTGTATTTTAAATACCAGTGACTTATCTTATATTGGAAATGGTCTGGAGAGCATATATCTATATATATAAAATTGTAAATCTGTCTGTCTGTTTGTCCCACCATCAAGGGAAAACGGCTGAACCGAATTTCATGATATTTTGTGGGAAGCCTGGAAATAGCCCCACTTAAAATTTAGTCCGTGTTTTGAGTTTCTACGACCAGTGGTTCTCGAGATATTAGTAAAAAACGGAATTTTCGTTTGTCTCATCATCACGGGAGAACGGCTGAATCGAATTTAATGAAATTTTATGGATAGCCTTGAAACAGCCCCCTATAAATTTAGTTCGAGTTTCTAAGACCAGGGTTGACGAGATATTGATGAAAAACGGAACTTTTTCCTAGGGGTTCTACTCTCTAACTCCGCGGTTTATCCAAACGGAAAGGATGAAAATCGTTTGTTTAAAACGTCAAAGTGAAATAAAACTTTATTTCTGAGTTTAGTGAAGATTTTTTGCTCAAATTAGTCACTATATGAAATCATGAATTGTTTGAAACATGAATTTAAATGGAAAATCTATCTCCATGGTTTATTTTCCACAAGCTTTTACGTAACAATGAAAAGTATTAAGAAATCAAAATCGTTAATTAATTTTAACATTTTATGAGATTATATCATATTTCTCGGCAGCGCAATTAAATTAAATGTGTTTGTTAATGTTTTTATTATTATTTTTTCGATTTGAATAATACATAAATGGATATAAAATTATATCTTATGAATGAACTGTTTGAATTTTCTTTTAATTTTATTAATTGCTGACTGCGTACATCACTTTCATTTATTTTGGCAAAGAGTTTTCAAGCTTATATTGTGTTTAGCTACTAAACTAATATATTGTGTTCAGCCAATAAATTCTTTAAGCCGATTGTTGAAACAGAAAAAGTGTAGAACAGGCATATCTTCTAATATAATTGTAATGTTTTCATTTAGTATATAGAAACGGGATCAGAATGTTTCATTCAAATTTCATTCAGAGCTACGAATTTGGCGGGATATCGCTAATTTTTCAACTTTCTTAAACTTTGCCAAATTGACGGAAATGTCGACAAATTGATAAAAACGACGCAAATCAATGAAATTTATTTTGTTTTGTTAGAAGAGAGTACTGAAATGATGTTTGGTTAGCATTTATCTGTCAGACTAACCGGCCTACTTAATAATACATTTAGAGAATTTTTAAAATGTCACCAAATTGATAAAAATGTTTCCAAATCCATAAAAATATCTTGAAATTGATAAAATTGCGCTAAATAAATGAATTAATTGTGTTTTGTTAGGGGATAGTATTGTGATGATATTTCGGCAATTTGTCGCCATGTGGGACTGTCAGTTCTACAGTCCCACTTGGCGATAAATTTGGCGATTTTTTAAAATGTCGCTTAATTGACGAAAATGCCGCCAAACATTCCATAGAGATAGTATTATTTAGACGATATTTTTTCCACCAATTTATTTGAAGCAAATGATATCATACCGCTTAGCAACGGATTTAAATGCAATGTGTTTATGCAGCAGACGATTTTTATTAAATCTTTTGCGATTTGAATAATGAAGATATGTATATAAAATAAATTTCATTGTCATTTCATTTTTGACTGGATAATATCAATTACGGTCCTCAGATTTAAACATTATTATTATTGATATTTTGCGGGATTATAGATTCAGAGATTAGCGATATTTTTAAGTTATTACACCATTGTTTTATTGCGGCAAAAATTGCTGACATTCACATATTGTACGATGTACGAGTAATCTTCTAGGAATGCACGGGTATATGTTCTAACCTGCGAGAATATAAGTAGTACAGGTATATTAGCATATATTTTGACATATATTGGCATATATATTGGAATCAAGTACGGTCTTCTGGTATGAAGATTAAGGGGATTATTGATATTTTCAATTTATTACGTCGTCTGTTGTATTTTAGCAAATATATTTGAGACTCATATTGTAATACGGGTAATCTTCTACTAATAATCGGACATATCTTCTAATCTACGACATTATAAGTAGTATGGGTATATCTTCTCATATAATTTTAGCACTTTCATTTTGACATATATTGGAATAAATGACTGCCATCAGATTTAAAGATTACTGGTTTATTGATATTTTCAATTTATACACGTAATCTACTAATACAGGTTATATCTTCTAATATTCAAGTATATTATCAGTACGGGTTCCATACAATTTTAACGCTTTTATTAAAACTTTACAACATAGTTGAAAAGTGTTTATGACTTTGTTCATTCTGCCTGTCTGTCTGTCTGTCAGTTAGCACGATAACTGCCGTAAAAATGACTTTATCAAAATGAAATTTTAGTATGTTTTTCAGACGGTCTGTGGGACTTATGGGAATATAAATAAATAATATCACCCAATTAGTTTTGGATTGAACCCGGGTTGAAAAAAAATGAAATACATTGAACCCTATGAGACCTAATTTTTCAAACATTTTTTAAGCGAATTTAAAATTTACAAATTGCTTCAAAATGTTTAGGAAATATTCAAATTATCCCATAAAATATATAAAAAACATATGTAATTTTTTAATTAAAAATTATTTAATATAAGGAGAAAAACAAATTCAATTAAATTCTGACTTTTACTTTCTTGACTTTTACTTCTTTCTAAGAGTTTAATAATTTTGTATATGAGAGAGGCTTGACATTTTAAAATAAGTTTGGTAGATAACAATTTTTCAATTAATTTTTTTTTAATTTTATATAACTCTTCATGATATACTTATTTTGCATATATTGATTCAATTCCATATTTTTTTGTAAATTTGCTTACATAAGGGGGTCCAGGATGTTTTGTTCTTCAGAACTGCCCGTGAAGATAATTTTGTTCAGAGAGAACAGATATTCTATATTTCTTTTTAGGAGCATTATATTAAATATTTTAACAGAATATTTTATTAAAAATGTCATTTAGTATATATACTATAAGAATTTGCACATGATTGTGAATTTTAAGTTCCTTTATATTATATACTCCGTACGAAGAACGGGTATGCTGCTAGTACATATATATATAAATAACGTTTTGGCAGACGATAATTAGTTAAAGATTTCAGAAATGCAGCTGGAATTTTCATGAACGCCTGCATTTATAGCTTTTCTTATCAGTTTGAGGAAATTATCAACAAAGTAGCTAACAAATTTGAGCAATGGTTGCAAAATATTTTACAGTGTATAAGCAAATTTGGGGAACATTTACAAAATAGGAAAACCGCCAACTGAAATGTGCTACCATTTAATTTTGAACAATTTATTTATTGCTGATCTCTTAATAAAACGAAAAGCACCTAAAAACAATAATTGGAATGTCTCAACCAATTTTTAATCAAAATGTACCTTATAAATTTCTCTTGCTTTACTTAAGCGCAAGGCACATTTAACTAATTGACATTATTTTGATTGTGAGCCGTATAAAAATTAAACTTGTCATTTTCATTTAATTATTAGCTCCGGAAGATGCAACTATTTCTAAGTAAATTATCTAAATTCAACTAAATTCACTTCTATTATGTTTCATATATTACTTTACTTCTACAAAAGGCCGTTTGTTTTTTATTCCTTTCGGACATTTTTCGTGAAACACATTGTATAACTAGTCTTACAACTCCCATAATCGCTGGGCACGTAAAGAATACGTTATATGCGGGTTGTGCGGTGTAGCCAGCTGTTCTGCAGCTGCATTTGCAAGCCAAGTCTGCGATAAAACATCCGCGATAAAAATAAATCATTCCAAATACGGTGCTCTGAAAACGCTGGAATGGGTTCAAAGTATATCCAGAAGAGTGTATTTCCATAAAGATTAATTGCGATATATTTTTCACGTTCCTCGCATTTACTAAAAAGATACTTTTTTGCGAAATTAATTGGTTTGTTGATCTGGATGTCCGTGGTTGCAATACGCACATTAGATACATTAGCCATTTCTCGATTTTTACTTTCTCACTCATGCGATGGCAATAATTCCCATAGTCCCAACCAGATTCCCAACCAGATCCTTGCTCGGAGTTTACTCAAGAAGTTCTTAAAGCTTGCACATAAAAGTCCAGCTTAGTACAAAAGTATAAAAGTACAACATAAAAGTATAACTTAGTTAGATATTCGGGTGATAATTAAAATTTAAGCAGTTAGAGTTTTACTTGAGAAGAGAAATTTTGAAGTGGGGAATTTTTGTTGAAGAGAGACAATTTTTAGAGATAAGGAGTAATGAAGTTGGCAGTAATTATCAGTAAACTACTCGTAGGGTAGGCAGATAACAATTTTGGAAAAGAAATCCACACAATAATAGAAGACTGACAAACTAGTTATAATATATATTTCATAATCAGATCATATGAAAATGTGAATCTATATAAATAAAATTGAAAATCTGTCAGTATGTCTGTTTGTCCCGTCATCACGAGAGAACGGCTGAACCAAATTTGATGAAATTTTGTGGGTAGCTTGGAAATAGACCCACATAAAATTTAGTCTATACTTGGAATTTCTACAATCAGTCGTTCTCGAGATATTAGTAAAAAAACGAAAATTTCGTTTGTCTCATCATCACGTGAGAACGACTGAACCGAATTTGATAAAATTTTGTGGATAGCCTTGAAATAGCCCCCATGAATTTAGCCCAAGTTTCGAGTATCTAAGACCAGGGGTTGTCGAGATATTAATGAAAAACGAAACTTTTTCTTAAAAGTTCTACTCTCTAACTCCGTGGTTTATCCCAACGAAAAGCTTGAAAATCGTTTGAAAGTGAATTAAAACATTATCTCTGAGTTTGATGGGAGATTTTTTGCGCAAATTAGTCATTTTCTGAAAACATGAATTGCTTGAAACATGATTTAAATGGGAAATCTATCTCCATGGTTTATTTTTCCCAAGCTTTTACTGAACAATGAAAAGTATAAAGAAATCAAAATGGTTATTTAATTTCGCAGTTTATGAGGAAGATTCTATCTTATATCATGTTGCTCAGAAACGCAATTAAATTAAATCTGTCTGTTAATTTTAATTATTATTTTTTCGATTTGAATAATAAATAAATGGATATAAAAATATATTTTTGAAAAGAACGATTTGATTTTTCTTATAGCATTTTTGACTGGATAATATCAATTACGATCTTCAGGTTTAAACGTTATTATTATTGATATTTTGCCGACGCAGTGGTCGAGTGGTCAAGGCGAGCGGTTCCACAGCAATCGCTCAAACGCGGCGTTGTGGGTTCGAGTTGTGTTTGGATGTTTGTGTTGTGGGAGCAGTGTGTTCCGTCCCCCTCTGGTGCTCCTGGGGTCACGTCCTAGGACGGCTAAATGGTTCACGTTCTGGCCGCTGACAAAGGCGAATAATGAAAGTCAAGTGCCTGGCTATTTGATAAAAAAAAAATGATATTTTCGGGGATTATTGATACTTTCAAGTTATTATGCAATTGTTTTATTATGACAAAAATTGTTTAAACTCATATATTGTACGTTTTACGAGTAATCTTCTACAAATACACGGGTATATATTCCCCGACCGTCCAAACAGTTACCTTACACCTTTCTGGTAGGTCGGACGGTCTGGGTTTCAACAACAACGGGTATATATTCTAATCTACGAGAATATAAGTAGCACAGGTATATTGGCATATGTTTTGATATATTTTGGCATATATTGGAATCAATACGACCTTCTAGTATAAAGAGTACGGGGATTATTGATAGTTGCAATTTATTACGTCGTCTCTTTTATTTTGGTAAATATTTTGGGACTCATATTGTAATACGGGTAATTTTCTACTAACACACTGGCATATTTTCTAATCTGCGACAATATAAGTAGTACGGCGTTGTATATATTGCTTCAATTCTTTTTTTTTTGTAAATTTGCTTACAAAAGGGGCCAGGATGTTTTATTCTTCAGATCCGCCCGTGAAGATAATTTTGCATAGTGAGAACAGATATTCTTAAACTTCTCTTAGAATTATAAATTTAATACTAGATTAAATTTAATATAATAACAGAATGCACATGATTGCGAATTATAAGTTTTTTTATATTATATACTCCGTACGAAGAACTGGTGTGCTGCTAGTATATCATAAGACTGTAGAATGTTACTTTTCCTTCATACACCTCCTTTCATTTAAGATTTCTAATAAATTCAATAAAGAATCAGGGTCTGAGTCATTATTTTCAACTTCATTTTATTTGTTATCAGACACAAACTCTGAATGTTTACAGACACTCTTCACAGTTTTATTTGAGATTCAATTCCAACTTCTGTGAATGTAATTGATAGCATTCAAATTGGATTTTTAGTACCACTATTTTCATTAGGAGTTTGTATCAAATTTTTGATTAGCAATGTTTTATATCCACGTTTACATTCGCGAATAACTTTTCAACTCCTTGGTTAAGGGGTTGAAAACGTCCGGCAACTTTTGGTGGCAGAAATATCATTTCAATAACTTTTAAGCTTTTTGGATGACTCTGGGCAGAACAATTGTCGACAATAAAAGCAAAAATTATTTTCTGGCGTAAAAATTGCATCTCCATTTTACGATTATGCTTTTCCCAAATCACTGCCCACATCCATGCATTTGAATTAGCTTGATAATTAACCGAGAGAGCTTTCACGATTTTGAAGCATCTTTTTCCGATCATTAGAGGTTCAGTTTTCTGTTTAACTCATATGCACCCAGTAAAATTGGTCAAACGCTGTTTACTAAATTTACCAGCAGTGTACTCTTCGTCTTTAAATGCCAAGGTTTTATCGGGCAAAGGAATGTAAAACAGTCCAGTTTCATTTAAGTTAAACATATCAGTTTCCTATTAGCGGGTTAAAATATCCTTCAGTGTATGACTTTTCCAATTCTCCACTACATTGACATCAACATTTGCTACTTCTCCGCTCACTTTTTACTTTCCTTATATACAATAATATATAAGGAAAATATTGTGACGAGGTCGAAAATTCAAATTCGAGTTTCCGACGGGAGAGCACGTTTCAAGCATCCCTGATCACGAATAGAACATTTTAAAGTGATGTCTCTGTGTGTGTGTGTGGAGACGATAACTGACGAACGAATGGACCGATTCAAACAAAATTTGGTACAAAAATTACAATCCATAAACACCCATAATTGTTTTTATACGCAATCGAATGCTCAACCCCCCCCCCCTCCATTAAATTTTCGAGTGAAATTTTGAAAAAATCGTCAAAAAATCAAAACCTCTGATAAAGTTACGCAAATAGACATTTCAATTTAATTTTTCATTAGAAAACGATTGACATAAATTTTAGAACGCTAACATGAACCGTTCTCGAGATATTGCACATTTAAAAAATATTAAAAAATCATATAAAATAAAAAAAATTCCTATTGAGAAACATGTTCACTTTTCATATGTAATACCATGCGATGAATTTGGTGACATCATTTTCGTGGATCTAGCTCGTTCCACTCATGAGAAAAGATACTTTGAGTAATACTTTTGTATTTGAACGCCAATAGTCATTTATCTGCTGTAAGAATAACTTATTTCTTCGTCCATAACGCTGGGCGAGATTTTGACGACGAATTTGGTGGAATGTTGCCAACTTGACGACTTTTTTAAATGTTGCTAAATAACAGAAAAACTCGCCAAATGGATAAAAATGACGCTAAATTAATGAAAATGACGACTCATTGACGAAAATTCAATATCTTGGAAAGAAAGTAAATATCTACTATAAAAATAATCTGTTTCGTTTTACTCTAAAAGTAGTAAATTCATTGCATTATATAAGGAAAGTCATGTGCTGACCACATCAGATTTTTTTCCATAGCTACTAGGTATCCGGAATGGCAATTTAAATTAGAGGCGAGTAAACGCTGGTTTTATTACATTGTCATCTGTGAGAGGCAGACGAGACAGAAGAAAAATGACGACTTAAAAGGAGGGCCGAGATATCAGTGTGATGACTTATCGAGGATTTACTGTATTTTCATTTTGAAAAAGCACTTATGATTAAGTTTAGCTAAAAAAGTGCGCCTAGCGTACTTAATTAAAGCGAATTAAAGGAGTTTACTTATGACGTATCAAAGAGTTTATTTATGGCGTATCAAAAGATACCATTTAGGACGTATTAAATATATATTATTTAGGACTTATTACGAAATCGCAAAGAGTCAATGAATATTTAGGTCGTTCCAAAACAGATTATTTAAAAAGTATCAACAAAGCTTATTTAAGGCGTATTTAGGATTATCAAAATAGCTTATTTAGAGCGTATCAAAAGAGTTTAGGGCATATTATGCCCGAGTAAAGGGCGAAAGATATTTAAAAAGCAATAGGCAAGCAATCGTATTAGAGCGTTGCATCCGATGTGCCCAGCGCTGGGACCATTGCGCATTTCGTTTTGGAACAATGGCTTAAGGCGTGTTTATACGCACTTATTTAGGGCGTACTACGGTTACATGGTGTGTGTGTGCTCGCACACTGGGCGACTTCGCCTTTTGAAACACTGTATGAATGAATTCGATTAATCCCTGCTTTAAATCCCGAGCAGCGGCGGATATATCGACGTTTTCTACAGGGTCGAGATCTACTCCGTGAAAGTTATTGCAGGTAAGAGACTTTAGAAAAACACAGCGGTCGTGGCGTAGCCTTGCGTGAGCCTACACTCAGAAATATAGGCGAAAAATTGAAAGTAAAATACTGCATTTATTAATGAAAAAATACTTTAACCGATTTTTACAGTTTAAAACCGCATTATTTACAAGAGAGGGGGAAATTCTATGCCAAAGGGTGAATCGTCCCCCATGCTAGCTTCGCGCATGCGCTTTGAGCAGAGCTACACTCGGGGAACATGGTTGGGAACCAACGAGGGGAATATTTCTTTTGTAAATGTGTGTGTTATATTTCCACGTAGGTCAATCTTTATTTTAATTTTAAGCTGTGAATTGAAAAATTTTGCGACTTATTTTGCATGGTTGACACGTTTTTAATTAGGTGTTATATTCCCGAGTTATGTACATTTGATTTTTCGATTTTAATTGTCCGAAAATGACCAATTTGCTGAGTTTTATTGCAAACACAAAAGGTATGTGAATTATTTCGATCCTGAACGTATTTTATCCATTGTTACTTTCCTTGTATATATAATGTATAAGGAAAGTGTTCTGACGGGGTCGAAAATTCAAATTCGAGTTTTCGCCGGGAGAGCACGTTTCAAGCATCCCTGATCACGAATCAAACATTTTTGAGGTGATGTCTGTGTATGTGTGTGTGTGTGTGTGAAAGTATGTGTGTGTGTGAAAGTATGTGTGTGTGTGTGAAAATATGTGTGTGTGTGTGTGTGTGTGTGTGTGTGTCAGTGAGTCTGTGGAGACGCTACCTCAGGAACGAATGGAGTAATTCGAATGTAATTTGGTACAAAAATCTCAATCCGTGAATACTGGAAGCCTATTGTTTTTAAACGTAATCGAATGTTCAAAACTCAACTAAATTTTCGAGTGAAATTTTGAAAAAATCATCAAAAAATCAAAACCTTTAATAAAGTTACGCAAATAGACATTTCTTATGTAATTTTTCCTTAGAAAACGATTGGCATAAACTTTAGAACGCTAGCATGAACCATTCTCGAGATATTGCACATTTTTCAAATAAATTTATCAAAACATCCCATAAATTAAAACAAAAAATTAACTGTTGAGAAGCATGTTCACTTTTCATATGTAATATCATGCGATAAATTTGATGACATCATTCTCGTAGATCTAGCTCGTTCCATTCATGAGAAAAGATACTTTGAGTAATAATTTTGTATTTGAATGCCAATAGTCATTTACCTGCTATAAGAATAGCTTATTTCTTCGTCCATAACGCTTAGCGAGATTTTGACGACGAATTTGGCTGAATGTCGCCAACTTGGCGACTTTTTTAAATGTTGCCAAACTAACGAAAATCTCGCCAAAAGGATAAAAACGACACGAAATCAATAAAAATGACGACTTTTTGTAGAAAATTCAATATCTTGGAAAGAATATAAGTATCTACTATAAGAATAACCGATTGTTGTTACTGTAAAAGTAGTAAATTCATCGCATTATATAAGGAAAGTCATGTGTGGCCCACATCAGATTTTTTTATTTAATAGTCTAGTATGCATATATAATCAAAATAAATACCTTCTAAAATAAACGATCTTGTCGTTAGGATTTTTATCACGATTAAATTTACTTATTTGTATACTTAGATCTTTGATTTTACTAATATTAAGCCAGTTGATTAGCTTGACATAAGCCGGTTGATTAGTTTGACATAAGCCAGTTGATTAGCTTGATATAAGCCACTTTTTTAATGTTCTATCTATTCAGGCTGATTTTCTGGATGTGTCGAAGCAGATTGAATTAGAAATAAAATACTGTGAAATTACGTATTATTTATACTGTGAAATGACTATTATAATACTTTACTTATATACATAATGTATAAGGAAAGTAGTGTGACGGGGTCGAAACTTTGAATTCGAGTTTTCGACGGGAGAGCACGTTTCAAGCATCCCTGAACACGAATCGAACATTTTTGAAGTGATATGTGTGTGTGTGTGTGTGTGTGTGTCAGTGAGGCTGTGGAGACGAGAACTGACGAACGAATGGTCCGATTCGAACGAAATTTGGTACAAAAATCACAATCCGTAAACACTGGAAGCCTATTGTTTTTATACGCAATCGAATGTTCAGAACCCTTCTAAATTTTCGAGGGAAATTTTGAAAAAATCGTCAAAAAATCAAAACCACTAATAAAGTTGTCCAAATAGATATTTCTTATGTAATGTTTTATTAGAAAACGATTGACATAAATTTTAAAACGCTAACATTCACCGTTTTCGAGATATTTCATATTTTTTCAAAAAAATTATCAAAAAGTCATATAAAATAAAAAATATATATTTCCTATTGAGAAACATGTTCACTTTTCAAATGTAATACCATGCGATAAATTTGGTGACATCATTTTCGTGGAACTAGCTCGTTCCATTCATGAAAAAAGATACTTTGAATAATACTTTTGTATTTGAATGCCAATAGTCATTTATCTGCTGTAAGAATAACTTATTTCTCCGCCCATAACGCTTGGCGATATTTTGGCGCCGAATTTGGCTAAATGCCACCAACTTGGCGACATATTTAATTGTTGCCAAATTAACAAAAATCTCGCCAAATGGACAAAAATGACGCCAAATCAATGATAATGACGACAAATTGAAGGAAATTCAATATCTTGGAAAGAATATAAGTATCTACTATAAGAATAACTTTTTTTTAACTGTAAAAGTAGTATAAATTCATTGCATTATATAAGGAAAGTCATGTGTTGCCCACATCAGATTTTTTTTTATTTCTATTGATTTTAATCAATCTCCTAATACATTAGTTTATTGCACTTTTTACTTTCCTTATATACATTATGTATAAGGAGAGTATTGTGACGGGGTCGAAAATTCGAATTCGAGTTTTCGACGGGAGAGCACGTTTCAAGCATGCTTGATCACGAATCAAACATTTTTGAAGTGATGCCTGTGTCTGTGTATGTGTGTGTGCGTGTGTGTGTGCGTGTGTGTGCGTGTGTGTGTGTGTGTGTGTGTGTGTCAGTGGGCTTGTGGAGATGATAACTCACGAACGAATGAACCGATTCGAACAAAATTTGGTACAAAAATCACAATCCGTAAACACTGGAAGCCTGTTGTTTTTATACGCAATCGAATGTTCAGAACCCCCCCAAAAATTTTCGATTGAAATTTTGAAAAAATCGTCAAAAAATCAAAACCGCTAATAAAGTTTCGCAAATAGACATTTCTTATGTAATTTTTCATTAGAAAATGATTGACATAAATTTTAGAACGCTAACACGAACCGTTCTCGAGATATTGCACCTTTTTCAAAACAAGTATCAAAAAGTCATATAAAATAAAAAAAATTGATTATAAAATAAAATATTTCCTATTGAGAAACATGTTCACTTTTCATATGTAATACCATGCGATAAATTTGGTAACATCATTCTCGTGGATATAGCTCGTTCCATTCATGAAATAAGATACTTTGAGTAATACTTTTGTATTTGAACGCCAACAGTCATTTATCTGCTGTAAGAATAACTTATTTCTCCATCAATAACGCTTGGCGAAATTGTGGCAACGAATTTGGTGGAATGTCGCCAGCTTTGCGACATTTTTAAATGTTGTTAATTTAACGAAAATCTCGCCAAATAGGTAAAAATGACGCTAAATCAATGACGACTCATTGATGATGACGACATGGAAAATGACGACTCATTGACGAAAATTCAATATCTTGGAAAGAATATAAATAACTATTATAAAAATAATATATTTTTTTACTGTAAAAGTAGTAAATTCATTGTATTATATAAGGAAAGTCATATGCTGCCCACATCAGATTTTTTTTATTTGGATTGATTGATAAAAAAAAATCTGATGTGGACAGAACATGACTTTCCTTACATAATGCAATAAATGTACTACTTTACAGCAAAAAAAAAATAGGTTTATATCCTTTCCAAGGTATTAAATTTTCATCAATTAGTTGTCATTTTCATTGATTTAGCGTTATTTTTATCCATTTGGCGACATTTTCGTTAACTTGGCAACATTTAAAAAAGTCGCCAAATTGGCGACATTCCGCTAAATTCGTCGCCAAAATATCGCCAAGCGTTATGAAAGGAGAAATAAGTTATTCTTATAGCAGATAAATGACTATTGGCGGTCAAATACTAAAGTATTACTCAAAGTATCTTTTCTCATGGATGGAACGAACTAGATCCACGAGAATGATGTCACTTTCTAAGGAAAAATTACATAAGAAATGTCTATTTGCGTAACTTTAATAAAGGTTTTGATTTTTTGATGATTTTTTCAAACTTTCACTCGAAAATTTAGAAGTGTTCTGAACATTCGATTGTGTTTAAAAACAATAAGCTTCCAGTATTCACGGATTGTGATTTCTGTACCAAATTTCATTCGAATCGCTCCTTTCGCTCGTGAGATATCGTCTCCAAAGTCTCACTGACACATACACATGATTTCACACACACACACACACACACATGCGCGCTCACACATCACTTCAAATATGTTCGATTCGTGATCAGGGATGCTTGAAACGTGCTCTCCCATCGAAAACTCGAATTCGAATATTCGATCCCGTCACAACACTTTCCTTATACATTATGTATATAAGGAAAGTAATAAAGAGGGGCTTGAAGAGCATACATTTTTTCAACAACAACAACTTTTTCTCTGAGTGTAAGCAGCAGTTTCATTTTTTGTTATAAGCGGACGTATATTGTTAAAGTGTTCTTTTGTTTTCGAGAATTCACTCCGAGTGCCGGTGTAATTTTAATCAGAGGTTTGCATCTCCAATCCAGTGCAACGCCAGGTACATTTTCTAGTAATTCAATAAAGAAACATTTTATAATTATTGATTTGTATACGCTTGGCATCTGCGCTTCGATTTAGGATTCGGTTGAATTCAGCCCAGTAAGTATTTGAAAGCGAGGCTTTTCAAATCAACGGATATGTATTAATCCTTTTCAAAATCCTTCAACTAGAAACATCTCATTGCGAACTTCAATGTATATAACAATTTACGTTTCACACTTTTAATATTAGAAAAGAATATTTCCTGATTAATTAGAAAACTAATATACGCCGTCAGAATTTATCCTTTGGTGCAATTTATTATTAAAATTCGTAATATTTGATACTCATATTCATAAAATATATCATAGTTATAAAATAATTCATTATCCTTCGCAGAAATGTTACGGTAATCTGGAATTCCGAATAACTTGCGTTAAATCATTTGAATTATAAAAAATCTGATGTGGGCAGCACACGACTTTCCTTATATAATACAATGAATTTACTAATTTTACAGCAAAAAAAATAAAATAAAATAAGTTATTCTTATAGCAGATACTTGTATTCTTTCCAAGGTATAAAATTTTCGTCAATTAGTCGTCATTTTCATTGATTTAGCGTCATTTCTATCCATTTGGCGACATTTTCGTTAATTTGGCAACATTTAAAAAAGTCGCCAAGTTGGCGACATTCCGCTGATTTCGTCGCCAAAATATCGCCAAGCGTTATCGAAAGAGAAATAAGTTATTCTTATAGCAGATAAATGACTAATGGCGTTCAAATACAAAAGTATTACTCAAAGTATCTTTTCTCATGAATGGAATGAGCTAGATCCACGAGAATGACGTCACCCAATTTATCGCATGATATTACATATGAAAAGTGAACATGTTTCTCAACAATTAATATATATTTTTTTAATTTATGGGATTTTTGATAAATTAATTTGAAAAATGTGCAATATCTCGAGAACGGTTCATTCTAGCGTTTTAAAGATCATCCCAATCGTTTTCTAAGGAAAAATTACATCAGAAATGTCTATTTGCGTAACTTTAATAAAGGTTTTGATTTTTTAATGATTTTTCAAAATTTCACTCAAATATTTAGGGGGGTTCTGAACATTCGATTACATTTAAAAACAATAGGCTTCCAGTATTCACGGATTGTGATTTTTGTACCAAATTTCATTTGAATCGCTCTATTCTTTCGTGAGATATCGTCTCCATAGACTCACTGACACACACACACACACACACATACTTTCACACACACACAGACATCACTTCAAAAATGTTCGATTCGTGATCAGGAATGCTTGAAACGTGCTCTCCCGTCGAAAACTCGAATTCGAATTTTCGACCCCGTCACAATACTTTCCTTATACATTATGTATATAAGGAAAACAATAAAATTTTGTCTAATTACTTTAAAACTATCGCTAAAGTTTGAATCCCAACTAATAGATAGATTGGGTTTAATTAATGTTTTATAAAATGCCCCGCATTTCTTTTAATTAAAAATCTACAATTGCTATACGCCAAATACGCATGAACTGTCAGCCAATTAATGGCAATCAAGATGACTTTGAGAATTACCTGTCGCCACCAATGAAAAGTTCAAAGGTTGTACGCAATAAGAGCGTATTATGGGCAGCGCTATTCCTGACACTTCCAGACAGATATTTGTACTTATTGCGGAACAGTTAGTGCGTGGATAAGATTTGAGACGGGTGCCATGTTCTCTCTCGCGCACTATTCGAGCTGTTTTGACACGTCAGCTACGCAGGCGTGCCGCCAAAGGAAAGCACAGCCATTCTCGCTTCACTTATGTGTTTTATCACACTAGGTAGCGCTATTATACTATGTTCTGTAATTTTATCATTTCACTAGCACACCATGATTATGTTTTTAACACTTTACAAAACAGTTGAAAAGTGTTTATGACTTTGTTTATTCTGTCTGTCTGTCCGTTAGCACGATAACTGCCGTAAAAATGACTTAATCAAAATGAAATTTTAGTATGTTGTTCAGACGGTCTGTAGGACCTATGGGAATGTAAATGAATAATATCACCCAATTAGTTTTGGATTGAACCCGGGTCGAAAAAATGAAATACAATGAGCCCTATAGGACCTAATTTTTCAAACATTTTTTAAGCGGATTTAAAATTCACAAATTGCTTCGAAAATTTTAGGTAATATTCAAATTGTTCCATAAAATATATAAAAAAAATTCAGCGAAATATATAGAGTAGTTTTTTAAATAAAAATTAAAATAATAATTACACCTCTTATATGAAACGATCACGTGACCATGATATGAAACGATCACATGACCCACTTCAAAATGATATATGGCATCCATCTTGTTTCAAAATCGTGATTTTTTTAAGTTCTTTTTAATTCATATTGAGTGTTGTATCCGTTCTAAAACTACTTTATTTTTGCTTAAATTTTGTGCATTTACATACTGAAACAACGCAATGACAATATATTTGAGTTTAAATGCTCATCTAAATTTGATTATTTCTACAACTAAGCCTATTTTTCACCTATGCAAAATGTAAACAGCAAAATATGTAGAATGAGTTGTATTAGAATTCCTGTATTTTTTTAACACAAAATAATTTAGTCCATGGAGTCTGCATGGCTGATATGAATGAAATATTAATTGATTTTATAAAGAGAAGGATGATTTTTTTCGATGAAGTTTTAAGCATAGAGTTTAATTATTTGTAGCTCCATGGTCTTAAATAAAATGTTTAAATAAAATAAATTATTATAGTATTGAGATGAATGAAATGAATGGGAGAAAGTTATGAATGAAATCCTGTTTTTATAGAGAGATCCAGACGCGTTATTTTTCCTATGACGTCATTTTAATTAATTTCAGTTGTTTTCGATGAAGTTTTCAAATATAATAAATTATCGTAGTATTATGATAATTCTAAAACTATTACCGAGGAATGTATAACATTTTAGAGATGTTTAAACCAGGCAATTTATATTTCAATGCCGTCATTTGAATGAAGTTCATTTTTTTCGATGAAGGTTTAAGTTTTCAAATATAATAAATTAATGCAGTATTGTGATAAGTTTCAAAATATTACCGAGGAATGTATTGCATTTTAGACTTGTTTAAATAAAATTGCATTGAAGTTGGAAAGTGTTTCATAATCAATGCTTTAAGCATGATTGTTCTTTCTTTTTTTTTTTTTTTTTTTTTTTGACCCATTTGCTCTTCCTTGCACTTCTAGACGGTCATGCGTACTGTTGACGAGACAGTTAGTGCAGAGATAAAGTTCGAGATGGTTGCTCTTTCTCATTATGCGAGATCTTTGAACACGCCAGCTACGCAGGGTGCGGTAGCCCAGTGGTTATCGCGTGGGAATTGCACTCGGTAGGCCCGGGTTCGATTCCCGCCACTGCCAAAACTGCCGCCGGGTTCACGTGGAGTACGATCACGTTAAACATGTGGGTCCGTAAGTCCTTCCGAGATTTTGGTGCTAGGGGAAAGAGGGTACGGTCCGTGTGGATGCCTCCCCCACTGGGTTCCGGTCTAAATTGGGTGGCACTTCCCGGCAGTCCAAACAGTTACCTTACAACTTTCTGGTAGGTCGGACGGTCTGGGTCTCAACAACAACACCAGCTACGCAGGCGTACTAATGGCGCAAAATGAGGGAACAACCTTGCCGATGCAGTACTGCGACCATTTAAACTACAGAACCCAGTATAACTACGCCATGTGAAATAACGAACGATAAATAAAACGAAAAAAAAACAGTACTTTCTCCATTTTAATGCTTTATCTCATTTTACTAATGTTTTTCGTCACACTAAGCAGCGCTTTTGCATTATGCTATGCAGTGTTACTTTTTCACTAGCACGTTGTGGTTATGCTTTTCTTTTTGGCGTCCAGCTCCATGCATTGATTACATTGAAGAAAATAATTCAAGTATTTCAGAAACGAACATCTGATTTCTACATTTTATTTGAGCAACATTTTTCGTTGTGATACAGCTATTTGGTTGCATTATGCATTCATTGGTTTTACATTTATTTTGCAGCCCATATTCATTACGTTCCCCAACCCAGGGGTTCTCTTAACCCTTTTTAAGAAATCTAATGAATTAATTATGAATAACTAATGTTTTCTGTTACTATCTATATAAAGAGCAGTATTCTGGATTTCTACGTTGCGTACGACATCAGGTGCTGAAAACGATAGGTTCAACTTATTTACAACAATGGAGAATTTTTTAGCTTTATGTTGCATATGACATCCCATACTGAAAACGAAGCCGGACATTGGCCTCATTTTTAATTTATTTACAACAATGGATATTATACTGCTCTCCTTTTGTGTGGTGGCTGCACAGACAGTGATTAAGTGTTGCATTTTATTATAGTAAGTTATCCCATGAATAAAATCGTTTTTAACATTTTCTAACATAGTTGAAAAGTGTTTATGACTTTGTTCATTCTGTCTATCTGTTTGTCTGTCCGTTCGCACGATAACTGCCGTAAAAATGAGTTTATCAAAATGCAGATTTGGCACGTTGTTGCGACGGTCTATGGGACATATGGGGATGTGAATGAATAATATAAACCAATTAGTTTTAGATTGAACCAGGGTTAAAAAAGTTAAATACATTGAACCCTATAGGACCTAATTTTTCAAACATTTTTTAAGCGAAGTTAAAATTCACAAATTACTTCGAAAATTTTCGAAAATATTTAAATTATCTCATAAAATATATAAAAAAATGTCAGCAAAATATGTTCGATAGTTTTTTAAATAATTACACCCATATTATATGAGGCCAACGGCTCTACCGTGCTGAAAATACCGGTTCTCGTTAGATCACCGAAGTCAAGCAGCATCGGGCGCGGTTAGTACTTGGGTGGGTGACCACTTGGGAACACCGCGTGCTGTTGGCACATTTCCCGGTGGTTTGCGAGCTGGATTTGCACGCTGCCACAACTGCCGCCGTGTTCATGCGGAGTACGATCACGTTAAACATGTGGGTCCGTATAAGTCCTTCCGAGAGGTTGGTGGTAGGGAATGGAGGGTACGGTTCCTGTGGATGCCTCCCCCACTGGGTTCCGTCCTAAATTGGGTGGCACTTCCCGGCCATCCGTTGTGCCAGCGTGCAAATCCAGCGCGCAAACCACCGGGCTATCGCGCCCGCAATGTGCCAAAAGCACGCGGTGTTCCCAGGTGGTCACCCACCCAAGTACTAACCGCGCCCGATGCTGCTTGACTTCGGTGATCTAACGAGAACTGGTGTTTTCAGCACGGTCGGGCCGTTGGCTGGAGAGAGGTGGTGTTGGTGGAGAGGTGGTGTAACTATTTAATGTAGTGCACTTAAAACGCTTTGGAATAAGTTCTGTTAATATAAGACACTAAATTGCCCAGAAATGTCTAAGCAGTTAGTTATATTACGTTAGAATTCAATATCTAATTTAATATCAATAATAAACATTCTACAAAGTTATGTGTTATTGATATTACATTAGAACTCAATGACTAATGCAAGATCATTAATAAAAATTCTACTATATAGTTATGTGCTATTGATATTACATTAGAATTCAATGTCTAATATAAGATCAATAATAAACATTCTACAAAGTTATGTGCTATTGATATTACATTAGAATTCAATGTCTAATGTAAGATCAATAATAAACATTCTACAAAGTTATGTGCTATTGATATCACATTAGAACTCAATGTCCAATGCAAGATCATTAATAAACATTCTACATAGGTATGTGCTATTGATATTACATTAGAATTCAATATCTAATTTAATATCAATAACAAACTTTCTACAAACTTATGTGCTATTGATATTACATTAAAACTCAATGCCTAATGTAAGATCAATAATAAACATTCTACATAGTTATGTGCTATTGGTATTACGTTAGAATTCAATATCTAATTTAATATTTTAATATCAATAACAAACTTTCCACAAACTTATGTGCTATTGATATTACATTAAAATTCAATGTCGAATGTAAGATCAATAATAAACATTGTACATAGTTATGTGCTATTGATATTACGTTAGAATTCAATGTCTAATGTAAGATCAATAATAAACATTCTACAAAGTTATGTACTATTTTAATATTACATTAGAACTCAATGTCTAATGTAAGATCAATAATAAATATTTTACATAGTTATGTGCTATTGATATTACATTAGAATGCAATATCTACAAGTAATTTAATATCAATAACAAACTTTCTACAAACTTATGTGCTATTGATATTACATTAAAACTCAATATCTAATGTAAGATCAATAATAAACATTCTACATAGTTATGTGCTATTGATATTACGTTAGAATTCAATGTCTAATGTAAGATCAATAATAAACATTCTACAAAGTTATGTGCTATTGATATCACATTAGAACTCAATGCCTAATGCATGATTATTAATAAACATTCTACATAGGTATGTGCTATTAATATTACATTAGAATTCAATATCTAATTTAATATCAATAACAAACTTTCTATAAACTTATGTGCTATTGATATATTACATTAAAACTCAATGTCTAATGTAAGATCAATAATAAGCATTCTACATAGTTATGTGCTATTGATATTACGTTAGAATTCAATGTCTAATGTAAGATCAATAATAAACATTCTACAAAGTTATGTACTATTAATATCACATTAGAACTCAATGTCTAATGTAAGATCGATAATAAACATTCTACATAGTTATGTGCTATTGATATTACATTAGAACTCAATGTCTAATATAATATCAATAATAAACATTCTACAAAGTCATGTGCTAATGATATCACATTAGAATTCAATGTCTAATGGAAAATCAACAATAAAATTTCTACAAAGGTATGCGCTATTGATATTACAGTAGAATTCAAATTTGTGTGGAATAAAAAAAAAACGCAGTTGCATCTATACGTTAACTATATGTTCTGGCTTCAAAAATTCGGCCAATCAAGTCGAGGTAAATTAGACAGCTTGATTACAATTCTGAGCACGCGTCTCTTTGCGTCGAGATCATTGATTACTATTGGAGCGCAGTGACATCCTAATAATTACACGTTTATGTCGCGTGCTCCTTGCCTATTACTTCTGACAGATCTTAGGCAATTCATTTAGCTCGCCCCACGGGCATCACCAGACTTCTATTTTCCGTTTGATTTGTTGGCAATTACAGGCTTAGGTTTGCTTGAAGTCGGCGCTTTTGAAGGTGTTTTTGAATTTGTTTCCTTAGTTGGAACATACATTGCATCCTTAACGATCGTAAGAAAATTCATTAAGTTATTAAGTCCCTACTGTTTGTTATTGTTAGAAAAATGAGGTGTTAGCGAATACCAGACTGACTGCAATGTGTTTGAGCTTGTGCATGTTGCCATGGCAGTGGTCTTGAAACTTATACAGACGCACAGCCCCCTGGATTGGTATGCAGGGATTTTTTTTCTCAGGACCACAACCCCTTACAAAGGGACGGGTGGCTTATGAGGCTGCAGCTCCGGGCCTCAGAATACTAAGAGGCACGTAATTAATATCTATGCAAAAAAATATTTTTTTAATCGCCTAAACGGAACTTTTAAATTCATTTTACTTTTAAATTAATTTGAATTGTGGATATTTTCCTTTAGAACATTTCATTATTTTTACGTAATTTTGGATAAACAATGAACATTATTTATATTTTACTTTCTTAGTCAACAGCTATATTTTAGAGAGCAATATTCTACCTTTCTTACTTCTATTTGAGCCTGGGGAAAATCTTAATTTTAAAATTTAATATTATCTTGTTAATACTTTGTAAAGGGGTTTAAAGATGTTTTAAACAAGCATAAATTTTGTACTGATTTTTTAATTTAACTATGATATTTTTTTGACTTCTAAAATCTAATTATGCATGTGATTGATTAAATGTTAACTTGTCAAATTTTCCTGAAAACATAAGCCTGCCTATGAGCAGAGTTATGCATTTGTTCTCTTAACTATTTAAGTTAATGTTTTAATAAACTAATTTTCTTTAACTTATAATTATATTTCTTTTTTGTTTTCTGTAATACACAACGGAAATACTGTAAAACACAATAGGTGCAGAGTACCAAAAAACTAAAATATCTCGAAAACGACTAGTCCTAGTGCAATGGGGTTGATCTTATTCTTTTCTTCGTTAAAAATTACGTGTAAAACAAGCATTTAATGGATATATTTGAGCATACGTAGTTTTTTATTTTAGATTTTAACGATTTTTGCCGACCATTTTGAAAAAAAAGGCAAAGGTTATTTTTTTCCGAATCGTATCCAAATCTAATCAGCACCAGAGTGTCTCACAAGTAACTTATCTACCAAATTTGGTGAAATTTGGTCAATTAGTATTTTAGCTACAGTAGATACATGACATTTTTGCGGGCCATTTCGTAAAAATAAAGGCAGGTTGTTCTTTTCCGATTAATACCAAAATCTAATCAGCACCAGAGTATCGTACAAGTAACTTATCTACCAAATTTTGTGAAATTTGGTTAATTAGTATTTCAGCTAGAGTGGTGCTACATTAAATTTTTATGGGCCATTTCGCAAAAAAAGGCGGGATCTGTTTTTACAAATCGTACCAAAAATTAATCAGCACCAGGGTCATACACAAGTGACTCACCTACCAAATTTTATGAAATTCAGCTATAAGTTTTTGAGTTAGAGTGGATACATACATTGCACAGACAGACAGACACACACACAGACGTTACGCTAAAAATAGTTTTTTCGTATTCTAGAGGTCTCGAAACGCGTAGATCCGACGAAAACTCGAGTTGCGATTTTCTGCATGATTCCAATACTTTCCCTATACATTACCATATTTTGCAGGGAAAGTAAAAGTGCATTAATGCATAGAAACAGAAATAATATAGCTATTCTATTATCAAGTTACACGTACCATAAACATAATATGGTTCATTAAAAGCCAACAAATAATTTTATTAGCAAGGGATATATTAATAATTAGAAAGGGATATTTTCGTTTGCTTAGTTTTTAGCAGAGAATAAACTCGAAATATAAATATTTCATTCCATCCAGTGAATTTAGATGTGCGTCTGGAGCATTATAACGTGTAGAAATGAAACACTAATGTTTCAATTAATCTATCAACATATACAGTCGTTAAGTAAAAGGATGGTTCAGTAAGATCAATTGCCTTTGCATACGGTATTCTACAGTATGCGAATGAAACTCTGCAATGTTTCAATTAAAGTAACAACATTAGGATCAACTGCCTTTGTGCAAGATATTCTTCAGCATAAAAAGATTCTCAAAGGTGATATTGCTTTGAAAACTCTTAAAAAGCGTTAAATTATCGTTATATACAGGTTTATTCAGAAGCAAATTATCGTTATATATTTATAAGTATGGAAAGCACGTCTACAAATATTTCAAAATATTTTTCGCAAAGGCTACAAAATTAGTAAAATGTATTTATTTAAAAACATCATTAATGACGTGCACGAAAATTTACAAGACTGCCAGAGCGCTTTCAGACGATATAACGTCCATCATGTATGGTAATGTGAATGAAAATGAGCTTTTATGCACAGCCTAAAATCGAAAATACAAAATTTGCATATCGATAGTTGGACAGACCGATACTAAAAAATATCGTAAATTACAAATAAGTGCATAAATAATTGAAATATTTTAAGCCAACAAAAATTCAAATTTCCAAAATAAGTACATATGTAAATAATACATGCCAACCAATTAAACGTTTCATCAGAAGCAAAGCATTAGATTTTCAGAAAATCATAAAAGGGTTGAACACGCATACAGTCGAGAATGAGACGCTATACGAAACTAAGGGCTTCAACAGGATCGAAGTTACAAATAGAGTCGAGATAAGTATAATGAAAAAAGACGCAAAATGTAAAATGTTACGGCGGTTATTGCAATTAATTAACAGAAAAGTTTTGTCAAAAATACAAATTGTAACGAATTTGTCATTAGCAAGGAATTGTAACGAATTTATCATTAGTAACAAATTGTAACGAACTTGTCATTAGTAACAAACTGCAACAAATTTGTCATTATTAAGGAATTGTAACGAATTTGTCATTATTAAGGAACTGTAACGAATTTGTCATTAGTAAGGAATTGTAACGAATTTGTCATTAGTAAGGAATTGTAACGAATTTATCATTAGTAACAAATTGTAACGATTTCGTCATTAGTAACAAATTGTAACGTATTTGTCATTAGTAGCAAACTGTAACGAATTTGTCATTATTAAGGAATTGTAACGAATTTGTCATTATTAAGGAATTGTAACGAATTTGTCATTAGTAAGGAATTGCAACGAATTTGTCATTAGTAAGGAATTGTAACGAATTTGTCATTAGCAAGGAATTGCAACGAATTTATCATTAGTAACAAATTGTAACGAACTTGTCATTAGTAGCAAACTGTAACGAATTTGTCATTATTAAGGAATTGTAACGAATTTGTCATTATTAAGGAATTGTAACGAATTTGTCATTAGTAAGGAATTGCAACGAATTTGTCATTAGTAAGGAATTGTAACGAATTTGTCATTAGTAACAAATTGTAACGATTTTGTCATTAGTAACAAATTGTAACGTATTTGTCATTAGTAACAAACTGTAACGAATTTGTCATTATTAAGGACTTGTAACGAATTTGACATTAGTAAGGAATTGTAACGAATTTGTCATTATTAAGGAATTGTAACGAATTTATCATTATTAAGGAATTGTAACGAATTTGTCATTAGTAAGGAATTGCAACGAATTTGTCATTAGTAAAGAATTGTAACGAATTTGTCATTAGTAACAAATTGAAACGAATTCGGCATTAGTAACAAATTGTAACAAATTATAACGAATTTGGCATTAGTAACAAATTGTAACGAATTTGTCATTAGTAACAAATTGTAACGAATTCGGCATTAGTAACAAATTGTAACAAATTATAACGAATTTGGCATTAGTAACAAATTGTAACGAATTTGTCATTAGTAACAAATTCGTTATATAAGATTCGTTTGATATCCATCACTACTACAGGGAATCTGCCAAGACCTCGGAAAATATCGTCATGGACACATTTTACCGTTATAGGCAATATCGTTAAATAGTCATGTTTCACCAAGTATGTTTGAAAGTAAAATAACAACTTTGAGACAATTTTGCCTGAAACGTCCCCAATTATCTTTGCTTCGAATTTCGGGTCATTCACATTCCCCTAATTGGAGTCTGAAGCCGGAAGCGAATCCTAGCACACCCACAACCCGCATGATACACACAGAAACGCACTAAACTTTTCCTTAATTGCTATACAGGTGATCCACAAGACCAGCTTTTCAGACTCTTAATTGGATGGTAAAGAATGCATTTCCATATCTGACGCAAAATACGTGTAGGTGTTACACTAAAGGATATCGAGAGAAAAACGAGATTGCACATCACTTTCCCTACGGACGGAGTACATTTTATCTTTTCTGCGTTATTTATATTCTTTAAAATGAGTTTTACTTCTCTATATTAAAATTCATCTTATGAATTTTAGACTGTGTTGCGAAAACATAGCAGAATATAGTTGTGATATTATACATATATCGCATACATATATTTTACGTTTTATATGCGTTTACATATATGAATCCATAGATGAGCAAGACGGGCATAGAAATTTAATTTAAGCATTAGTTATTAAAATATTTTTTTATAAAATTTAGCATTGTCAGTGTGGGCAAAGTTTGAATGGGTCGAACCTACTTCCAATTTCTCTGTGATTGAAAAGTCACAAATATGGACGTCAACAGTTATTGATGATTTTCATAAACAGAGTGTTTCGCAACTATGATTGCCATAAACAATTACTATTAAAATGTAATTATTAACGCAGTTAACGTCATAGTTTTGTAAACAATTACTTACGAAAACCAATTTTTCGTGATCACGATTGTTACTCATTCTCATTTGCTAAGTGTGCATGTATAGGAATCTAGTTAATTGCATTACTTAGCGTACCTAAGCGATATATATATATATATATAGAGAGAGATAGATAGATAGATTAAACACATGGTATGATAAAACAGTGTGCATCATTGGATAAAATGACTAATCTATCAGGGCCACTAAGTGTCCAAATCCATTGATAGCAATTGCCATTAAAAGATACTTATATCGCTTGTAAGACATACAAGCGATATGTAAGATAAAACTAAGATATAACTATATGTTAAGATATAACTAAAAAGCATTTTTATTAAGGCTCCAAACAAAAATATATATGGCTAAAATCTACGAAGTATGAAAATGGTACTAGGCTGAATCTGTGAGATATGTGAAGATATGATCCGATCTACTTTGCAAGAATCTAATATATGTGAAAGAAAAGGCAACAGATTAGACCTAAAATATGCTTAAAAATGTCTGTTATAGAGCTTTTAAAATTTACAAGATACTATCCGGATCGGGTAGTAATAAGATAGTATGGTCAGATTCCATGGCCGACATGAGTTCTAAATGCGATTTGCGACCAACATTAAACTGAATCCTGGATCGCCGATCCTTGGTTTGGAGAGAATAATTTTTCAAACAGCTACTTTCCTTTAACGCCCTTAAAAAAATATGAAACTTCACACTTTTTGGTATTAACAATAGTAATTCCTCTATCGAGAATTTTCATTTAGCGATGTTTCAAAAATCTTTCTTTTGTTTGAATCTTTTTAAAAATGATGGAATTTTATTAAATAAGCCGGAAAAGCACTCACTTCTCGATGGTGGAATGTAACTTCTTTTTGTTGTGAAATATCTTAGGCCAAGGGATACGGAGTACTGAGAGGTACGGTTAAATGCTTTTTCCAAATCTTTTCAGAGACGGTATAAGTTCGTCATCGTTCAACTGGGTTGTTGACAAGATACGAATGAAATTATTTGCCAAATTCAATACGCAATTCAATATGTAATTTTTCCTTTGATTATATGTGCTCTCCCCCCCCCACTTTAAGCTATATTACAAAACAATTCTGGTAGAAAAATATAAAAACATTAATCTACAATCTATTAATCTATCAAAGCAGCACTGAGGTGAACAGCACATGACTTTCCCTCTAGATACAAATTTATTTTCTCTTCCTTTCTTTTATAAATCATTCAATTGAGTTTAAAAGCACAAAATAACACTGATAATTATTTGAAATTTAGCTAAATTGGTTGTTTTATTTCAATTTTCTTTTGGCGACTCGACATATTTTCGAAGGTGGCGTGGAAGAATATGAAAAAACTAAAATATCTCGAGAAAGGACAGTCCTAGTGCTATGGACTTTGTTTTGTTCTTTTTATCGTTAAATATTATATATAAAACAAGCATTTAATTGATACATTTCAGCATGCGTAATTTTTTATTTTAGATTTTGGAAATTTTTGTGGGCAATTTTGTAAAAAAAAGGCAGGTTTTTTTCTTTTCGAATTGTACCAAAATCTAACGAGCACCAGAATATACCACAGGTCATTTACCAAATTCTGTGAAATTGGGTCAATTAGTTATCAACTAGAGTGGATACATATTTTTTTTCGGGTCATTTTCTAAAAAATGACAGGGTTCTTTCTTCCAAATCGCACCAAATTCTAATCAGCACCAGGTTGACCCGCAAGTAGACTATCTACCACATTTTATGAAATTTGGTTAATTATATTTTTAGCTAGAGTGTATACATACACACATTGCACAGACAGACATATAGAAAGCCCGCTAAAAATAGCTTTCTCGGGTTCTAAAGTGCACAAAACATGCAGATTCGTCGAATACTCGAATTGCGATTTTTGACACGATTTCAGTACTTTATCTATACATTGCTATGTATTGTAGGGAAAGTAAAAAATCTGATGTGGGCAGCACATGACTTTCCTTATATAATGCAATGAATGTACTACTTTTACAGTAAAAGAAAAATAGATTATTTTTATAGTAGATATTTATATTCTTTCCAAGATATTGAATTTTCGTCAATGAGCCGTCATTTTCATTGATTTAGCGTCATTTTTATCAATTTGGCGAGTTTTTCGTTAATTTAGCAACATTTAAAAAAGTCGCCAAGTCGGCGACATTTCACTAAATTCGTAGCCAAAATCTCGCCAAGCGTTATGAAAGGAGAAATAAGTTATTCATACAGCAGATAAATGACTATTGGCGTGCAAATACAAAAGTATGACTCAAAGTATATTTTTTCATGAAAACCGCTAACAGAATGCTGAGCTGCACGGCCTAGGGGGAAAAGCTAACAGAATGCTGAGCTGGACGGCCTAGCTCTTCCGGCCACACAACTTGTTACCATAAACCCCTGGGTTGGTCGTGTGGTCTGGGCCTTCAAGAAAGTATCTCTTTTCATGAATGGAACCAGCTGGATCCACGAGAATGATGTCACCCAATTTATCGCATGGTATTACATATGAAAAGTGAACATGTTTATCAATAGGAAATATTTTTTTTTATTTTATATGATTTTTTGACGATTTTTTGAAAAATGTGCAATATATTGAGAACGGTTCGTGCTAACGTTCTAAAATTTATGTCAATCGTTTTCTAATGAAAAATTACATAAGAAATGTCTATTTGTGTAACTTTTTTAGAGGTTTTTATTTTTTGACGATTTTCTTAAAATTTCACTCGGAAATTTAGGGGGGTTCTGAACATTCGATTGAGTGTAAAAACAATAGGCTTCCAGTGTTTAAGGAATTGTAATTTTTGTACCAAATTTCGTTCGAATCGGTCCATTCGTTCGTGAGTTATCGTCTCCACAGTCTCACTGACACACACACACACACACACAGACATCACTTCAAAAATATTCGATTCGTGATCAGAGATACTTGAAACGTGCTCTCCCGTCGAAAACTCGAATTCGAATTTTTGACCCCGTCACAATACTTTCCTTATACATTATGTATATAAGTAAAGTAAAAATGAAATAAAAACTTCGAAACTTTCCCTAAATACTTAGTACCATCGTCACACATAACACACAACAATCTTTTCTCATTCGAAATATGCAAAAAAAGTTGTGGATCACATCAATCTATAACGAATATCAACTAATTTTTTTTCACTATGAGGAAAAGTAAAGTTCATTTCCTAAGCTTTAATTAAATATATACTAATTGTAATTAAATAAAAATATATATTTACTGACGGCTCACTTTTACAATTATTTTCTAAACTTTGAAATATAGGAACTCTTGTTCACGAGTCATAAATTAATTAAGTAATATCATTTTTGACACACATAAAAGTAATAATACATGCCGTTTGTGAAAATATTGTTCACTACTTTTCTTGCATTTTAATTCGATATAATTTAATACCTTGCAGTAATGCATTGCTGAAAATTCAGAAAACATTTCAAACGAATCGTAGAATAAAAGCCTCTAGGAATCCATTAAAATATTAATTTCCTAATGATAGTTTCATTTAAGACAATTATTTAATATTGATAAATAGAAAGCAGATTTTGTAAATTTTCCAAAATTCATTATTTTTTTTTCACTTATTTTATGCAGACAATTTTATGTATTGTCAATTTATGCAAACTTACCACCGGCTTTCTAAACTCATGTTGTAAAAATTGCAACACCATGAAGGAATCACGCGATTGAGCTGAAACTTACAGCAAATGCAAATTAGGGTGCGCTATGTAAATGATTAGAATTTCAGAATCACAACTCATGTGTGGGCGGAGCAGCATCCCCTGAACTGTTGTTTTAGCCATATAAATAGAGAGATGTAGCGGGACGTTGAAAATAGTCTATGGTTGTGTGCCAGTGGTAAACGTTTCATGAGAAGTCACTATGCCTTTACGACGACAGAGGGAGCCATATGAGCAAGCTACGAATTTTGATCGCGGACGAATTATTGGTCTTCGCGAAGGGTTTTATCCTTATCGTGCAATAGCAACTCGTATGGAGCACAAGTAATGTGAGTGTGGACGCAGTGGATTGAGGAGAACAGAACGAGTCGCAAATTCGGCAGCGGACGACGAAACGGAATGATGGACACCTAATCCGCAGGGCATTGATGGTCCGTACAGCTTCATCTTGACAGTTGCAGAACGTTGGAGCACTGATACAGAGATGGCATTGCCTGCTCCAACAATTCGTCGGCGTCTGCTGCACCGTGGACTGCGTGCAAGAATTTATTTATACAGGATTCCCCTGACGCAAAACTATCGACGCATGCGGCTACAATGGGCTTATCAACAGAGACACTGCACTGGCGTGCCGATTGTCAACAAGTCATCTTTTCCGATGAATCCCGCATTAATTTCGGGTACAGTGATGGCCACATTCATGTTTGAAGCTATAGCGGTAAACGCTACCTTCCAGAGTGCGTTATCCAATGTCATACTGGACGAAAGCCAAGCGTGATGATCTGGGGCGTTATTGGGTATCTTGATCGATCTCAGCTAAGAATTGTGAGTAATCTCAACAGGAAACGATACATTAAAGATGTTCTGAAGTTCGAAGTCGCACCCTTCCTTCAACGCATCCCTGGAGCTATATTTCAACAAGATAACATCTGTCCACATGTTGCTAGGAATGTTTACGACTTCTTTTCAGCACAACAGATACAGCTTCTTCCTTGGCCTGCTTATTAATCCGGTTATGTCACCTATTGAACATGTGCGGGATTTCGTCGGTAGGCGTCTAACTCGCGACGCCCGTCCCGTTGCTAATACAGCTGAACTTTGAGTTCGGATAGAAGCAATCTGGAATGCACTCCCACATGTACAATTTCAAAATCTGTTTGCTTCGATGCTACGTGGTATAGAAACACTCATTGCAGAGCGTGGTGGCTTCACCAAATATTAATTTTCGACATGTATTATTGTTTTTTTTTTTTGCTTTGGAAATTTAATCGTTTATTTGTATCAATGCAGGTCAGTTGTGGAATGAATTTCATTCACTTCTGATGATTTCTTCACGGTGTTGCAATTTTTACAGAGTAACATAAAAATTTGTTAAATTAAGTTTTAATTTGAAATCTTTCACAGCTCGCATTCTTCATATGTGAGTGTTCAAAGCTAGTTAACATATATGTAACAAGTGTATGAAAGGAAACGACATATCACATTTGGACTCTATATGCTCTGGGTATTTATTCTCCTACAACAGGTACATTCCTATGGCGGACCCAAAGCGCGTTGGCCCGATAAGATTCAAAATCCAAGTTAAAATAAACCGCAAGAAACAATTTAAAAGTTAAAATACAGGGCAAAAGACGTCGACATGCTTAATTTGGAATTTCTAGCCGCACGGGGATCTCCAGATATTCTCTAAAAATACAACATTCCTATAGTGGGGCACAAACGCACAAATTGTCTTGCTCGTTAAAGTTCAAAATCCAAATAATTAGAATTTATCACAAGGTACAGTGACATACTAGGTACATTCTTGTAGCGGGTCCAAGATGGACTAGCCCGATAAGGTTCAAAATCAAAAAGAATTATAAAATGTATCACTAAAACAACGATTTACCAAATTTCATGTTACTGTGATGAAAATTAGTGAACATTAGTGATGAACATTACTGTGATGAACATGATGTCTGTCACACTTGACAAACACCAGATCAAGTCAAAAATAAAAAGTTGCAAAAATATAAATATTTTTCTAAAAACACAAAAATAGTTTTAATTTTTTATTTTACAATTTTGTTGCACTTGAAATGTGTTCTCTTCAACATTATCTTTTCTCCTCCATACAAGCTTTTCCATCATGTTTCTTAAATCCCTCTGTCTAAATTAAATTTCGCAGGTTCTACGTTTATTGGCTTATAATCTTCTGCATCCAGTTCCTGAGGGAAAGCACATGCTTCGAAATCTAATTTCAAATTGTTATTTGAGATCGCGTCTGGAGTATAACATAATAAATGCATTAGTATATTAAAGTGTGTTTTATACGATTGAAGTTGTTGCCGTTTTAAAATTTTTAAGAAATGGCAGATAGGTTCAAATGATCTTATTCGTAAAATAAAGTAGAAAACCCACACGCTTCTAGCTATTTTATTTTTGATGTGAAACATCTTAGGGCGTGGGGTATGTAGGTATGGAAGAAATGTAACGGAAATGAAAAGATAGTATGTAACGGAAATGACATCATATTGTTACGAATACCTAATAGAAAAGCATTGTTATAATTTGAATGTCCAGTTTCAAAAAGTTAAAGAGAACAGGAGTGTATCTTCTTATGGGTGAAACGTTTAAAAATGCCATAATACTTTCAGAATTATATCTAGGTGTTCCTAGCGTTTGTAGAGTTCACTTTGTTTTCATTTTATCCAACAGAAAGGCGTAAGATGCATAAAAACAGGGGCTCACCAGCAGAAGCAGGAGCACTGCTGCACCTCCTCTCAGGAGAGGAGGAATACATCAGACAAAAATAACTCACGCATCTAAATAAAATAATAAATAATGACAAAAATAACTAATATATACAAAAATAACTAACAGATCGGCAGACGATAATTGGCTGAATATTTCAGAAATAAAACTGGAATTTTCATGAACGCCTGTAATTGCGGTTTTTCTTATCAGTTTGCCGAAATAATCAATAAAATGGCTGAAAAAAATGAGCAAAGCTTGCAAAATGGTTTACAGTGTGGTCGACGCATTGGAAAAGTAACATCTAAACGTCTCATCGGCGATAATTTCGTCATTTACGATCCGATTCAAAAGAAATAAACTGCATACTGGAAACACAGCATTTTCAATTTTTTATACCAAAGAAAAATTTAATTTAACTATGTATATAACGCATAAATCAATAAACTGCAAAATTTCATGATATTTCAGTAATTAGTTTTGGAGTTAGATTGTATATAAATCACATACTTATAATACACACTTAAAATAGTCGTACTATTTCACTGACTATTGTAAGTATAACAAGGTCGAATGCAGAAAAAACTACTTAAAGGTATGTCATACGAAATTACTCAAAATAATCATATCCCATTACTTTAGGTTTATATCCATCCCATCCATATTTCTCAAAATTTGAATAATAGGAATTTACCTATAACAAAAATTCCCGCTCACTAACTACAGTAGTTGTAATAAATTCTTATAAAACTTCGATACATACGACGCACATTTCTCGATGACATCAGCTTAATATCGGAAAAGTGCTCATCGAGCAAATGGTGGTAAAATAGTTTACCTCTTTTCCATTGTTAAACGCCAGACATTAAATACAGACAAAACAACACACTTCTGTTGACTGCGGGATTGTTGTCACGGATGTCCGCAAAATAAAGAGCTTCAATGACGGATAAAATGATGGATTCAATAGAGAAACTACAAGTTTCTCTATTGCCCTATAAATGTATTCCAGCTTCGTTGAGTAAATAGCAAAGTTGATATTTATTTACATATTTTAGCAAAGACTACATATTTTGTAAAATGTATTTATTTAAATACACCATTAATGGCGGTATAATTGCACTCGGTAAGCCCGGGTTCGGTTCCCGCCACAGCCAAAACTGCCGCCATGTTCACGCGGAGTACGATAACTTTAAACATATGGGTCCTTAAGTCCTTCCGAGAGGTTGGTGGGAGGGGAAGGAGGGTACGGTCCCTGTGCATGCCTCCCGCACTGGGTTCCGGTCTAAATTGGGTGGCACTTCCCGGTCGTCCAAACAGTTACTTTACATCTTTCTGGTAGGTCGGACAGTCTGGGTCTCAACAACAACAACAACACGAGTGTCAGGAGAGCTTTGTAAATTTTCGTGTGACGTCATTAATGTTGGTTTTAAATAAAGACAATTTACAGAATTTGTAGTCTTTGATAAAATATTTTAGTACTTTGCAGACATTTTTTTCATACTTGAGATTCATTGATATTCATTGCTTTATTTTACCTGGTGAAGAAAGTATTTTATAACTATCTCATTGGTGAGCTTTTCACAATAAGCAAAAATGTTCCAATGCAAAATTTGTACAACTCCCCCCCCCCCCAAAAAAAAAAAAAAACATCGCTCGTTGTTCTGGTTCTTCGATTGTACAGTCAAACCAAAAGTATCAATAGACTCGGCACAATGTCTATCATAAATAGATGGACATTTTAATTTGCATTAGGGACCGTCTTCAAATTTAGTTACTCATTATATTCGAAAATTCAAATATCAACACCCATTTTGTATGTCACTATAAGATTCCTCATGTCATTATTATGTTACAAACAATTTGTGCGCAATACCCACCCTAAATTTGGGACATACGCGCAGAGAAAAAGAAAGGCCAGTTTTCGTATTTAAGGTAGTAAAAGAAAGATCAAACAAACTCTGCAGTTATACGTATTCTATTTCATGGATGTGACCCAATTTTTACAAAAACATCTTATCAAATAGCTTCTGGAGTCCGGATATCGTAATCATATTGTGTGATTAATTCTCATATTAAATTTCATATTATATGAGATTTAATGAAGCCAAAAAATTTAGCACCATCACCATTATTATTCCTTACGAATTTGGGTGGAAATCAATGGCCTTTTATACGAAATCGTCCAAAAATTTATTTTTCATTTCTACTTAGGATAATTAAATTAGAAATTTTATAAGATAAAATTATAAATTTTATAATGTTTCTTTAACTGTTGGATTTTATTTTTTTAGCACACAAATGTATATTGCATTGAAAAAACACCATTAAATGGCATTAGCACAGTTTTTATTTCTTTAGTTTTTCTTTCTGTTTCGCACATAATTTATTTTTAATTTATTGACTGAAATGTAAAATTCAAAATAATTTCTGATATATACAGAAAAGTTCAGTTGCTCTTTAATTTGACACAATCTACTGTAATCACTTATATATATTTTTTTATCATAAGTGTAAAAATGATAATAGTATATTTTTATTTTGATCTATAGGCGAAGAGGTACAGATTAAATATATTCACCTCTTCGTCAATATAGCAACGGCGGACTTGAAGCACGGGGCAAATTTTCCTGAAGTTTATGACAGATTCATAAAACCGATAATTTAGCCTTTCAATGATTTATTACTTTCTTTATATACATAATGTATAAGGAAAGTACTGTGACGGGATCGAAAATTTGAATTCGAGTTTTCGATGGGAGAGAACGTTTCAAGCATCCCTGATCACGAATCAAACATTTTTGTAGTGATGTCTGTGTGTGTGTGTGAAAGTATGTGTGTGTGTGTATGTGTGTGTGTGTGTGCGTGTGTGTGCGTATGTGTGTGTGTGTGTGCGTGTGTGTGCGTATGTGTGTGTGTGTGTGTCAGTGAGTCTGTAGAGACGATAACTGACGAACGAATGGACCTAATCGGACGAAATTTGGTACAAAAATCACAATCCGTAAACACTGGAAGCCTATTGCTTTTATACGTAATTGAATGTTCAAAACCCCCCTAAATTTTCGAGGGAAATTTTGAAAAAATCGTCAAAAAATCAAGACTACTAATAAAGTTGCGCAAATAGATATTTCTTATGTAATATTTTATTAAAAAACGATTGACATAAATTTTAAAACGCTAACATGACCGACGCGACGCTAACGACGTTCTCGAGATATTGCACATTTTTTGAAAAAATTATCAAAAAGTCATATAAAATAAAAATAAAAAATTCCTATTGATAAACATGTTCACTTTTCATATGTAATACCATGCGATAAATTTGGTGGCATCATTTTCGTGGAACTAGCTCTTTCCATTCATGAAAAAATATACTTTGAATAATACTTTTGTATTTGAATGCCAATAGTCATTTATCTGCTGTAAGAATAACTTATTTCTCCGTCCATAACGCTTGGCGATATTTTGGCGACGAATTTGGCGGAATGTCGCCAACTTGGCGACATTTTTAATTCTTACCAAATTAACAAAAATCTCGCCAAATGGATAAAAATGACGCCAAATCAATGAAAATTACGACTAATTGAAGGAAATTCAATATCTTGGAAAAAATATAAATATCTACTATAAGAATAACATTTTTTTAACTGTAAAAGTAGTAAATTCATTGCATTATATAAGGAAAGTCATGTGTTGCCCACATCCGATTTTCTAATTCAGTGTTTATTTTTTCAAGCATGCAATCCGAGAGAGCCAAGCTCTCTCCCCGGAGACGATTATTCCCCCTCCCCCCCTTACTTGGAGATATTTTAAATTAACTTAGTTTCTATTTATGTAACAGCATTTAGATGTATTTATATAGGGCAAATTGAAAACTTACCCCCTAAAGTTTCATTTGCCCCCCCCCCCCCCCTGGCTAAAAAGTCCTGAAAGACTGCCTGGTCTAATTGTCGCGCCATTTTGTTTTCGATCTGAGGATCACTAATATTTCACAGAACAGTTTACCTTCAAACATAGTTTCAGAACATGTGTGTGTGAAATTTGCATTAAAAATATTATTCGCAGTTATCCTATGCCTTCTAAATAAAATTAACAGGTCGATAGTAATAAAAAGAATTATATTATAATCGCTATTATTAATGCGATAACCAAATAGGTTTTGCAATTAACAATATGAAGTCCAGGCTAGCCATATTTAATCTTTGCCTACATATTTTTCAAGTGCATTCCTCATATCAAAGAAATATATGCATTTAGTATAATTTGCAATTCCACCATTCATTGTTGACTAGCAGTATACTCGTTCTCAATTATGTGCACATTTCTGTAGTATTCTAAATGGCATTGTCATTCAAAGCATTCTATTAAAATATTTAATTAAATTATCCAAAAAAACAAGTATAAGAATCTCTGCTCCAGCTGCACTGCTGAACAAAATTAGCTCCACAGGCAGATCTGAAAAATAAAACATCCTGGTCCCGTTTGTGAAAAAAATTACAAAAATATATATGAAATCGGGTTAGTATAGGCCAAAATGAAAGCGCGGAAATAGTATTAGAAGATATATACTTGCAACATTTATTCTGTCCCAACAATTAGATAAACGCAAGCGCAATGTATGAGTTTGAAAAATATTTGCAAAAATAAAACATGTAGAAGAAGAAATTGAAAACATCAATAATTCTTGTAATCTGTATACCCGAAGGCCGTAATTGATATAATCTAGTCAAAATGTGCAATACTTCTTATTTATAAATTTTATATACATTTCTTCATTACTTAAATATGCAAAATAATTAATAAAATTCGTCTGGCATATAAACACATTTGATTTAATCGCGCTGGTAAGCAACATAGTGCAATTTTCGTCAAAAGAAGTTTCCGGAAAAAATATCATTTGCATAATGCTATTTTGAAAGATGTTTTAATTGTGAGTCTTTTATTAATATCTCTACAACCCCTGGTCCTAGAATCTCGAAACGTGGACTCCATTTTAAGAGGGGCTATTACGAGGCTACCAGCGAAATTTCATATAATTATATGCAGCCGTTCTTCCGTGATAAAGTGACAAACACACGTAAAGACAGATTTCAATTTTATTTATATTGATGACTTCTGAATCACGCATAATTATTTGAAATGAAACTGAATTTGCTCCTTTAATTCAATTTTTATTTGGTAACTGCACGTACTTCCAAAAAAGGCGTAGCAAAAATACGAAAAAACAAAAATATATCTGGAATGGTGAATCCTATAGCGTATTGGAATTGATCTTATTCTTTGCATCGTCAACATTTACGTATGGGCCAACGGCCGTACCGTACTGAAAACACCGGTTCTCGTTAGATCACCGAAGTGAAGCAGCATCGGGCGCGGTTAGTACTTGGTGGGTGACCACCTCGGAACGCCGCGTGCTGTTGGCCATCTCGGGTGCGGTATCCCCGTGGTTTGCGCGCTAGATTTGCACGCTGCCACAAATGCCGCCGTGTTCATGCGGAGTACGATCACGTTAAACATGTGGGTCCGTAAGTCCTTCCGAGAGGTTGGTGGTAGGGGAAGGAGGGTACGGTCCCTGTGGATGCCTCCCCCACTGGGTTCCGGTCTAAATTGGGTGGCACTTCCCGGCCGTCCATACGGTTACCTTACACCTTTCTGGTAGGTCGGACGGTCTGGGTCTCAACAACAACAACATTTACGTATGAAACAGGCATTTAATTAATAGAATTGTGCATACGTAGGCTTTTATTTTAGATTTTGAAGATTTTTGCAGACCATTTCGTAAAAAAAAGTAAGCAATTTTTTTCCGAATCGTACCAAAATTTAATCAGCACTAGGGTAATCTACAAGTGACTTTGTGAAATTTGGTCAATTGGTTCTTCAGCTAGAGTGGATTTATGCGATATTTGCAGGCCATGTTGCAAAAATAGGCAAGTTCTATCCCAAATCGTACCAAAATCTGATCGGCAGCAGGGCAACCCACAAGTGGCTTATCTATAAAAATTTTATAAAATTTGGTTAAATAGTTTTTGAGTTCGAGTGGTTGCATATATTGCACGGACGGACACACACACATGATTTTTTGTGTTCTACAGATTCCAAAATGTGAAGATCCGTCGAAAACTCGAGGTGCGATTTTCAGCATGATTCCAATACTTTCCCTATACATTGCAATAAAAGTAGTAATTGAGTCTTATCAGCAGGAGTTACACAACAACTGCCAAGAGTCCTTAAATTTTACATTGCACTGCAATTTTGAAAGTTCCAACCAGTTTCAGTGTATACAAGACAGAGAAATAGAACAGCAATCTATACACAGTAAAATAAAAAATAAAAATAAAGAAAATTGAACACACTTAAGAAACTGAATGAGCAGTTATCGACTGAAGAAGAAAACATATTAGTATTAATAAAGGAAACAAAAGTTTCCTTAAACCAGTTCATCATCAGTTAAATACCGGGTGGTCAGAATTAAAACACCCCTACTCTGAGCTCTCGATCTACTCGATCTGAGCTCTCGAGCGAACTACTCAGTGTAAAGGCTCCAAAATTTTTGAACATACTATTCAAGACATGGGGAAAGGGTTTACGTGAAAAAAAAATTAGTTACGGAAACACCGACAGGTGGCGCTGTACAACAGAAAATATGCTGAAAAGACACAAAATACACATGTGTAACACATTTTATTCGAACGTAGCAAACATTCATATCACAAGGACCTTATCGATAGAGTTTTAACCTCTTTTATGCCCAGAACATAGTAGCTGCAAACCAAGGGTTTATGCAAATTTTTATGCTTACAGTGCGAAATTGCAGTTACAGTGACAGTTTAAGTTTCTTTACTTTTTTATCTTTTTTTTTCATATAAGCAAAAGAAATTAAAAAGGAAAAATTCCATATCGCTGGTGTTTGTTTTTTTGTGATTATTTTGTGTCTTTTTAGCATATTTTCTGTTGTACAGCGCCACCTATCGGTGTTTCTGAAACTAATTTTTTTTTTTTGCGTAATCCCCTTCCCCATGTCTTGAATAGTTAGTTCAACAATTTTGGAGCCATTACACTGAGTAGTTCGATGTATAGAGAGCTCAGAGTAGGGTGTTTTAATTCTGACCACCCGGTACATTCCGAAAGGACAATTTTAAAATGTTTTATATTTATTTCAGAATTTATTTGAAAATTCTTGTGCTGACTATACCAAATTTTTATTTCGTCGACTCCAACAAAAAATACATGGGATGTCTATACATGGTGGGGCCTAAACCAGGCCTGATCCGCTTCACCTAGGGCCACATTCCTTTTTTAAATGTCAATGAAATTTTGGAAGTAGAGTGCATCCGACGAAGACGATGTTTTGAAAAATTGTAAATGAATATTATTACAAAATACAAGAACATTTATTATTCGTTTCAGCAATTCAGATAATAAACAGCCCAAAACACATCTCTGTACCTAACTCTGGTTACATTTATTGGATACATATGACTCTGATTAAAAATTTACTAGCAGTTTACCCGTTCTCCGTAAGAGATATACTTTAGAAAGAAATTTAAAATTCACAATCATGCAAATTCCTATAGCATTCTAAAGGACATTGTCATTCAAAACAGTCTATTAAAATATTTAAATTGCTAATATTGATAATATATTTTCTCGCTATACACAATTATCTTCACAGGCAGGCAGATCGGAAGAATAAAACACCCTGGTCCTATTTGTAAACTAATTTACAAAAAATATTAAATTGAATCAATATATACCAAAATAAAAGCAGAAAGATAGCCAAATACTACTCAAATTCTCGGAGATTAGAAGATATACCCGTGTATTTGCAGAAGATTACCCGTACAACAATGTATGAATTTAAAAAATCATTGCCAAAATAAAATAGGTAACGTAATAAATTGAAAATATCTAAAATACTCTTAAACTTTAAACTAGATGGGCGTAAATGATATAATCGAGTTAATGCAATTTTGATAAAATTTATTTTATATACATTTCTTTATTTAAATTTGAAAAAAATGTAATTAAAAATCGTCTGTCATATAAACTCACTAGCAGTATGCCCGTTCTTCGTGCGGAATATATACTATAAAGAAACTTAAAATTCACAATCATATGCAAATTCCTATAGTATACTAAATGGCAATTTAAGTCAAAATATTCTGTTAATGTATATAACGTAATGCTTCTAAAAAGAAGTTTAAAAATCTCTGTTCTCGCTATCTTCACGAGCAGATTTGAAGAATAAAACATTCTGGCCCCTTTTGTAAGCAAATTTACAAAAAATATGGAATTGAATCAATATGTACAAAATAAAAGCGTTAAAATTGTATGGGACCCGTACTACTTATATACGCGAATATTAGAAGATATAACCTGTATTAGTAGATTACATGTATAAATTGAAAATTTCAATAAACCCGTAATCTTTAAACCTGAAGGTAGTAATTGATTCCAATATATGCCAAAATGAAAGTGCTAAAATTATATGGGAAGATACACCCGTACTACTTATAATGTCGTAGATTAGAAGATATGTCCGAGTGCTAGTAGAAGATTACCGGTATTACAATATGAGTATCAAAAATCTTTGCCAAAATAAAACAGATGACGTATTAAATTAAAAATATCAATACTCCCCGTTATCTTCATACCAAAAGGCCGTACTTGATTCCAATATATGCCAATATATGACAAAATACACTTTATAACAAAAAAAGTCGACGAACCAAAAAGGAGTTGTCCGATTTTGATAAAAATTGGTGTATGTGAAGAACATACATAGAAAAAGAAATGATTAAAATTTCAGAACAATTTAATTATTGAGAGTTTGACCGTATACAAAGGAAGGAAGTCAATAAGGCGTTGGTCCACCTCTGGCCTGGATGCAAGATGTCACCCGGCGTGGCATAGACTGATAAAGTTCACGGATGGTGTCCTGAGGATGGTCTTGCCAAATTGTCTCCAACTGTCAGGCTAAATCGTTAACATTCCGGGATGGTTGCAATCCCCTTCCCATAACGTTCCAAATGTGCTCTATGGGAGAGAGATCAGGAGCCAAGGAAGTACTGGCCAAGGAAGTATTGGGCAAGCTTGAAGACAATTCATAGCAACACGTGCCGTGTGCGGCCCGGCATTATCTTATTGAAAAGTAAGTCCGGGGTGTCGCAAAAGGAATGGTAACACAGCCGGTAGTAGAATGTTGTCTACGTACCGCTGTGCTGTCAGTGTGCCAGAAATTACTACCAAAGGGGGAAACGGGACTCGTCACTAAAAACTCAAAATGTCTTTCCATACGAAATTTCATTACAATCGGACAACTCCTTCTTGGTGCGTCGATTGTTTTGTTATAGAGTTTATATGAAAATATACCTGTATTACTTATATTCTCGTAGATTAAAAGATATACCCGTGCATTTGTAGAAGATTTCTCGTACAACGTTCAATATATGAGTTTCAATTTTTGCCGCAATAAAACAATGGCATTATAACTTAAAAATAATTATAATCTCTGGATCAATAATTCCCGAAAACATCAATAATAATAATGTTTAAACCTGAAGACCGTAACTGATATTATCCAGTCAAAAATGCAATGGCAATAAAAATTATTTTATATACATATTTTTATTATTCAAATCAGAAAAGAGTTAATAAAAATTGTCTGCCGCATAAACACATTGGATTTAAATCTGCTGCTAAGTGACATGATATCATTTGCTTCAAATAAATTGGTGGAAAAAATATCATCTAAATAATGCTATCTCTAAGGAAGGTTTGGCGACATTTTCGATAATTTAACGATATTTTAAAAAATCGTTAAATTTATCGTCAAGTGGCACTGTAGAACTAACTGGCAATCCCACTTAGTAGCAAATTGACGAAACATCATCACGATACTATCCAATAACAAAACACAATTACTTTCATTTATTTATCGCAATATTATCTATTTCATGATATTTTTATGGATTTACAAATATTTTTATCAATTTAATGACATTTTAAAAATTTTCTGAATGTGTTATAAAGTAGGACGGTTGGACTAACAGACAAATGCTAGCGAAACACCATTTCAGTCTCTCTTCTAACAAACAAAAAATATATATTTCATTGATTTGCGTTGCTTTTATCAATTTGGCGACATGTCAGCCAATTTGGCAACGTTTAAGACATTTTCCAAGTTAGCGATATCCCGCCAAATTCGTAGCTCTGAATTTGCAGATCTGAATGAAATATCGTAATCCCGTTTGTATATACTAAATGAAAACACTAAAATTGTATTAGAAGATATACCCGTTTTACTCGTTTTCAGTTTCAACAATTGGCCAAATGAATTTATTGGCTAAACACAATATATGAGTTTATTAGCTAAACACAATATATAAACATGAAAATAAATGAAAGTGATGTACGCAGTCCGCAATTAATATAATTAAAAGAAAAATCAAACCGTTCATTTATAAGATATTATATTTTTATATCAATTTATTTATTATTCAAATCAAAAAAATAATAATAAACATGAACAAACACATTTAATTTAATTGCGTTACCGAGCTACAATATATATCCTCATAAAATTCTGAAAATTAATAAACAATTTGATTTCTTGATACTTTCATCGTTGAGTAAAAACTTGCGAAAAATAAACCTTGGTGATAGATTTCCCATTTAAATTCATGTTTTCAAACAATTCATGATTTTAGAAAGTGACTATTTAGCACAAAAATCTGCCATCAAACTCAGAAATAAAGTTTTAATTCACTTTAACGTTTTAAACAAACGATTTCCAATCTTTTCATTTTCAGGAACCAGGGAGTTTGAGAGTCGAACTCCTAGGAAAAAGTTTCGGTTTTCATTAATATCTCGAAAACCCCTGGTCTTAGAAACTCGAAATTTAGACTAAATTTAAGGGAAGTTATTTCGAGGCTACACACAAAATTTCACTTATAAACCTATCCTTACGAAACTATTGAAGAGCTTAAGCAGTTTCCTGGAAAACCTGTATGAAAGATGAATACAACTAAGTTTTTTCTATAAAAAATGACTTAAAATTCATTCATCCTACACTGTTTCGTTAATTGGATAAACTATTTTTAAAAAACAAATTCGCAAACGTAAGTGGAAGTGCTATTGCATATTTCAGTCTTAAAGTTTCGCAGCTTTTATAAAAATGTAATTTAGCTTTTGTAATAAATATAATCTTCAAAAGCTGAAATTCAGAACGTGGGAAAAAAAATAATAATAAATAAATAAAGATTGAGTGGATTCGTGCTAAATTTAGAATGGAATGTGTGTGTATAGTTCTGAGAGAATTTTAAAGTAGTTTTCACTTAAATATTTTAGACTTTGATACAGAAAAATGTTATTTATTTAAACAAAAACATTTTTCAGCAGATTTCGGAGAGAGTTATTTTTTTCCGATATTACAGAAGTTTAGCTTTATTTTGCAAAATGTTATTCACACGAAATCATTTCGGCTTCATTCGACTGAAGTCGCCGCCGAATTTTTTGCATTGGATTAACTCCACGTAAATTTAAATTAGAGGCTTTTCACAACTTTTGAGTCCAAACACAATAATCCATTCATGCGCACGTGTAAAATCCTCATCAAAATGCAATTCACATTTAATTAATATTTCATGAAATAAATGATTTTTGGCAAATTTTTTAACATCAAAATACGAAACCATAACAAAAATATTCCCTCGTTAATGGAATGAATTGGATCCACGAGACTGATGACAGATTTGTTGAATAATATTGCTCCTGAAAAGTGAACATACTTGTTGACACTTACCACTCTTTTATTATTATTTTTTATATAAATTTATTTTCAAAACGTGCAATATTCCGAGAACGGTTCATACTAGCGTTCTATAGTTAGTTTTCGCGTTTATTAAGAACATATTATGCATAAAATGATTATTTATTTAATATTATTATAGTTACATATTTTTAATAGTTTTTTAAAAATGAATTTGAAAACTTCGAGGACAATTCGTGCTGCCATTTTATAGTTTGTTTTTGTTTTTGTAATGAAACATTGAGCCTAATATTATTATTTATTCGTTACTAGCAACGAATACCCGCGTTGCTATCGATTTAAAATGCAGAACTCTGGTTAAAATTACATCAGCACATGGCGAGAATTCTTTTAAAAAAACGAAACAACGACGTTTTTGTCGCAACACAATAGATGGCGCCATCAGCGACGCAGATTCACTGGACTTATCCCAATGGGCATGGCGTGTTGGAGTTATTTTTTTCCCTTATCAATAATGTGTACGATGGTCCGAAATTAAAAGCGCTGACCATTCTCCATTGCATTCAAAACTGGACGACACTATTATTTTGTGTTATATGTTGTTCTCAACAAAATTATTTTAATTTTATTATACCAACAGCAGTTTGAGCTGTCTGCTTCTTGCCTTTGAAATATGTCAATACTATTATTCGGTATTGTATCATGTTCTTAACGAAGTTATTTTAGTTTCATTAAATTAGCAACAGTTTGAGATGTAATTAAAAGTTAAAATCTAAAAGTTAGTTACTGAATAGTTGCAGATTTAGCAACGTGCAATAGATGGCGGTACCAGTCAAAAATGGCCACTCTATTGATATACGGCATAGGACCGAATGTCTTCGATTAAATTCATAATTCGAAGTTAAAAAAAAATCTCGGCGAAACATTTTTTCTCGGAAGTCGAGGTACGACACTGATTGTTTCGCTACAGACGACAAAAACATACATATTTTTTCGATTATTAAAGGTCCTAATTTTTTAATGATATTTAATAAATTCATTCGGAATTTGGGATTTTTACTGGAGATTCGGTCGCGTTGAAAATTAACCGGGTTCTAGTTCGTACCAAATTATTTCCAAAACGGTTCATTCGTTCACGCCCACAGTCTTACTGACCAACACACACAAACGCACTAGCATAAACACACACACACCCACACACTAATATAAATGCACACACTAATATAAATACACGTAGTAAGTAATACATACACACTTAACTTATACACACACATTGGAATCCCGGCCACAGAAACAGCTACCATAAGCCTTCGGGTTGGTCGTGTGGTCTGGGCTTTCTACACACATTGGAATACACACACGTACAGAGAGACATTGCTTCAAAAGTGTTCGATTCGAATTCATAGATGCTAGATTTTTATAATATCTAATCAGTGTATTGTATGTTTGTTGCCGTTAGGCAAATAATTATAGAGTGACTAAATGACACCCAAAATTATATTGTTGAACTAATGTTAAAAGTATGTACATATGGTATAACACCTAAATAAATCGCTTTAATAAATTATAATTAACTTTATATGTTTAAGAAAAGAAAGATATATTTGGTTATACACGATTTATACAAAACAGTAAGACGTCTGCAAAGATTTTGTTTCATAACTCAAAGTATAAATAAAGGAGCTAATGGCATAAAGCAGTATACAGCTTCCTGCCCAGAAAAAAGCTGAGCAAACACTTAGTTTCTTGCAATCAGAACAAACTAAATTTATGGAGCAGAAAGAAATATATCCGTCTCCATATTTCAGATACATTTGCTTGCTCTTAAAAGGAAATATGTGCTTTCTTATTAACGCAAAAAAAAAAAGAAAAGAAGAAAAAAAAAAGAAAAACTTGTTTTATTTGGAAAGTTTGGCAATTGAAATTATTTTTGGCATCATATTTGTTGCGTAGCTCTAACGGTATAAACATTTACCTCATCAATTCTAAATTTGTTTGATTTAAACATTTTAAAACATTTATAGATATTTTAATAACGCAAACTTTTAATGTTTGGTTTACTTTAGAAAATATTTGAGTTTAGTTAAATGTTTTATGTTAATTAAATGTTATGTTAATTAATTTAAAATGTTTTATGTTAATTAATTATGTTAATTAATTTAAAATGTGTTATGTTAATTAAATATGCAATTATTAAGTATTTAATTTATTACTAAATGTTTAATTTATTTGTAATTAACACTTTATCTGTAGATTTTTTTATCCGAAACCAGTTGTTTTCATACTATTTAATTTCTTTGATTTTCTTTTGTTGTTGCATTTATTTAATTTATTTTTGAAACCTATCTTTCTCATTAATATGTTACTTGCCGGTTTACACTTCCTGGTTGATAGCAACTCATTTTAACTATTAAAACTGGTCGTTTTCTTTATTTATATATTCTATATCATTTCCTTTTCTGGTGATGGTAGCAATTTCATTTTTTGAAACAATTTTCTTTTAATGTTGTTAAGTGCCACTATATTTCGCAGCTTATATTCACTGTTAATGTTAGTGCTTTTGATCAATTTCTTTTCTTCTGCCGCTGTTTGTTTCACTTTCTTTATACTCTCTTGTTTTTTTTTTGTTTAATTATTATTTTTACGAACGGACGACGGTTATTTCTGAAGGTCACGTAAGCATTATTCCGTTGACAAATTTTTCCTGTGGCTGGCTCAAGACGGGCTATTCCGATAAAGTTGAAAATCAAAGGAATTAAATGTACCACAAAAGACAACGACATACCATGTTACTGCGGTGAATGGAACCTGATTAGTTTGGGCCTCAAATATTTGAATCACATTGACAAACAAACATCGTATCAAGTTAAATAAAAAGTTGTTAAAAGAGAAAGGTGTTCACATTTTATTGATAGAAACATTTCTGAAAAAATTTCGATACTAAAGCAACGAGACATTGAAAAGTCAACATTTTCAGCAAATATCATATTCCGACTATTTTGAAACAATTTAGTTAATCTGTGTTTTTTATCGCCTTATAGTACATACTGATATTTAAGATATATCTTATTATCAGTAAAAAGTATAACATAAATATAAAGGTAAAATACAAAACCTGTATACATACATGCTTTCATGCATATATACGCAAATGTTTTGTCGCAAACGAATCTAGATTTGCTCTAGACAGTAGACGTTACCAAATTTCGAGAGGGGAAGAAGCTCGTAACCAGGACAATAACATAGTTAAACACTATGTCTTTATTCGTGGAAGTGTGATGGTATGGGCTGGATTTTCTTAGGAAGTCGCACCCACCATTGTGGTTCCTCAGCCGGCACTGTGACGACGCAAAATTATCTCGACGAAGTCCTTGATCTTTATGCAGCTTCAGTTGGTCCAGATTTTTATTTAAGAGTGAGCGTCAGTAAACTTTCTGCCCTATCCGCGCTTTGTTAACTTTCGCAGAACACGTTTTTCGCCGAAATTCTGCTCAAACAGTTGCAAAATATTTTCTGAAAGATAAAATGCAATGCTTAGATTATATTAGCGCTAAATTTAATAATCAATAAAATATAGAATATATTTTTTATTTTAATCTAATATATTTTTGGTACTGCCATCTATTATCGTAATGTAATTCATACAGATTATTTTTATTTTTTAATGAACATTTTAAAATATATATTCCTTCTAATACAGTATTAAATACAACAACAGATCATATATAATAATGCCACACTCACGGAAAGGTAATTGAACTTGGACTTGAAGACAAAGTTGCAGTCCTCAGTGATGTACATTCAAATCCCTTTATCAAATTTATAGAATGAGAAATGACCTTTTCGTGATTGTGGCATTAATATATATGATCTGTTGTTGTATTTAATGCTGTATTATAAGGAATAGACATTTAAAAATGTTCATTAAAAAATAAAAATATTCGGTATGAATTACATTACAACAACAGATGGCAGCACCAAAAGTATTTTGGATTAAAATAAAAAATATATTCTATATTTTATTGATTATTAAATTTAGTTTTAATATAATCTAAGCATTGCATTTTATCTTTCAGAAAATATTTCGCGACTGTTTGAGCAGAATTTCGGCGAAAAACGTGTTCCTCGAAAGTTAACAAAGCGCAGATAAGGCAGAAGATTTACTGACGCTCACCCTAAACGGACGGTGTACTTGTCCCCCTAAAGCGAACCTAGAGGAGGATTTCCTTCAAAGCAAAGGTACTGAAAGTATGGAGCAGACAGAGTATTTACAGAATCTCGAATCATATCAAAAATGTGTGTGATGCCCTCGGGAGAGTTGTCTATCCGCCTACCCTCTAGTTTCACCTTCAACACCACTTCATGTCCCAAGCGCACAACTCACCGACAGGTTTACAGCACAAAACATTCAGCAAACTGCTAGGAATGGTAATTGTTGTCCTCTGCCACTCTAGATCACTTGATTGAGGGGATGAATTGTTAGTGCCAAGCCAGTATCAGTTTCTGAGAGGGTCATATTACAGAATAATAATCACTCGGCCCCTCTTTGTATTATTCCGATTGTTTATTCCTTATGCACCATCTTGTTGCAGCAATTAATGGGTAAATAAAACCCCTACATATACATATTGTTTCTTTAAAGTTTGAATAATTAAATAATTCATGCGAGTATTTTCCTGAAAATTTTGGAATCAATCGACTCAAGATCATAAATTATGCAACACTTACTGTTTCATACTTAAATTCTTGGGAACAGTGCATATATCTCCTGTTATAATTCTAAAGAGGGCCTTGTACTTTACTTTTAAAAGGCTATGGCGAACCTGCCTCTTATAAGAAATCAAAGGAAATTAAAATTCTGGCAATTACAATCAATTATAAAACAAGTCTTATTTAGAAAATATCTACAAGAATTAATTGTTAATAGGATGCATCAATGGCTACGCCCACGTCAATGGCCACGCCCACATATGTTCACTCCCATTTTATCCTTTGGAGTTATTTTGGTCCATTGAAATAGTGCCTACTTGTAATAAATATGAAAGAGGAGAAGAGATACATTTTTAAGTAGCTGGTTTTATTTCAAATCAGTATTCCCGCTGGTGCTAAAGTAATCAAGAAAGGATATTAATTAGTACAAATAGATATGAAAAATACGAAATTGAAATTATTTTTAGGTGCGGATTTCATATTAGCACTAATTCTGCCATTTTAAATCCAAGTTTTATTTTATTTAATTTATAGCCCGAGAGATGATAGGTAAATATTTTAAATGGCAACTATTTAGGCAGTTATTAGCTAAGCCCCAAATGCATATCATTATTCTTTAATCACTCCACAGTGTATGAGATTATGAAAAATTAAATGGGAAATATTTAGCGTTCATATATACCAATAATAATTTAGAAATATATTTTATATATAAATTGATTTCGTTTAAGCAAACGAAGTGAACATCACAGGAATTAAATTTAGGAAGCTTTACCGAATAAGGCCGCAGCTAATTGAAGAAATAAGTGAATTTAGGAATGCGAGTCAAGATTTTTTTTTCAAAAATTAGAAATTTTCCACTACATTTTTCTGGAAAATGCTCCACTTCCGTTTTTCATTTTAATTAATTTGAAAATGTAGTGTTTGTTCTTTCCAAACTTTCTTTTCAGAAGCAAATTGTTTTACAAAATTAGTGAGGTGTAGAAAAAGAAGGGGTATGTGCATACCCTTTATTTTGAAGAAAAAGAATGGATGAAAATCAAAAGGGTGCAAATGACATTTTACTCAAAAACAACCCAGGTAAAATTTTAACAAATATATCCTTTCTGTGATAAGTTCTGTAAAATTCAGAAAAATATTAAACATGTGGAATGTTTTTGCAAGTTCTGCAAAAGGAAAATGCTTTAATAGCAATAAATACATTTTGTCGCAAATAAAATATATGCACCCATAAAAAATTAAGATACAGTCGCGAAACTCCGCATGCAAATGTATTTGTAAGAGTTATGCAAATGATCAAACTTTCAGTGCCAATGATGTTACAAGACTTATACAACTCAGCATGAGAACAACATATCGTGCAGCATTCAAAACGACCGGTCTTCTGACTCAAGGACAATTGGAACTGGATTTTAGGCTTTGATACTGCAGGTTGTGTACAAAGATGACTTTGACGGCGCTATGAACAATAGTCGGATTTAGAGAGAGGTCACATTTTAGATCTAAGGGAATCTGATTGGTCTAACAGGCGTATCAGTAGCCATCTTGGTCACGGCGATATGGTAGTTGCTCGGTGTTGGCAACAGTTAATCAGGAAAGGTACATGTAACCGTCGTAGGGACTCAGGTCGCTTCAGACTGATTGAGAGGATCGAGCAGTCAGGAGAGGAGCCACGTCCACCACAATAGCGTCGCTATACGACACTCGAAGACATTTTCCATCATCCATGTATTCTATATCGAGGGATACTATTTGGAGGTGACTGGCAAACCGTGGGTTTAAGTGTCGACGTCCATTAAGGCGCCTACTACTGACGCCATAGGCAAAGCCGTCACTTGGATTCAGGATGCCCCAAAATACCCCATAATGACCCCACAAGAATGCCCCCATAAGAATGCTCCATGGGCTCAGGATGCCCCAGACAATTGACGAATTCTTTTGAGTTGATCTCTCCTCTTCTTTTCAAAAAGTCTCTTTTTTACGCTGTTGGCAGCCAAAGTTCACGAGCCATCAGATGCGGCTTGATAGTTACTAAAATTCAGCTTTTAATATCCAACCAATTGGCCCTTTGAAATGACAAAAGAAATTTTGATATTCCCATTTTCAAGTTGTATTCAAAATTCTCAAACAGTTCATTAGAAGTACTTAAATTTTACAAATTTCTCTCCTAGTTAAAGAGAGCCAACAATTATATTCAAGAAGCTCCAATCTCCTTTTCTTGAAAGTTTTTCCAGATTTATAGCTGTGGCTTAGAATAATACCCCCACTTACCTGACAAGCTGATATGCAAGCAGAATTCGCCATTTTTCTGAAAACGATCATATCTTCCAACATAAGTTTAATTCAGTACCTACAATGGTTACGTTCTTAAACACTTAAGGTCTGATTAAAAGATTCTTACAGCTTCCTCTCCCCCTAAAAAATATTTTCTCTAGAGTAAGGTTTAAAATATAAAGCAGATTTCCTGTAAGTTTTTATAGCTTACTAAAGACACCAAGTTCTACTGCAATCTGTTATAAACACAAACAATCAAAATTCAGCACCGTGGCAATACAGCAAGCCTAGTGACTAAGTATTGTAAAACTAAGTTTACACCAGTGACAAACTTAACGTAGACACTCATCAAAATTACTGAGCTCACATATACATATTTAGAGAGAGGTCACATTTTAGACCTAAGGGAATCTGGTTGGTCTAACAGACGTATCAGTAGCCATCTTGGTCTAACCAAATTTCAATACCCCCACTAGATGCACTGATTAGCACCAAATTTCAATATAATGCCATAGAACTAATAATATAAATCATTATAGAAATCTGCAACTACTAGCCGCAGTCCACAATCCTTGTGGTCAGTCTTTGACTCCAGTTGAAGGAACTGCATTTTTAAGGAACTCTCTGAAGACCCCTATACACGATACAAGAAGTTGAATCAATAAATTGACCGTTCCAGTTCTGTCCGTACAACTTTCAATTTACACGATGCAATTTATTGAACGAGCTGTTTTCACCATTCCCACAAACTTGGTCTATTTACAGGATTCAACTTGAATATACAATTTTCTTGCTATTTGTCCGCAGTCGGTGTGTGTACAGACGATAAGCTACAGTTTACAGAATTTTTGTTTGCTTCGTTATTATTTATAAGTTTCTTCTTTCTTTTGGTAAATACGTAGCTTTCGTTGTTTGGTTCTAACATATTTCATCTACTACAACAAAATATTTCTAACTACAACAAAATATTTCTAACTACAACAAAATATTTAACTAACTGCAACATAACATTTACACTGATTGCAAAAACTGCGTTTGAATAGATTACTGTGTTTTAGAGTAATGTTGCTCACACACTCACGTTCACCCATACAGTTCCTCAGAAAAGTAATTGAATACGAGATAGAAACAAAATCTTAGTACTAAACACAGTTTCAACTTAATCGACCGGACTCATCGCGATTAGAGTGGATCCTTACTTTGTGAAGCTATTATAAAAAAAAATCTGATGTGGGCAACCATGACTTTCTTTACATAATGCAATGAATTTACTACTTTTACAGTAAACAAATAGGCTTTTCTTATAGTAAATACTGATATTCTTTCCAAGATATTGAATTTTCGACTAGTAGTCGTCATTTTCATTGATTTAGTCATTTTTATCCATTTGGCGAGATTTTCGTTAATTTGGCAACCTTTAAAAAAATCGCCAAGTTCGCGACATTCCGCTAAATCCGTCGTCAAAATCTCGCCAAGCGTTATGGATGGAGAAATAAGTTATTCTTATAGCAGATAAATGACTATTGGCGTTCAAATACAAAACTATTACTCAAAGTATCTCTTCTCATGAATGGAACGAGCTAGATCCACGAGAATGATGTCACCCAATTTTTCGCATGATATTACATATGAAAAGTGAATATGTTTCTCAACAGTTAATATTTTTTTTTTAATTTATGAAATTTTTTGATAAATTTGTTTGAAAAATGTGCAATATCTCGAGAACGGTTTATGCTAGCGGTCTAAAGTTTATGCCAATCGTTTTCTAAGGAAAAATTACATAAGAAATGTCTATTTGCGTAACTTTGTTAAGGTTTTTGATTTTTTGATGATTTTTTCAAAATTTCACTCGAAAATTTAGGTGGGTTCTAAACATTCGATTACGTTGAAAAACAATAGGCTTCCAGTATCCACGGATTGTGATTTTTGTACCAAATTCCATTGGAATCGCTCCATTCGTTCTTGAGATATTGTCTCCACAGTCTCACTGACACACACACATACACACACACAGACCTGTCACAATCCTTTTCTTATACATTATGTGTATAAGGAAAGTAAAAAGTGTAACAGTATAAAAGAAAGTAATAACGTGCTTACAGTATTTCAAATGAATCTGTGGAATCTCTCTCGCGCGAAAACTGAAAGAGTTAGCCAGATATAAACAGCTAGCGAGCTATTTGTAGCGCTTTGAAAACCTTTAAACGAAACAAATGAGTCTGAAAAAACTTATTGAACTTTACTGTAGTTTTATTTTACAAAATGTTATTCACGCGAAACGGCGCCATCGGACTGGAGCAACCCCCCGATTTTTTCAAACATTTTCATTGTTCTGTTCGAATTTAGTTAGTATTCTAAATTCCGATTCATAAAATAATTCATTTATATAAAAAACGTCCATTAATTTAGCGATTTTTGCTGGGACACAATAGTTTGATTCTATTTTTGAGAGATTGTTCATTAAAGATATTCTATCTGTGCTTCAGGCGTGTCCAGCATTGTCAAAATTTTAAGTTATAACTTCTGACTGCAGCATAATACACTTTCTACACATATATAATGTATGTATTATTGTTTCGTTGCAAGCTATATTTACATATGATAGTCCTTATAATACCTTCTTTATAAAGCAGTGAAGATCCTCAACATTCTTTAAATTCCAACTACCCAAGTAAACCAAATATTCCCACCTTCTATCCTTTTCTATCTAAAAAAAGAATCAATTATCAAAGAGTAGAGTTTTTCTTTTACGATATCCACCACACCTCATCTGTATATTGATCCGTATTTTCCCTGAGAAGAGAAAATAGCGAACCCTTCCATTTGTAGGAATTGATGATAATTTGGACCCGAGCCAGGTTCGAACTCGGGACCAAGACCGTACAAGACCGACATTATAAGATTGGACCAAAAGCTAGCTTCGGGTACGAACTTATAATTCGGGTACTGATTCCTAGCATGTTTGGTCAATGTTTTTGGCTGGAGCAGAGTCTGCTGCTGCCACACACTCCTTTCCGAGAAGGCGGAATGTGTGAAGCTGCTCTTACGCCACTCATTGCTACGAAAGACATATCTGATATTCCTTCGGGCCCGAAGAATTCTTTTGGGTCTAACTATATAGCGCGGGATCAGCAAGTTCCTGGTTCCGAGTTCGAACCTATCCCCCACCAAGGGGGATTTGCGGCCCCCCACACTGTTAAATATAGTTTCACTGTTTAAGCATAAATATACGAATTTTAAATATAATTTAACAAACAGTGCATGATCATTTTGGTTCTGCACTGATTTCTTTTTGACATTATTAAACATACTGATCGTATCTCCGATTGCGGTTTTTAGCACGCATAATTTAATTCTGCATTGCAAATGAAGATTAACGGATAAAATTATTCCTATTATACAATATTTAAATCGAATTAAAATTATGTGCATAAGTTATTACATAGTTGAGTAATAGAAGCCGGAGAATATTTTTGAACTTCAAAGATCGCTACAGGAAATAAAATATTCCTTACATATGCAAATATGAATTTCGCGTTATATGTATCGTCTACAGAGAATTCAACATACTCAACAGAAATAATCAGCGGCAGTTCATTATTTTTTATTTTCTATAGCGAAGGGAAAAAATTTTGAAAATTAAAAAATTGTATAAAGGAAAAATTTATACGAGCGACATATCGAGAACTCGTAGATGTAATTTTACGTCTTATCAGGATAGTAAATTTTAATACAATAAAATGTTAAATTTCAGATTTTGTTTAAAATATGTTTTGAGTGCTCTCGGACGTACTTTTACTGTACTCTGTCGAGCAATAAATTCCGACTTTCGATCACTGCGGTGCTCTCGAGGAACAAGTCGCGATCCTCTGTTCTGTAACTTTGTAATTGGATTTATTCGTTTATCTCGTTTTGTCACCATGTTCAGTTTCCTAACTTTTTAAGTTCTCCATTAGTTCAACTGTAATCACTTCTATTAGATAGACCACGCGCGCGCGCGGTCACTTTACTCAAAACATATCTAACGTGTACACTCCTCTGAAACTTTCTTTACAAATTTAACAGGGTGCTTAAGGGCTTTTCTACAAATCGTGTATATTCATTCACAAATTTTTCCACCCATCCCCTGGATTCAGAACCGACTGCTATTGACCTTAAGACCAGTGAATTGGTGGGCTACAGGTGAGCTTGTAGCTTACAAAAAGTTCACCCTGGATTGAATATACAGGGTGTCCCAAAAAGATTGAAACGCGCTTTAATTCTTTACCTGTTGGAGATAAGTGAGCAATGTAAATTACAAAAATGATGAAAGAAAGGTAGGAAATAAAACTGCATTAATGAAACAGTCCTCCCTTTAATTTCAAAAAAAGTTACACTTTTTAAATTTTTATACGACATCCTTACACAAATTGGGTCAATCAGAAATTTTTTATTTTTAATGCAGCGAGATCGTTAAAGAAAACCGCATATCTATATCTTTAAAATTGAGGAAGTTATGTTTAATTGAAAATTGTGAATGGGGACCCTATATCAAATAAGAAATGTAAATTTGTGATATATCACAAACAAGATAAAACTGGATGAAAATACATAGTATACCCAACCGCGTATTGAGTACCACCTCTTTATATAATCTCTGGCTGCATAATGCTTTATTTAGATGCATTTGTGATAAAACATTTTGATACATATTAACGTATTTTTGATATAAACAATGTCCATCGTCAATTTGTTTATGATCCCTCTTTTCACTGATGAAACAGCCTTTCACATGGTACGGAAAAGTGGCATAAGTCAGATTTTTTCCCTCTATCATAATTCAGTTGATTTTAAAGATACAGATATGCGGGTTTTTTTAATGATTTTGTTGCAGTAAAGATAAAAATATTCTGATTGACACAATTTGTCTAAGGGGGTCGTATAAAAATTTAAAAAGTGTAACTTTTTTAAAATGAATGGGAGGACTATTTCATTAACGTAGTCTTATTTCCTACCTTACTTTCAACACTTTTGCAATTTACATTGTCTACTTATATCCAACAGGTAAAGAAATAAAGCGCGTTTTAATCTTTTTAGGACATCCTGTATTGGCGACCCTAAAAATCTCTCAAGATAAAATTTCTTGCCTTGTACAGATGCGTTACTTAAAATAAACCAACTGAATTTTCCGAAATTTTTCTTTGAAGTAAACAAATAATAGAAAAATAAAGTTCTGTTCGATACACAGAATGTTCTTTTCGATTTACAGTGTAGGGAAAGTAAAATTTATAGCGCGTATGTACATTATAATGTGTACGTAGGGTAACAAATTTATTATTTATTTAATGCATAAGGAAATGCATTATAATGCATTATAATGCATAAGGAAAGTATTGTAACGGGGTCAAACATTCAAATTCGAGTTTTCGAAGGAAGAGCGCACTTCACGCATCTCTGAACTCAAATCGAATGTATCTGAGGTGATGTCTGTGTATGTATGCATGTTAGTGTGTGGGTTCGTGAGTCTGTGGACGCGATATATTCGAACAAATGAAATGTTTAGAAAATAATTTCGTACGATGACTATAGTCAATGAATACTCGAACCCTATTGATTTTAAACACGATGAAATGTTCAAAATATTCCCCAATTTTCGAATAATTTTTTTAAAATATCAGAATCTTCAATAATGATGAATGAACAATCGTTCCCATTGGAAAACTAATGATACAGACAATAAAAAGCTAGCATGAGCCGTTCTGAAGATACTGCATGTCTTTTTAAATACATTTCCCAAAAAATTACATAAAATTGAAAAGAAGTATTAGGTATCCTCAAACATGTTCACTGCATGCTATATTATACAACAAATACGTTAACCTCATTTTTGTGGATCTACTTCGTTCCACTCACGAGAAAATATATTTTTTGTAATAGTAGTGTATTTTGATGCTCAAGAATTTGTCAATAGTCATAAATTTCACGGGGTATTAATTAAATGGCAATTGCATTTTGAAGAAGATTCTTCACGTGAATGTGAATAAATTATTAGGTTTGAACTCATGAGGTTCCAAAAGCTCCCAATTCCGTTGTATAACTTCCGTTTCATCCCCGTCACATACCTTTCATGATTTAATTCGTACACCGTCAATCGCTGTTTCACAACAATAATTCAAGTTTAATAATTATGCGATAGATGTAAACAATTATGCGATAGATTAATTGCATCAAAATGGTATATTTCTAATCGCATCATGTCAAGAAACTCAACTAAACGATGATGAGCTTATATACCCCTCTGTGAAAAGTTCTCAAAATAAATCACATAACTCAAGAAGTTTTTAGCCAATCTATACAAAATGATATAAATTTTCAGAACTCCCCAAATTGACGATATCGACACAAATCAGTCAAGTGCATAATTCAACCGCTTCCCTAAGCTGTTGCCATCTTAAAAAAAGTAAACATTTGATGAAATTTTAAGAAACATTTTAAAAGTATGAAAGATACATATATTTTAAATAAGATTACTTAAATTGAAATTGGGTACTTTTGGCAACTTAATCCATACATGAAATAATTATTCCTACTCACATGTAAAATCCTCATCAAAATGCAATTGAAAATTAATTAATCTCCCGTGAAATGAAGGACTATTAGCGAATTCTTGTGTGTCAAAAATACAAAACCATTATAAAATTAGTACCTTCTCTCGTTAATGGAACGAACTATATCCTAGAGAAGATGTTAACAGATTTGTCGAATATTATTGCATATGGAAAGCAAAAATATTATATTAGACATAATAAATTGTTAAATTTTATGTAAGTTATTTTATGTTTTTTTTTTTCAAAATACATTTAACACCTTAAAAATGATTCATGCTAGAATTCTGAAGTGTGCACCGTTCGTTTTCTAATAAAATTTAAGCGTGAAATGATTTTCTATTTGTCATTATTGAAAGTCCTCATGTTTTTATTTTTTTTTTCAAAAATTCATTAAAAAGAAGGTTTTTTCGAACATTCATTCGATTGCGTTTAAAATCAAGTGGGTTTTAATATTCAATGGCTGTAATAATTGCACCAAATTCGTTTGTAAAATATCGCATCCATAGACTCACAGACACACGCACGCACAGACACACACACGTACTAACACAACACACATGCACACACACTAACACAACACATATATACACACACTAACACAACACACATACAGACACACTAACACAACATATATACACACACACTAATACAACACACATACACACACACTAACACAACACACATACACAAACACTAGTATACATACACGCACAAACTAGCATGCATACACACACAAGCATTTGTACACACACATACATCCCCTCAAAAGCGTTAGATCCGAGTTCATGGATACTTGGAACGTACCCTTCCGTCAAAATTTCCAATTTAGATTTCTAACCTCGTTACAATACTTATCATATAAACCATGCAATGCATATAGGGAAAGTAAAAATTAGGTCCTTTTTATTTTAAGCAAAAACAGCAAAATATTGTTTCTTTACATTTCTATGAGTAGCAACTATACTGAATTTTTTTACACTTAATTGTTTTAGCCCCCTTCTAATTTTACTGCACCTCAAAGATAAAAAATTCTCTGGTATTTTGATAACAGCCACTTTTTATCTAAGCAGGTTGGGGGAGTTTGTGGTTAATGGATTTTCTTTGCTTTCTTTGGGACCTTGATCGTGTCGGAAATCCGTCGGCATATTTCCAGTGCCGACACCAAGGATACCGCAATAGAAAAAGAGTAAAAGGAAATGCCTTTGTAAGCAAGAAATGTCTTTTAATACCAATGCCCTTATAATGGATTTCATTTCATTATAAAAAGCCAATAGGAAAGCAAATCAAAAATAGCATGCAATACAAGAAAAACTCTTCTAAAAATTCCTGAAAATAAAATGTTCTGAAATTATAACACATTATTTTAAGGTTGAGTAAAGGCTCCAACAGGTTTTAAAGGCAATAAAGAGCCTTCTTCGTCAGAATACATGTGACAGACTACCACCCCTATGAAAACAGTCTTTTGTTTGTCTTCCACATTGTAAATTAACATTACCAATTAAATACCATTTTCCTCCATGTTTGAATCAGAATCAAAACAAGTAGAACATTAAAACGTCTGATGTGGGTAGTACATGACGTTACTTCTTTCCATGCCAAATAATGAAGATACGGGATAACATACTATGATAACGTGAATAATAATAACGTAATATGATAACGTGAATAATAGTAACGTAATATGATAACGTAAAAACAAGATCCATGGCACAATACTTTTAACGTTGAAAAATACATTTCCATTTGGCTTTTTTGGATAACAACATGGATACTTTTCTGGATAACAACATGTAAAATATTTTTAAGTACCCAATTAACTTATATTTCGAACAAATATAAATTGAAAATTAGAAATATTACTAACATCTGCTACTCAATATACAGGGTGTCCCAGAAAGATTGAAACGCGCTTTAATTCTTTACCTGTTGGAGATAAGTGGGCAATGTAAATTGCAAAAATGTAGAAAGTAAGGTAGGAAATAAGACTACGTTAATGAAATAGTCCTTACAATAATTTTCAAAAAGTTACTCTTTAAATTTTTATACGACCCCCCTTACACAAATTGGATCAATCAGAAAATTTTTATTTTTAATGCAACAAGATCATTAAAAAAAATCTGATGTGGGCAACACATGACTTTCCTTATATAATGTAATGAATTTACTACTTTTACAGTCAAAATAGGTTTTTCTTATAGTAGATACTAATATTATTTCCAAGTTATTGAATTTTCGACAATTAGTCGTCATTTTCATTGATTTAGCGTCATTTTTATCCATTTGGCGAGATTTTCGTTAATTGGGCAACATTTCAAAAAGTCGCCAAGTTGGCGACATTCCGCCAAATTCGTCGCCAAAATCTCGCCAAGCGTTATGAACGAAGAAATAAGTTGTTCTTACAGCAGATAAATGACTATTGGCGTTCAAATACAAAAGTATTACTCAAAGTATATTTTTTCATGAATGGAATGAGCTAGATCCACGAGAATGATGTCACCCAATTTATCCCATGGTATTACATATGAAGAGTGAACATGTTTCTCAAGAGTAAATATTTTTTTTTCATTTTATATGACTTTTTAATATTTTTTTTTAAAAATGTGTAATATCTCGAGAACGGTTCATGTTAGCGTTCTAAAATTTATGTCAATCGTTTTCTAATGAAAAATTACATAAGAAACGTAACTTTATTAGTGGTACTATTTGCGTAACTTTATTAGTGGTTTTGATTTTTTGACGATTTTTTCAACATTTTATTCGAAAATTTAGGGGGGTTCTGAACATTCGATTACGTATAAAAACAATAGGCTTCCAGTGTTTACGGATTGTGATTTTTGTACCAAATTTGGTTCGAATCGGTCCATTCGTTTGTCAGTTATCGTCTCCACAGACTCCCTGACACACACACACACACACATACTTTCACACACACACACACACACAGACATCACTTCAAAAATGTTTGATTCGTGATCAGGGATGCTTGAAACGTGCTCTCCCGTCGAAAACTCGATTTCGAATTTTCGACCCCGTCACAATACTTTCCTTATACTTTATGTTAATAAGGAAAGTAAAAATCTGCATACCTGTATCTTTAAGATTGAGCGAGTTATACTTAATTGAAAATTGAACATTGTGAATGGGGACCCTATATCAAATTAGAAATGTAAATTTGTGACATATCATAAATAAGATAAAACTGGATGATAATACATTGGATACTCAATCGCGTAGTGAGTACCACTGCTTTATATGATCTCTTTCTGTGTAATGCTTTATTTAGATGCATTTGTGATAAGAAATTTTGACACATATTACCATATTTTTGATCTAAACAATTCCCATCGTCAATTTGTTTATGATCCCTATTTTCACTGATGAAACAGCCTTTCACATGGTACGGAAAAGTGGCATGAGTCAGATTTTTTCCTTTATCATAATTTAGTTGATTTTAAAGGTACAGTTATGTGGGTTCTTTTAATAATTTTATTACATGAAAAATAAAATTTTTCCGATTGACCCAATTTGTCTAAGGGGGTCGTATAAAAATTTAAAAGTGTAACTTTTTGAAAATTAATGGAAGGGCTATTTCATTAACGTAGTCTTATTTCCTACCTTACTTTCAACATTCCCGCAATTTACATTGCCCACTTACCTCCAACAGGCAAAAAATTAAAAGCGCGTTTAAATCTATGTAAGACACCCTGTATAGGCGGTACTACAAGTAACCTAATGATCATTCAATGATCATTCGATTGATGACCAATCATTCGATGGTCATTCGATTGATGACCAATGATCATTTGATTATGTTATACTTACACGTATCAATTTAACCATTAATTTTAATGAGAAATTAAATGGAAAATAATAATTAGAACTGGATAGTGTCTCACTATGATAAGATGTTGAATAATAATGATTAAGACTAACAACTCATTAAGATAATTTATATTTAATTTAATGATTCATTTTAAATTGAGCCCAAAGAGGCATTTTAGACATGTGCGAAATCTGTAATGATTCCTCTAGAGGTACAGTGCCCGATGATAAATTATTAATCCATAGGTCTATAACATCAAAATGTAAACAAAGTTTGATATGGCATTATGTGTTTGAATATTATGATGAATTTTGATGAGAGTAGAATTGAAATATGAAGTAATTTACATTCAAAGTATTAAAAAGAACGTTTATAGAACACAATGAACAAATATATTTTTATATGTCTTAATAATTCGATGTGATACCCTCCTTTAAACCTTTCTTTTATGAACAGTGTGTATTGTTTTGATTATTACTTTTCAGATGTCGAAGGTAAGTAATATATTAACAGGCCCACTATACCATGGTTAAGTACTTATTTGAATATAGAAGCTGACCAAGGGCCAAGAGCTCAATTAATCTTTATAAATTCTGCCTTTATTTACTTACTCTTCCGACAACTACTTTAGTTTAATTTCCATTTAACAGGAAATGGTGACAATCATGTTATAAAATTGTCAGGGAAAAATAAAACTGTCAGCATTCGTGTTTGCTCTCATCGCTTTGTTTCAAGAAAACGAATAAGCGTCAGCTATTCGTCGACCTTCTGCCTTTGATCACGCTGATGCAAAAACATCAGGTGATAGGAATTCTTTTTTTTTTTTTTGTTAGCGGCGAGTGCGATTTAATTTTGAGGTGACTAGGTTAGGAGAGCTTTAGGTTTTAGTAGTACGCCATAAGACATTACTGGATTGATTTTTCTTAGAGTAAAGATCTGCATTGGGCTGGCTCCTGAAAATTTCAGGAGACCTGCTTGCCTGTTTTATTTGTTAGTATGAGTGCGATAGGCATTTGAGTAACCTTAAAAAAATTCCGCCCAATCCGAAGGTATGCGGAAACAGAAGACCTAGGACACTGCGCGCACATGTTCGCAAAGCCGCCAGAGCCGCAAAGCGACCCAGCGGGATGACCGCATCATAAAAAAAGGCACCAATAGTCACAACACACTGATCATCCAAACCAACACGAAATCAAAACGACACGACAAAAACTGCGATTGGAAGAGTGTCACCCTCAGATTGATCAACAACAACTTTATTGTTAACAGAAAAGTGGAGCAATTCGCTCCTACAAAGGCCACAGCAATCTGGGGAAAAAAAGTAGAAATAAGCAATCTTCAACATAGTTTAAAAACATTTCTAACTCCCAAAGGGTATAATATCAACATCCGGATTCAACACAAGATACAATATCCCAAATTATCCATTTCCAACAATCAATTCCTATTTACAAGGTCCAATATACATGCACTCTATATTTCCAAAATTAAAATAACGAGATATATTTACAGCAGTCTCAAAACTTTTAAGATAAAACGAAATACAATTTTAAAGTATACACAACAAACTATAACATCAAAGTCTAAGATCTACATTTTAATATCATATCCATAGCTTTACAAGTCATATAGCATCAAACAAGTACAATTTAAAATCTTCTAAAGGAATTAACACAACAGGAGCCTTTTCTTTTTAACTCTAAAAATCACAAGTCCAATTCTCTTGAGAGAAGATTCTTGGCCATTTACCAATGACACCATTTTACCTTTACATAAATTTATTAAAGGTACTTCTTTAAAGTGTAGAGGAAAATATTTAAATTAGGCATTTGAGTAAGTCTCACGTTTTCTGCGGCACTCTAAGCAGCCCAGATTGACTTCATTATAAGGCAAAGTTACTGAATTGACAGTATAAACTTTCAGGATAACTACAGCTACGACGAAGTCCAGTACTCTTATGTTTTTGATCTTAATGGACGGATTATTCTACAAAGTGAATAGACATGGAACTGTTTCAAATACTGAACAACGTCTTCAGATTTAAGCATTGTCTTGAGAACTCCCAGATATATTTCGGCGAATTGAATTGCCAAGGAACACGCGTCATATTGATAGTATCTTTAAAAGGCTCCCGATTGTACTCGATGAATTTCAGTATATCATATCAAAGAGTATAGAACGCTGAGTGACTTTTGTGCTTTAGTCAACAAAATACGAAACTTCTTCTCTAGATGAGATGCTGTTTTATTGTGAGACGATAATATGAAAGGCCTGAATTCAAGGAACAGTGGCAGACCCGATTAATAGGTTTATCGTTCTGAAAATGTTCAACCAGCAACTGAGTAGTGAGAGAGATATTCGTGACTAGACTCCGCTACAACAATAAAATTGTGAACATTTAAAATGAACTTTCGAGAACTTATTTCCCCATTTTAAAGTGCTAAAGCCAATTTTTCGCTGAAAGACCTGCTGAAGTATGAGTATCTCGTAAGATCATTTATTTTACCAAGTTTATAGAAAATGACAATGAATTAAATATTAAAAATGGTATTATGGTGAGGAAAATATAATTAATGCTAGAATTTGAATCTATATATTGAAGTAAAGCAGAATCTATATATTGAAGTATGAAGCCGTGATTGTTGATTAATTGATTGAAGCACATCTATATCACAAAATATTATGAATATGAATAGAACGTGTAAATATAGTATGAAAAGAACTTGTGTTGTATAGATAAGTATTGGAATAGATAGAGAGTGATATAATTAAAATAATCAATAAAGATCGATCTGATAAATTTTAAAAGTAATAATGTTTGAATTGAATATAATATGATAATAAAGTTTTACATATAATAAATAATTATTTTGTTGATAATGAAGATGGTTTATCAATGCCTTTTCTAAAATTACAATCTTACGTTATTATTTCAATTTAGAATGAATTACGACCACTTTAAGATTGGCAGATTCTTCTGTTCATTCCCTATGGGTAGTATTGAACTTTATTAGAATGTGTAGTCTGACGTTCAACTAACAGGTAAGGTATTCTGTACTTTATGTGCAGGTATTCCTTTAGGATTTTGTTACCTATTATGAGAATATTCATATTGCGCTGTTATGTTCTAATCTACTATGGAGAAAGCATCCGCAAATAGGATTGTTTCCCCATATATACATAGTATGAAACATTTATGATAGTAGTGAATGAGACACACTCAGGATAAGTAAATAAAGCCTGAAAACTGAACAACGTCAAATACTGAACTCAACATTCAAATATATATTCATACTCAACATTCAAATACTGAACAACGTCTTCAGATTTAAGCATTGTCTTGAGAACTCCCAGATATATTTCGGCGAATTGAATTTCCAAGGAACACGCGTCATATTAATAGTATCTTTAAAAGGCTCCCGATTGTACTCTCTCGATGAATTTCAGTATATCATATCAAAGAGTATAGAACGCTGAGTGACTTTTGTGCTTTAGTCAACAAAATACGAAACTTCTTCTCTAGATGGGATGCTGATTTATTGTGAGACGATGATATGAAAGGCCTGAATTCAAAGAACAGTGGCAGACCCGATTAATAGGTTTATCGTTCTGAAAATGTTCAACCAGCAACTGAGTAGTGAGAGAGAGATTCGTGACTATACTCCGATACAACAATAAAATTGTGAACATTTAAAATGAACTTTCGAGAACTTATTTCCCCATTTTAAAGTGCTAAAGCCTATTTTTCGCTGAAAGACCTGCTGAAGTATGAGTATCGTAACATCATTTATTTGACAAAGTCTATAGAAAATTACATTGAATTAAATATTAAAAATGGTATTATGGTGAGGAAAATATAATTAATGCTAGAATTTGAATCTATATATTGAAGTAAAGCCAAATCTATATATTGAAATATAAAGCCGTAATTGTTGATTAATTGATTGAAACACATCTACAGGGTGATCGGAAAATGTCTGGCCAAATTTTAAAGGGGGTTACAGGGGACGAATATAAAAAGATTCGCAGTACAATGCGTGTCCGGAAACGCCGCGTGAAAGCCCTGGAGAGTAAAGAAAGTGGAAAGGTAAAAGGAAAGAGACACAAACAAATGTAACAAGCCCTTTATTAAATCAACGTGTCACAGCAAATGCTCGAAAAAGCGACCACCAACCATAATACAAGCTTCACATCGTCGCCGCATAGAACTGCTTACCTTAGCAAAAGCTCCAGCCATGTCCTGCACATCTCCAGCAGCAGCAGCCAAACTGGCAACGAGATCGTCGGCGGAGTCCACAGGGGTATCGTAGATGATGCTTTTCAAGTGGCCCCACAGAAAGAAATCCAAGCACGACAGATCTGGTGATCGTGGCGGCCAGGGAACAGGTCCACCTCGACCAATCCACTGATGTCGATAAGTAGCGTCCAGGTAATTCCTGACATCACGGCTAAAGTGTGACGGCGCTGCATCGTGCTGGAACCAGATACGTCTCCGGATGCACTGAGGTACAGCGGCCAGCTGTTCGGGCAAGACTTGTTGCAAGAAGATGAGGTACTTCGGGCCGTCCAAGTGATGAGGTAGGATGCACGGCCCAATCACGTATTCGTGCACCATACCCGCCCTCAAATCCGCACTAAATCTCTGCTGCTAAGCAGACGGTCTTGTAGCATGCGGATTGTCATATCCCCAAACATAAGCATTGTGACTGTTAAACAAACTTTCTCGAGTGAACCTCATCCGTGAATAACACGTATGAAGGGAAGTCGGGCTGTACAGCAGCCTGTCGCAAGTACCATCGTGAAAAGTTTACACGGAGAGGAAAATCTGCCTCTATCTATGCCTGCACCCTTTGTAAACGGTATGGGTGAATACGTTCGCCATGCAAAATCTCCCATATAAGTGTTTGTCTCACATCCAGTCTACGGGCAACAGCTCTCGTGCTTGCGGAAGGATTGCGCTCAACCTCACGTAAGCCATCTTCTTCCACTCGCACTGTTCTCACCGAGCGAGGCCTTCCACATCATGTCTGCTGGCATTGAAGGACCCGCTTTCGCAAAGTTGCCTGTGCACTCGCTCGAAAGTTTGACGATTCGGTATTTCTCTGTTGGGAAATCGTTCCCTGTACAACCTTTACGCAGCTCTCCCATTTCCATTCGCAGCTCCATACGTCAAATGGATATCTGCTAGTTCAGCGTTCGTGAACCGCTGCATGCTGTATGAAATCACAGAGGGGAATGACAGCTTCCCGCATTGCCGACTTGTTTCGAGTGCCCTACACAGCGCCCTCTACAAACTTCACACGGCGTTTCTGGACACGCATTGTACTGGGAATCCTTTTATATTCGTCCACTCTAACCCCCTTTAAAATTTGGCCAGACATTTTCCCATCACCTTGTATATCGCAAAATATTATGAATATAAATAGAACGTGTAAATATAGTATGAAATGAACTTGTGTTGTATAGATAAGTACTGGAGTAGATAGAGGGTGATATAATTAAGATAATCAATAAAGATTGATCTGATAAATTTTAAAAGTAATAATGTTTGAATTGAATATAATATGATAATAAAGTTTTATATATAATAAATAATTATTTTGTTCACAATGAAGATGGCTCATCAATGCCTCTTCTAAACTTACAATCTTACGTTATTATTTCAATTTAGAATGAATTACGACCACTTCAATATTGGCAGATTCTTATATTCATTACCTATGGGTTGTATTGAACTTTATTAGAATATGTAGTCTGACGTTCAACTAACAGGTAAGGTATTCTGTACTTTATGTGCAGGTATTCCTTTAGGATTTTGTTACCTTTTATGAGAATATTCATATTGCGCTGTTATGTTCTAATCTACTATGGAGAAAGCATCCGCAAACAGGATTGTTTCCCCATGCATACATAGTATTAAACATTTATGATAGAAGTGAATGAGACACACTCAGGATAAGTAAATAAAGCCCTTAGGATAACAAGGAATAAGGCTCTCGGCATAACTGGGAATGAGATGCTCATGATAATATTGAATAAAGTGCTTAGTATAACAATGAATGAGGCCCTGAGAATATCAATGAAGCTAATTTTGCCCTATACAAGAACATACGTCGCTTAACTGATATCCTCAGAGCTTATGATGCTATTCGATGGGATATAAAAAAATGTATTGAACTGTCTCCGAAATAGATATTTCAGAACTTTCATCTGAACATTTTTGAAATCCACGCCTTAAATAGGTTTCGTGCGACATATGATCAACTTACATAATTACTTATAAAAGTACTTATGTAATTATTACAAAAGCACAACTATTACAGTTATGCATTCACGATTACCATCATTACAATATTTTTCCAGCCCAGCATGAAAAAGTTTAACTTCCTTTTCGCTATTCAATAAAAATAAAAAAATAAGAGATCAACGACTATGCAAAGCGTTTTTAACATCAGCGTTTTAACAAAGCGTTTTTAACATCAGCGTTTTTAACAAAGCGTTTTTAACAAAGCGTTTTTAACAAAGCGTTTTTAACATCAGCGTTTTTAACATCAGCGTTTTAACAAAGCGTTTTTAACATCAGTCTCACTGACTTTCCTTTTCGGGATATGAGATTAATATGTCTGCTGCCACAGTACTTGAAAAATGATACTACGATTTTTCACGGTTGTACAAATGCATTCATCTTCAACAGTAGATAAGTAATGATCTCATAATCCTTGGAATTAATTAATATATCCCTATTTAAAAGGTGAACGGAACACCAGTTTCAATGTCAAGGACGCCAAGTGTATATTGCAGATTCCTTATACAGGGCGTTTTAAGGAGATTGCACGACTACATATCGGTTGAACGATTGGTCGCAAGTAGATTAAAACAAGAAAGATCAATCATGCTTAAAGCATTGATTATGAAACACTTTCCAACTTCAATGCAATTTTATTTAGACAAGTCTAAAATGCAATACATTCCTCGGTAATATTTTGAAACTTATCACAATATTGCATTAATTTATTATATTTGAAAACTTAAACCTTCATCGAAAAAAATGAATTTAATTCAAATGACGGCATTGAAATATAAATTGCCTGGTTTAAACATCTCTAAAATGTTATACATTCCTCGGTAATAGTTTTAGAATTATCATAATACTACAATAATTTATTATATTTGAAAACTTCATCGAAAACAACTGAAATTCATTCAAATGACGTCATAGAAAAAATAACACGCCTGGATCTCTCTATAAAAACAGGATTTCATTCATAACTTTCTCCCATTCATTTCATTCATCACAATACTATAATAATTTATTTTATTTAAACATTTTGTTTAAGACCATGGAGCTACAAAAAATTAAACTCTATGCTTGAAACTTCATCGAAAAAATCGTCCTTCTCTTTATGAAATCAATTAATATTTCATTCATATCAGCCGTACAGACTCCATGGACTAAATTATTTTGTGTTAAAAAAATACAGGAATTCTAATACAACTCATTCTATATATTTTGCTGTTTACATTTTACATAGGTGAAAAATAGGCTTAGTTGTAGAAATAATCAAATTTAGATAAGCATTTAAACTCAAATATATTATCAGTGCGTTGTTTCAGTATGTAGATGCACAGAATTTAAGCAAAAATAAAGTAGTTTTAGGACGGATACAACACTCAATATGAATTAAAAAGAACTTAAAATAATCACGATTTTGAAACAAGATGGATGTCATATATCATTTTGAAGTGGGTCATGCGATCGTTTCATATAAGAGGTGTAATTATTATTTTAATTTTTATTTAAAAAACTACTGAATATATTTCGCTGAATTTTTTTTTATATATTTTATAGAACAATTTGAATATTACCTAAATTTTTCGAAGCAATTTGTGAATTTTAAATCCGCTTAAAAAATGCTTGAAAAATTAGGTCCCATAGGGCTCAATGTATTTCATTTTTTCGACCCGGGTTCAATCCAAAACTAATTGGGTGATATTATTCATTTATATTCCCATAGGTTCTACAGACCGTCTGGACAACATACTAAAATTTCATTTTGATTAAGTCATTTTTACGGCAGTTATCATGCTAACGGACAGACAGACAGACAGACTGAATGAACAAAGTTATAAACACTTTTCAACTTTTTTGTAAAGTGTTAAAAATTAGCTGGAGTGCGGCTCAATTTGACTTTCTTATAATAAAAATTATTTATTTTTGTTTTAAAAATTAAAAAATTGGTATCGTGGGTCTAAATGATTACATCTCTGGAACGGTACTTTTCATTTTAAAGGGCTTGAAAAAATATTTCCATTGATACCATACTTTACAGTGTACCCTCCATGGGAGGTAACTTGCCCCCGAGAGGGACTAATGACGTCACGGATAAAAAAATTGTATCGCAGCTATTTTCCACAATGATTGAAACTATTAAGTTTCGTGATCATTAAGCGATATATAAATCATTTTATGCAGGATTATGTCAAATTTTGTCTTATGATTCCATGTTAAAAAAAATATAAAATTTAGAATAAATTTCGAAGTTTTCACTCGAATGTAAAAAAAAATTCTGTCTAGTTCTAGATTTTTTTAACAAAGCCGGATATAAAGTTTCGTGAAAATCCATTAATATTTGTGGTCACTATAGTGAGCACAAGAAATCGGCCACAGACATCAGACAGACATACAGACGGACATCGCTCCAAAAATAGTCAAAACGTATTCAGGAGGTCTTAAAACATATATTGGCATCAGAATCTTAAAAAATTTAAAATTTTCGTGAAAACAGTACTTTCTCGATACCACGTATGAGAAGGAAAAAAATACTCCAAATAAGATAGACATTTAAGACTAAGGAAGTTTCGTTGACGTGACACGCTCTCATTTTCTTAAGAATTACAAATATTTTACACAGGTCCTCTACAAAGGATGCTCCATTTAGTAAATTGTTCCCAATTTATTTAACGATATTTTGAGAAATATTCGTTTCTATAATATGCAAAACGAGTCGTGAAAACATTGTCATAGATCTATGATTTAAACCACTTTGATCTGATCAAAAGAAACTGATGTAGATTATAGAAGGAATTTAATTAATCCCTTTTTCAAATTCCAGGCAAAGCTGGAAGCAGTTTCTAGTATATATATATATGCGTCTCAAAAATTTACGCACTTTAGTATAAGCAATAGATGTCAGAAGAAGAAGAAAATAAGAAATGCAATTTCATCGCTATATATTTAATAACGACTAATAAACAATATGACCATGAACATACCTGTTTGATTTGCAGGTTTCAATAAACGAAGTAAACACACGCAAAAAAAAAAAAAAGCATCTCAAAACTTATTTCAAAAGTTAACGCACAAGTAACAAAAAACGTGGAAAATCAAAATCAAGTATGCAAATAAGGTAGTAATTTGCATAAAACAGTTCTGCAGACGTTTGTCCACTATATATAAGAATGCTGCGTTTCACCTCTCACTATTCAGTACAAAGCCGCGTATGAAACACTTTACAAAAGACGAAGTATGTGAAATTTGGAGATTAAAAACGTATGGAAAGTATGTTCTTCATATCGCGAAAATATCAAATCGGTCAAAACGAGGCATTTATGCTGTGCTACAAAAAGAGAGCGATTATAAAGTAAAAGATAGTACAGGCCGTCCAAAATGTACCAGTTCTCGAGATGACAGAAAATTTTTTCGTCTAGCATCGAGTCAAGAACTGTCGTTATTTGAAATACAAAGTGAATCGGGTTTAAAAGTATTTCGATCTACTTACTATTCACAGACGTTTACAAAGTAATTGCAATATAATGCTCGCACGTATGAAGCAAATTCCGAGTTTAACTGAAAATCGTAAATTACGTCGTATGGAATGGACTCGGGAACACATGAACTAAGACGACCAATGGATAACTGCTAGTGATGAAAAGAAATGAAATATTGATGGCCCTGATGGATAGACATCATACTGGCATGATCTGCGCAAAGAACCGAGAATTTTTTTCAGTAGAAAATAAAGTTGTTCCTTGATGGTGTGGGAAGCGTTTTGCTTTAATAGTACGTTATCCTTAGCCTTTCTTAAAAAAGTGCTAAATTACCAACAAATGTTAAAGGATCGCATATTACCCGAAGCTGCGAATCTAGCAGGACCAAACTTCTGTTTTCAGCACGATCATGCTCCCATTCATGCGGCAAAGTCAACGAAACTTTGGTTGCAGTGTAATAACATTATGGTTATGGATTAGCCGGCCAAAAGTCCCGACATGAATCCCATAGAAAACATTTGGGGGATCCTATCCAAACGAGTTTATGTGAATAGGCGACAGTTTCGTCTTTAGCCGAATTACAGTGTGAAAGTGAAAACTGCTGGTATGATTTAGACCCAGAAATTTTTCATTATTTTATTCTGTCAATGCCAGATCGTGCTTTTCAAGTTATGAAACAAAATGGACACCACATTCGTTAAATACCTCCATTTTTTGTTACTTATGCATAAACTTTTGAAACAAATTTTTTGATGCTTTTTTTGTGTTTACTTCGTTTATTGAAACCTGAAAATCAAACAGGTATGTTCATGATCTTAAATTGTTTATTAGTCGTTATTAAATATATGGCTATGAAATTGCATTTCTTGTTTGCTTCTTCTTCTGACATATATTGCTTATACTAAAGTGTATGTATGTATATATATATATATATATATATATATATATATATATATATATATATATATATATGCGTGTGTGTGCGTGTGTGTGTGTGTGTGCCCATTTCGCAAATAAAAATATAGGTCCTATTTTTGAGGATCCGTCAAATTTGAATAGATTAAAATGTCCTGCTAAATTCAGTTATGTACCAAATTTCTGCTCTCTAACACGCAGAAAAGTATACTAAAACTGCCCTGAAGGAAGTTGAAAACGATAAGCAGATAACCATCGGTCATGATGAGCTAAATAAAAGTTTTTAAAAACATGCTACGTTTAGGCGTTTTTTAAGTTTCTAAACGCATTTAGAAAAATCACATTTACTTCCTTGACGACCTTCTGGCTTCGGTCCATTTTACCTTTTTTCCCCAGTATTTCTGCGCATTTCAATTAGTGTTTCGGGAATTAAATTATGATATTTCGTGTGTAATTTTTGCATTTTCGTACTGTAAAACTTTACATCTGGAAAGAGTTTCTATCTATAATAATAATGGTTGTACGCTTGGCTGTCTGTCTATTGGCCGTGTAGCGACAAATCTAAGTAACCCACAGTGGAAATTTAATACAGAAATACAGGGTGATTATACTAATTAAAGTTCCCGGTTTGAAAATGGTCTCAAATAAAATGCACTGGTCAGAATGATTTGAAATTTTGCGTGAACACTCGTGGAGCAATGGAATTTTGTTTAGTGAAGAAAAAAACAGTAGTTCAAAAATTCGCCACTAGGAGAATAATTGGCGCTTTACTACACTAGAAATCAATACAAAAGTAATAAACGTTGACTTACTCATTGGCGGCTAATGACGTAATAAATGTTCAATATGCTGTCCTTCGCATTCTGAAACAAGCTGAAAGAACAAAATATCGTGTTCAACAGATTTGAGTGTTTCTGTAGAGATGTTGCGGATGTGATGCGCGATGCTAGCTTTAAGTTCCGCTAAATTGGTAATGTTTCCATTAAACAGCACATTCATAAGATGTCTCCAAAGCTATAAATCACATGGATTGAGGTCAGAGGAACGTGCTGGCCATCTTACAGGAAAATGGCGGCTGATGATTCTGTCATCTCCAAAATGACTGCAAAGTAGCCGTTTCACTGGTTTTGCGATATGTGGTGGAGCCCCATCCTGCATGAAAATAGTGTTATCGATACACTGACGCTCTTATATAACGTGACTTTTCAAAAGACGTTCATATTGATGGCCATTGACAGAACAGGTGACGAGGCCATAAGGACCAACTTACTCAAAAAAGAATGGCACGATAATAAACGTTGCTGTAAATCCGCAGCACACAGTGACTTCGGGGGAATGAAGAGGCACCTGGTGCAGTTCCTGTGGATTTTCGGTTACCCAGATTCTGCAATTTTGCATATTAACAGTTCCGTGGAGATGGAAGTATATTTCGTTAGTCCACAAAACGTTCCAGGGCCATTCATCGTCCATTTGTGTCTGAGCCAGAAATTGAAGTGCGAACATTTCGCGTGCAACATTGTCCGCAGGTAGCATTTGATGAACATGGGTCAGTTTGTAAGGATAACATTTTAAAATGTGTTTCAAAAATTTTTGCACCGTACTGGAGGGTACGTCTAATGATCAGGCAATTCCACGTGCACTCGTAGATGCATTAGCGTTACGCTCTTCTTCTAACGCTGTAGCTACGTCTTCCACTATCTCTCCATCGACTGCTTTCCGTCCCCTGCCAGGTTGGATGTCCAAAGAGCCAGTCTCTTCAAATTTCAAAATCATTTTGCGCAAGCTTTTGCCATACAGAGGACCAGATTTTAACTTTTTCAACGTTCTGAACTTTCTAAGAGCTACTAAACAATAGCTGTTATTCTTATAAAACAATTTGACAAGAAGAGTACGATCTTATAATGATAGAGTCATTGCTACAGAACAATAGAGTTTTTTCATTCAGTTATGGGAAACAAGTTCCGTTCTTCCTTTTTTATAGCAAACGTTATTGCAATGTCACTGTCTTATGCAAATTTGCAGCAGCATTTGAAGTGCAATTATGCAAAACAAGTTAAATCCACATTTTGTGAAAAAGATACGGGTTACGTTTGCTTAGAATTTAACATTGCTTCAATGGATGAATTTTTTTTTTCATTACTTGCATGCATATGATGATGAAAGATCGACTTTTAATTCAGTATTCGAAGGACAGCATATTGAACATTTATTACGTCATTAGCCAATGAGTAAGTCAACGTTTATTACTTTTGTATTGCATTCCAGTGTAGTAAAGCGCCAATTATTCTCCCAGTGGCGACTTTTTCAACTACTGTTTTTTCTCACCAAACAAAATTCCATTGCTCCACGAGTGCTCACGCAACATTTCAAATCATTCTGACCAGTGCTTGTTATTTGAGATCATTTTCAAACCGGGAACTTTAATTATAATCACCCTGTATTTCAGGTTAGGCCTGAAGACATCTAGGAGCAATCTTTTGCTTTTATACAATTTTTTTTTAAATGATTCAATACTGAAGCGCTATTTTGGGCGATTTTCACATAAACCGGTTTCCTGGCGATTAAGAATATTATCACAGAGTTTCGATCTTTACACCATGGGAAAGATCAAAATAATTTTTCCAAAAAACGGCGAGGTGGCTGAGCGGTCCAGACAAGCGTTTCCTCGTGCTCGCTCCGCTGCCGGGTTGTGGGTTTGAGTCCCAACTGCGGGTATGGATGTTTTGTTGTTGGGCGCAGTGTGTTCCACCACCCCACCCCTCCACTAGTGCACCAAAGCAAAGTCTTGTGATGGTTAAATATTTCACGATTCTGGCTGATGTATAGGCGAATGATTGAGTGTATCAAGTGCCTGGACATTAGCAAATAAATAAATAAATAATATTTTAAAAACAGCTTTGAACGTAATCCGTACGATATTTCATGAATGTTTAAAAATTATTTATTTTCGTGTTGTGAAGACATAATTTTGAAGACAGTTGTGATAATTCGAATTAGTTTTTTTAGTCATTTTATGTAGCACGATTTTGAACAATTATCAGACAAATTGGTCCCTTAAACATCGAAAATCCCTATCGAGGCTCTATATTGACATCTTTGAGAAAATCAAAGAACAAACGTTCTTTCTATCGATATTTGAACCGAACCTGTGAGACAATTATTTTATCTTTATTTACTTATTTATTTTTAAATACATCGAAATAGGCATGATTTATTTTTTATTTTGTTTTATTTCGCCACATCCAAAGAAGGGAATTAGTAAAATTCTACAGTTTGGCAAAAATATGGGTGCATATCTTCGTATTGTGACAAAAAAAAAAGTTTTTTGAAATAGTCCATGTTTTGACGTTCTGTTAATTTTTAACCAAATACATAAAAATCGAAATTCTAAGCCCCTTTCTTTCTCCGCTTTGCTGATCGTTTCTATGGGGAGAAATGGACTTTGTGATCATGGATGACAAATAATTACTTGCTGCTACGCGTGCGTTAAAACTAATGGATTTGGATTGAAATGAAAGGGGGGGGGGGGCGATTTTAGTTCAAAATAAGTGAACTATTAAGAAACTGAATGGTGTTATCTGTGCCTGTATTATTTAAGTGGCAGGTGCTTATTTAGCACCTTAGCAACGCCGAGTAATTCATTCTCGCTCAGGGGTGGGGAACCTTTTTTTATTTTTGAAGGCCACTATGAACTAAACTATCTATTAATAAGACCACATAGACGATTTTGTTTTGTACATACTGCAAAATGAAATTCTTTAGTAGAAAGTCGAATTAATATATAAAACTTACAAAGAAGGAAGGTTCTTTGGGAAAGCCACACGTGATGACCAGAATGCCATATGTTATCTTAAGGCGGCAGATTCACCTCCCTCTGTTCTATTCTATAAAAATAACAAATGTATGTTTGTGTGCCTGTGAGTAGCGTAGCATAAAGTGGCCCACAGCTACGAAATTTGGTAAACTGATACTTCAGGACAGGCCCGAAGACACGCCGGTAATTCGTACTCTACGATAATATTTTCGTCTACCCCTTCTGAAAAACTGAATTAATGAAATCCATTAATCCCTGCTTTAAATCCCGAACAACGTCGGGTATATTTTCTAGTAAAATATATGTGAAAAACGCTTTCAGAATTGGTTTCCATAGAGCGCGCCAAGCGAGTAAGAATAGATTCGATACAAACGAGTTAAGGGTGTTTGTTAATAACGTATTCAGTCTGCCTTTGGGGGAAATGTGCCAATTTCTGGTCTGGGGAGATTAATCAACGGCAAAATCTGGCTAGTCGCTAAGAAGTTTCAAAGAAAGTTGCTCATTATAAAAACGATGAAAGCTGCTCATATTCAATAATTAACTTACCTTTAGCATCTTCTTTCTTCTGATTCGGCTACTGATTCAAAAATTACTGTTCTTCTCAAGTTAATGTTCAACGTTATATTTTATTAAAACATTGCTTTTTCAATAAACAATGTAGTTACAGTTTATTTATAACTAGAAAGAATTTCCCTAATAAATGAATTTCCCCTAGTTTTATTTATAACTAGAATGAATGTAACTAATGAATGTGTGTGTGTGTGTGTGTGAATTTCCCCTACAGTTTCATTTATAACTAGAATGAATTTCTCTAACGAATGAGTTTCCCCTACAGTTTTATTTATAACTAGATTGAATTCCCAGTATAGTTTTATTTATAACTAGAATTAATTTCTCTAATGAAATATAATTTATCCTACAGTTTTATTTATAACTGGAATGAATTTCCCTTACAGTTTCATTTATAACTAGAATAAATTTTGAATGAGTTGGACGGGTCCTAAATAAGCTCCGCTACATAGATAATGCAGATATAGATAACCCCCACTCAGTTTCTAAATTGTTTTGAACAAAAATCACCGGCCCCCTTTTTCATTTCAATACAAACTCTTTAGTTTCAACGCATGTGTAGTCGTGCACGAATATTTGTCACCAATGCGGGCAAACACCTACCCCTCCTCCATACCAACGACCAGAAAACTGAAGAAAGTGCGAATTCCAAAATTTCGATTGTTTTGCGTTTGGTTGATTATTAACAGAAAAACAGAAAATAGACTAACAAGGAAGGTCTCCTGACCGACCCCCACCGATTTTAATGAAAAAATTACTGTGAATAGTATTAGTCTGTCACAACATAGTGTGTGTGCGCGGTAGCCCTGTGGTTAGCGCGCTGGAATTGCACTCGGTAGGCCCGGGTTCGATTCCAGCCACTGCCAAAAGTGCCTCCGTGTTCACGCAGAGTACGATCACGTTAAACATGTGGGTCCGTAAGTCCTTCCGAGAGGTTGGTGGTAGGGGAAGGAGGGTACGGTCCCTGTGGATTCCTCCCCCACTGGGTTCCTGTCTAAATTGGGTGGCACTTCCCGACCGTCCAAGCAGTTACCTTACACCTTTCTGGTAGGTCGGACGGCCTGGGTTTCAACAACACCAACAACACATTGTGTAAGTACTAGCGGCCCTATAGCAATAGAAACGACACAATAAAATATTTAAAAAAATGGTTTTCATCGCCAAATGTAACCCTACTCTAGAAGTCGGCGCCAACGTTGGCGTACAGTATACGTCATATTCCCCGAATAAAGTACGGAAACTGTGCATCGGCTCGTTTGCTTTGCTCTTCGATTCGCTTACTGTTCGGTAGTACTGCACATTTCGCATTTCTAGCGACATTTTTTATAGTTTATTTCTCCCTTTACTCTTTGTTTGAATGCAAGCTTGTTGCGTGATTTTTTTTACACTATCAAAGGCTGATAAAACAGTGTGTTAAAACTATTTGAATGTTTTTTACATTTGCAATTTCGCATTGTTGGTTATTTTTTTTTTCGTAATTTTGAACTCCGTTAATTCGAAATGACTAGCATCAACGTATGTAACGTAATATGGATGCTTCGTTTGGAATATACTCAAAATGATTTTCAAATAACTCCTTTTTCACCCAAGAAGAAAGATATCTGAAAAACAGAATCAATGAACTCACGCATGAATATGTAACTTCGATGCAAAGTGCGGGGATTAAGGAAGAATCCTCTGATTACAAGCTTGACGACGAAAGCGATCCTGAATATATTAGTGCTGATGCTAATTCGGGTTCTGATGAAGGTGATGTACAGATACCGCAGATAAGTTTTGAATATAAGGAAGCTGCAATGAAATATTGAAGAAATACAAGTAAACGATCATGTCGTCCTCTACGATCTGTACAACATCGCTTTTAATTAGTAAAAAACCTGTGCCAGTTAAAAAATTGGGAAAAACAAATTGGAAATTTGGGTGATCGCGGACACAAATTAAAAGCCATTCAAGATTTTGTGTACGAACAATTCCAGAAAACAAGACAAAAATGCATCGTTGTACATGATTGTGATTTACAGCATTGGGCCTGTTCTAAAGCCATGGATTTAGGAATGAAATTCTCGGCATCGCGAAAATGGCTAACCACATTTAAGAAAAAGTACCGTATTGTCAGCAGGAAAATAAAAAAAACCCATGTCGTCTCGGGAAACAGTCGAACAGATGGATATAAAAAACTCTGCACAAGCTTTCGTAAACGATGTTACTACTTTTGCCAAACATTCACATTTTAGCGATGATCAGGTTTCCAACGCCGATCAATCGGGCTTCAATAAGGAAATATATTCTGGCAAACACTCGCGTTTTCAGGAGAAAAATAAATTTAAAATGTTGTCCAATCTATACATTCCACAACCCATTCCTACACAATAATGCCCATAATTAGTAAAAGTGGCAATCTGTTATCTCCACTACTCATTATATACACTGAACCAACGGGAAAGTTTGGTATCAATGTGGAAATGAACATGTTTCAAGCAAGCAATATTTATACAATTGCAACCAAATTAGGTAAAATGGGACCGCAAGAGTTGCGTACGTGGTTGACAGAATTTTTTTTAAAATCACTCCACAGGAAACAGTACTTTTGGTAGATTCTTGGTCTGCATTTAGAAACCAAGATTTAATTAATAATTGTATTCCATCTGATATGCATTTACTTAACATTCCTCCTAAAACTACAGCTCTCATTCAACCCCTAGGTAAGTACGGGTTTCGATTATAGAAGAACTTCGTGAGAAAATTTTTAGATGTGGTTATAATTAAGCAAATCAACATTCATTTATACAAAAGAGACAATATTTTTAAATTTCAAGCGATTACGCACAATCAGTTTTCTTCTCCACGTTTTATTGATATGTGGAAATATTCTTGGTATTCCTGTGGATACACAGATTCACACCCAGGACATTTTCAAAATCCGGTTGATTTTGTTTTTCATACATCAGATTCTTTTCATTGCTCTTTGACCAATAGTTCTTTCCAAAGGTTTGCAAAATGTAGTTGGTGTTGCACCTATTTCTGTTTCGAACATTTTTTTACTATTCCTCACCTCTGCAATACATTTATTCCATAAAATAATAAGCCTGTTAACGTTACATTAATTTAGGTCGTAGTGGCACCAGATTGTATTTGTCCTACAGATTAATTTATGACAAGTATATAAAAAGTGAGACTTCAAAAGCTGATGAGTTGTATTAGTACGTACTGTCTTGTTAGTGTTCCCTGTTTAGTATTACGATTGATTTTGTTAAAAACTGCACAAGGGCTTTCCCCTCCTGCTGGGAGAAGTGCCCAAGAGGGGGTAAAGCGGGACTTTCTAAAGATCTTGCTTCGCATTAACGTTATATGTGGAGAACACTACTTAAAACTCTATGATGTCTGATCAGTCGAACACGAGAACTCAAAATCTTCCAGTGATGTCTTACTTACAAATGCGACGCTCATATGCCCGGGATCTAGGCATTAACCGAATTTTTATAGTATTACATCTTCAGAGGTTTTCAGCTTTCACCATTGTCAAAATAGTAATCATAATGAATAATCGCCAAATCGGGATAACGTTTAGATTCTGGTAACCCAGAACCAATTTTCAATAATTTATTGTGTCGTTTCCACTGCTATAGGGCCGCTGGTACTTGCACAGTGTGTTGTGACAGACCAATACTATTCACAGTAATTTTTTCATTAAAATCGGTGGGGGTCGGTCAGGAGACCTTCCTTGTAAGTGAAACAAAATATTTTTGTTAGAATGAGAATATATGCCCATATTTTTTACCAAACTATAAAATTTTGTAAGTGAACATAAAATAAAACATGTATATTTCGATGTATTTAAAAATAAATAAATAAATATGAAGGAATTGTCCTACGGATTTAGTTTGACGATCGTTAGAAAGAATAATCCTCCATCTCTCTGATGATGTTAGACCGAAACTCCGCAATAACGTTTTCGCTCGTTAAAAAACCGAATTGTGCGAAAATAACTCAAACTGAAGCTTCATAAAATCAGTAGAGAACTAAATAAATTTTTAAAAAATCTGCCAGTTTTGTCGTGGCTGTCGAAAGCTTAAATCTTCCACTACACACATATGTACACAGAGAGAGCAAAAATCATTCAAAATTCTCAGAGTAACAACATTGATAGTATTCGCAATAAGTGATATTGTCCTTACATTTAAATATTTAATAATTAATTCATCAATTTGGCGTTATTTTCATTAATTTTGAGTCATTTTTGCAGTTTTGACGATATTTTCGTAAATCTGGGACGAAATATCGCCAAGTTGGCTATATTCCAATGAATTATCCGCTAAGTGCGCCAGATGCATCGCAAGCGTTACAGACGAAAGAAGAGAAGAACTTTTCTTATATATAAACGACTATTTGCAAATCGTAAGGCATCAAAATTCAAAACTATTAGCCAAAGTATCTTCTCCCGTGAATGGAAAGAACTAGATCTACGAGAATGATGTTAACGATTTTATTCCATAATACTACATGTGAAAAGTGAATATATTACAAAATAGTTAATACTTTTTTTAATTTTATGTGAATTTTTGATAAATTTATCTAAAAAATGCAGAATATTTGGAAAACGAGTCGTACGAGCGTTTTAAAGTTTAAACCATTTGTTTTCTAATAAAAAATTACATAAGAAATAATCATTTGCGTAATATTATTAAAGGTTCTGATTTTTTGATGAGATTTTCAAAATTTCATTAAAAAATTGGAAATTTTCCGGATAATTGATTGCGATTAAAAACTAGTATTCACCGATTGTAATATTTGTACCAAATTTCATTCGTAAGATATTGCATCCCCAAACTCACGGACCGACGGACACACACACACACAGATATATCACCTCAAAGGCATTCGATTCTAATTTAGGGACGCTTGAAATATGTTCTTATGTCGAAAAGTCGTGTTCGAATTTTCGACCCCTTCACAATACTTTCCCAATATATTATACTATGCATATAGGACGCATTAAAACGCCGCATTAATTATGCATTAAAACGCCGTAAAATTAAACCTTCCGCATAGAAATAGCATTAATTTTCCCGAAACTTTAATTAAAGGAAATTATATCATGTCACCTAGCAACGGAATTAAATCAAATGCGTTTATACACCGGACTATTTTCATCTAATTTATCCGATCAAAATAATAAAGGAATTGGTAGAATAATAAATTTTATACATGCACGGTACTATTTATTTGATTAGGTTGTATGAATTAAAGCTCTGGGATATAGGATTACAAGAATGATTGTTATTTTCAATTTCTGAAGTCATCTGTTTTATTTTCAAAAAAATTTGTAATATTTATATATTTTCTTTATACGATCTTGTTTGAGTTAAGATCTGATCTTCGACAAGAGAGCTCGTCTTTTTGGAAAGAGAGTGGCCCCATGCTAGTAGCAGGAGATTCGGAGCTCTGCCTTCGAACGAGTAGGACGTGTTTTGTGAGTGCTCCGTAGTATGGAGGTCGAAGTGCCGGTAGCGCGGGCGCATGCCATGGACATCGCTAGCAATAGCTTGTCCCAAGTCCCAACTGATAGTGAAGCCATTAACATGGCTAGTGATTCAGATTTAGAAAAAGTTAATAGTTGCAGAGACATACTTAAGGAACTTGATCGGAAAATTATGATTGCCTCCGCCAAAGCCGGAAAGACTGCCACAGACAAGGCCAACTATGCTGAGATGCTCCTGCGCAGAGAAGGACTTGTCCTGGACCTCTTAAGGATGGCTGAGGTATGTAACGTAGGGATTTATAATTATTTCCCTCCTGCTACCCCCCCTACTGAACCCGAGACTCCTAAAGTCCCTAATTCTGATTCTAGTAATGAAAATGTAAACAAACCTAATTCTAATGTCACTAATAATATGAACGTGGAATCGGCAACCAACGAAGTAGTTGATAGAGTAAGTAAATTAAAACTGGTAAATCGTGATTTAACTAATTTAGAAAAGGAAAAACTAATCAATCAAGTAAAAAACGTAGACAGGATGATGAGGATGTAAATCAACCAGATAATGAAGAAGGGCAATGGACCCTAGTTAAAACTAACAAAAATAGAAATAAAATAACTGTACAGGACTATAGAGAAGCAATAAGCATAAAGAATAAATTTGAGGCTTTCTCAAGAAATCAGCCAGAAGGAATTGACTCTGGAATGGAAGTTCCCTCGAACTCAGCTCCGAAGCCCCCCCCCCCCCCCCGCAACGCCTCCGCTCCTTATCAGCGCTACTCAGCCAGACTGGCCGTCTATTTTATTCTCACTGAAACAAATTGCAAAAAACATCTCTCCAAAATTAGAAGGCAGATTTTTTAAAATGTACGCTGATAATGGAGACGAATTTAGAAAATGTACCGACTTCCTTAAGAAGTCGGGCGTCCAATTTAAGACTTTCTCCCTTAAGGAGGATAGACCCCTTAGAGTTGTTATCAGAGGACTCCCCGTTGCTACCGACATTGAAGTCTTGTCGTCCGTTATGGACGCAATGGGCTTCAAGGTCCTTAGCAACACTAGACTTACCCGGAGAGGAAGTAGACAGCCTCTCCCGCTATACTACCTACAGCTAGTGCCCGGGACTAACCCGGAAGATGTTTATACTATAAATAAACTGCTGGGGACAGAAGTGATCTTGGAGCCCTACACAGGCAGGAAAGGCTATGCCTCCCAGTGCCATTCGTGCTCGGGGTTTTTTCACTCGAGCATGCACTGTTCACTGCCGCTGAGATGCGTGCGCTGTGCAGGGCCCCATACCGCCAAGAACTGCAAGGCCGAATATGTACTATGTTGCAACTGTGGAGGCCAACATACAGCGAACTGGCGAGGTTGCCCGAAAAATCCGGGCAATTCGTCTGTCACCAGCAGACGCAGGGACCCCCACCAGAATAACTTTAATAAAACAGGATACCCCCCAGTATACAGAACTGGGAACCAAGGACGTCCATTCCAGAGGATCAACACTCAACAAGGTTTTTCTTTCGCGTCAGTGGCATCTGGACATACCCAGGACACCCGTAATACCCCCGAAATCGTAAAATTCAGAAATCTTAATAATAAGGCAGACTCTGCCAGCCATGACTATGATTATTCGGCAAACTTCAAAAAGGATTACATGGCAGCCAACCCAAAATCGAGCCAAACCTTGGCCACGCCCCCTGAACCCAGTAAGACTTCGCCTTCTCAAGAGGCGAAGCAAATTGACTATGCCTCATTTCTATCGTCTCTCATGACGATGAGGCATACTCATAATAAGGATTTAATTATGCAGGCCTTTAGCCAAGCGCTACCTGATCTTAGAAAGTGCACCACGGAGATAGATATGATATTTCATATCTATCAGCGTTACAACGCTCTCTTAGGGTAATCCCCCCCCTCCCGTTTGTGTTCTGGCTTCTCATTTTCGGCCCAGTTCTCATATTTTGCAATCTCTCAAGGTCGGCTTCTGGAACGCCAATGGAGTGCGTTCCAAGCTAGACGAGATGCGTGATTATGTGGTAAACAACAACTTTGATATATTTATGGTAAACGAAACACATCTTGTTTCGCCTGCTGCACCTGGCATCTGCAATTATACTGCTTACTTCTACCATCGTCCCATTGGCCCTGCTTCGAATTTTTCTATCCGCTCAGGCGGCACTGCACTTTACATCAAAAATAACATTCCCCACCACCGAACAGGCGCCCCGGCACTCACGAAGCTTGAAGCCGTGCTCGTTACGGTCACTATTCCAAATTTGGTCCCGATTACACTTGCTTCAGTGTATATCCCTCCAGTAATGGCTAAACGCACCCTTGAAAAGGATTTTGAAGCACTTATTAGGCATAGCAGTAACATGATCATAGCTGGTGACCTAAATTCCCGCCATTGCTCCTGGGACATAGCTTCGAACAGCAATGGCGTTGTACTAAAAAGATTGGCTCAGTGCGCCAATGTTAGGATCATAGCTCCTCCTACCCCCACACATTTTACTACAGGAAGATCCCCCACTACAATTGATTTGGCTATTTTTCGGAACATTCCGTATGATTACGAGATCAGAACAGATGTAAATCTAACCTCTGATCACCTTCCTGTAGTATTGGACCTTTTCTTCGACTCTTTATCTTTAGACCACCCGGAGGAGCTACATACAAATTGGGATGACTTTAGATTCATCCTTCAAAATCATAAAGCGCCCCCCCCCCCTCAAAATTACCAGCACCGATGACATAGAACAGCGTGTCATTGATATGAATCATGTACTGCTCGGGGCAATTGCTGCAGCCTCGAAACCCAAAAAAGCCCGCTCTAACTATCACATTTTACCAGATGATATTAGAGACAAAATTAAGCAGCGCAACAGGTTGCGAAAGCTTTGGCAACGCACTAGGTTTCCTTTTTACGGCGTATGCTTTCGCAAACTCCATGGTGAAATCAAGGTTATGATTAAAACACACACCCAGCAACGCTGGAAAACACACCTTGAGGGACTTACACCTGCAAATCACAGTCTCTGGCGAACAGCTAAAAACATGAGAACCATTAAAACAACAATTCCGCCCATTAACGGCCCTAATGGACTCGCCCAGACTGCGGAGGAAAAAGCAAATCTGTTAGCAGATAGCTTGGAACTCCAATTCACACCCAACATCGACCACAGATTCAGCCACACATACACTACCACTGAACAAGATTTACAACAGACCAATCACAACGCACTACAAGCACATGCACCAAACGACTTAGAGAGAATCTCTCTGGCTGAAATTCTACATATCGTTGATGGACTGAAAGTAAAGAAAGCACCTGGATTGGATCGTATCAGTAATCGCACCCTCAAGAATCTGCCTGATTTGTATTACTGCTGGATTACTATGTTACTGAATCATATGTTGGACTTTCGCTTTTTTCCCCAAAGTTGGAAAACCGCTGTCGTCCTCCCTTTTCCAAAACCGAACCAAAATCTCGCGCAAGCCGAGAACTACAGACCAATAAGCCTACTGTCAAGTTTTTCGAAAATCTATGAATTGGTGTTGCTTAGACGTTTGGATAGTTTCTGCCGTTCGAAAAGCATTTTGATTCCAGACCAGCACGGCTTTCGAACCGAGCATTCAACGCAGTCCCAACTTATGCGTGTTGTCGAAACTATCCATCAAAACGCTAACAACAGACAGTATACTTCCATAGTATTTTTCGACGTGGCAAAGGCGTTTGATAAAACTTATCTGCCTGGGCTTATTTCCAAGCTGGTGCGACTTGGCATTTCGACGCAACTTTTGGCCATCATCAACTCGTACCTCACTAATAGATTTTTCCAAGTACGAGTTGATAAAACTCTCTCTACTGTTCGACTAATCAGGGCAGGGGTCCCTCAAGGAGGCAACCTCAGCCCACTACTGTATAATATCTTCATCAACGATATACCACACATACCTCAAGTTAAGCTGGCCATCTTTGCTGATGACACAGCGCTTATTGCACGTAGCTGTTCACCACACAACGCGATCAATACACTCCAAAGCTACATTAAGAATAGCCTTGAGCACTGGCTCACCACCTGGAGAATTAAAATTAATGCTTCGAAAAGTGCAGTGTGTATATTTAAGCCTAACTACCGAGAAGACAACAGAAACTACGTACTTAAGATCTTCGATGAAGTCATCCCGCTCTCTCACTACGTAAAGTATCTGGGAGTTACGCTGGATGCTCACATGACCTTCCTTGAGCACATAAAAACGAAACTGGAGAAATCAAATACTGTATTCAGAGCACTAGCCCCTCTTCTCGGTAGGAAATCCCACCTCTCTCTTGATAATAAGTTGATTGTTTACAAACAGATCATCGCACCTGGCTTTTTGTATGCCTGCCAAATTTGGGGGTCGGCAGCAAAAAGTCATATTGAGAAATTGCAGGTATTCCAAAATAAAGTCTTGCGTTGCATTGTTAATGCGCCTAGATATGTCCAGAACGAAGTTATACACTACGACCTTAAAATCTCTGGCGTTTCAGAGTGCATTGGGCTACACACTCAAAATTTCTACAAGAAAAACTCCAGTAGACCTTGTTTGAGAGACGTCGATCAGACATACAATCCGATCGTCCCTTCCTATCTCAGGAAGAGAAGGCCCCGACACATTCTATTTAGCTCTAATGAGACTAAATGGAAAAAGCGTCGGTACCTCGTCCCGCAAACAGGAGTTTCCTAGTCTTTCACCACCCCTGATCGAAGATAGATGGCGCCACTCCGACTCAAGGACTTGGCGTTTACTTGACTCTTCCATCACGGCCCAGCCACAGGCCAATTGTACGGCTAGCATTTGCCAATCGCGTAGAGTGTGCACGATTCCTTCAATCCACGTTCATAAACTTATAGTATTTCATGTGTATTTTAAATTATACTTGTATATCATGCAGATCCTGCAAATATTTTTTGCAATCAAAAATGTACTTTTTTTGTCGTTGGGAAGGCGAATTATGCTTTCATTTCGGTCTTTTACGGAGAATTACAGCTTGAGTATTTAATTATAACTTTATCATAACTTAATATTTGTAAATTAGAATCATACATCTTAATTATAACTAATAGTATATTTATTTACTTATATCTTCATACACTGTTGTGTACTGGCTCCCGCCCAATCTGATTGGGCCTTGCCTTAGCCCCACCCCCTTCCCTTTACTACCCTATTACTTACCAGATCAGCCATCCAAGACCATCTTTTGACTCCATCTACAGCAGAAGCAAGAATACTTCAATGCAGCACCCTCGAAGTAGCAGAGTGCCACAAAAATAGACTGATTTCATCGCTCTATCTAACAAACTGCATATTGCTATAGTAGATGTGGGGTTACGTATCAGGTGATACAGGCACCCCGAAAACATTCGTCTTGGCTTGGCTTGGCTATATTTTCTTTTGTGCTTAACAGATTGTTGAAACAGGGTAAAAATGGTAGGGGTATATCCATTTCTATCATTTTAGCGCCTTCATTTTGGCGAATGTTGACCAAATTTTATATTTCTTAATTGTTTCTTAATTTATTTCTAAATTATTTATTATACTATTATTTATTATACCAATTATGTATTATTATTTATTACTAATTATTTCTTAACTACTCTACTAGTCTAAGAAATAATAGTAGAGTATACTGATTCTACTTTTTAATTTCTAGACCCTATATCAAATTAAAAATGTAAATTTGTGACATATCGCAAAAGAGATAAAACTGGATGATAATACATAGGATACCTAACCGCGTAGTGAGTACCACTGCTTTATATGATCTCTGTCTGTGTAATGCTCTATTTAGATGCATTTGGGATAAAAAAATTTGAGACATATTAGCGTATTTTTGATCTAAACAATTTCCATCGTCAATTTGCTTGTGATCCCTATTTTCACTGATAAAACAGCCTTTCACGTGGTACGGAAAAGTGGCATAAGTCAGATTTTTTCCTTTATCATAATTCAGTTGATTTTAAAGATACAGATATGCGGGTTTTTTAATGATGTTGTTGTATTAAAAATAAAAAAAATTTGATTGACCCAATTTGTCTAAGGGGGTCGTATAAAAATTTAAAACGTGTAACTTTTTGAAAATGAATGGAAGAACTATTTCATTAACGTAGTCTTATTTCCTACCTTACTTTCAACATTTTTTGCAATTTACATGGCCCACTTATCTCCAACAGGTAAAGAATTAAAGCGCGTTTCAATTTTTTGGGGACACCCTGTATACTCATGCATAGTTACAACTACAATTTCATAGCGATACGTGCATTAGTTCTAAATTTATTGCGTCCACACATGCACACACAGATGAGCATCTTTCGAAAAGTGTTCGCAATATGTTCAGTGTTTGACGGAAATGTGCTTTTAAGTTAAAATTTCAAATTCGAAATATTCTTCAGGAAGGCGATACTTTCTCTACTCTAGAGTAATGTTGACAATTATTAAACTTTACTTTCCCTACAATACATGGTAATGCATAGGGAAGTATTGGAATCGTGTTGAAAATAGGAAATTTAGTTTTCCGACTGACCACATGCTTCGAGACAAATAAAACAAGAAATTACTATTTTTAGATGGACGTCTGTGCGTATATCTGTCTGTATATATGTATGTCTGTGCAATGTATGTTTCCTCTGCAGTTCAGAAACTGTTTGATAAAATTTTACAAAATATGGTGAGTCATTTGCAGATAACCATGTTGCTGATTCGATTTTGGTACGACTCGGTAATATATATATATATATATATATATATTTTCCAAGAAGAATACCTAAGTACAGAAAAGCAAAAGATGAATGTGAAAACCGAAAAGTATCACAAGTGGCCGGGGGGAGTTGTGACCCCCACTCTCCGGTTAAGCAATGCTTTATGCCATGGCGACACTCCCGGAAGCCGATACTTATACATGGAATGGCCTTAATACCATCAATTACCGAACAGCAAAAATTCAAAAACACAATTTGGATGACACACGAAAAAACTATTCAATTCACTCAATGTGCCTACAAATGAACGTGCCGATATAACCCGTCTCAACAAATTCCAAAAATCTTACCAATGTATCTCTCTAATATATATATCTCTCTAATATCTCTATCTTATCTCTCTAATATATATATATATATATATACATATATATATAAGAAAATCAAAAAAGATCGAGAGGTGATATAAGTGCCAACAGGGAAATAACAAATGGCCAAGGGGGATTGTGACCCCTTGTTCCCGTTTATAGCCAGCTATTACACCTGGGGAAACACTCACGGAACCGTTACGTGCCAGTGGCCATATTTCCTTGGAACATCAAAGCAAAAGACGTATGCCAGAAGTGAATGCATGGACTGAGTGGAGAAAAAATATTTTGGATTGAGACAGGTTGAAATAAGAAGTTAACCCGAATGACACATCATTCATCAATTCGAATATAAAGTGCCGAGCCATTCGATGCGTTGCCATTATATTATATAAAATAGGTGTTGCCAATATGACTATCAAATGCATTAATTTCCTTGCAGTGCACAGCATTATAGTGGCGTTTGAGGTATCCCATTGGATAGTGCTGTTTCAACGCTTCCTTTATGAATTTTTCATCACTTTTGATACGATCATCCTTATAAGTATGCAATCTTGAGTTTCGTAGAAAATGATTTCTAACGATATTGCGGAAAATATTAGCGCTCAAGTTCGATTTCCAATCGATGATGTAATTAATGTTTATATCAAAATAATTTCTTTTATCATATAGCTTTGTATATATCTTTTCATTTTCAGTGAAATTGATACATAGGTCAAGATAACTAATCTCATTATCGTGAATCTTTTTTGTTTCCGTTAATTCCAGACTTGATGGATAGAAACTGAAATCAAAATCAGAGGTGTTTTTAATACAACCTAAAAGAATGTCATCCATAAATCTGAAATAAGGTATTTCATTTAGAATAAAAGTACCTTCTTCGTACTTGTTAAGGTAGAGATCCGCCAACATTGAGGAACATCCTCCCCCCATAGGGATACCTTTTATCTGTTGATAGAAATCTTTACCATTATTCAGAATATTCTCATATAATACTATGTTCAATATAGCCTTATATTTGTGCAGTTCTATGTATTTTTGCATATTGTAGGTGCTATGGATCTCTAACATAATATTGAAGAGGTCGTCTAAATTGATGTTATTGAAAAGGTCCTTGAAATCAAAGCTCTTTTATATCAAATTCACGGGGTGATTACGTAATCTAGTAATTACATCCGTACTGTTTTTTACCATGATTGAGCCCTTTTTTATTATCGTCTTCATGATTGGTTTTAACAGTATAAGAAGCTTCGAATTAGCTTGAGTCAAGTATGTTTTAAATCCCACTGTCACTGGACAAAACTTAACAGGAGACTTGTGAAATTTTGGAATAAGAACCAGGTATGGAAATCTGATATGTTTTAGCTCCATTCCTGCACGTTTATACAAGTCTAATATTTTATTTTCAATTTCCCGTTGAGGTACTTTCAGCAAGTTATACATCTCATCATTGTTGTAATTTTTCTGCAGGATCTCAATATAGTATTGCATACATGTAAATGTATAATTTGACGTCATCTTATCAGTATACGTAATAGCGTAATTTTTGACAACTTGATCCAGAATGTTTTTATTTACTTTGTATTTTTCAAATTCTTTATATGCAATGTGATAGTAATAGTTAAAATCCATTATTACATGATGACGCCATTCATCAAAAGTAGACAATGGCAGACTGTACTTTATAGCCAGTTTGTATATAAACGCGTTGAGTTCTTGACTAAAAAACTTGTCTATTTTGCAAAAATCTTGGGTGCGATATTTCGTACCCAGTTTTAAAAATTGTCCTAAAATCTGTGTCCTCTATTAGATTCATATTGCCGGTAATGATGTGGCCGTGGTCTTTATTAACGTAGTCGCTTGAAGTGCAATTGCATATTGAGTTGGCAAATAGGTGCATATTCGTGGTGCATTCTAGTTTATATAGGTGCATTCTAGTTTATCGTGGAAAAAGAAGGCCCATTTCAGGCGGCGGCAAATCATCCCATTTTGGGCGGCGGCAACTGGGACCGACTGAGCCTCAGCAATTTGTCCGGTAGTTTTAGTAGGGGGGGGGCAACTTGTTCCTGTGGTTTTCCAGAAACGACAGATGCAAAATTTACATTAGGCTTGATGCCAGCTGGTCGGAAAGGACGACCTGAGTTCCCAGGGTTTAATCCAGGGGGAGGGGAGAGTTATTATTAAAATTATTCTGGGGAGCCCTGTTACTCTTGGTCAGGGACAAGTTGCCTGGATTTTTTGGGCAACCGCGCCAGTTAGCAGCGTGTTGACCACTGCAATTGCAGCAGAGCAGGTAATCTGCTTTGCAGTCACTAGCGGCGTGGGGACCGGCACACTTGACGCAACGCTTTGGTAGGTTGCAGGCTAAACTGCTATGGAAATATCCATTACATGAATAACACTGGCTAGCAAAGCCTTTGCGACCGATGTACGGCTCCAACTTCACTTCCGTGCCCAAGAGCATATTAATCTCATACAAGTCCTCCGGGTTAGTCCCGAGTGCTATCTGCAGGTAATAGAGAGGGAGGGGCTGTTTGCTCCCTCTCTTGGTCAGCCTAAATTTGTTAAGAATTGTAAAGCCCATTGCTTCCATAGCTTTAGTTATTAAATTTACATCCGTCACCACGGGAAGCCCTCTGATGACAACCTTGACGGGAAGGTCCTCTTTTAAAGAGTAGGTCTTGAACTGCACGCCTGTTTTCTTCAGGTAATTTATGCAATTCCTGAATTCCTCGTCGTTTTTAACATGCACTTTGAAGAATTGCCGGTCAAGAACCGGAACTATCTCTTCAGATTGAATAAAATTGATGGCCAGTCAGGCTGTGACGCACTGATCAACAGCGGAGGCGTGGTGGGAGGCGAGGGGTCGGAAAGTTTCCCGAGGGGCCGTCCTTTCCGTGTCCGGTCTGAGTCGATTTCCCATTGGCCGGCTCAGGATCAGTAGAATTGAGTGCATTTGTTGTAGCTCTGGAAGATTTTGTGGACGAATCCTTCTTCGTCAGTGGAAACCCCAGGCCGTCCGACTCGTCCAGAGGACTTGAGTGACAGTTTGGACGACCGGGAAGCCTTCTTCGTCAGTGTAATTTCTGAGCGTATGATCGCCACTGAGGGTTCTACGTTTAGCAGAATTGATGAATTCGCCAGAATTAGCATTAGATTTAACAGTACTTTCTGAATTTAAATTTAGTGAACCAATTTGCTTGGTTGCCTCGTGGGCGGCCTGATCAAGTTTATTTTTAAGTTCAATAGTTTTAGATTTGGAATATTCCGAATTTTGGGTTTTTGGTCCCTCAAGATTAGTAGATGAAGATGAATTTGAATTTGAATTTAAGTTTAGATCAGAGGATTTAGAAGGCGGTTCCTCAACAGCAGGGGGGGGGGAGTATAGAGAAAGTATATTTACCACCGCAGCCCAGCTCCTCAGCCATCTCGATCAGTTCAGCTTCCAACCTTTCCAGCCTGGTTCTAAATCTGGCAAAGTCCACTTTATCAGTCGTAGATTTCTTGGCCTGTTGCCAGCAGATCAGGTCATTTTCCAAGTCCGATACAACTTTCTTTAAATTAAATATCTCCTCCACGGTGTGCGACTTATTAACAACAGACTCAGCACTGTTACTCTGCGTTACATCCTTGTCATCACTCTCAAACATCACTTTCTCACTACTGTCCGTGACCACGCTACCTGGGCTTCACTACTCCTTACGGGAGCGCTCATTGCGAACAACCTTCCACCTCGGAGACTAGGCTCCGAATCTATTGTGATGAATGAAAGGATTGGAAAAATGTTTATGAATGAAATGCTGCGTTTATATAGAGGCGATTTATATTTCGATGACGTCATTTGGATAAAGTCCATTTGTTTTCGATGAAGTTTTCAAATATAATAAATTAGTGTAGTATTATGAAAATTTTAAAAATATTACCGAGGAATGTATCGTATTTTAGAGATGATTAAACCAGGCAATTTATATGTCAATGCCGTCATTTGAATGAAGTTCCTTTTTTCGATGAAGTTTTAAGTTTTTAAATATAATAAATTAATGTAGTATTGTGATAATTTTAAAAATATTACCGAGGAATGTATCGCATTTTTGAGATGTTTATATAAAATTGCATTGAAGTTGGAAAGTGTTTCATAATCAATGCTATATGCATGATTGATCTTTCTCGTTTTATTTTATGAGCTTTCTCATATATCTATACTATGCTTAATATGAATTCTCGTAGAATTTCGATCGTAGTGACGGAGAATATAGACGGTAATAAATCGTCAGTTATATGACTTCACGTTTAAAATAGCATTTTGAGTACGATATTTTCGTTCTAAAATTGTTTAAATAATATATCCAATACCTTTGCCTTTCATGTATCTTATTCAAGCGCAATAAAATCCCTGCCTTGAAAATATATGTATTTACAGAAAAATATTTGAAATTTTTTGTAAGAACACCTTTAACGAGAATACTTTTCCAGGTGAATTTTTGGAGAAGTCTCCATGAGTTGCAATTCAAATATTGATGTAGATAATCCTTAAAGCTTTTAGAAAGCATCGAATGTGAAGTTGTGCAAATAAGTACTTAAAACACATTTTTTAAAATTCCTTTGATAAGGAATATTTTAAATAGTTTTATATTTAAAATCGGTAAAAACCAAAATATTAACCACTTATAAATGACCAGTATTTAAACATGTAAATAAAAAGGGAGAAATAACTTTCTTAGAGAAAAAAGTTGCAACTTCTTTTAATTCAATTTATTCTGTTTAATAAGGTATGGTATTTAGCAACGAAAAAATCACCTTAATTGACCCCAGTTAGGTTATGTTTCGTGGTCGACACTATAAGTATGCAAAATTTCAGTCTTCTGGATCACCGGAGCCTTCTGGAAGGTCTGAAAAGGTTTTTAGATCCCCCCTCCTATTGTGCCCGCTCCTGAGGAAGAAATCCTAAATCCCACTCTGTTAGGTTCTATTCTATAGACCAAGTGGTTTTCCAGTGCTATGAAGCAGGTCTCCGCGGCGAAAGAATTAAAAATAAAAAGACACTTTTACAAAAATTAGTTCATTAATCTCATAATCATACCCAGCATATATACAAGAAAACATTTTTAACACGTGATACTGCACATGGCGAATTGATGTTTTAATATATGAAAAATCTGTATGAATTTATCATAAAAATGGTTTGATTGGGTATCTGATGAAAGCCAATTACAAAATCGCCAAAGACTAAAACGTATAAAAGGAAATATATAAGCAAACTTTTTAAGTTAGTCGGTATTAATAAAATGCAGTAAAAAGTATAACGTAATTTTAGCTATTATAATATTCTTGTTCATATATGGCTAAAAATAAGATCGTGGGGTCCCATGGAAGAATTGTATTCCGACATTAACATAATTTTAAGGAGCAATAGAAGTGATAACACAAAAATGGCATATATAAGAATGACGGATTTTTAAATCAAAATTGTCAAAGAGAAATGTAAATGAATTGAATGTAATAATTCTTATATGTGTCATTTCTATGTTATCACTTCTGTTGTTTCATAAAATTCTGTTCATGTCCAAATACAATTCTTTTAGCTCCCCCCCCCCCTCCACACACACACACGATTTTATTTTTAGTCACATATTACCAAGAATGTTGTGATAGCTTAAAATTATTTGTTACTTTTTGGTGCGTTTTACTAAAATCGTGTAAAACAAAAAGGGTTTTTATATATATTTTATCTCAATGTGAAGTATGATGTTTTAACATTCCGTAAAACGCAATAAAATATATATAAATTTGAAAAATGTTTGCTAAAATAAAACAGATGACTTTAGAAATTAAAAAAATATCAATAAATCCCGCAATATTATATCCCAAGGTACAATCTTATATTTCTTAATGCAATCCAATCAAAAACATAATATCGTTCATTTACAAAATTTATATGTCTATAAATTTCATTATTATTTGAATAAATTAAGTATAAATCGTCTGCGAATGAAACGCATTTGATTTAATTCCGTTACTTAGCAACATGATATAATTTTCTTCAAATATAATTTTATAAGATAATCATCTGCAAAATACTATTTCTATGAAGGCTTAATTTCGATTTTTTATCAATATCCTGGCAATCATTGGTCCGGGAAATTCGAAACATGAATGGAATTGTCCGAGATGAAGTACATATTTAATTTCGAGTATGAAAATATTCTTTTAAGAAAAGTTACGTGAGAGATGGAACAATGAAACAAATTAAGGTCAAAGTTGCTATCACAATTAGTGTTAAAGATGCATGCCACAAAACTGATAAAGATTTGACAGCTAGACTCTGAGAGAAGTTCATCTTAAATTGTATCAATGGCCCTGGAAGTGCAGCATTATTACTGATATCTTCTACAAAAAATATTTTGAAAAAAAATCTGTGTTCAACACATTGCAACCTGCTCCAGAAGTGACATTATTTGAAGCTAACCATTTCAACTCACGCTTAGCGTGGATAGCGTCTAATAGCCACTAAAATGTGGGCACTTATATGCTTAATAAAGGTTCTGAATAGTGTTACTAATATATAAAAAGTTTCACTGTGCTTTGCCTCTATTTAAATAAGTGGGCCTTTGCTTCTATTCAAGGTCTTTGTTCTATTCACCAGTGGCGTGTTCTATTGACGGTGGCTGTCTTTCTTTCTCGGAACTTGCCTCACGAGTCAAACTTGAAATCAACTCTTTTTTGGAGAAAGGCCCCCGTGCATGAGTGGCATGATTGTAGCCGTCCTGGTGCTGCTTTGATTGGGGCAGGCAGTAGGGGAGAACAGACGGCTCTGGCCGGACTCCGCAGCGGCCATCTTCGTGCTCTTCGACATGTGTTAGGTTCTAAGGTTTATCCCCTTTGCCCGAGGTGCAATTTGGATCAGGCCTCTCCTGCCCATGCCTTGACTGTATTGGATGCCAGAGGAGTCAGCTGTACTCCAGTCCTGGAGTAGTTCTTCATCTTTCAAAGACTCAGGGGTTCATGGACTTGATCTGATATTGCTGTCGGTCAAGTGGGATAAGAAACAACAACACCAGTGGCGCCTCGTGAGCGACGTGTAGAGTAGAGGGGGCGCTCATCTATGTATTTAAGCCTATATATGTATTAGTAATATATATATATATATATATATAATATATACATATATAATATATATATATATATACATATATAGTATAAGTATATATATATTGTATATGTATATATACATATGTGTTTTGTGTATAGCGTGCCCCCCTCCTGATAAAAACTTTATATAGTCCTAATTTAAATTAAAGTAAAATTGCGGGGGCTAGTTAAACTAAAAGTTGAACTAGCCCCCGCTATAAAATGAAACTAAAGTTCATTTGTTTTCGATGAAATTTTCAAATATAATAAATTATTGTAGTATTGTGAAAATTTTAAAAATATTACCGAGGAATGTATTGTAGTTTAGAGATGTCTAAACCAGCCAATTTATATTTCAATGCCATTATTTGAATGAAGTTCATTTTTTTCGATGAAGGTTTAAGTTTTCAAATATAATAAATTAATGTAGTATTGTGATAAGTTTTAAAATATTACCGAGGAATGTATTGCATTTTAGAGATTTTTAAATAAAATTGCATTGAAGTTGGAAAGCGTTTCATAATCAATGCTTTAAGTATGATTGACCTTTCTTGTCTAAATCTAAAACGATTTCGCAATGAACAAAACTGAAAGAACTAGGTCAATGGATTTAATAAAGGCAATCAGAACTACAAAAAAGAGTAATTTGTTTTCAAATGTTTATTTAAACTTCCAAATTTATTCAAAAAAAAAAGACGAGCGAGAACATACACATTCTGAAATGTAGAAAACTGAAGTCAAATTAGCGACCTGACCAAATTTGAGAGGTCCCTCCTCATGTTTTACTACATTTCTATTTCTCTTTGACGAAAGCCGTTTTTATTTCACGCTAAACATCTAATATTGTTCCCATACCATTCGTTCGCTCAGGACAAGCCGGTAAAAGGGACGCGGCTTTAACAAATAACTTTGTACTCCCTGTATTTTCTCTTGAAAATTCTATGCACTACAGCTTTCTTAGATTCCTCTTTCTCCGAGGAAAGCTGTAGTGCTGCCATCTAGTTACATTTTCCAATACTTATTTTCAATAATTCTCGATTTAATTGAACCAAGAATTCAGATTTTTTCAATAGAAATTGTAATAAATCTGTAGAGCTAAAAAAATAATTTGGGGTGTTTACTCAATAGTGCCGCTCGTCCTTACGACTTCCCTCAGTAACCGCGCCTGTTATTCACGCAGAAAACACCTTTATAGGCAGTCTTCCTATTACATGAATGTAGAGTTGCTATATTTTAAAGTTCAAAGCGAGGTTGCCAGATTTGGTGATTAAACGTCAACTTAGCGAATTTTCAAATGTGCTAGATCTTTCTCGAAATAACGAATGCTCAAGAAGATACCGAGTTTCTTTTTGAAGTTTCTACTGAGAGTATATATAAAGTGACATTTGGCGATTTATCGCCAACTTGACGACTTTTTGCGACTTTTCGAATGTACTGAATCGTTCTTCTATTGTTGAATATTCTTTGAGATACGAGCCTTTTCTAAAAATACCTGCGGAGAGTACATAAAAGGAGTCATCGCTCAGTTGGAGAGTAGTTAACGTGATACAAGCTATATTCAACTGTGAGATACGTCAGTGATTTGAGTATCGTACCTGCTATTTTTGTGAATTGGCTGATCATTTAATTGCTGTTTTATTGCATCTGACAGTTGTTTAATAATTTTGTAAGATATAATAGTTATCATGTTATTCGCTGTATATTTTGCTGTTTACGATTATTAGTGATATTAAATAAAAGTATTTATCCAGAAATTTGAACTCATTCTTGTATTCTGAGAGAACACCTACGATTCCAGAGGATATGACGTAACAATTTTAAAAATCGTTTCAAATTAATGCATGAAAAATGGCGCCCATTTCATAGTTCTGTTGACATGTAAATTGCTGTATGTAACCTATACTTCATGTCCGAGCGCTGTATGTTGCCTTGATTTCAACATTTTCAGACATTAGTTATTTTTTAAAAATATTTTCAGTAGTTTCATCAAAAGAATAGCAAGCTTACGACTTTAATATCTGAAGCATAACGCTGTTTCTATGGCTACAAATGGAAAAAATATATAGAACAAGAAAGATCAATCATGCTTAAAGCATTGATTATGAAACACTTTCCAACTTCAATGCGATTTTATTTAAAAAAGTCTAAAATGCAATACATTCCTCGATAATATTTTTTTTTAAACTACATTAATTTATTAACAATAGACATTAATAATACTACATTAATTTATTATATTTGAAAACTTAAATCTTCATTGAAAAAAATGAACTTCATTCAAATAACGGCATTGAAATATAAATTGCCCGGTTTAAATATCTCTAAAATGCGATACATTCCACGGTAATATTTTTAAAACTATCATAATACTACAATAATTTATTATATTTGAAAACTTCATCGAAAACAACTGAAATTAATTCAAATGACGTCATAGAAAAAATAACACGACTAGATCTCTCTATAAAAACAGCATTTCATTCATAACTTCTCCCATTCATTTTATTCATCACAATACTATAATAATTTATTTTATTTACAAATTAAGACCATGGAGCTACAAGTAATTAAACTCTATGCTTAAAACTTCATCGAAAAAAATCGTCCTTCTCTTTATAAAATCAATTAGTATTTCATTCATATCAGCCATGCAGACTCCATGGGCTACATTATTTTGTGTTAAAGAAATACAGCAATTCTAATACCACCGATTCTACATATTTTGCTGTTTACATTTTACATAAGTGAAAAATAGGCTTCGTTGTAGAAATAATCAAATTTGGATAATCATTTAAACTCAAATATATTGTATTTGCGTTGTTTCAGTATGTAGATGCACAGAATTTAAGCAAAAATAAAGTAGTTTTAGGACGCATGCAACACAAAATATGAATTAAAAATAACTTTAAAAATCACGATTTTGACACAAGATGGATGCCATATATCATTTTGAAGTGGGTCATGTGATCTTTTCATATCATAGTCACGTGATCGTTTCATATAAGAGGTGTAATTATTATTTTTTTTTTTTTTTAAAAACTACTGAATATATTTCGCTGAATTTTTTTTTATATATTTTATGGAATAATTTGAATATTACCTAAAATTTTCGAAGAAATTGATGAATTTTAAATCCGCTTAAATAATGTTTGAAAAATTAGGTCTCATAGGGCTCAATGTATTTTATTTTTTCAACCCGGGTTCAATCCAAAACAAATTGGGTGGTATTATTCATTTATATTCCCATATGTCCTACAGACCTATGGGATATAAATGACGTTTGAACAACATATAAAAATTCCGTTTTGATTAAGTCATTTTTACGGCAGTTATCGTGCTAACGGACAGACACGACAGTCAGACAGACAGACAAAATGAACAAGTCATAAACACTTTTCAACTTTGTTGTAAAGTGTTAAAAATTGAATTATAAAGTGTATAAAAAATCGTCTGTTCTAAATATAAATATCTCATAAACGATTGATATCTGAAGCATAACGCTGTTTCTATGGTTACAATTGGAAAAAATAACTTTATAAAAAATTGAATTATAAAGTGTATAAAATATCGTCTGCTCTAAATGTCTCATGAACGATTGAATGCACACAAATAGAGTTAACTTGGCAAGTATGAAATGTTAGAAGAAAAATTTCCAAGACCATCAAATATTTCCAATAAAATTTCAAGATCTTAGATATTTCTCATGATTTATATGTCTAGTCCCACATGCATGTGAAGCTTCATATTTCTACCTTCTGTAGTTTGTGCTGTCATTGATCAATTAATAATTCAGTCAGTCTCACTCCATAGATTTGTATCTTTTGAGTTGTTGGTATGGTTAAGTCGTATAGACATTCAACCAGAAAATATGTATTGATGTAGCTTTATAATTGGGCCTCCAAAAAAAGGATAAAAAGGTCGACGAAAATTAACTTAATTATCACTGTGCTGATAGAGAAGATTTGACATAATTAACGTGTATCCAGTGGCGATGCAATGCATTTTCATAGGGGGCCATCAAGGTTTTTATTTGCAAATACTTAATGCTTTCGATTTCGTATATTGCCATTATCCATTATAATGTACCGTCATTTAGCATAAGAAGTAGAAATATTTTGTAGAAAACTTTTATTATTTGTATGTTCAAGAGAATGGAAGTAATATGTTTTGGAATTTTTAGTATATGCGACAAATGCGAGGAAATCGGTCTTAATAGGTGTGCATAGGTCTTCACTGGCGTAGCTTTGCCTGTGTTCTACAGCCGGTAAAGAAAGGCACCTATCTGTATTCCCTCTCCTCGGGTCGTACAGTCAAACCAATTCATCATTAGGCTGGCAATAATGGTTGCTATAAATAAATGAGCAGCTAATTTACCTTCGTCTTCATATTAAACTTTGCAACAAATCGATTTTTTCATTAGGCAACATCCACTTTTGATAACAAATTGGGATTCTACCGGTTACAGCTCCCGAATTCATATAAAAACATAGATTTTTCTCAAATCGTTGAGGAGTTATGACTGCTTGAAATTTCGAGTCCCTAATGTCAGATTAGTTCTGCCGTTGTTCTTTTATATTTTACGATATCATCAGTCTGTAAAACTAATTTCTATTTTATATTGTGATACTACATAACTCAAGCAAAATTTATATCATTTATTCTGTTATTCAGATTCTCAAGAAACTGGTGACTTTATAAACCAATATTTCGAAGTGACATTCCAATTTTTAAACAAGAGGGTCCCAGATTTCAACAGCTGGCCCGGTACTCAGAAGCCAGTTAAACACTACTTATTCTACTGTGGTTATTGCCTAAGGCTCGTTTCGTTGTGTTAAGAAAACTTGCAGTTGCCTGTATAATTACTCATAGTACTAATTGCTCATTCGCTTACAATTTACAAATTAAAGGTAAAAACATGAAAATATTTTATCAGATTTTGTTCACTCCGTCAAAATATAGCCAAATCCAACAATTATTAGCAAAATGTCTCAGTAAGAATAGAAAAAAAATGTAGTCCCGGCTTAAGCACTTAGCAGAAGAAAAAAAACGTAGAAGATTTTGTATATTTCCCAGATTTCGCAGTATACACATACCAAGATAAGCGGTATGTACCGGGACGCGACAGCCCAGTGGTTAGCGCGCGGGAATTGCACTCGAACGCCCCGAGTTCGATTCCCGCCTCTGTCGAAACTTTCGCCATGTTCACGCGAGTACGATCACGTTAAACATGTGGGTCCGTAAGTCATTCTTAGAGGTTGGTGGCAGGGGAAGGAGGGTACGGTCCTTGTGGATGCCGCCCCCACGGGGTTCCGGTCTAAATTGGGTGGCACTTCCCTGCCGTCCAGATAGATACCTTACACCTTCTGGTAGGTCGAATGGTCTGGCTCGAAGATGAAAAAGCTATATATATCTACAATAAAAGCTACTGTGTAATTTCGGTGTTCACAGAAAAGTTATACTATTAATGTATTTTTACCTACAGAGAATTTATATAAATTTATCTTGAATTGAGTATGACCATAATTTAGATTCCAGCCATTTAACATCCGGTTTCCAAATTCATGCACATTTTGTCAGCTGGTTTCTGGAAACTGGCTGAATGATACCATTTTGCTCTATTTACTCATTTTGAGTGGTCCAAATTTCAAATAATTGTTTTAGTGAGGCAGATCCAGGTTTCAGAAGATAGAAACGTGTCTCTACTCTATAATCTCAAATGATTTTCAGATAGCCAGTGCGCCAAGAAGAGCATATATTTTGTTAATTTGTGCCATAAATACAGGTTAATGCGATTTGACGACATTTTTTTTAACACGACGTGTTTTTCTTTCTTATATTATTATTACTTCCAAATATACATCCATAGATATAAAAATGAAGCTTTTACATTAGATGCTATTTTTTTCAGAACAAAATCTTAAGAAAAACAAAACGATAAATTTAAATGTCAATTTAAGAGAAAACATCTCATCACATTGAATAGCTTGTTCGTCAAGTAAGAGGAGCTGATAAACCAAGCCATTTTGTTTCTGTAATTATTAAATGTCATTAATTTGGTAAAGATTGTCCTATATTATCCAGAACGTGAAAAAGAACGGCGCAGCAAAAGTACCTATGCCATACATAGATGGAAATATCTCAGTGTATATGTTTCGAAAGAATTCAAATTGAGTACAAAAATGTGATTTTTTTTTTTTACTGGAAAGGGAAAATTGGGAAAAGGTAGCTGATTTCTCCTGGGAAACACAAACCTTTTCAAGTCAAAAAGTTAATTAGCAAGAGAGATTCTAGATTTGCAATTGTTAAGAAACCACTGCTTAAGAAACCACTTTAACTTGCTGGTCTTATTCAAATAGCTTTCTTCTAACATAAAACGAAGAATAAATAAATAATGTCAAAATAATTTTAATTGTTGCGCAATTGACCGAAGAAATACTTTTTATTAAATAATTTATATGGCAGAAAAACTTTGCTTTTTACATCTCTGTTTCTTGGAGCAGCTGGGTGCACATATTTTACAGTGAAAGCTAGTGCTTTTGAAAGAAATTTTTCTTATCCATAGGAAATTTCCTACGATCTATTCTATACTATATTTCCCACGAGTTATTACCGTATCCAATATTCATATTTAACTTCATCAATTCGATTCTGCGTAACATTTGTATCTAAAGTATTACCTGTGCAAAATATGATGTAAAATATCGCTCTGGCCTTTCATTCTATAATTGCAGGGTTCGAATCTCAAGTTTGACGGAAAAATATTGATGTACACTTTAATATTTGTAATGTTTGAAGACTTAAACTTATTGTATGCTTTAATGTTTGTAACGTCTAAGGAACCCGGTCAAATTTATTGTATGCCTTAATGTTTGTAATGTCTAAAGAAACCGGTCAAACTTATTGTATTCTTTAATGTTTGTAATTTCTGATGAACCCAGTCAAGCTTATTGTATGCTTTAATGTTTGCAATGTCTGAAGAGCCAGGTCAAAACTGTATGCTTTAATGTTTGTAATGTCTGAAGAACCCGGTCAAAACTTATTGTACGCTTTAATGTTTCTCGGTCAAACTTATTGTATGCTTTAATGTTTATAATGTCTGAAGAACCCGGTCAAATTAGCTACATATTGATAAAACGACATTTAATCACCCAAATAATTCAAATCCAAATAATATAATCCGAGCGCGTAAAGCAATTGTAAAACAAACACGAAACAAAATGGCTCTTAATAAGACTGTTCAATGAGATTTTCATTAAATAAGAAAACCAGAAAGTGCAAAAAAGAACTCGAATCACGGATAAAAAATAAACAAAAAAATAAATAAACTACGAACAAGATAATAACTATGGTATCCAATTACTGCCTGCGCATTTAATCCTGATTTTTTCCCTGGTACCTGTTAATTACTCAGCAACTCATGTTTTCTTAGACAAGATGTTTTTCATCAATATATTTAAATTCTGATATCGTTTCTTCCGAGAGCATGTTCTGAAAATCTATTCGGTTGTTTTTTAATATATTTTAGAAAAAAATGATTGACTTGAAGATTTGTGTGTAAACTTAATGGAATAATTAACAAATGGAAATTCTAATTATGATTATTTTACTGAAAAATTACTGAAATGTTTTTTTTTTTCCATTCCCGATATTTATTGCCGATTCTGAAAGGCGAATATCTGTTTGTTAATTAATATTTTTTCTTGAAATCTACTCGACTGATTTTTTAATTTTGTTAAAATCGAAGTTTGACTTGCGGATTAATTGAAAAATATAAAAGGAAATCTACAAAATCGAAACAATATTTGAATTGAAATACCTGTATATCAAACATTTCACATCAATCAGGCTGCCGCACATGCATGCACTACATACACAGTGAAAATAAAATATATTATGATCAAATATTGCGTTAAAGGGGTTCGCGTTTTTAAAAATGTTTAGAAACTATCAAGACGGTCGCCTTGATTGCACAAAAAATTCGTACTACATCATAAAAAAATTCCACCTACAAATTATTCATACTAGATTACATAAAAAATTCACACTACATCCAATATTACATATTCGAAACGAATGGAAATTGTAAAATGAACAGTGGGGCTTGCCGAACGCGTTTGTTCTACGTGAATCATATTAGCCTTTCATTCACCAACCAGTATTTTAATTTTCATAATTTTGATTGAATGAAAAGAGCAAACTTATTACTTAAAAAAAAATCTGCTCTCAGCAGCACATGACATTCCTTACATAATGCAGTGAATTTACTTATTTTACAGCGAAACAATGATAAATAAGATTTATGAAACAATGTTTTTATTGTTGAATTGTACATTTAACGCTTTTCCGGCTGACACCATTTTAAACTATTTCGAAGTACCCCATTAAATTATAATTTACTCAACTATAAATTGACAATTATTAATATTGATAGCATCCTCAATAAACAATATAGTTTATATATGAAAATATTTTAGTAAATTATTCATTAATTTGGCATCATTTTCGTTTTGCGTCACGTTTGCAACTTTAACGATGTTTTCAGTAATGTGGAGCAAAATATCGCCAATTTCACGATATTTTGTTAAATGAGTCGCCAAGTTCATCGCCAAGCGTTACAGACAAATAGAGAAAGGAGCATTTCTTAGATATATATGACTGTTAGCGAATTGCTAATACAAAACTATTACGTGCTAAAATATCTCGAGAACGGCTAGTCCTAGTTTAAGTGGTGTTGGTCTTATTCTTTTCTTCTTTAAAAATTACGTATAAAACAAGCATTTTTGGATTTATTTGAGCATACGTAGTTTTTTAGTTTAGATTTTGGCGATTTTTGTGGGCCATTTCGCAAAAAAAGGCAGGTAATTTTTTCCGAGTCATACCAAAATTTAATCAGCACTAGAGTAACCCACAAGCGACTTACCAACCGATTTTTGTGAAATTCGGTCCATCAGTTTTTCAGCTAGAGTGGATACAGGTAAATTCTGCGGGCCATTTCGCAAAAAAGAGGCGGGTTCTTTTATCCGGAATTGTAACCAAAATTAGTCAGCACCAGAGTCTCCCACAAGTGACTTACCTACCAAATTTTATGAAATTTGGTCAATTAGATTTTTTAGTTAGAGTGGATACAAAATCTGCACAGACAGACAGACACACACAGAGACACACACACGCAGACGTCACGTTAAAAATAGTTTTTTCGTCTTCTAGAGGTCTCGAAACGTGTAGATCCGTCGAAAACACGAGTCGTAGTTTTCGGTACGATTCCAATACTTTCCCTATACATTACCATGTATTGCAGAGAGAGTAAAAAATCTGATGTGGGCAGCACATGACTTTCCCTGCAGACGTTTATATTGACGTTCCCTTTATTTATTTTTAAATTTATTCCACTTTTAATTCAATTTTCGTTCTCATTCGGTAACCGGACTTATTATTAAAGGTGGCGTAGAGAAAATACGAAAAACTAAGATATCTCGAGAACGGCTAGTCCTAGTGTAATGGGGTTGATCTTTTTCTTTTCGTCGTTAAAAATTACGTATTAAACGAGCATTTAATGGATATATTTGAGTATATCTAGTTCATTAGTTTAGATTTTGACGATTTTTGCGGGTCATTTTGCAAAAAAAAAGGCAGGTTATTTTTTTTCGAATCGTACCAAAATCTAATCAGCACCAGGGTAACCCACAAGTGACTCATCTACCAAATTTTGTGAAATTCGGTTCATTAGTTTTTCAGTTACAGTGGATACAAGCTTTTGCGGGCCATTTCGCAAAAAAAGGCAGGTTGTTTTATCCCGAATCTTACCAAAAACCAATCAGCACCAAGTGACTTACCTACCAAAATTTATGAAATTCGGTCGATTACTTTTTTAGTTAGAGTGGATACAAAATCTGCACAGACAGACACACGGACAGACACACAGACACACACACAGACGTCACGCTAAAAATGGTTTTTTCGTATTCTACAGGTCTCGAAACGTGTAGATCCGTCGAAAACTCGAGTTGTGATTTTCGGCATGATTCCAATACTTTCCCTATACATTACTATGTATTGCAGGGAAAGTAAGAAAGCATTATTATGAAGCATTAAATTCTACTGTAGGACCTATTTATACATAAATTCCAATCTTCTATTTTTCTTTACAAACACATTAATGACATTTTCGTTGAAATTAGAGTTTTTCTCATGTTTGCATAAAGTTCGTATTTCTGATATTTGAAGTAAACTTTCTAAGATACAAAAGAAGTTTGTATATGTGCTACTAGATGGGGTAGCAGCATCACATATCAATAAGTAATTGATGAATTGTTTCTCTGATCAGAATTATTTCACGCAAATTAAACTTAAAAATTGAAATAAGCACTAATTACAAAATTGTTTAATGCTTAATTTCAATTACCAACAGATTTACAGGAGAAAATACGAATTTCAATATATGTTTTAAGACCTCCTGAATACATTTTGACAATTTTTGGCGTGCAGTCTGTTTGTCTGTCTGCCTGTGGTCGCGATCTTCAGTACACTATAGCTGCTACAAATATTATTCAATTTTCACGAAACTTTATATCCTGCTTTGTTATCGAAAAATCTAGAACTAAATAGAACTTTTTTTTAATTCGAGCGAAAAATTTAAATTTATTTAAAATTTTACATATTTTCAGCAAAGCAGCATGAGACAAAATTTGACAATCATTCATAAAAGGGATTACTTATGGCTCAATGATCACGAGACTGGTTTCAATCATTGTCAAAAATAGTCGCAATACAATTTCTGTGTTCGTGACGTCATTAGCCACCTCGGGGGGGGGGGAGTTACCCCCCTGCCGGGTACATTATTAAGTATGGTATCAATCGAAATATTTTGTGAAGGTCTTAAGAGTGAAGGATTACACGCTACAACTGTAATCGTTTGGTTCTATGATATTAAATTTTCAAAATTTTACTTGTAAATAAAAAGTAAAAAAAAGGTGCTTAAAAATAAATTATGGTATGAGAAGTATCAAAAAACAAAGTTTTTAATGTCCAAATTCTTAAAAGTTTTAATTAAAGGATTTACGTAATATTTACGTTATTTGAATTTACCCTATTTAAATTCTTTTTTTTTTTGTTGTTGTTCATTAAAATAAGATATTCATTTTCTCGAAACGTTCCTGCCGTCTCGAAATTATGGGGAACCCAACGACAAACTAATTTTTCATATGCAGTTCTTCATGAATATTTTATGTATTGCTGCGGATCCAAAGTTAAGTTCCTTCTGTATCATTTGGTTGGTACAGCGATTAGCATTGATTAACATTTTTTGAATGGCCGACATATTTTCTGGAACTACAGCTAACAAAAGCCTTCGAGTGTGTTTTTCATCCAGGAGAAAATTTCGACCTCTTCTAAACTCTGTAAATCCTCTGAATACAGTGGCACGAGAGGGAGCATCATTTCCATATGCTCACGAGTTGGAGCATCATTTCCATATGCTAATTGTAGACGTTGAGGGCATTCTTCTTGATTTAGCCCCACTTTATAATCATAGAAAATATTAGCTCGATAATGCTCTTGCGTCAACTCCATTTTCTTTTCTTTCAAAATTTAGCTAAATTGTATAATTGTTGCCACAAATTATTGTCTTCGGATATAAGAGTTCACATTTAAATATCCGCTAATAAAAATTCTTTATCCGAAATTAAAGCGGATATAAATTTATTTCTAGCGCATATCGTCTGCCCCTGTATCAAAAATTTCAGTGTGACCCTCGTATAAAAATTATGGTAGAAACGTAGTTATCAACATTTTATTATTTTATCTACATTGATAAACAAAGCGTTTGAATGTTTAAGGAAATATAAAGTACTTTTAAATCAACATATGTTGTTAAAATTACATAAGCAAACCTAATATAATAACGAGTTTTCAAATATTTGCATTGTAGTGTGTGTTGTAGATTACAACATTCAAAGTATTGTAATACAGCCATAAAAACATTACTTCCACATTCTACGATGATACATGTTCTTAACCTTTTCATAAATGCGTACCACGCGGTAGCCCATTGGTTAGCGCGCTGGAGTTGCACTCGGTAGGCCCGGGTTCGATTCCAGCCACTGCCAAAATTGCGCCGCCGTGTTCACGCGGAGTACGATCACGTTAAACATGTGGGTCCGTAAGTCCTTCCGAGAGGTTGGTGGTAGGGGAAGGAGGGTACGGTCCCTGTGGATGCCTCCCCCACTGGGTTCCGGTATAAATTGGGTGGCATTTCCCGGCCGTCCAAACAGTTACCTTATACCTTTCTGGTAGGTCGGACGGTCTGGGTCTCAACAACAACACTTATTGCCACTTATTTTTGCACTTATTCCGCATATTTTTACTTCCTTTTGAATAAAAAGAAATTAACAGAAGCAATAAATATCAGCAAATAAAATTAACAATATGAATAATAAACAATACGATTCTTGATTAACAATATGATTTCTAAAATGATTTAATTTGATACTTGTTGAAAGAAAGTATTTCCTTTCTATCTGGTTCTGTATTATTTAATTTTAAGCATAAATTTGGCTCCAAGTCCAGTTTCATTCTATATTTACCTTTGCTTTCCCATATTATATAGAATATAGTATTGAGAAGTATTGCTTTCACGAATATTTTGAAGCTCGAGATTTTGATGCCAATATGTTTTATGAACTTCCTGAACGTGTTTTAAATACTTTTAGAATGGTGTCCGTCAGTCTGTCGTCTGTCTGCCGTCAATTTTTTGTGTGAACGATAGCTGCCAAAAATTATAATTGATTTTCCCGAAATATTTTATCCGGTTTTGTTAACGAAAAATCTAAAACTAGATAGATTTTTTTTTTTAATTCGAGCGAAAATTTCGAAATTTTGCATTTTCTTTACATGGCAGTATAGGACAAAATTTGGCACAATTATGCATACAAGGGGTAATTTAGGGTTCAATGATCACAAAACATAACAGTTTCAACCTTGTAGTGAAAAATAGCGGCGATATAATTTTTGTATTCGTGATTCCCGTCGTTTTGTGTTCGTGTGATATCATTCCCCCCCCCCCTCCTCGGAGGGGAACAAGTTACCCCCCTTCCCGAGGGGGATACATTGTTAAACTGTGTATCATTCGAAATATTTTTTCAAGCCCTTTAAAATGAATGGTAACATGCTATAACTGTTATTATTTAGACCAACAATACAGATTTTTCAAAAAATTTCTTGTAAAATTTGCAAAAAAAGAAAAAAATGCAAACTACTTAAAGATGGATTCTGACATGAGAACGTCGAGTTGAGAAACGAACGTGTTGAACGTCGAGTTGAGTAAAGACATTGAACTGTAGAAAACAAAAAGATCAATCATGCATAAAGCATTGAGTATGAAACACTTTCCAACTGCAATGCAATTTTATTTAAACATCTCTAGCCTGCGATACATTCAGCGGGGATATTTTTTAAATTATCACAATACTACAATAATTTAATGTACTTGAAACCATAAAACTTCATCGAAAAAAAAAATGAACTTTATTAAAATAACGTCTTCGGAATATAAATCGCCTGGCTCTCTATGAATATTTTATTCAGACACATTTCCTTTCCTTTTACCATTCCTTTCATTCAGCGGCAATATTTTTTAAATTATCACAATACTACAATAATTCATTTTACCTGAAAACTTAAAACCATGGAGGTAAAAGTAATTTCTAACTCCATGCTTAAAACTTCATCGAAAAAGGCAATGCTATGAAATCGTCTGCTTCTCTATATAAAATCATTGAATATTTCATTCATATCAGCTATATTCTAGACTCCAGAGCTAAATAATTTTGCCTTAAAAATTCAGCAATTCTTATACGACTCATCTTACAGCTTGATGTGTTTACATTTTGCATACGTTAAAATTAGGCGTCTTTGTAGAAATAATCGAAGTTTGATGATCATTTAAACTCAAAAATATTGTAATTGCGTTGGCGCAGAATAGTGACTCACAGAAATTACGCAAAACTAAAGCGGTTTAGAACGGAAGCAACACTAAATATAAATTAAAAAGAACTTCTAAAATTTTCGAAGCAATTTGTGAATTTTAACTTCGCTCAAAAAGCGTTTGAAAAATTAGGTCCCATACGGTTCAGTGTATTTCATGTTTTCAACCAGGGTTCAATGCAAAACTGATTGGGTGATATTATTCATTTGCATTCCCATATGTTCCACAGACTGTTTGAACAACATACTAAAATTTCATTTTGGCGTTTTCTAAGCGTCCTTTCTACGCAGTTATTGTGCGAACGGAGAGACAGACAAACAGACAGACAGAATAAACAAGGTCATAAACACTTTTCAATTACGTTGTAAAGTGTTAATAAAAGTTTTAATTGAAGAAAATCGTGTTTCTAAGTAAGTCCATTAAACAAAATGGCATTAAAATATAATGGCTCTTTCTGAGATGTTTTTAGAATATTTTCTTTTGTTTAATCCAGAATTTTACAAAAGAGTTGTTTTAAAATCATTCATGAAATTTCCGTCACATGAATTATCAATAAGATGTTATTTTTATGCAGAAGAAAGTTAATATCTGAAAGAAATATTTTCCTGATTCCATTTTTTTAGCAATTTCTTTTGGATAGTAAAACTTTTATACCGTATATTGCACAACTTATCCATACACCACTAATAATCTTCTCGCATACCATCAGTGGTACTCGTACCGCTGATTAAGAACCGTTTCCATAAGATATATATTTGTATTCAGAATACAATAAAATATCTGTATTTAGAATGCAGTAATACATAGGCAAAATTATTTTCTACTTTCTTCATCGCGCGCATCGCTAAATAGAATATAAATATTATTTTCCTTATAGATGGAGTGCACATAATAATAATAGTGAGTACTGAATACAATAATACACTAATCCGATTGATAGATCTGATAAGTATTTAGTAATAATAAGTCAAATTTGTTGAAACACTTCTGACCCTTTTTGCACAAATATGACTTTGCTATAACAAAAATGGAATAATTTGATTTTGTTTTAACACGGTTTAATTAATTAATGCACGCACAATTATTAATGGAAATTTATTAGCATAGGATCTTTTAACTTGTGTTTCAATTAAAAAGGAATTTTGAGTAGACATCGCATTTTATTCTGCATTATTCAACAGGTAGATATTTGCGATAACAGCTGTGAGAGCGGGAACATTATGAACTATTATATACATGTACATATTTTATGCAAATTTTATACATTTACTTTATAGAAACACTCTTAAAGGTATTAACAGCCGGTTTGTATTTTAAATTCATAATCTCCTGCACTATACAGGGTGTCCCAAAAAGATTGAAACGCACTTTAATTCTTTACCTGTTGCAATAATATGGGTAATAATGTAAATTGCAAAAATGTTGAAAGTAAGGTAGGAAATAAGACTACGTTAATGAAATAGTCCTCCCATTAATTTTCAAAAAATTACACTTTTTAAATTTTTATACGACCCCCTTACACAACTTTAGGTCAATCAGAAAATTTTTATTTTTAATATAACAAGATCTTTTAAAAAAATCCGCATATTTGTATCTTTAAAATTGAGCGAGTAATATTTAATTAAAAATTGAACATTGCGAATGGGGACCATATATCAAATTAGAAATGTAAATTTATGACATATCACAAAAAATATCAATGCATGCATATTTTAATTATGTGCCTCAACCGTGTAGTGAGTATCACTGTTTTACATGATCTCTGTGTAATGATTTATTTAGATGCATTCGTGATAAAAATTTTTGACACATATTAACGTATTTTTTAACTAAGCAATTCCCATCGTCCATTTGTTTATGATCCCTATTTTCACTGATAAAACAGCCTTTCCAATTTTACAGAAAAGTGGCATAAGTCAGATTTTTTCCTTTATCATAATTCAGTGGATTTCAAAGATACAGATATGCGAGTTTTTTTAATGATCATATTGTATTAAAAATAAAAAAATTCTAATTGACCAAATTTGTCTAAGGGGGAGTCGTATAAAAATGTAAAAAGTGTATCTTTTTGAAAATTAATGGGAGGACTATTTCATTAACTTAGTCTTATTTCCTACCTTACTTTCAACATTTTTGTTTGTACATACAACATGTTTGTAATGATAAAATTTGAAAAGTGTAACTTTTTGGAAATGAATGGGAGGACTATTTCATTAACGTAGTCTTATTTCCTACCTTACTTTCAACATTATTGCAATTTACATTGCACCCTTATCTCCAACAGGTAACGAATTAAAGCGCGTTTCACTCTTTTTGGGACACCCTGTATACTTTCATGTTTTAATTTATTTTCTTCTTGATCAACATATTTTTAAAACTCGTTCTTGTAACTTCTACTTTGGCATACAGAAGTAGTATTGTTTATACGAAACTATTCAACATCGATATTTTGATAGAAATACACTTTTTTAAACTAACTTCTCGCACACATTTCGAACACTTTTTGGAATGATATCCGTCTGTGCGTGTGTGCGTCTGGACATGTTTACTAGACAATGAATGATCCTTTAATAGTCGAGTCCTCAATTTATGGTGATACATTTAGCATCACCATGAAATATTATATTTGAATAGCTCCAGACAAAATGGGTTTTCAGTCCACTTTTGTTGCAAAATAAATATAGCTGTGTATTTGAAGATCAACCCATCCGTGTGTGCGTGAAGGGCTCCAATTCAATCGCCGGATAGTAGGCGGGGATATAAATACTTCTTTTTCTTATTTAAATAACGACTAGTTCAGAAAAACTGCCCACATGTTATAAGAATTAATAATTTCTATTCCCAACTTCTTATTTTTCAAGCAGTGTCTTCCCCGGGGAAAGAAGAATCTAAATTTAAATAGCAACCGCGCAGATTGCGGACGGTAGAGGGAGCTGGCAACCAGGTTCTAAAAAGGCGAGGATCGAAGCACGGGAGAGATGGTACGATTTGGAACGTGACGTGTGTGGATGCAACCGATGGTAGAAAGGTTGGAGAAAGGGAACCATGTTCATTCTGATTTATTATTGTAAATTACGTTAATGGGTATTTATTTTATGATTTTCTGCAGTTTGAGAATAAACTTGTTGTTTTCATCAAAAAATGCCTGCGTGTTCATTCAGCCACCTTTACAATGTCTCTCAAAAATGTTATCAAAATAGTAGAAAAATCTCTCCCCCGGCTCTCCTTCCCCCAGAGGTTGAATGTTTGAATAATTCTTTAAAACTATATTCGAATTGAAAATTCGGCACAAAAAATTTGCACGATTTTGTATTTCGGCTTATGTGGAAAATTTTCCTTATAAACGCAATACGAAAAAAAGTTCCTCAAGTTCGTCAAATACTATTTTACATAGATCCACCAAGGTTCAAATTTTGGGATAATTCCACTAAAATGTAAATCAAGTGATAAATTGCAGATTGCATGATTATACATATTGAGTTGTAACAAAAAGTTTAAAAATTAACAAAAGGTTTTTTCTGTTTCATATTTTAATTTATACATTAAAACCTACGGCAGTCATGTGAGTATATAATTATATCATAAACTTCGATTGTTTTTAAATATATTAATTACTGAAAAGGATTTTTATTTACCTACTTAAACAATATATGATTTAAAACACCATTTTAGTAAAGAAAATTTGAATTTGAACACTTTTGCCACATGTTGCGAACACTTTTGCTACATGTTGCAAACGCAACTTCATGACTACACTGTGTATGAATACACAGTGCTATATACACAGAGCTGTATACACTTGCTATATCCATAGAGCAAGAACTCGCGATCAACAGATTACGATCCTTTGTTATACAGGTATATAGCAAGCTGACCTGAACAAAGTGCATGTATCAGAAATTAGGAATGCCTGATTCAATTTATGTAGTTTTTATAAAATAATTCAAAATTTATGTACATTCATAACATATTTTTGGAAAAGTAAAATAATTTGAGTGCCTTATATCCCCTCACTTTTTACTTTGAAAAAAAAAAATCTCATAAGAGTTGAAATTAAAATCAGACATTTTATTGGGGATTTCAAGAGATAAATCAGTAGTTACTGAAATGTAATTTATAAATAAAAATTCAGTTTGAAAAATCTATTTGGAAAACATATTTTAGAAACTGTATCAACGTGCTCTACTCCTTCCTCTCCCCTGAAAAAACAATGAGGACCTCCACATTCTTCAATTTAAGAAATGTTTCTCTAAAGAAGTTGTGACAATCATTCATTCACATTTGATGATCATTATCAGATAAGTCGATATGCCATGAATAAGCATTAGTTTAAAATTACTGAAAATAAATTGTTTCCACAAAACATTTAAGCTGTAATTGTTTGCACAAAACATTTAAACTACAAAATATTTAAGAACCGGTTAAAATTTCGTTTGACAACTTATATACGAAGCTTGTACAACTTCTCCATATACGCTTTTAAAAAGACCATATCATTCATTTGTCGTTATAAACGGAAATAATAAGTAAATAACTCTATATTATTGTACACTTATAACTAACTTATTGAACATTTATCAGTTTCTTTGGTGTTACGTTAAATTTTTTAGGATTGTTAATCGTTTTTGCGTAACTGATTTCAAGTATATTTTTGCAATTTAACAAACTTGAAATAGTTGGACAGCCGGTAAGAACGTACGGATTCCAGTTCGTCTCTACATACATATGCATATATGATAAAAACACATATATGGTTATTATATGTATACGTACATACAAACGACAAATATAAGATTTCTTTTATCTTTGATTTGTATATGAAACGTAAAGCGATTTCTCTTTAAAAGTCTGTATATTTCTATTGTACTTGTCTTATAGCAAAAGCGCAATATTTACACTGTGTCCTTTCCAAGATACACATACTATTGAACTTACATATAATACTACTGAATATAGTACCAAATATGGAATATAACCATCGCTTTAGTCTGAAGACTATTTCAACTGTCACTAGTGGTAAGAGATTTTTGGTGTTTATCAATTATCCAAAGACTATCAGTGACAACTTAGCTTACCGGGAAATTCACTACAAGAACAACCTAGGCTGTGACTTAAAGCCGCATGGTTTTAAGGGCTACGGGGTGGCTTTGTTACAATACACATCCATATACAATCTTAAAGAAAGATATGTAAAAAAAACTAATTATAAATAATCTGAATCAGTGTTTGTTTAAAAACATTTGGTGGTAGTGCATTTTCAGTAACCATTGGAGCCCAAAAATTAAAATGCTTTGATGATTAGGGCATCGCTTGTAAAAAAAAACCAAGGAACAGAGCGATACAAAATAAGGAAAAGCCCGTAAAAAATCTGATAGAAGGCAATCAAGAAAATTTTATATTATTCTAATATATTTGGGGTTATGATTCTGTTATTTCATTTCTGAAAGTTTCTCGTAATTTTCTGAATATAAATATAAATAATTTATCCTATACAAGAATGCAATAAGTTCAAAAATAAAAGCATTACCTAGGTTGATAATATAACTGCAGAATAAACACCATTAACAGGATGAAGTGATATTTTCGCCGAAGCACCAAAGCATTGGAAAGCCATTAAAATTACTCAAAAGCCATTACAAAAATCCCCAAAAGTCATTAAAAAGTTGTCAAAAGTCATTAAAATTTTCCAGTGGCACTCAACATGTCTTTAAATGATAAATTCAGAACGACGGAATTAAAACGAAGCCCATTTCATTAAGAAATGTAATTGCACGTTTTCTTCGTTCTCTCCAGACGAGAAAAAAACAACCACACGTAACCCGAGCAAGAAAAAAGCAGCGTATAAAATTACAAACTAAAGAAGTAAAAGTAAAACCGATTGGCGATGAGGTGAGGGGGAAATTAGAAAAATTAGTAATTCTACTCACGTGGAACTCGGCGCATATCCAATAAAAACAATTTATTTGTTTTCTGGTTTTTTTTTCTTTTTCTTATACTATTTTTTTTTAAGTTTTCGATAAGTCCGACGTAGTTTAGTCCTTGGTAAAAATGTTTTGTTTACTGCGCTTCGCTACAGGTTTAACGTAAAAGGTGAACAAACGCTCATTGTGACTGTGTCACAAATCCTACCTAACGGTTGGCAATGCATCAATGCTGGCGAGAGGGAGAAACGGAGAATACGCCAAAGTTTGGCGAAATAGAAGTTGCGTGAAGCCAAATTTGAGAATATACTTTTGCTTCGGAAGATTGGAGCCGAAAATATAAAGCTTGAATCGTCAGTGTACTTTGCTTTTTCCAGGAAAATGATAATAGTTTTCAGTCGAGATTTAATTAGAAATGAAAGAGCTTATTTGTCGCTCAAGATATATTTCGCTTATGTAATTAGGTGTGTTACTCGAAAAAAAAACCCACTTAATTATCGTTTGTCGAATGGCAAAAAGTTTAGAATTAATTACATTGTTTGAAATATGAAAATAAAGAGGCATTATCTCTATGGCTTAAAAACATCAAGGGATATCTCGAATACTTATTGGTTATTTTATTCATTTTTTATCTCAGTGATAAAAAATATAATGACTTCAAAATATTTATTTATTTATTTATAAGTATTTTATGAGCAAGATTTTGTCATAATTACTGCAATGTTTCTGGCACTATACAAATTATATATTATTTGATCTGAAGTTAATTTAATTTAAATAATTATATGGATTATGTTTGATTAGAGGGTGGTGTACTAATTAATCAACAAGTGTCTGGGAATTTTAAGAAAGAAGAATATTATTATGATAATGATTGCGATGATTAAATACTATGGAATATCAATGTCTGAAAAAGTCTAATGAAGACTCACACTCTAGAGATCGGATAGTAAGTTATCACTGGAAGTACTGCGTAGTAAGTTATCAACCATTAAAAGACACTACAGAACAGATGTTCTGAGTCAGCACAGCTAGTGGTATTAAAATATTGTATGAATCGATATTGTTTAAGTTAACATCGTTTAACTTTTAAAAGCATTATATCTTGCATAATAAAGTGAGATATCTCTGTGTGTTTCTGTGTCTGTGTATAGGGTGTCTGCCTGTGTGTGCGTGGGGGGGGGGATGTCTGTTTTTGTGTGTGGGAGGGTCTGTCTGTGTGTGTGAGAGTAGTCTGTAGCGGGAAACCTAAGCGTTGTACAGGGTACAGCCATGAAATTCGGTGTACCGGTACTTTGGGACCCAAATAGGTTCCCTCAGCGCTATATTGTTTTACTTTCCCTGCAATACATGGTAATGTATAGGGATAGTATTGGAATCATGTCGAAAATCGCAGCTCGAGTTTTCGACGGATCTACACATTTTAAGACCTCTAGAATACGAAAAATTTATTTTTAGCGTGACGTCTGTGTGTGTGTCTGTCTGTCTGTCTGTGCATATTTTGTATCCACTCTGACTAAAAAACTAATGGACCGAATTTCATAAAATTTGGTAGATAAGTCACTTGTGGGCGAATCTAGTGCTGATTAGTTTTGGCTACGATTCGGGATAAAAGAACCCGCCTTTTTTGCAAAATGGCCCGCAAAAGCTTGTATCCACTCTAGCTGAAAGACTAATAGACCGAATTTCACAAAATTCGGTAGATAAGTCACTTGTGAGACACCCTGGTGCTGATTAGAATTTGGTACGATTTGGAAAAGAAATAATCTGCCTTTCTTGCAAAATGGTCCGCAAAAATCGCCAAAATCTAAAATAAAAAACTACGTATGCTCAAATATATCCATTAAATGCTTGTTTTATACGTAATTTTTAACAAAGTAAATAATAAGAACAACTCCACTAGGACTAGCCGTTCTCGAGATATTTAAGTTTTTCATATTTCCTCTACGCCGCCTTTGCAAATAACTCCAGTTACCAAATGAGAACGAAAATTGAATTAAAAGTGAATTAAATTTAATTAAAATAAAGAGAACGTGGATATAAATAAGTCTGCAGGGAAAGCCATGTGCTGCCCACTTCAGATTTTTTAATTTACAATTAGTTTTTTTTTTAGTTATTTTATGTTTTACCTCGATTTACAACGGTTTTGGCCGATATTCACACAAATCGATCCCTTAGGGACCTAAAATGCTATCACAGAATTTCCATCTTAATATCATTGCAACGACCTAAGACATTTATTTCCAGTAATGTTTGAACTGAATCCGTGGAACAATTCCTATATGTATTTATTTTTTTTAAAAAAATACATCAAAATTTGCATTTCTTATGTAATCTGATATATATATCGTTGATTAACATGATTATCTCAATATCTCAACATTTTAACGGAAGTTTTTTTTTCGATTTCATAAGTAATTTTAATTTTATTTTCAGGTAATCGCATTCAGTCGGCGTAATAGACCATTTTGCACTTCATTGTAGATTCCACGTTCCCCCTCTTTGGATCAGATCCATTTTAAGAAGGGGTGGTAAGAAGGTTGCGCGTAATGGGTGGGTACTTGGCATTCTGAAAGATACTTCCGGAGAGAGATTTTGATTTTTTTTCTGTTTTGTGGAGGTAGAAAACGTCCTGAAGTGTGGTCATAGATTGCAGCAGGGTGGAAGTCATTTAGTTCCGTTCGCGCTTTTATACGCGGTCAAAATTGAATACCGGAAATATAAAAATTATGTTGTTTGAGGAATATATGGGCAATTGCGATTCTCATTTTGTGATCTGGAGATTTTATTTGTATCGTGAGAATGATTTTAGTTCAAAACACGCGATTTGGAAATGGTGTTACCTGTGTCTCTATTATGTAAGTACCGGACACTGATTTAGGACACTGGCAACGGCGGGTGATTCGTTCTAGCTATTAGAATAACGCAAGAAATAATAACTTTTACTTTCTCTTATATTATTGTAAAAATAAGGCCTTGTATTCAAGCTTGAGAATTTTCGAATTCGAGATTTTCACAGAAAATTACTTTTCAAGAAACCCTGAACACTGTAAACAACTATGCTGCCCCAACCAGGAATCGAACCCTGGATCTGCGAACTGTCCATCCGACGCTCTACCATTGAGCTACTGGGGCGAAATTGCAAGCTCTTATCCTCGAAGTGGACTTTGCATTCTCCACCCTCTAATGTCAGATTGGCGGGCAACTGACAACCTGACTGACTATTTTTATCCTCTATTATTCTGATTGACTATTTTTATCCTCTATTATCCTCTATTCACCTCCTGCTATTTTTATCTCAGGTTATCCTCCTGCTGCTACTATTTTACCCATGTTAGTATCCTGCGTGGTCGTTATCCTCTCAACTCGAAATCGGAGATCAATATTCTAAAGTCCACCGAATCCGTACTAGTCGTACTAGGGACACTTTTAGACCAACGACAGATCTCCTTATTTTCCCTCACTGGTATTCCCCCCATTCATTTTACAATTTCTACCCTCTATAATAAATTTAATTTTTGGAAACAAAAAATTGATTCCTTTTCATCTCCCTCCCTCCCGCCTCCCTCTGATTTTGATTTCCTTGTTCCTTTCTCTAACTTTCACCCCTCTAAATGGCCCGTAAATTTAGTTAACAGAATGGATAAAAACTCTGCTATTTATAATATATATTCAGATGGTTCAAATATTGACAATAACACTGGTTTTTCAGTCTGTATTTTTAAACATGATGTTCTGGAAAAGGTTCTCTCCTATAAACTTGACAACAGGAATACAGTATTTCAAGCCGAACTTACCGCTATTTCCTTTGCTATTGACTGGGCTTCCTCTAATAATACCCCTGTTAATATTTTTTCCGATAGCCTCTCTTCCATTCAAGCTCTTAACTCAATAAAAAATAAATCTAATTATCTTAACTCCATTAAATACAAAGCTCTCCTTGCCAAAAACCTTGTCAATATTTCTTGGGTAAAAGCTCACAATAACATATCTGGAAATGAAATTGCTGATTACCATGCCAAAATTGCTGCTATCTCTGGTTCCCCTCTTACTATTCCCTTTCCTTACTCGCTCCTCTCAAAATTTTGTAAATCTCATATTCTTAATCTTTGGCAAAATTATCTTAATGATTACATTTCCACAAGGACTGGTGATCCGGCTAGAATCTTGTCTTACCTCCCTATCGTGAATCCTAATTTACAAATTTTTAATAAATATCTCATTTACTTTCTTACTGGTCATGGCCCCTTTCTTGATTACTTATGCTTTTTCAAAATTAAATCCACCTCTAACTGTCTTTGCAATAAATTCGGTGACGTTGACCATTACATTTTCGATTGTCCTTTTTCTAAAAAATTTCATCTCTGCAAACCTTCCCCCTCTAATAAACCAATTTGGTTCTCCAAAGTTCGTTCAAATCCCTCTTCAGTAGATCAAAATCCCTCTTCAGTACATCAAAAAATCACAATATTTTTCATTAAAAACTGTATTCTTGTTGCCATGGAAATTTCTAATAAAGTGACCTAAGCTTATGAGTAGATTCTGCTCTCATTTAATTTTGATAAATGAATACCTTTATTTCATTCTTATTAACTTATATGAACTTATTGTATTCCCTCTATTTTTTTTTTCTTTAAAAAAAAAGAAAAAAAAAATCTATGTTAACTGTTCTTATTTTTTTGGATCTTTCTTTTTCTTTTGACACTTTTTATTTGTATTTTTTCTTATTTTTCTTTTCTAAATTTTATTCTAAATTTCTGTTTTTGTTTTCATACGGCAATTTTTTTTTTCCTTTTCATATATTTTCTTTTTATATATTTTCTAAATTTTATTTTTAAAATTTTATTATTTTCTTTCATTTTAATCTATATTTTATTATGTTATTATACCTCACTCTAAATATTAGTTTTCAATGATCTTTTTATCTATATTCGCAATAACCATTTTCCCATTTTTGTAAAATGGACGTACTTGTCAAGTTCAAATATAATGTAAAACTGTCTGTTTAATCACAATATTTATTATAAATTGTAATATTTTTAGACCTAAATAAAAGTTCGTTTGGTGGGATGGTAGACCTTGGGTGCCTCCTGAATGCAGGAGGTATCCTTTCCCGGCCGTGCAGATAGCTACTCTAAACCCAATATGTGAGTCGCACGGTCTGGGGTCTTCAGACCAACGACAGAAATTGACACCGGCCGTGCAGCCAGCTACTCTAAACCCACTATGTGAGTCGCGCGGTCTGGGGTCTTCAGACCAATGACAGAAAATGTACGTACTTGTCAAGTTCAAATATAATGTAAAACTGTCTGTTTAATCACAATATTTTTCATCAATTGTTATCTTATTAGATCTAAATAAATGTTCGTTTGGCGGGATGGTAGACCTTGGTGCCTCCTGAGTGCAGGAGGTATCCTTTTCCGGCCTTGCAGCTAGCTACTCTAAACCCTCTATGTGAGTCGCACGGGCTGAGGTCTTCAGACCAACAACATCTTTGCACTAACCTACAGGGTTCATTTGTATCCTCATTTGCATATTTTTGAATTTTTATTTCAGGAATATCTCTCGCCTCTCTAATTACCATTACTGTTTCTCTCAGCATCCCTATACCTGAGTGTGGTGCAGAAACAAATGCTGGCAACATAAACGTCAATTGGCAAAAAATTTTCTTGAGCGTAATTAGGACTAATGAAAATTTATCTACTAACTTTTAATGCAGAATTCGCTAAGATGTCGACCTTTATAAATTTTTGTCTTTTTTCGTTTTACCTGAACTACAAATTTGAGTATTTAACTTCCTCTGAAAGTGAATTTGGGGCGAGCATCCACAAATATATTCAAAACAGAAAAACCGACCATTTTAAATTTGTTACCATTTAATATTGAACAATGTATCTGTTGCTGGTCCTTTGGAATCTAACAAAACAATAGCTAATAACAGTAATTGTAATATTGGACAGAAGCAATTCGCAGAGAATCAATATCGCACAGAATTGTCATCAAAATGTACAGGGTAAATTTATTTTGCCCTAATTATGCATGGCGCAAATTTTATTAATTAACATTAATTTTATTGAAGAGTCATATAAAAATTACACATCGCATTTTTGTGAAATTATCAGTTCCGGCGGATGCAAGTATTGTAACTAAATTCTCCTTTGTTTGCTGATTATTTTTCATATTTCACTTCAGTTCTACGACTGACCGTCGACTTTTTATTGTCTTACTGAAACACCCGGTATAGAAAAAAAATCTACTGTGGCCAGCACTCAGTCGCGGCCGATAAGGGGCGTCGCGAGTACGCGCGACACCATTGAGTAAACACCCCACATTATTTTTTTAGTTATACAGATTTATTACAATTTCTATTGAAAAAATCTAAATTTTTGTTCAATTAAATCGAGAATTATTAAAAATAAGTTATAAAATATGTCACTAGATGGCAGCACTAAAGTTTCCTTCAGAGAAAGCAGAATCGCGAAAACTGTACTGCATACAATTTTCAACACATAAGGGGAAAATACAGGGATATTTTATAAAGCCGCGTCCCTAACGTCGGCATTTCGAGAGTAAACGAACGGTATAGGAACAATATTAGAAATTTGGCGTGAAAAAAAACAGATAGTGCAGAATTAAACAGTAGATTGTGTCGCGTTCTGGGCGCGGAGCTAGCCAAAGAGAAATAGAAGAGTAGGAAAACATGAAGAGGGACTTCTCAAATTGGCTCAGTTTCGCTAATTTGGCCTCAATTTTTTACATTTAAGAATGCGTTTGTTCTCTTTCTCGTCTGTTTAATAAATTTGGAAGTTCAAATAAACATTTGAACAAATGAGTGGATTAAGTGTACGTGTGTGGTGATGGGAAGGGATGGGGGGTATTTATGATATTTTAAGGGTTTCTGGCCATCGTGAATAAAATATGTTTGACACACAAATATGTTTGTTGTCGTGAATAAAATATGTGAATAAAATACACTCACTTTGAGGGATCACTTGACCCTCCCAGCTGTCTTACTTATTCAAGTGGTTTCGCATTTCGTCATTTCTGATGTAGTGTGGTTCTGTCCTATGAGAAGGGGGTTATTTCTAATTTGTGGCAGTTCTGTGCTCTGGTTGATCTGCTGGTGACGAATTCCAATATGTTTGACTTCAAATTAATTCTTTAAGCGTCTGGAGTTTCCCATTTTTGGCATACCCGTGATCGATAGGCTATTTTTAGTGACGCTTCAGAAATATGTTGTTTCGCATATTTAGTTTGAGGGGTCACTTGACCTACCCAGCTGTCTTACTTTTTCAGCTATTTAACATAAAAAATACCTAAAAATTAAACACACTTTAAATATTTAGTAAAAAAATTTAATATTAAATTTTCATCGTGTTCCTTTTATCTGCGTCGTTTCCCTCGAAATTTTGATCCCAGGTTGGCAACTATATTGCTCAGATACCCCAGGGCGTAAATTTTACTTGAGGTAGCCCCCAAATTTCTTATCTCGGCTTCAAATTTAGCGATTTTGATTTTAACGATGGTTATAGTCTCTGCATCCTCTGTACGTGTCATCTGAATATACATATTTTGTATCAGACCCCTGAGCGTAACTTTTAGTTTAACTAGCCCCATAATTATACATTTTTAGCGAGCAATTTTCTTAATTGAACGAATTTAGTTTTGCTAGTGGCTATAGTTTCTGCACCATTTGTACATGTCATCTGGTTATGCATCTTTGTTGTGACAGCTCTCTGAGAATAACTTTTACTTCAATTAGCCCCCCTCCCCAAATTTCCCATCTCACCTCCTAATTGAACGAATTTGCTTATGCTGATGGTTGTATCTGCACCATCCGTACGTCTCAGTTTGATACACATATTTGATGGATATATAATATACATGCGTTTTTTGTGTCAACTCCCTGAGCGTAAATTTTAGTTTAACTAGCCCCCACAATTTTACATCTCAGTTCCTAATTGAGCGTTTTTGACTCTGCTGGTGACTATATAGTCTGAGCATAATTTGTACATTTGACTTGGGTACACATATTTTTGTGTCAACCTCTGGATGTAGCTTTCAGTTTAACTAGTCCTCACAATTTTACATATCTGCTCCTAATTGAACGATTTTGGTTCGGCGTGTGGCTATAGTCTATCCACCATTTGTACATGTCACATGGATAACTTTCACGTGGCAAATCCCTGAGCGTAACTCTTATTTTGGTTCCCCCCCCCCCCCCCCAAATTGTCCATCTCGCCTCCTAATCCACCGATTTTGATTTTACTAGTGGCTATAGTCTCTGAACCGTCAGTACGTATCACCAGAATATGCATATATTTTTAGTCAACTCCCTGGGCATAACTTTTTGTTTAACTAGCCCCTACAATTTTACTTTAATGTAAATTAGGACTATGTAATGTTTTTCCACTAGGAAGGATACGTTCCATGTGTCCAGGAACAAGCGAGCAGATGGGAGGTACGTTATTTTACTTAATACATCCGTCGTTTATATTTTTAATACATATATATATATATATATATATATATATTTCAGTCCATCTTATCATTTTTGCTATAGAGAACATTTTCACTTAATGATTAATCTCAGGTATATATAATACAAGTAAAATAAAAATTTAATTATATATATTACTAATATATAGGCATAAATACATAGATCAGCGCCTCCCTCTACATGTCACTCACGAGCCGCCACTGCCAGCACTTGACTTTCCTTTCATAATGCAACAACTTTCCTTCTTTCACAGTGAAATAATGGCGTGCAAGATCCAGTGCACAATGTTTTTGGTATTTACATAATTAACACTCAATTAAAATTTTGCGCTTTTGGCAACTTTAGTCCAAGCAAAATGACTTATTTACTTGCAAACTCTCATCGAAATACAATTAACATGTAATAAATATCCCGTGAAATAATTAACTATTGGTGAATTCTTGGGAGTCAAAATACGAATGTTTTACAATTGTTATCTTATTAGATCTAAATAAATGTTCGCTATCTTATCTTGTGAATAGAACAATCTAGATCCACGAGAATGTTATTAACAGATTTGTTACATAGTTTGTATGTGAAAAGTGAAAGTTTTTGATACTTACTACTTTTCTTTAATTTTAAGTATTTTTTCTAAATTTATTTTAAAATTATCTGATGTGGGCAGCACATGACTTTCCTTATATAATGCAATGAATTTACTACTTTTACTGTAAAAATAAATAGATTATTTTTATAGTAGATATTTATATTCTTAGATATTGAATTTTATAGTAGATATTGATTCTTCCAAGGTATTGAATTTTCGTCAATGAGTCGTCGTTTTCATTGATTTACCGTTATTTTTATCCATTTGACGAGTTTTTCGATAATTTAGCAACATTTAAAAAAGTCATTCCACCAAATTCGTCACAAAAATCTCGCCAAGCGGTATGGACGGAGAAATAAGTTATTCTTACAGCAGATATAGTAGTTCAAATACAAAAATATTACTCAAAGTATCTTTTATCATGAATGGAACGATCTAGATCCACGAGAATAATGTCACCCAATTTATCGCATGGTATTACATATGAAAAGTGACCATGTTTCTCAATAGGAAATATTTTTTTATTTTATATGATTTTTTGATATTTTTTTGAAAAATGTGCAATATCTCGAGAACGGTTTATGCTAGCGTTCTAAAATTTATTTCAATCGTTTTCTAATTAAAAATTACATAAAATTTGTCTATTTGTATAACTTTATTAGAGGTTTGGTTTTTTGACGATTCAAAATTTCACTCGAAAATTTAGGGGGTACTGAACATTCGATTGCGTATAAAAACAATAGGCTTCCAGTGTTTACGGATTGTAATTTTTGCACCAAATTTTGTTCGAATCGGTCCATTCGTTCGTCAGTTATCGTCTCCACAGACACACTGACACACACACACACACACATACTTTCACACACACACACACACACACAGACATCACTTCAAAAATGTTCGATTCGTGATCATGGATGTTTGAAATGTGCTCTCCCGTCGAAAACTTGAATTCGAATTTTCGACCCCGTCACAATACTTTCCTTATACATTATTGTATATAAGGAAAGTAAAAAGAAGCAATATCTCTAAAACGGTTCATGGCAGCGTTCTAAAGTTTGTATCATTCGGTTTCTAATGAAAAATTACACATGAAACGACTATTTATTTATCATTGTTGACTGTTCTGACTTTTTAACGATTTTCTCAAATATTCATTCGGAAATCATGGGATTATCCTCCGAGCTTGCGTTCGCATTTAAAATCAACAGGGTTCCAGTATTCACTGATTACAATAATCGTGTCAAATTATTTTCGAAACGCCTCATTCGTTCGTGAGATATACACGTACTCAGGAACACACAATACACCAACATACATACACGCACAGACATCGCCTCAGAAACGTTCGATTCGAGTTCAGGGATGCTTGAAACGTGCTCCTCCGTCGAAAATTTAAATTTGAATTTTGGACAACGTCACAATACTTTCCCTGCACATTATACTGTGTAAGAAAAGCAATAATAATAAAGATACCTTTACAAACCTGACGTATTTGTGTAGATAACACATTATTTCAAATCATGGCCCCCACATCCTAGGACGGGCCCCCTGGCCAAAATTCTTTAAGGGCCTTTATGGACTGCGGATCCTTGGACATTAGTTCCACTTATTCCCTTCCCTTTATGGCGGACCTTGAAAAAAAAACGAACATCTAAAAATTCATGCCCAATTGAGCATTAATAATATATGGGGGCGTAAGGAGCCGCTACCGTGAGTTGCACAGGATCCTAAGATTTTGCATAGGGGCCCGGAAATTTTGTCAGCGCCCCTGAGTAGAAGTAGTGTTTCTTCCTGGAAAAATGGAAACGATGCGATGGTACGGCGATCGTGATTGATCTTTTTTGTCATGCCATATTTTTAAGGACAGTAACCGTTAAGGACATAGCCACGAATTGGGCCCTCTTTGATAAAAAAAAAAATAAATCATGTTACAGTTGTTATTTTTCAAATTTCTCAAAGTCACAAAAACCAGTGCCTCTTTTTTTTGTTCAGCACTTATCAATTAGTCAATTAGAAAAATCCCTGAAAGGCGCCCGGCACCGCAGGGCCCCCTTTCACATCCGTTTGTCCCGGGCCCCCTGGGTGTAGCCATGCTAGCCACCCCCTTGGGAGGGCGATGTTTCAAATGTTGGTTAAAGTAATTCGCATTTATTATACACGAACAGTTTGCCAGTAATATCCTCAGATATTTTCTACTAGCTAATGAATAAATTTGCATTTTTGTCTATTTCGCTAAACGTAAGCGTAAACATTGATCTATTTTCGTATTACTTTCCTTATATATAGTATAATGTATAAGGAAAGTATTGTGACGGGGTCGAAAATTCGAATTCGAGTTTTCGACATCGTCCCTACACATTATACTATGCCCTTCCGAGAGGTTGGTGGTAGGGGAAGGAGGGTTCGGTCCCTGTGGATGCCTCCCCCACTGGGTTCCGGTCTACATTGGGTGGCACTTCCCAGCCGTCCAAACGGTTATCTTACACCTTTCTGGTAGGTCGGACGGTCTGGGTCTCAACAACAACAACATTATACTATGCAAATAGGGAAAGTAATAATAATGAAGATGCTCTGACAACCCTGCGGTATTTGTGCAGATACAAAATTATTTCAGACGTTTGTTAAAATAATTCGCCTTTGTAAGTGAGCAGTTTGCCAAATTATTTATCCTCAGATATTTTCTACGAGCTAATGAATGAATTCGTGTTTTGATATATGTATGTATTCCGATAAACATAAGCTTAAACTTTGATCTACTTTCGTATTTTACTAACCGTGCGATTCACAGATCATTTTCGTGATTTAATTGAGAAAATGGTTGGATGTTAAAGCTGTTCACGTTTGAGGCAAATTAATAGCGAATTCGAAAGTGCACATCAAAACAAAATGGAAAATGGGAGATTAGGAATGTAAAATCTCTAAGCTCAAATTGTTTATTATATTGGCTAGTAATAAATATATCGATGTCCAGACTATAATATTTCAAACATATTGTATCAGATGTTTTTAAAACTTATAGTTTGCATTAAATAACATCTTATATTGGATTTTTATGTTAGTATATTAAGATGCTGACAAATTTTTGGAGTATTATTTTCTAGTATGGTTTGTAACTCATTTTACTATCCCTACGATACAGGGTGTCCCAAAAACATTAACCTCGGCTTTTACTTCTTCAATATTGATCGTAGACATATATAATAAATTACAGAGTTGCGTAAAAAAAAGGTACAAAATTTTATGAAATCGATAAAAATTTTCAGGTGATTAAATTTGAAGAAATACAAAATTTTAATTTTGTACGGCCAAAATATTTCCAAAAAGTAAATTGTGCCTCATACACTATTAAGTTGATGTACAAAATTTCAGCATTTTATCATAAAAAGTCTCAGAGGTATGTTTAAACAATGTTGGTGAGGGATTAATCACACATTAAAATGTAAATATTTACAGCAAGAGTGCAAATAACGCAACGCAGAAATGCATCATAGGCAAATAATATCTGCCTCTGATCTTTAATGGATCTTTGGCATGGATGGAAAACATTTTGAACAAGCTTTGTAATCTTTGTGTAAAGTTATTATTTCTACACAGTGTTGATACTTTTGTTGTAACAATAAATAGCAAAATTATTATTTATATATGTAATCATTGTTTTCTTTCGTAATCTGTGTATGACCCCTGAAACGCGATCTGACGACATGATTTTTCCCCTCTGAGAACCCATGTCGATGCTTCGAAAAGTGGTTTAAATCAGCATTTTTGTCTTTTTATATCTCTGGGACTTTTTAGGATAAAATGCTGAAATTTTGTGCATCACGTTATTAGTGTATGGGGCACATTTTACTCATTGAAAATGCTTTTGTACGGGGGCCGTATAACAATTTAAATTTTGTATTTCTTCTACTTTAATTCCCTTGAAAATTTTAATCGATTTCATAAAATTCTGTACCTTTTTAAGCAACTTTGTTATTTATTATATATGTCTAAGATCAATATTTAAGGAATAAAAGCAAAGGTCAATGTTTTTGGGATACTCTGTATATGATAATAGAGAAATTATCGAAAATTCGAACTCCAGTTTTCGACGAACTTTCGAGCACTCTAGAACCCTAAAACACTATTTTTAGCGTGACGCCTGTGTGCGCATTTGTGTATCAGTGTGCTTGTCTCTGGGTCTATCTGCCAGCCTATGCAATCCCCTCTACCTAAAAGTCTAATTGACCAAATTTCACAAAATTTTGTAGATAAGTTAGTTGTGGGTAAGTAACCCTCGTGCTGATTAGAAAAGAAAATATTTGGAAATTAAAAAATCCTGCCTTTTTTTTAGTCAAAAGAAGGGGGGGGGGGGGTACGTTTTTTTTTACGTTAAAAAAAACGTCAACATCTGAAATAGAAAACAGCTTATTCTCAAATGTATCACTTAAATACTAGTTTTATGCGCAATTTTTGACGACGAAAATAATAAGGTCAATCATATAACTTTAGGACTAACCGTTCTCAAGATATTTTAGTTTTTCTGCAATTTTTCCACGTCGCCTTTGCAAATACATACAGTCTCCAAGTGCAAACGAAAATTGAATTGAAACTGCACATTGAGGGTAGTTTCAAATAATTATCCGGATTATAGTTTTCAATTAAACTCAATTTTATAAATAATGAAAGGTAGAAAGACGTGAATTTGAGTCTGTAGAGAAAAACATGTCCTGCCCACATCAGATTTTATTATTCTTAAAGGACCTTAATATATTTTGCGGCGGCGCCTAACGTAATTCTAAATAAGAAAAAGGAAAAAAAAGGCGTTGAAGTTCAAAAGAAAGTCAAGTAATGAACAAAACCCAGCATGACATCTATATTATAATAAACACAGTTAAATGAAGAAGACATATTTTCTTAAAAGAAAAAGTGCTGTTAAAAATGTCGACATACATTTGTTCTTCCTTCTGCCGTAAAAAAACTCTACTTACTTTTGATGGTGTGGTTGATTTGACTTTTCATTCTGAAGAAGAAGGCTGTGTTTCGCCTCCAAAATCATTTCATATACCAGTACTAATTTCTTATGTTTTGTATTTGTAATGAAGTTTTTACTTTATAGATAAATCGCTTATTTGTAAATTTCGTGTCTGACACGATTAATTGTTTGCAATCTGCTCATTTCCCCCACATAATTATTCACGCATATCCACTTCTCCCACAAAGTAAGCTAATTGCCGACCACTATTATAGCCTATTAGTCAATATTAGAAATAAATAATGAAATTATACCTAGATATCGCATGTTTCCAGTAACGACCGCACTTACTTAGGAAATTGTTTGTACCTGTTCAGGATGAAATTATTTGCTTAATATAAAAAAATCTGATGTGGGCAGCACATGCGACTATCCCTACAACCTCACATTCATTTCCGTTTCATTTCTTTAATAATTTATTAAATTGAGTTTAACTGCACCAGATAACGTTGAATTTGCACTTTTAATTCAATTTTCATTTTTATTTGGTAACTGGACATATTTTCAAAGGGGGTGTATCAAAAATGGGAAAATATCTCGAGAATGGTTAGTCCTAGAGTAATGGGTTGGTCTTGTTCTTTTCATCGTCAACATTTACGGATGAAACCAGCATTTAATTGATATATTTAAACACGTATAATATATAATGTATAATATATTTAAGCATGCATACATTAGTCGCCAAAATTCCGTCAGACATTATAGTTAGAGAAATAGGTTATTCTTACGTTAGTCTTTTACTTTAGATATTGACGATTTTTGCGGGCCATTTCGTAAAAAAGGCAGGTTCTTTCTTTCCGAATACTACCAAAATCTGATCAGTACCAGGTAATCCCTTCTGTGATTTATCTACCAAATTTTGTGAAATTTGGTCAATCCGTTTTAAAGTGATACATGCGAGTTTTGAGGAGCATTTTGAAAAAAAAAAAATTATCCGGAGTCTTATCAAAATCTAATCAACACCAGGGTCACCCACACGTGATTTACCTATATAATTTTATGAAATTTAGTTCATTAGTTTTAAGTTAAAGGGGATATATGCATTGTACATACAAACACCCACATACACACAGAGAGACACACACACACACACAAACAGACGTCACGCTAAAAACAATTTTTTCGTTTTCTAAAGGTGTCCCAAACAGTGTAGATCCGTCCAGAACTCGAGTTGCGATTTTCGACACGATTTCAATAACTTCCTTATGCATGACCATGAATTGCAGTCAAAGTAATAAGTATCAACCAAAAGTTAAGTACATATTGGAAACATTTAAACTAATTTTTTTGAAGCCCGTATTGAAGATTACTGCACTTGTCAAAACGTTCAAAATGTTGCGTACAAGAATTTATTGCTATGGAAGAAAATGGAAAAATATTCTAACCAAGGTTCCAGACCAAGCTTCGAAACTGAATGCCAGACTGTTTTTATGGTGTCATACCCATAAAGGGATTTGTGTCCTCTACTACTGAATCCCAAAACCGGCGGTCTTCCGACTGGGCAAAGGTGAAAACCGTCTGAACGCAAATAATTCTTTTTTTTGCTTTTTTGCTTTTGCATTCCGTTGTCATTTCCTTTTACTTTCTCCACAATGCATAGTAATGTGTAAGAAAATTATTGGAATCATTTCGAAATTCGCAAATTGAGTTTTCGGCTTATCTACACGTTTTGAGCGCTCTCGAATCCGAAAAAAAATTTAGTGGGATGTGTGTGTGTGTGTGGTATGCCTGTCTGTCTGTGCAATGTATGGATCCACTCTAGTTAATAATCTAATGGATCAAATTTCACAAAATTGGGTAGTAAGTAGTGACTCTTGTGGGTGATTTTGGCGCTGATTAGATTTTGGTATGATTTGAAAAACAAAATAACCTGCCTATGGCCCTCAAAAATTGTATATATCGACTCTAGCTGACAAAACTATTTGACCAAATTTTACAAAATTCTTTAGATAAGTAAGTCCCTTGTGGGTGATCCTGGTACTGATTAAATTTTGGTATAATTCGGAGGAAAATCTTAGCCTTCTCTTCAAAATGACCCGGAAAAATCGTCAAAATTTAAAAATCAAATACTACGTATGGCTCAAATGTATCACCTAAATGTCTGTTTTATATGTAAATTATTGACGTCGAAAAGAATAAGCCCTTCCCTCATAACTCTAGGGATCACCATGTTGTTGTGTTGTTGACTAATGACCTCCTGTTTCGGCGGCGCCAATTCAGGACCAGTGACGCAGGAAATAACGAAGGAAGACACAAGACGAGAGAACAAAGTTTTTATTACAAGAAAGCATCACTAACGGAGGTCGGAGGGGGGTGAAGCTTCACATTTTGACGAGGACCCAGAAGGCGGAAGACTGATTTTATCCTCAAGAAAAGCCTTATTCGGGATTCGAACCCGAGCCCACACGACAGCAGCCATAGACGCTATCCATTTCACTGCCTGGGCGGCAGGGATTACCATTCTCAAGATATTTTGATTTTTGAATTTTTAAGAACATCGCCTTTAAAAATACGCCCAGTTGGTAAATGAAAAAGTAAATTTAATTAAAACTGCAAATTCAGTGTAATTTATAATAATTATCCATGTCATTTTGTGCAATTGAACTCAATTTATGGAATTGTGATAGAAAGGAAGGAAAATCGAACTTGTGTCTGTAGAGAAAATTATATGCTGCCCCTGCCCCATCAAATTTTTTGTACTGTACTATATTTTTTACAATCTGATTTGCAATATCGGTGGTTAGGAGTCCTACCTGCAGCGTTGAACCTCCGACTCATGAGACCAACGTGTAAAGTTTGAGCTCAAATTAACATTCGATCGCAACCGGGTATCGAATCCGAGCCTCTTGGATAGATTTCAGGCGTATTAACGGCTACATACACCCTAAACATGTAATGTATTTGTTGGATTTGAAAGTATTCAATAAAATCAGTGGACCTTCCCTGTTCCATTTTTGTCGCAACCATTATAGATAGGACGCCAATTGTAAATAATTTGACTATGAGCTCAAAACTACATTCGACAGGGACCAGGGTTTATGCTGCATACTCTGCCGCTACACGATGCAAGACACTTCCGGTCGTCCAAATAGTTACTCTAAGTCCTCTGGACGAGTCGGACGGCCTGGGGTTTTCACGGTGCAAGACACTGACCCCCTCGATGTCTCAAACTGAACCAATACAACCGATTGCGTCCCAGAAAAATTAAAATAACTGCCTATTAATTCATATATGTTTTGTGAAAGCTTATATATAAGCTGGCAGAATCCGAAAAATATGTTTCTCTTTTAAGCAAATGTTGAACTTTTATCATAATTCGAATATAAAAAATCTGATGTTGGCAGCACATGACTTTCCCTGCAGACTCATTCATTTTTTCTTTATTTCTTTAATCATTTATTAAATTGAGTTTAATTACGCAAAATAACACTAAATTTGCATTTTTAATTCAATTTCTGTTTTTATTTGGTAATTGGATATTTTTCCAAAAGCGTCATAACAAAAATTCGAAAAATTTCAAATATCTCGAGAACGGTTAGTTCTAGAGTAATAGAGTTCTTCTTATTGTATTTATCGTCAAAAATAAAGTATAAAAAAAGCATTTGATTGATACATTTGAACATACGTAGTCTTTTTTTTCAGATTTTGACAATTTTTGCGGGCCATTTCGTAAAGAAAAGCAGGTTGGTATTTTTCGAATCGTACCCAAATCTGATCAGCACCAGAGTATCCCACAAGTAACTCATCTACCAAATTTTGTGAAATTTGGTCAATTAGTATTTTAGCTAGAGTGGAAACATGAAAATTTTAAGGGACATTTCGCAAAAAAAGGCTGGTTCTGTTTTTACGAATCGTACCAAAAACTAATCAACACCAGGGTCACACCCAAGTGACTTACCTACCAAATTTTATGAAATGTGTTCTATTAGTTTTTGAGTTAGAGTGGATACATATATTGCACAGACAGACACACATACACACAGACACACAGACAGACACATATACAGACGTCACGCTAAAAATAGTTTTTTCGCATTCTAGAGATCTCGAAACGTGTAGATCCGTCGAAAACTCGAGTTGCGATTTTCGGCATGATTCCAATACTTTCCCTATACATTACCATGTATTGCAGAGAAAGTAAAAAATGCTAAATTAGCCATTTTTTCAGTGCCCTATAATTGTTGGACACATTATTTGTGCCTGTAAAAATAAAAACATCCTTAGACACAGCCTATAACGATTTAATAAAGAATATACATTGCTTTTGAAAGACAAATAAGCGTTTTATTTCATCTCTGTAATTGTTTCATTTCTGATATTCTTCTTTAAACCCTTCTATGCTGTTTCTAGTGAAGGTGTAATCTTACAGATATTTTTTCAGATAGTAGTCTGGGTACATTTTTACATTATTTGTGGTAATAGAATATGCTAAAATATCAAAATTAAAAAATATCAGTTCAAAAATTCACAAATTTTGAATTTTGAATTTATTTTCCTAGTCCAGCAATCCCAGCTGCATTCCTTGACATAGACTCGGAAACAACCAGGGAGTCTGAGATACGCACATAAAAAGAAATTAAATAGCGAATATATATATATATATATATATATATATATATATATATATATATATATATATATATATATATATATATGTATATATATATATATATAGGGCGTCCCAAAAAGATTGAAACTCGCTTTAATTCTTTACCGGTTGGAGATAAGTGGGCAATGTAAACTGCAAAAATGTTGAAAGTAAAGTAGGATATAAGACTACGTTAATGAAATTGTCCTCCCATTAATTTTCAAAAACTTACTCTTTTTAAATTTTTATAAGACCCCCCTTAGACAAATTTGGTCAATCAGAAAAATTTTATTTTTTAATTCAACAAGATCATTAAAAAAACCGTATCTTTAAAATCAACTGAATTATGATAAAGGAAAAAATCTGACTTATGCCACTTTTCCGTACCATGGTAAAGGCTGTTTCATCAGTGAAAATAGGGATCATAAGCAAATTTACAATGGAAATTGTTTAGATCCATAAAACGTTAATATGTGTCAAATTTTTTTATCACAAATGCATCTAAATATAGCATTACACAGACATTGATCATCATCTACGCGGATGGGTATCCTATATGGATGGGTATCATCCAGTTTTATCTTTTTCGTGATATGTCACAAATCTACATTTCTAATTTGATATATGGTCCGCATTAACAATGTTTAATTTTCAATTAAATATAACTCGCTCAATTTTAAAGATACAGATATGCGGTATTTTTAATGATCTTGTTGCATTAAAAATAAAAAAATTCTGATTGACCCAATTTGTCTAAGGGGACGGTCGTATAAAAATTTAAAAAGTGTAACTTTTGAAAATGAATGGGAGGACTATTTCATTCACGTAGTCTTATTCCCTACCTTACTCTCAACATTTTTGCAGTTTACATTGCCCCAACTTATGCCCAACACTAATCTCCAACAGGTAAAGAATTAAAGCGCGTTTCAATCTTTTTGGGACACCCTGTATATATATATATATATATATATATATATATATATATATATATATATATATATATATATATATATATATATATATATATACAGGGTGATTATAATTAAAGTTGCGATTTTAAAACACTGTAAAGTAAGAACCACTGGTCAGAATGACCTGAAATTTGACATGAGTATACATAAAGAAATGGAATTTTGTTTGGCGAAGGAAAAATAATATTTCAAAAATGTACCGATAGACGGCGCTGTATTTTCCAAACACGGGGGTTAGCCGAAAGAAACCAAGAGTCAACTAAAGAAAAAGACAATTTAATCAACATCACTTAATTTAATAATTGATTGAAACATCATGAAAACATGAAACAAACACCTAATACGCAAGAAATGTTCAATATGCTGTCCACCGTACTCGGCTGCGAGTTGGAAGCGCAAAACAGCATGTTCCACAACAGATCGGAGTGTATCAGAGGTGATGCTGTAGATGCGGTGCGTAATGCGTGCTTTTAAGTCAGCTAAGTTCGTCGAACCTCCTGAGGGCAGTTAACGCACAGTCACCGTTCTGGTAGAAAAGTTTTACGAGCAAAGCGCGATTCTTCAGTGACAGAGCCATGACAAGGCACTCAATGAGAATTGCATTTGCTCCTCGTTTTTATCACAGCTGTAATGTGCGGTGCTCGTGTCTAGTCTTAATTAGCATACCTCCAGATTAGAAGTGTACTTCCACGCGCGACCTAGTGGCTAATTTTTTCGTTCTTCGTCAAGCAAATTCAATGTTGGATTCATACATTGCCATTTTTTGGTACATTTTTGAAGTAATTTTTTTTTCGCCAAACAAAATTCCATTGCTTCACGTATACTCAGGTCAAATTTCAGGTCATTCTGACCAGTAGTTCTTACTTTACAGCGTTTTAAAATCGCAACTTTAATTATAATCACGCTGTATATTGCAAAAACTAAATAAATAATTAAATAAATAAATAAAAATTTATGACGTTTATAAATGTTTCGTATATTATAGGTATACCTTTAGATCTGTACTTTCCATTTAAAGCATAACGCGACTTCCTACGCTAAAAATGTGCCACTTAAATTTCTGACTTATATATTTACTTATACTAGTAAGGCCCGCGGGCTATCTGTCCTTAAATAATTTTTTAAACCGATTTATTCATGGGATATATTATAATAAAAGACGACACTCAATGGCTGTCTGCGTAGCCACAACACAAAAAACGGTATTGGAATATACATTGTTCTAAACAAATTAAAAAATCTAATGTGGGCAGCACATGACTTTCCCTGTAGACTTATATACACATTATCTTTATTTTAATTAAATTTAATGCACTATTAATTCAATTTTCGATCTCATTTGGTAATTGGACTCATTTTCAAAAGTGGCATAGAGAAAAAACGAAAAAACGAAAATATCTCGAGAACGGCTAGTCCTAGTGTAATGGAGTTGGTCTTATTCTTTTCTTCTTTAAGAATTTCATATAAAACAAGCATTTAATGAATATATTTCAGCATGCGCAGTTTTTTATTTTAGATTTTGTCGATTTTTGCGGGCCATTTTGCAAAAAAAGGCAGGTTTTTTTTTCCGAATCGTACCAAAATCTAATCAACACCAGAGTGACCCACACGCGACTTATCTACCAAATTTTGTGAAATTCGGTCCATTAGATTTTCAGCTACAGTGGATACAAGCTTTTGCGGGCCATTTCGCAGAAAAAGGCGGGTTCTTTTATCCCGAATCGTACCCAAAACTAATCAGCACTAGATTCGCCCACAAGTGACTTACCTACCAAATTTTATGAAATTCGGTCACTTAGTGTTTTAGTTAGACTGGATACAACATCTGCACAGACAGACACACAGACAGACACACACACAGACGTCACGCTAAAAATAGTTTTTTCGTATTCTAGTGGTCTCGAAACGTGTAGATCCGTCGAAAACTCAAGTTGCGATTTTCGACATGATTCCAATACATTCCCTATACATTACCATGTATTGCAGGGAAAGTAAAATGAGTCCAATATCCAACTTAGTTTCAGTATCTGATGTCATATGCAACGTAAAGGACCAGAATTCTCCATTGTTGTGAATAAGTTAAAAGTGAGTCCAATATCCAGCTTTGTTTTCAGAATCTAAACGCATGCGCAGGGTAGAACTTCAGAATACTACTCTTTATATATATATAGGTATATGGTCTAATAATACGCTTTAGGTAGTTCAGTAAGACCATTGGTCGTGCTCACTTTTACACTTATTTAATAAATCTACAGGGTAATATAATTTAAACAAATAACCTATTGTCACTTTCCAATGTGCATATTATCATTAGTTTAACTGATTTGCATGTAATCCTCTTAATGCCTGAACTAGTTATAGAAGATTTCTACAGCTTAAGTTCTTCATTCCAGGATGATCATGTTCATCGTTTATATACATTAACGTACACAATGTTTTAACTCAGATTATAATACAAGTAATACGTGTTAAGCAGCTTTAAAGTTATTTTCATTGGAATTATAGTCATACCTTATTTATTAAATCCTGTCTGCGGTATAGTTTAAAAATATAAATCCCAATTATCCGTCAGAACAGATTTTTCATTGATCATTATAGCAAGATTCATTTATTCTCTCCCCCCCCCCCCCCAAACACGCCCTTCAAACCTCATCAATTTTCCCCAAACAACACATCAGAAAGCAATTTATCTACTCTCATGCCCACTAACAGATTCAGACTCATTACTAATGCCTGTGTGAGCACTGTATTAATAGTGAACTATATTATTACTCAGTTATAAAATCAACGACGCAACATCATAGATAAAAGGTCATTTAATAAAATCATCCTACAAGACGTACATAGCTTTAAAAATCCAGAGCGCTTTCAGGCATTACTATACCCTTCATCAGTGGCTATAGCTGGATCATTCAGGACTGAAATAAAATGTTAACTGCGTTACGTATGGCCCAAGCCATTTTTTTAAAAACACCACAATTAGTCATCCGTATTTTTTTTCTGGATGCAAAACAAAGAAATATTTATGGCCCAAACCATTTTTTTAAAAGCACCTTTATGAACTCCTTTATGAGACCAGACCAGTTGAGCTCCTTTATGGGACCAGACCAAAAGAGTGTTGATTTTCTAACTGTTTTGGAAAACTAGTGAGATTGTAGTGTACAGTAATGAAGTTGAAAAAAAATCAAAATTCAGGACTGTAATTGAAACAAAATGTTAGCTGTATGGCCCTACCAAATCACCCGGTTTTGTAAAAGCACCGCCATTAGTAGTAATCATTTGTTCGATTACTTTTTTTGAATACTGTATTATTGGGCAAGAGCCGTGTTACGTGGGTTATTACACTGAATTAAAAGGAAGGTTTTTTCAAAGACGGAACTAAAGCTATCTTTAACAACACACTGGGGGCTCTTGCCCAATGTGTGATAACTTTCAGCTCGTCTTTGAAAAAACCTTCCTTTTAATTCATTGTAATAACCCACGTAATATCCTTCTTTATGAATCCTTGTTTACTACTTTCCCTGCAATACATGGTAATGTATAGGGGAAGTATTGGAATCATGCCGAAAATCGCAACTCGAGTTTTCGACGGATCTACACGTTTCAAGACCTCTAGAATACGAAAAAACCATTTCTAGTGTAACGTCTGTGTGTGTGTCTGTCTGTCTGTGTGTCTATCTGTGTGTCTGTCTGTGCAGATTTTGTATCCACTCTAACTAAAAAACTAATGGACCGAATTTCACAAAATTTTGTAGGTGAGTCACTTGTGGGCGGGGCTGGGGCTGATTAGTTTTGGGTACGATTCGGAATAAAAGAACCCGCCTTTTTTTTAAATGGCCCGCAAAAGCTTGTATCCACTATAGCTGAAAAACTAATGGACCGAATTTCACAAAATTCGGCAGATGAGTCACGTATAGGTCACCCTGGTGCTGATTAGATTTTGGTGCGATTCAGAAAAAAATAACCTGCCTTTTTTTGCAAAATGGCCCGCAAAAATTATCAAAATCTAAACTAAAAAGCTACGTATGCTCAAATATATCCATTAAATGCTTGTTTAATGCGTAATTTTTAACGAAGAAAAGAATAAGACCATCCCCATTACACTAGGACTAGCCGTTCTCGAGATATATTAGTTTTTTTCGTATTTTTCCACGCCACCTTTGAAAATAAGTCCAGTTATCAAATGAGAAAGAAAATTGAATTAAAAGTGAATTAAATTTAATTGAAATAAATAGAACGTGGATATGAATTTGCAGGGAAAGTCATGTGCTGCCCACATCAGATTTTTTATATCTACCGTGATTCCATTTGTAATTTCGATTCTGTTCAAATTTTAAGTGACGCCTGGCGACTCGTTCTCCACTCTATATGCATGTCATACCTCTTCACAGTTATCTATGACATCATTTTATTGTAATTGTGCTTGGCTGCATTTTTGATTTATGTCTTTTCTTTATAAAGTATTTACCACTTGTTTGAATTAAATCTTTTGGGTATAACCCCTAAATTTGTATTTGTAATTGACTAATTTTAACAGCCTACTTGTACTACCATTATTTTGTGTTTATTTATGCAAATTTGTCTGGTGGTCTACATATAAGCATTCCACGTTTACTATTTCGTATAGCCACTGATGAAGGGTATAGTAATGCCCGAAAGCATTTCGGATTTTTAAAGCTATATACGTCTTGTAGGATGATTTTATTAAATGACCTTTTATCTATGATGGTGTGTCGTTGATTTTATAACTGAATTTAGAATAGACGTGATACCACCTTTATTATTATATTATTACTGAGTACTATATTAGTACTATTAGTACTAAGTACTATACTTGTATTCTGTATTAGTACTATAACGAATCAGATAACTTAAACAATCATGTATATTATAATCCTAAAGTGCAAATTCACTATGTAACATGAAACAAACAGAACGTCAAAGAGCAAATTATTTGCCCTCATGCCCACTAACAGATCCAAGCTCATTACTAATACCTGTGTGAGAACTGTATTAATAAACTATATTATTATTATGTACTATATTAGTACTATTATGTACTAGATTAGTACTGTACTATATTAGTAATCTGTATTAGTATTCTAACGAACCAGATAATATAAATAATCATGTACATTATAATCCTAAAGTTCAAACTCACTATGTAACATGAAAGAAACAGAACGTCAAAGAGCAAATTATCTACCCTCATGTCCACTAACAAGTACAAACTCATCACTAATACCTGTATGTGTGCACTGTATTAATAATGAACAATATTATTACTATGTACTATATATTAGTATTATTATGATTATTATGCTCTATATTATTAGTACTATGTACTATAGTAGAACTATTATGTACTATACTAGTACTCTGTATTAATACTATAACGAACCATATAACATAAATACTCATATACCTTCTAATCCTAAAAAAATTTGATGTGGACAACACATGACTTTCCTTATATAATGCAATGAATTTACTACTTTTACAGTTAAAGAAATCTGATGTGGGCAACACATGACTTTCCTTTTATAATGCAATGAATTTACTACTTTTATTCTTTCCAAGATATTGAATTTTCTTCAATTAGTCGTCATTTTCATTGATTTAGCGTCATTTTCATCCATTTGCCGAGACTTTTGTTAAATTGGCAATAATTAAAAATGTCGCCAAGTTGGCGACATTCCGCCAATTTCGTGTGGCCAAAATCTCGCTAAGCGTTATGGACGGAGAAATAAGTTATTCTTACAGCAGATAAATGACTATTGGCATTCAAATACAAGAGTATTACTCAAAGTATCTTCTTTCATGAATGGAAAGAACTAGTTCCACGAGAATGATGTCACTAAATTTATCGCATGGTATTACATATGAAAATTGAACATGTTTCTCAATAGAAAATATTTTGTTTTTATTTTATAAAAGTTTTTGATAATTTTTTTGAAAAATGTGTAATATCTCGAGAACGGTTCATGTTAGCGTTCTAAAATTTATGTCAATCGTTTTCTAATGAAAAATTACATAAGAAATGTCTATTTGCGTAACTTTATTAGCGGTTTTTATTTTTTGAGGATTTTTTCAAAATTTCACTCGAAAATTTAGAGGGGTTCTGAACATTCGATTGCGTATAAAAACAATAGACTTCCAGCGATTACGGATTGTGATTTTTGTACCAAACTTCGTTCGAATTGGTCCATTCGTTCGTCAGTTATCGTCTCCACAGATTCACTGACACACACACACACACACACACACACACACACACACAGACATCACCTCAAAAATGTTTGATTCGTGATCAGGGATGCTTGAAACGTGCTCTCCCGTCGAAAACTCGAATTCGAATTTTCGTCACAATATTTTCCGTATACATTATGCATATAAGGAAAGTAATACATATTTGCTATGTAACACAAAATAAACAGAACGTCAAAGAGCAAATTATCTACCCTCATGCCCACTAACTGGTTCAAACTCATTAGTAATGCCTATGTGTACACTGTACAGTCATAATTGCCGTAATACGGGCTCCTCTCTGAGACTGTGGTTAAACACATATTTCTCTGGAACCGAAATGTCGCAGGTGGATGTTTTATTTATAAAGCACTAATTGTTTCCCTAGGTCGTTATACTTGGAATATTCATCAAATCGTTATCCTCAAAACATTTATTGTTGGATTAAGATGATGATAGTTAGACTCTCAAGCTTTGATTTTAAAGGAACAAAGGAGATTTAAGTGAGTAATATTATTTATTTTTTGTTTATGTTTTTACTTTCCTTATATACATAATGTATAAGGAAAGCATTGCGACGGGGTCAAAAATTCGAATTCGACGTGAGAGAACGTTTCAAACATCCCTGATCACGAATCAAACATTTTTGAGGTTGTGTGTGTGTGTGTGTGTCAGTGAGTCTGTGGTGACAATAACTGACGAACGAATGGACCGATTTGAACGAAATTTGGTACAAAAATCACAATCCGTAAACACTGGAAGCCTATTGCTTTTATACGCAATCGAATGTTCAGAACCCCCCTAAATTTTCGAGTGAAATCTTGGTAAAAACGTCCAAAAATCAAACCGCTAATAAAGTTACGCAAATAGACATTTCTTATGTAATATTTCATTAGAAAACGATTGACATAAATTTTAGAACGCTAACATGAACCGTTCTCGAGATATTGCACATTTTTCAAAAAAATTATAAAAAGGCATATAAAAAAAAAAATTCCTATTGAGAAACATGCTCACTTTTCATATGTAATACCATGCGATTAATTTGGTGGCATCATTCTCGTGGATCTAGCTCTTTCCATTCATGAAAAAAGATACTTTGCGTAATACTTTTGTATTTGAACGCCAATAGTCATTTATCTGCTGTAAGAATAACTTATTTCCTCGTCCATAACGCTTGGCGATATTTTGGCGACGAATTTGGTAGAATGTCGCCAACTTGGCGACTTTTTAAAATGTTGCTAAATTAACGAAAAACTCGCTAAATGGATAAAAAAGACGCTAAATCAATGACGTCTCATGATGACGACATGGAAAATGACGCCTCATTGACGAAAATTTAATGTCTTGGAAGGAATATAAATAACTACTATAAAAATTATTTTTTATTTTTTACTGTAAAAGTAGTAAATTCATTGCATTGTATAAGGAAAGTCATCTGCTGCCCACATCAGATTTTTTATATGAGTTTCGGATAATCTAAATGGAAAGCATTTTGCGTTTTGTGTAAAGCATTTCGACATTTCGCGTTTTGTGTTAAGCGTTTTTTGAATAATTCTAAAAAAATGTGTTTAAATTTTCCAGTCTCTAGACGAATCGTAGCTATACTAGATATTTATATTTTAAGCGGAGAAATATATGAGGCTTAGAAGTTGTTTTACTCTTTATCTTTTAAAATTAACTGAAGTGTGGTAAAATTAACTTTATCTTTTAAAATTAGCTCGACTTTCTCATATGAAAATTCATTTTTGTTATCAGATTTTACAAAAAAAAAATTATGAAATCAGTATCGTGGGTCCGCATTATTACAACTATAGCGTGTTACCCTTCACTTTAAAGGGCTCTAAAAATCTTTCGATTAACCCCATACTTGACAATGCATATCCCCCCCGGAGGGGTAACTTACCCCCAAAAGAGGGTCTAATGACGTCACGAACAGAAACAATTCAGCACGGCTATTTTTTACAACAAAGATTGAAACTATTAAGTCTCGCGATTATTGAACCGTAAATAAATATTTTTATACATGATTATGTCATAAATATTTCTATGCTGTCATGTTAAAAAAAATATACAATTTCGAATAAAGTTCGAATGTTTCGCCCGAATTAAAAAAAATTCTATATAGTTCTAGATATTTTGATAACAAAGTTAGATATAAAGTTTAGTGAAAATCCCTTCATATTCGTGTCTGCTATCGTGCACACAGAAGATCGGCCACAGACATCAGACATGTTACCTTACACTTTTCCGGGAGTTCGGACTGTCTGGGTCCCAACAACAACAACAACAACATCAGACATCAGACAGACAGACATCACTCCAAGAACAGTCAAAACGTGTTCAGGAGGTCTTAGAACATATATTAGCATCAAAATCATGTTTGGTATAAGATTTTGATTTTATGATGAATTAATTGATACTTTTTACTTTCCTTATATACATAATGTATAAGGAAAGTATTGTGATGGGGTCGAAAATTCGAATTCGAGTTTTCGACGGGAGAGCACGTTTCAAGCATCCCTGATCACGAATCAAACATTTTTGAAGTGATGTCTGTGTGTGTGTGTGTGTGTGTGTGTGTGTGAAAGTATGTGTGTGTGTGTGTCAGTGGGTCTGTGGAGACGATAACTGACGAACTAATGGACCGATTCGAACCAAATTTGGTACAAAAATCACAATCCGTAAACACTGGAAGCCTATTGTTTTTATACGCAATCGAATGTTCAGAACCCCCCTAAATTTTCGAATGAAAATTTGAAAAAATCGTCAAAAAATCAAAACCACTAATAAAGTTACGCAAATAGACATTTCTTATGTAATTTTTTATTAGAAAGCGATTGACATAAATTTTAGAACGCTAACATGAACCGTTCTCGAGATATAGTACATTTTTCAAAAAAAATATCAAAAAGTCATATAAAATTGAAAAAAAATCTTGTTGAGAAACATGTTCACTTTTCATATGTAATACCATGCGATAAATTGGGTGACATCACTCTCGTAGATCTAGCTTGTTCCATTCATGAAAAAAGATACTTTGAGTAATACTTTTGTATTTGAACGCCAATAATCATTTATCTGCTGTAAGAATAACTTATTTCTTCGTCCATAACGCTTGGCGAGATTTTGGCGACAAAATTGGCGGAATGTCGCCAACTTGGCGACTTTTTGAAATGTTGCCAAATTAACGAAAATCTCGCCAAATGGATAGAAATGACGCTAAATCAATGAAAATGACCACTAATTGTCGAAAATTCAATATCTTGGAAAGAATATTAGTATCTACTATAAGAAAAACCTATTTTTTTTACTGTAACAGTAGTAAATTCATTACATTATATAAGGAAAGTCATGTGTTGCCCACATCACATTTTTTATAAAGTTTTGGCAACAATATTATGCTTTAGAACTTTTTTTTACTTTCCTTATATACATAATGTATAAGGAAAGTATTGTAACGGGGTCGAAAATTCGAATTCGAGTTTTCGACGGGAGAGCACGTTTCAAGCATCCCTGATCACGAATCAAACATTTTTGAAGTGATGTCTGTGTGTGTGTGTGTGTGTGTGAAAGTATGTGTGTGTGTGTGTGTGTGTCAGTGAGTCTGTGGAGACGATAACTGACGAACGAATGGACCGATTCGAACCAAATTTGGTACAAAATTCACAATCTGTAAACGCTGGAAGCCTATTGTTTTTATTCGCAATCGAATGTTCAGAACCCCCCTAAATTTTCGAATGAAATTTTGAAAAAATCGTCAAAAAATCAAAACCACTAATAAAGTTACGCAAATAGACATTTCTTATGTAATTTTTCATTAGAAAACGATTGGCATAAATTTTAGAACGCTAACTTGAACCGTTCTCGAGATATTGCACATTTATTAAAAAAAATTATAAAAAAGTCATATAAAATAAAAAAAAAATTCCTATTGAGAAATATGTTCACTTTTCCTGTGTAATATCATGCGATAAATTGGGTGACATCATTTTCGTGGATCTAGCTCGTTCCATTCATGAAAAAAGATATTTTGAGTAATACTTTTGTATTTGAACGCCAATAATCATTTATCTGCTGTAAGAGGATAACTTATTTCTCCGTCCATAACACTTGGCGAGTTTTTGGCGACGAATCTGGCGGAATGTCGCCAACTTAGCGGCTTTTTGAAATGCTGCTAAATTAACGAAAATCTCGCCAAATGGATAAAAATGACGCTAAATCAATGAAAATGATGACGAATTGTCTAAAATTCAATATCTTGGAAAGAATATTAGTATCTACTATAAGAAAAACCTATTTTTCTTACTGTAAAAGTAGTGAATTCATTACATTATATAAGGAAAGTCATGTGTTGCCCACATCAGATTTTTTTAAGTGCGTTCTTGAGTTAAAAGTGTTGCTTGTAGATTTTTTGGATAAAGTGTCACAGAAGCATTCCCACTTTTACTTCATACTATAGAGAATATAGTACAGAGAAATACTGTCTTCACAAAAACATTGTCAATTACGATATTTTGATGCCGATATATCTTTAAACACCTCCTGAACACGTTTCGACTATTTTTAGAGCGATGTCCCTCTGTTTGTGGTCGACTTGTTGTGTACACGACAGCAGCCATAAATATTAACGGATTCTCATAAAATTTCATATCCGGCTTTGGTATAAAAAAAATCTAGAACTAAATAGAACTGTTTTTTTTACATTCGAGCGAAAACTTCGAAATTGATTCGAAATTTTATATTTTTACTTTCCTTATATACATAATGTATAAGGAAAGTATTGTGACGGGGTCGAAAATTCGAATTCGAGTTTTCGACGGGAGAGCACGTTTCAAGCATCCCTAATCACGAATCAAACATTTTTGAAGTGATGTGTCTGTGTGTGTGTGAGAGAGTGAGTCTGTGGAGACGATAACTGACGAACGAATGGACCGATTCGAATGAAATTTAGTACAAAAATCACAATCCATAAAATCTGGAAGCCTATGGTTTTTATACGCAATCAAATGTTCAGAACCCCCCTAAATTTTCCAGTGATATTTTGAAAAAATCGTCAAAAAATCAAAACCACTAATAAAGTTATGCCTATAGACACTTCTTATGCAATTTTTTATTATAAAACGATTGGCATAAATTTTAGAACGCTAACATGAACCGTTCTCGAGATATTGTACATTTAAAAAAAATATCAAAAAGTCACATGAAATTAAAAAAAATATTTCCTATTGAGAAACATGTTCACTTTTCATATGTAATACCATGCGATAAATTTGGTAACATCATTCTCGTCGCTCTAGCTCGTTCCATTCATGAAAAAAGATACTTTGAGTAATACTTTTGTATTTGAACGCCAATAGTCATTTCTCTGCTACAAGAATAAACTATTTCTCCGTCCATAACGCCTGGCGAGATTTTGGCGACGAATTTGGCGGAATATCGCCAACTTGGCGATTTTTTTTAATGATACCAAATCAAAGAAAATCTCCCCAAATGGATAAAAATGACGCTAAATCAATGAAAATAACGACTATTTAACGAAAATTCATTTCCTTGGAAAAAATATAAGTATCTACTATAAGAATAACCTATTCTTTTTTACTGTAAAAGTAGTAAATACATTGCATTATATAAGGAATGTCATGTCATGTGCTGCCCACATCAGATTTTTTTAACATGACAACATACTACAAAATTTGATATAATCCAGCATAAGAGGCGTTATTCATGACTCGATGATCACGAAATTCAACAGTTTCAATAATTGTAGTGAAAAGTAGATGCAATATAATTTTTGTGTTCGTGACATCATTAGGGGGGGGGGGGCGTCAAGAGAACTCTCGAGGGGGTTTGTTCATTGTCAAACTTGGTATCAACCGAAATATTTTTAATCTCTTCAAAACAAAGGATAACATGCTATGATTGTGATCACTTGAACTAACAATACAGATTTTTCAAAAATTATCTTGCAAAATAAAAAAGAAAATCACAAGCTTCTTAAAAATTGATCCTGGTATGAGAAAGTTGAGTTAAACCACACTACAGTTAATTTAATCTAATATTTTAGGAGGTAATATTTAAATATCCACTTAATATAATATTAACGTTTTAAAAAAATATGTAGTTTTATGATTAAATGCTTAAAGTATCAAAAATATTTCTAGAAATCTTTCTTTAATAAAAATTTGTAGATAGATTTTTTTTTTAATTTGTGTGGAACATGTGAATATGCACATTATATACTAGCATGCGAAGTTTTAAGATTCTGGGATAATTGGTTTTGACTCTTTAATGCGCGCAAGGTTGAAAATAACACTTTTGAAGAAAACAATTTCAAAGTCGGGTAGACTTGCAGAATTTATGCGTATATTGATTTGTCAGTTTTTAACAATTTACAACATAGTTGAAAAGTGTTTATAACTTTGTTTATTCTGTCTGAACGTTTGAACGAAAACTGCCGTAAAAATGACTTTATTAAAATGAAATTTTAGTATATTCTTCAGACGGTCTGTGGGACATATGGGAAATGTAAATGAATAATATCATCCAATTAGTTTTGGATTGAACCGGGGTTGAAAATGTGAAATCCATTGAATTCTATGGGGCTTAATTTTTCAGACATTTTTTAAGCGAATTTAAAATTCACTAATTGCTTTGAAAATTTTAGATAATATTCAAATTATCCCGTAAAATATATAAAAAAATTTGAGCAAAATATGTTCGGTAGTTCTTTAAATAAAAATTAAAATAATAATGACACCCATATTATATGAATAGATCACGTGACCCACTTCAAAATGAAATATGGCATCCATATTTTTTCATAGTGTCAAAATCGTAATTTTTAAATTTTTATTTAGCATTGCATCCGTACTACAATCGCTTTATTTTTGCATATGCTCTGTACATCTATATTCTGCGCCAACGCAATTACATTATTTTTTAATTTAACTTATCATCAAAGTTTGATTATTTCTACAAGAAAGTCTAATTTTAACGAATGCAGAATGTACACAAATCAAGCTGTAAGATGAGTTGTATAATAATTTTGAATTTTTTAACGCAAAATTATTTAGCTTTGGAGTCTGGAATATAGGTGATATGAGTGAAATATTCATTGATTTTGCACAGAGAAGCAGACGATTTTATAGCTTCGCCTTTTTCGATGAAGTTTTAAACATGGAATTCAGAAAATGCTTTTAAATCCATGGTTTTAAATTTTTAAGTAAAATAAATTATTGTAATACTGTGATAATTTTAAAAATATCATCGCTGAATGTATCGCATTTTATAGTTATTTAAATAAAATTGCATTTCTGTTGGAAAGTGTTTCATAATCAATGTTTTATGCATGATTGATCTTTCTTGTTTTTATTAAACGTGTTCTAATTGAAACATTTCTATAATTATTCTTTTTAATATCTTAACATTTTATTTAATAAATAGAGAAAATTAAAATATATTTTTTAAATATTAATAGTGATTTTTCCTCCCCCTTAAAAGGCATGTCTGAGTCATCAAAGAATGAATTGAATTTTAATAGCTTGCAATGCTGAGCAGATATATGATCGACATTTTTTAACTGTCTGTGTTTATTTATCAATTGAAAATTGCAGTATTTATATGTCTTGACCTGGTGTCTTATTCATAATGTTACTTTTTCCCACTCTATGGTATAGAACAGCGAGTACCAAACTTTCAATGCGTAGGCCACATTAAAAGTTCTCAAGCATTTAGTGGGCCAAAACAACATTTTAAAAGTAATACCTCAGATTTACTTATAAAATAAAGTTGAAAAAGTGACAAATTGAACAATAAACAATATATATTTTTTTAGAATAAAATATGTGATAAACATATTCCATATAAGTCTAATGGAAGACATGGAACTGTTGTTCCGTTGCTCGAACATTTAGCCGAGTCTCCAAATGTGCGACCTCTATCATTATGATACATTACTCAATATGATACATTAATTTCATTTTAGTTTTTTACCTCGATCATGCATCGTGTCGCGGGTCGGATTGAAGCAGACCGCGGGTCACATTTGACCCACATGCCATAGTTTGAGAACTCCTGATATAGAGAATATATTTTTTGTGAAAATTTTTCAAGTCGATATTTTGAAGATAATTACGTTTCAAGGTCTCCTCAATAAATGTATTTTAAACACTTCCCCTACGCACTACATCTGCACATAAATTTTTAAGAAATAAAAATATTTGTTCTTGAGTAACTTGTATTTGCAATTTCTTAATTTTTTAAACCATTTGATGTTCTTTTATATAAAAAATGGCATACTTATTTAAATGAGATTTCAATCCTTCGCTAAAAGGCAAGTATCTTGCCTTTATTCTGTGATGTTAAATATCAATGTAACGATTTTACAACTGAAATCTAATTACTTTTTCTTTTAAACATAATCCATTTTACATCATAATCCATTTTTTTTTATCTTGCGCATCATGATCAGCTTAACACAACCATACATTAAAAATCAAACTAGAAAGCAAGATTAATACGTTATTCATGTCGCAATAAAATACCGCCAACGGCAGCACTAACGAAGATACAAACCTTGCTATTAATGTTTTTGTATTGAAAATTATATTTGACAGTGTCGCGATAATCAGGAACTAAGAGTTAACAGTCTCCTGTTTGGAAACCGGGTGTATTTTATGACCAATTTTGTTTTACTCTGGGCTAAGTTAAAAGTCGATTTATGTCGTTAGTGGCTTTAATGAAGATAATTACGAATGATTTATTTCATTTGTTTAATTAAACTGACAATATCAATTTGTTACTTTAAACTGATAATATTAATGCGTTTAATTAAACTGACAATTTTCATTTGTTTAATTGAGTTGACAGTATTAATTTGTTTAATTAACCTCACAGTATGAGTTTGCTCAAAAGGATCTGCATTGTGAGCGCAGTTTCATCCAGTAAGTTAGAAGGAAGACGAGACATGATACTATGTGTTTGTCATTTGTGAATTGGTTGCAGTTGGGTTTTTTTTGAGAAACAGGTTAATTCGAACTTTGTAGAGGATTTTGTAAATTGATGTAATGACTCCCGGCGATTTTTTGATAGATCTGATTGTTGAAGAGCAACAGCCTTTTTAAAATTTTGTTTCAAACTCGTCTTTCTTTCTTCTTCATCCGATCTACCCGAAGATGTAAGATATCTGTTTGAACTGGACAGTGTCATCCAATTTAGACCAAAACCCTGCGACATCCACGGGAACCGCACCATCCTTCCACTGGCACCAACCTCTCGAAAGGACTTTCACACTCACACATTTAACGTGATCGTACTCCACGTAAATACGGGAATAGTTTGGGCATAGCCAGGAATTGAACTCGCGTCCTTAGAATGCAACCTCCGTGCCTTAAACACTGGGCTATTCCACACCTTAAGAATATATTGGTGGGTGACCACCTCGAAACACCGCGTGCTGTTGGCCATCTCGGGTGCGGTATCCCCGTGGTTTGCGCGCTGGATTTGCACGCTACCACAAATGCCGCCGTGTTCATGCGGAGTACGATCACGTTAAACATGTGGGTCCGTAAGTCCTTCCGAGAGGTTGGTGGTAGGGGAAGGAGGGTACGGTCCCTGTGGATGCCTCCCCCACTGGGTTCCGGTCTAAATTGGGTGGCACTTCCCGGCCGTCCATACAGTTACCTTACACCTTTCTGGTAGGTCGGACGGTCTGGGTCTCAACAACAACAACACCTTAAGAATATCCGGCCATCCACTTAGTTGCTCTATGTCCTAGGACGAGTCGGCTGGCCTGGGCTTTCGACACCTTAAGAATGCACCGAAAGAAACAAACTTTTAGAAACAGCCTTGGAGAAGATGCAAAAGGAGATTTGTAAGTTGGTATAAAAGCGATTCCTATGGTACCAATTGGAATTGCCTCCAGAAATGGAAAATGCTTTGGCTAATGTGTATAGCTACTGACAAGACAATTTTTAGCGGCAATATTTAATTTAGAATAATATTTTGTTAATTAAGTTTCATTATACCAGTCAGCGTATTTTTTGGTCAAACCTCGTATTTTTACTTTCCTTATATACACAATGTATAAGGAAATTATTGTGACGGGGTAGAATATTTGAATTCGAGTTTTCGGCGGGAGAGCACGTTTCAAGCATCCCTGATCACGAATCAGACATTTTTGAAGTGATGTCTGTGTGTGTGTGTGTGTGTGTGTGTGTGTGTGTGTGAAAGTATGTGTGTGTGTATGTGTGTGTGTCTGTCAGTGAGTCTGTAGAGACGATAACTGACGAACGAGTGGACCGATTTGAACAAAATTTGGTACAAAAATCACAATCCGTAAACACTGGAAGCCTATTGTTTTTATACGCAATCGAATGTTCAGAACCCCCCTAAATTTTCCAGTGAAATTTTGAAAAAAACGTCAAAAAATCAAAGCCGCTAATAAAGTTGTGCATATAGACATTTCTTATGCAATTTTTTATTATAAAACGATTGGCATAAATTTTAGAACGCTAACATGAACCGTTCTCGAGATATTGTACATTTAAAAAAAATATCAAAAAGTCACATGAAATTAAAAAAGAATATTTCCTATTGAGAAACATGTTCACTTTTCATATGTAATACCATGCGATAAATTTGGTAACATCATTCTCGTGGCTCTAGGTCGTTCCATTCATGAAAAAAGATACTTTGAGTAATAGTTTTGTATTTGAACGCCAATAGTCATTTCTCTGCTATAAGAATAAACTATTTCTCCGTCCATAACGCCTGGCGAGATTTTGGCGACGAATTTGGCGGAATATCGCCAACTTGGCGATTTTTTTTTAATGTTACCAAATCAAAGAAACTCTCCCCAAATGGATAAAAATGACGCTAAATCAATGAAAATTACGACTAATTGAAGAAAATTCAATATCTTGGAAAAAATATAAGTATCTACTATAAGAATAAATTTTTTTTAACTGTAAAAGTAGTAAATTCATTGCATTATATAAGGAAAGTCATGTGTTGCCCACATCAGATTTTTTTTTAATTATACCTCATATTTGTAAAGAAGTGAATATTTCATATTTTTCGTTAGTATAAATTAGTTGGATATAATAGTTTTGGATATTTCTCAGAAGTACTTTGAATGAAATCTATACTATTAAATCGTGTACCATATGTATCTATTTTTTACGCATATTCAGCTTCTAGAATACTTAGAGTCGGAAGCCGTTGTCTGTATTAAATTAGAACGAGTATTCTAAAAAAATGGTCATTGTATCCCAAAACTCAAATTCGTATATTTTAATTATTTGCAAAAGACTACGAAATAATGCTATGACAAAGCTCAATTTTATCGAAAAAAAACCTCTCAACGATTTTTACTATCGATGGGTTACTATCGTAAAAGATTTTTCATTTGAAAATTTACATTAAAATTTTCAATATCGGCATAAAATTTGTTTTACTTATATTAAATATTAAAGAAAAAAAAATTAAAAGTAGAAAGTAACACGTCAATGATTACACAATGATAAAGAATATAGCTACTGATTGTGCAATCACATATAGCATTTGCACTTCCTTGACAGAAGCAGACATGAAAATTAAGTGACTATATTTACTTCAAAGGAGTTCTGAGCCCTCTTCATCAGGTTAACAGTATGTATTTATCAAATATCAAAACAACTACCCAATTAGGTTGTTCTTGACTTGATGAAGAGGGCTTATAGCGCCCGATGAAATAATTGCTGTCACCTAATTTTTATATATCGGGTGCAAAGTCCACTTCAACGATAAGAGCTTGCAATACTGAATTAGTAGCTAAACAATAGAACGTTCACTGGCGAGTTCGAAAATCCGTGGCTCGATTATTGGTTGGAACAGCAAGGTTCTTAACAATATCTTCCAAACGAATTAACCCTGCAGGATAGTGCAATGATTTTAGGGATTTGAAAGTGATCCTTGTACGACTACAACAGATTCAGTGACTCAGAGATAGTGAGCATCAATTTCAAAAATCCAGATATCAACGACCAATAAGAAAGTTAACCTGGAGAGAAAATAAATATCATCATGAGGTTAAACTGAGGTCAAAATAGTGGCCATTCAAGTTATCAGTAGCAAATTAATCAGACATAAAAGGAAGGAGATTGCAGAGTCTTCTTCAACTATAAAAGCTTACAATTCCAGCCCTTTTAGCTCAACGGTACATTGTTGGCTGGTCAGTTTGAATATTTGTGGTTTGATTTTCAGTTGGAGCAGGAAGATTCATAAAAATGACGTCCGAACGAATGAACCCTTCAGGTTAGTGCATTAATGTTGGGGGTCTGAAAGTGATCTCAGTACGATTAGTACGAATTTGGTGACTTGACTTTGGAATACTGAGGATAAATTTCAAAAACTAAAATATCAATGACTGAGCAGGAAATTAACATGGAAGAAAAAAATAGCATTATGAGGCTAACCAAAGGTAAAAATAATGTGGCACAGTGAAATTTCAAGTTGGGCTTTATCTTATTTATCATTAACATATCTATCCGTAAATTCGTACATAGTGGACTCAATTTATTGTACATTGCATTGTTTGCAGCTAATAACCCTCCAATTATTTTACCTTTCGCGTGAGTTCTGTAAAGGAATATTAATTAATATAATACTAAATTGACTGCACCATTTTAACTTTAACAATAAAACATTTATTAGCAACATAACATATTCAATTATTTAGTTACAACAATTATTCTTATTATTAATTATTTCGGCGGAGGGACCATGTGAGACCACTTAAATTGCCTAAAATATGTATTAGACCTGATTTTTCAATGGGCACATACCTTCAAGTCTGTTTTGAACATAGGCCATGATGCTTGCATTAGTAACTTGTACCGGACATACTCAGGGTGTTTGGCTCCGTCTCGTACTTCTGATTTGCACTGCACACATCAATAGATCTAGCCATTATTTTGGAACATCTACATCTCTAGTCGTCGTTGTTGTTGAGACCCAGACCGTCCGACCTACCAGAAAGGTGTAAGGTAACTAACTGTTTGGACGGATGGGAAGTGCCACCCAATTTAGACCGGAACCCAGTGGGGGAGACATCCACAGGGACCGTACCCTCCTTCCCCTACCACCAACCTCTCGGAAGGACTTATGGACCCACTGGTTTAACAGGATCGTACTCCGCATGAACACGGCGACAGTTGGGGCAGCGTGCAAATCCAGCGCGCAAACCATCGGGCTACCGCGCCCGAAATGTGCCAACAGCACGCGGCGTTCCCAGGTGGTCACCCACCCAAGTACTAACCACGCCCGATGCTGCTTGACTTCCGTGATCTAAAGAGAACCGGTGTTATCAGCACGGTAGGGCCGTTGGCAATCTCTAGTCGTCGTGTTATATTTTCTAAGTCATCGTTCTTATTGTCAAGATCTCGAACTCGTATATCTAAGTCATCATGTCGAATTCGTATTCTTTAGTATCGTCGTTATATCATAATGTCGCACGCCTATATATAAACAAGTGTCCTTCTTAAGTCACAGGCTGAGACAATTTTTCCTCGGGGCTGTTACTCCCCCCTTTCTTTCATTTGCAGCATTCATAGTGACGCAACAAGCACCTTTTCCATTGGTTAATCTTTTATCCAATGTCGTTACTCCCATTTTCGTACGGGTTCGATCGGCCCCCTCTGTCTTGACACTCCTGGTTTATGGTTTTATCTGACCTTTGGGTTCACATGCTGTAAAACCTGGCGTCATCCAGACTGGAAGTATTGTTTGCCGTTTCAGACACAATGAATAATGTACATAAAACTGTCTCACCAAAGTGTGAGATCTATTTATGGTCTTAAAAATAGCAGTAGGTGGTCTTTCAGTTTATTAGTTGCACATTAATCCATAAGAAGAAGGAAAATGCAAAGTCCACTTCGATTGCAAAAGTTTGCAATTCCATCCTTTTAGCTTGACGGTACATTGTAGATTGACCAGTTTGAATATATATGGGGTTCAATTCCTAGTTGTGGCAGCAAGACGTAAAGAAATTGTATCTGCAATGGTTAATCACCAGTCGAATACTTCTTTTCATACAAATGATATTTTATGATTTGAAATCCTCAAATGCAAAAAAAAAACTTTTAACACAGTTGAATTTAAATAAGATTCCAATAAGTCTTCACTAAAAGATAAAAATCTTGCTTTTTACAAAATTTCGTTTTCAGGCTTTGATAAAAAAATAAATAACCGTATTTAAAACTTATAACTGAAAACAAAATACTGCTTCTTCTGAAATAAATCCAATCTACGTCTAGTGAATTATTATCAGCTTAAAACACCATTACGGGAAAAATCACAGGAAAAAACCGGATAGCACGTAATCCTGTTTCCCTTCTTCGTAACTAAGTACCGCTAACGGCATTTCTAACGAAGACATAAACCTTGCTATTAATGCTTTTGATAGTGAAGACTTCTTGAATCATCTTTGACAATACAGCGCTAATAAGAAGTAAATAATCTTGTTTTCGAAGATAGTGAATTTTATGACCAATTTAATTTCGCTCTGGGCTGATTTAAAAGCCGTTTTTACTCCATGAGTAGTTTTAATGGAGAAAATTTCAAATGATTTGTTTCTGCTGCTCTCTCTCTCTCTCTCTCTCTCTCTCTCTCTCTCTCTCTCTCTCTCTCTCTATATATATATATATATATATATATATAATATATATATATATGTATATATATATATGTATATATATATATATATATGTGTGTGTGTGTGTGTATGTATATATATATATATATATATATATATACAGGGTGTCCCAAAAACATTGACCTCGGCTTTTATTTCCTAAATGTTGATCTTAGACATATATAATAAATTACAAAATTGAGTAAAAAAGGGACAGCATTTTATGAAATCGATAAAAATTTTCAGGGGAATAAATTTGAAGAAATACAAAATTTAAATTTCCATTCGGCTCCCGTACAAAAGCATTTCCAATGAGTAAAATGTGCCCCCATACATTAATAAGGTGATGTACAAAATTTCAGCCGATCCGGTGGTAGAGCGGTCAAGGGCATGCGTTTCCGTCAGATCGCTGGATTGTCGGGTTGCGGGTTCGAATCCCGCCAGCGGGCATGGATGTTGTCATGTCGAGGCTAAATCAGACTTCCGCCCTTCGGGGAGCCTCTATAAAAGTGGAGCTGCAAATCTCCTCCCCTTCGCCATGGGATACCCTGGGGGGGGCCTGGACGTGGTGCGTAGGCGCTCCTTCACCACAGTCCACAGATATGTAAGCCGTATGTGGCGTGGCATTAACTTGTAGATAAATGACTTCAGAATGACGTGCCATGAAGGGTAACGCAAACAGCCGCATTATTTCATCAACATATCGTTGAGCTGTTAAAGTTGTATGCAGGATGACTAGGGGCGATCTGCTGTCGTAAGAGATAGCATGCCACACCATCACACCAGGGGTAATGGCTGTGTGCCTTTTGTTGTTGTTGTTGTTGTTGTTGTTGAGACCCAGACCGTGCGACCTATCAGAAATGTGTAAGGTGACTGTTTGGAGGGCCGGGGAGAGCCACCAAATTTAGACCGGAACCCAGTGGAGGGGGGGATCCACCGCACCCTCTTTCCCCTGCCACCAACCTTTCGGAAGGACTTACGGACCCACATGTTTAACGTGGTACTCCGCGTGAACACGTCAGCAGTTTTGGCAGCGGAGGGAATCGAAACCGGGCCTACTGAGTGCAATTCGCGCGCTAACCACTGGCCTACCACCTCCTAGGGCTGTGTGTCTATGTAAAACAAAGGCTGATTGGAACCCCTAGCCCTGCCGCCTCCACACACTTACCCGATGGTCATCTGCTGAAAGACTGTGTCGATGTTGGGAAGTTATGGGCAGACGTCTTAAAGGCCGGCGTGAGCGTAATCCTACCTTAGTCAAGCACCGTAAGATGGTGAAAGGTACCACGTGTGGTATGGAAGAGGCTGTAGCATATTAGATGGCGGACAATGATGCCGTTGGGCCAGTTCGGGCCAGTCGCACAATCATCCGATCTTGTCTCGCATTTGTGCACCTTGGCATTCCAGAGCCTTCATTCCGCCGATGAGTTCCTTGCAGCAACAATTGCTGCCAGCACCTTTGCACAGTAGTGTCCGTTCTGTGCAGGTAACGGCCTATTGCTCGGTATGACCAGCCAACTTTACGCATCCCGACTATTCGACAACTTTCAAATTCGTCTAATTGCTTATAAGGTTTTCGGCAACGTCGTAACGGAATTATTGGTTGTGTTTCTACGGAACTGCAACTCCGATAACGAGCAAAGATAAACCGTCCACATTTTTAACCTGTTTTATAGGATTCTAGTTGCGCAGTAGAAACGCGCTATGACGGAAGTTAACACTCATTGGCCTTGCAAATTTAATCATTCGCAAACTTGGTATAATTGAATTTGCATGCAAAATTTCGAGATGATCGGGTTATTTTTTAGGGGTCCTTCATTTTTTTTTTCAAAAGAGTGTATATAATTCTCTAAATACACAGTATAATGCATAGGAAAAGTATAGTAGAAATTTGAATTCGAGTTTTCAACGGAAGAGTACATATCAAGCCTCCTTGAACTCGAATCTAATAATTTTGAGGTATATGTTAGTGTGTGTATATTAGTGGGTGGGTGTATGCATGTTAATGAGCGTGCCCGTGAGCCTGGTGGATGCGATATCCCACAAATGAATGGAGCATTTCATGCATAATCAGTGAATATTGGAACCCTATCGATTTTTAATGCAATCCAACTCGCCCGCTCCCCAATTTTCATATTAATTTTTGAAAAAATTATTAATAATCAGGACTATCAGTAATTTTAAATAAATAACCATTTCTATTGTAGATTTTAACAAATAGAACAAATTTTAGATTTTGGCATTAACCGTTCATGAGATAATTCATAATTCTCAGATGAAATGTTGAAAAAAAATAAAATCATTAAAAAATCAAGACCTTCAACACAGTTAAATAAATAATCATTTTGTACTTAATTTTGAGAGCATGAATCCTGCACGAGCCGTTCCGGAAATATTGCGCAGTTTTCAAATAAATGTTTCACAAAAATTTCATAAAGCGAAAAAATAGGAAGTATTACGAAATAGGTTCACTTTTTATCCGCCGTATAATGCAACAAATCTGCTGACATCAGTTTCCAATGATGTATAAAATTAGTTTATAAACCGTTGAATAATCAACAGTGTAAGATATCGTATGTGCTTGTATCAATTTTTTCAGATGTTGTTTTTATGATACCACTATAAAAATCTCACCACTCCGAGAGATTTTACAGTTGAAAAGGTACTCGTACATCCTTTTGGGGTAAGGACTGTCTTCATACCAAATGTTACTTCCCTATTCCTTATAGTATTTGAGGTATTTTTGGTCGGACAGAGGAACCCAATTCGGTGGTGGGGGGGGGGGGTGAACGCACCCTCGGGAAAACTTCCTGTCGCTGAGGTACTCATGCACACTTTTGCGGTAAAAATTGACTGCCTATATCAAATGTTAGCTCCCTATGTCTTATTGTATTAGAGATATTTTTGGTCGAAGGGAAAATCTCAACTCGAGGGAGGGAGGTAGCACACTTTCCTGAGAAAACTTCCGATCACTAAGGTATTCATGTACCCTTTGGGGTAAAAACTGACTGCCTACAAAATTTTAGCTTCCTATAACTTATTATGTAATATTTGAGATATTTTACTTTCCCTGCAATACATGGTAATGTATAGGGAAAGTATTGGAATCATGTCGAAAATCGCAACTCGAGTTTTCGACGGATCTACACGTTTCGAGACCTCTAGAATACGAAAAAACTATTTTTAGCGTGACGTCTGTGTTGTTGTTGTTGAGACCCAGACCGTCCGACCTACCAGAAAGGTGTAAGGTAACTGTATGGACGGCCGGGAAGTGCCACCCAATTTAGACCGGAACCCAGTGGGGGTGGCATCCACAGGGACCGTACCCTCCTTCCCCTACCACCAACCTCTCGGAAGGACTTACGGACCCACATGTTTAACGTGATCGTACTCCGCATGAACACGGCGGCATTTGTGGCAGCGTGCAAATCTAGCGCGCAAACCACGGGGATACCGCACCCGAGATGGCCAACAGCACGCGGCGTTCCGAGGTGGTCACCCACCAAGTACTAACCGCGCCCGATGCTGCTTCACTTCGGTGATCTAACGAGAACCGGTGTTTTCAGCACGGTACGGCCGTTGGCCCCCGCGTGACGTCTGTGTGTGTGTGTCTGTGTGTCTGTCTGTCTGTGTGTCTGTCTGTCTGTGCAGATTTTGTATCCACTCTAACTAAAAAACTAATTGACCGAATTTCATAAAATTTGGTAGGTAAGTCACTTTTGCACGAATCTGGTGATGATTAGTTTTGGGTATGACTCGGGTTAAAAGAACCCGCCTTTTTTTGCGAAATGGCCCACAAAAGCTTGTATCCACTCTAACTGAAAAACTAATGGACGGAGTTTCACAAAATTTGGTAGATAAGTTGCTTGTAGGCCACCCTGGTGCTGATTAGATTTTAGTATAATTCGAAAAACAATAAACTGCCTTTTTTTGCAAAATGGCCCGCAAAAATCATCGAAATCTAAACTTAAGAACTACGTATGCTCAAATATAGCCATTAAATGCTTGTTTAATACGTATTTTTTAGCGAAGAAAAGAATAAGACCAACCCCATTACACTAGGACTAGCCGTTCTCCAGATATTTTAGTTTTTCGTATTTTTCCTACACCATTTTTGAAAATAAGTCCAGTTTTCAAATGAGAACGAAAATTGAATTAAAAATTAATTAAATTTAATTTAAATAAATAGAACGTGAATATAAGTCTGCAGGGAAAGTCATGTGCTGCCCACATCAGATTTTTTTAAATGGGCAGAGAAATCCGGCAGGGTAGAACAACCCTGGGGAAATTTTCCGCCCGTTAATGTATTCATACACTCTTTTGGGATAAAAATGGACTGGCCTAACAAATCTTAGCTTTTTATGCCTTATGGTGTTAGAGATATTTTTCGTCGAACAGGAGAACTCAATTCGGAGAAGGGGGGGGGGGGATACAGCACACACACTCGAGAAAACACCCAGTCACTAAGGTTCATGCACTTTTTTGATGTAAGACCTGACTGTGCCTACTAAATTTTAGCTTCCGATGTCTTATATGTAGCTTTTGAAATATTTTTGGTCGGGCAGAGAAATCAGGTGGGTAGCACAACCCCACCTCGAAAATTTTGAAATGGGAGAAATTTTCCGCCCGCTAGAAACCCGGAGAAACCCGGTGCGGTAGCACAACCCTGGGGAAATTTTCCGCCAGCTAATGTATTTATCCACTCTTTGGGGATGAAAATCGACTGCCTAACAAATCTTAGCTTTCTATGCCTTATGGTGTTAGGGATATGTTTCATCGAACAGGGGAACTCAACTCGGAGGGGGGGGGGGGGGATATAGCACAGACCCTCGAGAAAACTCCCGGCCACTAAGGTTCATGCACCTTTCTTGAGTAATACCTGACTGTCTACTAAATTTTAGCTTCCCATATCTTATATGTAGCATTTGAAATATTTTTGGTCGGGCATAGAAACCCAAAGCGAAAGGTAGTATGCAAGACATTTTTGTTGTCGGTACTGAATTTTTACTTTCCCTGCAATACATGGTAATGTATAGGGAAAGTATTGGAATCATACCGAAAATCGCAACTCGAGTTTTCGACGGAGCTACACGTTTCGAGACCTCTAGAATACGAAAAAACCATTTTTAGCGTGACGTCTGTGTGTGTGTCTGTCTGTGCAGATTTTGTATCCACTCTAACTAAAAAACTAATGGACCAAATTTCACAAAATTTGGTAGGTAAGTCACTTGTGGGCGAGTCTGGTGCTGATTAGTTTTGGGTACGTTTCGGGATAAAAGAACCCGCCTTTTTTTGCGAAATGGCCCGCAACAGTTTTTATCCACACTAACTAAAAAACTTATAAACCGAATTTTACAAAATTCGGTAGATGAGTCACTTGTGGGTCACCCTGGTGCTGATTAGATTTTAGTATGATTCGGAAAAAAATAACCTGCCTTTTTTTGCGAAATGGCCCGCAAAAATCATAAAAATCTAAACTAAAGAACTACGTATGCTCAAATATATCCATTAATGGCTTGTTTAATACGTAATTTGTAACGACAAAACGAATAAAACCAACCCCATTACACTAGGACTAGCCGTTCTCGAGATATTTTAGTTTTTCGTATTTCCTCTACGCCACCTTTGAAAATAAGTCCGGTTACCGAATGAGAAAGAAAATTGTATTAAAAGTGAAATAAATTTAAAAATAAATAAAGAGAACGTGAATATAAACGTCTGCAGGGAAAGTCATGTGCTGCCCACATCAGATTTTTTATTTTGATTTCGATGAAAATCTTTTAGGAAAAGGTTAAAAACTCCTGCCTTATGGTATTATAAATATTTTGGGGGGCAGGTGAACAGAATACGAGGGCTAGTACACAACCTCGTGAAAACTTCCTATCGTTAAGTTACTCATGCAACCTTTTGGAATAAGATCTTATTGTCTACCAAATTCCAGCTTTCTGAGCCTTATGGTTTTCAAGATATTTTTGCAAGGGCAGAGAATCCCGACTTCTAAGTACATATTTGACTAGCAGAAATGCACGGTGTTGCATGGGATAATTCTGAAAGAAAATTAGCAGAGTGAAAAAATAAATGAAATATTTCAAACATTAAAGTGAGACTTATCAACCCTTTCGATACGAACGGGACTTGAAAGTCCTGTTAGATTTAAATACCTCTTATATAGCGCTATATGAATTTTCGACATATTCACTGTTGGGACATCTGTGTCCCGTGTCGTATTTATACTTATTATTATCCCTGCAATACATGGTAATGTATAGGGAAAGTATTGGAATCATGCCGAAAACCCCCAACTCGAGTTTTCGACTGATCTACATGTTTCGAGACCTCTAGAATAAGAAAAAAACATTTTTAGCGTGACGTATGTGTGTGTGTGTCTGTGCAATGTATGTATCCACTCTAACTCAAAAACTAATGGCCCGAATTTCATAAAATTTGGTAGGTAAGACTCTTGTACGTGACCCTGGTGCTGATTAGTTCTTGGTACAAATCGAAAAAAAAGAACACACCTTTTTTTCCAAAATAGCCAGGAAAAATCTCATTTATCCACTTTAGCTGAAATACTAATTGACCAAATTTCATAAAATTTGGTAAATAAATCACTTGTGGGATACTCTGGTGCTGATTAGATTTTGGTACGATTCGGGAAAGAATAACCTGCCCTTTTTTACGAAGTGGCCCGCAAAAATCGCCATTATCTAAAAAAAAAGACTACGTAAGTTCAAATGTATCAATTAAATGCCTGTTTTATACGTAATTTTTGACGAGGGAAAGAATAAGAACAACTCTATTACTTTAGGACTAACCGTTCTCGAGATATTTGAGTTTTTTGCATTTTTGTTATGCCGCCTTTGAAAAAATGCCCAATTACCAAATAAAAGCAGAAATTGAATTAAAAATGAAAATAATTCTGTGTTATTTTGTACAATTGAACTCAATTTAATGAGTGCTTAAAGAAATATAGAAAGAATGAATTCGCGTCTGCAGGGAAAGTCATGTGCTGCCCACATCAGATTTTTTTTTATATTGCCGCAGTACTGATTGAACATGTTTACGTTTGCAGAAAAGTCAGTGTATTTTCTTCATTATTTAGGTAAGTAAAGCTTGTTATACTTTTTTTTCTATTATACATTTATGTTTGATAAAAATTTATTGTTAGCAAGGTTTGAAAAATTTGTGAAAAAGTATAAAACATGAAATAACTTTTATGAATGTAAAAGTCCCTACTATGAAAGTAAAAGTCTTGCATTAACCAAAGCTCGGGCAAAAAATTGGGGCAGGCCAGATTCTTTCCCACATGTCCCAGAGGTCTGTGCTAAACGCCGAAAGAAAAACTTGTCAGTGTCGAGAAATGTTTACTCTGAGAAGAGAGGTTGCCACTGGCTGGAATTTGCAATATTTTAAGGCAGATGCTAGTTTTGTATAATGAAAAAATATTGAATTAAGACATTACTCTAAATGTTCAACATGCAATATTCACCGATAAAAAAGGTAAATTTAAATTTATAAAAAAATATTGTAGATTTATACAACTATTTAATCTTTTGTAAGAGAGGCCTCGAAGGAGAAGTCAGACCAAGCAATATTTATTGAAATACCAAAAAAAAAATCTACGCTCGACCTGATTATCATACTATATAACTGGTACTGGTACATACCTTGTGTGCATTTTAACTGCACTGGAAATCACTGGCTTTGACTTGTGGCATGCTATAAGACAAATTTTCAAAAATATGACATATAAATATTACCCATAGTGTCCCGTCAGATGAGCTCAGAGAAAGATAGTATTATTAATTAAATCAGCCACGATACTGCACTGTTTAATAATTGCAAGGTAATTTTGTGGTCAGCAATTTTTTATTAACACATATACATTAAGAACAACAATTACACTAAAAACAGCACACAGTCAAATAGAGACATAAATTGACTTCGTGAAGTCAAATTGAGATTTTGGTCTTAATTTGTCTTATGTCCAAAAATTATAATTAATTAGCTTTTCCTAATTTAGTGTTGGTACCTATATTTAAATTGATACTTAAATTATACATAACATGAAATGAACAATGTAAATCACCATGCCTCAATCACCCTTTACTAGGGTATGAGTATACTGTCCTTGAAGGCACTGTCCTAATGGTTCTCAGGGAATAGCTCATTAGTAAGAAACAATATTTCCAAACTCGACAGCACACCGGCGTGGGGCTAGCTGGGAACATGGATCTCTCAGGTCAATGAACCTGGGATAGGTCTCAAAGATCAAAGGAGCTGGAATAGGTCTCAAAGGTCAATGGAGCTGGGATAGGTCATACTACCACGATGTCCAAAGAGGTCAGGGTTCGTGGGGGATCGCGATCTCTTCAGCAGCGGTGATGGAACTTTCCTTGCAGATGCTGTGGCACGTGCATGGTATCAAGACCTAAGGTTTGGCTGGCGAAATCACTCCACCATTGCAGCTTGTGTCAGGAAATTCGCGTGTTTCTTCTGTGGGGTACTTGACGACCGCTACAAATAAGTAGTGGAATCAGGGTCCTGCTGTATTGATGCTTGCGGTTTGTGCCTCGAAATCACGCCGTCATTAAAGCCGCCGTCTAGAAATTTCCCTATTCATTCTGTAGGGCACTTCACGGCTACTTTGCAGATAAACAGTGGAATCTGACTTTCCTCTGAAGTTCCCAATGCATATTTGGATTCAAACTTGATTCCATTCTTAAACCAAGGGACAAATTTCTGACGTTCTCCTCTGAAAAGAGCAAAATGGAATTTCTTTTAAAGTTGAAATCCTGTTCTTTGATTTTTTTGTAAAGAGCTTAAATAAATTGAGTGCGAGGTCTTCTCTGTCGGTCATTCGTTTCACTACTCGTGTAATATTTGGGTGGAACTAATTCCCCTACTTTTTATTAATCCCAGAAATGACGCTCATTTTATGTGCGAGCTTGTATTTTCTCCATGTTCCTCGATCCCCAACTGCTGGGAGGTCTTCCTCTGCTTTCGGTAATAGCCTTACAGTTTGACAGGCACCTTAGTGTTTTAGAGATTTAGCGTTCCAGTGCTGTCATTTTTTACGGCTTCTGGTTGTTGACTTTTATGACGCATCCTTTTCATGTTGTTCTATTCCATTGGCGCAATATCTATCCCAACGTATATTGTGAGGAGATATCGCGATAACAATAAAAAAATACAAAGTAACATTTGATTTAAGCTCAGTTAGTGTACCCCTTTACATGGTGGTTAATGATGAGCACAGGTGGGAATGAAATGTGTTGGACATTGTGCTGAACATGGTGATATACTTTATAATAGGGCACATAGCACTGAAGAACAAATTTGTTGACTTCGTATCCTAGCGAACATTTTATCGCCCTCACAGTTTCACAATTCTCCCCAATCTGATCATCGTTTTCATGGTTCAAAGAATATTTTCTAAACTGCTATATTTCTTTAGTTAGGTAATCTTAATTTATTTTTACCTTGCTCTGGGGAAACACGCCTGCCTTATGTTTAATTGGCCTTGCTTTTTATGATAGCTTAAGTTCGGTCCTGATTAGACATCCCTTTCTTATGTAGCTTCTTCGGGTTTTGCTTAGAAGCATGGGCTACGTCCATGCAGGCATTGTGACTTTCTAACTTGCTGCTATCATTACCATTTTTTAATTTATGAATCGTAAACATCGTTCAACTGAAATGTCAAACCTGGTACCAATTCGCCTGAATCTTTTGTTCAGTTTATTTTCACCATAGCGTATTACATGAATTATATATCATTTTCTTTGGCCTAACACAATGTTTTTCCATTTCATTTTATTAAAAGTATTTATATATTATTAACTTGATTTATGTATTGTATTTACTAGCCGTTGTTAGCTTATTCATGTAGGCTAACTACGGCTAACTTTCTAATGAAATTTTCTACAATTTTAAATGCTCTAAACGACAATACGGAATTTGGAAAAATGTGTATTATCTGACTAAAAGTCTAAAATTTGAATAAATATACATCAACATAATTTGTAATAATGTTAATATTGCATAACAAAAGAAGTTCTCTCTCTCTCTCTCAACAAAAGAGGTTCTTTCTCCTCTCTATCGCCTCTATCCCTTCTCCCCTCTCTCCCTCCTCTCCCTCTCCTCTCTCGCTCTTTCTTCCCAAATTATATTTCTCATTTCAGGCGACAATTAAGTCGGTGAAGAACTTCATGAATTAATCCCAATTAACCATCCCGTGCTTTTCTTTTTCGGAGTAGTTTATCAGACGTTTCTAAATATCTATCTCTTCGTTAGTGTAATATACCCAAGTCTACCTTATTTGTTTTCCTGGGTTTGCTCGTAATGACGGCCCCAGAAAAGATTTTACCTCCATTTCTTATCAGCTTCTTACTCCGCTCATTAAAAAAAATCTCAACAATATATAATAACTCAACAATATAATTGATGATAAAGTGAGCAGTGATAAAGTGAGCAATTAGTTACAACAACCTCTTTCGATTAGATTCGCTCATCAGGATAATAATTAGTTATAAAACAGCCTTCGAAGATGTTGTAACAGGAAGATGAGTAGATGTGAAAGATTTGTTTTTGCTCATCAATAAATATAAGATACGCGGCTTTAGATTTTCTAAAAGTTCTCATTATTAAAAAGTATAGCATCTATCTATATACAGGATGTCCCAAAACCATTGACCTCGGCTTTTATTCCTTAAATATTGATCTTAGACATATATAATAAATTACAAAGTTGCGTAACGAAAGGTACAGAATTTTATGAAATCGATTAAAATTTTCAAGCGAATTAAATTTTAAGAAATACAAAATTTAAATTTTTATGCGGTCCCCATACAAAAGCATTTCCAATGAGTAAAATATCCCTGACACTAATAAGTTGATATACAAAATTTCAGCATTTAATCATAAAAAGTCCCAGAGATATGAAAAGACAAAAATGCTGACTTAAACCACTTTTCGATGCATCGATGTGGGTTCTCAGAGGGGAAAAATCAAGTCGGCAGATCGCGTTTCAGTGGTCATACACAAATTATGAAAAAAAACAATGATTACATAAATAAATAATAATTTTGTTATTTATTGGTACAAAAGTATCTACACTGTGTAGAAATAATAACTTTACACAAAGGTAACAAAGCTTGTTCAAAATGTTTTCCATCCATGCCAAAGATCCATTAAAGAAAAAAGGCAGATATTATTTGCCTATGATGCATTTCTGCGTTGCGTCATTTCCACTCTTGCTGTAAACATTTACATTTTAATTTGTGATTAATCCCTCACCAACTTTGTTTAAACATATCTCAGGGACTTTTTTTGATAAAATGATGAAATTTTGTACATCACCTTGTTAGTGCATGGGCCACATTTGACTCATTGGAAATGTTTTTGTACGGGGGTCGTATAAAAATTTTAATTTTGTATTTCTTCAAATTTAGTCCTCTGAAAATGTTTATCGATTTCATAAACCTCTGTACCTTTTTTTATTCAACTTTGTAATTTATTATATATGTCTAAGATCAATATTTAAGGAATAAAAGCTGAGGTCAATGTTTTAGGGACACCCTGTATAATAATTGCCAAGTATCCGTCTGTACAACAATATCACAGATTGTGTGAATAGCATCTACTAACCGAATATACCCTGAAAATTAAAGGTACCGCAATAAACATGTTTATGTGACTTTTTCCCTTAACTCAATACATCTGTCTGAAATTATTTGATCTCTTTGATGCAGGATTGTTCATGATCAAATTGATAACTACTTAATAAACGTATTTTTTTTTCTGGTTTTAGGCTGTTTCTGTAAATTTTTCTAATGTTAAATTTTATGTTTTCTTTTTAATTCGTTTAATAGTATTTTTTGTATTTCTAATTTGATCGTAATTTATTATTTAGAAGGAGTTTTAAAAATGTCTGTTTTTGTAACACTTTACAACATAGTTGAAAGTGTTCATGACATTGTTCATTCTGTCTGTCTGTCTGTTTGTCTGTCTGTCTGTAAGTCTGTCTGTCTGTTAGCACGATAACTGTCGTAAAAATGACTTTATCAAAAGGAAATTTTAGTATGTTGTTCAGACGGCCCGTAGAACCTATGGGAATACAAATGAATAATATCACCCAATTAGTTTTGGAATGAACCCGGGTTGAAAAAATGAAATACATTGAACCCTGTGGGACTTAATTTTTCAAACATCTTTTAAGCGAATTTAAAATTCGCAAATTGCTTCAAAAGTATTAGAAAGTATTCAAATTATCCCATAAAAAATATAAAAAAAATTTCAGAATAATGTATTCAATAGTTTTTTAAATAAAAATTAAAATAATAATTACATCCATTATATGAAGAGATCACGTGACCCTCTTCAAAAAATATGGCATCCATCTTGTGTCAAAATCTTGATTTTTAAAGTTAATTTTAATTTATCTTCAGTGTTGTGTCCGTCTTAAAACCGCTTTATTTTTGCTTAATTTCTGTGCATCAATGTTCTGAAACAATGCAATTACTATATATTTGAGCTTAAATGATCATCAAATTTTGATTATTTCTACAACGGAGCCTAATTTTCATTTATGGAGATTGTAAACACATCAAGCTGTAAGATGAGCTGTATAAGAATTGCTGAATTTCTTTAAAGCAAAATTATTTAGCGCTCGAGTCTGCAATATAGTTGATATGAATGAAACAGTCATTGATTTTACATGGAGAAACAGATGATTTTATAGCAGAATTTTTCGGTGAAGTTTTAAGCACAGAGTTAAATTACTTTTACCTCCATGGTTTTAAGTTCTTAAGTAAAATAAATTATTGTAGTATTGTAATGAATGAAAAGAATAGAATAAAAGTTAATAAATGAAATTTTACTGCTTTTTCATAGAGAGCCAGGCGATTTATATTTCAATGACGTCATTTGAATGAAGTTCACTTTATTCGATATTTTCAAATATAATAATTTATTGCAGTATTGTGATAATTTTAAAAATATTACCTCTGAATGTATCACCTTTTAGCGATGTTTAAATAAAATTGCATTGCAGTTGGAAAGTGTTTCATAATCAATGCTTTATGCATAATTGATCTTTCTTGTTTATTTTAAAACGACTGTTCCTTGTAAAGGGGATTTTAAATTATTTGAATTTATCTCATTTCATTTCTGAATCCCAACTGATTTCCCCAGTGTTCTTTTCCTTGTATGTTGTTTTTGTTGTTTTCTGTCTGTATTGTATTTTTATGTATATTGTCTTTGTTTGCGTATTGTTATTCTTGTGTATTTCCCGTCCCTCCCCTGTAACTGCTCCATTCCCTTTAGGTGAGCTGAACGGCCTGGGAAATAAATAAATAAATAAATAAACATGTCCCGAAAAGTAATATACACAGTGATATAACTGTGAAAATATAAATGTTTCTTATTCTGTAGTTAAATGATTAGAATTATGAACTATCTCGTCAGATTCATCAAACTGCCTCATTTGTACTAAATTTCAAATTTCTTAATTGCTGTTTTAATTATTGGCCAGTGTACCTAATTCCATATTTTTGTCTTACTTCTTTATATATTTGTAAAACAAACACCAGCACCCCCAAAATAGCAAACGTCGGAAAACGGATATTATTAATTTTCTTCTATTTAACCTTGCACCAATTTTAAGATTGAATCTCATCGCAAAGTACGTTTTATTATCATTTCAAATGTCGAACTTTTGGGTGCACAGCACCTCCTTAAATGAACATTTTTGAAAAATGAACTGTTCCCGGATCTTATGTGAAACGATTGACACGTACATCAAACTAGATGTCTTTATCTCTCATTTCGCATTTCGAACGTTTTGGTATGCCCCCCCCCCCCCCCGCCTCAAGTGAAATTGTATGAAATTTTTGAACCCGTACACTTAATTTCAAGTCTCCATCTTATTTAAAAGAAGGTGTTTCTGATTTTTTCTGTTAATCGAGCATTTTGGTTTGCGGCAACCCCTAATGCAGCAAATATTGGAAAACTAAAATTACATTTTTTTCCCTTTCGAATCGATTTTTCCAGCGGGTTTTATCGAACGATTAAGCCATGTACCAAATTGCAAATTTCTATCTATATGGGAAGTGGATAAAAAAACGGCTTGATAGACAGACAGACGGACACTTTGCAATTAGTATAATAGATTGAACTTAGCAACAACGTTCGATAAGCTGTCACTTGTCAAGTTTCTCATGTGTCAGCAGACCAGAGTCTGAAATGTAAGGTAAATGTAGGTTATATTTTATAGGAGTGTGCTAGTGTGTTTATTATGATTGTGAAATACGCTAAATCTGATCCATTAATGTTTATGTATTTCCCAATTTATAAAGGTTTAAATGAACAAGTGTTAAATTTAATTCAACGTAAATTCAGTTATATCTTTAGCTCTAACGACATCATAAAGGTATTGAATAAGTTAAGCGTTTTTGGTTTATGGTATTTTGACAGTTATCTAAATGCAGAGCATATCGATTGTAATAAAAGTACAATAAACAAGATATTCATCCCTACTAATTGGATCATAATCGAAGTCTATATGCTATCTAGATAATCTATCGAAGTCTATCTACATAATCGAAGTCTATATACTGCAGAAACATAAACAGGAATATATTACTTATTGCATTGGTTTCAATTCATGGATAGTTATGCCGAATCATACACTACATTTTATTTCTAGAAAAGGGAGTATTTAAAATTAGCAAGAAAGATGTTTGTCTCATACTCTCAATAAATAAAGCCCTCTCTCTCTCTCCCTCTCTCTCTCTGATTCTCTCTCTACTATAAAATATGATTTTAAAATATCTATATATTGTCCGACACATTAGTTTTATTACATTCGTAAACGTATAAAATATTTTCTATTTACATACTATAAGTAAATGTATAAAATGCTATTTTCAAAAATACAATTATTTCTAAAATAAATTAAAACAGCGTATGCCTCTGTATATTGAAGCACAATAAGATAATCAACAATATTGATTATCTAAACATTAAAATATAAAATGAGAATATTAAGGTTTTTATAGTAAATATTTAGTATTACAATCAGTTTATCAGGCATACTTATCTCTGAAATCGTATTACTAGAATTTTTCTGAAAATGGTATTTTGTTAATATGATCATAGTATTATTTTTTTCTTTAAATTACCTGCAGTCTTCTTCAAAGTTGAATTTACAATAAAAATATTCAAAATTGTTGACTCTTTGATGCCGGGACAACATGCGCAAACCGGGACTGTCCGTTACAAACCGCTCGACGTTTGAACACCATCTCGATACTACAATATCCACGTGATTTTTTTAAATGAAATCCTACAGTCTTTTCATCATATGACTTTGTATGTGACACCTGCTATTACTGCACCTTCGACTGCTGTCACTAACTGCTCCAGCAAGCGTTGGCAGAATACATAATCGGCCAAGAACGCGCTTTGTCCTTGAAAAATGTATGTGTTTCTCAAGGTTTTGTTTGTAGTCACCAGGTAAGAAAATATTTCAACTGAGTTTGCTTACTGCATGATGATCAACAAATGGAATCCCAGTGACTACCTCATCTATATCTTTGGATGATGCAGTGCAATATCTCTGCTCCTGCAACTGAGTTTATGCATTTAGGTAATTGATTATTAGGAAACCCGTCCTTCTTTAAAATGCGGTATCAGAAATAGGTGAGAATGTTGAAAAGTTTTTATAACAATTAATGGAAAATGCGAGGTTTTATCTCGTTTTTATTGATTATTATGATGAAATTCCCAAACCTGAAGTAATTCCACATTGTTTAAATATTAAAGCGGATATTAAAAGGTGCAGAAACATGCCAAGAAACAATTATTGGCCAAAATAACAACTGCTCCTAATTGGTCTAAAATCATCAACATTCGAGCTAGCGGTGGATATTCTACCGCTTGTACCACATAGGACACATTATCATCCGACTAAATTTAGGTCCAATAATAGGTTCTAAATTACGAACGCATAATTGTAGACTGTTTGTACCGTAGAATTCGTCCATCCCCTCCTACTTTTCATTGAAATTCTGAAAATTTTCAGCTCTGCGAACTTGCATTCAAAGACTGTAGTCACGCATTCGCGTCGCAGAAAACTTTACCTAAATGGACGGCAGTCACTGATGTGCGTTTTCGTATGGAACGTTTTTATTTGAATTTATTTGTGTACTAGATGGCGTTAAATGTCCATGCGAACAATTCCAATGTATTTTGCAGATACTTATCCTTGGCGTAGGGGAGATCCAATGAATCATTTCTCCATCTGAAGCGGTGAAACATGGTTTTGTAATAGAAACAAATAGAGCACTTCTCGCAGCCTCTGATATTTTACATATAATTGAGTTTCGGTTCTCGTTCTGATTTTAGTTTAATGATTTCGTTGGTGAATCATAGGAATATAAGAGAGTATTTTTTTACTTTCCTTATATACATAATGCTGTATAAGGAAAGTATTGTGACGGGATCGAAAATTCGAATTCGAGTTTTCGACGGGAGAGCACGTTTCAAGCATATCTGATCACGAATCAAACATTTTTGAGGTGATGTCTGTGTGTGTGTGTGTGTGTGTGTGCGTGCATATGTGTCAGTGAGCCTGTGGAGACGATATCTCACAGAACAAATTGAGCGATTTGAATGAAATTTGGTACAAAAATCACAATCCGTGAATACTGGAAGTCTATTGCTTTTAAACGCAATCGAATGTTCAGAACCACCCTAAATTTTTGAATGAAATTTTGAAAAAATCATCAAAAAATCAAAACCTTTAATAAACTTACGCAAATAGACATTTCTTATGTAATTTGTCCTTAGATAACGATTGACATAAACATTAGAACGTTAGCATGAACCGTTTTCGAGATATGGCATGTTTTTCAAATAAATTTATAAACAAATTCTATAAATTATAAAAAATATATTAACTGTTGAGAAACATGTTCACTTTTCATAAAAAACAAACATAAATAAACAGCATCATGACAACGGAAATCCATCTTTGCCTTCCAAGGTAAGTCTTTTAGTTGGAACAGCGCCGTGGGTAGCACGCGGGGATTGCACTCGAACGACTCGAGTTCGATTCCTGGCCCAAATTGTCCCGTGTTCACGCAGTTTAGAGGAAAACGTCATTTACATTTGAGGGGAGGAGGAGTCGACGGAATTCTACGGTATGTGAATTCTAATCAACTCGTAATATCCAAATAAAGATAAAGAATTTTTTGCATAGTCATGAATGGACTTAAATATAAATAAGAAATAAGAAGCAATTATTCTAAAAACAAAAAACCGCTCCTGTCTGAGCTACATTTGCCAACATTAGACTCTTCGATGTCCTAGCGCTTGGATGGCAGGATTTTTCTTCAATTTCACATTGTTTGAAGCAAAAGATTGTAAAAAATACTTGTACTACGCAGACGGGCCAAATTACACTCTCCGTTGAGTTACTGGGGCGATTTTATTTTGTTATATATTTGAAATTCACCCTGCATTCTCGTGCTTCAGATTCTATGTCTGAGTACTAAGGGCGCATCGTTCATTGAGGTTCAGAAGCTGAACGTTCCCTGTTTAAGATCTAATTTAAAGATACTTTATTTATTATATTTTTTAAAATAACTTTGCGAATATATATATATGCGTTTTTTTAGAAAACTGTTACACTTTACTTACTTAAAATGAGACGTTTCAAATTATTTTTCCCATTAAAACGCATATCTAGAAGTTGAACTCATCATGATTTTATAGTGCATTAAAAGACGCATGGTCTCAGGGCCGCCCAACTGTTAAACTCCGCCCTGGCTGATAAGCTATAGCTATAGCTTAGCTTCCAGAAAGGTGTAGCTATCTCATCCACCATTTTCAACCCTTTACAAACAGAGTAACTTAAGATAATGATTGGATCTGGGACGTGCCGTTTCATGAATAAAAAATATTTGGGCAAGGCTAATGGATACGCATTTTGGGTCGAACATGGTTCTATTAATTAATCTTCCCAGAAAAAAGTTATGTGTAATACTAAAATATATGAGGCATTTTCCACGAATAACATCCACCGAAATTTAAGCAATATCAAGACGAAGAAACATACTAATAATGACTATCATTAAACTTGGTAGTTTGTGAAGTAAACTTAGTTACAGCAACAATATCGCGAAGCATCCGTTTGCGTATTTAGGAGTTATAGAAAAAATAAATCTGATTTCCCTTTGAAAATCACGTTGCAGGAGAATGTCAGTTAAACAAAAGCCATTGATAATTTTTTAGCGGATTTATAGCATATTGTGATTAAGATATTTGTAAGTTTTGAAAGTGTATTATTAGTAAATAATTAATATATAAATGTGTTTAAGGACATTGTTGACTACAGTGAGTTTCAACTAAGCTTATGTTCCAGCTATATTTCTCACCCATTTTCAGTTCACTCCTTTGAATTGCTTTATTTCGTTAGTTTTAGCTGTTTATATTTACAAATCTGATATATTTCTTCTATCACTTACTAACAATATTCTAATATACACTACGTGACAATGAAAATGAGACACCAAGAAGGAGTGGGCAGAAAGTGATGAAAATCGGCAGAGAGAGACAGCAACGAACAATAAATGATGTTTATTGCAACATGATACACCTATACACTGAGCGATAACACCCTCTAATCAGTAGGTTATAGGACCACCGCGAGCGGCGATACAGGCAACAACACGTCTCGTCACAGATTCACTGAGCATACGGATAGTGTCCAGAGGGATGGCTGCCCATTCCCTGTCAACCGTTTGCCAGAGTTCGTCTTCTAAACACGGCGGTGGTAGCGACGTCCGATCACGTCCCAGACGTGTTCAATTGGTGAGAGATCAAGGGAGACTGTGGGCCAGGAAAGCACCTGGTTACCTTGTAAAGCATGTTGGCTGATGCATGCCGTGTGTGGTTGAGCGTTATCCTGCTGGTAAATGGCATTGGGCACACTCTGATGGAAGGGTAGTGTCACCAGCCGCAGCACGTCATTCACGTATCGTTGGGCCGTCATAATACCCTCAATACGGACCAGAGGTGACCTGCTATCATAGGCGATGGCGTCCCAAACCATGTTGTCGCGCGGTGTGGCGTTCCACAGATGCGGCCGGATTGGGCCTGTCATTACTTCGGCTCCAGACTCGTATACGGCGAATATCATTGCTGAAACAGAAGCATGGCTCGTCTGAGAACACGATCCTGTGCCATTCCGCCGTCCAGGTGGCTCTATCCCGACACCATTGTAAACTGAGCCGTCTGTGCTGTTGGGACAATGGCAGTCTTCTTAACGAGCGCCATGATTGCAGGTCGCCGGCGACCAATCAGCGGATAATGATCCTAGTCGATATGGGAGCATCAAGAGTATCCTGCACATGTTGCAAAAGGGCGACGGAAGTAGCCTGCATGGCCACCAACGCTTGTCGACGGATGCGTCGGTGGTGACGTCGCTCTGGCCGTACCAGCACCCCTCAAACGTGCCACATCCCCTTGTTTCAACCATCTTCGCCACTACCGGTGCACCATGGACGCGTGTAGGTGGAGATTTGACATATGGACTAACCTGCCCTTCTGAGTCCGATCATCATACCCTTCGTGAAATCGTCTGTCTGCTGGAACTGCCTCAGTTGGCGAAGGCCTGGCATTCTCTGCTACTACACGTTTCCTCTGAGACAAAAAAAATTGCAAAATTATTTCCCTGGCAGACAGAGTTGCGCGACTATTGTCGATTCTGCAGGTTTCTTCCCTTATATCTCCCTGAACGTGCGCGAGACAGCTGCGCATTTCGCATCATTTACATAACTCGGTGAACTACGTCTATTCCACAATTTGCATATTTTTATGTCCACTCCTTCTTGGTCTCTCATTTTCACTGTTACTTAGTGCATTTCTACTTCATACATAAGCGCCTGTAAAACTTTTTCCAAGTGGGGGGGGGGGGGGGCAAATTCAAGCACATGATGTACTACATCGACGAGCTTGATGCTCGCCTTTGTTATATTGAATGTCCCAGAGGGAGTGTAACACTCCCCCCCCCCTTTACCTCCCTTATGGACGACCATGACTTTATTCATTAAAATGATTGCAAAAGTTTATTTAATTTAGAAATAAAAAACATCTAAAATGCTATATCTTGTATGTACTCATCTTACATTGGCAACTATTTAAAATCTCGTGCATTCCATCTACTCTTTGCATTTTTATGCAAAATTATTTTATTTTTTTCACCAATAAATAAAACTTATTGAAATAAAACTTATGAAAATGCGAATTTCAATATAAATTTCAATATAAATTTCACTTTTAATACCAAATTTTGGCCAAATTTTCAGCCTCCCAGTCAAAAATCTCACGCTACGCTACTGCTAAGTGCAACTTCTAATTTGAGCGCCCTCCTCTATGCTCTTAAATTAAACTGCTGAACTCTGTTTACTTAGTGATGTGCAGTCTTTCATCTGAAAGCAACAAAAGATAAGCAACATTTAAGAAACTTTTAAGCACATTACGGCCATTAATTGAATGTCAGTTGTTATGGTGGGGAGCTGGAATTCAACAGCAGACTTCTCTTTTAGAAAAGACTTAGGATCAGATGTGGAAGAGGAAGTAAGCATCATCATCGTCATTTTTATAGCACGTTACTGTAGGAAAACAAACGACTTTCTACGATAGCACAGCAGGTTCATGCTGGAACATATGTGAAATATAAAAAATGTGGAAACATGGACTTCAAAGTTTTGTCTGAATGTTTCAAGAACGTTGAACACATCAAAAATTAAAAGAAATCTTCGTTAAAAAGTTTAATTCACACAAAGTTTTGGTTAAAGCTACTAAGCGCTACCACTTTAAGTATGCAGCTCAAGTAACATCAAGAGAAAGGATGAGGGGCAAGATAATGCTTCCTTCTTATTCCAGGTCTGCGCCTTGGATAAGCCTTTTCTAATGAAAAGAAGACTGACGTTGATTCCCTGATCAATACCATGACACCTGACATTTTATTATCTGTTACTAAGACAACCATTTAATTACCGTGCATAAAATTGCCAAATGTGCCATAAATAAAGTTGGGCCACAGTGTTATTAGCATTGAGTTAACATCAAGTAATATTACATTTGGAGTTCAGGACACTTTATTGATCAATGCAAAATAATTATTCACACCCTCGTGCAAAATTCATATCAAAATGCAATTGACATTTAATTTGTATCCCGGGATATAAACCATAATTGACAAATTGTTTGACGCCAAATTTCCAAGTTATTATAAGAAGTATTTTTTTTGTCTTGAATAGAACAAGCCAGATCCACAAAAATGTTACTAATAGATTTGTCGCATTATATTTCATATGAAAATGTAACATATTTGACGATATGTACAACTGTTTTTCCAACAGGGTGTTTATAAGGCCAGCGAAACAATTTTCGTCACCTAACTGACGTATTCCTTCTTTCATCAAGGAATTTTTGCAAGTTTTTATACTAGTGTACACAAAACAACATGAAATTATTACAGATTTTTTTGGGCGCTGTAAACTTCTCTTGAGATAGAAAAGTCCTACAATATGAATACTTGAAACAAAGACTGACGTTGAAACCCTGCTCACTACCATGACAACTGACATTTAATTATCTGTGACTATGACAACCATTTAATCACCGTGCATAAAATTGTCAAATGTGCGATAAATAAATAAAGTTGGGCCACAGTGTTATTAGTATTGAATTAACATCAAGTAAATTGAATTTTTTTATCAATGCAAAATAATTTTTTTATACCCACGTGCAAAATCCATATCAAAATGCAAAAGATACCAGTCAGAGAACATGGAAAAAATAATTTAAAGTCCGAGATTAATAGGGGGTGATAATTTGAAACAGAACGTATCGAAGTTAACTCGAGACAGTACGTTAGAGGGTTAGCGATAGGTTTAAAATAAAGGATTACAGACCTTGAGACGGCTGTAATGTATTAAAATTTAAGCACGGCTATATCATATGTTAACAAAATGCAAATGATTCACATGATGTAATACATGTTATGAATGCCTAAGTATAACGAAATAGCAATCGAAAAACTAGAATGATATCAAGAGACACTTTTCTACGAAAATGCTGCTCCAATGTGATTTTTCTTTCTCTTTGAAAAGTGTTTGGTTAAAATGTTATCTTTGTCAAGGACAAATTTACCACTATTAAAACTCTTGAAAGCTTTTGAATCGCCTATTTAATTGTATTGTGGAAGATGGTTTTCCACTTAACGCAAACCGTAGAAACACCTTTATCTAGCATGAAAGATAAAACATTATCCAAATTTCCATCAATCACTCCTTAAAATCAGAAAAAGAGATCATGATACTACGTGTAATTTATATTGATATCTGTCAGACGCATTTATCTTCGACCATTAATGAATTCAACCACTTACACAAGACGATTATACTAGCCTTCGAAATGACTTATGTTTTCCTTGCCTAAATATTTAAGGAAGATTGCGACTTAATGGACGATCAGAAAATTAATTGCTTATTTTGCACTATGAAGAGAAAAAGCATTTTTTTATTTTCCACGCGCTGAGCTGGAAAAAGGTTTGGTAATAGTGGTTATAACATGTACCATTTTTCTTGATAGATATTCTTTTAACAGTAGATTAAGTAACCTTTTTATGGTAACCTATGTTACTTTAGAAAAGCATGGTGATCGCTAAATCAATGAAAATGACGACTAATTGATGAAAATTCAATATCTTCGAAATAACATAACAAACGACTATATGAATTACATATTTCTCCGCCAGTTCATAATACCGAGATGTCACAAACTTGTGGACTTTTTTAAATATTGCAAAATTGACGAAAATGTCACCAAATTGATAAAAATAACGCTAAATGGGAGGCAATGCTTTGCAAATTTTTAATTCCGTCAGATGACGGAACTATTAGCTAATTAATAATAATGTCTAACGTGTTTTTGTCTGAATCTTTGCCCACTTACAGTACCGTCCAATGAACAAAATCGAATAGAGCCGTATTTTAGATCTCTACCTCAGGGGCATACAAAATGGGAGTACTGAAAATACCTTCAGACCCTCCGTAAGCCTTCTGGTGATCTAGAAATCTGAATCTTTGTATGTTCAAAGTATCGACCAAAAGACAAAATCAACCTGAGCCAATTTCTGATTAAGACGACTGACATTGTTAAACAAAATATAACTTAAATCATCTCTCTATATTAAACAAGAAAGATTAATCATGCTTAAAGCATTGATTATGAAACACTTTCCAACTTCAATACAATTTTATTTAAACAAGTCTAAAATGCAATACATTCCTCGGTAATATTTTGAAACTTATCACAATACTGCATTAATTTATTATATTTGAAAACTTAAACCTTCATCGAAAAAAATGAACTTCATTCAAATGACGGCATTGAAATATAAATTGCCTGATTTAAACATCTCTAAAATGTTATACATTCCTCGGTAATATTTTTAGAATTATCATAATACTACGATAATTTATTATATTTGAAAACTTCATCGAAAAAAACTGAAATTAATTCAAATGACGTCATAGAAAAAATAACACGCCTGCTTCTCTCTATAAAAACGGGATTTCATTCATAACTTTCTCTCATTCATTTCATTCACCACAATACTATAATAATTTATTTTATTTAAACATTTTGTTTAAGACCATGGAGCTACAAAAAATTAAACTCTATGCTTGAAACTTCATCGAAAAAAATCGTCCTTCTCTTTATGAAATCAATTAATATTTCATTCATATCAGCCATGCAGACTCCATGGACTAAATTATTTTGTGTTAAAAAAATACAGGAATTCTAATACAACTCATTCTACATATTTTGCTGTTTACATTTTACATAAGTGAAAAATAGGCTTAGTTGAAGAAATAATCAAATTTAGATGAGCATTTAAACTCAAATATATTGTCATTGCGTTGTTTCAGTATGTAGATGCACAGAATTTAAGCAAAAATAAAGTAGTTTTAGGACGGATACAACACTCAATATGAATTAAAAAGAACTTAAAAAAATCACGATTTTGAAACAAGATGGATGCCATATATCATTTTGAAGTGGGTCATGTGATCGTTTCATATCATGGTCACGTGATCGTTTCATATAAGAGGTGTAATTATTATTTTAATTTTTATTTAAAAAACTACTGAATATATTTCGCTGAATTTTGTTTTATATATTTTATGGAACAATTTGAATATTTCATAAAATTTTCGAAGCAGTTTGTGAATTTTAAATCCGTTTAAAAAATGTTTGAAAAATTAGGTCCCATAGGGCTCAATGTATTTCATTTTTTCGACCCGGGTTCAATCCAAAACTAATTGGGTGATATTATTCATTTATATTCCCATAGGTTCTACAGACCGTCTGAACAACATACTAAAATTTCATTTTGATTAAGTCATTTTTACGGCAGTTATCGTGCTTACGGACAAACAGACAGACAGAATGAAAAAAGTCATAAACACTTTTCAACTTTGTTATAAAGTGTTAAAAAAAAGTAGCTCACGCTACAGCCGCCGCTGTTTGACAAATTTCTCGTTTTTCGAGATTATTTTCTTCGTACCCTATTGCACTATTGCATTTTACAACAATGTTGAAAAGTTTTTATGACATTGTTCATTCTGTCTGTCTGTCTGTCTCTCCGTTAGCACGATAACTGCCGTAAAAATGACTTTATCAAAATGAAATTTTAGTGTGTTGTTCAGACGGTCTGTTGGACCAGTGGGAATATAAATGAATAATACCACCCAATTAGTTTTGGATTGAACCCGGGTTGAAAAAATGAAATACATTGAACCCTATGGGACCTAATTTTTCAAACATTTTTAAGCGAATTTAAAATTCAGAAATTGCTTCGAAAATTTTATGTAATATTAAAATTGTTCCATAAAATATATAAAAAAAATTTCAGCAAAATATATTCAGTAGTTTTGTAAATAAAAATAAAAATAATAATCACACCTTTTATATGAAGCGATCACACGACCACTATATGAGAAGATCACGTGACCCACTTCAAAATAAAATATGGCATCCATCTTGTATCAAAATCGTGATTTTTAAAGTTCTTTCTAATTCATATTTAGTGTTGTATCCGTCCTAAAACTACTTTCTTTTTGCCTAAATTCTGTGCATCTACATACTGAAATAACGCAATTAAATTATACTTGAGTTTAAAGGATCATCCAACTTTGATTATTTCTACAACGAAGCCTATTTTTCACTTATAGAAAATGTAAATTCCAAAAGATGTTGAATGAGTTGTACAAGAATTGCTATTTCATTAACGCAAAATTATTTAGCTCATGGAGTCTGCAATATAGCTGATATGAATGAAATATCAATTGATTTTACAGAGAGAAGCACGATTTTTTCGATGAAGTTTTAAACATATATCTATCTATCTTTATATACTAATTGCCAAGTGTCCGTCTGTCTGTCTGTCTGTCTGTCTGTCTGTCACGCTGTTTTTAGGCACTTCCCGAATAGATAGAGACTTGCGATTTGGTACACGGCTCGGTCGTTCGATAAAACCCCCTGGAAAAATCGAATTTTCCGAAAACATTCTATAGAAGGGGTGCTCCACACCAAAACGTTCGAAAAGTGAAATGATGGGAAAGCATGCTTTGCGATGAGATAGAGACTTCAAATTTGGTGTATGGGTAAACCGTTTGAAAGGAAAAAAGTGTACAATTTCAGATTTTGAATATGTTCCACTTAAGGGGGTGCCGCACACCAAAATGTTCGATTTACCGAATAAATGAGAAACGGCTACTTTAAAATATGATAGAGGCTTGAAATTTGGTATATGGGCTAATCATTTGAAGAAAACACCTAAAACAAATATAGTTTTCTTAAAAGTTCGTTTAGGGGGTGCTCCACTCCAAAACGTTCGAAAAGTGAAATGATGGGAAAGTGTGCTTTCCGATAAGATAGAGACTTCAAATTTGGTGTATGGGTAAACCGTTTAAAAGGAAGAAAGTGTACAATTTCAGATTTTCAATATTTTCTACTTAAGGGGGTGCTGCACACCAAAATGTTCGATTTACCGAATAAATGAGAAACGGCCACTTTAAAATTTGATAGAGGCTTAAAATTTGGTATATGGGCTAATCATTTGAAGAAAACACCTAAAACAAATATAGTTTTCTAAAATGTTCGTTTAGGGGGTGCTCCACACCAAAACGTTCGAAAAGTGAAATGATGGGAAAGTGTGCTTTGCGATAAGATAGAGACTTCAAATTTGGTATATGGGTAAACGTTTGAAAGGAAGAAAGTGTACAATTTCAGATTTTGAATATTTTCTACTTAAGGGGGTGCTGCACACCAAAATGTTCGATTTAACGAATAAATGAGAAAAGACCACTTTAAAATTTGATAGAGGCTTGAAATTTGGTATATGGGCTAATCATTTGAAAAAAACACCTGAAACAAATATAGTTTTCTAAAATGTTCGTTTAGGGGGTGCTCCACACCAAAACGTTCGAAAAGTGACATGATGGGAAAGCATGCTTTGCGATAATATAGAGACTTCAAATTTGGTGTATGGGTAAACCGTTTGAAAGGAAAAAAGTGTACAATTTCAGATTTTGAATATGTTCTACTTAAGGGGGTGCCGCTCACCAAAATGTTCGATTTACCGAATAAATGAGAAACGGCGACTTTAAAATTTGATAGAGGCTTGAAATTTGGTATACGGGCTAATCATTTGAAGAAAACACCTAAAACAAATATAGTTTTCTTAAATGTTCGTTTAGGGGGTGCTCCACTCCAAAACGTTCGAAAAGTGAAATGATGGGAAAGTGTGCTTTCCGATAAGATAGAGACTTCATATTTGGTGTATGGGTAAACCGTTTAAAAGGAAGAAAGTGTACAATTTCAGATTTTGAATATTTTCTACTTAAGGGGGTGCTGCACACCAAAATGTTCGATTTAACGAATAAATGAGAAACGAACACTTTAAAATTTGATAGAGGCTTGAAATTTGGTATATGGGCTAATCATTTGAAGAAAACACCTAAAACAAATATAATTTTCTAAAATGTTCGTTTAGGAGGTGCTCCACACCAAAACGTTCGAAAAGTGAAATGATGGGAAACTGTGTTTGCGATAAGATAGAGACTTCAAATTTGGTATATGGGTAAACCGTTTGAAAGGAAGAAATTAGTAAAAAAGAAATTAGTAAAAAAAAAAGTAAATCATTCGAAAGGAAGAAAGTTTGCAATTTCAGATTTCTAATATTTTCTAATTAAGGGGGTGTCGCACACCAAAACGTTCGAAAAATGAAAAGATGGGAAAGCATACTTTGCGATAAGACAGATACTTCAAATTTGGTGAATAGGTAAATCATTCGAAAGGAAGAAAGTGTGCAATTTCAGATTTCCAATATTTTCTACTTACGGGGGTGCCACATACCAAAACGTTCGAAAAGTGAAATGATAGGAAAGCATGCTTTGCGATGATACAGATACTTCAAATTTGGTGAATAGGTAAATCATTCGAAAGGAAGAAAGTGTGCACTTTCAGATTTCCAATATTTTCTACTTAAGGGGGTGCCACACACCAAAACTTTCGAAAAGTGAAAAGATGGGAAAGCATACTTTGCGATAAGACAGATACTTCAAATTTGGTGAATAGGTAAATCATTCAAAAGGAAGAAAATGTGCAATTTCAGATTTCTAATATTTTCTACTTAAGGGGGTGCCGCACACCAAAATGTTCGATTTACAGAATAAATGAGAAAACGCTCCTTTAAAATTTGATAGAGGCTTAAAATTTGGTAGGTGGGCTAATCATTTGACGGAAACACCCAAAACGAATATAGTTTTTCAAAAATGTTCGTTTAAGGGGGTGCTCCAGAGAAAAATGTTCGAAAAGTGAATTCATAAAAAACCATGCTGCGGAATGAGATAGAGATATCAAATTTGGTGTAAGGGTAGATAGTTTGAAAGGAAGAAAGTGTACAATTTCTGTTTACCAATATTTTCTACTTTGGGGGGGGGGGGGGGGTGCCTCACACCAAAATGTTCGATTTTCGGAATAAAGGAGAAACGCCCCTTTTAAAACGTGATAGAAACTTGATATTTGGTATATGGGCGAATCATCTGATAGAAATCACAAAAAGAATAGAGTTTTTCAAAAATGTGTATTTAAGGGGGTGGGTACTCCACACAAAAACATTCGAAAGATAAAATGCTGGAAAAGCATGCTTCGTGATGAGATAGATATTTCAAATTTGGTGTACGGGTAAAATGTTGGAAAGGAAGAAAGTGTGCAATTTCAGTTTTTCAACATTTGTTATTGTAGGGGGGTGCCGCTCACTAAAATATTTGATTTGCCGAACAAATAAAAAACGCCTCCTTTACAATATGATAGAGGAATTTAGTATATGGGCTAACCATTGGACAAAAAAACCAAAGATGAATACAGTTTGACAAAAATGTTCTTTAACGGGGTGCTACACAGAAAACGGTCGAAAGGGGAAGTGATAGAAAAACATTTCTCTTCGCGATAGGATAAGGACTTCAAATTTGGCGTACGGGAAGATAGTTTGAAAGGAAGAAAGTATGAAATTTCTGATTTTCAATTTTTGTTACTTTAAAGGGTTCCGCACACTAATATGTTCGATTTTACGAATAAATGGGGTACACTTCCTTTTAAATGTGATAGAGGCTTGATATCTGTTATATGGGCCAATCATCTGATAAAAAAAAACAAGACAAACAGAGTTTTTCAAAAATTTTCATTTATGGATGTGCTTCACAAAAAAAAGTTCCAAAGGAGAAATAATAATATAGGGGTGCCTCGGGATGAGATAGACTTTAATGTGTTGTACGGGTAGATAATTCGAAAGGAAGAAATTCGCAAATTTAGTTTACCAATATTTTCTTTTTTAGGGGGTACTGAACACCAAAATATTCGATTTGTCAAATAAATGTGAAACGCGAATTATTAAAAAATTTGCACTATTCAGAGGTTGCTTATTGCGAGACCGTTGATTTTCAACGGGTATTCGGCTAGTCTTTATATACTAATTGCCAAGTGTCCGTCTGTCTGTCTGTCTGTCTGTCTGTCACGCTTTTTTAGGCACTTCCCGAATAGATAGAGACTTGCAATTTGGTACACGGCTCGGTCGTTCGATAAAAACCCCTAGAAAAATCGAATTTTCCGAAAACGTTCTATAGAAGGGGTGCCCCACACCAAAAGGTTCGAAAAGTGAAATGATGGGAAAGCATGCTTTGCGATAAGATAGAGACTTCAAATTTGGTGTATGGGTAAACCGTTTGAAAGGAAAAAAGTGTACAATTTCAGATTTTGAATATGTTCCACTTAAGGGGGTGCCGCACACCAAATTGTTCGATTTACCGAATAAATGAGAAACGGCTACTTTAAAATATGATAGAGGCTTGAAATTTGGTATATGGGCTAATCATTTGAAGAAAACACCTAAAACAAATATAGTTTTCTTAAAAGTTCGTTTAGGGGGTGCTCCACTCCAAAACGTTCGAAAAGTGAAATGATGGTAAAGTGTGCTTTCCGATAAGATAGACACTTCAAATTTGGTGTATGGGTAAACGTTTGAAAAGAAGAAAGTGTACAATTTCAGATATTGAATATTTTCTACTTAAGGGGGTGCTGCACGCCAAAATGTTCGATTTAACGAATAAATGAGAAACGGCCACTTTAAAATTTGATAGAGGCTTGAAATTTGGTATATGGGCTAATCATTTGAAGAAAACACCTAAAACAAATATAATTTTCTAAAATGTTCGTTTAGGGGGTGCTCCACACCAAAACGTTCGAAAAGTGAAATGATGGGAAAGTGTGCTTTGCGATAAGATAGAGACTTCAAATTTGGTGTATGGGTAAACCGTTTGAAAGGAAGAAAGTGTACAATTTCAGGTTTCCAATATTTTCTACTTAAGGGGATGCCGTACACCAAAACGTTCGAAAAGTGAAAAGATGGGAAAGCATACTTTGCGATGAGACAGATACTTCAAATTCGGTGTATGGGTAAACCGTTCAAAAGGAAGAAAATGTGCAATTTCAGATTTCTAATATTTTCTACTTAAGGGGGTGCCGCATACCAAAATGTTCGATTTACAGAATAAATGAGAAAACGCTCCTTTAAAATTTGATAGATTCTTGAAATTTGGTAGGTGGGCTAATCATTTGACGGAAACACCCAAAACGAATATAGTTTTTCAAAAATGTTCGTTTAAGGGGGTGCTCCAGAGGCAAATGTTCGAAAAGTGAATTCATAAAAAACCATGCTGCGGAATGAGATAGAGATATCAAATTTGGTGTATGGGTAGATAGTTTGAAAGGAAGAAAGTGTACAATTTCAGTTTACCAATATTTTCTACTTTGGGGGGGGGGGGGGGGGTGCCTCACACCAAAATGTTCGATTTTCGGAATACAGGAGAAACGCCCCTTTTAAAACGTGATAGAAACTTGATATTTGGTATATGGGCGAATCATCTGATAGAAATCACAAAAAGAATAGAGTTTTTCAAAAATGTGTATTTAAGGGGGTGGGTACTCCACACAAAAACATTCGAAAGATAAAATGCTAGAAAAGCATGCTTCGCGATGAGATAGATACTTCAAATTTGGTGTACGGGTAAAATGTTGGAAAGGAAGAAAGTGTGCAATTTTTGTTTTCCAACATTTGTTATTGTAGGGGGGTGCCGCTCACTAAAATATTTGATTTGCCGAACAAGTAAAAAACGCCTCCTTTACAATATGATAGAGGAATTTAGTATATGGGCTAACCATTGGACAAAAAAACGAAAGATGAATACAGTTTGACAAAAATGTTCTTTAACGGGGTGCTACACAGAAAACGGTCGAAAGGTGAAGTGATAGAAAAACATGCTTCTCTTCGCGATAGGATAAGGACTTCAAATTTGGCGTACGGCAAGATAGTTTGAAAGGAAGAAAGTGTGAAATTTCTGATTTCCAATTTCTGTTACTTTAAGGGGTTCCGCACACTAATATGTTCGATTTTCCGAATAAATGGGGTACACTTCCTTTTAAATGTGATAGAGGCTTGATATCTGGTATATGGGCCAATCATCTGATAAAAAAAAAAAAGACAAACAGAGTTTTTCAAAAATGTTCATTTATGGATGTGCTTCACAAAAAAAAGTTCCAAAGGAGAAATAATAATATAGGGGTGCCTCGGGATGAGATAGACTTTAATGTGTTGTACGGGTAGATAATTCGAAAGGAAGTAATTCGCAAATTTAGTTTACCAATATTTTCTTTTTTAGGGGGTACTGAACACCAAAATATTCAATTTGTCGAATAAATGTGAAACGCGAATTATTAAAAAATTTGCACTATTCAGGGGTTGCTTATTGCGAGACCGTTGATTTTCAACGGGTATTCGGCTAGTATATACTAATTGCCAAGTGTCCGTCTGTCTCTCTGTCTGTCTGTCTGTCACGCTTTTTTCAGGTACTTCCCGAATAGATAGAGACTTGCAATTTGGTACACGGCTCGGCCGTTCGATAAAACCCCCTGGAAAAATCGAATTTTCCGAAAACGTTCTATAGAGGGGGTGCCCCACACCAAAACGTTCGAACAGTGAAAAGATGGGAAAGCATACTTTGCGATGAGATAGAGACTTCAAATTTGGTGTATAGGTAAATCATTCGAAAGGAAGAAAGTGAGCAATTTCAGAATTCCAATATTTTCTACTTAAGGGGGGTGCCGCACACCAAAACTTTCGAAAAGTGAAATGATAGGAAAGCATGCTTTGCGAAGAGATAGAAACTTCAAATTCGGTGTATGGGTAAATCGTTCGAAAAGAAGAAAATGTACAATTTCAGATTTCCAATATTTTCTACTTAAGGGGGTGCCGCACACCAAAACGTTCGAAAAGTGAAATGATAGGAAAGCAAGTTTTGCGATGAGATAGAGACTTCAAGTTCGGTGTATGATTAAATCGTTCGAAAGGAAGAAAGTGTGCAATTTCAGATTTCCAATAAAGGGGGTGTCGCACACTGAAACGTTCGATTTACCGAATAAATCGGAAAAGGTGCCTTTAAAATTTGATAGAGGCTTAAAATTTGGTATATGGGCTAATAATTTGACGAAAACACCCAAGACGAATACAGTTTTTCAAAAATGTTCATTTAAGGGGGTGCTCCAGAGTAAAACGTTCGAAAAGTCAATAGATAAAAAAACCATGCTTTGGAATGAGATAGATATTACAAATTTGGTGTAAAGGTAGATAGTTTGAAAGGAAGAAAGTGCACTATTTCAGTTTACCAATATTTTCTACTTTAGGGGGTGCCGCACACCAAAATGTTCGATTTTCGGAATAAAGGAGAAACGCTTCTTTAAAAACGTGATAGAGGCTTTATATTTGGTATATGGGCGAATTATCTCATAGAAATCACAAAAAGAATAGAGTTTTTAAAAAAATGTATAGTTAAGGGGGTGGGTACTCCACACAAAAGCATGCGAAAGATGAAATGCTAGAAAAGCATGCTTCACGATGAGATAGAGACTTCAAATTTGGTGTACGGGTAAAAAGGTGGAAAGGAAGAAAGTGTGCAATTTCAGTCTTCCAACATTTGCTATTGTAGGGGGGTGCCGATCACTAAAATGTTAGATTTGCCGAACAAATGAAAAACGCCTCCTTTGCAATGTGATAGAAGCTTGAAATTCAGTATCTGGGCTAACCATTTGACAAAAAAACCAAACATGAATACAGTTTGACAAAAATGTTCATTAACGGGGGCTATACAGAAAAACGTTCGAAAGGTGAAGTGATGGAAAAAACATGCTTCTCGATAGAATAGAGACTTCAAATTTGGTGTACGGATAGATAGTTTGAAAGGAAGAAAGCCTGAAATTTCAGATTTCCAATATTTGCTACATTAAGGGGTGCCGCACACTAATATGTTCGATTTTTCGAATAAATGAGGCAAGCTTCTTTTTAAATGTTACACAGACTTGATATTCGGTATATGGGCCAATCATCTGATAAAAAACCCAAGACAAAGAAAGTTTTTCAAAAATGTTCATTTATGGGTGTGCTTCACAGAAAAACATTCCAAATGAGAAATACTAATATAGGGGTGCATCGGGATGAGATAGACTTTAATGTAGTGTACGGGTAAATAATTCGAAAGGAAGAAATGCGGAAATTTAGTTTCCCAATATTTTCTTCTTTAGGGGGTTCTGCGCACCAAAATATTCGATTTGTCGAATAAATGTGAAACGCGAATTATTAAAAAATTTACATTATTCAGGGGTTGCTTATTGCGAGACCGTTGATTTTCAACGGGTATTCGGCTAGTATTATATATACTAATTGCCAAGTGTCCGTCTGTCTGTCCGTCTGTCTGTCCGTCTGTCTGTCACGCCCTTTTTAGGCACTTCCCGAATAGATAGAGACTTGCAATTTGGTGCACGGCTCGGTCGTTCGATAAAACCCCCTGGAAAAATCGAATTTTTCGAAAACGTTCCATAGAGGGGGTGCCCCACACCAAAACGTTCGAAAAGTGAAATGACGGGAAAGCATGCTTTGCGATGAGATAGAGACTTTAAATTTGGTATATGGGTAAATCACTCGAAAGGAAGAAAGTGTGCAATTTCAGATTTCCAATATTTTCTACTTAAGGGGGGTGCAGCACACCAAAACGTTCGAAAAGTGAAATGATAGGAAAGAATGTTTTGCGATGAGGTAGAGACTTCAAATTTGGTGTAAGAGTAAATCGTTCGAAGAGGAAGAAAGTGTGCAATTTCAGACTTCCAATATTTTCTACTTAAGGGGGTGTCGCACACCAAAACGTTCGAAAAGTGAAATGACGGGAAAGCATGCTTTGCGATGAGGTAGAGACTTCAAATTTGGTGTATGGGTAAATCGTTCGAAAGGAAGAAAGAGTGCAATTTCAGATTTCCAATATTTTCTACTTAAGGGGGTGTCGCACACCAAAACGTTCGAAAAGTGAAATGATAGGAAAGCATGCTTTGCGAAGAGATAGAGACTTCAAATTTGGTGTATTGGTAAATCGTTCGAAAGGAAGAAAGCGTGCAATTTCAGATTTCCAATATTTTCTACTTAAGGGGGTGTCGCACACCAAAACGTTCGAAAAGTGAAATGATAGGAAAGCATGCTTTGCGATGAGATAGAGACTTCAAATTCGGTATATGGGTAAATCACCCGAAAGAAAGAAAGTGTGCAATTTCAGATTTCCAATATTTTCTGCTTAAGGGGGGGTGCAGCATACCAAAACGTTCGAAAAGTGAAATGATAGGAAAGAATGCTTTGCGATGAGGTAGAGACTTCAAATTTGGTGTATGGGTAAATCGTTCGAAAGGAAGAAAGTGTGCAATTTCAGATTTCCAATATTTTCTACTTAAGGGGATGCCGCACACAAAAATGTTCGATTTTCCGTCTACAGGGGGTGCTCCACACCAAAACGTTCGAAAAGTGAAATGATAGGAAAGCATGCTTTGCGATGAGATAGTGACTTGAGATTTGGTGTATGGGTAAATCGTTCGAAAGGCAGAAAGTGTGCATTTTCAGATTTCCAATATTTTCTACTCAAGGGGGTGCCACACACCAAAACATTTGAAAAGTGAAATGATAGGAAAGCATGCTTTGCGATAAGATAGGGACTTCAAATTTGGTATATAGGTAAACCGTTCGAAAGGAAGAAAGTGTGTAATTTCAGATTTCCAATATTTCCTACTTAAGGAGGTGCCGCACACAAAAATTTTCGATTTTCCGAATAAATGAGAAACGGTCCCTTTAAAATTTGATAGAGGCTCAAAATTTTATATATAGACTAATCATTTGATGAAAACACCCAAAACGAATATAATTTTTCAAAAATGTTCGTTTAAGGGGGTTCTCCAGAGGAAAACGTTCAAAATGTGAATTGATAAAAAAAACAAGCTTCGAAATAAGATACAGACTTCAAATTTGGTGTACAGGTAGATAGTTCGAAAGGAAGAACATGTGCAATTTCAGTTTTCCGATATTTTGAACTTTTGGGGGTGCCTCATAACTAAATGCTCGATTTGTCGAATAAATAAGAAACGCGAATTATTAAAAAATTTACATTATTCAGGGGTTGCTTAATGTGGGGCCGTTGATTTTCAACGGGTATGCAGCTAGTATATATACTAATTGCCAAGTGTCCGTCTGTCTGTCACGCTTTTTTCAGGCACTTCCCGAATAGATAGAGATCTGCAATTTGGTACACGGCTCGGTCGTTCGATAAAACCCCCTGGAAAAATCGAATTTTCCGAAAACGTTCTATAGAGGGGGTGCCGCACACCAAAACGTGCGAAAAATGAAAAGATGGGAAAGCATACTTTGCAATGAGATAGAGACTTCAAATTTGGTGTATAGGTAAATAATTCGAAAGGAAGAAAGTGTGCAATTTTAGATTTCCAGTATTTTCTACTTAAGGGAGTGCCGCACACCAAAACGTTCGAAAAGTGAAATGATAGGAAAGCATGCTTTACGATGAGATAGAGACTTCAAATTCGGTGTATGGGTAAACCTTTCGAAAAGAAGAAAATGTGCAATTTCAGATTTCCAATATTTTCTTCTTAAAGGGGTGAAGCACACCAAAACGTTCGAAAAGTGAAATGATAGGAAAGCATACTTTGCGATGAGATAGAGACTTCAAATTCGGCTTATGGGTAAATCGTTCGAAAGGAAAAAAGTGTGCAATTTCAGATTTCCAATATTTTCTACTTAAGGGGGTGTCGCACACCAAAACGTTCGATTTACCGAATAAATGAGAAAAGACGCCTTTAAAATTTGATAGACGCTTAAAATTTGGTATATGAGCTAATAATTTGACGAAAACGCTCAAGAAGAATACAGTTTTTCAAAAATGTTCGTTTAAGAGGGTGCTCCAGAGTAAAACGTTCGAAAAGTTAATTGATAAAAAAAACCATGCTTTGGAATGAGATAGAGATATCAAATTTGGTGTGAGGATACATAGTTTGAAAGGACGAAAGTGTACAATTTCAGTTTACCATTATTTTCTGCTTTAGGGGGTGCCGCATACCAAAATGTTCGATTTTCGGAATAAAGGAGGAACGCTCCTTTAAAAACGTGATAGAGGCTTTATATTTGGTATATGGTCGAAACATCTCATAGAAATCACAAAAAGAATAGAGTTATTAAAAAATGTATAGTTAAGGGGGTGGGTACTCCACACAAAAACATTCGAAAGATGAAATGCTAGAAAAGCATGCTTCACGATGAGATAGAGACTTCAAATTTGGTGTACGGGTGAAAAGTTGGAAAGGAAGAAAGTGTGCAATTTCAGTCTTCCAACATTTGCTATTGCAGGGGGGGGCCAATGTCTCTCTATCTAATCGTTCGAAACGTTCGAAAAGAGAATTGATAAAAAACCATGCTTCGAAATGAGATCGAGATATCAAATTTGGTGTAAGGTTAGATAGTTTGAAAGGAAGAAAGTGTGAAATTTCAGATTTCCAATATTTGCTACTTTAAGAGGTGCGCACACTAATATGTTCGATTTTCCGAATAATGAGGCACGCTTCCTTTTAAATGTGATAGAGGCTTGATATTTGGTATATGGGCCAATCATCTGATAAAAAACACAAGACAAACAGAGGAAGAAGTGCGAAAATTTAGTTTCCCAATATTTTCTTCTTTAGGGGGTTCTGCACACCAAAATATTCGATTTGTCGAATTATTTTGTGAAACGCGAATTATTATAAAATTTACATTATTCAGGGATTGCTTATTGCGAGACCGTTGATTTTCAACGGGTATTCGACTAATATATACTAATTGCCAAGTGTCCGTCTGTCTGTCCGTCTGTCTGTCACGCCTTTTTTGGGAACTTCCCGAATAGATAGAGACATGCAATTTGGTACACGGCTCGGTCGTTCGATAAAACTCCCTGGAAAAATCGAATTTTTCGAAAACGTTCTATAGAAGGGGTAGCCCCACACCAAAATGTTCGAAAAGTGAAATGATGGGAAAGCATACTTTGCGATGAGATAGAGACTTCAAATTTGTTGTATGGGTAAATCGTTTGAAAGGAAAAAAGTGCACAATTTCAGATTTCGAATATTTTCTACTTAAGGGGGTGCCGCACAGCAAAATGTTCGATTTACCGAATAAATGAGAAACGGATACTTTATAATTTGATACAGGCTTGAAATTCGGTATATGGGCTAATGATTTGACGAAAACACTCAAGACAAATATAGTTTTTCAAAAATGTTCGTAAGGGGGTGCTCCAGAGTAAAACGTTCGAAAAATGAATTGATAAAAAACCATGCTTCTGAATAAGATAGAGATATCAAATTTGGTATAAGGGTAGATAGTTTGAAAGGAAGAAAATGTATAATTTCAGTTTACCAATATTTTCTACTTTAGGGGGTGCCGCACACCAAAATGTTCGATTTTCGGGATAAAAGAGAAACGCCCCTTTTAAAACGTGATAGAGGCTTGATATTTGATATATGGGAAAATCATCTGACAGAAATCACAAAAATAATAGAGTTTTTAAAAAAATGTACAGTTAAGGGGGTGGGTACTCCACACAAAAGCATTCGAAAGATGAAATGCTAGAAGAGCATGCTTCGCGATGAGATAGAGACTTCAAATTTGGTGTACGGGTAAAAAGTTGGAAAGGAAGAAAGTGTGCAATTTCAGTTTTCCAACATTTGTTATTATAGGGGGTGCCGCTCACTAAAATGTTCGATTTACCGAACAAATGAAAACGCCTCCTTTACAATGTCATAGAGACTTGAAATTTAGTATATGGGCTAACCATTTGACAAAAAAACGAAATATGAATACAGTTTGACAAAAATGTTCTTTAACGTGGTGCTACACAGAAAAACGTTCAAAAGGTGAAGTGATAGAAAAACATGCTTCTCGATAGGATAGCGATTTCAAATTTGGTGTACGGGTAGTTTGAAAGGAAGAGAGTGTGAAATTTCAGATTTCCTATATTTGCTACTTTAAGGGGTGCGCACACTTATATGTTCGATTTTCCGAATAAATGAGGCACGCTTCCTTTAAATGTGATAGAGGCTTGATATTTGGTATACGGACCAATCATCTGATAAAAAACGCAAGACAAACAGTTTTCCAAAAATGTTCATTTATGGATGTGCTTCACAGAAAACAGTTCCAAAGGAGAAATAATAATATAGTGGTGCCTCTGGACGGGGCCGGCGGGATTTCTAAACAGAACTAATCCCGCCGGCCCCGCTCTGGATGAGAGGGGTGGCTCGGGATCGGACTTTAATGTGGTATAAGGGTTGATAATTCGAAAGGAAGAAATGCTCAAATTTTGTTTCCCAATATTTTCTTCTTTAGGGGGTTCTGCACACCAAAATATTCGATTTGTCGAATAAATGTGAAACGCGAATTATTAAGAAATTTACATTATTCAGGGGTTGCTTATTGCGAGACCGTTGATTTTCAACGGGTATTCGGCTAGTATATACTAATTGCGAAATGTCCGCCTGTCTGTCCGTGTGTCTGTCACGCTTTTTTTAACCACTTCCCGAATAAATAGAGACTTGCAATTTGGTACACGGGTCGGTCGTTCGATAAAACCCCTTTGAAAAATCGAATTTTTCGAAAACGTTCTAAAGAGCGGGTGCCCCACACCAAAAAGTTCGAAAAGTGAAATGATGGGAAAGCATACTTTGCAATGAGATAGAGACTTCAAATTTGGTGTATGGGTAAATCATTCGAAAAGAAGAAAGTGTTCAATTTCAGATTTCCAATATATTTCTATCTTAGGGGGTGCCGCATACCAAAACGTTCGAAAAGATATATGATAAGAAAGCATGCTTCGCGATGAGATAAAGACTTCAAACTTGGTGTATGGGTAAATCGTTTAAAGAGAAGAAAGTGTGCAATTTCAGATTTCCAATATTTTCTACATAAGGGGGTGCCGCACACCAAAACGTTCGAAAAGTAAAATGATGAGAAAGCATACTTTGCAATGAGATAGAAACTTCAAATTTGGTGTATGGGTAAATCATTCGAAAGGAAGAAAGTATGCAATTTCAGATTTCCAATATTTTCTACTTAAGGGGGTGCCGCGCACCAATACTTTCGAAAAGTGAAATGATAGGAAAGCATGCTTTGCGATGAGATAGAGACTTCAAATTTGGTGTATGGGTAAATCGTTCGAAAGGAAGAAAGTGTGCAATATCAGATAACCAATATTTTCTATACTTAAGGGGGTGTCGCACACCAAAATGTTCGATGGAATGAATAAATGAGAAACGTGTCCTTTAAAATTTGATAGAGACTTCAAATTAGGTATATGGACTAACCGTGTGATGAAAACACCCAAGACGAATATAGTTTTTCAAAAACGTTCGTTTAAGGGGGTGCTCTAGAGGAAAACTTTCGGAAGGTGAATTGATAAGGAAACATGCTGCGGGATGAGATAGAGATTTGAAATTTGGTGTACGGGTAGATAGCTTGGAAGGAAGAAAGTGTACAATTTCAGTTTTCCAATATTTTATACTTTAATGGGTGTTGCACACAAAAATGTTCGATTTTGGGAATGAAGTTGAAATATCCCTTTTAGAACGTGATAGAGGCTTGATATTTGGTATATGGGCGAATCATTTGATAGAAAACCTAAGAAGAATGGAGTTTCTCAAAAATATATATTTAAGGGGGTGGGTACTCCACAGAAAAACATTCGAAGGGTGAAATGATAGAAAAAGTATACTTCGCGATGAGTTAGAGACTTCAAATTTTGTATACGGGTATATAATTTGAAAGGAAGAGAGTGTGCAATTTCAGTTTACAAACTTTTGCTGTTGTAGAGGGTTGTGGCGTGGCTCCGCTGAAATCTTACAATTACACATTGGCCGTTAATCGTACTTCTGCACGCCACTTGCTCGATTACCGAGCATATCTCCAGGTTCTGATTAATTAGAAAATGCATCACGAGAACACACAATAAATACTAATTAAAAGTTAATAAAGCTTTTATTTTAAAATACTTATATTCAAAACTTGTTACTTAAAATTTAAAAAACCACAAAATGTCATCTTAATTACATAGAACATATTTACATTCGCTAAGTAGGTATTGGATAATGATCGATCTGATCATTTCCCCCTCTCTAGTTAAATTAAATATCATAATAGCCCTCAAGTTAGGCAGTTAACTTCCTTATTAAATTCTAGTTATCTTCTCTGATACTCAGTCTGCAGTGGGAGAGAACAAAAGGACTTACCCCATTTAGGCACTGGCAGGACGGCATCGAGCTGGCACTCATCCGTCGATTTTTGCATGCAGAACTTAACTCTGACAATTACCAATTGAGTTCTCTCTCAACTCTTCTTCTCCTCGCCGGGATCTCGGACGGCCCCCTGGCCGGCTCCATAACTGACGCTTGGCCGCTATAGGTTCGAAAACCCATAAATTCAGTGACGCGGCCGGGCTCCATCGAATCACTGGATTTGGCCCCTTCCCAAGGGTTGGCTAAAAATTGGGGGGCTCTAGCCCTCTTGCAGGTGTCCATTTTATTTAAAAATAAGATAGCGTCCTTTGCCATTTTCTCACCACTGCAGCTGGTCTCTTACTCATAGCCATGGAATGTCAACCGTTTCCACGGAGAGAGAGGGGGGGGGGGTAATACTTTCTAGAAGTGAAGTGGCGACAGGAAAATTCCAATACTGTCCCACGACACTGGCTTCCCCCAAACAAGGGAAAAGAAACCAAGTTTCTTTTTCAAAAGCTTAAACTACCAAAAGAATAAAGGGTTACAAATTATGCACAGTATACATATATAAACAGAGATAACAATAACATTTAACAATAAAATTATACATTAAATTATATACATAATGACACGCCCTATAGGTATGGAAATATTCTGTCTCTCCATGTATGTCCAAGGACTAATTAAGGTGCGAGATTGTCCCTGTCCGTATGGTATAAATATTGTCACTGTCCGTTGGCGTAAATATTGTCACTGTCTAATGTAGCATACTGATTGTACTTTCCAGTCTGTTACTTGTGTTCACAAAATATGAAAGTTTGTCATGAGAACACATGAATTGGGAACAATTGTTCGTTCACATTATACACTAAAGGATTGATATTGTTCTGTAGGCTGTGGCAAAATTAGTGATATTCCATATGGAAGGAATATTCTCTGAGCAGGATCAGCTGTGACATCACTTTATAAAAAGAAGTTGCACTAAAACTGTGTAAATGACGTTGCACTTAACACTGCGAACATGGAGTTGCACTAAGACGTTGCATTAAACGATAAAAATGCAGTTGCATTACAACGTTGCACTAAACGATGAAACTGAAGTTGCATTGTTTGGTACCCTTTGGTCCAAGGAAGGCATGATTTCGTTTTCGGTTAATGATGCTGCATACATGTGCTGGTAAAGGCTTATGTGAGCTGTAAAACTACGCCTTTGTTGCTGCAAACGTCTTTATAATGGCAACTTTCGTTTTTTGAAGACCGGATCCGTGTCTGCAAACTTCTGCAGTAATCATAGTTAGGGTATGTAAATGCACATAGTTTTTTTTCCACAATGTACTTTATCAATATAAAAAAGCTGATGTAATTTCAGATTAGACATTCTATTCGTACTTTAATATACAACTAGACTTAGGAGCTTTAGAGTCCTTGAACTCTGTCCACTGCATTGTACCAGAGAACATTTTACTTTTAATGTTTTCTACATTCTTAACATACCTATTTTACCTTAAATACATTTATTTTATCTTAATCACCTTTATTTTACATTAATCATTTATATACATATTCTTTATAGAAATTCTTATTGAACAAGGAATGTTTGTTTTCTTAAGAATTATTTATTCTTATTTACAAGAGCTCTCTTAAATGTCTTATTTCATTCTAGACCTTAATCAATCACCACAATCTATCCTCTAACCATTTCTCTATTCATTCCTAATAATTTTTCTACTAATTTCTACTTAATTCTCTAACCATTTCTCTATTCATTTCTAATTAATTTCTCTAATCATTCCTAATTAATCCTCTAATCATTTCTCAATTCAGTCTTAACCAATTACTTTACTCCATCCTCTAATCACTTCTGTACTAATTTCTACTTAATTCTCTAACCCATTTCTTTATTCATTTCTAATTATTTCTACAAATTTCAACTTAATTCTCTACCCATTTCTTTTATTCATTTCTAATAATAATCCTCTAATAATTTCTAAACGTTTTTGATTCCCCTCCTTACGTAACACCCGGCTGTCCGGTTTAAAATTGCCATCCCCGGTAAAGGCTTGTACCGCCGTATACATCCTACGCTAGCAGCGGTCACTTTTCGTACGACCTGACAAAAGTTTTTTTTTCTTTTCTTTCTGTTTACGTGGGCCAATAACAGACGCTGTCTTTGATTCTGTCCTACGGTAATTCTCTCTAATTGAAACCGCGTACGTGATTTGCTTCCGCTTGTCATGTGACTAGAGCGAGTAGAGTCGAAAAAAATTCAAAGTCAACGCGGCAGTGTGCTTTCTCTTTGTGTGCTGCACAACGGATTTATACAAATTGGATTACACATATTAATTTTTCTGGAAGTTCCGTGAGTGAAATTACTCTTATTTTTTATTTAGGATTACAGTTTAATGTACTTGTTTCGCTTGGGTGCTTAGATTTGCTTACTTAAAGTTTAAATTACTTATTTTAGGAATTAGATTTGCTTAGGTTGTTCGACTGACAGCCGATCGCTCTGTCTGTCCGGTCATTTAAACTTTAGACGCCTGCATCTCAGTTTATCTTACCTTAACTCCCTAAGTTTTAAATTACGTGAAAGTTAAATTTAATTGCCTCACTTTTGCGGTTATTTCTTTAAATATTATTTATAATGGCACGTTAATCATAAAAAATTCTTGTTACATTTCGTTTTACTCCTCTAAGTCTTTACTGAGATAATTTTTACTCTGAATTTATTTTATCGGTATTATTTTAACTTATATTTACGTGACCTACGTGTAACTTTAAATTATTTTCCACTGACCTATTCATGTTATTTTATTTTCCGTGGCCTCAGATTATAATGAGAGTTGCGAAATACTCTCCCGTAAACGGTTGATTTCTGTTCATGTATATTTTCTACGTTCTCCTCCTCTTGGGGATTATTTATATTATTTGAGCTAACTTTGTCCGTGTTCGTTGTATTCTCTGTGATAGGAATAGTCGATTGACCTCTCGATCTCTCTGCGACCCTTTTCTCTTTCTCTTGAACCTGTTCCGGCGGGAGGGGGGAGCGGACTTCCGTTTCCCTCCTCGGAGAGAGGCTTTCTTCCAATTCGAGTTGAAATGGGAGAATGCCCTCGAAGGAGCGATCATCAGCTTCTCCGGTGGCAACGCTTATGTTCGGCGCAATGTTTGTTTCGGTTTGCAAGTCGCCCTCCTGAAAGTCTCCTCCCGTAAACGGTTGGATTTCCGCGTCGAACCGTGCTGAATGTAATAAATGCTGTCTCCTGTCAGGCATTTCATATATACGATTTATATTTATTTTGATTGGCTTTGCCCTAGGATCTTTAATTAGTTTTAATAAAAATAAGTGGGTTGTTAGTTTTTCTATTATTCTATACGGGCCTCTAAAACGTTTTTTTCCGAAGTTTGGAATGTTTTTGACAAAAACTTTTTGGCCTAATTCTAGTTTTCTAAATTTTGCTTTTTGTAAATATTTTTCCTCCTGTATCTCTTGTGTGCGGATTAAATTTTCGTAGGCTTGTTTGTATGCTACGGCCATAGTTTCCAGCTTTTGAGGTTGATTTCGTATATAATTTTGAGTCTCTTCCGCGTTATTTGGTACGATGTCCATAAATAATGGTAAGTCCCGTGCAAAGAACAAGAAGTTCGGTGACATACCTGTGGCTGGGTGGTCTACTGCATTATAACATGCTTTATGAATTCCTACGGCTGTTTCCCAATCGTCTTGCTTGTAACACTCGATTGCACGTTTTATGGCTGAATTAATTCTTTCTGAGATTCCATTTGTTCTCGGATTCGCTGCTGAAGTTAATTTTGCATGTATATCTAGTTTATCAAGTATAGATTTGAATAATTGACTAGTAAATTGGCTCCCGCGGTCCGTCAACACAAATTCACTTTTGCCGTAAGTAGTTACATACGTAATTAATTTTGTTGCAATGGTGTCTGCCGTAATGTTATCTATCGGATAAAGTTCCGCGTGCCTGCTAAAATGACATACCACAGTCAAAATGTACCGGTTCCCATATTTACTTCTTCTTAGAGGTCCCAAAATGTCAAGTGACAGTAAATTTCCGGGATAGTGCGGAATTACATTCCTACCTAATGGGAAGGGGGGGTGAACTCCTTTGAGTCCCCTACAGTCCTCACAAGAATTTACATAATTCTTTGTGTCTCCATAAATTCCAACCCAAAAATAGCGTTTGCTAACCAAATCGTACAGTTTTCCTACTCCCTGATGAGGGCTATGCAAATGTAGTAAAATTCTACTTTGTAATGTCTTCGGAACCACTACCCGTTCTATTGCGCTATCGCGGATGCTATTTTTATCTTGCGAGACATACATCAATAAATCCGTTTCTGGGTCAATAAAATATTGTTCGAAATCCCTAGTTTTGCTATGCTGTTGTTCTCTAATATTATTCCTAAGTTTATTTAAAATTTCGTCTTTAATTTGCTCTGTGTGTATTTCTTTTATATTTGGAAGTTGGGATTTATTTTCTAAGCTATTTACAGTTTCCATATTATTTTTTTTTTCTACAATTTCTATGTTACTGAGGTTGTTCTCGAAATTTTCTCTGGAGAGGTAGTCTGCTAAGATGTTGGAGTTTCCGTCTATGTGTATAAAGTCATAATCATATTCAGATAGTTTTAATAGCCAGCGGGCTTCTAAATTAGCCGGGTTAGAAATTTTTAAGTGATATTTAAGGGGTCTGTGGTCGGAAATAATATAGAATTTTTTTCCGTAAAGGTAATTGTGGAAATTTTTGACTCCATAGAATATAGCCATGAGCTCTGTTTTTACTGCGGGATATCTTTGCTCGTGTGGTTTAAGTTTTTTACTATAGTAAAGTACAGGTTGTAAGCGTTCATTATTCTTTTGTAATAGAACTGAAGAAATAGAGGTCGAGCTTCCGTCTGTATTAAGGTAGAATGGTTTGTCTAAATCCGGTTGTAGCACTAAAGGATGTTGGAAAAATTTATTTTGTAGTTCTTGAAATGCGTCATTGCATTGCGGAGACCATGAAAATTTATTCCGCTTAGCCGTTAGCTCAACTAGTGGAGCGGTGAGTTGCGCATAGTCTGGGATTAATGTTCGATAAAAATTACATAGGCCTAAAAATTTTTTAAGTTTTCGAACAGTGTTTGGTCTGGGAAAAGAAACAATTTTTTTTGTATTATTATCAGTTGGACTTAATCCCTGTTTAGTCACTGTAAACCCTAAATATTCCATTTTCTCTCTAGAGAATTCACATTTGGTCGGTGTCAATGTTAAATTAAAATCTCTTAGCCTTTGAAAAACAAGCTCTAATTTCTCTTTTAATCCTTCATATGTGTGTGCCGCTAAAACCACATCATCAAAATATGCGTAAATGTCATGTTCGTGTAAATCTCTAAGAACGATATCTATAGCTTTTTGAAACCACGCGCCGCTAGTTTTATGTCCAAATATTAATCTGTTGTATTCGAATCTTCCATATGGGCTTGTGAATGCCATCTTATGTCTTTCTTCCTCTGGTAATAAAATTTGTGAAAATGCGCTCTGGAAATCTAATTTTGCGTAAAATTCGAAACCTGCTAGTTTTGTCATAATATTTTGAATTTTTGGTACTGGATAATTAAAGTTCTGTGAGATACTGTTTAAGAGTCGTATATCCAAACAAATTCTGAATTTATCTGTATTTTGTTTTTTCACTAGAACCATTCCTGCGCTATAATTAGAGTCGCTATGCCTAATTATGTTTGCTTGCAACATTTCATCAATTTGTCTTTTTAATTCTTTTCTCAAAGCGTAGGGCACGTCATAAGCTCTAATTTCTATCGGATTCTGGTGCGATAAAATAAATTTAGGTTTTACTACTTCAGTACATCCTAAAGTGTTTAAATTTTTTGGAAAATACGTCTCCGTAATCCATTAATAATTTCAATAAATCTTTCCTCTGATCGACTGGCATGTGGTCTAAGTTAAAGTCTGTTTCCAGTAATTCGTTCCGTCTAATTTCTCTTATTTTATTTATTCTATCTTCCAATTCTATTTTATTCCTATTAGTATCTGTAAGGTGAATTTCCTCATTAGCCTGTTTAATATTGTGTTTTAATTTCCCTATCAAAGTGTTTTTATTAAGTGTAATTTTATGTGATCCTTCATTCTTAATTGATATGAATTTATTTGGGTTAGTCTCTTCTGTTTCTAAGTGAAAAATCGTTGGGTTGATGTTTAAAGGCTGTTTTAAAATTTTTGGTTCAAAATTATAATTTTCTAATTTATTTTCTGTGTAAGTGCAATTAATTTCAACTAGTTTAGATTCTTGCGGGTCTATTTTAATTTTCTTGCGCGTTCTAATTGCTGTATCTGAATTTATATTTAGCACGCTTTCTTGCTCTCCTAAAGGGATTATTATATTATCTATTTTTATTATGTTTTGTTTAGTATCGATGATGGCGTTATGAAGTTTCAAAAAATCAAAACCGATTATCCCAGCATAATTATGCGGAAATTTGGCGGTAGTAACGTAGAATATGTATTTAAAGATTTTATTTTCAATTTTAAATGACGTTTGTATAACGTTTATATAATTTAGTCTTTCTCCTGCCAACGTTTTAATTGTGACTGATCTAGATAAATATTTGACGTGACATATTTCCCTTATTTTTTGGAATTCTTCTTTTCCGATTATACTAATCGTCGCTCCACTGTCTACCATCATTGCAACGGGCCTTTTATTAAACATAACTTGTATTGTAGGTAATTTTATAGATTTTTCTCCTAATTTTTCGTCTAAAGCAGAAATCACTTCGTATTTACACACCTTCCTATCCTTATGAATTTGTACATTCTTTATTTCTCCCTGGTTATCAACATAACCAAATCCATCGTAACTTAACTGGGGCGGGTTTTTTGGGAGCTTATGATAATTGCCGCCCCTCTCTAGTTTAAAGCAGCTCTTCTGGGGAATGTATTTTCTCTCTCATTGTATCTGTTTCCTCTAAATGTACGTGAAAACCCCGGATTTCGCCTTGCGTATTCTCCGCGGGGGAAATTGTTAGCTGGCCCCTGCCTTTCACTTTGCGTATATTGCCTTTCGCTCTGGTTGTTAAACTGCTGTGGGCGTGAACTCTGGGATCTACGCATTTCATTTTCCCGGTTATATAATCTACAATTTATCATCAGATGGTTTGTGCGTCCGCAAAATAGACAAAACATATCATTAGGGATATTATTATTAGAAGTTCTAGCTTTAGGTGTGCTTTGTTCCAATCTAAGTGCGTTAATTTGTTCGCCTAATGTTTCTAACAAATATCTGTTAGCATTTTCCTGTTCTTTTCGTAGTTTTTCGATTTCCGTTTGTAAAGCCGGTGGTCCAGGGTGCGCGAAAATATTGTTTACAGCTTCTGTTTCAGGTGGAGAAATTGCTATTGCGTTTTCAATATTTTCTGCTATTACAATCGCCGCTTCGAAGGATAATGGGTTTGCTTTTAGCACCTCTCTCTTAATTTGCGTGTTTAGTGCGTCCAAAAATTTTCCTAGTCTTAATTGGTCAATGATTTTTTTCGACTCCTCGCTACTCAAATCACCTGCACTTTCTAGATAAGTCAGCGTGATACATTTGATTCTGTGTGCTAATGCCTTAACGCTCTCACCTTCAAATTGTTTAGTTAGAGTAAATTGTATTTGGCGGGTCGTTATGCTAGTCCTCTGTGAAAAAAATTCTAGTAGCCTTTCCTTTAGTACTTCGTACGAATTTTCTTTACGTAATTCTGCCGAACTCGCTAGGAATTTTAGTGCATTTCCCTTTAAACGCGACTTTAATACTACGAGTTTTTCTGGTTCGGTCCATTTTCCTAGCTTGGCTATCGAATCAAATTGGTCGAAAAATATTTTACAGTCTGTTTCAGCATTTCCTTCGAATACCCCAAGTAAAAAGGTTAACCCCTGTAAACGACTTTGATTTTCGCCTCCCTGCTCGGGCGCTTCTGTACTATTTGTATCCGGCATCTTGTACAATTTTTATATCTACTTTCAAATTATTAAATATTAACTCACTTATTATTTACAATATTACAAAGATCTTCCCATGATGCATATTCATTTCACAAAAAAAAATTTCTCTGAATTTTGAATTTTGAATAATTACATTATCCAGTCAAATATTAATCGAGGCACTTTGATAACTGTGCACAAGACTGGTCTCGGCGCCATAATATGTGGCGTGGCTCCGCTGAAATCTTACAATTACACATTGGCCGTTAATCAGGGCGCGGTAGCCCATTGGTTAGCGCGCTGGAGTTGCACTCGGTAGGCCCGTGTTCGATTCCAGCCACTGCCAAAACTGCCGCCGTGTTCACGCGGAGTACGATCACGTTAAACATGTGGGTCCGTAAGTCCTTCCGAGAGGTTGGTGGTAGGGGAAGGAGGGTACGGTCCCTGTGGATGCCTCCCCCACTGGGTTCCGGTCTAAATTGGGTGGCACCTCCCGGCCGTCCAAACAGTTACCTTACACCTTTCTGGTAGGTCGGACGGTCTGGGTCTCAACAACAACAACATTGGCCGTTAATCGTACTTCTGCACGCCACTTGCTCGATTACCGAGCATATCTCCAGGTTCTGATTAATTAGAAAATGCATCACGAGAACACACAATAAATACTAATTAAAAGTTAATAAAGCTTTTATTTTAAAATACTTATATTCAAAACTTGTTACTTAAAATTTAAAAAACCACAAAATGTCATCTTAATTACATAGAACATATTTACATTCGCTAAGTAGGTATTGGATAATGATCGATCTGATCATTTCCCCCTCTCTAGTTAAATTAAATATCATAATAGCCCTCAAGTTAGGCAGTTAACTTCCTTATTAAATTCTAGTTATCTTCTCTGATACTCAGTCTGCAGTGGGAGAGAACAAAAGGACTTACCCCATTTAGGCACTGGCAGGACGGCATCGAGCTGGCACTCATCCGTCGATTTTTGCATGCAGAACTTAACTCTGACAATTACCAACTGAGTTCTCTCTCAACTCTTCTTCTCCTCGCCGGGATCTCGGACGGCCCCCTGGCCGGCTCCATAACTGACGCTTGGCCGCTATAGGTTCGAAAACCCATAAATTCAGTGACGCGGCCGGGCTCCATCGAATCACTGGATTTGGCCCCTTCCCAAGGGTTGGCTAAAAATTGGGGGGCTCTAGCCCTCTTGCAGGTGTCCATTTTATTTAAAAATAAGATAGCGTCCTTTGCCATTTTCTCACCACTGCAGCTGGTCTCTTACTCATAGCCATGGAATGTCAACCGTTTCCACGGAGAGAGAGGGGGGGGGGGTAATACTTTCTAGAAGTGAAGTGGCGACAGGAAAATTCCAATACTGTCCCACGACAAGGGTGCCGCACACTGAAATGTTCGATTTCACGAACAACTGAAAAACGCCTCCTTTAGAGTGTGATAGAAGCTTGAAATTTATTATATGGGCATTTGATAAAAAAAAAAAAACAAGATTATTATGGTTTTTCAAAAATGATCATTTAAGGGGGTGCAACACAGAAAAACGTAAAAACGTTCGAAATATGAAGTGATAGAAAAACATGCTCCACAATAGATTAGAGACATCAAATTTAGTGCACTGGTAGATTCTTTGAAAGGAAGAAAGTGTGCAAATTTCAGATCTGCAATATTTGCTACTTTAGGGGTGTCGCACTCTAATATATTCGATTTTCGGAATAAATGAGACACTCTTGCTTTTAATTGTGATAGAGGCTTGATATTTGGTATATGGGCCAATCATCTGATAAAAAACACAACACGAACAGAGTTTTTCAAAAATGTTCATTTATGGAGGTGCTCCAAAGAAAAAGGTTCGAAAGGGGAGATGACAAAATAGTATGCTTCGGGATGAGATAGAGACTTTAATTTGGTGTACTGGCAGATAATTCGAAAGGACGACGTGCTCAACTTAAATTTTCCAATATTTTCTTCTTTAGGGACTTCTGCACACCAAAATGTTCGATTTGCCGAATAAATGTGAAACACGAATCATTCAAAAATTTACACTATTCAGGGGTTGTTTATTGCGAGACCGTTGATTTTCAACGGGTATTCGGCTAGTAGAGTTTAATTACTTATATCTCCATGGTCTTATGTTTTTAAATAAAATAAATTATTATAGTATTGTGATGAATGAAATGAATGGAAAAATATTTATCAATGAAGTACTGCTTTTATAGAGAGAGCCAGACTTGTTATATTTCGATGACGTCATTTGAATAAATTTCATTTGCTTTCGATGAAGTTTTCAAATATAATAAATTATTGTAGTATTATGACAATTTTAAAAATAATATCGAGGAATGTATCGAATTTTAGAGATGCTTAAACCAGGCAATTTGTATTTCAGTGCCGTCATTTGGATGAAGTTCATTTTTTCGATCAAGTTTTAAGCTTTTAAATATAATAAATGAATGTAGTATTGTGATAATTTTAAAAATATTACCGAGAAATGTATCGCATTTTAGAGATGTTCAAATAAAATTGCATTGAAGTTGGAATGTGTTTCATAATCAATGCTTTATGCATGATTGATCTTTATTGTTTGATATATATTGTTGTTTAAGAAATATTTAATGTGAAAATCAAAGACAAAGTATTTGAGCTGAGAGTTAGCGTCCTGGATAAACTAAATATTTCTAAAAAAATTGCAACCGAATTTTTAAGCCATTGGGTTGTTTTAATACTATGTAAAGAATCTTGCTGCCTCAACCCGGAATCAAACTCTGAATCTCCGAACTGATCAGTCGACTCTCTACCGTTGAGCTACTGGGACGAAATTGCAAGCTGTTATTGTCGGAGTGGATCCTACAACTAGTATTATCTAGTACTATGATTATCTTACTTACCTTTCTTACTTCCTTGATCGCCTTTAATACTAGTATTGTCTTAGTATTAAGGCCTTTTACAGCCCTTAATACTGGTAAGACATTATTTTGAAATTTTAAGTAGTACGTCTACTTCCCATTAAACTTGAAAAGGTTAAATCCGCATAAAAATTACTTATTAAAAAGACAAAATGTGTGACGCCAGACACATAACTGACACTCATCAGAATAAATTTCCGTGCACTCTATATTTAACACACTTCCCTTCTCCTTTATTATTTTTCCGTAGTCCATTATTAATATGAGTTCCCCCTAATGATATCTTAACACGGCTTCCGGAATATAAAGCTGAGGTTCTCTTGGCAGCGCGATGTTTACGTAGGGAAGGGGCTCTATTTTTATCCTAAATGATCTTAAAAGCTCTAGCGAGGGATGTGAAGGAGTTGACTTAATTATTATTTCCAGCTTGACATGCGTGTCTTTTTCCTTTTATGTACTGTTTAATGCTTGTATTTTAACTCAATTTTTCGAATGCATCCCAGGGATAATGTAAAAATAATGCATCAAAAAATATTTTGTTTGGGGAATTTTTATCGAAATTCTCACGACATTTGTTATACATGTTTTAGATAAAATTACATTTCAAGAAATTTTTTCGTAACATTAGCGCAGTCAGGATTCAGATCTATCAGAGAGTAGGCTAGCCAATTCGAAGAATCAGGGTTCGATTCCTTGTTAGGGCAGCAAGGTTATTTGCAATGGGAAGCGAACAAATCAACCCTGTAGGTTAATGCAAAGATTATGGAGGTCTGAAGACCCCAGACCGTGTGACTCACATAGTGGGTTTATAGTAGCTAGCTGCACGGCTGGGAAAAGATACCTCCTGCACTCATTAGGCACTCAGGGTCTACCATCCCGCCAAACGAACATTTATTTAGGTCTAAAAAGATAACAAATGATGAAAAATATTGTGGTTAAACAGACAGATTTACATTATATTTGAACTTGACAAGTACGCCTATTTTTCAAAAATCGTTATTACGAATATAGATAAAAAGATCATTGAAAAATAAAATTTAGAGTGAGGTAACATAACGAAAAATAGATTAAAATTAAAGAAAATAATAAAATTTTAGAAGTAAAATTTAGAAAATATATAAAAAGAAAATATATGAAAAGGAAAAAAAAATTAAGGACATGGAAAACAAAAACGGAAATTTAGAATAAAATTTAGAAAAAAAAAACTAGAAAAAGTACACATAAAAAGAATCAAAAGAAAAAGATAGAACCGAGAAAATAAGAACAGTTAACATAGCTTTTACTTTTCTTAAAATATGGAGGGAACACAATAAGTTCATATAAATTAATAAGAATGAAATAAAGGGATTCATTGATCAAAATTAATTGAGAGCAGAATCTACTTATAAGCTTAGGTCATTTTTTTAGAAATTTTCATGGCAACAAGAATACAATTTTTAATTTTATCTACTGAAGAGGGATTTGAATGAACTTTCGAGAACCAAATTGGTTTATTAGAGGGGGGGGGGTTGCAGATGTGAACGTTTTCAGAAAAAGGACAATCGAAAATGTAATGGTCAACGTCACCGAATTTATTGCAAATACTGTTAGAGGTGGATTTAATTAAAAAAAATCTGATGTGGGCAACACATGACTTTCCTTATATAATGTAATTAATTTACTACTTTTACAGTAAAAAAAAGTAGGTTTTTCTTATAGTAGATACTAATATTCTTTCCAAGATATTAAATTTTCGACAATTAGTCGTCATTTTTATCCATTTGGCGAGATTGTCGTTAATTTGGCAACATTTCAATAAGTCGCCAAGTTGGCGACATTCCGCCAAATTCGTCGCCAAAATCTCGCCAAGCGTTATGCACTAAGAAATAAGTTATTCTTACAGCAGATAAATGACTATTGGCGTTCAAACACAAAAGTATTACTAAAAGTATATTTTTTCATGAATGGAATGAGCTAGTTCCACCAGAATGATGTAACCCAATTTATCGCATGGTATTACATATGAAAAGTGAACATGTTTCTCAGTAGGAATTTTTTTTTATATGACTTTTTGATAATTTTTTTTAAAAAATGAACAATATCTCGAGAACGGTTCATGTTAGCGTTCTAAAATTTATGTCAATCGTTTTCTAATGAAAAATTACATAAGAAATGTCTATTTGCGTAACTTTATTAGTGGTTTTGATTTTTTGACGATTTTTTCAAAATTTCATTCGAAAATTTAGGGGGGTTCTTAACGTTCGATTGCATATAAAAGCAATAGGCTTCCAGTGTTTACGGATTGTGATTTTTGTACCAAATTTGGTTCGAATCGGTCCATTCGTTCGTCAGTTATCGTCTCCACAGACTCACTGACACACACACATACTTTCACACACACACACACACATACACACACACAGACATCACTTCAAAAATGTTTGACTCGTGATCAGGGATGCTTGAAACGTGCTCTCCCGTCGAAAACTCGAATTCGAATTTTCGACCCCGTCACAATACTTTCCTTATACATTACGTATATAATGAAAGTAAAAAGTATAGATAATCAAGAAAGGGGCCATGACTAGTAAGAAAGTAAATGAGGTATTTATTAAAAATTTGTAAATTAGGATTCATGATGGAGTAAATGTGACCCTAGTACGATTGGTACAGATTCAGTGGACTTTAAAAGATTGAGCGACGATTTCAAATCGAGAGGATAACGGTCCACGAAGGAAGCTAACTTGGAGAATAAAAATGACATCAGGAGGCTAGCCTAAGAGGAAACAAGGAGGAGTTGGCCAGTCAGATTGTCAGTCGCACTGCAATCTAGCATTACAGAGTGGAGAATGGACAGTCCACCTCGACAATAAGAGCTTGCAATTTCGTCCATTAGCTTAACGGTAGAGTATCAGCTGGCCAGTTCGAAAATCCAGGGTTTCATTCCAGGTTGGGGCAGCGAAGTTTTTTGCAATTTGAATACACAAGAAAATTATGAGAATAGAAAATTTAAAAAAGACACGACGGAAAAGAATACAAAACTGAAACCTACATTTTACGCCTTGAAACTTATGAAATTTCTCGAAAATTATCTGTCCTGCATTGGCGAGGCACCAAAAGAAGCAAAGTATAGAGTGTTTTCACAAATTATTTACGACTAACTTTACGTTAATTATATGTTATTTATTAAGCACTAAGTTAATTATATGTTATTCCAAATAAATGTATACAATTTTTCCTTTGTTAATAACAAAGATGTAGTAAACATTTGCTCCGCTTGGCGCTTAACTTATTATTCAGAAGAGGCGTATATATAAACGTGCACCCAGTCAAGAGATGCTGCATTGGAAATGGAACTTAAATAGAATACACGTGTTTCTTCCAATCCGTTAAGTATCGTAGCCCGGTAATTCGTGTAAAAAATGCAAGGTGTCACTGGTTTCATTTCCGTAAATATAGTGTTTATTGTCTGAGAACGCTTAAGAGTAATTTTAAAAGCTAAGAGCAATTTGGATTTAGAGAATCACTAAAATTGCAGGGGTTTTGACATTTTTTATACGTTTGGAATTTTTTTATGTCAATCATTAATTGAACTTTTAATGTAAGTGTAATAGTAAAGTTTGTTGAATGGTATATTTATTTTAATTTATTTCTATATACTAGTTTAAATATCGCTTCCAGCGCATTATGCTTTCACGCATAAAACGTTTTGTAATCGGTTACACAGACCACCGTAAAACCGGTGTTCCGTTGCAATAACAAAAATTGCAAAAAGCCATTCATTTATTTTCATTGCAATTCAATTATTTTATTTTATTTTATTTTATTTGTAACCTTATTAAAGTATACATCATGAAGCTTTTTATTTGTTCATTTTGGTACCTGGTTTTTTCTGTCTCCTCAAATTATTTTATCACACGTCGCCAATCTTTGTTTTGATGTTCCTAACATAATTGACGGCTCTAACAAGTAGTAGAGGCAGCTTGGAGATTAGAAAACACTTGTCGAACAAGTTATGTTTCTGCCAACGGCAGATCTTGCTGTGTGCTGAAAAATCTATTTCCTGCGCTGCAAAACTGCACTTTTATTTGTTACCTAGCCCTTTAAATGCGGGTGTGGTTTATAAACGACTTGTGGATTTTTGCTAATATCAAATAGCAGCAGTGGCTTATATACCACTAAATTTTAAAAATACGTTACAATTTAAAAATAAAGATACAACCAAACACTTTACTTTTCGACTGGGGACTCCGTTACGATGTACATTACATTACATTACTACATTACATTACAAACACTTTACTTTCCTTATATACATAACTAGCAGCATACCCGTTCTTCGTACGGAGTATATAATATAAAGAAACTTGAAATTCATAATCATGCCCAAATTCTTATAGTATACTAAATGACATGTTTAATCAAAATATTCTGTTAAAATATTTAATATAATGCTCCTAAAAAGAAGTTTAAGAATCTCTGTTCTCGCTATATAAAATTATCTTCATGGACATATCTGAAGAATAAAACATCTTGGACCCCTTATGTAAGCAAATATAAAAAAAAATATGGAATTGAATCAATATATGCAAAATAAAAGCGTTAAAATTGTATGGGACCCGTACTAATTATATACGCGAATATTAGAAAATATAACCTGTATTAGTAGATTACATGTATAAATTGAAAATACCAATAAACCCGTAATCTTTAAATCTGAAGACAGTCATTTATTCCAATATATGTCAAAATTAAAGTGCTAAAATTATATGGGAAGATATATATACACGTACTACTTATAATGTCCGATTATTAGTAGAAGATTACCCGTTTTGCAATATGAGTCACAAATGTTTTTTGGTAAAATACAACAGACGACGTAATAAATTGAATATATAATTAATCCCCTTAATCTTCATACCAGAAGACTGTACTTGATTCCAATATATATGCCAATATATGTCAAAATATATGCCAATATACCTGTACTACTTATATTCTCGTAGGTTAGAAGATATACCCGTGCATTCCTGGAAGATTACTCGTACAACGTACAATATGCGTGTGTCAGCAATTTTTGCCGCAATAAAACAATGGCGTAATAACTTAAAAATATCAATAATCCCTGAATCAATAATTCTGGAAAATATCAATAATAATAATGTTTAAACCTGAAGAGTATAATTGATATTATCCAGTCCAAAATGAAATGGCAATGAAATTTATTTTATATACATATCTTCATTATTCAAATCGGAAAGGATTTAATAAAAATCGTCTGCCGCATAAACACATTGGATTTAAATCCGTTGCTAAGCGACATGATATCATTTGCTTCAAATAAATTGGTAGAAAAAATATCGTCTAAATAGTTATATTTCTATGGAACATTTGGCGACAGTTTCGTCAAATTAGCGACATTTTAAAAAATCGCCAAATTTATCGCCAAGTGGGACTGTAGAACTGACAGTTCCACTTTGCGACAAATTGACGAAATATCATCACAATACTATCCCCTAACAAAAAACAATTAATATCATTTATGTAGCGCAATTTTATCAATTTCAAGATATTTTTATAGATTTGAAAACATTTTTATCAATTTGGTGACATTTTAAAAATTCGCTAAATGTATTACTAAGTAGGATGGTTGGTCTGACAGATAAATGCTAACCAAACATCATTTCAGTACTCTCTTCTAACAAAACAAAAAAAAATGTCATTGATATGTAGAAGATCCAAGCCACATGACCAACCCGAAGGTTTATGGCAGCTGTTTGTGTGTCGTTTATATCAATTTGGCGACATTTCCGTCAATTTGGCAAAGTTTAAGAAAAGTTGTCAAATTAGCGATATCCCTCCAAATTCGTAGCTTTGAATTTGCAGATCTGAATGAAACATTCTTATCCCGTTTCAATATACTAAATGAAAACACTACAATTGTATTAGAAGATATACCCGCTCTACTCTTTTTCTGTTTCAACAATCGGCTATATGAATTTATTGGCTAAACACAATATATGAGTTTAGTAGCTAAATACGATATAAGCTTGAAAACTCTTTGCCAAAATAAATGCAATTGATGTACGCAGTCAGCAATTAATATAATTAAAAGAAAAATCAAACCGTCCATTCATAAGATATACTTTTATATCCATTTATCCATTTATTTATTATTTAAATCGAAAAAAAATAATAAAAACATTAACAAACACATTTAATTTAATTGCGATGCCGAGCAACATGATATATCCTCCTAAAATGTTAAAATTTATTAACCACTAACAGCACACCCGTTATTCGTACGGAGTGTTTATAGAAACTTAAAGTTCGCAACCATGTGCCAATTCTGTTAAAATATTAAATTTATTGCTCCTAAAGAGAAGTTTAAGAATATATGTTCTCACTATGCAAAATTATCTTCACGATCAGATCTGAAGAATAAAACATCCTGCCCCCTTTTGTAAGCAAATTTACAGAAGAAAAAATAGGAATTTAATGAATATATGCAACCCCGTACTAATTATATTGTCGCAGATCAGAAAATATGCCAATGTGTTAGTAGAAGATTACCCGTATTACAATATGCGTCTCAAAAATATTTGCCAAAATAAAAGAGATGACGTAATAAATTGAAAACATCAATAATATCCGTACTCTTTATACCAGAAGGTCGTAATTGATTCCAATATATGCCAATATATATCAAAACATATGTCAATATACCTGTACTACTTATATTCTCGTAGATTAAAAGATATACACGTGTATTTGTAGAAGATTCGTACAACATACAATATATGAGTTTAAACAATTTTTGTCATAATAAAATAATTGCATAATAACTTGAAAATATCAATAATCCTTGTATCAATAATCCCCGAAAATATAAATAATAATTTTTAAACCTGAAGAGCGTAATTGAAATTATCCAGTCAAAAATGCTATAAGAAAAATCAAATCGTTCTTTTCTAAAATATATTTTTATATCCATTTATTTATTATTCAAATCGAAAAAATAATTATTAAAATTAACAGACAGATTTAATTTAATTGCGTTTCTGAGTAACATGATATAAGATAGAATCTTATAACATGTTAAATATGTCATGTCTTATAACATAAACTGCGAAATTAAATAACGATTTTGATTTCTCTATACTTCTCATTGTTCCGTAAAAGCGTGTTTTAAATAAACCATGAACCATGGAGATAGATTTCCCCTTTAAATCATGTTTCAAACAATTCATGTTTTCAGAAAGTGACTAATTAACGCAAAAAATCTCCCATCAAACTCAGAGATTAAATTTTAATTCACTTTCAAACGATTTTCAAGCTTTTCGTTTGGATAAACCACGGAGTTAGGGAGTAGAACTCCTAGGAAAAAGTTCCGTTTTTCATTAATATCTCGACAACCCCAGGTCTTAGAAACTCGAAACTTGGACAAAATTTATGGGGGGATATTTCAAGGCTATTCACCAAATTTCATTAAATTCGGTTCAGCCGTTTTTCCGTGATGATGAGACAAACGAAAATTTCGTTTTTTACTAATATCTCGAGAACCACTGGTCGTAAAAACTCAAAACACGGATATAATTTTAAGTGGGGCTATTTCTGGGCTACCCACAAAATTTCATCAAATTCGATTCAGCCGTTCTCCCGTGATGGTGTGACAAACAGACAGACAGACAGACAGACAGACAGACAGACAGACAGACAGATTTTCATTTTTATTTATATAGACTAGCAGCATACCCGTTCTTCGTACGGAGTATATAATATAAAGAAACTTGAAATTCATAATCATGCCCAAATTCTTATAGTATACTAAATGACATGTTTAATCAAAATATTCTGTTAAAATATTTAATATAATGCTCCTAAAAAGAAGTTTAAGAATCTCTGTTCTCGCTATATAAAATTATCTTCATGGACATATCTGAAGAATAAAACATCTTGGACCCCTTATGTAAGCAAATATAAAAAAAATATGGAATTGGATCAATATATGCAAAATAAAAGCGTTAAAATTGTATGGGACCCGTACTAATTATATACGCGAATATTAGAAAATATAACCTGTATTAGTAGATTACATGTATAAATTGAAAATACCAATAAACCCGTAATCTTTAAATCTGAAGACAGTCATTTATTCCAATATATGTCAAAATTAAAGTGCTAAAATTATATGGGAAGATATACACGTACTACTTATAATGTCCGATTATTAGTAGAAGATTGCCCGTTTTGCAATATGAGTCACAAATGTTTTTTGGTAAAATACAACAGACGACGTAATAAATTGAATATATAATTAATCCCCTTAATCTTCATACCAGAAGACTGTACTTGATTCCAATATATATGCCAATATATGTCAAAATATATGCCAATATACCTGTACTACTTATATTATCGTAGGTTAGAAGATATACCCGTGCATTCCTAGAAGATTACTCGTACAACGTACAATATGCGTGTGTCAGCTATTTTTGCCGCAATAAAACAATAGCGTAATAACTTAAAAATATCAATAATCCCTGAATCAATAATTCCGGAAAATATCAATAATAATAATGTTTAAACCTGAAGAGTATAATTGATATTATCCAGTCCAAAATGAAATGGCAATGATATTTATTTTATATACATATCTTCATTATTCAAATCGGAAAGGATTTAATAAAAATCGTCTGCCGCATAAACACATTGGATTTAAATCCGTTGCTAAGCGACATGATATCATTTGCTTCAAATAAATTGGTAGAAAAAATATCGTCTAAATAGTTATATTTCTATGGAACATTTGGCGACAGTTTCGTCAAATTAGCGACATTTTAAAAAATCGCCAAATTTATCGCCAAGTGGGACTGTAGAACTGACAGTTCCACTTTGCGACAAATTGACGAAATATCATCACAATACTATCCCCTAACAAAAAACAATTAATATCATTTATGTAGCACAATTTTATCAATTTCAAGATATTTTTATAGATTTGAAAACATTTTTATCAATTTGGTGACATTTTAAAAATTCGCTAAATGTATTTCTAAGTAGGATGGTTGGTCTGACAGACAAATGCTAACCAAACAACCGGAGTGTATAATTTAAAGAAACTTAAAGTTCGCAATCATGTGCAAATTCTGTTAAAATATTAAATTTATTGCTCCTAAAGAGAAGTTTAAGAATATATGTTCTCACTATGCAAAATTATCTTCACGATCAGATCTGAAGAATAAAACATCCTGCCCCCTTTTGTAAGCAAATTTACAGAAGAAAAAATAGGAATTGAATAAATATATGCAACCCCGTAGTAATTATATTGTCGCAGATCAGAAAATATGCCAATGTGTTAGTAGAAGATTACCCGTATTACAATATGCGTCTCAAAAATATTTGCCAAAATAAAAGAGATGACGTAATAAATTGAAAACATCAATAATATCCGTACTCATTATACCAGAAGGTCGTAATTGATTCCAATATATGTCAATATATATCAAAACATATGTCAATATACCTGTACTACTTATATTCTCGTAGATTAAAAGATATACACGTGTATTTGTAGAAGATTCGTACAACATACAATATATGAGTTTAAACAATTTTTGTCATAATAAAATAATTCCATAATAACTTGAAAATATCAATAATCCTTGAATCAATAATTCCTGAAAATATAAATAATAATAATTTTTAAACCTGAAGACCGTAATTGATATTATCCAGTCAAAAATGCTATAAGAAAAATCAAATCGTTCTTTTCTAAAATATATTTTTATATCCATTTATTTATTATTCAAATCGAAAAAATAATTATTAAAATTAACAGACAGATTTAATTTAATTGCGTTTCTGAGTAACATGATATAAGATAGAATCTTATAACATGTTAAATATGTCATGTCTTATAACATAAACTGCGAAATTAAATAACGATTTTGATTTCTCTATACTTCTCATTGTTCCGTAAAAGCGTGTTTTAAATAAATCATGAACCATGGAGATAGATTTCCCCTTTAAATCATGTTTCAAACAATTCATGTTTTCAGAAAGTGACTAATTAACGCAAAAAATCTCCCATCAAACTCAGAGATTAAATTTTAATTCACTTTCAAACGATTTTCAAGCTTTTCGTTTGGATAAACCACGGAGTTAGGGAGTAGAACTCCTAGGAAAAAGTTCCGTTTTTCATTAATATCTCGACAACCCCAGGTCTTAGAAACTCGAAACTTGGACAAAATTTATGGGGGGATATTTCAAGGCTATTCACCAAATTTCATTAAATTCGGTTCAGCCGTTTTTCCGTGATGATGAGACAAACGAAAATTTCGTTTTTTACTAATATCTCGAGAACCACTGGTCGTAGAAACTCAAAACACGGATATAATTTTAAATGGGGCTATTTCTGGGCTACCCACAAAATTTCATCAAATTCGATTCAGCCGTTCTCCCGTGATGGTGTGACAAACAGACAGACAGACAGACAGACAGACAGACAGACAGACAGATTTTCATTTTTATTTATATAGATGTATAAGGAAAGTATTGTGACGGGGTCGAAAATTCGAATTCGAGTTTTCGACGGGAGAGCACGTTTCAAGCATCCCTGATCACGAATCAAACATTTTTGAAGTGAAAGTATGTGTGTGTGGGTGTGTCAGTGAGTCTGTGGAGACGATAACTGACAAACGAATGGACGGATTCGAACGAAATTTGGTACAAAAATCATAATCCGTAAACACTGGAAGCCTATTGCTTTTATACACAATTGAATGTCCAGAACCCCCCTAAATTTTCGAATGGAATTTTGAAAAAATCGTCAAAAAATCAAAACCGCTAATAAAGTTACGCAAATAGACATTTCTTATATAATTTTTCATTAGAAAACGATTGACATAAATTTTAGAACGCTAACATGAACCGCTTTCGAGATATTGAACATTTTTCAAAAAATTATCAAAAAGTCATATAAAATAAAGAAAAAATTCCTATTGAGAAACATGTTCACTTTTCATGTGTAATATCATGCGAAAAATTTGGTGACATCATTCTCGTGGATCTAGCTCGTTCCATTCACGAAAAAAGATACTTTGAGTAATGCTTTTGTATTTGAACGCCAATAGTCATTTACCTGCTGTAAGAATAACTTATTTCTTCGTCCATAACGCTTGGCGAGATTTTGGCGAAGAATTTGGTGGAATGTCGACAACTTGGCGACATTTTTAAATGTTGGTAAATTAACAAAAAACTCGCCAAATGGATAAAAATGACACTAAATCAATGACGACTCATGATGACGATATGGAAAATGACGACTCATTGAAGAATATTCAATATCTTGGAAAGAATATAAATAACTACTATAAAAATAATCTATTCTTTTTTACTGTAAAAGAAGCAAATTCATTGCATTATATAAGGAAAGTCATATGTTGCCCACATCAGATTTTTTTTAATTTTATTTTTAGTAGCGCTTTCAGCTGCATGTATTTTAAAATATTTTTCATTTTAGAATTGCATAAATAAGTTTTTACTTTCCTTATATACATAATGTATAAGGAAAGTATTGTGACGGGGTCGAAATTTCGAATTCGAATTTTCGACGGGAGAGCACGTCGCAAGCATCCCTGATCACGAATCAAACATTTTTGAAGTGATGTATATGTGTGTGTGAAAGTATCTGTGTGTGTGTGAAAGTATGTGTGTGTGCGTGAAAGTATGTGTATGTGTGTGTGAAAGTATGTGTGTGTGTCAGTGAGTCTGTGGAGACGATAACTGACGAACGAATGGACGGATTCGAACGAAATTTGGTACAAAAATCACAATCCGTAAACACTGGACGCCTATTGCTTTTATACGTAATCGAATGTCCAGAACCTCCTATATTCTCGAGTGAAATTTTGAAAAAATCGTCAAAAAATCAAAACCGCTAATAAATTTACGCAAATACACATTTCTTATGTAATCTTTCATTAAAAAACGATTGACATGAATTTTAGATGGCTAACATGAACCATTCTCGAGATATTGCACATTTTTCAAAAAAATTCTCAAAAAGTCATAGAAAATAAAAAAAAAATATTTCCTGTTGAGAAACATGTTCACTTTCATATGTAATACCATGCGATAAATTGGGTGACATCATTCTTGTGGAACTAGCTCGTTCCATTCATGATAAAAGATACTTTGAGTAATACTTTTGTATTTGAACGCCAATAGTTATTTATCTGCTGTAAGAATAACCTATTTCTCCGTCCATAACTCTTGGCAAGATTTTGGCGACGAATTTGACAGAATATCGCCAACTTGGCGACATTTTTAATTGTTGCCAAATTAACAAAAATCTCGCCAAATGGATAAAAATGACGCTAAATAAATAAAAATGACGACTTATTGAAGAAAATTCAATATCTTGGAAAGAATATAAGTATCAACTATAAGAATAGCATTTTTTTGACTGCAAAAGTAGTAAATTCATTGCATTATATAAGGAAAGTCATGTGTTGGCCACATCAGATTTTTTTATCAATAAATGCAATAAAATATTTTTTTTCTTATCGTTGATTACAAAATGCACACTTTGCCGGCATGCTTTTATTTTTTATCCTATTTTTGTCCTAGTACAAGATAAAAGTTTAGTTTCATTTTGACTGCAAAAAGTGTTGGAGTATTTTTCACGGTTAAATTTTTGTAAGCTTACCTTAATATGGATAAGCTTTCTACTTGTTCCAAATCCTCAAGGAAAAGGCAAAATGTTGACGAATATAGTGATGAAGAACTATTTGAGAGTAATAGTGATAATCATCCTTCCTCTGAATCGAGCGATTTAGAGGAATAGTGATGAAGAAATTGCTGCTGGTGATTTACCCTGGAGGCATTGTGACGGGTTTCATATTAAAAATTATAACTTTGATTCTAGACAATAACAGATTATTTTGATATAAACATATAGCCTGAAAAATACGAATACTTTTCTAAATATTTTGATAAACAACTTATGACGATTATTGTCTCGGAAACTAATAATTATTTTGAATACTGTGAATGATGAACAGTCATATTCTAGGAAAATAAGATGGCATAATAGTACCGTTGCAGAAATGTATACGTTTCTGACTTTTATCTTGTTGATGCCTCACGTGAAGAAACATAACATCCATGATTACTGGTCTACAGATCCGATGATTGTAACGACGTTGTTTTCCAAATATGATTTGTCCAGTTGCTGCGTTATATTCATTTTGCCGATAATGATAATCCGCCGGACAATGCAAACAGTGAGGGATTGTGGAAAGTTAGAAATGTGTTCGACATTATAAACAACAAGGTTCTCTTATCTTCTTATCCAATGCAAAAAATTGTTATAACCGAATCGCTAGTTTTGTTCAAAGGGCGTATCCGATTCAAGCAGTACATACCGTCAAAATGACACCGTTTTGGCATCAAAAGGTATAAACTATGCGATTGCGAAACTGGAATCATTTTGAATATTCTGATACATACAAGACAAAAAGATTTAGCTGATGAACGGTTAGGAGTAACTGGAGGTATAATAAAAATCCTAATGCAAAACTATTTACAAAAGGGACACTTATTGCACACCGATAACTGCTATACCTCCCCAAAAATTGCTCTATATTTGGATGAGTATAATACTGGTTACTGCGGCACAATCAAGCAAAACAGAAGATATTTTCCGAAATTTCCAAGCTTACAACAAGGACGAAAAATGCTTCTGCAATGCAATGATACAGTTATGGCAATGAAATGGAGAGACAAGCGCGCTCTACATATGATTAGCACTTTCCATAAGAGAAACTTCGAAAATAGTGAAAAACTTGACCGTAAAACCAGAGAACGAATACAGAGGCCTGATTGTGTATTAGACTGCACTATCAATATGAGACTAACAGATAAGGCTGACATGCAGGTGTAAACAGTAGAATGCGTTCGCAAAGGTATCAAGTGGTACAAGAAAATATTTTTCCATTTATTAGATATTATATCCGCTAGTTGTACAGGATTGACACGGATACACTTGTACACATTTTGAAGTTTAATGACGGTATTAAACTATTCGCAAATACGACACAAACATTACAAAATTTAAGAAGTTTCACACAACAAAGGAGGCTTCCCGGCCGTCCAACTAGTTACTCTAAGTCCTCTGGACGAGTCGGACGGTCTGGGTCTTCAACACAACAAAGGAGGGTACGGTCCCTGTGGATGCCTCCCCCACTGGGCTCCGGTCTAAATTGGGTGGCACTTCCCGACCGTCCAAACAGTTACCTTACACCTTTCTGGTAGGTCGGGCGGTCTGGGTTTCAACAACAACAAAACTGGTGGGCTTCCGCCTTCAGCCGATGTCGCGAGTCCTCCGTCTCTCTCTCTCTCTCTCTCTTTTTCTTTATTACTTTCCTTATATACATAATGTAAAAGGAAAGTATTGTGACGGGATCGAAAATTCGAATTCGAGTTTTCGACGGGAGAGCACGTTTCAAGCATCCCTGATCACGAGTTAAACATTTTTGAAGTGATGTCTGTGTGTGTGTGTGTGTGTGTGTGTGTGTGTCAGTGAGCCTGTGAAGACGATAACTGACGAACGAATGGACCGATTCGAACCAAATTTGGTACAAAAATCACAATCCGTAAACACTGGAAGCCTATTGTTTTTATACGTAATCGAATGTTCAGAACCCCCCTAAATTTTCGAATGAAATTTTGAAAAAATCGTCAAAAAATCAAAACCGCTAATAAAGTTACGCAAATAGACATTTCTTATGTAATTTTTCATTAGAAAAAGATTGGCATAAATTTTAGAACGCTAACATGAACCGTTCTCGAGATATTGCACATTTTTCAAAAAAATTATGAAAAAGTCACATAAAAAAAAAAAAATTCCTATTGAGAAACATGTTCACTTTTCATATGTAATACCATGCGATAAATTGAGTGACATCATTCTCGTGGATCTAGCTCGTTCCATTCATGAAAAATATACTTTGAATAATACTTTTGTATTTGAACGCCAATAGTCATTTATCTGAAGAATAACTTTTTTCTTAGTGCATAACGCTTGGCGAGATTTCGGCGACGAATTTGGCGAAATGTCGCCAACTTGGCGACTTTTTTGAAATGTTGCCAAATTAATGAAAATCTCGCCAAATGGATAAAAATGATGCTAAATCAATGAAAATGACGACTAATTGTCGAAAATCCAATATCTTGGAAAGAATATTAGTATCTACTATAAGAAAAACCTATTTTCTTACTGTAAAAGTAGTAAATTCATTACATTATATAAGGAAAGTCATGTGTTGCCCACATCAGATTTTTTTTTTCTTTCCCAGGTGTCGCTGCACTGGTAGCTCACTCGTTAAAATATTGTAATTCTAAACTCTTACAATATGTTTTTGGTAAAAACAGGGAATAATTCGATAAGATTGAAAGATGTTATTAGAAGACTTGTCAAACAAATTTTGGAAAGACATGGCACATTGACTGCTGGATGGTCTGGAAGAAAAAACGGTGAATAAATAGATCGCCTCGCTGCAGCAAACTTTATGGAACAACATTACCCTGATCACGTTCCACCAACTGGAACTAAAAAGAAAGGTTAATTGACATGTTATGTTTGTTCTAATACAAATCAGAATGTCAAAAGAAGGAAGTTTGTAACAACATGGTGCACCGAATGTAAGGTTGGGTTATGCCTTGGTCTCGATACTAGAAAAAATTAGAATTTTCCATACTAGAAAAAATTTCTAGATATATTTCATTCATTTTTATAGTTATGTTACGTAATGTATTCTTATATCTGTAACTTAGTTCTAGTATAAATTTTGAGATTTTTTTTTGGTTCCTGTATAACAATTTGTATGTTTATGTTTTATATGATACTTTCTTACTTTGTACACTTTTTGTAATTTATTAATAATTAGAATTATATTGTCTAGTATTATGATTTGATTTTAGTAAAATATTTTTGTTTCGCCACTGTATCACATAAATACATGACATATTTTTCTATTTTTCTTTTTTTTTTGCGTTTAGAGCGATCGGCTATACTAAGTACTCGCAGTTAAAGGGCTAGACTGCCCATCTCACCCAAAGGATGCAGAGCAGTTACAAGGGAAGGCCTCGAAAGCATAGAAAAATAATTCACAAATACATACATAGACATACAAAGACAATATACATATACATACATAGACAATATACGAAATACGTTCTAGTTTTGTGGAACAAAAGCGGCCAAAAAAATCCAAATTATAAATTCTAAAAGTAATTATTGTACGTTCAATTATTAGTTACAATTAGAAAGTATTTAACCAAATTTAACCAAACCTAATAATAAACATTTTTAATTTAATGGAGTAGTGATACAAATTTTAATAAGGGGCAATAGAAAATGAAAAATAAAGGTGCAAAAATAAAGTGAAGGAAAATAAATTTCAAAGGAAAAGGCCAAAACAAGAAAAATGGCAATGGAATAGGATAATAAAAGAAACAAAATGAAAGGAAAATTTCAAAAGATACAAAACAACGAAGGAAAAGAAATATAAAAAGAAAAGGCCTAAACAAAAAAAAATGGCAATTGAATAAGATAATAAAAAAAAAATGAAGGAAAAATTTTAAACATACAAAATACTTTTAAGAAACCTCTATTTTCTCCGACCCCATAGACAAAACTATCTGTGATCATTTTGAGTACAAATACCTGCTGCAAATAAAAAAAAATCTAATATGGGCAGCACATGACTTTCCCTGCAGACTCTAATTCATTTTCTCTTTATTTCTTTAATAATTCATTAAATTGAGTTTAATTGCACAAAATAACACTAAATTTGCACTTTTAATCCAATGTTTGTTTTTATTTGGTAACTGAATATTTTTTTCAAAGGCGGTTTAGTAAAAATGCGAAAAAACTCAAATGTCTCGAGAACAGTTAGTTCGAGAGTAATGAGGTTGGTCTTATTCTTTTCCTTGTCAAAAATTATGCATAACAGAATCATTTAACTGATACATTTGACCATACGTAGTCTTTTATTTTAGATTTTGGCGATTTTTGCGGACCATTTCGCAAAAACAGACGGATAGTACCAAAATCTATGAGCACCACTATATCCCACAAGTGACGAATTTGGCGGAATGTCGCCAACTTGACGACTTTTTGAAATGTTGCCAAATTAACGAAAATCTCGCCAAATGGATAAACATGACGATAAATCAATGAAAATGACCACTAATTGTCGAAAATTCAATATCTTGGAAATAATATTAGTATCGACTATAAGAAAAACCTATTTATTTTAACTGTAAAAGTAGTAAATTCATTACATTATATAAGGAAAGCCATGTGTTGCCCACATCAGATTTTTCATTTCAGATATATGAGGGGGCAGGCGTAAGGAATTGTAAGCACCTTTCCACATAATCCTCAGCATGCGCTTGGCTTCGATTTGTGACTTTAGATACATCCGGAAAATAACAGTTCAAGCCGGCTCGGGCTGACTCAAATATTTCCCATCATCTCAGGCTTTAGATTGCAAAGTGTCGTTAAGTTTGGGCCGGCTTAGAGTTCTTTAACAGTCGGATCGGGATGTGTACTTTATGCGCATTTTCGACAGTATCAAGATGTCATCTTTTAGATAGACAGAGGCGCTTCGCTATTTTTAACACAGTTTGCGGGAAAGAGATATTGCGAACTTGTTTTATTTCTAGTTCATAAACACAGATGGGATTTTTTACGCATTTGAATCTTTCACAACTCAGGGCGTTTGTGATTTGTCAAAGTTTTTACGAAGCAGATGCTAAATGAACATTTTGCGAACAGTGCAATGTGAAAATGGCAGTGCAATGTTTTGCGAACAGCGGATAAAATGAAAATGCCTTTATTTTTATTTTAACATACTTTTGCTGCCTTTGACAACTAGCGCGGCTGCCTTTCCAAAAACTCTAAACTTGTAATAGCTTTTTGCTTTCCTTATATAGTACATAATGTATAAGGAAAGTATTGTGACGGGGTCGAAAATTCGAATTCGAGTTTTCGACGGGAGAACACGTTTCAACCGTCCCTGATCACGAATCAATCATTTTTGAGATGATGTCTGTGGGGGGGGGGGGGGGTCAGTGAGTCTGTGGAGACGATATCTCACGAACAAATGGAGCGATTCGAATGACATTTGGTACAAAAATCACAATCTGTGAATACTGGAAGCCTGTTGTTTTTATACGTAATCGAATGTTCAGAACACCCCTAAATTTTCCAGTGAAATTTTGAAAAAATCATCAAAAAATCAATACCTTTAATAAAGTTACGCAAATAGACATTTCTTATGTAATTTTCCCTTAGAAAACGATTGACATAAATTTTAGATCGCTAGTATGGATCGTTCTCGAGATATTGCATATTTTTAAAATAAATTTATCAAAAAATCCCATAAATTAAATAAAATCTATTAACTGTTGAGAAACATGTTCACTTTCCATATGTAATATCATGCGGTATATTGGGTGACAGCATTCTCATGGATCTAGCTCGTTCCATTCATGAGAAAAGGTACTTTGAGTAATACTTTTGCATTTGAACGCCAATAATCATTTATATGCTATAAGAATAACTTATTTCTCCGTCCATAACGCTTGGCGGGATTTTGGCGACACATTTGGCGGAATGTCGCGAACTTGGCAACTTTTTTAAATGTTGCCAAATTAACGAAAATCCCGCTAATCGGATAAAAATGACGCTAAATCAATGAAAATGGCAACTGATTGACGAAAATTCAATACCTTGGAAAGAATATAAGTATCTACTAGAAGAAAAACCTATTTTTTTACTGTAAAAGTAGTAAATTCATTGCATTATATGAGGAAAGTCATGTGTTGCCCACATCAGATTTTTTTTTTTTTTTTTTTTTTTTTTTTTTTTTTTTTTTTTTTTTTTTAAGTAACTGTCGACTGCTTAACCGCCAATAATCAGAGTATGTAATGGGGTTACGTTAAGAATGAACGTCTATACACAACACCAGCTACGCCACGTTTACTGAATGAACATTACATGGCCTTCTTTAGCTTAAGACGACTTTAAAGTTAAACTCTAGTATAATTATAAGCTTGTATATTATCAGATTAGTGAAATACTTAAAATTGGAGAGGCCATAATTATCATACACTGCTCACAACCGAAACCGCAACACCATAAAGTTGTAGGTGTAACTTTATGCCAATCAGGCAATGGAAACAGCAAGGCGAGATATGCAAATGATCACAGTTTCGTTAAGCATAGTGACTTAGCACCTTGCCAAGCAGCATAAAAGCGTCAGGTCAAGGAGAAGCTATATCACAGCTAAATTATAGCATCATTGGTTTTAGGTTGTAAAAATCATCACAGTATACCAAGAGTACGTCGACGTACCGCATATGTTCAGTTGCCATCAACGGAACGGCAACAAATCATGGTTTAACATGAGGGTGGATTGGATCTTCGAAGGATCGCTGAACTATTGGGTCGTGATGTAAGCACCGTTCAACGGTGTGTGTTACGGTTCGTGAGAGACAACGTAACGACACGAAGATCAAGTAGTGGAGCTTCCGAGTGTACCACACCACGTGATGATGGTATGTATCTGAGAAGCGTTGCGCGGGAGCCGTTTACCACAGCAACCGTGTTACAAAGACTTTTATCCCACACTACAGGTAACGTGGTTTCGATGCAAACAATTCGAAACCGTTTGCATGACGCAGGACCCTGAAGTAGACGAACTTCTCGATACCTACCGTTTCAACGTCTTCACCGGTTACGTCGTCTCTAGTGGTGCCAAATGAGACGCAATTGGTCGACAGAATGGCGAAACATTCTGTTCACGGATGAATCACGATTCCATTTTAACATGCCAGATGGCCGTACTCGGGTATGGCAGCGCTTTCAACAACGCCACCAGGAAGTTTTTTCTATCAGTTTCCACACAGCCCGCGTAAATGGTACCATGATTTGGGGTGGTATAACATTTGGTGGATGAACACCTTTGGTCCACATTTCTGGCAGTATCACGGCACATCGATACGTCTCTGACATTGTGAGACCTGCGATTCAGCCATATCTGTCAACCAGGCCTGGACGGCTTTTTCAGCAGGATAATGCCAGGTCACATACTGCACGGGTAACAATGATTACTCTACAGGGTTGGTTTTGATATCCTGCCTTGGCCAGCATATTATCCGGATTTGTCGCCAATTTAGCATATATTTAGCATGGGTGGCCGATTAAGAGAACTCCCAATTCCAGCAAACCATGCTCAGCCACAATCCCAGTTGCATTCTGAGTGGAATGCCATACCTTATCACACTATTGACCATCTCTTTGATGGAATGCTTCGTCGTATTCAATCCTGCATAGCCGTTCGCGGTGGGCCTATTCAATATTGATCTAATAATCTTCCATATTGATCAATAAGCTTCCATACTTTCATTTTCCAGGTATGATTTTTTTTATCATTTGCACATCTCCATATTACAATTATATTACATAAATATCATAAGGATACATCAATTTTTCCATGGTGTTGCGATTTCAGTTGTGAGCAGTGTATATTTGGATTCACTGAAAATGTTCATACTGTGGGACGTGAAATATATGTTTTTATGTTTAATTTATAAGTTTAAATTATAATAAAATTATTTGTTTGTCTTTAATTTTAGTGACTATAAGTGCGTTGTTTAAGCAATAACCCAATTATTTTTACTTTTTGAGTAAGTCATGAAAAGAATTATTAATTAATATAAAAAGATTAGACTATTTAAACTTAAACAATATAATTTATTAACAACATCAATTTTTCAATAACACCAATTTTCATAAATATCAATTTTCAATTATTATCAAATTTCACTTAATTATTTTAGCAAGGGGAGATATGCGACTAGAATTATTAGTTTTACGATGGTGTCTAGGACCGGTAACAATCAGAGCACATACCTTCCAGTTTAATCTTGGGCTTATCATCGTTCTGAGGCTTGCATCAGTCTTATACTGCCATAACTCTGTGGTGGCTCCTCCTCGTACTACTAATGCACTCGCACATAGAGTCCTTTACGGGACACTCAAGATCTATCTCCATTAATTTGGAACATCTACGGAACCTTTACAAATCTGTTGGATTTATATGCTGCATCTGATTTCGTCTACAACTGCATTCTTTTCGTCCATATCTGCTACTCGTTGTCTTTCGTCTCTTACTCTTAAGTCATGATAGTGTAAATACTCGTACTCTAACTGCAACTCCTAAGTCATGTCTGCTAGGTCATATTCACTTCGCTCATTTCGTAAATCTGTTTTAGACTTATAATTCCTTCGGCGGGGGGGGGGGGTAGCTCCGCCCTTCTTCCCCTTGGCGCTCATTGGTTCTTCTGAACCCAATGGCATCACTTCACAGCCCCTCTCAGCCCCTGTGGCCTGGCACACCTAAATTTATAGCATTTGACTTAAAAGTTCAAGTTGTCGTAAAGTTCGACGCCAGCCAGACTCGAGCTTTCTTTTCCTTAAAGGACACCATAAATAATCAAATAAAAATGTCTCATGTGAGAACAATTTCTGGTCTCATACATACAGATTAAAAAAAAATAATGGAAAAAGACTCAAATTTGACCGTGAAAGTCTTTAAAAACCATTAAGGGTCAGTCTAAAAATTGAATTCTTTGTTGCGATTACAGTTGTGAGCAGTGCAATATAGGCATAGGGAGTTTTTACCCTATTTAGTTTTATTGATTCAGGTAATAGGGGGAGAAAAGTGTCATTTTTTTATCGCGATATTAGTCGATAACATGGAACAGAAATCTAAACAACGCTTTCACGATAGAATTACAAAAAAATATTATTTTTCCATGCTTACAGAATTCCATGAATTCCATTTACAGTTTTCCATGCGTCACCGCATATATGGGGTACGTCAACTCCTGTTGAGAACCCGTACGTTGAACCACGCCCCTATTTGTGACATGAGAGATAAACCGAGTCTATGTTGCCCTGCGGTAAAAATTGTGAAATTTTGAAGTGCTGTAATCCCACTTAACAATTCATTTAAAAATTCACAAATATTGTCAGGATTTTTTATGTTTAAATGCAAAAAGCATTACTCCGCATTCACGCAAAAGATTAGAATCGTGCGAATTTAAAAGTTTAAAATGAGTATAATAATGTATTTGCTTGAAAATGCTGAAAAAACGTGTTTTTCGTGACAATTTCAAAAATTATTTTAGGCATGAACTTATAGTTTCGCGGATTCAGTTCAAAGCTCGTTGGAAAAAGCGCTTTTCAATCATTCTCTTAATATTAAATACTAGCCGCCTTTGGCGACCAGCCTGTTCGCTACCCTTGAAAATTCTGACCGTGGCAAATTGTAACCGTGGCACACTCGCTGGCGCGACCTTACCAGAAGGTGTAAGGTAACTGTTTGGACGGCCAGGAAGTGCCACCCAATTTAGACCGGAACTCAGTGGGGGAGACATCCACAGGGACCGTACCCTCCTTCCCCTACCACCAACCTTTCGGAAGGACTTACGATCCCACATGTTTAACGTGATCGTACTCCGCGTGAACGCGGCTGCAGTTTTGGCAGTGGCGGGAATCGAACCCGGGCCTACCCAGTGAAATTCCCGCGCGCTAACCACTGGTGTACTTCGCCCTCCGCGACATTTTCCATAACTTTCTTTTTATTCACCGAATTTAGACCGGAACCCAGTGGGAGAGGCACCCACGGGGACCGTACCCTCCTTCCCCAACCACCAACCTCTCGAAAGGACTTACAGACACACATGTTTATTCCACGTGATCGTACTCCGCGTGAACACGGCGGCAATTTTGGAAATCGAACCCGAGCCTACCGCGTGCAATTCCCGCGCGCTAACCACTGGGCTACTTCGCCCTCCGCGACAATCTCCATAACTTTCTTTTTATTCACCCAATTTAGGCCGTACCCTCCTTCCCCTACCACCAACCTCTCAGAAGGACTCACGAACCCACATGTTTAACGTGATCGTACTCTGCGTGAACGTGGCGTAAGTTTTGGCAGTGGCGGGAATCGAACCCGGACCTACTGAGTGCAATTCCCGCGCGCTAACCACTGGGCTGCCGCGCTCTCGCGACAATCTCCATAACTTTCTATATATTCATCCAATTTAGACGTGAACCCAGTGGGGGAGGGATCCACAGGGGCCGTATCCTCCTTCCCTTACCACCAACCTCTCGGAAGAACTTACGGACCCACATATTTAACGTGATCGTATTCCACGTAAACACGGCGGCAGTTTTGGCAGTGGCGGGTATCGAACCCGGGCCTACCGCTAACTTCCCGCGCGCTAATTTGCAATTTAAAATGACCATATGCTTAATTCCATCATCCTCATTCCATTGTTTCATTGTTCCATCATTTAAAATATCCATAAAATTAAAATATCCATTTAAAATATCCAAAAGTTAAAATATACATTTAAAAAATCCATATCGTCCCATCATTTAAAATATAAATATAATAATTTATATAGAGCAAAGGAGCTCTATTCAGAACCGTGACGTCACCTCCACCTTGACGTCCCCACCACCACCTTCCCTCCTTCAGCGGGGGAGAAACGAAGCGGCACGCCGAGCGGAACGCCGAGAAATTGAAATTCGGAAACTTTTAAAATCCCGATCCTGTGGGCAATACGGAATATTTCTTGACCAGATTGAACTTGTAAGAATGCCAGATGTTTGACCTTTCTAAAAATGTAAATTATTAGTCGAAATTCTGAGTACTTTTTACTATGCGAGAATTTAAAAACCAAAAATCGTTTTTTTGAGTCAAAAGTGACTTTTGTTTTAAAATCATAAAAAATATTAGAATTTGTCCCTGAGATTTGAAATTGATATATTTTTACTCGAAATTCTCTGCTCTTTCCGATGGTGTGATTTGTTTTTTTCTACGATGTCCGGATCGTGGAGAAAAAAGAGCAAAAAGGTCAAAAAACGGTCGAAATCGCATAAAACATTAAATAACAAAAAAATAATTAAAATTTTAAAAATCGGTTTTCACGTGTCCCCTTCTCACCCCCCTGGGTCTCCGATTGCAAAATTTCGTAGCTCTCCGACGCGCGGTCGCGAAACGTATAGTGTATAAGACAGACAGACACACAGACACACAGACACACACACAGACATTGCCTTTTATATTAAATAAGATGGAAACACTGCGGTAGTATTTTCTATTGCTAGATAGCCGATTTGTTTAAAGAATGTCGCTTCAACATTAACTCAACTAATTTGAATTTTAAAAAAAATTGCCTATATATATAAGTAGTAAAGAAAGGAGAGTTCTGCGCCAAAGGCGGTATGTGCGGTATGCGGTATGCGGTATGGCCGCCATCTTGAATTCCGTAATCCTGGACGGGGGTGTAAAAAGGGGGAAAATGAGAAAAAGGTGGGGGTGAAAGTTTTTAGAAACTTTTTTTTGGGTGGCAACGATGTCGTAGTCTTGTACGAGGGGTTGAGGGGGAAATAAATTTTTGAAATGGGATTTTTCTTCTAAGTAGGGGAGAAACTTTTTTCAGGATGGCAACAGCTGCGAAGGCGGTATGGAGCCATCAGCGCCCCCTAGCGTCTAAAAGCGGAAATATCGAGATGAAATTGAGGATTTTTTTCTAAGTAGGGAAGAAACTTTTTTAGGGGTGGCAACGGTTGAGGTTCTGCGACAAAGGCGGTATGGAACCATCAGCGCCCCCTAGCGGCGAAAAGCGGAACTATCAAGGATGGAACTTAGAAATATTTTCTGTTTCGGTTGCCATAGCAACACCTGTGGGGTAGAAACTTTTTTTAGGGTGGCAACAGCTGCGAAGGCGGTATGGAACCATCAGCGCCCCCTAGCGGCAGAAAGGAGAATTAAAATTGGGATTTTTCTGATAGTTGAGATTTTTTTTCTTTTTTAAATGAAGTAATTAAGTACGAAATATTCGTATTTTTTTTTCTTTTTCTAAATGAATTAAAGGGCGTTAATGAGGATAATTAAATAAAGTAATTAAGTATATCAAGGCCATTGTTATCCCTCCGCCAAGAGCATGCCAACGGTATACCAAGGGTGTACCAAGGTCATATCAATATCCCTCCGCCTTCTAAGAAAAGAATGCTTGTCCTATTCGTAGGTTAAGGGATATACCAAGACCATCGTTCTTACACTATACCTCCGCCATATCACGGTTACGAATACTTAACTGCAAGAATCTTGTATGATGAGGGGTATGCCAAGAGCATCGAACATTGGTTTTAAGAATGTCTTGTATGATGAGGGAAAATAACATTTCGAGAAATAATATATCTGTACTTACTTGAATTTTGCACGTTTGTAATTTTTTTTTTTAAATGTGGTAATGGGAAAAATTAACCTTTTGTTAAAATGTTCTAAAACCGTAAAAAAGTAACAAAAAATGTGGTAATGGGCAAAATTCAAGTAAGTACAGATATATTATTTCTCGAAATGTTATTTCCCCTCATCATACAAGACATTCTTAAAACCTATGTTCGATGCTCTTGGCATACCCCTCATCATACAAGATTCTTGCAGTTAAGTATTCGTAACCGTGATATGGCGGAGGTATAGTGTAAGAACGATGGTCTTGGTATATCCCTTAACCTACGAATAGGACAAGCATTCTTTTCTTAGAAGGCGGAGGGATATTGATATGACCTTGGTACACCCTTGGTATACCGTTGGCATGCTCTTGGCGGAGGGATAACAATGGCCTTGATATACTTAATTACTTTATTTAATTATCCTCATTAACGCCCTTTAATTCATTTAGAAAAAGAAAAAAAAAATACGAATATTTCGTACTTAATTACTTCATTTAAAAAAGAAAAAAAATCTCAACTATCAGAAAAATCCCAATTTTAATTCTCCTTTCTGCCGCTAGGGGGCGCTGATGGTTCCATACCGCCTTCGCAGCTGTTGCCACCCTAAAAAAGTTTCTACCCCACAGGTGTTGCTATGGCAACCGAAACAGAAAATATTTCTAAGTTCCATCCTTGATAGTTCCGCTTTTCGCCGCTAGGGGGCGCTGATGGTTCCATACCGCCTTTGTCGCTGAACCTCAGCCGTTGCCACCCCTAAAAAAGTTTCTTCCCTACTTAGAAAAAAATCCTCAATTTCATCTCGATATTTCCGCTTTTAGACGCTAGGGGGCGCTGATGGCTCCATACCGCCTTCGCAGCTGTTGCCATCCTGAAAAAAGTTTCTCCCCTACTTAGAAGAAAAATCCCATTTCAAAAATTTATTTCCCCCTCAACCCCTCGTACAAGACTACGACATCGTTGCCACCCAAAAAAAAGTTTCTAAAAACTTTCACCCCCACCTTTTTCTCATTTTCCCCCTTTTTACACCCCCGTCCAGGATTACGGAATTCAAGATGGCGGCCATACCGCATACCGCATACCGCACATACCGCCTTTGGCGCAGAACTCTCCTTTCTTTACTACTTATATATATATCGTCATCCGAACTCGTGTAACCTTGTGTTAAATTTCGTGTCTGCGACACAGGAAGATGAACAAACAGACACCTTTTATTATTATAGATCTGTGAATTATCGTGAATATACATACTTCTTAGAAATCCATGGAAATTGTTCAGAGTGTAATAACCAAGATCACAGCCGCAGAACCCGTCAATATGTGTTCTATCTAGCTCCCCGAAGTTAGGAATCAGACTTTCTCGTCAGCGGCCACCATTGATACACAGGTTTCAGTTTAGTGCTCCTCATGAGTTGCTTCCAAGCGTCAAACTTCTGTAACACAAATGTCGTGACGAGATTTCATAATCTCGCGTCACTTATGTAAAAATCGTAATTTATACATTATATGTCAAGATTCTATATTTTTATATCAATTTAACTTGTTCTATAATTATTCTATGCTAAAGAAATATCTTTTTCGTCATTTTATTAATCTGTAAAACCGCAGTCAGAGAGAAGTATATTTGACCTTTAAAGTTCAAGGTCCTGTCTCGGGCAGAGCAGATGTCTGGCTTTGCTCGCGGCCTGGTAATATTTGTGCAAGGCATGCACTTTTCCACACAATAGATTTTAGAGAGAAACTTCTGGATGAAATCGAGACCTCGCGTAGAGCCTCTGTTTCCTTTTTCGGGACCCCGCTCTAGGCTGGCGAGGGTAGGTCTTGGAAGTTTTCGATTGGTTAAAAACAGTAAATAGCTTACATGCAGGTCCGAGTGATTTCTGGGCCCTGAATCCGCCCTAGTGCATAAAAGCTGCATCCAAGAATATTCGGAGCTCTCTTTCCTGTCTAGTTGCCGACACCATCCGGTCGATCTGGCCCATATTCTATAAGTTACCCACCACGGAGTGCGGAAGTCCGCACATGTCGAATCCTGGCCTCCCGTGGGCATGGGAAGGAGTAGCCATCTTCGCTGACGGACATCAAGATCGATCCTCCTCTGGTCAAGAGAGGAACTTCGTCGCACATCTATTTGCATCTAATTTCGACTCAGCCGACGACTATCCGAAGTTGACCCGAGGTCCAATTCTTCCGAGTTTGATCGCTGATGATTAAAGGAGCGGTATGAAGACGAGTCCAGTCTGGTCCCGTGCATTCCTACGTACGAGGTGTGCCGGATTTACATTAGTACGGGAATTACTCCCGAGGACATTGCGTCGGAGGTAAGCCCCTGATGTCTACTCAACGACGTGTCCAGAGGTAAGGTTGACCTCTCTCTACAACTACACTCCAGTTTTTACGGAGACATAACTAGTAAAGTTTCTACTTATCTTTAACATAAACTCCGGCTTCCGCCTATAAATTATATCTAATAATCTTCTTAAATCCAGTAATTTATAATAACCTGATCTTCCAAATTATTACATGATTAGTATCTCTGAGTGCGGGTTTTCTTCCTTATGTTTAAGACCGTGACATAAATTATACTGTTTATCAGTTGTGTAAGTGTTGCTGTGCCACTTTCTATCACATTATTGAATAGCGTATTGCTATTTTGTGGCAGCAAATAATTTAACTTCGGTTCTGAGTCCAGTGTACTGTGTTACCTAATGTTGTGATGATAATAACTCAGTTTTCCACTTTAATTACTTCAAATCTTAATTACAATATTAATAAAAAAAAATGATTTTTCCTTATACCTGTGTGGTTATTAACATTATCTTTGTCTCCTGAAATTGTTTCATAAAGTGTTTTCAGGTGATGTCACCTTACAAGGTAAGGAATTTGTTTATATAAATTGCACTTAGTATCTTGTAACAGGTCATCCTTGAATTTATTCCTGGACGAGAGAATTTCGTAATAGAACCTGGGTTGAATTAAGATATACCACGGCTTAGCATATTTGCTTCTTACTAATTACAGCTTACAAATATCTTATTATTCTCGTATCACATAAAGTGTTTGGTCCGCACCTGTCCGCGTGACAATAATTGTCCGCGTGACAATAATTGTCCTAGTGACACAAATGATAAGTTCAAGAAAATTTTATGCTAAAACTCAAATGTTTGCAAATTTGGGCTAATCAGCAAATGAACTTTTGTTAAATATCCATGTTAAATTAATGAGGCATTACCATTTCTTTTATTTTTTGAAATTCTCAATACTTGACAGATTTAACTTTTCAGTCGTTATTGTACACTTTGAAAGAAGATAAAACTCTTCTTTGTCCCGTGAAGTCCTTTCTTAAATTTGTGTTTCAATAGTCGATCAATAAAGACTGGGTCAATAAGGAGGAAACAGACATGCCATTTTTTTTTTTAAATTATTATTCTTTCAACCCATGACGATTTCTAATTTTCTTACGAAAACAATTCATCTACTCCTCGACCACACGGTAAAATTTTGATCAAAATATGATTGACCGTTCTACAGTGATGTTTTTACAAACATTTTGACATTGAAGCCATTCAAGAAGGTAACTGCGCTCCAATAAGGACTGTTTAAAACAACTTAGGGACATTAAAAGGATTATAGGGACATTTACCACTCCTTGGATAAACATCACCAATCAGGTGTGTAGAAAGAGAGCAGATTCGATTTATGTCTCATCCCTTTTCAACCGTCCAAATTTTGCATACAGATTCTGTTGTTGTTGTATTTGTTATAGCTGTTGTTAATTACGCTTAGCCTAGTCCTAACCTAGACCATGTCTATAAGCCCATGAATCCCAAGATAATCCAAAACCAACAGGGGTTCAGAGATATGATAATTCCGGGATAGTCCCAGACAGTCAAGGAGATCTTGCGAAGCCTCCACAAGATAGCACTTAGTACAGATGGGAAAAACTTTATGATCCCGATCGAAAGTAAGGCATTTTAAATGCCCACGTATGAACCTAGAAATAGCCATTTGTTGGACTCTGCTATGCTATCACAAAATTTTGAATTACGAATGACGCTAATGAATTTCTTTGAATTACGAATGACGCTAATTCTAATAAACTTTATTCGATGTAGAACATTAAAAAAAAAATCTGAAGTGGGCAACACATGACTCGCCTTATATAATGCAATGAATTTACTACTTTTACAGTTTAAAAAAATGTTATTCTTATAGTAGATATTTATATTCTTTCAAAAATATTGAATTTTTAGTGAATTAGTCGTCATTTTCATTTATTTGGCGTCATTTTTATCCATTTGGCGGGATTTTCGTTAATTTGGCAACATTTAAAAATGTCGCCAAGTTGGCGACATTCCGCTAAATTCGTCGCCAAAATCCCGCCAAGCGTTATGGACGGAGAAATAAGTTATTCTTATAGCAGATAAATGACTATTGGCGTTCAAATACAAAAGTATTACTCAAAGTATCTTTTTTCGTGAATGGAACGAGTTAGATCCGCAAGAATGATGTCACCCAGTTTATCGCATGATATTACATACGAAAAGAGAATATGTTTCTTAACAGTTAATATTTTTTTTTAATTTATGGGACTTTTGATAAATTTATTTGAAAAATGAGCAATATCTCGAGAACGGTTCATGCTAGTGTTCTAAAATTTTATGTCAATCGTTTTCTAAGGAAAAATTACATAAGAAATGTCTATTTGCGTAACGTTATTAAAGGTTTTGAGTTTTTGATGATTTTTTGAAAATTTCACTCGAAAATTTAGGAGGATTCTGAACATTCGATTGTGTTTTAAAACAATAGGCTTCCAGTATTCATGGATTGTGATTTTTGTACCAAATTTCATTCGAATCGCCCCATTTGTTCGTGAGATATCGTCTCCACAGACTCACTGGCACACACACACACACACAGACACACACACACACACACACACACAGACATCACCTCAAAAATGTTCGATTCGTGATCAGGGATACTTGAAACCTGCTCTCCTGTCGAAAACTCGAATTCGAATTTTCGACCCCGTTACAATACTTTCCTTATACATTATGTATATAAGGAAAGTAATACATTATGTATATAAGGAAAGTACAAATAGCATCTACATATTGACCAACAGTTTGAAGTTAAGTTTCATCAACATCAGATATGTGTGACGCTCCTGTAAACATTTTGACATTGGAAGCCTTAGAAACGGAGCTACGCTCCAGCAAAGAACTATAATGTCGTAAATTCCCGCAAAAGCCGTATTTATCTCAGCCTTCTGACTGCAAAGCCAGTTTAATATTTACTTCAAGGCGTTTACATAAGGCGTTCTCAAGAATACCTTTTACGACTCAGTTGCTGAATAACACAATAAACGAACTCTAACATTTCATGAACAAGGACTTCAACGAGTGTGAAAAATCCCATTATGCCTGTAACAAGCCAGTCTCTGTCAGTCAGCTCAGCATGTACTGAACATTATTAACATCATCTATACTAAGAATTCAGAATTTTAAGAACCCTGAGTTAAACCTTACTGAAAAGCCCTAAGACGTCATTGTTTTTCCGAACTTGGAAAATTAATAACGTAACTAATTCGAATTTCAAGTGATTTTAAATTTATATATAGTGTTGCATCCGTCCTAAAACCGCTTTATTTTTGCGTATTTTCTGTGCATCTATATTCTAAGCTAACTCAATTACAATATTTTTGAGTTTAAATGATCCACAAACTTGTTATGATTATTTCTGCATGATTATTTTATACATTCTACATGATTATTTTATATCTACATGATTATTTTATGCATTAAATGATTATTTCTACAACGAAACCTAACTTTAATGGATGCATAATGTAAACAAAACAAGCGATTGTAAGATGAGTTGTATAAGAATTACTGAATTTTTTTCAAGCCAAATTATTTTGCTCTTAAGTCCGGAATAAAAGTGATATGAATGAAATATTCATTGCTTTTACATAGAAAAGCAGATGATTTTTATTTTGATGACGTCATTTGAATGAAGTTCATTTTCTTCGATGAAGTTTTCAAATATAATAAATTATTGTAGCATTGTGATAATTTAAAATATATCATCGCAAAATATAAAGCATTTTAGAGATGTTTTTTAAATACAATTTTATTTCGGTTGAAAAGTGTTTTATAATCAATGTTTTATGCATGGGTGATCTTTCTTGTTAATTTATAACTTGCCTAAAGGTTTTTGAAGATGCAAATAGGAGGATTCACGATAGTGATTACACTATTTTTGAATTTTAAGCAAGTCAATTTATTTCATTATAAGCTAATTTTCACTCCTTTGGTCTGTGAAAACTCAATTCCGCTTTTAGAGTGAAATTCACGCCCTTTATCGGTAGTTTAAATCGCAATGAATGAATATTTTCAGCTAAATAATTCCCACTCTTATTTTGAGCGATAAAATCCCTCTTTCAGTTTGAAAGTGCACACATAATATTCATCTGCTGATCTTCTTATAATTAAGAAGGTGATCTGTCAGGACTTTATGAAAAGTATTAATTTTCAAGCATATTAATATTCAGTGTTCCAATTTATATATTTTCAGTGATAAAAAGTAATCCGATAAAAGCTTTATATCAATTATATTAAATTTGAACTGTATAAATTAGGTCTGACATGTTTTTTAAATAAAATAATAATAATAATAATAATAATAAAAATAATAATAAAACTTATCGGCACTATTTAAACTTTAAACTTTGAACTATAAATAACTTTCAGAAAAATCAGACAGTGACATTCTGGGCTAAATGCTAAAAAGTTATAACTAAAAACTAGAAAACCATTATGTTAATTTTTGACTACAATAAAAAATAATCTGATGTGCGCAGCATATGATTTTCCCTGCAGATTATTTATATTTAGGTTCTCTTTAATTCTTCAATTATTCATTATAGAATTCAATTGCACAAAATAACGCCCATAATTATTTAAAATGACACTGAATTTTCACTTTTAATTCAATTTTCGTTCTCAGTTGGTAACTGGACCTTTTTCAACGGTGGCGTAGCCAAAATGTGGAAAAATATCTCGAGAACGGTGGTTAGCCCTAGTCTAATGGGGTTGGTCTTATTCTTTTCATCGTTAAACATTACGTATAAAACAAGCATTTAATTGATACATTTGAGCCTACGTAGTTTTTATTTTAGATTTTGACGATTTTTGCGGGCCATTTCGCAAAAAAGGCAGGTTATTTTTTTCGAATCGGACCAAAATCTAATCAGCACCAGAGTAACCCACAAGTGACTTATCTGCTAAATTTTGTAAAATTTTTTCTATTAGTTTTTCAGCAAGAGTGTATACAGACAATCTTTGCGGGTCATTTCGCAAAAAGGGAGGGTTGTTTTATCCCAAATCGTACCAAAAACTAATCAACACCAGGATCACACACAAGTGACTTACCTACCAAATTTTATGAAATTTCATACATTAGTTTTTGAGTTAGAGTGGATATATACATTGCACAGACAGACAGAGACACACACACAGGCGTCACGGTAAAAATAGTGTTTTCGTGTTTTAGAGGTCCCAAAATGTGTAGATTCATCGAAAACTCGAGTTCAACATGATTCCAATACTTTCCTTATACATTATACTATGTATATAAGGAAAGTAATAAATATCATTTTATATGTATTTGTTGCCTTATATTTGCAATATACCGCTTTTTCAATGTATGGGGTTGGCTAACGCAATGGTCAACCTACTCCAAAAAAATCTGATGTAGGCAGCACATGACTTTCCATTTACAATGCAATGGATTTACTTCTTTCACAGTGGAAAAATGATGTATAGGATTGTAAAAAACCTTACCCCAACCGGGAATAGAACCTGGATCTCCGAATTAGCCAGACGACGCTCTGCCATTGAGCAACTAGGGACGAAATTGCAAGTTCTTATTGTTGAAATAAATGTATAAGGTCCATGACACACTGAATTTAACGTTGAATTGTACATTTGTGGCTTTATTGGCGGGATTTGGTGGGATAACAACATGCAAAACTTTTTCGTACCCAATTAACTTATATTTCGCTCAACTCTATATTAATAATTATCAATATTCTTTTCATCCTCAATAAGCGATATAGTCCATATATTAAAAAAATCTGATGTGGGCAACATATGACTTTCCTTATATAATGCAATGAATTTACTACTTTCACAGTAAAAAAAAAACAGTTTAATTTCATAGTAGTTATTTATATTATTTCCAAGATATTGAATTTTCGTCAATGAGTCGTCATTTTCCATGTTGTCATCATCAATGAGTCGTCATTGATTTAACGTCATTTTTATCCATTTGGCGAGTTTTTTGCTAATTTAGTAACATTTCATAAAGTCGCCAAGTTGGCGACTTTCCACCAAATTCGTCGCCAAAATCTCGCCAAGCGTTATGGGCGAAGAAATAAGTTATTCTTACAACAGATAAATGACTATTGGCGTTCAAATATAAAAGTATTACTCAAAGTATCTTTTTTCATGAATGGAACGAACTAGATCTACGAAAATGATGTCACCAAATTTATCGCATATTATTACATATGAAACGTGAGCATGTTTCTCAATAGGAATTTTTTTTTTATTTTATGACTTTTTGATAATTTTTTTGAAAAATGTGCAATATCTCGAAACGATTCATGTTAGCCTTCTAAAATTTATGTCAATCGTTTTCTAATGAAAAATTACATAAGAAATGTCTATTTGCGTATCTTTATTAGCGGTTTTAATTTTTTGACGATTTTTTCAAAATTTCACTAGAAAATTTAGGGGGGTTCTGGATATTCGATTGCGTATAAAAAACAATAAGCTTCCAGTGTTCACGGATTGTGATTTTTGTACCAAATTTCGTTCGAATCGGTCCATTCGTTCGTCAGTTATCGTCTCCAGACTCACTGACACACACACACACACACACACACACACACACACACACACACAGACATCAATTCAAAAATGTTTGATGCAGGGATGCTTGAAACGTGCTCTCCCGTCGAAAACTCGAATTCGAATTTTCGACCCCGTCACAATACTTTCCTTATACATTATGTATATAAGGAAAGTAATATGTAAATAATAAATTCATCAATTAGGCGTTATTTTCATTAACTTGGCTTCATTTTTACAATTTTGATGATTTGTTCGTCAATCTGAGGCTGAATATTGATAAGTTGGCGATGTGTTATTAGATCATTCACCAAGTTCGCTAAATATAACGCAAGTGATGCAGACAAATGGGGAGAAGAGCTTTCCAATAGGAATATACTAGAAGGTGTGGCCGTCATATGACGGAATTAAAAATTTTCAAAACATTACTTCCCATTTAAAATCATTTTTCTCAATTTGGCAATATTTTTATCAATTTTGCAATATTAAAAAAGTCGCCAAGTTGGCGCCAACCCTCTAAAAATATTAAATTTTCATCAATTAGTCGTCATTTTCATTGATTTAGTGTCATTTTTTTCTATTTGGTGCAATTTTCGTTAATTTAGCAATATTTAAAAAAATCGCCAAGTGGCGACATTCTGTCAAATTTGTTGCCAATATATCCCCAGCCGTTATGGACGGAGAAATAGGTTATTCTCATAGTCGATACATGTCTATTGGCTTTCAAATACAAAACTATTAGCCAAAGTAACTTTTCTCGTGAATGGAACAAGCTAGATCCACGAGAATGATGTTAACAAATTTATGGCATTATATTACATATGAAAAGTGAACATATTTCACAATAGTTAAGATTTTCTCTTTTATTTTATGTGATTTTTTGATAAATTTATTTGAAAAATATGTAATATTTCGAGAACGGGTTATGCTAGCATTCTAAATTTTATGTTAATCGTTTCCTACAAAAAAATTACATAATAAATGTCTATTTGCGTAACTTTATTAAAGGTTTTGATTTTTAATGATTTTTTCAAAATTTCACTTGAAAATTTGGGCGAGTTCTGAACATTCGATTGCGTATAAAAACAATAGGCTTCCAGTGTTTACAGATTGTGATTTTTGTACCAAATTTTGTTCGAATCGGTCCATTCGTTCGTCAGTTATCGTCTCCAGAGTCTCACTGACACACACACACACACACAAACACACACACACACAAACACACACACACACACAGAATTAGCTGGTTATAATGCCTACAATGTATTCAAGTAAGACTTGCCGCAAGTGTAGAATGAAACTTTTAAAAATTATCTTCAAAATTAAGAACAAAATGCTCAATTTAGAATACCAAATTTTATAAATTCATATAAACTCAAATAACACAAAAACTGTAAGTAGTGTGCAAAAATAGACTTCCTGTTCGAATTCAGCGCATCAAATTACATAAAAATTAACTATGTTTTCCTTCCCACAAAATCATCGCAGTGCAATCGGTAGACATGCAAGGTGATTAACATTTTTCAACACTTTTTCCTTCTTAAAATGTGAGAGCAGTAGACAATTTATCATTTTAATCCAAGTAATCTTAATTTCATATTCATGTGACGATCGAAAACTAACTATAATTCATGGAAAAGCGTCAAAATAAACATGATGAATGCGTTTCTTCTAGATTATGTGTTTCTGTCTGAAAGTCATATGATTTGGGAAAAAACCGCATAAATAAACAATTATATTCTTTCTGTGAATTTCCTTACATAATAAAACATTTGTTTATATGTCTTTTAGCATGTCGTCTGTAGCAGAAAATTTAAGAGTAGGACAGTGGTAAAATTTGCTAAAGATGTACTTAAAGTTCCCGGACAATGCACCTAGGTCAGTTTTTTCAATTCGAATTATTACTTTCCTTATATACATTGTATAATGTATAAAGAAAGTATTGTGAAGGGGGTGGTCAATTTCGAATTCGAGTTTTCAACGGGAGAGCACGTTTCAAGCATCCCTGAACACGAATCAAACGCATCTGAGATGCTGTTCAGTGTGTGTGTGTGTGTGTGTGTGTGTGTGTGTGTGCGTGTGTCAGTGAATCTGGAGACGATATCTCAAGAAAGAATGTAGCGATTATATACATTGTATAATGTAAAAAGAAAGTATTGTGAAAGGGGTGGTCAAATTCGAATTCGAGTTTTCGACGGAAGAGAACGTTTCAAACATCCCTAAACACGAATCAAACATTTTTGAGATGATGTTCTGTGTGTGAGTGTGTGTCAGTGAGTCTGCAGACGATATCTCAAGAAAGAATGGAGCGATTATATACATTGTATAATGTATAAAGAAAGTATTGTGAAGAGGGTGGTCAATTTCGAATTTGAGCTTTCGACGGAAGAGAACGTTTCAAACATCCCTAAACACGAATCAAACGTTTTTGAGATGATGTTCTGTGTGTTTGTGTGTGTCAGTGAGTCTGGAGACGATATCTCAAGAAAGAATGGAGCGATTCGAATGGCATTTGGTACAAAAATTACAATCCGTGAATACTGGAAGACTATTGTTTTTATACGCATTCTAATCTCAAGAACCCACCTAAATTTTCGAGTGAAATTTGGAAAAAATCATCAAAAATCAAAACTTTTAATAAAGTTACTTAAATAGTCATTTCTTTTGTATTGTTTCATTAAGAGACGATTGACACAAATTTTAGAACTCTAGCATGAAACGTTCTTGAGATTTTGCACATTAGAAAAAAATTATCAAAAAGTCATAAAATAAAAAAAATATTTCCTATTGAGAAACATGTTCACTTTTCATATGTAATACCATGCGATAAATTCGGTGAAATCATTCTCGTGGATCTAGCTCGTTCCATTCATAAAAAAAGATACTTTGAGTAATACTTTTGTATTTGAACGTCAATAGTCATTTATCTGCTGTACGAATAACTTATTTCTTCGTCCATAACGCTTGGCGAGATTTTGACGACGAATTTGGTGGAATGTCGCCAAGTTGGCGTCTTTTTTAAATGTTGCTTAATTAACAAAAAACTCGCCAAATGGATAAAAATGACGCTAAATCAATGAAAATGACGACTTATTGATGATCAATTATTATGAGAAAAGATACGTTGTGTAATACTTTTGTAGTTGGACGCCAATAATCTTTTATCTGCTATAAGAATGATTTATTTCTCCATCCATAACGCTTGACGAAGTTTTGGCAGTATGTCGCCAACTTTTTAACTGTTGCCAAATTTTCGAAAATGTCGCCAAATTAACAAAAATGACACTAAATCAATGAAAATGACGACTTATTGATGAAAGTTCAATATCTTGAAAAGAACATAAGACTAGACTAAAGGAATAACCCATTTTCCCGTCCATCCGTCCATCCGTTACGCTTGGCGAGATATTTCGCGGAACATCGCCAACTTACCGACTATTTTAAATGTTGCCAAAGTGACAAAAATGTCGCCAAATTGATAAAGATGACGCCAAATGGGAAGTAATGTTTCGCAAATTCCGATTTCCGTCATATGACGGGCATACCTTCTAGTATGTAAGAAATGTTCTTCTCTCCGTTTGTCTGTAACGCTTGGTTATGCATTTGGCGAACTAGACGAAAAATTTATCAAAGTATAACCAACTTGGCAATATATTTCGCCACAAACTGACAAAAATATTTTCAAAATTACAAAAATGACGCTAAATTAATAAAAATGATGCCTAATTGATGAATTAATTATTAAAATATTTTAATATATGGAAATTCATGTGCTGCCCACATCAGATATTTTTTAATTATTTAATTTTAATGCACGATTTTGAGCGATTTTCACACAAATCTATTTTTAGCTATCGAAAATATTATCAGAGTTTTCATCTTGACGTCATCGGAAAGATCAAGGACGCTCCTCATAATGATCTTTGAACCGAATCTGTAAGATAATTCCGTCATATTTATATATTTATTTTTAAATTCATCTAAATATTCATATTTTATTTGATTATTATTACTGGTGGCTAAAAGTATAATTCGGCTTACTATATAAATTGTTTTCCAAACCTGGACAAGATAAAAATATCTGATATAGGCAACACATAACTTTCCTTATATAATGCAATGAATTTACTTACACCTTTTACAGTCAAAAAATAATGTATAAGATCCACGGTATTGTGTTTTCAACGTTGAATTGTACGTTTGGCGATTTTCCAGATGACAACATGTAATACTATTTCAAAGTGCCCAGTTAACTTATATTCCACACAACTGTAAATTAACAATTGTCAATATTGATAGCATTGTCAGTAAGCGATATAGTCCACATATTAAAATATTTAAAATTAGGCGTCACTTTCATTAATTTAGAGTCATTTTTGCAATTTTGACGAAATTTTCGTCAATCTGGAGCGAAATGTCGCCAACTTGGCTATACTTTGCTAGATTATTCGCCAAGTTTGACAAATGCATCTCCAAATGCTACAGACAAACGGAGAGAAGAGCATTTCTTAGATACTAGAATGTATACCCGTCACCCGTCATATGACGGCAAATAGAATTTGCGAAACATTGCTTCTCATTTGGCGTCATTTTTATTAATTCAGCGACATTTTTGTCACTTTAGCAACATTTAAAAATGTCGCCACGTTCTCGACATCCCGCTAAATTTCTCGCCAAGCATTACAGATGGACGAGCGGAAAAATGGGTTATTCTTTTAGTCTATTCTTATGTCCTTTCCAAGTTATTCAATTTTCATCAATTAGTCGTCATTTCATTTATTCAGCGTCAGATTCATCAATTTGGCGAATTTTTATCAATTAGGTGACATTTCCGTCCATTTGACAACATTTGAAAAGTCACCAAGTTGGATATATTCTGAAAAATTTGTTAGTCAAATTTTATCCAAACGTTATGGACAGAAAAATAGGTTATTCATATACTCGTAGAATTTTATATTTTTTCCAAGACATTGAATTTTCGTCTATTAGTCGTCATTTTCATTGATTTAACGGCATTTTTATTAATTTGGTGACATTTTCGTTAATTTGGCAATATTTAAAAAAAAAAGTTGGCGTCATTCCGCCAAATTTATCGCCAAAATCTCGCTAAGTATTATGGACGAAGATAATTTATTTTAATAAGTTATTTTTATAGCAAATACATGACTATTGGCGTCCAACTTCAAAAGTATTACCCATAGTGCCTTTTCTCATGAATTGAACGAGCTAGATCCACAAGAATGATGTCACCAAATTTATCGCATGATATCACATATGAAAAGTGAACATATTTCCCAATAGTTAATATTTTCTTTATTACTTTCCTTATATACATAGTTTAATGTATACGGAAAATATTGAGACGGGGTCGAAAATTCGAATTCGAGTTTTCGACGGGATAGCACGATTTAAGCATCCCTGATCATGAATCGAATATTTTTGAGGTGATGTGTGTGTGTGTGTGTGTGTGTGTGTGTGTGTGTGTGTGTGTGTGTGTGTGTGTGTGTGTGTGTCTGTGCGTGCGTGTGTGTGCGTGTATTTACATGTGTGTCAGTGAATCTATGGAGACGATATTTCACGAACAAATGGACCGATTTGAATGAAATTTGGTACAAAAATTACAATCCATGAATACTGGAAATCTATTGTTTTTAAACACAATCGAATGTTCAGAATCCACCTAAATTTTCGAGTGAAATTTCGAAAAAATCATCAAAAACTCAAAACCTTCATAAAGTTACGCAAATAGAGATTTCTTATGTAATTTTTCCTGAGAAAATGATTGACAAATAAATAGATCAAATAAATTTATCAAAAAATTCCATAAATTAAAAAAAATATTAACTGTTGAGAAACATATATCGCGCTATAATGCATGCTATTTATATTATTATATCAAGCTATAAATTTGGTGACATCATTCTCGTGGATCTAGCTTGTTCCATTCATCAGAAAAGGTACTTTGAGTAATACTTTTGCATTCGAACGCCAATAATCATTTACTTGCTATAGGAATGACTTATTTCTCCATCAATAACGCTTGGAAAGATTTTGGCGACGAATTTGGCCGAATGTCGCCAACTTGGCGACTTTTTAAATGTTGCCAAATTAACGAAAATCTCGCCAAATGGATAAAAATGATGCTAAATCAATGAAAATAACGACAATTCAACATCTTGGAAATAATATAAGTATCTACTATAAGAATAACCTGTTTTTTTACTTTCCCTGCAATACATGGTAATGTATAGGGAAAGTATTGGAATCATGCCGAAAATCACAACTCGAGTTTTCGACGGATCTACACGTTTCGAGACCTCTAAAATACGAAAAAACCATTTTTAACGTAACGTCTGTGTGTGTGTCTGTCTGTCTGTCTGTGTGTCTGTCTGTGCAATGTATGTATCCACTCTAATTCAAAAACTAATGGACCGAATTTCATAAAATTTGGTAGGTAAGTCACTTGGGTATGACCCTGGTGCTGATTAGTTTTTAGTACGATTCGTGAAAACAGAACCCGCCATTTTTTGCGAAATGGCCCGTAAAAATTCCATGTATCCACTCTAGCTAAAATACTAATTGACCAAATTTCACAAAATTTGGTGGATAAGTTACTTGTACGATACTCTGGTGCTGATTAGATTTTGGTATTTATCGGAAAAGAACAACCTGCCTTTTTTTACGAAATGACCCACAATAATGTCATGTATCCACTCTAACTAAACTATTAATTGGCCAAATTTCACAAAATTTGATAGATTAGTTACTTGGGGAATACTCTGGTGCTGATTAGATTTTGGTACTATTCGGAAAAGAACAACCTGCCTTTTTTTACGCAATGGCCCTCAAAAATCGAAAAATCTAAAAAAAGCTACATATGTTCAAATATATCAGTTAAATTCTTGTTTTATACGTAATTTTTGATGAGGAAAATAATAAGAACAACTCTATTACTCTAGAACTAACCATTCTCGAATTATTTAAGATTTTTCGAATTTAGTTATGCCACTTTTAGAAAAATGTCTAATTACCAAATAAAAACAGAAATTAAATTTAAAATGGAAATTCAGTGTTATTTTGTGCAATTAAACTCAATTTGATGAATTATTAAAGAAAAAAATATGAATTTGAGTCTGCAGCGAAAGTCATGTGCTGCCCACACCAGATTTTTACTTTTTCTGCAATACATGGTAATGTATAGGGAAAGTATTGGAATCATGTCGAAAATCGCAACTCGAGTTTTCGACGGATCTACGCGTTTCGAGACCTCTAGAATACGAAAAAACTATTTTTAGTGTGACGTCTGTGTGTGTGTCTGTGTGTCTGTCTGTCTGTGTGTCTGTGTGTCTGTCTGTGTGTCTGTCTGTCTGTCTGTGCAGATTTTGTATCCACTCTAACTAAAAAACCAATTGACTGAATTTCATAAAATTTAGTATGTAAGTCACTTGTGCACGAATCCGGTGCTGATTGGTTTTGGGTATGACTTGGGTTAAAAGAACCTGCCCTTTTTTGCGAAATGGCCCGCAAAAGCTTGTATCCACTCTAACTGAAAAACTAATGGACCGAATTTCACAAAATTTGGTAGATAAGTCGCTTGTAGGCCACCCTGGTGCTGATTAGATTTTGGTATAATTCGAAAAAAAAATAACCTGCCTTTTTTTGCAAAATGGCCAGCAAAAATCATCAAAATCTAAACTTAAGAACTAGGTATGCTCAAATATAGCCATTAAATGCTTGTTTAATTCGTAATTTTTAGCGAAGAAAAGAATAAGACCAACCCCATTGCACTAGGACTAGCCGTTCTCGAGATATTTTAGTTTTTCGTATTTTTCCTACACCATTTTTGAAAATAAGTTCAGTTTTCAAATGAGAACGAAAATTGAATTAAAAGTGAATTAAATTTAATTTAAATAAATAGAACGTGGATATAAGTCTGCAGGGAAAGTCATGTGCTGCCCACATCTGATTTTTACTTTCCCTGCAATACATGGTAATGTATAGGGAAAGTATTGGAATCATACCGAAAATCGCAACTCGAGTTTTCGACGGATCTACACGTTTCGAGACCTCTAGAATACGAAAAAACTACTTTTAGCGTGACGTCTGTGTTTGTGTGTGTCTGTCTGTCTGTTTGTCTGTCTGTCTGTGTGGCTGTCTGTGCAGATTTTGTATCCACTCTAACTCAAAAACTAATTGACCGAATTTCATAAAATTCGGTAGGTAAGTCACTTGTGGGCGAATCTGGTGCTGATTAGTTTTGGGTACGATTTGGAATAAAAGAACCCGCATTTTTTGCGAAATGGCCCGCAAAAGCTTGTATCCACTCTAGCTGAAAAACTAATGGACCGAATTTCACAAAATTCGGTAAATAAGTCGCTTGTAGGTCACCCTGGTGCTGATTAGATTTTGGTACGATTCGGAAAAAAATAACCTGCCTTTTTTTGCAAAATGGCCGGCAAAAATCGTCAAAATCTAAAATAAAAAACTACGTATGCCAAATATATCCATTAAATTTTAGTTTTATACGTAATTTTTAACGAAAAAAATAATAAGACCAACCCCATTACACTAAGTCTAGTCGTTCTCGAGATATTTTAGTTTTTTGTATGTTCTCTACGCCATCTTTGAAAATAAGTCCAGTTACCGAATGAGAACGAAAATTGAATTATAAGTGAATTAAATTTAATTAAAATAAATAGAACGTGTATATAAGTCTGCAGGAAAAGTCATGTGCTGCCCACATCAGGTTTTTTTTACTGTAAGAGTAATAAATTCATTGCATTATATAAGGAAAGTCATATGCTGCCCACATCAGATTTTTTGTGTGGTTTTTTGATACATTTATTTGAAAAATGTTGAATATCTCATGAACGGCTCATGCTTGCGTTTTAAAGTTTATGCCAATCGTTTAATGAAAAATTACGTAGGAAATGACTATTTGCGTAACTTCATTAAAGGTTTTGATTTCTTGATGATTTATTCAAAATTTTTCTCGAAAATTTAGTGGTGTTCTGAACATTCGATTACGTTTAAAAGCAATAAGCTTCCAGTATTTATGGCTTATAATGTTTGTATCAACTTTCGTTCGAATCGCTCCATTCGTTCGTCAGATGTTCTCTCCACAGACTTACTGACACACACACAGTCATCACATCAAAAACGTTTGATTCGTGTTCAGGGATGCTTGAAAGGTGCTCTCCCGCCGAAAACTCTAATTCGAATTTTCGACCCCGTCATAATACTTTTCTTATACGTTATACGCTGTATATAAGGAACGTAATAACCAAATGATTAGCATTATTTTTTTAATACAAGAAAACAAACTTGAAACCTGATACATGAGGTACTAATCATTTGATTTCGAACATTCGCGAGTTTGTTGCTAGCTTGAATGTTTTAGTGGAATATTTGTCGGTTTTAATTTTTTACAGAACGTTAGATGTAACAGTACAGCTGCATAATATCTAGTTGATTCTGTTCTAGAATTTCTTAGCAATCACCAAACAATTCATTTACGTTAATAATAGCATTGTCAAGTACTTCACTAATATTTTTCTGAAGCTCTTTCAATTGCAATCAATGTAATATCAATATCCCTTAGCCACAAGAATTGTTGTTTCCTACCAAAAGATAAATTTCAAACCTGGACAAAATGAGAATCCGGCCGGGACTTCGAGATGCACCTTTAAATCAGGATAATCCCAGTTGAAACGGGACGTATGGTAAGCCTATGTATGATCGATATATCGTGACAAAAGTTCGAACTAACATTGTCAAGATGTTGTCCATTTTTTCAAATGCATTTATCAAAAACTCACATAAAAAAAATATATTAACTATTGTGAAATATGTTCACTTTTCATATGTACTATCACGGAATAAATTTGGTGACATAATTTTCGTGGATCTAGCTCGTTCTATTTATGAAAAAAGATACTTTGGGTAATATTTTTGTATTTGGATGCCAATAGTCATTTATATGCTATAAGAATAACTTATTTCTCCGTCTATAACACTTGGACAGATTTTGGGGCGAATTTGGCAGAATGTCACCAACTTGGCGACTTTTTTAAATGGCGCCAAATTAGCTAAAATGTCGCCAAATTAATAAAAATGACGCTAAATCAATGAAAATGACGACTAATTAACGAAAATTCAATATTTTTGAAAGAATATAAGAATCTACTATAAGAATAACTTATTTTTCCGTCAGTAAAGTTTGGCAAAATTTTGGTGACAAATTTGTTCGCATATCGCCAACTTGCTAACTTTTTAAATGCTGCCAAATTGACAAAAATGTCACCTAATTGATAAAAATTCGCCAAATTAAGGAAACAGACGCTAAATCAATGAAATGACGACTAATTAATGAAAGTTCAATATCTTGGAAAGAATATAAGGTAGACTATAAGAATAACTCATTTCTCCATCCGTCCGTTCATATCACTTGGCAAAAATGTCGTCAAAGTCTCAAAGATGTCACCAAAGTCACAAAGATGTCACCAAATTGATATAAATGATGCCAAATGTGAAGCAATGTTTAGCAAATTCTGATTTCCGTCATATGACAAGCATACTTTCCAGTATATAAGAAATGCTCTTCTTTTTGTTTGTCTGTAATACTTAGTGATGCATTTGGCGTACTTGGTGAATAATCTAGCGAGGTATCGATAATTTGGCGATATTTCGGCTCAGATTAACGAAGATATCTTCAAAATTGAAAAAATGGATGCTAAATGAGTAAAAATGACGCCTAATTGATGAATTAATTATTATAATATTTTAATATATGGACTATATCGCTTATTGAGAATGTTATTAATATTGATAATTGTTTATTTAGAGCTGCGCTAAATATAATTTAGTTGGGTACTTTAAAATAGTTTTACATGTTGTCATCCAGAAAATCGCCAAATACAATTCAACGTTAAAACCATAGTACTGTGTATCTTATACATTATTTTTTGACTATAAAACGAGTAAATTCATTTCATTATATAAGGAAGGTCATGTGTTGTCCACATCAGATTTATTCATATAACTACCCTGCTTTAACTCCGAAACAAGTCAGGATACTTTTCTGGTAAATTATTAAACAAAGCCTTTATCTTTATCTGTCCCGCTGAGTGGCGTATTTGACAACGATTTTGCGACAAATTTGTCACGATATCTCTAAGTTAGCAAATTTTTTAAAATGTCGCCAAATTAACTATCATTCAATTATTTCTTTTTTACCTTTTCTGCCTCTTTATAATTTTTTATCGATAAGAGAAAGCATCCTATTCGGGTCAACACTTTTCAGCCGAATTGAAAATGTCAACATCTAGTAAGTTGCTAATTGCGAAAAACAGTTTTAACTATTCCTCCGATCTTCCAATCGAATTTCATGTAACAATTTTTTATCCGAAACCTCTCAAACAATTAAAACCGATTGGGTACCGGATGAATGCGCATTTTGTAATATCTGAAAATACGTAGCCGATTAAAACCTAATTAAGTACAAATACAAGTTTTTACATGAATGGGAAAACAATAACGTCACTAATGTTTTAAAAGTTTGTCTGTATCTCGCCTGGGTTCAGGAAATTACATTTTATTCTCGAACAGCCTGTGATATGTTTAGGAGCTGCTGTTAAATTATAAACATTGGATTGCACTTGAATTTTTTTTATATCGTAATATAAAAGTCGAAGAGGTTTAAAACGGGGGAAAAGTATATTATTTAATTATCACGAAAATTCGACTATTAATCGTATGGATTCCGTTCAAAGTTTGTTTGAAAAAAATTTCATTTTTTCAATGGTGTCAAGGTGGAAACTCTGTGATAATATTTTAGGTCGCTAAGGTGTCGATTTGTGTGAATATCGCCCAAAATCGTTGTAACTCGGCTTAAAAAATAAAATAACTAAAAACTGATTTGAAACTTTTAAAAGATATCGCTAAGGTACACCTATCTGGGTTCCGAAGTACCTGTACACCAAATTTCATTGTCATACGACGATTATATTTTCCGCTACATACCCCACACACAAACAGATATAATTACATACAGACATTTTCTTTTATTATGTAAGATGAAATTGTTGAGTGGACACAAATTCCAAATATTTTATTTTTGTTATTGATTTTAATTTAAAAATTTAATGAGTTGCTCTATAGATGTATTTAAATAAACTTCTATAAATCTGGTTAAAGTAAAGATATGGATTCCGTTCAAAGTTTGTTTGAAAAAAATTTCATTTTTTCAATGGTGTCAAGGTGGAAACTCTGTGATAATATTTTAGGTCGCTAAGGTGTCGATTTGTGTGAATATCGCCCAAAATCGTTGTAACTCGGCTTAAAAAATAAAATAACTAAAAACTAACAGACATAATTACATACAGACATTTTCTTTTATTATGTAAGATGAAATTGTTGAATGGACACAAATTCCAAATATTTTATTTTTGTTATTGATTTTAATTTAAAAATTTAATGAGTTTCTCTATAGATGTATTTAAATAAACTTCTATAAATCTGGTTGAAGTAAACTTCTATACAAGTGTTTTAAATAAGCTTCTATAGATATGGTTGAAAAAAACTTTAAATAAACTTCTATAAATGTGTTTTACATAAACTTCTATAGATGTGCTTTAAATAAACTTCTATGGATGTGTTTCAAATAAATTTCTGTAGATGTGTTTCAAACAAACTTCTATAGATCTATTTTAAACAAACTTCTATAGATGTGCAAAGATATTCAAGTTATTCTAAAATAGACGTCTATATATGTGTTTTACATAAACTATTATAGTAGATGTGTTTTACATAAATTACTGGATTTCCAAAGTTAATACTATAAAACCGTAGTAAAGATTTTGCTTTTCAAACTATATAATTTCTTTCGCAATAATATATCTGCTATCAAATCTTAACCTCTTATTCCAGGAAGTTGGAATTTTATGAACCCAAGTTCTTCGTCCGCACGAAAAAGGAAAATAAATATTATGATTATAGCTTCGTCTGCGGGTTATATCTTATTTCCCAATATCAAAATCCTTTTTCAATCTTCGAACAGAGATTTTTTTTTAAATGGATAAACGTAGCACGCAATATTACGGATTTCAAAGATTATTATGCGTGGGAAAATATTTTCTGTTGTCGCTTTTGAATAAAATTTCCAAAATAGAATTCCTACGTAAACAGTTATTACCCCCTAATGCATTCCTAAGAAGCGTTCTATACTATAAATAATTCATTGAAGTGTGGTTCAACTCGACTTTCCCATAGCAGAACTCATTTTTTCAAATTTTACAAGAAAAAATTGAAAAACCTGTATGTTGTTGTTGTTGAGACCCAGACCGTCTGACCTACCAGAAAGGTGTTGAAGGAGTGTTGAAGACCCAGACCGTCCGGCTCGTCCTGAGGACTTAAGCATCTATTTGGACGGCCGGTACCAGAAAGGTGTAAGTTAACTGTTTGGACGGCCGGGAAGTGCCATCCAATTTAGACCGGAACCCAGTGGGGGAGGCATCCACAGGGACCGTACCCTCCTTCCCCTACCACCAACCTCTAGGAAGGACTTACGGACCCACATGTTTAACGTGATCGTACTCCGCGTGAACACGGCGGCAGATTTGGCAGCGGCTGGAATCAACCTGTATGTTGTTGTTGAAAACCCAGACCGTCCGACCTAACAGAAAGGTGTAAGGTAACTACTTGGACGGTCGGGAAGTGCCACCCAATTTAGACCAGAACCCAGTGGGGGAGGCATCCACAGGGACCGTACCCTCCTTCCCCTACCACCAACCTCTCGGAAGGACTTTCGGACCCACATGTTTAACGTGATCGTACTCCGCATGAACACGGCGGCAGTTTTGGCAGTGGCTGGAATCGAACCCGGGCCTACCGAGTGCAACTCCAGCGCGCTAACCAATGGGCTACCGCTCCCCAACCTGTATGTTGTTGTTGAGACCCAGACCGTCCGACCAACCAGAAAAGTGTAAGGTAACTGTTTGGACGGCCGGGAAGTGAACCTGTATGTTGTTGTTGAGACCCAGACCGTCCGACCTACCAGAAAGGTGTAAGGTAACTGTATGGACGGCCGGGAAGTGCCACCCAATTTAGACCGGAACCCAGTGGGGGAGGCATCCACAGGGACCGTACCCTCCTTCCCCTACCACCAACCTCTCGGAAGGACTTACGGACCCACATGTTTAACGGGATCGTACTCCGCATGAACACGGCGGCATTTGTGGCAGCGTGCAAATCTAGCGCGCAAACCACGGGGATACCGCACCCGAGATGGCCAACAGCACGCGGCGTTCCGAGGTGGTCACCCACCAAGTACTAACCGCGCCCGATGCTGCTTCACTTCGGTGATCTAACGAGAACCGGTGTTTTCAGCACGGTACGGCCGTTGGCCCAACCTGTATGTTGTGTCTAAATGATTACAACTACAGAGTATTACCATTCACTTTAAAGGGTTTGAAAAAAGCTTCTGATTGATACCATACTTGACAATATACACTCACAGGGGGAGGGCAATGACGTCACGAACAAAAAATGTTGTATCACGGTTATTTTTCACAACAATGATTGAAACTATCACGTGATTATTGAGCCACAAATAAACGCTTTTATACATGAGTATATCAAATTTTGTCCTATGTTTCCATATTAAAAAAATCTGATGTAGGCAGCACATGACTTTCCTTATATAATGCAATGAATTTACTACTTTTACAGCCAAAAAAATAGGTTATTCTTATGGTAGATATTTATATTCTTTCCAAAATATTGAAATTTCGTTAATTAGTCGTCATTTTCATCGATTTAGCTTCATTTTTATCCATTTGGATTTTCGTTAATTTGGCAACATTTAATAACAACCATTTGGCAACATTTAATAACACCCATTAATGTCGCCAACTTGGCGACATTCCGCCAAATTCGTCGCCAAAATCTCGCCAAGCATTATGGATGGAGAAATAAGTTATCCTTATAACAGATAAATGACGGCGTTCAAATACAAATGTATTACTCAAAGTATATTTTCTTATGAATGGAACGAGCTAGATCCACGGCAATGATGTCATCCAATTTATCACATGATATTGCATATGAAAAATGAACATGTTTCTCAACAGTTAATATATTTTTTTTAATTCATGGGATTTTTTTTATAAATTTATTTGAAAAATGTGCAATACCTCGAAAACGTTTCGTGCTAGCGTTCTAAAGTTTATGTCAATCGCTTTCTAAGGACAAATTAGATAAGAAATGTCTATTTGCGTAACTTTATTAAAAGTTTTGATGATTTTTCAAAATTTCACTGACAAATTTAGGAGGGTTGCTGAACATTCGATTGCGTTTAAAAACAATAGGCTTCCAGTACTCACGGATTGTGATTTTTGTACCAAATTTCATTCGAATCGCTCCATTCGTTCGTGAGATATCGTCTCCACACACACACACACAGACATCACCTCAAAAATGTTTGATTCGTGATCAGGAATACTTGAAACGTGCTCTCCCGTCGAAAACTCGAATTCGAATTTTCGACTCCGTCACAATACTTTCCTTATACATTATAACGAAAGTAAAAATATATATTTTAAAATAAAATTCAAAGTATTTGCTCGAATTTAAAGAAATTCTATCTATTTCTAGATCTCTTAATAACAAAGCCAGATATAATGTTTCGTGAAAATCCTTTAATATTTGTAGCTGCTATTATACACACAAAAAAAAATCAACCACAGACAACAGACAGACATCACTCCGAAAATAGTCAAAACGTGCTCAGAAGGTCGTAAAACATATATTGGCATCAAAATCTCGAAATCGAATATTTTCGGGAAAACAATAATTCCTCAATACTACGTATGAGAAAGGAAAAATTATTTGGAGGGCGTCGAGCCACTCGACTTTCTCATGCATGTATATTCCAGTAATTTCTAATGCATTTATATTCCTATACTTGTATATTATAATCAGAAAAAGAAAAACGTGTACTTTTTAATGAGCTATGTATATTTTAATGATCACAAGTTACTCTTTCAAAAAAATTCTTGAACTATTTAATGTCTGAAAAGTTTAAAATCGGCAGCAAACAGTAACCGAAGATAAAATACTACTTTAAAACCAGAAAAGCCTGCACGTTTCATGCGCTACGCCCGTCGTAGTTCACTACGACCATGCATGGGAAGCACCAGCGGACATAAACTATCGTCAACCCTCCCATCCGCTCCTAACATTCACACACATCCGAGCCATACACCCTCCCATTTCAATATTACTATTTCTTATACGACTTCCTGTTAAAGCAAATACATACTATACCATCCCCTAACATAACACAATTAATTTTCGTTCCCCTAGACCCTCTAACCGTAGCCACCTTTATCTAAATATAATATAATTATTTAGATAAAAGTAACTATGCTCTAACAAACAGTTTACCTAATTTAATACCTAAAAAATGTTTCAATTCAGCCCCCACTAATATACACTCATGTTTATAAAAATTGTAACACCCAGACAGAATGTCAGATTAGAATGACATTTATATCACGTACTATTACTAATGGTAATACAAATAACTAATTACCGTTTCAGAACAGTACAATATCATTGCTGGCACAAATTAATATTTTGTGAAGCCGCCTCTAGCGGCTATAAAAGCTTCTAAACGTCGCGGCATCGAATCAAGAAGAGTTTGAATGTGTTCCTGGGATATTGCTTGCTAGGCTTCTTCGATTTGGATCCAAAGTTCATTGGCGGTGATTGCAGGAAAGCAGTAATAGCCCAGTTGCCGACTGACCACATGCCATACATGTTCAATCTTTAAAATGTCTGGCGAGCGGGCAGGCAAAGGAGGAAGCTGTATCTGTTGTGTGTGCTTGGATAAGGCTTGGATATTCAGGGCAACATATGGTCGGACGTTGTCTTGTTAAAATATAGCGCCAGGAGTGTACAAAACCTCCCTGATGTAGCGGTTGCAATTTATCGAACACGCAATGCGTAGCAGGCAGGATCGCCTATGATAGCCAATACCACCCGACACCATCCCACTTAATATTCGTACAGTCTGCTAAAACGTATGCAGGACGATGACGTTCACCACAATACCGTCTAACGCGTATGCAACCGCCATTGTAGTCTGGGTTGTAGCTGGACTGGTCCTAAAACACGATCTGGTGCCAATCCTCACGCCATGATCTAAAGTCATTTTTACGGCAGTTATCGTGCTAACGGACAGACAGACAGACAGACAAACAGAATGAACAAAGTCATAAGCACTTTTCAACTATGTTGTAAAGTGTTAAAAAAACGGATTTCAAATTTGGATTCAGCCTGGACGAATTAGTACAAAAGAGTTTTTCAGATCTCGGTGTTGCAATCAGCGCTCTGATATACTGACACTGCCGCTTTTAGAAAAGTGATACAGCAATTTACATCTCAACGAAACTATAAAATGTGCGCCATTTTTATGCTGATAATTTGAAACGGATTTTGATATTTAGAACTTTTGTTAAGTGTAGAGATGGCACACTTAGTTCCAACCAGCCATTTCGAAGCGTGTGTCAATGGCGCGAAGCATGTGCCAATGCCTAGTCTAGAATATAAATGCATAAGAAAATCCAGTCAATCCTTCTTTTCAGATAACTTTTCTTTCTCAAATCCCATATTCAGTGTCACAGTTTTCTACAAAAAATATAAATATTCCATAAGAAACCTTGTGTTCTTTAAAAAAGTAGACATATTTATTAATTCCCATACTGCTCACTAAAATGTATTATTATGACGTATTCTCTAGAATAGTGATTATATTTACAGGATGCAATAATGATTCCAAATTTCTGTATAACTAAGGCTTTTATTTAAAACACTAATCCGCGTGAAACAGGAACAATTTACAGCGAATAACTCTATAGCTATCTTACAAAATCACTAAACAATTGTCAAGTACAATAAAACAGCAATTAAATGCTCAACTAATTCACAAAATAGCCGATACTATTCTTAAAACACTGACATATCTCATATTTCGCATTTACTCGTGTCACAACAACAAGAAATCTCCAACTAAGCGATGACTCTTTTATATATTCCCCATAAAACATTCTAGAGAGAGGTCAGTATCATCTAAACTGGTAGGTATTTCTCGGAAGTTCTGGTGGATCCGAAAAATCGCTAAATCTAGCAACCATGCCCGAAAAGTCAAAATATAGCAACCCTACTTTCGTGTAACATCAATGCGAAGGTTGTTTTACCTGGTCGATAGGTAAAGTACAGTGAATCGTTTTATATATTCGTGACAGTATTCATCTGAGTATTCATTCACTGAACACAATATTTCGTGAAATTACTCGATCCATCTACAAAATAAAGTATCTTTTCTCTGGAACTTTAGTGTAAATTATACTCTAAAAGATGATTTGTAAGGAACTGTTTAACAACTTCCAAAAACCGCATAATCTGCTGCGTATAGTAGTTATTTCGAGACAACAGACCTAGAAAGCTGAGATGTATCTGTTCGTTATATCGTAACTTTGACCTTCGCAGCTGTGAACACACTGTTAAATCACAACGGTTTATGACTCTGAAGTAACTGGTAGATCCAGAGCCTTTGTCTTTTTTATGCGTCACAAAAGACGTAATTCCTGTAACATTTATAAACTTGTGTATTTTGAAGTAGTGTTTTAAAGTGTGATACGATCTGTAGCTCGCTGGTGGTCCACGTGGATCCCCTATGTAGTCCACAAAAGACCATAAAACTTCTATGTCGGGTAAAAGTTAAATATTATCACTTAAAAGATTAATTTTCCAACATGAAAAGTACTCATGCTACATAATAAATGCCCTGCTCTCTCTTTCTTTCCATCTGTCTGTCTGTAACGCTTTGCAAAAAATCTGATGTGGGCAACACATGACTTTCCTTATATAATGCAATGAATTTACTACTTTTACAGTAAAAAAAAAATCTGATGTGGGCAACACATGACTTTCCTTATACTACATACCTTATATGCGATGAATTTATTACTTTTACAGTTAAAAAAATGTTATTCTTATAGTAGATACTTCTTTCCCAGATATTGAATTTTCTTCAATGAGTCGTCATTTTCATTGATTTAGCGTCATTTTTATCAATTTGGCGAGAATTTTGTTAATTTGGCAACATTTAAAATTGTCGCCAAGTTGGCGACATTCCGCCAAATTCGTCGACAAAATCTCGCCAAGCGTTATGGACGGAGAAATAAGTTATTCTTACAGTAGATAAATGACTATTGCCGTTCAAATACAAAAGTATTACTCAAAGTATTTTTTGTCATGAATGGAACGAGCTAGATCCACGAGAATGATGTCACCCAATTTATCGCATGGTATTACATATGAAAAGTGAACATGTTTCTCAATAGAAAATATTTTTTTTTTATTTTATAAAAGTTTTTGATAATTTTTTTGAAAAATGTGCAATATTTCAAGAACGGTTTATGTTAGCGTTCTAAAACTTATGAAAATCGTTTTCTAATGAAAAATTACATGAGAAATGTCTATTTGCGTAACTTTATTAGCGGTTTTGATTTTTTGAGAATTTTTTCAAAATTTCACTCGAAAATTTAGGGGGGTTCTGAACATTCGATTGCGTATAAAAACAATAGGCTTTCAGTGTTTATTTATTGTAATTTTTGTACCAAATTTCGTTCGAATCGGACCATTCGTTCGTCAATTATCGTCTCCACAGACTCACTGACACACACACACACATACTTCCCCCCCCCCCCCACACACACACATGCATTACTTCAAAAATGTTTGATTCGTGATCAGGGATGTTTGAAAGGTGCTCTCCCGTCAAAAACTCGTAATTCGAATTTTCGACCCCGTCACAATACTTTCCTTATACATTATGTATATAAGGAAAGTAATAGGGTTTTTTTATAGTAGATACTTATATTCATTCCAAGATATTGAATGTCCGTCAATTAGTCGACATTTCATTGATTTAGAGTCATTTTTATTCATTTGGCAAGATTTTTGTTAATTCGGTAGCATTTAAAAAAGTCGCCAAGTTGGCGACATTCCGCCAAACTCGTCGCTAAAATCTCGCCAATCGTTATGGACGGAAAAATAAGTTATTCTTATAGCAGATAAATGACTATTGGCGTTCAAATACAAAAGTATTACTCAAAGTTTCTTTTCACATGAATGGAACTAGCTAGATCCACGAGAATGGTGTTACCAAATTTATCGCATGATATTACATATGAAAAGTGAAAAGGTTTCTCAACAGTTAATATATTTTTCTTTAATTCATGGGATTTTTTGATAAATTTATTTTAAAAAAGCGCAATTTTTCGAGAACGGTTCTTGCTAGCGTTCTAAACTTTATGTCAATAGTTTTTTAAGGGAAAATTACATAATAAATGTCAATTTGCTCAACTTTATTAAAGCTTTTGATTTTTTGATGATTTTTTCAAAATATCACTCGAAAATTTAGGGGTGTTCTGAATATTCGATAACGTTTAAAAACAATAGACTTCCACTATTCACGGATTGTGATTTTTGTACCAAATTTCATTCGTTCGTGAGATATCGCCTCCACAGACTCACTGACACACACGCACGCACACATACTTTCACATACACACAGACATCACCTCAAAAATGTTTGATTCGTGATCAGGGATGCTTGAAACGTGCTCTTCCGTCGAACACTCGGATTCAAATTTTCGACCCCGTCACAATAATTTCCTTATACATTATGTATATAAGGAAAGTAGATATGTCGTGACCTTGGCTACAAACAAGCCAAATACGGTGGTATTTTGAAAATGTCGCCAAATTCACATAAATGACTCTGAATGGACGAAAATGACTCTGAAAATTCAATATCTTGGAAATAACGTTTAATTTCTTGAATAATCCTTGTCGCTATGGAATTAATAATCTTGATTAGAAATACAGTAAGTTTCATTATTTGTGGGACGGGCATGTTTTGTTAGGGGGTACAACGCCGTCTACAGGGGGTCAGGTCAGCAAAAGGATTCAATGCAAATGCGACTTAAACGTTTTATGAAAAATGACAATAACTTGCATTTAAAATAATAAATTGGAAAGATAAAATCACATATATAATAACTCTTTAAATATCCATAAAAAATCGATAGAAATATTATATTTTCTATAAAATAATGACCTTTTTCTTGAAGACTTTTATAGCAACTCTATGAAACTCTGCTTAGTCATCTGTAGAATCTGAAATTAAAATAGTTCTTTTGTAACAGAATGAACAGTTCATTAAATTTATTAACCAGTTTCAAAGACAGGGCCTTCATCGCCAGGATAAGTAAGACAGAGCAGTCACGCCAGCAACAGCAGAGAAATTTCTGTCCTCAAACTTTTTTTACAGACTATTATGAAGGATTTTTTATACTTTTATAAATTTCAAATCGTATACATGGATAAACAAATGCTTCTTTTCTTCAATAGCACAGTTTTGCAATGGTTGGAAAATGCTAGAGAGTATGCCAAATACGGGCCCTATACCTCAAGTTCGAATTAAAGTGGGTAAGTATTGTCGTGATTACAAAGACAAACTTTAACAGATTTACACAATTGTCAAATATTTTTAACACTTTACAACATAGTTGAAAAGTGTTTATGACTTTGTTCATTCATTCATTCATTCTGTCTCTCTGTCCGTTCGCACAATAACTGCCGTAAAAACAACTTTATCAAAATGAAAATTTAGTATGTTATTCAGACGGTCTGTGGTACCTGTAATGATTGGGTGATATTATAAATAAATAATATCACTCAATTAGTTTTGAACTGAACCCGGGTTGAAAAAATGAAATACATTGAATCCTATGAGACCTAATTTTTCAAACATTTTTTAAGCGAATTTAAAATTCAAAAATTGCTTCGAAAGTTTTAAGAAATATTCAAATTACCCCATAAAAAATATGAAAAAAAATTCAGTAAAATATATTCGGTAGTTTTTTTAATAATAATTAAAATAATAATTACACCCATATTATGTGAAGAGATCACGTGACCCGCTTTAAAATAAAATATGGCATCCAACTTCTGACAAAATCGTGATTTTTAAAGTTCTTTTTCATTTATATTTAGTGTTGTATGCGTCTTAAAACAAGTTTTATTTTTGCTTAATTTCTTTGTATCTACATTCTGAAATAACGCAATTACAATATATTTGAGTTTAAAAGATCATCAAACTTTGATTATTTCTACAACGAAGCCTAATTTTCACTTACGAAGAATGTATACACATAAAGATGTAGGATGAGTTGAATAGGAATTGCTGAATTTTTTTAACACAAAATTATTTAGCTCTTTGAGTCTGAAATATAGCTGATATGAATGAAACATTCATTGATTTTGCATAGAGAACAGACGATTTTATAGCAGACTTTTTGATAAAGTTTTAAATAGAGTTAAAATACTTTTATCTCCATGGTTTTAAGTTTTTAAGTAAAATAAATTATTGTAGTATTGTGACGAATGAAAGGAATGGAATAAAAGTGTATGAATTAAATATTTACAGCTTTTATATAGAGAGCCAGGCGATTTATATTTCAATGAGGTCATTTGAATAAAGTTCTTTTTTTCGATGAAGTTTTAAGTTTTCAAATGTAATAAATTACTGTAGTATTGTGATAATTTTAAAAACATTACCGCCTGAATATATCGCATTTTAGAAATGTTTAAACCAGGCTACTTATATTTCACGCCGGCCTATGAGAGTCGAGCTATGGGGATACATAAGGGTGCCACCAGTCAACGGGTCAAAGAGTTGACAGAGATTCCACAGAAATGTCCTGATATGGAATTCAACGAAATGCGCAGAAGCAGTACGAGTTGGAGCCTAATACGTAGAGTTAAGACCAGTACGATATGCTGATGCAAGAATTGGGGACAATGACTAAAGTCGAAAGTGAAGGTATATGCCCATTAATAATTGTTCAAGATCATAAACGCATTTTAGGTATTTTTAATTAACTGGTTTCACATTGTCTCTCGCCGCCACAATTAATGAATAATTGTTGTAATTATTGTAATAAGTAATCTGTGTTGTTAATAAATGATTTTATTTTAAAGTTAAAATCGTGCAATTAATTTATGGTAGTATGTTAATGTTTTCTATTCCAGCACTAAAGATTAATATGGTGGGTTTTTAAGCGGCACACAACGCAATGTGTTGAATGTTTTAATATATAATGATTTACGATTTACGATATATGTTTCTTAAATGTAACTTTAAGTTACGTCTTTTTGTGCACCACGACTATAAAAATTATATTCTCTTCAATCATAGGGCGTAATGCCAGTGAACTAACTCTACTACAGTAAAAAAAGAAAAACAATGAAGTATGATTAACTACAATAAAAAAAATATCCCTTTACTTCAAATTGCCAATTTAAACTATTGCAATATTTTCATGTTCTTATTCTACTTTATCTCTTAACTTTATTATGAATTTATTTCTTTGTAAACGGAAAAAATTTCCGTGATCTATGAATCCGATGAATAACAGCTCAAACATGTTATTTCCTAAGTTATTTTTCGCAGTTTGGAATATTCTGTCAAATATGAATAGAAAATATACAAGACCTTTCACACTATTGAGAAAAAAAAAACGTGTTCTTTATTAGCGAAAAAATAAATTTCTAATAAAGGAAAATATGTTTCATTCCCTGAGGGACTTTCAAAATATCCCTATAGATATCCACAAACGCGTTGGTGCATTTTTGCAAACAGGTAAATTTTTTTTATTCATTCTTTGAATATAAAAATATCGTGAATTTTTTATTATATGCATTAGTTCAATTTATGAAATGAATTGCTTTTAATATTTTTTTTAAACTTTTGCGACGTCCGAATAGAGATAACTATGAAAAAATAATGATTATGATAGCATTGAACCCTTTATTCAAAGAATAATTTATCTTGTGATGATATTCACTATTTTTCACCAGGAGTGTTTCATTATTTTATTCATTCTATGAAGAATGTGCTATGGATTATATGTTTATGTTTATAAATGAGTTCAGGGGTCATACCCCCATAATGGCATTGATACATTATTCAACAGTCGACCTCTCTTTCAGAGGATCTAATTACTCTGATTTGTGAATTTGTAAATCGAATTAAAACAAGAAAGATCAAACATGCATAAAGCATTGATTATGAAACACTTACTAACTGAATAGCAATTTTATGTAAGCATCTCTAAAATGCGATGCATTCAGCGGTGATATTTTAAAATTATCACAGTACTGCGATTATGTATTATATTCGAACATTGAGACCCTCGGGCATTCTGCCCTATAAGTAATAAACTAAAAACATGCAAGAAAATTTCCTACTTTTGTTGAGTTTGTTTACCGAGTTAAGTTGTATATCTCAAATAAAAATTTATAAAATGATTAGAAATAAAAGAACATCATGGTCTCACTTTCAGTATCAGATGTCATACGCTACGTAAAGCTCCATGGTTACATCACAGTTTTTCGCTGTAAAAGAAGTATAGTTATTGTATTAAGTAGGAACGAGCCGCCCACATCATGGACTCACTTTCAGTATCTGTTGTCATACGCTCGTAAAGCTCCAGAGTTCATGAAATGTTTATCCGTGATTGGAACACTTTTGGAAACATTTTGTTGCAGCTTTACCCAGAGTTAGATAAATAGACAGATAAATCAAGATGTTCATACAGTGAAACCTGTATAAGTTGGACACTCACGGTTCCCCCTAAAAATGTCCAACTTAAACAGGTGTCCAATACAGACAGTGTGATGAAATTTTATTTTTCCCTTCAATAAAGCATTTCAAAATACTTTCCTTTTAATATATATAAAATACTAATGAGCCAATGGTTTTAATTAAATATTGTAATTACTGTTACAAAATACTTATGTATGTACGTACATGCTTAAAATGTGAACCAAAGAATCTGCATACACCTACTTTTATATGTAATATGTAACGGCTACTCACATGCTGTATTTGAATTCATTGGATCAGATTGATGCAGTAATCCATTTCTATTGTTCAGAAAAGTACTCTGTCAGAAGAGTTTGTTTTTTTCTGATTCCAGACGCCCATTGTATTTCTATTTTACTTTGCAGATTAAACACAGCCTTAATGTGTTCTGGCGTATTTTGCATAAAAGCATACAGTTCTAATTTTTTGATACATTGCATTGCACTTTCGTGTGTAGGAAGTTCTGCATCTGTTTTTTCCTCTTCCTCCGAAGAAAACCTGTCATAATCACTCTTGCTCGATGTAGCAACAAATGGAGATTCAATATCATGGGTTTCAAGATTTTGACAGATGCAAAATTTTGACAAGCATCGGATAACTCTTTTCTGCACGTTTCAGGAAGGCACCTTAGTTCTTCATCCAGTGATTTCAATTTAAAACAGTCTGTCACTTGGCACGCAGAAGAGATGAGATCACATAGAAATCCCGCATACTTGAAACACTTAACAATCGTGTTTTCTGATAGATTTTTCCATGCTTCATAAATGCATCGGACTGCGTCTAAGACTGTCACTTCGTTGACAAATTTTGCCACATTCTCACAATTTTCTGCAGCCTGGAAAATTCTGGAAGTGGTCAACTTACAAAGGTTTTGAGCTATGCTTTGTGACAAATTCTACATAATTACCTGGTCAACATACAAGTTAGACAGGTGGTCAACTTATAAAGGATTCACTTAATGTTAAAGTAATTAAGCCATTCCGTTCCTGGTCAATTAGGTCAACTTAGACAGGTGGTCAACTTACAAAGGTGGTCAATTTCACAGGTTTCACTGTATTATTAAAACTTAAACTTCATCGAAAACATTGAACTTTATTCAAATGACGTCATCGAAATATAAATCGTCTGGTTCTCTATGTAAAAGCAATGAATATTTCATTAGTATAACTTTTATTTCAGACTCTAAAGGTAAATGATTTTGCTTTAAAAAAATTCAGCAATTCTTATACAACTCATCTTACAATCACCTGTTTACATTCTGCATTCATTAAAATTTGGCTTCGTTGTAGAAATAATCAAAGTTTGATGATCATTTAAGCTAACAAATATTGTAATTACGTTGGCTCAAAATATAGATGAACAGAAAATGCGCAAAAATAAACCGGTTTTAGGACGGATGCAACACTAAATATAAATTTCAAAGAACTTTAAAAATCATGAATTTTACACTAAGAAAAAAGATGGATGCCATATTTTATTTTGAAGTGGGTCACGTGATCTCTTCATATAATATGGGTGTAAATATTATTTTAATTTTTATTTAAAAATCTACCGAACATATTTTGCTGAATTATTTTTATATATTTTATGGGATAATTTAAATACTCGTATTTCCTAAAATTTTCGGAGCAGTTTGTGAATTTTAACTTCGTTTAAAAATTTTTAAAAAAGTGGGTTCCATAAGGTTCAACGTATTTCATTTTTACAACCCGGGTTCAATCCAAAAGTAATTAGGTGATATTATTCATTTTCATTCCCATATGCCCCTCAGACCGTCTCAGCAACATACTAAAATTTCATTTTGATAAAGTCATTTTTACGGTAGTTATCGTGCAAACGGACTGACAGACAGACAAACAGAATGAATAAAGTCTTAAACACTTTTCAACTATGTTGGAAAGTGTTAAAGAAAGATCTATCAAATATTGCTAATTTTAATATGAAAAGCATTGAAGGTGGCTTTGAACGAGGTTACTTTAATGCACAATCCACAAAATTCACTATTGATGAGAAATTAAAATCATTCTTTATCCTGAAATATAACGATATGCGAAAACACATGATATGACATATTGATAATTTAACAAGAAAGATCACTCATGCATAAATCTTTGATTATGAAACACTTTCCAACTGCAATGCAATTTTATTTAAACATCGCTAAAATGCGATACATTCATATTATAAAACTTAATATTTTAAAACTTATCACAATACTACAATAATTTATTATATTTGAAAACTTAAAACTTCATGAACTTAATTCAAATGACGGCATTGAAATATAAATCGCCTGTCTCTCTATGTAAAAGCTGTAAATATTTCATTCACACACTTTCATTCCATTTCTTTCATTCATCACAATACTACAATAATTTATTTTACTTAAAAACTTAAAACCATAGAGGTAAAATTAATTTAACTCTATGCTTAAAACTTCATCGAAAAAGTCTGCTGTAAAATCGTCTGCGTCTCTAAAATCGTCTGCGTTTTAAAATCATTGATTGTGTTATTCATATCAGCTATATTACAGACTCCAGAGCTAAATAATTTTGCCTTAAATAAATTCAGCAATTCTTATACAACTCGTCTTACATCTTGGTGTGTTTACATTTTCTATAAGTGAAAATTAAGCTTCGTTGTAGAAATAATAAAGTTTGATGATCATTTAAACTCAGATATACTCTAATTGCGTTGTTTCATAATATAGATACACAGAAATTAAACAAAAATAAAGTGGTTTTAGGATGGATACAATATTAAATATAAATGAAAAAGAACTTTAAAAATCACGATTTTGGCACAAGATGGATGGCATTGATCGTTTAAACTCAAATATATTATAATTACGCTATTTCAGTATATAGATGCACATAAATTAAGTAAAAATAAAGCGGTTTTAGGACGGATACAACACTAAATATAAATTAAAAAGAACTTTAAAAATCACGATTTTGACACAAAATGGATGCCATATTTCATTTTGAAGTGGGTCATGTGACCTCTTTATTTTATGGGTGTAATTATCATTTTAATATTTATTTAAAAGCTACCAAATACATTTCGCTGAAATTTTTTTAATATTTTTTATGGGATAATTTAAATATTTTTTTTAAACTTTCGAAGCAATTTGTGAATTTTAATTTCGCTTAAAAAATGTTTAAAAAATTTGGTCCCATAGGGTTCAATGTATTTCATTTTTTCAACCCGGGTTCAATCCAAAACTAATTGGGTGGTATTATTCATTTATATTCCCATAGGTCCCACAGACCGTCTGAACAACATACTAAAATTCCTAAAATTCCATACTAAAAGTCATTTTTACAGCAGTTATCGTGCGAACGGACAGACAGACAGACAGAATGAACAAAGTCATAGCCACTTTTCAATTATTTTGTAAAGTGTTAAAACTGTCTCAGGATTAAGTAACAAGCTCAGCTAAAATAAATAAATAAATAAAATAAAATAAATGAATAACAAGTAATATTAATCATGCATAAAGCATTGATTACAAAATACTTTCCAACTAAAATGCAATTTTATTTAAACATCTCTAAAATGCAATACATTTAGCGGTGACATTTTTAAAATGATCATAGTATAATAATTAGAATCTTAAAACTTCATCAAAGAAGGCAATGCTATAAAATCGCTTGCTTCTCTATCTAAGTAAAATCAATGAATATTCCATTCATATCACTTACATTCAAGTATTCAGAGCTAAGTAATTTTGCATTAAAAAAATGCAGCAATTATTATACAACTCATCTTACAATCGCTTTTTTTGTTTACATTTTGCATATGTTGAAATTAGGCTTCGTTGTAGAAATAATCAAAGTTTAGTGATCATCTATATAATAAAAGGCAATGTCTGTCTGTCTGTGTGTCTGTGTGTCTTATACACTATACGTTCAGCGACCGCGCGTCGGAGAGCTACGAAATTTGGCAATCGGAGACCCAGGGGGTGGGAAGGGGACACGTCAAAACCGATTTTTAAAATTTTAATTATTTTTTTTGTTATTTAATGTTTTTAGCGATTTCGACCGTTTTTTGCCTTTTTGCTCCACGATCCAGACGCCATAGAAAAAAACAAATCAGACCACCGGAAAGAGCAGGCAATTGCCAGTAAAAACATATCAATTTGAAATCTCAATTTCAATTTTTAATATTTTTTAAAGATTTTAAAACAAAAGTCACTTTTGGCTCAAAAAAACGAACTTTGGTTTTTAAATCTTCACAGCGCAAAAAGTACTAATGATTTCGACTAACAATTTACAGTTTTAGAAAGGTCAAAGATCTGGCATTCTTACAAGTCCAATCTGGTCAAGAAATAACGAAAAATGCCCGCAGGATCGCAATTTTAAAGACGTCATGATTTTATATTTCTCGGCAATCCTCTAAGTTCTTCAACGGTATTTTCCCCATCGGCAGTAGTTTTTTACCCGTCTGCATGGAGACCACTCTTTCCATTTTAAATGAGAGCTTAGCATATGTATTGGAAACATCGGGTGAAATTATTATATTTATATGATATTTTAAATGGATATTTTAATTTATGGATATTTTAAATGGATATTTTAAATAATTTAAATGATTGAATTATGGTGGTTTCAATTGTGATGATGTGTTTGAAATTATTATATTTATGGATTGGTGGAACGATATGGATGATTGATAGAACGATATGGATGTTTTAAATGGATATTTTAATTTATAGATATTTTAAATGGATATTTTAATTTTATGGATATTTTAAATGATGGAACGATGGAACGAGGATGATGGAATTAAGAGCTTAATTATAAAATTTAAATTAGCGCGCAGGAAGTTAGCGCGCGAGAATTGCACTCGATAATTGCGGCCCGGGTTCGATTCCCGCCACTGACGCGGAGTAGAATCACGTTAAACATATGGGTCCGTAAGTCTTTCCGAGAGGTTGGTGGTAGGGGAAGGAAGGTACGGTCCCTGTGGATGCCTCCCCCTCTGGGTTCCGGTCTAAATTGGGAGAATAAAAAGAAAGTTATGGAGATTGCCGCGAAGGGCGCGGTAGGCCAGTGGTTACCTTGCGAGAATTTCACTCGGTAGGCCCGGTTTCGATTCCCGCCACTGCCAAAACTGCCGCCGTGTTTACGCGGAGTACGATCACGTTAAACATGTGGGTCCGTAAGTCCTTCCGAGAGGTTGGTGGTAGGGGAAGGAGGGCACGGTCCCTGTGGATGCCTCCCCCACTGGGTTTCGGTCTAAAATGGGTGGCACTTCCTGGCCGTCCAAACAGTTACCTTACACCTTTCTGGTAGGTCGCGCCAGCGAGTTTGCCACGGTCTGAATTTTCAAGGGTAGCGAACAGGCTGGTGGCCAAAAGCGGCTAGCTTAAAATAAAAAATATTGTAATTGCTTAAGCACAGAATTTAGAAACACAGATAATATGCAAAAATAAAGCGGTTTTAGGACGGATGCAAAGCTAAATATAAATACAAGAAAGAGCAATCATGCATAAAGCATTGACTATACTGTAATTTTATTTAGACATCTTTACGATAAAATCAACGGCGATATTACTTTAATTATCACAGAACTACAGTAATTTATTTTGCTTGGAAAATTAAAATCATAGAAATAAAAGTGCGTTCTAACTCCATGTTTAAAATTTCCTTCAAACTTGATTCAAATGACTTCATCGAAATATAAATCGCCTGGCTCTCTATGTAAAAGCAGTGAGTATTTCATTCATATACTTTTATCCCAGACTCCAGAGTTAAATAATTTTGCATGAAAAAAATTCAGCAATTCATATACAACTCATCTTACAATCATTTGTTTGCATTTCACATTCTTTAAAGTTAGGCTTCGTTGTAGAAATAATCAAAGATTGATGATCATTTAAACTCAAAAATATTGTAACTGCGTTGACGCAAAATATGGATGCACAGAGAAAATGCAAAAATAAAGCGGTTTTAGGACGGATGCAACACTAAATATAAATTAAAACGAACTGTAAAAACCACGATTTCAACACAAAATGGATGCCATATTTCATTTTGTAGTGAGTCACGTGATTGGGATTTGGGATGGATAATTAGAATAGGATTGGATTATTTGAATATTTCCTAAAATTGTCGAGGCAATTTGTGAATTTTAAATTCGCTTAAAAAATGTCTGAAAAATTAGGTCCCATAGGGTTCAATGTATTTCAATTTTTCAACCCGGGTTGAATCCAAAACTAATCGGGTGATATTATTCATTTATATTCCCATATGTCCCACAACCCGTCTCAACAACATGTTAAAATTTGAATTTTGATAAAGTCTTACGGCAGTTATTGTGCGAACGGACAGACAGACAGACAGAATGAACAATGTCATAAATACTTTTCAACTATGTTGTAAAGTGTTAAAAACATAAAGTAAAAGAAATAAAAAATCAGTATTGCGTAAGAGTTATTTTGTATGCAAAACAGGTTTGTTTTGCAGATTTACGTTCAATATTTGCTAACCAACGGCTGGTCTTTGGAATAACTTCAAAAATATGTTGTTATGCAGCTTATGCTGTTCATTCTGCTTGAACATGCAGAACTGCTGACTCGTCTGATATTTGAGTTACATTTGACATGGATAGTGAGTACATTTAAAATATTTGCGCATAAAAATGAGCAAATTTAAAATATTTGCGCATAAAAATAAGCAAATTTAAAATTATACACGTACTCTCAAACGAACAATCGCGCTCCCATTTTAGATACTAACTTCCGGGAAATAGTTTTGAACTTTTTGGTTCTCTTCAGCACGGAATGGTGCTACGACAGCAATAAAATTAGAAACCAGTTATACGGACGAAATTTGTCGGCTTCCACGAAAGTTTAAAAATTATTGCAGATAGCAATTTTTTTTTTACGATAATTTCAATCAGTAATATTTTACGTAATCATATTTATCATTGAAACGTTGTTACCAATAAAGCAAAAACCGAAAATGTTTATGTACGTATTAGCAAAGTTTACCTTAAATCCTAACGTATTCCTCAATATTCAAATTTAGAGAAATTTGATAAAAATCGTCTGCGCCTCATTTATTCTTGACTACTTTAATTAAACTCTTAATTAAAATTTAATACAAAAAATATAGATAAAAATAATGTAAAATATATTAAAACACAAAATATTTACAACAAATAATTTGAAAAAGTACTTGTGGGGGAATAAAAGGCATCAGGATTACCATGGAAGCTATTGCAAAATTTACAAAAGCTATGAATGACGCAATAACAACCAATATTAATACTAAATTTCTTTTCAGCAAATAAACTCATTGTCCTAGTCGAGTACTGAGAAATATGAAACCCGATTTCATGCAAGGCAGGGATATGACCAATTTTGTTATTGAATACATTTTTGAAGAAAGGAAATACTAGAACGAAATCTCTTCTGTTCTCTAAGCTTTTAACATTAAACACATATTTCGAAATAAGGTAGCAAATAAAGTATAATATTAAATACCAGTTTTTTCATAATATAAATACCTTAAAAATTTATTTTGAATAATTTCAATATTATCAATAGGAACAGTATGATAAACCTCCATACCAGAGATCGAGATTACACCTCTATACGCGTATTTCACACTATAAAAAAATCTGATGTGGGCAACACATGACTTTCCTTATATAATGTAATGAATTTACTACGTTTACAGTAAAAAAATAGGTTTTTCTTATAGTAGATACTAATATTCTTTCCAAGAGATTGAATTTTCGACAATTAGTCGTCATTTTCATTGATTTAGCATCACTTTTATCCATTTGGCGAGATTTTCATTAATTTGGCAACATTTCAAAAAAGTCGCCAAGTTGGCGACATTCCGCCAAATTCGTCGCCAAAATCTCGCCAAGCGTGATGCTTTAAGAAAAAAGTTATTCTTACAGCAGATAAATGACTATTGGCGTTCAAATACAAAAGTATTATTCAAAGTATATTTTTTCATGAATGGAACGAGCTAGATCCACGAGAATGATGTCACTCAATTTATCGCATGGTATTACATATGAAAAGTGAACATGCTTCTCAATAGAAATTTTTTTTTTTATGTGACTTTTTCATAATTTTTTTGAAAAATGCACAATATCTCGAGAACGGTTCATGTTAGCGTTCTAAAATTTATGCCAATCGTTTTCTAATGAAAAATTACATAAGAAATGTCTATTTGCGTAACTTTATTAGCGGTTTTGTTTTTTTGATGATGTTTTCGAAATTTCATTCGAAAATTTAGGGGGGTTCTGAACATTCGATTACGTATAAAAACAATAGGCTTCCAGTGTTTACGGATTGTGATTTTTGTACCAAATTTGGTTCGAATCGGTCCATTCGTTCGTCAGTTATCGTCTCCACAGACTCACTGACACACACACACACATACTTTCACACACACACACACACACACACATACACACACACAGACATCACTTCAAAAATGTTTGATTCGTGATCAGGGATGCTTGAAACGTGCTCTCCCGTCGAAAACTCGATTTCGAATTTTCGACCCCGTCACAATACTTTCCTTATACATTATGTATATAAGGAAAGTAATAGGAAAATACGTTTGGAAAAAGTAAGGCGTATTTTTATGCATTGATTTTGTAAAAATAAAATCGCCAATCACGATATTTACATGTCACCGAAGCCCCGAAAAAGTCATAAAAACATGAAATTGGTTACAAATTTCCCGAAAATGTTACGAATTTAAAATCAGACATTAATTTAGAGATCGGAGTTTTCTCATTCTTGTGGTAATCCTTTTTTGCGCGATTGGGAGAACTACGCTGGAAACCGACAATTCCCATTGCTCCACGCAACGCAAGAAAAGATGACCAATGATTATTTTTCTCCCACTTAAATCTATTTGCATCGACTGAAATTTGTTATAATAATTTCATATTATATAGAAAAAGCTACTTTTCAAACATATCATTAACGAAATGAAGGGCTATTTTGCAGCAGTACCGTGAAAAATAAAGTAAATTTGTTCTCGATTATCAGTATATGGAAAACCAAATCCATTAAATATAAAATTTATTTTTTTGATGAAAATAAGTTATTTATAATACTTGAATAAATGTATATGCGAGCGTGAAGGGAAAGATATGTAAAAAGAACTCATGTATATATTTTAATTGAAGTGAATATTTTATTTTCCGTTTAATTAAAAATATCCATCAAACAAAATAAATTTAGTAAAATTAGCCGTTTTTAATACAGAAATAATGAAAATTTTCATATTGTTAAGCAAACTAGTATTTTGTTTTAGAAACGTTATGAAACATAAGAGCAAAATCGTACGTGTAACGTCACGTGACCATGCTCTATTGTGAGTGGTACGGGGCTCAGACAAGGCCACGTAGAATAAGATAGCCTTGGTTCAGACCAGCATATTGCCGTATGCCAAAGATTTGAATTTTACCGCAAAATTGAAATTCAGACCATCTCCTACAATTTTCATGATTTTTACAATTTTTTTAGTTCTCTTTATGAACCCTTTCATGCACGACTCTTTGCTGAATTAAAATTCAGTCGTTTCGCCATTGCAACAAGCACTTTGATTGATATTGCCCTGCAAGATGGACGAGAGTTAGAAGTTCCGATCATCATCAGCAACCAATCATCGAAGACAATATATATATTTTTATAATCCTTAGGATAAGGAAAAATAAAATCTCACATTTAAATCTTTTATCAATTTCAATTGTTTCTTAATAAATTGGAATTAATCTCATATGTAATATTTTTTGTTAGTTCATTTGCAGAAAATCTTTATATAAACTGTATCCGTAATTATTTCTCGAAATGTTTGTAAATAAAGCTGCTTACTAACGGTTGTACTTATTTACCGTTTATTTCCTGATTTCTATTAAATACGTAATATTATTTTATTTATAGTAGTATTTCTACTTAATGCTCTCTTTTTGTGAATATATTGCACTTGTTCATGTAAAAGTTAAATATGTTATAAAACGGAATACAATGATTTACTTTTTGAAAATATATTCCAAAAAGTTTTGCATCGGTTTAATTATTGCTATTAATAGTAGATTGCTTTATAATGAATATTGAGAAAATGTAACAGCAAAAATATTTTTTGTATTAAAAGTGTGTGAAATAGATTTCATATGTTGATATTATCGAATAACGGGTTGATATTATTTAGTTCCTGTTTGGGTTCGTCATGAATGCTAGTAGTAACTCAAAATTTATCGAGGTACAGCTTTTCTTAATCTGTGCAGTTATCCTGCTTTAGCATAAATAAGAATTTTTATTTTTAAAGACTAATTTTTTTTATTGAGATGCCTTAATTCGTAGCCGCCTCACAAAATTTCCCAGTCTTGATAGATGGGTTTGGCTGTTTTGATTTAAGCCATTTTTAAAACAATTCAAATGACTGAATAATATTCTGATTTATAAAGATCTCTATTTTACACAAGTAACACTTATTTATAGACAAATTTTTTCCAAGTATAGAAGGGAATTAAAATTTTTACCTAGTAATTTGCTACTAATGATATTTATTCATACCTTATAGCTATTGATAACTTTTTGCTTCTGTTGATGCCTGTTTTACTTTCTGATGTATAATGGATTTAAAGTTTATGAATTAAAGCCAAAATAAGTTATTAAACTCGATTTTAAATGGAGTTCATTAATTGGTTTTGTAAAAAAATGCTAATAATTCTAAAATAACAAATAAATTAAACGAAATGTATTATAAGAATTGGTTAATCGCTTACCTACCCCATGTAGTTAATCAACTTATTAATCTACAATTTAAAAAAAGTTTCTATTTGTATTTAAAACAATTATATATTAATTCAGTAAAAAAGACATGTAAAAACATGAAATTAGCATCATTTAAACTATTCCTTACCAATGGCGGCTCGTGACTTCAGGAATGAATGAAGCAGATTCAGTGGTGGAATTCTCTATTCTCCTCGACAATGAACATCATTAAAACACATGACACTACAGGCACAAGTGTTATCAAATATTATCTAAAAATAGTTAAACGAGTATGAAAAATTCACCAAAAATAGTTAAACGTGTCTGATAAATTTGCCAAAGAATAATAGTGATAATCCATTTAGCCGCTAATTTTAGTGAAGCAGCGCTTATCCTGTACCACCTGTATCACCTTACAAGCTGCCACTGTTCATTACAAAATATTCAATTGAATTAATGAATTTCTTATTCATATACAGTGAAATTTTCCTGACAAAATGACACAGAATATAAAAGTAATTTAATTATAAATGGAGATTTATGTAATTACTTAACTGTATCATTGTAGCCTTGCATTTTGAAACTGCAAAAAATTTCTGTATCATACAGAATTCTATCTTAAACTGGTTGAGTTTTTATAAGAATTGTACTGTATGTTTAATAGATTGTAAGTTAACATACTTTTAAAGATCTCATATTTATAAAAAATTGAGTAATACTGATTTTAATAAGTTTCTGTGGTTATATGAACACGATTTTTCTTTTATGTTTCAAGGAGAAAGTATTGAAGATGTTGTAATATTACAGCTATGAATGTTAAAGTACCTGCCCGACCACATACCGTTTGTGCAATGTCTAATTCTAAAGGGCATCCTGAGTTTATTTTAAAAATTCTTGAAGAGATTGAAAATGAAGCAACTACATCTTCCTTTAAACCAAGTACATTGAAAATTACTATTCTTAACATTTTATTATGATTTTTCTTTAAAAAAATAAAATATTGTATCTGAATTCTTTTTTTGATTATTTGATTTTATTTGATTATTGATTTATTTAATGTAATTTGTAATATAAGAAATATTTCTGTAATAAGAAATATTTCTATCTGATTGTTAATAAATATAATGCTATGAATATAAAAATATATTTATAGCTTTACTTTAAACAGATCATAGGGCAAAGGACGTAAGTTGACGTAGAGTCTAGTGCCTGGCCATTTATAAATATATAATTATAGCTTTACTATAAACAGATCATAGGGCAAACGATGTAAGTCGACGTAGAGTCTAGTGCCTGGCCATTGGAAAAAAAACAAAAACTTTAAACAGATTGTTAAATATTAGCTTCAATTATGAACTTAAAAAACATGAATAAAATAAAAATAAAAACATAAGAGTCAAATGAGGAAGAATGTGAATAGGATTTTTTACATAATGCAGTGTTATTTATAAGCATATATAATTTAAATCTTAAAGAAGATGAAATTTCTTGATTTTTAGAAAATGTGTTTTTTAACATCGCTTTTAAAATTCAAGCAAATCAGTCTTATAAAAAATAAAGTTGATTTGCTCTAAACAATTACGTCCTTTCTCCTTTGACACTTGGAGCCTGACTTGCACACAGGATACTAGGGCTATAGTCCTGGGTAACCAAATTTTGCTATGAAGTTCAGAAATTTTAATATGTTTCTAAAATATCTAAGAGTGTTATTGATATGTAAGAAAGTCTCGACAAAATTATATTCTTTTTGGTTAAAATATTTCTTATATTTTGAGATTTTAAGTTAAATTTTTTAGACAGAAAACCAAGCTGTGTTTAAAGGAAGCTGGTTTACATATAAAATGCAAGTAACCATGAATCTTGATTATTGTTATTAAGATTTTATTTGATTGTTAATCACCAATTTTTGAAACAGTGAATTAACTCATAACTGGAGAGTTGGGGTAGAATCCACACACACACACACCAAATGAAAGTAAATTTTACGTTTTTTTTTGCACTAAATGGTGGTTTGTGCAATGTCTAATTCTAAAGGGCATCCTGAGTTTATTTTAAAAATTCTTGAAGAGATTGAAAATGAAGCAACTACATCTTCCTTTAAACCAAGTAGATTGAAAATTACTATTCTTAACATTTTATTGTGATTTTTCTGAAAAAAATAAAATATTGTATCTGAATTCTTTATTTGATTTTATTTAATTATTGATTTATTTAATGTAATTTGTAATATAAGAAATATTTCTGTAATAAGAAATATTTCTATTTGATTGTCAATAAATATAATGCTATGAATATAAAAATATATTTATAGCTTTACTTTAAACAGATCATAGGGCAAACGACGTAGAGTCTAGTGCCTGGCCATTTATAAATATATAATTATTTATAGCTTTACTTTAAACAGATCATAGGGCAAACGATGTAAGTCGACGTAGAGTCTAGTGCCTGGCCATTGGAAAAAAAAAAACTTTAAACAGATTGTTAAATATTAGCTTCAATTATGAACTTAAAAAACATGAATAAAATAAAAATAAAAACATAAGAGTCAAATGCGGAAGAATGTGAATCGGATTTTTTACATAATGCAGTGTTATTTATAAGCATATATAATTTAAATCTTAAAGAAGATGAAATTTCTTGAATTTTAGAAAATGTGTTTTTTAACATCGCTTTTAAAATTCAAGCAAATAAGTCTTATAAAAAATAAGGCTGATTTGCTCTAAACAATTACGTCCTTTCTCCTTTGACACTTGGAGCCTGACTTGCACACAGGATACCAGGGCTATAGTCCTGGGTAACCAAATTTTGCTATGAAGTTCAGAAATTTTAATATGTTTCTAAAATATTTAAGAGTGTTATTGATATGTAAGAAAGTCTCGACAAAATTATATTCTTTTTGGTTAAAATATTTCTCTGAGATTTTAGTTAAATTTTTTAGACAGAAAACCAAGCTGTGTTTAAAGGAAGCTGCTTTACACATAAAATGCAAGTAACCATGAATCTTGATTATTGTTATTAAGATTTTATTTGATTGTTAATCACCAATTTTTGAAACAGTGAATTAATTCATAACTGGAGAGTTGGGGTGGAATCCACACACACACACACCAAATGAAAGTAAATTTTACGTTTTTTTTTGCACTAAATGGTGTGTTACAAGTAGCACTCTCAAGATTTTTTAAAGTGTGTTGCATGTGTTAGTTTGCGGTAGGAGAATTTGATATATTTTTTCAGTTTTCTAATCTGGAGTGTGCTCCAACTTATGTGACTATAAACATAACTCTCCTGATTTGTTAATTTTTTTGTGAGCCTTTAATTATAGCTTCTTGTGTAAATAAAATACATGGAAAAATTCTTGATGAAGAAAATAAATGTAAGGATAATGACAGAATGAATGATTCAGAGTTTGTTAGCAATCACAGCAGGTATTTTGATATATATGTAAATGAGGATGATTCTTTTGTTCCCCAGAAAGGAATTTCATTCATAGGATGACAGATTACTAGAACTTTGACATTAGCCGACATCTATTGGCATACATATTATACAGCAGCATATTAACTACAAATTCTACATTAGCAATATATTAAATGTAAAGACGAGCGACAACTCTTAACGAACATAAGCTTTAACTGAGCAAAAGCTCCATCTCAGCAAGAAACTGTACACAATTTGAGCAAAGGCTCTACTAGATATGAGAAAAAGGCTAACGTGCCTTTCTTATCATCACATACCCTTTCTACCTTCTTCTTCTCTGACCCAGACTGTCCGACCTACCAGCCTTTCTACCTTGAATCTTCTACAGTATGCTAATTTTTGGGGATATCAAAAATTCGTGTATTCTGGAAAAGTCACAAACCCTATCTGCATTATCCATGCTACATTTCTATTCGGACAGTAAACAGTTAATTCCTATACAAGTAGTTTTCTGAAAAATTTCCTCATACTTTATTCTAACTGTAATACAATCACGATACACTTTTTGCTTACATATTAGTGCCCAACAGCATTGAGGTTGAAACACCTACATATCAAGCCAAAGGTGGATTTTTTTCTTTTATGTAATTTCAAGTATTTTCAACACATTTGTTTAGGATGTGTGAAACTTAAGGGGCTATTTTTAGCAAACTTTTTTAGGAGGTATTATGCTCGTGTTGCATAATAATTGAAAGGGTTACGTTTGAAAAGAAAACTGGGGCATAGGAATGATTTTTGTTCAAAACAAGTGATTTGGAAATTGAGTGGTGTTATCTGTATTATACGAGGCATGTTTTTTAAGTAAGTACCGTTTTGGAATTAAAAAAAGACGTGCAAAGATATCGCAATAATTTTATTTCTACATGAAAGCCTGTACCTTAATCTACTTTTCTACATAATTTCCGTGAATATTGAGGCACATGTCATAACGTGGCACCAGTTTTTGAATACCCTCCTCATAAAATTCTGCCGCCTGACTTGTTAACCACTGTATCACAACTGTTTTGACTTCGTTATCGTCTTGAAGACGCTGACCACCCAGGTGTTTCTTCAAGTGCAGGAACAAATGGTAGTCGCTGGGCGCCAGATCAGGGCTGTATGGAGGATGATCTAGAGTTTCCCATTTAAAAGATTTGCTGAGATCTTTGGTCCGATTAGCCACATGTGGACGGGCATTGTCATGCAGCAAAACGATACCCTTACTCAACTTGCCACGTCTTTTGTTCTAGATTGCACGACGCAGATTGTTCAATGTCTCACAATAAGACGCTGCATTGATTGTCTCATTACGAGGCAGAAACTCCACTAGCAATACTCCTTTTTTGTCCCAAAAAACTGTGCACATGATTTTCCGGGCAGAAATTGTTTGCTTAAACTTCACTCTTTTGGGTGATGATGAATGTCGCCATTCCATGGATTGTTGTTTTGATTCTGGTGTGCCGTAGGCCACCCATGTTTCATCACCAGTAACAATTTGGTCTAAAAAATCTTCACCTTCATTGTGGTACCGCTCAAGGAAAGTCAATGCACTGCCTAAACGTTGGGTTTTGTGCAAATCCGTCAACATTTTTGGAACCCAACGTGAACACAATTTCCGGTAATTCAAGTTCTCGGTCACAATGCGATACAAAACACTATGAGAATATTGAGGAAACCAGTCGCACATTGATGAAATTGTAAAGCGTCTGTTTTCTCTCACCTTTTCTTCCACTTTCTGCACCAAATCTTCATTAAAGACCGAAGGACGCCCACTCCGTTCTTCATCATGCACATTTGTGCGGCCATCTTTAAATGCTCTCACCCATTTCCTTACCATTCCATCACTCATAATGTTTTGTCCGTAAACTTCACAGATCTCACGATGAATATCGATCGGTTTTACGCCTTTAGCACTAAGAAATCGTATAACAGCCCGTACTTCACAATCGGCGGGACTCACGATTGTCGGAGGCATCTTAAACACTCAGTAAACAACGTATACAATGAAGAATCAGACTGTAATGGCGTCAGTGCGTAGACAAGAGATGTAGGTAACCAGCGCGCATGCGCGGAACGCCGACCGTAGCACTGCGGCGGCGGAATCGCAAAACTGTACTTACATAAAAAACATGCCTCGTATATGCAGAGAGTGTTTATTTAGGACCCAGGCAATTTGTTCTAGTATATATATTATTTTGATGTGCATGCTTACAGTGCTTTTTTTATTTTAATTATTTTACCTTGATAAATAGTGCGAAATTTACAGAAACATTTCTTGTTTCAATTTGTTTTATTTTGTCAAAAAATAATCTTGGGGTATTATTCACCCCACATCATTAATTATATTTCCCCACAAAACTATTCACCAGCTATGGGTAATACATGTTATGTCAGTAATTATTTTTCTTAATTCTATATAATTTCTGCGATTGTGAAATCTTGATTTTTAGTTATATTCTGTGTGTGATGCTTTTTAATTAGTAATTTCTAAAATCCTAAGCTTATTATACAGGGTGTTCATAAACTATTGCAACAAAAACAGAGGGGTGATAGTACACAGCAAAATGAACAATATTTGCCATAGAACCTAGGGTCACAATCCACTCATAGTGTCAGAAACACAACAAAGCAGGTCAGCTGTGACTTTAGTGCCTTTCAGTGATGAGGCCACGTTTAATCAGGAAAGCATTTTCAATACTCACAACCAGCACACTTGGGCTGAGGAAAACTCCTTATATCACTACACCTCGTAAACACCAGCAGAGATTTGCCATCAACGTCTTTGCAGGTACTCTTGGTGATCGGCTGGTAGGACTTTACCTTTTGCCAGAACACCTAACGGGTATCTTTGTTGCTGCAAACAAGATCAACACCGCATTAAGGGCCTTTAAAAGGGTGCGAGAATCCTTCCTTCGCCAGTGTCGGCTGTGTAATGAAGCCCAAGGATGCCACTTTGAGCAGTTACTTTAATTCTCTGGTACGAATTACATTGGGCCATACATCTGTTACTGGAATCTCCCTTTTTCCTCTAATAAAGGTATCATGAGGTGAAGTGCAAAAGAGGCAGAAATATTAAATATTAAAAACTCAAGCTTGACCCTTGGTCAGCAATTAAAAGACAAATTCATTAAAACATTAAAAACGTGGCCTTTCGTATAGTGTACTGCCTAAAATAATTTCACACTTACCTCTGATATCTAAAAGATAAAAGTAAAACAATACACACTGTGCAGAAAATATATACTTTCAAAATGAGGGTATCACATTTTATTAACACATCAACATAGGTATTTTATAATCAATTGAATCATCCTTTTCTTATAACGTGCAAATATTTCATTTAATGTGGCAATTAATTCTCTTTATAATTCAATTTTAATCTATTATTATATAGCACCATAGACACCTTCTTTCGAATTCAAATACCAATAGCTTAATTAACTCAATTATTATGTATGTATACAATGCTTCCTTGGGCTTAATTCAAATTCATACCTTAAATTTCATATACTCATCACACATGTCAAACAAAATGCCTCTCTGGGCTCAATGTATATGTTCTTATATTATTATTGTTACTTATCAATATAAACTAATAACTTGTACTTTATAACCATATTTCATTATACAACAATAACTTGTAAATCTAAAATTTCATTTTATCATAATTACTCTGTGTGGCACATGAATGTAACTCTTTCTTAATTTCATTCAAAATTTCTCATTTGTAAATCTTCACTATTTTAGGATATACTTTGTTAAAAATTCAGCACTAATTAAAGTTAAGGCAAATTTATAATTGTATTTTTTCTTTTCTTCATTGATCGGGTTACTTGTACGTTCCCAAAATGCACGGTGGCATTAAATTTTATAAGGAAGGATCAGTTCCTTAAAACCAATTATTGCTGCATAATTGCAACGCGGAGCGTGCTTATTTGGCCCATTTTAACTGAAGGTTCAGGATATACAAAATTTTATTACCCTTACTAATTACGCTGTTAATTCAACATATCAAAAATTCCTTCTTTAAAATACTTCCTTATATTTGAATACCATTTGACTTTCATAATAATTTTCCCACTAATACAATAACTTTTTCATACTTATACTCCCAATAATACAATAACTTCTATATCTCAGTGTTTTGAATATGTAAATTTCTAATTATTGTAATATTTTTGATTAGTCTAATAATAGCTCTAAGCTAAAATTTTATAATTCGTAGAAGTTACGGCCAAACATCTAACGAATGGTCTGCGCCAGGCAGTAAGTTGACTCAATACTAATAAAACGCCATTGTCAAATTACATATGTTATCACTAGAAATCGAAGCTTATTGTTATTCCATCTCACCATCATTCTATCATAATTTTTTTTTTATTTTATATGCCCACAGATTTCAATAAATCATTTTATTTTTTTTACTTATTCAATCACATTAATATCTTTATTAATTATGGTACCACTTATTTATTTGTAAAGTTACTTGAATCCAAATTCTGTTAAATCTTATTTTTTTTTATGTACTTAATTTCATTAGCACGTTAGCTCATATTAATTAAAATTCCAATACCAACAATCTATACATCACTATAATACAATTTTACATAAAATTCACAACTCAGTTTATCTGGAGAATCCAATAATATTTCTGATTAATTTTTTTTTACAGATTTACTTCCTATATACAAACACACTACATTCTTTATAATATAATTACTTTTACTCATTAATTATTTTAGATGAAGTAAATTATTATTCACATACAAAATCCTCTTTCTCGACTTTCTCCAAAGTTATTATTATTATTTCACAGAACCATTATTAAAATTTCGGATCATATCAGACATTTTTATAAGCTAAATGAAGTATCACTCACCAGCAATTGCAGAGTCCAAATTCTTAGCTCAAATTTACTGTAGCACTGTGCATTTATAACCTTTTTTGTCACGGGGAATCCATCATAGTAGAGGTTTTTCATTGAGTCACAAATGGCGGTATCATTCCAGTTTTTTGCAATGGGGCACATGGCCAATTTTGCACTTCCTTAGCCGTCTAAATCTCATTCGGCTTCCATCTATCCTCCACGTTGGTCCGTCGACCGTTAGACCTTCCCTCGTCCAGAGCGGAGCTCTCCATAGCTGCGGCCTCAGCATCCTCACGCGAGTCTCTTTGATTTTAACAGCAACGATGAATATCAAAAATTCGAGCACTCTGTGTCGATGTTCAATGCCGTGGTAATTGCTCTCGTAAAAGAGTCACTCCGGTTCACTAAACATTACTAGTTCACCCGGTCGAGATCTGCATTGACTATAAATGCGTTCGCGCCATTTTGCGCTGATCAGGCCGAAGCCTTACCAAAGGAGTCACAAAAATGATACATTGTTTGCAAGCAGTTCATCATGAGACAGCATAGCTTCTATGCTCCATTTTGCGCCGAGCAGGCCGAAACCTTATCAAAGAAGTCACGAAATTTGCTACATTACTAGCAATAAGTTCCGCATGAGAGAGAAGAATTTCTCTGCGCCATTTTGGGGCAGAGCAGGCCGAAGCCTAACCAACGGAGCCACCAATTTTGCTACATCGTTCGTGAGTCGTACAGCATCGAGAGAGAGAGGAGATCTTCGCACTCTTCGCGCCTAGAAACAAGGGGGTCCGAGTGTCCTCTGCGATTGGTCAAGAGACCCTTCTCCGCTCCACTTTTCTTTATTTAATTTTGTTTCTTTCCGACGTAGCGAGCACCTGCAATCTATTTTTAGCCACTGCTGGCCAACTCAGCATAGCAATGCCTCTAAAAAAAGTACACTTTTTCTCCTATGACCAGTGAATTTATGAAGTCCTATTCTGGGGAGTAATTCCATTTAAAAAAAAGGTTAATTCTTTTTAGAAAAACCATGTCTGATCCCTTGGATCAAGACAAAAGGATCAATGTGAATGAGTCTGCCACTATGAGTGGATTGCAACCCTAGGTTCTATGGCAAATATTGTTCATCTTGCTGTGTAGTACTATCACCCCCTTTTTTTTTGTTACAAGAGTTCGTGGACACCCTGTATATGGTACAAAATAATTTACACATCATAGTAATAGTTCTGTTAGACTCTTTTAGAACAAACATCAAAACAATTTCACTGCAGGATTCTTCCTGAACAGTCTGATATCATTTATTTATGACAGTGAAATAGAACATATTTTAAAAAATATTTTAATGATACTAGATGGTGTTTTAATGCTGAAATTTTTATAACGGACCAGTGTTCATAGGTAATAGAACTGTGAGTGACCATCAAATGGCATATTTTTCTGTATGGAAGTGAGGTTTTGAAAATGGTCATAAATCAAAGAGATATTTTATTGATATAGTCTGAAAAAGAATGTAAATCAAGAGTATAGAAATGTTTTTTTATTTATATTCAGACAGCTATGTTGAAAAGAACAAGTGTTTTCACAAATGTAAATAGTTTAAATTATTAACAAACCTAATAGCAATATAAGTGAAAATTTATTATTAATATAGAGATGTTACTGAGTGCAAACTGCGTTATGTGGTAATAATGTTGTATACTTTAAAATATATATGTTGTAACTTATTTTCTTTTATTGCATATTAAAAATTTCAAAAGTTAAAATATGTGATTAATTTGAAATATGAATGAATATTGCAAATTATCAAGGTATGTGATACATGTTTCCATCTGTTTAAACCTGAAAATTATCATGTTTTAAAAGTTGATTAAATTACACTTTCTGTGTGGGAAAATAACTGAATTTACGTTAACTTTGAAATATAGCAATAATTTTGAGTAATAAACAGTCAATGAGATATGTGGATACTAAACCTTTCTAGTATATTCTTATTCTTTTTATGACTTTTTTACACATTAAACTTAAGATAAAAAGAAATCTGGTTTCGTTGAAGTATCCATGCTGTTTGAGGGTTCGGTTCATGTATGTCCTCTGAAAGCACTGGTCTTTAAAATATTGTTTATATCTATTCCAAAAACATTTCACTCAGATGTGTAATATAAAGCTAAATAAGAGTTATCCAAAATTTATTTCAATATTTCTACTGAATTTTTATCAGTACACTATATAAAATTGAAGTACAATATAAAATAATTATGTAACTTAAATGTACTACCATTACCATAATCACATTCATTTATATTTACTGAATTACCTTACACTTGCTTTCTTTGAAAAATGGTATTTAAATATACATAAAAAAACAAAAAACTTTGTTAAAGTTTTGTTTCTAAATTTTACATTTCAGAAGCTCCACAGAAGAATTATTTGAAGGAAAACTTTAATCGTCTTAAAGATATTCAAGCAAAAGCAAAACAGAAATCTGCTGAAAAACAACCTTTGCTACCAATTAAAGCTGTAAATAAATACAGCCAAGTTCAACCTAAAGTATCATCTATATTTCATGTAAGTTTTATTAACTACTTCAGAAGTATTAATGGCTAAATAATTTTATTTTTAAAATTCACTTTTCTATGAATTTATTTCTTACAGCATTTTTTTTAATGTATCAAAGTTAACATTGCATTCACTTACCATACCAACATTCTGTTTAGGTGAATACTAGATCTTTTTATAAGATTTCAAGCATATAGAAAGTCAGACTATAAAAATATTGAAAAATAAAAACTTTTAACAAATTACAAAACTGAAAAAAGGCTCTGCACAAACACAAATGTTTAAAAAGAAACCTTCACAAATAAATAAACCTAAATTTAAAATCAACTTTACACAAAACATATGTATAAAAAAATCTTTCACAAAATAAATGTTTAAAAAACATCATAAAATTCTGAAATTTAAGTTTGAATGTCAGTCCTTGTTAGTGCAATATTATGCCTATAGATGGCAAAATGATATTTTATTGCCAAATGTGGATAATATGCCAATTCTGGCTTCCTATTCAATGATACCGAAAAAACAAAAAGCCATTGAAAGGAATGATGTATAAAATCATACTGATACATAATTTTTGGAATTCGTTTGTGATCAGCCAGTTTTATGGCCTTACTGCATTCCCCGAAGGGGAAAAAGAGCGCTATACCCCCTTCAGGGAGGGATGTGCCTATTAATATCTTCTGGTGACTAAAAGGCCGCTATATTATAAGCACTAGAAAGGAAATTGGCATAGAAAAGAAATTGCTAATTTCGATGCAAATAGCTAATATATAAATGTATAAAATGAATAAATATGATGAGTACGCATAAAAAAATACACAGTACGTTTCCTATACATCGATGATAATTGAAAATGTCTTTTTCATTCAGACATTCATAGTAAAATTTAAAGGCCCTTGAGTACATTTGTTCCTAAAGAAAACAGAGCCTATGCAGTTATTCTTAACTCAGCTAATGTCTTTAATAAGTTTAGATGTTAGTTTATTGTTGAAGTATATACTATTTTGCAAAAAAAAATGAAGCAGCCTTAAAAAATAATCTGATCATCTGGAAATTTCACATGCAAATTCTTTTATACCAAGTATGCAAATGATTAAATTTGCAAGACCAATGAGTATTAACTTAGGTCATTGTGTGGATTTCTACTGTGCAACTAGCATCCTATAAAACAGGTTAAAAATGTGGACAGTTTATCTTTGCTCATTATCGGTGATACCGTTTCATGGAGATACAACCAATAATGCCATTATGATGTTGCCAAAGACCTTATAAGCATTTAGACGAGTTCAAATGTGGTCGTATAGTCAGGATGCGTGAAGCTGGCTGGTCATACCGAGCAATAGGCCGCCACCTGCACCGAACGGACACTGCTGTGCAAAGGTGCTGACAGCAATGGTTGCTACAAGGAACTCAATGGCAGAATGAAGGCTGTGGGAGGCCAAAATGCACGAATGTGAGGCAAGATCAGATGTTTGTTCGACAGGCTCGAACTGGCCCATTGGCATTATTGTCCATCATCCAACGTGCTACAGCCTCTTCCATACCACCTGTGGTACGTTCCACCATCTCACGGCACTTGTCTGAGGTGGAGATACGCTCACGGTGACCTTTAAGACATCTGCCCATAACACCACAACATCGACAGAGTCGTTTGGAGTGGTGTCATAGCTGAGCATCCTAGCTGCCAGCAGACTGGCATCACATAGTGTTCAGTGATGAATCACACTTCAGTCTTTCAGCAGATGACCATCGGGTACGTGTGTGGAGGCTCCAGGGCCAGCGGTCACAATCAACCTTTGTTTCACACAGGCACACAGCCATTACCCCTGGTGTGATGGTGTAGGGTTCTATTTCTTACGACAGCAGGTCGTCTCTAGTCATCCTGCGTACAACTTAACGGCTCAACGATATGTTGATGAAATCCTGCGGCCATTTGTGTTACCCTTCCTGGCACGTCATTCTGGGGCCATTTTCCAATAAGATAATACCACACCACATACGGATCACATATCTGTGGACTATTGATACTTTTCCTTGGCTAGCAAGGCTATCAGAACTTTCGCCAATCGAGCATGTATGGGATATGCTAGGCCGCCGAATTTGGGCACAATGAAATGTAGCAGATCTGGAGCAGCAATTGAGGAATACCTGACAGAATGTATCACAGGATGACATATCGCTCCTTACCTAGATGTATACAAGCATGCATTGCCGCCAAGGGAGGTTTTACCATTTACTGATTTGAAAATTTAATGTGCAGTTATTAACAGGGTTGGCAAAAAACACTTTTTTTTTATTTTGACCAGGCCAGTGGTCAAAACTGGTTTAAATCGGTCAAAATTAGTTTAAACTGGTCAAAATGAGACTAGCTTTTTATAATATTATTATATATATACATATACATTTGGAATGTAAATAAACAATAAATAGGTGTTGCCACTCCAATTAAAGTATATGTCGTTGATGATGATGAATTTTTTCCTTTATATTATGGCATTGATATGTTTGAAGAATATATATATTATTATATATATACTACAATATGATTCTTTCTTCAAATTTCTTCAAACATATCAATACCATAATATGAAGAAAAAAATTCATCATCAACAACATATACTTTAATTGAAGTGACAACACCTGTTTATTGATTATTTACATTCCAAATGTGTGAAAAAATGTGTCTAGTATAATAGTGTTTAGTTTTAGTTGTGTGTGTTAGTAATAGTTTTTAAAACATATTTCTTTTCAAGATTAAATTGAATTATATTTAATTATGAGTATGAGTAAGCTTAATTGTGGAGGAAGGAAAAAAGATCCTATTTGGTAGTTCTTTGAAGAAGTTAAAGGAGAATGGGGAAAAATAATAGGTCGTCAGAAGTGTTTACAGTGTAGGAAGCTTGTAAGTGGTAAGGTTCTAAGAATGAAATCCCATTATGAAAAATGCAAAACCACAAAAAACATTGATCATCCATCAAAAACATCAGATTCCAAAAAAATAAGTCATAGTGTATCATCAGAAGAAGAAAGTGATACAAGTAAAATTAAATCATTTAACCCAAAGAAATCCATTCGTCAACCAAATATTAATGGTAGTTTCATCAAAACTTCTTCAGAAAAAAGTGATGCATTAGATATGGATATAGCAAAAAATTTTTCTGCATGCAACATTCCTTTCAGTTGTTCAGAAAATTATTACTTTAAAAAGATGATTAGTAATATAAGGCCAGGTTCCACGCCACCAACTAGGAAAACGTTAGCAGAAGAATTGTTGACTGAAGTGAACAACGAAGTAGAAAAAATAACCAAAGAGGATTTGGATGGCCAAAATGTCACACTAATTCAAGATGGTTGGTCCAATATACATAACGAGCCAATTATTGTGAATTCTATATCGACAGGTGCAAAATCTTTTTTCTTGTCATCAGTCTCTCCAAGCAGCAATAAAAAAATTCAGACTATTGTTTATCTTTAGTAAAAGAAGCTATAAAAGAAGCTAAAGTGAAATACAATTGTAATGTTAAAAGTTTCGTCAGTGATAGTGAACACAAAATGAAAAAGATGTGCAAAGATCTTCAAACCGATCAATTAATTGATGGTGACTTTTTCTTCAGTTATGGCTGTGCATGTCATTTTCTAAACCTTTTAGGAAACGATATATCTAACTCCATTAAAACAATTATGAGTCAAATAATTGAAGTTCAAAAACACTTTCGAAATCATCATGCAGCAAAGAGCTATTTAAGCGAATATGATGGATCTGTTATTCCCCAATTACCATGTGAAACATGATGGAATAGTCAAATCACATGTCTTGATTCTTTTTTAAGAAAATAGGGAGTTTTTGATGAAGATTGTTGATAAATATGAAGATGAAATTCCAGCTAATATAATTAATATCATTAATAACATCCATCTTTATAAGGAAGTAAAGCATTTTTTTTACCCAACTTAAGCCTTTAGCTGTAGCTCTGGATCGCCTTCAAGCTGAAAATGCCACAATAGTTGATGTTGTTCATGAATTTCTAAATTTAAAAGAAAATCAAGACTTGAAACCTTATGAGACATTGTTGAATAAAAGGCTTGAACAATGTTTAACCCCAGTTCATTTTGCTGCATATATGTTGCATCCAAAATACAAAGGTGAGAAGTTGAACGCCATCCAGGAAGAATATGTACGTCAACTGCTGTTAAAGATAAATTCAGATTTTCTACCTATATTAATCCAATACCAATCACAAACTGATCCTTTACCAAAATCATATTTTTCAGTTTCTGCCGTAAATGTAAATTCCATATCATGGTGGTTATCATTAAAGATACATATTGATCCTAAATTTTGTGAACTTGTAATTCACTTGCAATCATGCATTGCATCATCAGCAAGTGTAAAAAGATTATTTTCAACTTTTAGCTTTCTTCAAGACAAAAGTAGAAATCGTTTAGGAAATGAACGATCCAGCCAACTAGTTAATTGTTACGGAATGCTTAATTCTAAAACCTGTATTGCTGCAAATTAAGAAATAAATGGCTATTTGTATTTGAGCAAGTGTTAAATTGTTTCTTTTTTTAACACTTTACAACAAAGTTGAAAAGTGTTTATGACTTTGTTCATTCTGTCTGTCTGTCTGTCTGTCCGTTAGCACGATAACTGCCGTAAAAATGACTTAATCAAAATGAAATTTTAGTATGTTGTTCAGACGGTCTGTAGGACCTATGGGAATATAAATGAATAATATCACCCAATTAGTTTTGGATTGAACCCGGGTTGAAAAAATGAAATACATTGAGCCCTATGGGACCTAATTTTTCAAACATTTTTTAAGCAGATTTAAAATTCACAAATTGCTTCGTAAATTTTAGGTAATATTTAAATTGTTCCATAAAATATATAAAAAAAAAATTCAGCGAAATATATTCAGTAGTTTTTTAAATAAAAGTTAAAATAATAATTACACCTCTTATATGAAACGATCACGTGACCATGATATGAAACGATCACATGACCCACTTCAAAATGATATATGGCATCCATCTTGTTTCAAAATCGTGATTTTTTTAAGTTCTTTTTAATTCATATTGAGTGTTGTATCCGTCCTAAAACTACTTTATTTTTGCTTAAATTCTGTGCATCTACATACTGAAACAATGCAATGACAATATATTTGAGTTTAAATGCTCATCTAAATTTGATTATTTCTACAACTAAGCCTATTTTTTACCTATGTAAAATGTAAACAGCAAAATATGTAGAATGAGTTGTATTAGAATTCCTGTATTTTTTTAACACAAAATAATTTAGTCCATGGAGTCTGCATGGCTGATATGAATGAAATATTAATTGATTTTATAAAGAGAAGGATGATTTTTTTTTTATGAAGTTTTAAGCATAGAGTTTAATTATTTGTAGCTCCATGGTCTTAAATAAAATGTTTAAATAAAATAAATTATTATAGTATTGTGATGAATGAAATGAATGGGAGAAAGTTATGAATGAAATCCTGTTTTTATAGAGATCCAGGCGTGTTATTTTTTCTATGACGTCATTTGAATTAATTTCAGTTGTTTTCGATGAAGTTTTCAAATATAATAAATTATCGTAGTATTATGATAATTCTAAAACTATTACCGAGGAATGTATAACATTTTAGAGATGGTTAAACCAGGCAATTTATATTTCAATGCCGCCATTTGAATGAAGTTCATTTTTTTCGATGAAGGATTAAGTTTTCAAATATAATAAATTAATGCAGTATTGTGATAAGTTTCAAAATATTACCGAGGAATGTATTGCATTTTAGACTTGTTTAAATAAACTTGCATTGAAGTTGGAAAGTGTTTCATAATCAATGCTTTAAGCATGATTGATCTTTCTTGTTTTCACTTTTTTTGGTTAAAAAAAATAACAAAAAGCCACTTTTAGGTGCTTTAAACCACTTGAGGCATTTTGGACAGACCGGTTTTAATGCTTGTGTTTCCAGTATATGTATTTTTTAAATTCTTCCCACCTTTTTATGATGCTGCATTGCACTTTATTAGTTAGAATTGTGGTGATATTTTATACTTATTAATATCAAATTAGTAATTTATTGTGTGTGTATATATATATATAAATGCAAGTAATAATGACTCAAATGTTGCAAACTTTTTAGATTTAAATTTAAATTTACAAAATTGTATTATGGTTATAAACTTGTATGATAAAAGACAGGATTTTAAATTTAATACATCAAAAATTCAACATTTTGACTCTTGTTTGCATATATTTTTATTTAGAAATATTATAATAAACCAGGCTCTTAGAATCAATAAAATTTGTGATGAATATTATAAATTAGCCCATTTTATGGAATTATTGAGTACAGCGACTAATAATGCATATCCTCCCAAGCTTGTTATTAAAATTATCAACTCAGTGTATCAACTTTCACTCGATAACATCCTAGAAAACTTTCCCAATTATAGTGACTAACATACATTAACAAAAAAAAATATATATATATATAATTATTTATTAATTATATAAATAAATAAAAGTAAAAAATAATAAACTAAGTCAAAAAAATTAGTAAAATCAAAAAATCGGAAAATAAGATGCATTAACATATTAACATTAATGTTTTGAATTTTATTTTCGCAAAAAAATTGTAACTTTTGCCAGTATTGAAACTACAATTTGAGCGTCCTTATAATGGTGTATAGTGGCATTCTCGTTTATCCAGTTTTCCTATGAATTACTTGTTAAGTAAGAATTTTCATCTTTGATTCACGTTCATATTCATGATTGCATATATGGGTTGTTCATTTTCTGAATTGCTTGTGCGGTCTCCAGCATAGACTCACTGAACGGGTCTGGGAGTATTACTGTGAACGTTCGTACTGCCTCCCTGGTAGAATTTCGACTTGTTCATTCTGGTGCTTCTAGATAATTAAGCTGTTGAGGTTGATCGTGTATACACGTGGTGGAAGAAGAAGGGTTCATGCCGCATGGTAATACAAATTTTCTTAATGTATCCTATTTTCATTTTTTCATTTTTTTATGCCTGTAGTCTGAGTTTGGGTATTTATAGTAATGTACTATTGCCCAATCTGAGAGGTTAGAGTTAAATACTCAGACCTGAGGAGGAATTTAACTCTGACTAATCATCGAATTTGGCTTGATGCTGTTCTCTACTCTTGTCGGCATTGTGGCCGTGGATTTGCTTCTATGGTGGTGTTGATATTGCTTTTTATTTATTTTTTATTTTTTATTTTATTTTATTTTTTTATTATTATTATAACATAATTTTTTTATTATTACATATTTCTAATATATATATATATATATATATATATATATATACATATATATATATATATATATATATATATATATATAGATAGATATCTATATCTATATATATATATATATATATATATATATATATATATATATATATGAATGAAAGTAGAAAAGAACGGGAGTGACCATATGAATTACATAAGAATGGTAGGGGTGGATTGCGACACCCCTTTCCCGCTTAAAGCAGCTTTTACAACCCGGGTAACGCTCACGGAACCAACATAATTCCATGGTCAGCCTCCCAAATGTGCGAAAACAAAAGCACCAGAACAGACTCAGAACCAAAGAAGTAAACGAATCCATGAAGAAGAAACATCCGCTAGTCCAACCCGATGGAACGTCTCTTTATATAAGTAAAGTTGCTCATGCGCAGAGAAATATCAGGATAATAGTTACGCAGTCATGAATATTAAATCTCTATATCAACAATCAGATTACAAATTTTCTTTAAAAAAGGATTTGTAATAATGTTGTACAAAATTGACTGGATAATTTCTTTTTATAGCTTCATCTGCAAATTTTTTACATTTGCAAATGCAGTCTTTCCTTAAAGTATTATAATTTTGGTTTCTTCTAAAATGTCCAATCATTATATTTCTGAAGACATACTTTGCAAGGTTTGAATTCCAATCGATAATATGATTTACCTTGATCCTGTATGAATCTCTTTTGTCGTGTAACTCTGTGTATATTCCATATTTCTTGTGTTTTTTGATAGCTAAATCCAAGAATTTTACCGATCCGTCCTCACACGCTGGATTTTCAATAAGGTCCAATTCGCTTGGGTAGAATGAAAAGTCAAAACATGGGGTGTTTTCATAGCCCCCAAAATGTAAAAAATTTGCAGATGAAGCTATAAAAAAAAAAAAAAAAAAAAAAAAAAAGAAATTATCCAGTCAATTTTGTACAACATTATTACAAATCCTTTTTTAAAGAAAATTTGTAATCTGATTGTTGATATAGAGATTTAATATTCATGACTGCGTAACTATTATCCTGATATTTCTCTGCGCATGAGCAACTTTACTTATATAAAGAGACGTTCCATCGGGTTGGACTAGCGGATGTTTCTTCTTCATGGATTCGTTTACTTCTTTGGTTCTGAGTCTGTTCTGGTGCTTTTGTTTTCGCACATTTGGGAGGCTGACCATGGAATTATGTTGGTTCCGTGAGCGTTACCCGGGTTGTAAAAGCTGCTTTAAGCGGGAAAGGGGTGTCGCAATCCACCCCTACCATTCTTATGTAATTCATATGGTCACTCCCGTTCTTTTCTACTTTCATTCATGTATTCTACTAGGGAATTTGAGCAGCATTTGCGCCTCCTCCTTTGTAGTGAATAGTTCTTTAATTTCAGGCTTATTTGGGATATATCCTATTTTGTCTCACTTTATCGTAATAGTATATATATATATATATATATAAAGATTCATAAAAACTAAAGCACATTCAAAGTAATAATAATACTTAGCAAGCATGAAATGTTAAAAAAATATTGTACTTAAATATTCTAATGCAGTCGAGAATGCAAATTGCATTTATTTTTCTTTTCAGTTTTTCTTTTCCATAATACTATTTGGTTGAAAAGTGATTCAATTTGATTTTGTTGGTGGCTATCTTGACTTTTAAGTTATGGTCTTATATAGGTGTTATAATTTATCTCTATCTTTGGAATTTCATAAACTATTTTTATTATATATATATATATATATAAATAAATAAAAATTGAAAGATTTTAATCGAAAACTATGCATAAACTACTGTATGTACAAAAAAACCCATCTCTAGCATATCTATTACAAATGAGTAACTATAGACCAAGACTAAGGATAAAATAGAAGGTAACATATCACTACAATGGAAAGGAGGATGAGAAGAATATTTGGATACAAAAATCACAATTCAAAATTATATATAAATATGAATAAAAATGAAAAAGAAAACACGGCAAAAATGAGAAAAGGCAATAATAATTAGCTCAAGATAAAAGATTAAGACATAGAGAGCAGTTAATTGAAACTACACAAAAAATGGCAGTTAGTTCGAAATTGCATTCTCATCAGGAGAGCCATACAATTCGAATTAAAACTGATAGAATAGCCAGTTTCTGACAATGGCGATAGTATTTAACTATAGACACCATTGGAACTGTCTACTGGCTAGTGGAAGGAGAAAAATAAATCAATTGAATTACAAATCAGAAAAATAAAACCTCCTCGAACAGAAATATTAACTCACAAGCAGTGCTACCACGTGTAGGTTGAACAAGCGACTGAGCATTTCACCTCACTTCATCAATGCGAGTGGGCACCGGAATGAATACATTTGAACGAAACATAATATGTATGGAGACTTTCAAAAATAGTAATCAGTATAGGACTCAGGACAAGTGGGAAATAGTCATTCGAAAATAGTAAACAGTATTAGACTCAGGCCAAGTGGTAAGTTAGGTGATATGAATGGGTGAATTCTCAAAAATGAGTTATCCAATCAAAGATAAATAATGCATGTGTAAAATTATTACGTGGTATATTTGAAATTATTAATAATATTATTTACAAATACTTCCGGATATTGGTAATTTTGACAAATGTGTTTAAGATTATTGATGTGGAGAAAGTGAAACTGAGGATCAGAAAGTCGATGTATTCGAAATAGCTGGTTTAAAATTATGTTTCTAAACAATTGAATAGAATTACAAGATTGATATGATAGCAGCTTTATGGTAGTGAAGTTGTAAGAATCTTTTTTATCATATAGATTGGTGATTACATGATTATTGAGGGTATCTAAATTTATAGGTCTAAAAAATTTACAGTTTGACTAACGCTAGGCTCATTAGGAATTAATTCTAGGTTAGATGGGTAAAAATCAATATCAATTGGATAGGAATCATCAATGATAATACAAATTAAGCCGTCAACATATCTATATATAATATATGAATTAGAGTTAAAATGACATTCATAATAATAAAGATATAAGTTAGCGAGAATACTACTACTGCAGCCACCTTGTGGTACACCAGATGTTTGTAAATAAATGTTATCACCTTGGATAATATAATTGTTGTATAACACAAAGTGCAGGAGCATAGGAAAGTTTTGACATTAAATGCAATATTATTGGAAGATATATAGTCATGATAAAGAGAGATAATAACTTTATATAAATCTTTAATGACAATATTATTAAATAGGCCTTTAAAATCAAAGGTATGGAAACCAAGAATTTGTGGAAGCTTGCTAAGGTGATTAACTAAATCAAAACTATTGTTCAAAATGAAATATCCTGAATTCCTAAATTTAAAAGATTCATTAATTCTATTTAAACAGTTAAGCAAGTACTTACTAATTTTATAATAAATTACTCTTTTATTTGGTTATCATGACAACATCTGCTTAATTCTCCTCTTCTGTCAATATATGTAGAATTGTTTTTTTTAGGCTTCTAGCTCTAAGGAGAAGCTTCACAACATCAAAAAAGGACGCAATGATCTTCCAAGAACAGCTGGACCTTACAGAAGTCAACCTCCCTTATCACCTTGCTTGAGTACAAAATCGGATGGCCACCGTTCACTTCATCAGTACAAATCTCTACCTCAGTTGCACCAGGTTGATGAAACCGATAAGGTGAAAATCTGCAGTTATATTTACAGTAAATCCTTAGTATAATGCTATTGCTATCTATATGGCCAAAATGTTCTGTTGTAAGTGGATTTACTTTGGCAAAATTATTAAATTGTGTTAATACTGCATGGTTTTGATCAAAAAGGGTGTGTGTGTTAAATAATATATGTCCTGATATTTTTTGAAGTATATCTATAATAATAAAGGAAGATGACTGTGTGTAGTGTGTCTGTAACAGAAAATCTAATCATATTGTGGCAATGAAATTGGTATACAGGTACTTTAGGACCCAGAACAAAGCATCTCAATGAGATTTTTTAAATTCAAATTAATTTTTAGTTATAAAATGGTGAAGCACCATTTTGCATGATTTTTGCACAAATCAGTTCCTTAGAGATCAAAAATATTATTATAGAGTTTCCATCTTAACACCATCAGAAAGATAAAAAAAATCTATTTTAAACAAACTTACAAAATCCATGCTGTCAATAAACAAATTTTCATGAATTTTTAAAAAATATTTACATTTTGTGTTTTTAAGACATACCTGACTTTGATATAAAACAATTGACTGACAATCCAATCTGCATAATTTACGAGATGTTTCTGCTACAAAAAAGAAAAAAAAAATATGTTTCTTTTGTCTTCCATTCATTAATTATACATTTTTATGTGAAACCTCATACATTTTCAAAAGAAATATAGCGGCATATGGGACTGCTGATAAAACAGGTATTCTTTCAACCTTGGGAGGAGTTATAAAAGTTCTCTTGAAGCAGGTCAGGTGCTCCAGGAGGAGCAGGCATTTCAATGCAGCAGCATCTGCCATCAACTGCTTGGGGATTTATTTAGATTGCAAGCTTGTACTAGCATCAAAATAATTGCAAGCATTTTCATTTGGAAAATATGCTTTTGATTTTAAGCAACTTTAATTTTAATGTACCTCACACACTTATTTAAGGTGTATTGAAGGTGGTTATATAGGGCGTATCAAAGTATCTTCTTTATGGTTGTTGTTGAGACCCAGACCGTCCGACCTACCAGAAAGGTGTAAGGTAACTGTTTGGACGGCCGGGAAGTGCCACCCAATTTAGACCGGAACCCAGTGGGGGAGGCATCCACAGGGACCGTACCCTCCTTCCCCTACCACCAACCTCTCGGAAGGACTTACGGACCCACATGTTTAACGTGATCGTACTCCGCGTGAACACGGCGGCAGTTTTGGCAGCGGCTGGAATCGGCTGATCTCTTTATCTTGGAGCGGCTGGAATCTTCTTTATGGTGTATCAAAAGAACTTATTCGGGCATAACAAAAAACCTTATTTCGGATATATCAACAGAATTTATTTGGATCATTCCATGTCAAACCCCCAACCTGAACGATATTGATTTTTTTAAAACATGGCTATTTTGTTGTCCACTCATATATAAGACTTTATACAAAATTATAGTCTCCAATTTTCATTATTTTTTTATTTATAAAAATTTGAAGTTTGGAAAATCTGGTAATTTTTTATGATTCTAGACATATTCAAATGTCTGTATATTCGAACGTAATCAAGGGATTGCACTGAAATAAAGCTTATTTTGTAGCTTAAGGTATGACCTGTCTTGTGATATAAATATGACCCTGTAGATTATATTTTTAATTTCAAGGTTTGTGATTTGACCTTTGATCTTGAACTATGATAAAAGTGTATCTGTAATTTAAAAAAAATATATATATTTTGTTAATATGTTATTTATTTCTATTATACAAAAATTTCAAGTTGGGAAAACCATGGGCTCGTGGGGAAAAATCGTTCTAAATAAATATATGTTATATGAACAGCTATTTGAGAAATGCTGGAAACCAGATAAAAGCATATTTTATTATATAATTCTTAAATAAAACATTTATTAATGGGCATATACAGGGATGTATCTAGAGAAATGTGAGTAGTGGTTGATTTTCCAGAACAATTATAATTGCGAATATAAAATTTCGAAACGAGCTTCGCGTTAATTCGCACACACAAACAGTATTTGTATTGTATACTTTTATATTAAAGAAAAACATTTGATAAAATTGAATATAACTTTTTTTAAATGTAATTATAATATGTATATTTTTTTGGATGAGTGGTGGTCGGCAATTGAGTGGTGGTCGGATATTCTGAGTGGTGGAAACCCCGACCACCGCTGACCACTGTAGATACATCCCTGCATATATTTTTATAATTTTTTTTTTTGCTGTATTTTAAAATTTGAAAGATAATGTAAATATTATTAATCATATTTTATTTTTGAAGTACACTCATAGCCATTGCTATTTTGTGTTTGTGTTTGTTTGTGTGTGTGTGTGTGTGTGTGTGTATACACATACACACGCATATATATATATATATATATGCAGGGTGTCCAGTGCTATCGGTGCCCAATGGCTATTTCCTCAACCGTTAGTCACAGAGATATACTTCCAATTGCAAAAATGTTTTAAGTTTTAAAATCTGTTATCTTAGAAACAGTTTAAATCAATAAATATATTTCTGAAAGAAATACGAAATATAAATTTGTATACGGTCCCCTGGTCCTACCAATTATATTTAGAAAAATCATCCTCATACAATTTCATGCAAAATTAAAAAGAAAATCTTCCCTTTATGACCAAAATTCCCTGAGTTATGAAGCATTAAACTTTATGACTTAAGTCGCTTTTCCATGCATAAAAATGTTCCGTTTCAGGGAATCAACCAATCAGGGACCCTATTGACCATTTCTCCAGGTAAAGTGCTCAAACTTTAAACAGCTATAAGTCGGTCAATTTTGGTCGTAAAAGGATAATTTTTTTTTTATTTTGCATAAAATTGTATAAGGATAATTTTCCTAAATATAATTAGTAGGACCAAGGGACTGTATAAAAATTTAAATTTCGTATTTCTTTCAGAAATGCATTTATTGATTTAAACTGTTTCTAAGATAATAGATTTTAAAATTTAAAACATTTTTGCAATTGGAAGTGTATCTCTGTGACTAACGGTTGAGGAAATAGCCATTGGCCACCGATGGCACTGGATACCCTGTATATATATATCCTTATATAAAATTTAATGTATTTCAGTGATATGTTATATTCTAGTAGAATAAAGAATAAAATCTTGAATTTTATTTTTAGAATTTACACAATCCCCGAATATTATGCATCATCAATCCAACATGATTTCTGTCTGGGTTTTCATGTTCTGAGGTAATAAATTGTTTAGTCTAGTAAAGGCGTTGTGTTTCCATTGGATGGGCCCCCATGAAAACAGGCGTTTTGGGTGTGTGAAATGTACTAGCAATCTTAGAACAACTATATACTGACAAAGGAAAAGATCAAATGAGGCCAAGTATACAAATAAAGAATACAAAAATCTTTAAGGAACAAAATTTTGTTTGTTTAATCATCTAATGATATATCTGGGGGGAAAAACAGAGTCTGAAATATTGTAGCAACTAAAACAAAAGTTTTATGAAACTAAAAGCGGGTGCAAAAACATTCAAATATTAGAAAAATTTTGCCAAAGAGTTGTGCACTATTAAAAATATCTTTAAATTATTCATTGAAAAACATAAATTAAATAAAATAGTGTGAATTCAATTTGTTATTTTAGAAACTAATTTTAATTATTTTATATAATCAATAAAATAGATGACAAACATATAAATTAAACATAGAACCCTTTTTCCTTAAGTGAATTTAATATACTTTTGGCTTACTAAGACTAAAGAATGTACATTATGTGAAGGCACACCCTAAATTTTTTCTGGATGTGCCAAAATCAAAAATCTATTTATGTTATTGACGTCACCATATAGTTGTAATATTAGTGGTACATTTCACTCACACCAAACATATGTCTTTATTAGGCGTCCACCCACTCATCCAATGGCATAAGATGTTTACTTGACTAAACAATTTATGACCCCAGACCATGGAGTACAGCTGGAGGATAAATTTGTGGGATTTGGGGCTATGAAAATTCTAAAAATAAAATTACAGATTTTATTCCAGGTTTTATTCTTTAACCCCTTGCCTGTGCTGCCCGAATCCAGTTCGGGCAACCCATCCGCGCCAAATTTGGAATGCCCGAACTGACTTCGGGCAAGCGAAAAATCAGTGTTTCTATTCCGTTGATCCCGAATTGAGTCCGTTTTGTTTTATGAAATGTTCTACAATATAATTCATTGTTTTCCCAATAGATGGCAGTACTTGTCCACATTTTTTTTGGAAGTAGGCGGGATCAGCTAGCTTGATTAGGCGGGATATACACCGAGTTTATTGTAAAGAGTGTGATGTCGGCTTGTGTGCCGTGTCATATTTGTCTTATATATCATACTATAAAAGATTTGTGAAATTCTGAAAAATGATTCTGTGAAATGATTTGTGAAATTCAAAAGATTATTTGATTTATTTTGCTATAATTAAAAATTTTTAAGTAAAATATGAATATAATCCATTAATTTTCCACATGTATGTCAAAATATTAAATATAGTAGTTATTTCATATAAAAATTTATATTTTTACAAAATAAAATTTTTCTAACCTTTTTAAATGTTATAATACACAAAATGAAAGCATAAAATAATTTTTCCATTTTTAACCCATTTTCCTGAAATATGCTCCACAGGCAAGGGGTTAATTTACTAAACTAGGGTTCAGTATCACTGAAATACATTATTTTATATAAAAGACTGCCTACCCACCAGTCAACATTGGTGTGGCACTCTCTGTTGGCAGGCTTAGTGTGTGCCTACCATAATAAGAAATAGTTAAGTTTCTATGTTGATCATACCATCCAGTAAATAAATTATATTTTTAAAGTAAAATTTACAGTCCATTTAAATATTGCTATGCAGAGACCATATATACACACAAAATAGCAATGTTAGTAGGTGTACTTAAAAGCTATCTGCATTTTTTTAATTGAATTTTAAAATTCAGCAAAATAAAATGTATAAAATCATATGCACATTAGAAAATGTTTATAACTTTTAGTTAAGAATGATAATGTTTATTTCTTAATAATTGTTTAATCAGTTAAGCTTCTGTGTGGGTTTCCAGCATTTATTGAATAGCTGAATTATTTACATTATTTAAATTATTTGCATTCTCTTTCAAATCTTAAAATATAGCAAAAAGGAAACAGAATAAAATTGTATGCATAGTAGTAAATGATTATAACTTTTAGTTAAATATAATGATGTTTATTTAAGAATCATTTAATCAATAATGCTTTTATTTGGTTTCCAGTATTTTTCAAATAGCTGCTCATGTAGCATATGTTCATTTACAATTTTTTTTTCTCTATGAGCCCATGGTTTTCCCAACTTCAAACTTTTGTATAATAGAGATAAATAGCGCATTAACAATATATATATATATATTTAAATTACAGATACACTTTTATCACAGTTCAAGATCAAAGGTCAAATAACCATTGAAATTAAAAATATAATCTACAGGGTCATGTGACATATTACAGGAAAAGCCATATCTTAAGCTAAAAAATAAGCTTTATTTCAGTGCAATCCATTGATTAGTTGGTCAAAATATACAGACGTTTGAATATGTCAGGAACCATGAAAAATTACTAGATTTTTTAAATTTCAAATTTTTATAATATGGGGGGCTAAAATGTTGCATAGTGGGTTATATATGAGGGGATAACAAAATTACCAATTTAAAAAAAAATTGGTGTCTGTCGGGTTGAAAGTGTCACTTTTTTGTGTTGATTTGATATGAAATGACCCATTTATTACATATCAAAAGAACTTATTTAGGGTGTATCAAAAGAGCGTTACTCTCACGTATTGGGCTTAAGGGGAATCCTCAATGTTTCAAGCTTTGATTCTCTATCACTAGATGGCGCAACGTATTTGGAGATGAATCCGTTCAAAATTACAGAAGAGCAATAATTCGTCAATTCTATCTGCCTCTGCCTCTTGGCGACATTCAAAGCGTGCAAAAGATTAGTTCCATTTCCTCTATTGAGGAGGTGACGTATTTCTGGAAATTCTCAGAAACAGGTTTACCAACCCCACTGCTGTGCCTGGGGGGTCAAGGAAGATCCCTTTGTGAATAAATAACTTGGGATCCTGAGTGGTGAAGGCTTTGGGATTCAGTTCGGATGCTTATGGTACGAACTCGTTATTTCTAGCGATGTTGCTTACTAAAAAATATAGTAATGCGTGTATATTAAAATAATAAAAACGTGAAATATGCAATTCTATATATCTTAATATTCATTCCATAAATAATTAAAAATATTAATATAATTTGCAAATAAATAATTCAAATTTTAAAGAATTCGATTAAAGCGTTATTTTCAATGGAAAACAATGTTAATTTTACGAACGGTATTATATGGGGGTCAAACATACAAACAGGGCGATCGAGAAAAGATGGAAGCTAGGTTAATTTATGGAGAGGGCCTAGCCCCAAGGCGACCTCAGTCGCTTTCCACTAGCTTGTATATGAAATGTGTTCAGGAGTACGTATACTTTTCACCGAAATCTCAAATACAAAATATCTCGGGAAAACATTACCTTATACTTCGATTTTGACTGACAGGGAAGTGTTCAGGAGTACTTATAACGTATTTTTATTATGTTGGCCCTATGTGTTAAAAGTGAAATGGTCCCAATCAAAATTAACGAATGTTTTATCAAATGGCAAGTGCTCTGTAAAACTCCAATTCAAATTTTATGATTGGTCAAACATAGGGACGTGTATAAAATATGTTCAGGAGTCCCTATAACGTGCGAATACGAAAATTGTCAGATAAACACCTTATACTTAAATTTTAATTGACGAATAAGCACAACTCCTGGATTCATGTCTATGATCAGGAACTGTTTTTTTCCTACTCAGACCATCCGAGAAACCAGAAATTGTAAAGTGACTGTTTGGGCGGTCTGAACAGTGCCACCCAATTTAGACTGGAACTTAATAGGCGTGGCAAACCACAGGGTCTATACCATACTTTTACATACTTGTAATACATATACATACTTTTAACCGCAAATGAATGGACACAATTATTTAGAAATTATCAAAAGCCGTCCTAGAGATATCGGATTTTTTTTTTCTGCATTTAGTGCTATGCTAGCTGAATACCCGTTGAAAATCAATGGTCTTGATTGAGGAAGAAGCACGATTTTTGAACTCCTGAACCCATTTGTACGGTACGAACTTCTTGCAATTGTTTGGGCAACCAGAGTAATTAGATGGGGGTTTCAGCTAATGAGACCGTACCATCCTTCCCCTAACCTCTTGGATTGAGGGCCATGAAAATTGAACATTTCAGTGATAGCCAACTTGATGTTTTTGAAAATTTTTATTTACATACCATATGATGCAGATACACTTTAGGCCATATATATACATAAATGTGACCCCCCCCCCTCTTTAAATCGAATGTTATTCTGTCACTCTACCCTCTCCCTCTTAGAAATTCTGAAAAATTATGTAAAACAGCCTCCTCCCCCAAACATCAGAAAAAATTAAAATAATCCCTCCTCGAAAAAAAAAAATTTATTAATGTGCCCCCCCCCCCTTCTTTAAACCGAATATTAAAATATTGAATCTAATGTAAGAATGTTCTTCTATAGTGGTCAGATGTCCTTATAACGTTTCTTTACATTAATTTTTTGAATACAAAAATTATTGGATAAATACTTTATACCTTTATAAAGACTTTGACGAATAAGCATGTTTTCTGTCAAATTTCTAATGTTACAAACTTTTTTTATTCATACCCAAACCATCTGATCTACCAGAAAGTATAAGGTAAAATTGTTTGAGCAACCAGAACAGTGTCACACAGTTTAGACCGAAATCAAATGGGGATGGCAACTAAAGACCGTACCCTCCTTCCTCTAACCTCTTAGAATAAAGCCTAGCAAAATTGAACATTTTAGCTGTAGCTAGTTTACTATTCACTAAATTATAACCCATGATATAGCTACATTCTGGGCCATATATATATATATATATTTATAATTCACTTTATTTTTATTATTTGTCTTTCCACTAGCTAATAGACAGTTCCAATGGTGTCCATAGGTAAATACTATCGCCATTGTCAGAAACTGGCTATTCTATCGGTTTTAATTCGAATTGTATGGCTGTCCTGACGAGAATGGAATTTTGAACTAAACCGACGTTTTTTGTGTAGTTTCAGTTGATTGTTCTCCATGTCTTGATCTTCAATCTTGAACTATTTATTATTGCCTTTTCTCATTTTTGCCGTTTACTATATATATATATATAGTACTATATATATATATATATAGTTACTATATATATATATATAGTACTATATATATATATATATATATATATATATAGTTACTATATATATATATATATATCTTTTTAATTATGATTTTTGTATACTCATCTTCCACTCATCCCCTTTCCATTATAGTGATAAGTTACCTTCTATTTTTATCCTTAGTCTTGGTCTATAGTTACTTATTTGTAACAGATATGCTAGAGATGTGGTTTTTTTGTACTTTCCGTAGTTTATGCATAATTTTTCAATTAAAATATTTCAATTTTTATATATATATATATATATATATATATATATATATATATATATATATATATATATATATATATATATATATATACACATATATATATATATAGATATATATATATATATATATATATATATATATATATATATATATATATATATATATATATATATATACACATATATATATATATAGATATATATATATATATATATATATATATATATATATATATATATATATATATATATAGAGAGAGAGAGAGAGAGAGAGAGAGAGAGAGAGAGACTTTCTTACAATGTGATCCTCCCCTCCCCCCCATCAAATATTCAAATTATTTTTGCGTAGCTGAAAATAAAATCTATCGATAAATTCCGTTAATCAGCAACCTCAAATATGACTGAACTATTTTTCATCTAACTAATCTTTCGGATGGAGGGCCACAAAAATATGATGTTTCAATCCTGGCCAGTTAGATTTTTTCTTTTTAATTTTCACTAATCTGACATACACATGACGAAGGCATACTCTGTGCCATATATATATATACACACACAATGTAACATTCCCCCCCCCCATCCCATCCCCAACTGAATGTTAGAAATCAAAATTCTTGTCTAGCTGAAAATTAAAACAGTTGAAATGTAAAGACTTTTAGAATTTGAGTGCTTTGAAAGTGAAATGGTCTCACTCAAAATTAACAATTTTTGATCATAAGACAAGTTCTATTAGTAACTGTTCATGTCTTATCATCAAAATATTATATACTAAATTTCTCGGAATAACTATACCTCATACCCAAATTTTACTCGACGTATAAGCAAAATGTCAGGCATACAAACAGGAAGGACGAGAGGGGGCTGAAGTCAGCTCTGCTCTTCGACAAAGAGCCATAGCCTTCGGGAAGGAGCCATAGCCTTAGGGCCCGCAACCACTTTTCATAGGACTGCAGCTGAAATATGTTCAGGAGTTCGTATAACGTGTTTTTTCAATAAAATTTCAAATGCGAAATATCTCGAAACTATATCTTAGATCTTGACAGACTGATACGTATATTTCCTCCGTAACTCCTTAACACATTTCGAAGACATTTAGAGCCCATCTGTGTTGTATGTTCAAGAGTTGTTATAACGTGTTTTATCATCAAAATTTCGAATACAAAATTTCTATGAAAAATCATACCTTATACCCAAATTTTGATTGACGGATAAGTAACAGTGTACAAAAAGCTATGTACACGATGTGTAGCATAGCACAAAAACTATTGAACATGTTAAGTGTAGCAATTGTTCAGTAGCATAGGCAGGAAAAAAATTGGAGGTCGGGGGGGGGGGGGGGGGGGGTAGGCGTTTGCCAAATCTTATGTATTACATTTTTTCAAACATCTTTTTTAACTTCTTAAAATTTTATATAAAAGTAATTTGCATAAAAATTTGAAAACGAAGGATTAGGGGGGAGGGGGAATCTATTTAACCGGGGTCAGAAATTTAATCTTCATTCTTCCACAGTAAATTCACCACTGAGTAAAACGTCTAGGTGATATAGTAATGACGTCAAATTGATGGCCTGATCAATCTGAAAATAAAAAAGCCTATTGATGACTTTCAGTGGAAATAATCATGTCAAGTTTCTTTCAATTTGTTCGAGAGATATCGTGTCTACAGACAGACAGACAGACAATATACACGAACATCATTAAAAAGTGGTTGATGTCTGGATGCACAAAACACACAGATCCATGAATATTGAATGGTCGTTTTTTGTTTGTTTTTTTACTCCCTTTACATATATCATGTGTTGTATGGAAAATATATGAAAGGAACATCTATTTTTATATAATATGTTATTCCAAATAGAATGATTCTATTTATATGTTGCTAACTAGGAATGGTAATCCTTGAATCATAGTCAAAATGTTTATCCCACAATCTAGAGTATAATTTATGAAATGATTTTTTCTTAGTTCTGAAATTATATCAAAAGCGCTGTAGTGAGCGATGTCATCAATGTAATAAATCCACCAAAAAAGTAGTAGATATTTTTGAAAAAATTGCCGATATCATATAATATACAATTAAAATTAATTTTAATTCAAATCAGATATCCTCAATCAAAATTAAAGTAAAAATATCTGATGTGAGCAGCACGTAACTTTCCTTATATAATGCAATGAATTTACTCTTTTTATAGTAAAAAAAAACAATGTATAAGTTCCATGATACTGTGTTTTTAACGTTGAATTGTACATTTGGCGATTTTACGAAAGGACAACATGCAAGACTATTTCAAAGTACCCAATAAACTTATATTTCACGCAACTCTATACGTATAAACAATTATCAATATGGATGTCATCCACCATAATCGATAGAGTCCATATATTAAAATACTTTATTAATTAATACATCAATTAGGAGTCATTTTCATTAATTTAGCGTCATTTTTGCAATTTTGACGATATTTTCATCAATTTGGCAACATTTAAAAAGTCAGCAAGTTGGAGATATTCTGACAAATACTTCACCAAAATTTTGCCGAACGCTACGGACAGAAAATTAGGTTTTTCTTATAGTAGCTTATATTCTTTTCAAGATATTGAATTTTTGTCAATAAGTCGTCATTTTCATTGATTTAGCGTCATTTTAATCAATTTTTCGACATTTTCGTTAACTTGTTAATATATAGAAAAATTGTCAAATACGAGAATGATGTCACCTAACTTATCACATGATATTATATATGAAAAGTGAACATATTTCACAATATTTAATAATTTTTTGATAAATTTATTTGAAAAATGTGCAATATCTCGAGAACGGTTTATGCTAGCATTTTAAAGTTTGTGTTAATTGTTTTCTAATGAAAAACTACATAAGAAATAACTATTTGCATAACACTTTATTAATCCTTTCGTGACGATCGGCACGCCCACATGCCGGCTGCGAACTTGCATTCAAGGACGGACGGCACGCACTCGTGACGGAGGAAACTTTACCGTAAGCGCAGTGTGGCACGCATGCGTGCCTCCACATGGAATGTTTTAATGTTGTTTACTAGATGGCGCTAATGTCCGTGGAACTAACTTCAATGTATTTTGCAGAGGCATGACCTTGGCAGAAGAGGATCGAATGAATTATTTCTCCATTTGGAGTGGTGATACATCATTTTGTAATATAAACAGACAGAGCAATTCTCGTAGCATCAACAATTTTATAATTGAATTTCGGTTTTTATTTTTATTTCAGCGTTATGATTTCGGTGGTGAATCATAGGAATATAAGAGAGTATTTTTTTTTGTTTGGGTTTTAGAGGCAGTGAAATTATTCGTTTATTTCGGATAAAAGAATGGGAGCTACTAACGAGTATTTTGTATTCAGATTTGTATGAAAAATATACATCAAATAGAAAATAAATATTTCATTTATTCCTAAAAAAAAGTAGATTTCTGTGTTGAATAGGTGATTTTTAGTGAATTTTTTTCGAGAGTTAGGCTTAGCGCAAAAAATGTGCCGTGTTTTGGGAACAGTTTGGATGCGAAGCGCTCCATCTTTTGGGCCACGACAGCTCCGGAATGCCGCCGTCGCGAAAGGGTTAAAGGTTTTGATTTTTTCAAAATTTCACTCGGAAATTTAGGGGAGTTCTGAACATTAGACTGCGTTTAAAAACCATAGGCTTCCAGTATTCACGGATTGTAATTTTTGTACTAAATTTCATTCGAATCGCTCCATTCGTTCATCAGATATCGTCTCCACAGACTCATTGACACACACACACATGGACATCACCTCAAAACGTTTAATTCGTGTTCAGGGATGCTTGAAACGTGCTCCCATCGAAAACTCGAAGTAGAATTTTCGACCCCATCACAATACTTTTCATATACATTATACTATGTATATAAGGAAAGTAATATATTTTAAAATTTTATTTTATATTTCACTTACTAACTGTTTAATTTGACTTAATGATCAAAAGAAATTTAATGTTGAATATTATTTTATTTGATACTGTTGAAATTTAGGGATTGACTGCTGAAACTGATGAAATAGCACTGTATAGCAACATAAAATATATGCGCTGAACCTGCTGTCTTAAATAATCTGAAATTAAAAGTATTTCGTTATTAGTTACAGCATAAACATTTGGTTGAATATATCAATCAGTTTCTGAGCAACCACACCAGCAAAGAACTTCTTGCCTGAAGAAGGCGGGTATTTTTTGCTTCTGAAACGATTGATATATTTAATCAACTATTTATGTTGTAACTAACGAATTAATTTTAATTTCAGACTACAGAAACATTTCTTTAATTGGTAAAAATATGTTCTTTTATGTATAGAAAGTTTGCTATGGGAAGAAATATATTATGTTATTATCGTTAAAAATATACCAAAGGAATATGTTGATCCAATTCCCAGTACTGTAGGTTAGTGCAAAAATATCCCCCCCCCCCCAGGTACCGCAGAAAGCAGAAACACAATTTCTCTGAAGCTGAAGAACTGCATTTTGCGGGAGGAATGGAACAAAGCGAAAATGACTCGACTCTTCCTAGGACAAATTTCCACCTCTGTGCTTCCTACCATACCCATTACCTTAGGATGGAATGAACTCGTCGATGTATTACTGCTTTGTCGGTCTAGAGAGAGTGGGTTGCTATACCTTAGTTAAACAATTGGCGATTTTTAAAACATAGTTACTGATTTTATTTCTAGATGGCACCACCACACAATAAGCCAAAATTAGGAAAGATGCCTTTTTTGAAAATTAATTTAATATATTTACTAACTATAAAGAGTGTTCTAAATGTATTAGAAGATTCAGAAAAGCGTATTTTACAAGCAAAGTAAATTTCAGACTTTCATATTCAGTATTTTTTTATTACTGCTCATTTTTATGAAATTGCATTGATGGTATAGGGAGTCAATGAGTGAGACTCCCCCTTAAAGCACAATATGCAGTCATGTTAGGGTATAGATTTTAATGTGACCAGCAGTGATATCAAGGCATATTACATACCCAAGCACCTGTCTAAGGTGTGGTTAGGTGCTTATTTAGGGTGCAGCATGTGCTTGTATATGTCTTGTAATTTTAATGTGTACTTTTGCAGTGGGCGATTACACCTTTAGAAAATCTTAATAAATGAAGTCAAATAATCTCTGTTTTAAGTTCCGGGCAACACTGGGTGCAGTTTCTAGTATTCTGTAATTAACTTTAAAAAGTCTTTTACATTGTTTTTTGTTCAGTAATGGGATTTGCAGTTCTTCAATTATTTATGGCAATATCACACATTAAGAAATCCCTATAGGATATTATCATAGATGCCTCCTGTGGCTTAATGTTTAGTTTTTAAAATTATGCTTAGTTTTTAAAATTTAATTATCTCATTATGCTGACTACTTCAAAGATATTTATATGGTGTTCAGAGTATCTAAAATGAAAATTATATATTACTAATATGTAACATGCTTAAATGCACTGTAATATTCAGCTTAATTTCAGAAGTAATTGCAAACTTCTCTAAAGCGTTAATATGGGTTTCTGAAAAACAATTATAGCCAACTTTGATTTGTGGCCACAAGTTGTTCTTTTCTTTTTGTCAAAATATGTTGGTAAACAAAAATTAAGCAGAAATTAAGTTGCAACATAGCATACATCTGTATCGACAGTATATTGTATCTCCTCATCAGTACTAAACATTAGGTCTGTATCAATTAATTAAACTAATTAATTGATTAAGTCTTAGTCATGATTAAAAGTTTTGGGCCAAGTTGAATTAATTAATCTGATTTAAATTTTTGATTGAACTTTTGAATCTGATTAAGTCTACTCAAATAATACTCCCACAATATTTTACAAAGATAAAAATGTTTTTAAAAGTTAAAAAGTAAAGTGGCACTGGGATACACTTGAAAATTCAAATTTTTACTTAGTAGCAAGTGGCCAGTATGCAATTTTAATTTAGTGGCCACTCTATCACAGTTTTTTTTGTAATATTGATAAGTATGGTTATATATACTTAATATGTAATATATGTATATACATGTATTATATATATACGTATGAGGGATGAAAATTGGGGAAAAAAGAAACATGCAGTTAGTAAACTTCTAGGCAGTTTTCTGATTACAACAGAATAGGAGTTGGGAGTGATTTTCCGGTAGTTGTTTCATTTAATTGCCACTATGTATTATTTAATTGACCTGTTGTGAGTGCCTATTTTCATATCTACAATGAGAAGTAAAGACAGAAAATGCAGCATCCATGGATTGGTTTTGTGCTTTTTAGTTAGTTCTCTTTCAGACTGGAAGCAATTTAACTGATATGTGCAATGGCAACATAAAATCTTACTATATATTACAATTTTACAAACCTGAGTGGAAGCCATTAAATTCAGTCTTGCAGATGGCATCATATTTAATAAATATTGAGCTCATGCTGCACAAGGCTGTAATGACTATATTCATACCCTCACAAAATCTACCTAAAGAAGGCATTCCCAAAGTTAGAATTACACTCCCATTAAGATATGTAAAAAAAAAAAAAACTGATTCATTGATTATAGTAACCTGCAATAGGAGCACAGCCCTAATTTAACTTTATTTGATATTTGTAAAAAATAATATTTGACTTATAAGAAAATGAAGCAATTCATTTCCTGGATACTATTATAAATTGCTCTCAAAATATCAACTAAGTTTTAAATGTAGGTCAAATGATGTTGCTCCTTTAGTATCATTTGAATGCTCATCAGAAATGTCTGAAGTATATTTAAAATGTAGTTTTATTGATTTTATATGTGCTTCTGTAGTACTCAATAAAGAAGCCAAAGTTCAGATTAATATCTGAAACTTGATGCACATTTTTTTTTTTTTTTTTTTTTTTTTTTTAATGTTAGGTATCTGAATGTTCATCTACTGAACAAAGAAAAGAAGAAAAAGATTCCTTTAGTCACAAATTATCTCAAGATGTCTTCTTAAGAAACAAGCAGAAGGGTGATGCAAAGTCTGAAGTAAAGCATCGTCCAGGGCAGATTCCTTCTTAGTAAGTAAAATTTACTTCGTAACAGAAGTACATAATTGTTTCACCAATTGTTAAAAGTCTTTAATGGTCTGAGTTAAACTGTGAGAAGCGTTGAAAATCAATTATGAAAAATATTTAAAGAATAAAATATCAAAAATTTTACTCAAATAACAACACACACACAAAAAAAAAAAGTCTTGTAAGTACATAATAAACATGCTTTATATTTACTTATTACTTCACACTATATCATGACTTCCCGACCGTCCAAACTGTTACCTTACACCTTTCTGGTAGGTCGGACGGTCTGGGTTTCAACAACAACACTATATCATGAACTAGTATTAAATGATGTTACAGTGAAACACCTTTTGCTCTAATACAGGGTGGTGCATAAGAGCAAGAATGTGCTCCACTTAGCATCACCACCCATGGACCATGATTTTCAGTTATTACTGCTTGTCATGGTACAGACGATGAAATGATTAGTGTGAATGAAACCCCTTAAAAGATAAACTTTACTAGAAATTTTCTAGTAAAAGTACTGATCATCTTATCAGTTCCACCATGTTGACAATTAGCAATGGCTGTGAAACCACGATTCATGGATGATGATAGAAGATTAATCAAGGACCTTCTTGCTTTTATGTAATGCCTTGTTATAGGGCAGAAAACACTTTGCTGTAATCCTGACCGCTTAGAATTTTGGCTAAGGGGTGCAGAGCTAGAATAATGTATTGTATCATTACTGGGTTCATAGTAAATACTTTTGTAGAAAAATTCCAAATTCCTTTTGAAGATTTGGTCATCTTATTAGATGCACTTTGCTGACGAGCACAATGTGATGGATCAATTAAGCACTCTTTTGCTTTTATTAAATAATATGCCATTTTTCACTTTCTCTACAATATATGGTAATGTATAGGGACAATATTGGAATCATGTCAAAAATCACAATTCAAGTTTTTGCCAAATCTACATGTTTTGAGCACCCTGGAAGACGAAAAACTACTTTTAGCGTGATATCTGTGTGTGTGTGTATGTGTCTGTCTGTGCAATGTATGTATCTGCTCTAATTCGAGTTCTTGGGCAGTCTATTATATCATACATGTTTTGGTGATAGTATTTATAATTTGTAAAAAGAAATATTCTTTATAATGAATCATTAAAAAGAATAAGTTCTTTATAATGATTCTTAATCATAAGTTTCTGTGTAATATTTTGTAATTCAACCAATGATCTTCAAAGAAAAGTAGAAAACTTACAATGCTTAAACACAAGTAAATATCCCATGTGCTGAGTTTTGGGACAACCTAATATAGTATTATCTTTAGCTGATATGAATTTAAGAAATATTTATAATTTGTAGAAATAAATGAAGTTTTTTGTAATAATTCTTAACCATAAGTAAATTCATTTTCAAATACCCCAAAAAATTTTAAGTGATCATCTGCTTTTGAAAAAGTGTATCAAATATCAAATTTGGGATGACTATATAATGTTCTACAAAGTTAAATTCAAAAGTCATATGTGCCCAAAATATAATTTTTCCCAAAATTAATACATTTTTATTTTTTCAGAAAACAGAAAGAAAAATTGGGCTTATGATTTGGTATTGCTGAAAGTCTATAGATTTCTTGTGGCTACCAGTTGACATACTCATACCAGTAGAAAGATTGAAATGATTGAATGATTCATTCCAATCTTTCAATTTTTTCTTTTAGAGTTATCACACTGATAAGAAACTAAAATTTCTAATATGTTAAGAACAACTGCTAATGATAAATCCTGAACAGAACCTGCATGCATTTGGGAATGTTGCAATTGCATCAGACTCTGTACTATCTACCTTAAATTGAAATATGACAGAAAAAAAAAGAAATCTTTCAGATTTTTTGTGATATTAATTTAAAAGCATAACAAAAAGTGCAACTAAAACACAATAGGGGAGTAAAAACTGAAGTAAAACAGTAAAGAGTTGTGTGAACAAAAGGTAATAGCCCTTTTTAAATGGTGTAGATTAAATGTCTACTCCATTCTGTCTCACTTAAAGGCCTGTGTAATTATCCTGAAATTAACCAACTTTTGACCAAGCTGTGGACAAAGGCAAGTGAATTATATGCATCAAAACATATTTTTTAGAATGTATAATATGGAACCAAAAAATGGTATTTATTAGCTCCTAAACTACAACATGAAAACAATGATAAAATTTATAAAATGCACAACATGATTTTCACTAAGACTTTTGTTGACAGTAATAATTGGCTAGTACGTATAATTGGCTTTTAATATAGAGAAAGCATTGTATGGATATTAGTATTTTAAAATACCTTCCTCACGTCCCTACATCCACGATGTTATTTGATCTGGAATACCTCAAGGAATAAATAATAACTATATTTAACTTTCACAATGAAAAACATAACTCAATTTAAACATTGTTTGATTTAGGTAATAACAAACATTTTTCAAATAGTAATAGCAATTTCATATTAGAAAAGATTATATAACTTGGTCAAACAATTTACCTTAACCTGTAAAATTGTTAATTGATAACAATTAACAATTTTACAACAATTAATAATATATAAATTGCTAATTGATAACATTTTTGTTTTGTTTCCCTAAAATTTATGCTATTTTATTCCTTGAAAAAGCAATATAAATTTGTGGCTTACACTTAGAAATTAGGCTAATGATTTTTAAATTTGGTTTATACATTTGACTAATAGTCAGAAATTTTTAATGCCTGCCCTGTGCATAGAAACATTATGGGATCCCTCGCAACATTGTTATATCAGATTTTTTGCAATAAGCGAGTTTGTTATTAGTTAAATTGACTGTGTATTGCTTAAACACCAATAACATGGATGTATAGTTCTTGATTATATATTTATAAAAATATTAAATTCATTGCAGGATGCTGGAAAAATTATGCTGTCTATATAAGATGTTTCATTTTTGTAGTACAAGTAATAATTGAAATATTTCTTGTTGACAGTTTAACTGAGAGGAAAAAGCAATGGGAGCTTGAACGAGAGAGACAATTGAAGCTGTTAGAAGAAGCAAATATACCTCCTGGCCATACCTTATTACCTGATGACGAAAGACTGGAGACGTTAGACTTATTGAAGAAAAGTAATCACTTTTGGATATATTTTATAACATTTCTAGCTGTGGTGCGCTAAATATATCAATCATATTTAGTCAAATGAACAATAAAAAGAAGTGTAAAATGGGGGTATACACCATGTGCAGTGGGCATATTATACTTCAAAATCAGAGCAACTGTCACTAAGATAAATAAAAATGCAAGTTTTAAAAATAAGGACTGCTTCATCCCCTGCTCTGAAAATTTTTTGCTGCACCCATGACGTAAATAATATTAGGCAGATAACTTGCGAAATTTAAAAATGTTTGTGCCAAAGTCCTTTTTTGTTTTATCAAGAATGCATTTTGTTTTTATTTGGAATGTTGTACTTCATATTAAAACTGTTATTTTTCAATGAAAACTACTAATAAATAATTTGTATGGCATCATCTATATTTAAATGATCTGAAATGTTTTACCTTTCATACTTATGCTAAAATATAGCTGTTACTAGTGAAATATCTCGTAAGCTACTATGGGCATTGCAAGATTCAGTAGATCATAGATCAGGGCAGGGCAACCTTGTTGCTAGTTGCCATACGCGGTGAATTGTTTATGAAAATGTGGTAAATTTGAGTGTGGCAGCATCCAAAGGAAAATAAACTATTTCCTCGGGATGTGTGCTGGTTGTAACTTGATATTGCGATGTCATTGATTGCTAGATCAATTATTCATAAGAATAATATTTATTTCACATTATTTATAAAATTAAAATTAAATAGATTCACTATCAGAGATATGTGGAAATCTATTCTGACTGATAATGATCTCCCAACGTTAAAATTGGGCATTTTTAAATTGCCTATGTTTAAATCAACATGTGTGATTTGGCATTGCCTATGATGAGATTCATCAAACCAAAATACAGATCTCAATTTATTGTCAATTTGGAGGCAGCACTGAGATGTGCATTAAATTCTGTCAATGTTTCTGCAACTTTTTAAATAAAGGAATTATAGTATATTACATTAAATAATACAGTAAATACTCCCCATCCACCCATTTATGTGATATGCTGACATTCCTAAAATGCATATGTAGACCATATACCCCTCCCAGCCAGTATAAATTACTATAAGAACCTCTTAATAAAATGTAATAACTATATGATCATCTCAACAAAATGTAATTACTATATGACCTTCCAACAAAATACAAAAATAACACTGTCCCCTAATAAAACTAAATTTCTAAATAACCCTTTCTATCCCCACCTACCAATAAAACACAATTTCTATATTCTACATTTTTTTTGTGTGTTATTGCTAGTATTTTTTACGTTCATTGACTTATGAGAAAAGAATGTCTTGCTTTTCAGGGTAAGTCATAACTCACCCTTAATTTTCTGGGAGACTCGCAAATTTTTACATTTTCTTTCAATTTCACGAAAAATATGAAAATCTCCTAAAATTTAGATGATTTTGGCCTCTATGTAGGGAAGTTTGAGAAAAAAATCATTACTATTTGTGAAAAAAATTACTACAAGTGAAATAATTTCGAAAAAAGCAAAAGCAAAGTCTGCAACTTATCGCATTTTAAAAGATTAAAACGTCTCAAAAATCCCAGATATGCCATTATAAATTTTGTTTATAATGGCATAAGATGTTTATCATTTTGTTAATTTTTAATTTACTTTCTATTTTAATTTTTATTTAATTCAGATTAGATTTGAGTTTATCCCTATACTTACTACCATATTTTATTAGGGAAAAATAAAAATCCCTACTCAAAATAAAATTCCCTCTACTCCTTCAGCCCTTACAAAATTTTGGACTATGCTATAGGGATTTTGGTGCAATGTGAGGAATAGCAGTTATGCTCTTCCTGATGTTAGCAGCTATGGGAGTTCCTGAGGTAAAAATATCTTGTTATGGCTACTTAGCAACTATAGATAAAAAAGGGGTGTTTGAAATTTAGCTACATGCTATCCACTTCTATACATTTATTTGATTTTGCCACACCTTTAAATACAGTTCCATTAGTCATCTGCAAATAAATATAATTGCAATCCGTAGATACTAATTATATTTGCCTCCATTATGCACTATTATATTTTTGGTTTGTACTAGTTGTACTTTGTCTGTAAAGACTTTTAAAAGCCTTAGACAGTGATGTATTTTTCGTATTCAGTTTTATGCATTTGCATTCCTTTTAGATCAAGTTTTAAACAATTTCTCTGCAATAATAGTATAGCAAGAGTATTTTTAATATGAAGTATGCATTCTAGTATATTCTTTTGAGATAAATAAATGTAGAACAACTTTGAAGTTTAAATAATAAGTATTTATTTCTTTTTTAAATATAAAATTCTAGTTGCATTTTCTTGATTGGTAATACTCAATATTTTGTGTCCATGCAATTTGAGGTTACTTATTTTATTCCTATTGTATGCTATGCATTTTTCCTTTTTAATTAAAACTATTTTTCAACTCTACTAAATTTATGCTTTTGTAATTGTACACATCTTGAAATTCAGCATCTTGTACATGCTGTAAACCCAATTTGACACTAAAGGAGCATAGAAAAAACTGTAAATCTCTACTAAGTTATAGTTCATCTATTTAATGCTATTAATAATAAAAGTCTAGACTTTTGCTGTATTAAATTAATGATTTAAGTTAAAATTAACCTATTCCTATGTTTAAAAGTTAAAATTATATTCATGTTCTTTTATATTCCAATAATGAAAGTATTCTAAATTGATATTCAAAATAATTCTGTTGCTATGGAAACCATCTTGTCAATGTATGCTTAATGGACATATAAAAACGAAACTAAGTAATTAGCCAGTTACAGCACTATAATGTATTCAAGTTAGCCTTGCCATGGGTATAGGTTTGGATCTTGTGTACAGGACTGTGGAGCCTTTTTATCAAACTTTCGATTCCAACTCTGACTCCTCATTTTTCTTAAACGTTCAAGTCCAATTCCTCTCTTTTTTCTACTTCTCAACTCCTTTTTTTTTACAGCTTGTCTCTAATTTTTTCAAAAATAGCATTTGTATTAATTGGTAGTTCTTGTAAGATCTGAAATTTTTTTTTTTATTCATTGACCCAAAACCCTTAATATATTTGGGAAATGCTGTGGCTATCATGATCATTGCCATAACATATCAAGATTTTTATGAAATTTTTTAATTTGGCAGTGTAAAAATTGATGAAACCAGCAAATTTTGTGTGATTATGGCAAGTATTGTTATGTGCTAAATAGTGTAATTGCAGCATTGGAATCTTATAGTATTACAAATTCCGAAAAATCTATTTCTATCCATATTTAATTTCAGACAAGCATAGCTGTTATTTCTCCAAAATATATTTCCATGTTAATCCACATTATTAAAATATTAATTTTTCATATCAATAGGTTTTATTTGGTAAGCATTTGATGTTTTTAACATTTTACAACATAGTTGAAAAGTGTTTATGACTGTTCATTCTGTTTGTCCGTTTGCAAAATGACTGCCGTAAAAATGACTTTATCAAAATGAAATTTTAATATGTTGTTGAGATAGTCTGTGGGATATATGGGAATGTAAATGAATAATATCACCCAATTAGTTTTTAATTGAACCCGGGTTGAAAAATTGAAATACATTGAATCCTATGAGGCCTAATTTTCAAACATTTTTTAAACGAAGTTAAAATTCACAAATTGCTGTGAAAATTTTAGGAAATATTCAAATTATCCCATAAAATATATAAAGAAAATTTCAGCAAAATGTGTTCAGTAGTTTTTATATAAAAATTAAAATAATAATTTTACCCTTATAATATGAAGAGATCACTGGACCCACACTTCAAAATAAAATAACTAAGGCATCCATCTTTTTTTCCCAATGTAAAAATCATGATTTTTAAAGTTCTTTTAAATTTATATTTAGTGTTGCATCCATCCTAAAACCGCTTTATTTCTTCATATTTTCTGTGCATCTATATTCCTTGCCAACGCAATTACAATATTTTTGAGTTTAAATGATCATCAAAATTTGATTATTTCTACAACGAAGCCTAATTTTAATGGATGCAGAATGTAAACAAATGATTGCAAGATGAGTTGTATATGAATTGTGGAATTTTTTTCATGCAAAATTATTCAACTCTGGAGTTTGGTATAAAAGTGTATGAATGAAATATTCACTGCTTTTACATAGAGAGCCAGACAATTTATATTTTGATGACATTATTTGAATAAAGTTCATTTTTTTGCAATGAAGTTTAAGTTTTAAAATATAATAAAATAATGTAATTGTGATAATTTAAAATATACCAGCACTGAATGTATAGCATTTTAGAAGTGTTTAAATAAAATTGCATTTCAGTTGGAAGTGTTTCATAATCAATGCCTTATGCCTGATTGATCTTTCTTCTTTAATTTATTGCTTAAAAACTACTGAAATAAATTATAAAATTAAATATTCCAAATAAGATTTTTGAATAGTTCTGTTTTCAGTTGGAGTTAGTATATTTTTCCCAACTATATAACTCAAATTCCACAGCCTTGCTTTTGTAACTATTGGGAAAATCATTATTGCATTTCTAATAATCTGGTTGTCATTTTCATATATATTTTGATAGGTAACTGTTTTAAAGCATATGTCTCTAATGAAAATCATTTTATTATCTTTATGAGTTGGTGTAATATGTAGAATTTTCTTTTGGTGATTTGCTGCCAAACATTTGTAGATATAAGAAAAGCAGTCGGCAACATAAGTAGTAACACCATTTTATACCTAACTAACAAGAAAGATCAATCATGCATAAAGCATTGATTATGAAGCACTTTCCAACTGAAATGAAATTTTATTTAAACATCTAAAATGTGATACATTCAGCGGTGATAGTTTTTTAATAATCACAGAACTACAATAATTTATTTTATTTGAAAACTTAAAACTTCATAAAAAAAAATTAACTTTATTCAAATGATGTCATCAAAATATAAATCATCTGGCTTTCTATGTAAAAGCAGTGAATATTTCATTGACACACTTTTATTCCAGAGTCCAGAATTAAATAATTTTGCTTGAAAAAAATTCAGCAATTCTTATACAACTCATCTTACAATTGTTTATATACATTCTGCATTCATTAAAATTAGACTTAGTGTAGATATAATCAAAGTTTGATGATCATTTAAACTAAAAAATATTGTAATTGCATTGGCACAGAATGTAGATGTACAGAAAATATACAAAAATAAAGTGGTTTTAGGATGGATGCAACACTAAATATAAATTTAAAAGATTTTTAAAATCGCGATTTTGACACTGGAAAAAAAAAGATAGATGTCATATTTTATTTTGAAGTGGGTCACTGTGATCTCTTACTATTATATGGGTGTAATTATTATTTTAATTTTTATTTTAAAAACTACCAAACATATTTTGCTGAAATTTTTTTTATGTATTTTATGGGATAATTTGAATATTTCCTAAAATTTTCAAAGCAATTTGTGAATTTTAACTTTGCTTAAAAAATGTTTGAAAAATTAGGTCTCATAGGGTTCAATGTATTTAATTTTTTCCACCCAGGTTCAATCCAAAAATCATTGGGTGATATTATTCATTTACATTCCCATATGTCCCACAGACTGTCTCAACAACATACTAAAGTTTCATTTTGATAACGTCATTTTTACAGCAGTTATCGTACGAACAGACAAACAGACAGAATGAACAAAGTCATAAACACTTTTCAACTATATTGTAAAGTATTAGAAACAGAGATTAAATGATTTTATTCTGATATTAAAAACAGTAAGTTTTTTAGTTACTCATTATTAATTAGGTTTAATAGTTACTAGTTAGTTTTAACATTTTTAGTTACTGTTAATGAGGAATCACTATAATTTTGTCATGGAACCAAATTTTACAATTAAATGTTAATGTAAATGGTTAAAAATTTCTTATATTTAAATTTTGGTAATTTAGATATTTAACCATTAATTAAATTAGAATATTAACAGCTGTTCATATATGCAGTCATGCTTATAAAAAATTTAATGTACCTTTTTTCAATTATAAATTAATCAAAACTTATTAAATTTTGATTTAATTTTGTACTTTACTTATACTCTGATTTATATACTATAGTGGCCTTTGGCAGAAAAATATCATATTGTTTAAGTTCTGTGGATATGGGAAACCTTATTTTGATTGTTATGAATAGATTTGAATGTAATTTTTTCTAAGAAGTCAAAATGTCATTTTCATTTTTAACATATGATTTATACCAGTTTTTTATCTTAGTACCACATCAATAAATTTTTGTACCATGTTAATTCTATCATATTTTATAATTTTCAAATTTGTATTTGATTAGATTGGGTAGATATTTACCATTTACACAAGTATGAAATATGAAAATACAGTTAAATTATAATATAGTCATGATAACGGTCATAGCTAAACAAAGGTGTGGTTTATTAATGTGTATAATGAAAAGTAGAAATGCAAAATTATTGTAGTTAAATAAAAGCAATTATTTGGTAAACTTAACACTAGAATAATGTGACATTATGTGACATAATAATGTGACTATAATGTGACATTGATTCATCAATCTGTCTCTATGTTGTATAATATAAATCACAGTTTATTATAGAGATCTATATAATATTTATCTATATATATTGATCTATATATATTTATTAGTTAGATCTATATAACTTCATTTTACTTTTTACTGAATTTAAAATTTGTCGTTGCTTTTTAAATTGACTCTGGAATGTTAAAATACTTTTTATAATTTGTTGACTTTTCCCGGGAGAATGTTGAATGTTATAAGTGGTATTTAATCCTTTTTTCTTACTCTTCTAGTTTTTAAATTTTGTAATTTGTATTTAAATATTGCATGTTATTTCTAAATTTATAGATCATGAAGAGTTGCTTCAAAGTCTCGCTTCTGTACCTGTCAGAAATGATACTCTTAGACTTCAGCATTACAAAGACGACTTAGAACGCCAACTAGCAAAAGTTGAAGAAGGAATACAAATATTTTCAAGACCTAAAGTTTTAATAAAAAATGACACGTAACCTTCAACTATTACATTTTTAGTAAATTATTTATATTGTGTTTACAGGGTTCCACTGTGCTTTTGATATTTCTAATTGCTAATGAAGTCCTGAAAATTTTAAAATGCAAAGAAATTATTTTAAAACAGTTGCTAGCTTTTATTTTAATTTTTGAATTGAGAGAAGGCATTGCAGTCAAGGGTAGAACTACAATACCACAAAACCCGAAAATTTGAGGGTGGGGGAGATCTAAGATGTAGAAAGACCCGAAAGAAAATTACATGTAAAAGAGAAAAATAAATGCATTTGGTAAAATTATTTTTCATATTTTTTTGATAATAAATTTTAAAATGTATATATATATATATATGTGTGTATATGTTATGGGGATTTTTAGTAAATGTATTTCATAGCACTTGTGTACGGGACTTGAAAAACATTTTTTTTTTGAGCTCGACTTAAAAAGATTGGCCCCTTTTCATTAAGTTTTTTGTAATATAGACCTATTTCATGGCCATAGTAAAGAGATTCTTTTGTTAAAATTTTATAGAAAATTGAAATCTATTTAACCTCATATTTTAAACAGCAGCAACATAATTTCAAGAAATGGAAGCTTGTCCATTATTATATAGAAACACACTTCTCTACTCATTTTATAGGGATATATATAAATAGTCTAGACAAAACTTTAAAAACGTCCCTACATCAATGAAAATATAACTCCCCTTTACTTTAAGGGATAAAGCAAAAAATCAAAGCTGATATTAGGTAGAAAATATTTCAAAAATGTTTTTGTCATTTGTATTCAAATGATTCAAATTTTCTGTCAATAAAAAAAGAACATTTAATGAATGTTGCAAATTCTTTGGGATGTAATTAAATGTCATGAATTCAATTGAATGGGGATTTTCGATTTTATAATGAAATTCAGCCAGTGGTGTGTGATGCCAAAATTTTAACAATCAGTCCTCTACAAAAAAAAAAAACCTAGTACATGTTTAAGAATACATTTCAAATTATGTAAAGTCTTCAGGATTGTCTCATGTATAAAATGGGACAACACACAAAAATAATCATACTGCTAAGTAAAATGTTTTCCTGTGGGGACTTTTGAAGAAAACTGGGCCATATTCATATTATATTTTTAAAGAAGTAAAATTTAGTTATAGCAGTAAGTTTACAGATAGTGTTATTTGAATATAAATCTTACTGATTGCTGGCTACTCATGTATATCTCATCCAGCCAATGATGGTTACTTCCAAATGCAAATCATAAAATATTCATATTTTATTATATGCATTTTAAAGTGTTTTGTTCATCTATATATTTTGCTTTAGTGAAAAATTTAGGATTTGAAATAAGATATTTTCTTTATAAGCTTTATTATATCTTATTTGTATGTCTGAACCTGCATTTCCTAAATAATATGTTATTAACTTTCTGTTTTTATACTGAATGTGTATCATTTGTTATTAATGCTTAAAAGATGAATATCCTTGCATGCTTTAATGATGCATGCTTTCTACCCAAAATCTCAGATTCAGCATACTCAAAGTGAATAAAACACATCATTCTGATTTCATGATTGTGACTTGTCAATAGATCAGTGCTCCCCAACCATTTTTGGTCTGGAGGAATCCTTAAACTATTTCATAATGTCTTATGGAACACCTAATATGACTGATAAATATTAAGGGTAATCACAAAATGGATGTATAACGCAGTAGCGTTTATAAATAATAACCAATTCACACTTTTAAATGAAATAAGATTATTTATTGCCTCTTTTTAGAGATGTGCGTTTTCTGGAAAATTTTGAAATTATTCTCAAATATTATATTTAAGATAGAATAATATGTTCAGTAACTTTTAAAAGTATTTATTCTTATATTACGGCTACAGTAATATATGTGATTAATATATATATATATATATTAATTAATATAGCTAAAAGAAGGTTTAAATTTAGAAATATTCCATGGATTAAATTTTCTTATACTTGTATATTGCAGTCAGCAGCAGCAATTTAATATTTTTATCAAGTACATGTTCTTTTGAAAAGTTGTAAAATAATTATATTTTATCTATAACAGTAGATAAAATATTTTTCTAAATCAGAAATTTAAAATAACGCACAAAAGAGATAATAATAAAATGAAACCTAATTGAAACTTATTAAACCTATGCAGAATCATAAATAGTTTTCTGTTTATTGCAGGTATAAAAAATAAATTCATATATATATATATATATATATATATCATAAGGAAAAATTAAAAACTGCTTGAAATGTAAAAATAAATTATTAAATAGAGATATTCGTAAAATTCAAAATAAAGCGAGGAATATTTCAATTTGCTTAAAATATTTTTCACGGAATTGAAAAAAAAAAGTTTCTGCAATTTAAAGAATTCTGTATTATGACAATCTTGAAAAGGAATGGGGCTTATACAGTTTTTGGCACTTTGGATTAATAAAAATAATTTTTAATTGCTTGTTTACTTTTGTTAACACTAATAAGCAATATTGTGTCTTTATGTTTTCTATATAATCAGGGTCCGCGCTAGCCATTCGCCTACGCGCCAAATGCGAAAAGATCACAAAATTGGCGATAAAAAAATACTTTGGCGAAAAAAATGGCGAAGGATTTTTTGGAAACTGTGAAAATTTCGTAAATATTTTTTTGGGAAGTAATATGGAATAAAAGTCCGATTTAATTTGGAATAAAAGCCCGATTCCAGACAAGTAGGCCTATGACATACGAGCGTTGTCTCCCGTCTGTTTTGGGGACGCTCGTTCTCGTGTGACAAGCTCCAGGTATTCTTTAATTCCCAGCACGCTGCTCCTCCAAACGGATGGCAGACAGCAGCGCATTCCTGTCTCTCAAGCGTCCCTGACCCATCGCGGCAATCAAAACATTATCTGGATTCCGTCCGTTATGTGAGCCGATTTTTTTTGTTAACCCTGAATCGCAAAACCGTTAACCCCCAACACAGTTATTAGATACTCTCCAATAAACAAAACAAAAAAACACTTTCAACTTAAAATCTTGCATTAGAGTTTTAAACAATCCGTGTTACAGAATTATTTCTGAAAAGAGCCATTTGTTGTCGAAAATGATCAGCCGTAAACAGAGAAATAAGTGATAAACATCGAACGAAAATGTATGTATATTTTTTGATGATGCGTATACAATGATAGTCCGGAGCATCTGGAGGGCAGAGAACTTAGAAGTGTGAGATTGTGTAGTTACTACCGCATTGTTTTAGGATCGATTGTCTTACGGGAAAAAATAACTTTTAGACTTACGATGTTTTTTTTTTAGACTCCGCATATAAATCGACCCCCCCCCCCCCCACTTTTAAGTTTTTTTTTTTTTTTCTCCCACAAATTTCTCGACTTACGCGAGCATATACGGTAAGTAAAAAAAGCATTTAATTTTAATTAAAACCAACTAAAAAAGGTCACTGCTGAATATTATCACAGATGCCAACATGCTGTTTTCTGTTTTTGTCATAAGTTGAATCGTAGTTTATCTTTTTGTTACGAATTTTTTAGCCTGCCTGGCTTGTTTTCGTTTCATCTTCATCATCATCTTTGTGGTTTTTATACGATCCTTACGCCTGCCTGAATTTTAAAACCAACATAAAAATTTATCCCTTAGATAGTTTTGGTGCCTAAGAAATATAATGATGATACTGCATATAAAAATATTATGGATGTAGCAAGAATTAGTTTCAAATGTCCTATGACAACATCCATCGTTGAAAGTGGCTTTAGTAAACAGAACATAAATTTCATTAAGTAGTAACATCAGAGTAAAAAATCTCAGTGACTTGATTTTTATAAATAGTGAAGGGCCAGATATGGATTGCCAGATTTTAACTTTAAGGCAGCTTTTGAAAATTGGTGTTATTGTACAAAAATTCGACGCTTGCCTGGTTTATATGATAATGAAACTATGTGAATTATAAAATAAATTTGTCATTTTTGTAACTCATTGAGATCTTTCATTGGTAAATACAAGTTTAATTTACTAATAGCCTATTTAATGATTAAAAAAATGAAATCTACCCATCTTTATATCTTGTTTAGAATGAAATTAATATTATTAGCTGCATTATGGCTTAAAAGTAGAAATTTTTTCACCGATGGCGACGATAACTTTGACTAATAATCATGTAATTTGGCTAATGATTTTTCAATTTGGCTAATTTGTTGGCTAACAGTTTTAAATTCCTAGCGCGGGCCCTGATAATGTATAAATAAATAAAACAATAAATATACATAAAAGAAACATTTTGTAAAATTAAGTATTCTTTTCTTTTTCATGGGACCCAGGTTTCCTCTTACAAAACCCAATGTTAAATTTCTGAGTTCTGTGACCCAGATTTCTCTACATCCATGGGTAGCCCTGAATCTACCTATTCTTAAATGATTAATAATAGTAGAAAGAAAACAATAAATTGTTCTGTTTATTATAGGTATAAGAAATATTATTAAATATATAAAAATATTAAAATATGTTTATAATTAAACCCCTTTTTAAAATAATTGTTATATATTATATATATTAAAAATTATTTTTAAAATGCCTATTGAATGGGTGAATATTATGAGAAAAAAGATACAATTTGTTGACACTTGGGTTAATCATATATTTAGCACTATTAAAGCATTTCACCTCACAGCAAAGATAGTCACATGTGTGACAGTGATGTTGTAGTCACATGGCACCTGGGTCACAATGTGACATCATATTTGTGACTTCTATGTGACATTACATAGTAGTAACTTTGTAACTTCATTGTGACTATATTCTGTAATGTTTTCACAATTTAATTAGCATGTAACAATGTGACGACATTACAATGGCAATTACAATGTGACGTCACAAACAAGTTAATATATGTGACGTCACAAACGACCATGAAAATTACCAAAATGACTTCGCTGTGACCTCAATATGATATTGCCGAGACATACTGCGACGTCCCAAAGTCACAGTGTGACGTAAATCTTACGTCACTGTGAAAAAAAATGTTAGGTTCTCTTCAGCAGAATCACCTATGAAAACATTGCATATTTTTTATAAATTTTACAGAACGTAACACTGAAATAATAGGCTTCAAAATTTTTACCTTCTTTTTTTCTTTAGAATGAGTAAAATATCACGTGTACTCTTGCAGTTCTTGTCTGTTCTTTTTCTTTGAAATAAAGCATAATCTGCCTTTCCTTCTCAAAATTAGAAAACTAAATAATTAAAGACTTCTTGTAAAGTTAATCGCTTTTTTAAAAAGTGTTATTTTTAAAAGATTTTATTATAGAGTGTTGCTTTTAAAAGATTTTAGTATTACTTTTAAAAGATTGTATTTACATTTTATTTTCAAATTAATAAAAAAAGAAAATTTTCCAGAAAAACATAGTGGAGAATTTATGCCCCACATCTCTACCTATTTCAATTTATTAATTGTTAATAAAGAAGGACAGACATTTTTGCTTTGCATCTGGCTTACTCGTTACAAGCAAACACTGTGTATATATTTTGTAATTATTTTGTGTTAATATAATTGTTTTTCATAAAATTATAAACAATTAACAATTGTAAACAATTATTGTTTTATGATACATTCCTATTTTCATGTGCTGTGATGTGATTAAGAAAAGTATATTTTAATTGGTTTGGAATTTTTTTTATTATTACTTAGTATTTTTTTTTATCTGGCAACTCTATAAGTAGATGGCAGAAGTGCTGTTAATATTCATGACTATCTTCTAGAATTCATTACTGCTCCAAATATTTCCCGCTTCATAAATATTTTCCTTCCCAAGTAAAACTCTCGCTGCTTAAATTTTAACTATCAAGTAAATATCTAATCATGTTAAACTATCAAAATACTTTATTGTTTTATTAATGTCATGTTAAAACCTTAATATTTTTTTTTACTCAATTATAAAAAAGTGTACTTGAACATTTTTATAATAAGCTTTTGCAAATTCTTGTGGAACCCTGGGCATAGGCTCGCAGAACCCAGTTTGGGTTGCTAATAGCTGAACTGGTTTAAATAAATAGAAAATAGAATATAGAAAAAATTGCTAATAGAAAATTGCTAATAGCTGAACTAGTTTAAATAATGACTTGGCATTTGTTAAAATCTTAATGACTAATACTAAATTTTATTTTGTATAACATTGCACTGTTTTTATTTAAAAATTGCTAATAGCAAAAGTTATTTGTGTGTGTATAATATAAATTATACTGTTTAAATGTTTTTGGTGGAATATTTAAAAATATTTTACTGTTGATCTCAGTAGCTAATTTTGATTGTATTACACAATGGAACCCTGTGTGATTGATTAATTTTAAAAAATATTTTATGGAATGTTACTCTAATGCATGATTGTATTTATAGTTTGTTTGGAAAATGCATTTTTATGTTAAAGCATTTTTAATATTTGTCCTTTGCTATGTCTATCTGCAATTGGAGTGTGAAATGGTTTGGGTGCTTTTTAAATTTTGAGGCACATTAATTTCTACAATTTGAATGTTTTTTGTGGGTATGTACCTATATGGTCATACAACCATATTGTTTTTGAAGATATTTACTGTGGTTTGTTTCTGCATAGATGTGTTATTTTTGTTAATGTACTTTTTAAAGCTATGCATTTAAAAAATGTATTTAATTTTCTTTTAAATTTGTTATTCTGTGTTTCTTAAGACAAATGTTCATTACATGTTAAGACACTGTTGTAGTATGTGTTCAAAACATCGAATTTGTAAAATATGTATTAAAATGATCAAATGAAAGTAAGCTTAATGAAAACTTGAGCAATGTATTTAAGCACAAAAGACAATACAGCAGCATACAGCTGTTTCAAGGACACACTGGATCCCTTTCGCCAGTGTAAGAAAACCAACAAACTGGAAGTTTAAAAGACGAAATGGGCACTAATAGAAGACAGGCATTTATATACCCAAGACCTGGATTAAGAGCTCATATGAGAGAGCCAATCAGATTAGCTGGACTGTTCTTCATTCTGCTTTCTTATTGGCTGTCTCAGGTGAGCTCTTAATCCGTATTTAAACTACGCTGTTCCTTCTATTTATGCCTATTTCATATTTTTGACTTCAGGTTTGTTGGTTCTCTTGCACTGATGAAGACCATCTAGCATACTCTTGAAACAGCTGTATGCTGCATTATTGTCTTATTTGTGTTTCATTATGTTACTTAAGTTTCCCTTATCCTTTGCACAAAGTGTTTTTTACTTATTGAAATTAAGCTTATTTAGTCTAATTGCTGCCTTATACATAACTTCATATATCTGCCTTTTAGAACATAAACATTTATCATATTACACAATATTTCAATAAAAATATATCATTGATTATAAACTATTTTTAATCCTTTTAGTGCATATAATAAATAGAAATATTTTCATTGTCATTCTATTCTGAGTATGTGAAATATCTATTTTGATGCTATATATACAAAATTTTCTATTATATACATATTATAGTAGTTATCACAATTGCCTAAAAGTGTTTCCCAGACATTCTGTCCCTGCATACCCCTATTTGGACATTGATTCTATTGTATCATTTTTTTGCACATTAATCTTATTGTGTACCTTTTTAGAGATTAACTTTAATAGGATGTACTTCTTTGAATGATTTGTAATTTAGATGACAAACTGATTATTTTTGTTCAGTTTGAAATATTTGAAAGAAATGGATTCTAAAATAAGCTATAAAAATGTATGGATAAATAATAATAGTTATATAATAAAAATTAACAAATAACAATAGTTATGAAAGTATTTAAAATTATTATTTTAAGATTTTGTAATTTAAGTAAATCAGCAAATGCATTTTGAATAGATAATGGAACAACACAGGACAAAATATATAAAATGTATTTGTATTATTCTGGGATTAAAATATATTTGTTATCCAGTAAAGACATTACTAGCCGATACTGTCTGTGCAACAATTTTGTAATATTTGAAATTTAGTACAATGTTCATGGAAATAAAACTTTATCTATTTTTTTTTATATAATTTTAAACTTTAATTTCTTAGTTTTAAATTTTTATTCATATGCGTACCACAGTTTGGGAAACACTGGTTTAGAACATTTATTATATTTAGTGAGGTTGTATTTATTATATTTAATATGTTTATGAGGCTATAGTTTAAAATTCTAGCAGTGTATGTTATATTATCTCAATTATGTGAGAACTATGTGTAACTAAGTTTTTCTAATTTATTTTTATTTGTTTTAATAATGAGTATTTTATTAAAATTATTTGAACTAGGACAAGGTTTCTAGATTTAGAACCTTTATTTTCAAGCCATATCACATTTTGTTACTCTAATGTGTGCAATAAATAGAATGTTTTAGGAAATAAAACTGTTAAACTTTAACAATATCCTTATCAAAAAATAAGGATATTGTAAGAATTAATGTACACTTTGATTTTGAGGTTGAAGACCCAGACCGTCCGACTCGTCCAGAGGACTTAGAGTAACTAGTTGGACGGCCGGTTGATTTTGAGGTTGTAATGTATTACAGTTTAAACTTTGTTACAATATCTGAAAAATTGTAAAGTTTTAAAAAATCTATTGAATATATTTATTTTTGTGTATGTGTGAAATTAAAGAAACTATTATGCAAGATACACATTGATTGGCATTTAATACAAAGTTATTCAGTGATTTGAACAAATGCTTTGGAACTTTAGATATCAATTCATATTGGAATTATATATACAGTAGCTACTTGATTGAAAACTCTTAGCTCCAATGTGATTCAGTTAGTAAAGTGGTTGATTCAGTAAACTAGTGAGAGGTTGATTCCGTAAACTAGTGAACTTTTTAATGTTGTTGCCAAATGCCAGTCGTTTGGCTGCTAGACCATTAGACAGTGAGATCTCCAGTATTTCTCAATGATTGAATTAAAAGCCAGATAAAAGATAAGTACAGGGCACTCGTCTAAATGTTTTCAAGACATAGGCTGTCCTAGGTCACATAAAGTACAATCCGGGGAAGCAGCAAGTACAATTCAATGGAGATGAGCCGTGAGACAGTCATGACCAGTCAGAAGTCTGAACTTTGTAATAATACTTCACAGTAACAACCTTTCACTATATATTTTTTAAACAAAATGCATAATTAATAAATATACTTAAAATACACCAACATAAGTAATAGAGGTGGTTTAAATGCTGATGTTGGAATTCTGCATGTTGACATTGATATTCTGACATTTGCTTTCATTTCCTATTGATTAAATTTAGTAAAAGTATCAATATTCTTTAACAAATTTTCGTTTAATCTATCCCACTAGACATTCTAAAACAATACCACAACAAACAAAATTTTAAGAAATAATTGCTTAGTAAAATCATTATGTGGAGAGATACCCCTATAATTGTCTTAAATTATGGATTATAAGTAAAGCCCAGAAGTTGGAACAATATACCTTAAAAGGCTCTCTCTTTTTTTTTTTTTTTTTTTAAGAAAATGTCTTTTTTATGTTTTTAATAATTTTTGTTTGTTTGTTTATATTGGTCTCAATTTATGTCTGATATGAACATTTCTTTTGTTTTCTGAAAAGAAAAAAAAAGTAAAGTTCAGTTGAATTTTATGACACAAACATTCGCAAAGAAAATTGATTTTTTTTCATTTTGAATGAGTTATTTCATGTTATCAACAATTTAGATGCAGAAGAATTCAACTCAATACGAGTTGCTAAGCGAGTCCTATCTAAAAATCCCATTCATTGCATTTGAAATTTTATTCAAGCACACTTTTTAAAGTTGTCCAATATTATTGCATTTTTCAAAAAAAAAAAAAAAAAAGAACAAAACATTAGTGAATGCTGTAATGTTATTAAATACTAATGTAGTTAGTGAAAATGAATGTGTTCCCGGATAAAAGGGCCACAGCATGAGAAAGTCCTTTTAGCAAATAATGACTTGGAAAAAATTTAAAAAATATCACCTGAAGATGATATTGATAATTCAACTTTTATTGAAATGGATTTATACGAATGTCTTAAATTTTATATACGCTCCTATTATATCCATAAAAGTCGAAAGGCCATTTTCTATTCTAAAACGCATTCTAAGCAAAAGAAAGCAAAGTTAAACTTTCCACAATTAAAAAAAAACTAAGTGTGTGTATATATGAAAATTAGCAAGTAATCTGATAAAACAAGCAAAATTTTGTAAAATTAGCTAAATGCCTCTATATAATTTGAATCTTTTCAAACACTTTGCATATAATAAATGCCAATCTTTGCTGTCTTATTTTGACGTTTTATGTTGCTTATTTGTCTGCTTATTTTAGTATTTTTTACTGCTTGAACTTCCGGATTTTAATGATAAGTCTTGACTACACTCCTGCCATAGCCTTATATCAACACTTCAATATAATAGGCACATCATGGAATAAAGGAGATGCTGGCTAGAAATGATCTTTAGAGTGTATGGGGTGTGTGGTTCCTTTTCATAACTTTCTGTGAAGAAAAGAGAACTTAAGAACTTATCTTCAAATTTTCAATGAATTAAGTGGCAGGGTTTTTTATTAATGAAATTCCATTGATTTTATTTGGTTTTGTAATTTTGAAAATAAATCATATGGCTTATAATGTGTCAATCTAATACTGTACCTGTTTGATATATTAATTATCTTTAATTTAAAGTGAAAATAGAAATAGAATATAATTATTCAGTATGTAGTACAAGAATCCATCCGTCCAGCTAAAACATTATTTATAAATATGTTGAATAAAATATTTGAAACAATTTATAGTATTCAAAATACTGTTTTGTTTTTCTTTGTCTACAGTAGGGATCTATAACTATACAGGGTGTCCCAAAAAGATTGAAACACACTTTAATTCTTTACCTGTTGGAGATAAGTGGGCAATGTAAATTGCGAAAATGTTAAAAGTAAGGTAGGAAATAAGGCTATGTTAATGAAATAGTCCTCCCATTCATTTTCAAAAAGTTACACTTTTTAAATTTTTATACCAGCTAAAACATTATTTATAAATATGCTTCCAGCTAAAACATTATTTATAAATACGTTGAATAAAATATCTGAAACAATTTATAGTATTCAAAATATGGTTTTGTTTTTCTTTGTCTACAGTAGGGATCTATAACTATAGAGGGTGTCCCAAAAAGATTGAAACACACTTTAATTCTTTATCTGTTAGAGATAAGTGGGCAATGTATATTGTAAAAATGTTGAAAGTAAGGTAGGAAATAAGACTACATTAATGAAATAGTCCTCCCATTCATTTTCAAAAAGTTACACTTTTTAAATTTTTATACGACCTCCCTTAGACAAATTTTGTCAATCAGAAAAATTTTATTTTTAATGCAACAAGATCATTAAAAAAACCCGCATATCTGTATCTTTAAAATTGAGCGAGTTATATTTAATTGAACATTATGAATGGGGACCCTATATCAAATTAGAAATGTAAATTTGTGACATATCACAAAAAACATAAAACTGGATGATAATACATAGGATAGCAACCGCGTAGTGAGTACCCCTGCTTTATATGATCTCTGTCTGTGTAATGCTTTATTTAGATGCATTTGCGGATGGTCTGGGCTTTCGACACATATTAAAATATTTTTGATCTAAATAATTTCCATCATCAATTTGTTTATGATCCCTATTTTCACTCATGAAACAACCTTTCACAAGGTACAGAAAAGTGGCATAAGTCAGATTTTTTCCTTTATCATAATTCAGTTGATTTTAGAGATACAGATATGCAGTTTTTTTAATGATCTGCATTAAAAATAAAAATTTTCTGATTGACCATATTTGTCTAAGGGGTCGTATAAAAATTTAAAAAGTGTAACTTTTTAAAGAATGATAGGAAGACTATTTCATTAACTTAGTCTTATTTTCTATCTTACTTTCAACATTTTTGCAATTTACATTGCCCACTTATCTCCAACAGGTAAGGAATTAAAGCGTGTTTCAATCTTTTTGGGACACCCTGTATAGTTACCTGGGAGCAACGGAGTGCTGGAAGCTCTAACATGGTTATAATGTGTTTGGAACTAAACACACATATCAAGTATTAACGACATCAATATCTGACATGTGTGTTTAGTTCCAAAATTTTGTTTATTAAAAAGTTATTAATTTCATGGTATTAAGTAAATAAATTGCAGAACTTTTAACTAATTAATATTGTAAAGAGCAAATTTATATGGCAATATATATATGTATGCATAGCATCATCTGTAGGTTTTAATACAAAAGTTAAATAAAAATTCTTCCCTTGATTGATAATTATATATTTTTTTTCATAACCCAATATTTGTAATTATGTAATAACATTCATATGTATTTACAATTTTATATTTGATGTGAATAACATCTATGTTTGGGGTTTCTCTGGTGGAGAAAAGGAGTGTTAGGAAAAATGGAAGCACTTTGGACAATTATACTTACGAACCTAATAGATCAAAATATAAATAGTTTTCTTGTTTTTTCAGAAATAGGGTCCAGATTAAGAATATATAAAAATTATTTCAATATTTTAATATTTTGAACTAAAAAAAAAAAAAAAAATCTGAAAAAGTAACTCTCAGTGAGTTTTTTTTTTTTCTTTTCACTTTCACTCAAAATACATATATAATAAACTATAAAAGATAGATATATAGTAAAGAACAAAAATATGTACTAGAAAATTTAGTAAAATCTATATTTATTATTAAAAAAAGCTTTCAGAGTTTTCGAGTAATTGCCTTGTCAAGTTGAAGAAGATTGAAAATGTTCCTCTTTTCAAGATTTTAATGCTTTATCTCGAATAATGAAAGTACCAGCTTTGAACAATAGGTAAGAATTTAGCTTTTTGAAAGCCCTGCAAGTGTATATAATTGGATTTTGGAGTTTTTTTGTTTTTTTTTTCCCAAAAAATTAAAACATTATCTGTCCAAATGAGTTTTTTTCATTTTTCATATGAAATATATACAAAACTATAAAATATACATATAAATAATAAACAACAAAAATTTGTAGGAGGAAATTTAGTTTCTAGATCTATATTTATTTTTTTGAAAAAATGCTTTGTTTTTTTGAGTAATCGTCTTATCAAGTTGAGAAAATTTGAAAATTTTACATATTTCAAGTTTGTAATACTTATAGCTTAAAAACTAAAAATGATAGCTATAAACAATAAGCAAGAATTACTAGCTCTTTGAAAACCTTGTAAGTGTGTACAATCAGATTTTGGATAAAGTTATTTTATTTTCGATATTACAGAAGTTGAGTTTTCTTTTAAAAAATGTTATTCATGTAAAACGGTTTCGGCCCCATCAGACTGAAGCCACCGCCTATTTTTATCTAGAAACTTTCACAGTGTGATAAGCCTTCATACTATCATTTAACATTATATTTGCAAGTTCTTATAAAGACTGTGGTGAATAATTTACTATGAATAAATTTAATATGTGTTTGAAAAACTTTAAAATATACTACTGAGAACTTCAAAATGTAGAATATATTTTAGATATTTCAGTTAAATATTAAAAAAAAAAAAAAATACAATTTTTAGCCAGAATTCAAGCCCATTTTGTTAAAAGATTATAAAAATGATCAAAAAGTAAATATTAATGTTAAATGTTAAGAAGCTATCTCAATACTTATTTACAAAAATGATTCATTAGTTACTACTCAAAAGAATTTAATACTGTGTTAGTGCTGCTTAAGATTTTAATATAGCACTTCTGCCCCCCAAGTTAAAGATTGCAGGTCACTTGTCTACGGTGTTATAACAAAAGTTTCTTTAATGTCATCAAACTTCTCCCAAAATATCATCCAAATAGTTAATCCATCATAGATGAATGTTTTAATTTACATGAGGACAGAATGCAAAATTCGAGATTCACAAATGACAATTTTCACTCCATGGCTATTAATTTTTTATATGGGATATCTCTGACTGAAATTAGGGCATTGAGCAATGATATAAGACGATATGTAAGCAATTTTTAACACTTTATAACAGAGTTGAAAAGTGTTTATGACTTTATTCATTTTGTCTGTCTGTCCTTTCGCACGATGACTGCTGTAAAATTGACTTTATCAAAATGAAATTTTAGTATGTTGTTCAGACGGTCTGAGGGACATATGGGAATATAAATGAATAATATAACCCAATTAAGTTTGGACTGAACCTCAGTTGAAAAAATAAAATACATTGAACCCTATGGGACTTAATTTTTCAAACATTTTTTAAGCGAAATTAAAATTCACAAATTGCTTCGGAAATTTTAGGAAATATTGAAACTGTCCCATAAAATATATGAAAAAAATTTCAGTAAAATATGTTCGGTAGTTTTTTTAAATAAAAAGAATAATTACACCCATATTATATGAAGAGATCATGTAACCCACTTTAAAATAAAATATGAATTCTATCTTTTTCAACGTTGACCCAGACCGTCCGACTCGTCCGAGGACATAAGCAACTGTTTGAACGGCCGGATCTTTTTCCCCCGTGTAAAAATCGTGATTTTTAAAGTTCTTTTAAATTTATAGTGTTTCATTCGTCCTAAAACCGCTTTATTTCTGCGTATTTTCTGTACATCTGTATTCTGTGGCAACGCAATTACAATATTTTTGAATTCAAATGATCATTAAACTTTGATTTTTCTACAGAAAAGCCCAATTTTAATAGATGCAGAATGTAAACAAGTGATTGTAAGATGAGTTGAATAAGAATCGCTGAATTTTTTTTTTCATCCAGACTTATTTAGCTCTGGAGTCGTTCCAGATGTCCGCAATTATAGCATATTACCCTTCGTTTTAAAAGGTTTGAAATAATCTTTCTATTTATACCAAGTTTGACAATCCATAAATGTAAAAGACTATGGGGGTACATTGTTTATGATGTACCCCGTCTATATGTACCCATGTATCCCGTACTATATATGTTTATGATGTACCCCGTCGGGGGTGGTAACCCCCCCCCCCCCTCCTGGGGTTAATGATGTCACGAGCAAATAAATTGTACCGAGGCTATTTTTCACAACAATGATTGAAGCTGCTAAGTTTCGTGATCATTGAACTACAAATAAAAACTTTTATGTATAATTTTCAAATTTTATTCTATGCTGCCATATTAAGGGAATATAAAATTTCGAAATTTTCGCTCGAATTTCAAAAAGTTCTATCTAGTTCTAGATTTTTCGTTAACAAAGCCAGAAAAAAAGTTTCGTGAAAATGCGTTAATATTTGTAGCAGCTATTTTGTACACAGAAAATTGACCACAAACAGAAGACTGACAGACGGATATCACTCTAAAAATCGTCAGAACGTGTTCAGGAGGTCCCCTATGTTGGCATCCAAATCTAGAAATCGAAAAGTTTCGTGATAAAAATACTCTCTCTATACTATATTCTATAGTGTGAGAAAATAAAAATGAACATTTCGTTGACGTCTTACTTCGACGTCAAGGAGTAAGAATAAAACATAAATGAATTTTAAAAAACTTAGATGATTAAATAGTTTGATAAGTTTGAACGTTATGAGGTACGTTTAATAACGTAAAATAAACAAGAAAGATCAATCATGCATAAAGCATTGATTATGAAACACTTTCCAACTTCAATGCAATTTCATACAAACATCTCTAAAATGCGATACATTCCGCGGTAATATTTTTAAAATTATCACAATGCGACATTAATTTATTATATTTGAAAACTTCATCGAAGAAAATGAACTTCATTCAAATGAAGGCATTGAAATAAAAATTGCCTTGTTTAAACATCTCTAAAATGCGATACATTCCTCGGTAATATTTTTAAAATTATCATAACACTACAATAATTTATTGTATTTGAAAACTTCATCGAAAACAAATAAACTTTATTCAAATGACGTTATCGACATATAAATCGACTCTATGTAAAAGCAGCATTTCATTCATCAACATTTTTCGAATCGTTTCATTCATCACAATACTATAATAATTTATTTCATTTAAAAATTTGAAAAATTGTTATCTACCATATTTATTTTAAAATGTGAAACCTTTCTCATATGTAAAATAATTAAACTCTTGGAAAGATATTTATTATATAATATATATCTTTTTTCTTTCTGGAGGATATAACGAGAGTTAGAATTTAATTGAATTTGTTTTTCTCCCTATATTAAATAATTTTTATTTGAAAAAATACCTAACATATTTTACTGAAATTTTGTTTATATATTTTATGGGATAATTTGAATATTTTCTAAAATTTTCGAAGCAATATGTGAATTTTAAATTCGCTTAAAAAATGTTTGAAAAATGAGGTCCCATAGGGTTCAATATATTTCATTTTTTTAACCCGGGTTCAATCCAAAACTAATTGGGTGATATTATTCATTTATATCCCCATAGGTCCCACAGACCGTCTGAAAAACATACTAAAATTTCATTTTGATAAAGTCATTTTTACGATAGTTATCGTGCTAACGGACAGACAGACAGAATGAATGAAAAATATTAAACACTTTCAACTATGTTGTAAAGTGTTAATAAAATAAATAATATATAACTTTACCGCGATATCCCAAACCTTAAATTAAAGCAATGTATGTTTTGCAATTTATCGTATTAATTACAATTTAATGGAATTATAATAAAATTTGTGAGCCTCATGGGGGTACGACAAAATATTTAATTATCTGCAAGAACTTTTTTCGTATTAAAATGAAAAGTTTTCCGCATGTTGAAATGCAAATTCTTGTTATTTTTTTTTTGTATCAAATTTTTACTTAAAAATAGTTTTAAGGAACTATTTAAATCTTCAACCTCAGGAGGGTTCTGAAAAAATTTCGGCAATTTGATAACATTTTTTGTGCGACATATGTGGCGCATAGGACAGCTTTTCCTACTCTAGCCGTAACTGAATTAAGAAAAAAAAAATCTGATGTGGGCAGCACATGACTTTCCTTATATAATGCAATGAATTTGCTATTTTTACAGTAAAAAAATAGTTTATTCTTATAGTAGATACTTATATTCTTTTCAACATATTCAATTTTCGTCAATTAGTCGTCATTTTCATTGATTTAGCGTCATTTTTAACCATTTGGCGAGATTTTCGTTAAAGTGGCAATATTTTAAAAAGTCGCGAAGTTGGTGACATTCCGCCAAATTCGTCGCCAAAATCTCTCCAAGCATTATGGAAGGAGAAATAAGTTATTCTTATAGCAGATAAATGATTATTGGCGTTCAAACACCAAAGTATTACTTATTAAGTATTTTTTCTCATGAATGGCACGAGCTAGATCCAAGAAAATGATCTCACCAAATTTATCGCATGATATTACATATGAAAAGTGAGCATGTTTCTCAACAGTTAATATATTTTTTTTTAATTTATGGAATTTTTTGATAAATTTATTTGAAAAATGTGCAATATCTCGAGAACGGTTCATGCTAGCGTTTTAAAGTTTATGTTAATCGTTTTCTAAGGAAAAATTATATAAGAAATGTCTGTTTGCGTAACTACATTAAAGGTTTTGATTTTTTGATGATTTTTTCAAAATTTCACTTGAAAATTTAGGGGGCTTCTGACAATTCGATTGCATTTAAAAATAATCGGTTTCTAGTGTTCACGGATTGTGATTTTTGTACCAAATTTCATTCGAATCGCTCCATTTGTTCGTGAGATATCGTCTCCAAAGACTCACTGACACACACACACACATACTTTCACACACACACACAGACACTAGGCATCACTTCAAAAATGTTTGATTCGTGATCAGGGATGCTTGAAATGTGCTCTCCCGTCGAAACTCGAATTCGAATTTTCCATTCCGTCACAATACTTTCTTATACATTATGTATAAAATCTGATGTGGGCAGCACACGACTTTCCTTATATAATGCAACGAATTTACTAATTTTACAGTAAAAAAATAGATTATTTTTATAGTAGATATTTATATTCTTTCCATGATATTGAATTTCGTCAATGAGTCGTCATTTTCATTGATTTAGCTTTATTTTTATCCATTTGGCGAGTTTTTCGTTAATTTAGCAACATTTAAAAAAGTCGCTAAGTTGGCGATATTCCACCAAATTCGTCGCCAAAACCTCGCCAAGCGTTATGGAGAGAGAAATAAGTTATTCCTACAGCAGATAAATGACTATTAGCGTTCAAATACAAAAGTATTACTCAAAGTATCTTTTTTCATGAATGGAATGAGCTAGATCCACGAGAATGATGTCACCCAATTTATCGCATGGTATTACATATGAAAAGTGAACATGTTTCTCAATAGGAAATATTTTTTTTTTATTTTACATGACTTTTTGATAATTTTTTTGAAAAATGTGCAATATCTCGAGAACGGTTCATGCTAACGTTTTAAAATTTATGTCAATCGTTTTCTAATGAAAAATTATATAAGAAATGTCTATGTGTGTAACTTTATTAGAGGTTTTGATTTTTTGACGATTTTTCAAATTTTCATTCCAAAATTTAGGGGGGCTTTGAACATTCGATTCCTTATAAAAACATTAGGCTTCCAGTGTTTACGGATTGTAATTTGTGTACCAAATTTCGTTCGAATCGGTCCATTTGTTCGTCAGTTATCGTCTTCACAGACTCACTGACACACACACACACATACACACACAGACATCACTTCAAAAATGCTCGATTCGTGATCAGGGATGGTTAAAACGTGCTCTCGCGTCAAAAACTCGAATTCGAATTTTCGACCCCATCACAATACTTTCCTTATACATTATTGTATATAAGGAAAATAGTAAGGAAAGTAAAAAATCTGATGTGGGCAACACATGACTTTCCATATATAATGCAATGAATTTACTACTTTTACAGTTAAAAAAATGTTATTCTTATAGTAGATACTTATATTCTTTCCAAGATATTGAATTTTCTTCAATTAGTCGTCATTTTCATTGATTTAGCGTCATTTTTATCAATTTGACGAGATTTCTATTAATTTGGCAACAATTAAAAATGTCGCCAAGTTGGCGACATTCCGCCAAATTCGTCGCCAAAATCTCACCAAGCGTTATGGACGGAGAAATAAGTTATTCTTACAGCAGATAAATGGCTATTGGCGTTCAAATACAAAAGTATTACCCAAAGTATCTTTTTCCATGAATGGAGCGAGCTAGATCCATGAGAATAATGTCACCAAATTTATCGCATGGTATTACATATGAAATGTGAACATATTTCTCAATAGGAATATATATTTTTTTTATTTTATATAACTTTTGATAATTTTTTGAAAAATGTGCAATATCCCGAGAATGGTTTATGTTAGCGTTCTAAAATTTATGTCAATCGTTTTGTAATGAAAAATTACATAAGAAATGTCTATTTACGTAACTTTATTAGCGGTTTTGATTTTTTGACGATTTTTTTCAAAATTTCACTCGAAAATTTAGGGTGGTTCTGAACATTCGATTGCGTATAAAAACAATAGGCTTCCAGTGTTTACGGATTGTGATTTTTGTACCAAATTTCGTTCGAATCGGTCCATTCGTTCGTCAGTTATCGTCTCCGCAGTCTCACTGATACACACACACACACTCACACACACATACACGCACTCACACACATACACGCACACACACACACACAGACAGACATCACTTCAAAAATGTTTGATTTGTGATCAGGAATGCTTGACACGTGCTTTCCCTTCGAAAACTCGAATTCGAATTTTCGACCCCGTCACAATACTTTCCTTATACATTATGTATATAAGGAAAGTAAAAAACGGTTTTCTTTGTTCGTCTTAATACTATGGAGGTTGTTATCTGCAGTGGGAGCGCGATCCAATACAATTCAATCATTTAAGCAGTAATTTCAAACTGCTGTTTATACATGAGAAATTCTGTATTAAAATATTAATAGTTTTATTATTTAAGATTCGATTTTACAGACAATTTACAGACATATTTTAGGAACATAAATTCGAATAAAATCGATGAAACTATCAAATATTTTTGAATGTACTGAATATTTTGTACACGGTCAACGGGCAATAAAGTGAAATCTTCTCCAGAAAGTGCTGAGCGAACAAGAAACTACGTTTCATCTTCGAAAGTTCTTATGATTTATCCTGACAAGAGCTTTTACGGCTAATGCCTTTTCAAATTTTGGGGACAGTATAAGTCCTCTTTGTGTAGTATTGCAGTTGTCTGAAGATATTTGGAAAATTGCAAAATGCAGTTCAAGAATGGCGTTAAAGTTTTGGAATAAACTCAGAAAGCACTTTTACTCTCCCAACAATATTCATAGTATATAAAGTGTTGAAGGCCCAGACCACACAGCCAACCCTAGGGATTACGGCAATCAAGCGTGTGGCCGGATAGTATATAAAGTGTGTAATTATAAATAAAGTAGCACTGTTCAAAGCCTTCTCTTAACCTAAAGAAGTAGATCATATTCAACGAAACTTCAAGTAAGAATACACTTCAAAACATATTCAAGTTTCCCCTGAAGAAAAAGTTTCGATTTCAGAAATTTTCAAGAGGTGTCGCAACGAAATGTTACTAGTTAGAGTCATTTTATAGATCGTTTATGTAAAGGAACTATTTAATAAAGGGACTATTGGATAAATGGACTGTTTGATTACTATTGGATATATGAAGAGCTTAATTCCCAAAGGACCTATATCACTTCTGTTCGTCTATCTCTTACGTTTGCACTACAACATTGCAACTCATATGGGTAGAATGAAGCAGCAATTTTGTGCCAAACTTGCTCATGTGATTTGAAGATTGAAGTTTAGGATTAATATAGCAATACTAGTTGTTTGTTCTAGTAAGATTGGTGATACATATTAGTAATTGGCGGTATTGGTAATGTTTATATTAAAGGATCCCTGAAAAAATGGTGGACTTCATGTTAATACATCATGGGATAATAGATTAGCAGAAGGAGGATGTTGTAATATACAAAAGGGCATGATTATTTTTAATATAAATGGCCTCCGAGAAAAATTTCGGGTTCCCGTTCCAAATCAAGTAATTCGTAGAGAGTGAGATATTTGACGATTGTAAAAATATGTTAATACCGTGTAAGGAGTATAATGTGGTGGATAATGAAGAATACCGCTTAACCCTGGTGGATCCTGGACACTTATATCATGAAATAACAATTTAAAATTGAAAAAATATGAAATGGGAAAGTACTATTAATATTCTTTGACATTGAAAGTTCCCAGAAAAATGGCAGACCACTCATCCCTGAATCGATTAATATTAGTTGTAGATTATAGAAGAAAATTATATTTTCAAATTCATTAGCCAATAAAACAACATTAAAAAGAATTTTTCAGAATCAATTTGGGTCAATTTATCTAATTGAATCTTAAAATTTTCGAACGAAATCTTAATACGAAAGTGCAGTTTTATTGTTATATTTTAAGTTTTTTGTATTACTTTTTATGTAATTTGTTTATTTTTTTAGATTATTTTTCGATCACGAATTTCTTTACTTTTGGAAAAGCTGTTTTTGTCCATAATTTTCTTTTTTTTTCGGGTTGAGATGGATATTCACTCTTTTATTATTATCTCATTACTTTTGAACTGTTTACATTGATTTTCTTTGTACGTTCATGTTGAATTAACGTAAAAATGTCTTTTACTTTTATCTTGAATTTCTATTCGTTCTGAATTGATGTTTTTGTCCACTGTTTTTCTAGAGTTGAGACTGATACTAACTTTATTATTATTATCCCATTGCTTTGGATTGTTCATTACATTGATTTTCTTTATATGTTTATGTTAAATTAGATACGTAAAAATGCCTTTTATCTCGATCATGAATTTCTTTTCGTTTTGAATTGATGATTTTCTCCATTATTTTTTTTAGGGTTGAGACGGATACTAACTTTATTATTATTATCTCATTACTTTAGGAATGTTCATTACATTGATTTTCTTTATATGTTTATGTTGACTTAGATACGTAAAATTATCTTTTATCTCGATCATGAATTTCGTTTCATTTTGAATTGATGTTTTTGTCCATTATTTGTTTTTTTGAGGGTTGAGACGGATACTGACTTTATTATTATTATCTCATTACTTCAGGAATGTTCATTAAACTGATTTTCTTTATATGTTCATATTAGATACGTAAAAATATCTTTTATCTCGATCATGAATTGCTTTTAATTTTGAATGGATGTTTTTGTCCATTATTTGTTTTTTTTTTAGGGTTGAGATGGATACTAGTTTTATTATTATTATCCCATTAATTTAGGATTGTACATTGATTTTCTTTATATGTTAATGTTGAATTAGATACGTAAAAACGTCTTTTTTCTCGATTATGAATTTCTTTTCGTTTTGAGTTGATGTTTTTGTCCATTATGTGTTTTTTTTAGAGATAACTTTATTATTATTATCTCATTACTTTGGGATTGTTCATTACATTGATTTTCTTTATGTTCATGTTGAATTAGATACATAAAAATTTCTTTTATCTCGATCATGAATTTTTTTTCGTTTTGAATTTATGTTTTTGTCCATTATTTGTTTTTTTTTAAGGTTAAGACGTATACTAACTTTAAGGTTAAGACGGACACTAATTATTATTATCTCATTATTTTAGAATTGTTCATTCCATTGATTTTCTTTTTATGTTCATGTTCAATTAGATACGTAAAAATGTATTTTATATTTACAATTTAGTTGCAGCATAAGTCTTGCTATTTTTTCTCAAATTTCCTTCAATTTTTATCTTGAAATGCGTTAAAATTTGAAAATCTGGCGCTGTAATCATCCCCAACATTTTTGGTTTTGACGAAAAGTGTTTTCTATATAAAAACGCACCATTTCATGTGAAATGAAGTATATTCTTTATTAATTTGGGCCTCATTAAATAATTTCTACTTAAAAAAATAAAACCTGGGGAATAAAAATTTTATATTAAAAACTTGTATTAAAAATGAAGGAGTGCTAAAATTATATAATACCACTTTCACATCGAACAAAATATCTTATCTTTTCCTTTAGACTGGGAAATACTTTCAAGAAGATTAAAATACCACATTTCTATACCTCTAAAAAATTTAAAGTACACTTTCTTCACCCTCGCTGCAAAATGGGCCTAGAATTAATAAATTGTGAGACATTAAGAAATAAGAAAAGGATTTCGGAAAATGTACTCGGTTTTTTTTTAGCTTTAAGACTTAAATACTTCATTTGGAGAAATAAAGTTTGATTAACTTTGAAGATGCTTCGAATCGATTTATGTTTTAGAGAAAAATGTTCAGTTTCTAATTGGGTTTTGTGAAAAATGCTCGTGTATTTTTCGTAACATACCATCTTTTCATTATATGTGTTTTAGAGGAACAAAAGTTATCAAGCGTGTTTTGATCTGTGAAATATTGCAATGAGCTTGGGAAAAATTAACTCGAGTGTGACTCAACTCGACATTTTTATACCAGAATCCATTTTTTAGTAGCTTTTTTTTTTCAAATTTTACAAGAAAAATTTCGAAAAATCGGTAACATTGGTCTAATGATTACAATTATAGAGTGTTACCCTTCACTTTTCAGTGCTTGAAAAAAGTATATAACTATATAAATATATAAACATATAAATATTTCGATTGATACTTGACAATCTACCATCCAGGGGACGGATAATATGTTCCCCGAGGGGAGCTAATTGATGTTACGAATAAAACAAGAAAGATCAATCATGCATAAAGCATCGATAATGAAAAACTTTCCAACTTCAATGCAGTTTTATATAAATATCTCTAAAATGCGATACATTCCGCGGTAATATTTTAAAAATTATCACGATACTACATTGATTTATTATATTTGAAAATTTCATCGAAGAAAACGAACTTCATTCAAATGACGGCATTCAAATATAAATTGCCTGGTTTAAATATCTCTAAAATGTGATACATTCCTCGGTAATATTTTTAAAATTATCATAATACTACAATAATTTATTATATTTGGAAGCTTCATCGAAAACAAATGAACTTTATTCAAATGATGTTATCGAAATATAAATAGCTTCTATATAAAAGCAGCATTTCATTCATAAACATGTTTCCAATCGTTTCATTTATCACAATACTATAATAATTTATTTTATTTAAAAATTTGAAAAATTGTTATATACCATATTTATTTTAAAATGTGAAACCTATCTAATATATAAAACAATGAAACTCTTGGAAAGATATTTATTATATAATATATCTATTTTTCCTTTCTGGAGGATATAGCAAAAGTCAGAATTTAATTGAATTTGTTTTTCTCCGTATATTAAATAATTTTTATTTAAAAAACTACCTAACATATTTTACTGAAATTTTTTCTATATATTTTATGGGATAATTTGAATATTTCCTAAAACTTTCGAAGCAGTATGAGAATTTTGAATTCGCTTAAAAAATGTTTGAAAAATTAGGTTTCATGGGGTTCAATGTATTTCATTTTTTCAACCCGGGTTCAATCCAAAACTAATTGTGTGATATTATCCATTCATATTCCCATAGGTCCCACAGACCGCCTGAAAAACAAACTAAAATTTCATTTTGATAAAGTCATTTTTACGGCAGTTATCGTGCTAACGGACAGACAGACAGACAGAATGAACAAAGTCATAAACACTTTTCAACTATATTGTAAAGTGTTAAAAAATTGTATCAAGGCTATTTTTCATAACAGCGATTAAAACTATTACGTCTTGTGATCATTGAGCATAAACAAACCCTTCCATGCATGATTATGTCCAAATTTGCCCTATGCTGCCATGTTAAAATATCTGATGTGGGCAGCACATGACTTTCCTTATATAATACAATCGATTTACAAGTTTTACAGTCAAAAAATAATGTATAGGATTCACGACGCTGCATTTTTATCGTTGAATGGTACATTTGGCGATTTTCCTGATGACAACACATACAACTATTGTAGAACACTCAATTAACTTATACTTCGCGCAAATCTAAACAATTATAAATATTAATAGCATCCTCAATAAGCGATATAGTCCATATATTAAAATACTATAATAATTACTTCATCAATTAGGCGTAATTTTCATTAATTTAACGTCATTTTTGCAATTTTGAAGATATCTCTGTCAATCTGAGTCGAAATATCGTCAAGTTGGCAAAACTTTGCTAAATTATTCACTAAGTTTGCAAAGTGCATCACCAAGGGTTACAGACAAACGGAGAGAAGAGTATTTCTTATATACTAGAAGATATTCCCGTCATATGACAGAAAAAAGAATTTTCGAGACATTTCTTCCCATTTGGTGTTATTTTTTTATCAATTTGCGACATTTTTATCATTATAGCAACATTTAAGATAGTCGCCAAGTTAGCGAAGTCCCGCTAAATTTCTCGCTAAGCGTTACGGATGGACGGAGAAATGTGTTATTGTCATAGTCTACGCTTATGTCCAAGATATTGAACTTTCATAATCCAGTCGTCATTTTCATTGATTCAGCGTCATTTTTATCAATTTCCGCCAAAATTTCGCCAAGCGTTATGGACGGAGAAATAAGTTATTCTTGTAGCAGATAAATGACTATTGTCTTCCAAATAAAAAAATATTACCTAAAGTATATTTTCTCATGAATGGAACGAGCTTTATCCACGAGAATGATGTCCCCCAATTTATCGCATGATATTTCATATGAAAAGTGAACATGTTTCGCAACAATTAATATTTTTTTTAATTTATGGGATTTTTGGATGAATTTATTTGAAAAATGTGCAATATCTCGAAAACGGTTTATGCTAGCGTTCTAAAATTTATGTCAGTCGTTTTCTAATAAAAAAAAAATACATAAGAAATGGCTATTTACGTAACTTTATTAAAGGTTTTGATTTTTTGATGATTTTTTCAAAATTTCATTCGAAAATTTAGGGATGTCCTGAACATTCGATTGCGTATAAAAACAGTAGGATTCCAGTATTCATGGATTATAATTTTTGTACCAAATGCCGTTCGAATCGATCTATTCGTTCGTTAGTTATCGTCTCGATAGACTCACTGTCACACACACACACACACACACACACACACACACACACACACACATCATCTTAAAAACGTCTGATTCGTGTTCAGGGATGCTTGAAACGTGCTCTCCCGTCGAAAACTCGAATTCGAATTTTCGACACCGTCACAATACTTTCCGTATACATTATATGTATATAAGGAAAGTAAAAATATATAAAATTTTAAATACATTTCGAAGTTTTCGCTCGAATTGAAAAAAATATATATCTAGTTCTTGATTTCTTTTAGTCGGGTATAAAGTTTCGTGAAAACTTATATTTCCGGCCGCTATCAAGTACACAAGAAATTGACGTCAGACTTTTACAGACTGCCATCACTAGATAGTTAAAATAGTTAAAACGTGTTCAGGATGTCTTAAAACATATATTGGCATCAAAATTTTAAATTCGAAAATCGTAGTGAAAACAATATTCTATATTACATTGCACGAGAAAGTAACAAGAAAGATCAATTATGCATAAAGCATTGATTGTGTCCTGCTTCGCCTACTTCTCTGCGTAGAATCAATAAATACTTCATTCATATCACCTATATTCCAGACTCCAGAGCTAAATAGTTTTGTGGTAAAAAAAAATTCAGCAATTACTATGCAACTCATCTTACAGCTTGATTTGGTTACATTCTGCAAACTTTAAAGTTAGGCTTCGTTGTTGAAATAATCAAAGTTTGATGATCATTTAAATTAAAAAATATTTTAATTACGTTGGCGCAAAATACAGATGCACAGAAAATACGAAAAATTAAAGCTGTTTTAGGATGAATGTAACACTAAATATGAATTTAAAAGAATTTTAAAAATCACGATTTTGACACTGAGGAAAAAGATGGATGCCATATTTTATTTTGAAGTGGGTCACTTAATCTCTTCATATAATATGGGTCGAAAACCCAGGCCGTCCAACTCATCCGACGATATAGAGCAGAAAAAATGGGCGGCCGGGAAACCTTATAATATGGGTTGTTGTTGAGACCCAGACCGTCCGACCTACCAGAAAGGTGTAAGGTAACTGTATGGACGGCCGGGAAGCATATAATATGGGTGTAATTACTTAGTTAAAAACTACCAAACATATTTTGCTCAATTTTTTTTATATATTTTATGGGATAATTTGAATATTGCCTAAAATTTTCAAAGCAATTTGCGAATTTTAACTTCGCTTAAAAAATATTTGAAGAATTAGGTCCCAAAGCTTTCAATGTATTTCACGTTCTCAATCCGGGTTCAATCGAAAACTTATTGGGTGATATTATTTATTTACATTCCCATATGTCCCCACAGATCGTCTGAACAACATACTAAAATTTCATTTTTATAAAGTCATTTTTACGGTAGTTATCGTGCGAACGGACAGACAGACAGACAGGCAGAGTGAACAAGGTCATAAACAGTTTTAAAGTATGTTGTAAAGTATTAAAAATCCTATTTCGTCATTAGAACCCATTGAAATATGCAGATTTTCAATTTGGCGGAAAATAGTTTTTGATGCAAAAATTCTTATCTTGTCAGCACCTCACACACTTCACTCATGCAGAGGGACATATGTTCGAAAGTTCTTAAAATTAAATAAATTACTTAAAATCAGTCTTGTAATAAAAAGCAAGACTGATAGCAGAGAACGAGAATATTCCCCCCCCAAATCAGCTTCATTGGTGGAAAAAAAATCATCAATACCTATTTTGTGGCTCAGAATGTATTTAAGTTAGAAACGTGTTTTGCATTTTTTCTTTAAAAATGCTACTGGCAGATATACCCGCAGTTGCCCTATGAAGACCCAGACCGCCCGACTCATCCTGAGGACTTGAGCAACTATTTGGACGGTCGGGCAGTTGCCCTATGTGTAAATATAAAAATTGTGAAAGTTTCCGCTAAGTCCAGTTTTAATCTAAATAACATTGCTGTTTAAAAAGTTTTATTCACTGGCTGATTTGAAGAACAGGGCCTTCTGGTACTGTATGTAAACAAATTTATAAGAAATATGGTTAATATAAGCTAAATGAAGACGATACAGTTACGAAGATATACAGGATGTCAAAAACATTGACTTCGGCTTTTATTCTTTAAATATTGATCTTAGACATATATAATAAATTACAAAGTTGCGTAAAAAAAGGTACAGAACTTTATGAAATGGATTAAAATTTTCAATGGATTAAATTTCAAGAAATACAAAATTTAAACTTTTATACGGCCCCCGTACAAAAACATTTCCAATGAGTAAAATGTGTCCCATACACTAATAAGGTGATGTACAAAATTTCAGCATTTTATCAAAAAAAGTCCCAGAGATATGTTTAAACAAAGTTGGTAAGGGATTAATCACAAATTAAAATGTAAATGTTTACAGCAAGAGTGGAAATGACGCAAAGCAGAAATGCATCATAGGCAAATAATATCTGCCTCTTATCTTTAATGGATCTTTGGCATGGATGGAAAACATTTCGAAAAAGCTTTGTAATCTTTGTGTAAATTTATTATTTCTACACAGTGTAGATACTTTTGTACCAATAAATAGCAAACTTATTATTTATTTATGTAATCATTGTTTTCTTTCGTAATTTGTGCATGTCCCCTGAAACGCGATCTGCCGACGTGATTTTTCGCCTCTGAGAACCCATGTCGATGCATCGAAAAGTGGTTTAAGTTAGCATTTTTGTCTTTTCATATCTCTGGGACTTCTTATAATAAATTGCTGAAATTTTGTGCATCACCTTATTAGTGTATGGTGCACATTTTACTCATTGGAAATGTTTTTGTACGGGGGCCGTATAAAAATTTAAATTTTGTATTTCTTAAAATTTAATTCTCTAGAAAATTTTTATTGATTTCATAAAATTCTCTACCTTTTTTTTACGCAACATTGTAATTTATTATATATGTCTAAGATCAATATTTAAGGAATAAAAGCCGAGATCAATGTTTTTGGGACACCTTGTATATACCAGTAACATTTTACTTTCTCTGCAATACATGGTAATGTATAGGGAAAGTAATTGGAATCATACTAAAAATCGCAACTCGAGTATTCGACGGATCTACACGTCTAGGGACCGCTAGAATGCGAAAAACTGTTTTTGGCGTGACGTCAGTATGTGTGTCTGTCTCTGCAAAGTATGTATTCACTCTAACTGAAAAACTAATTGACCGAATTTCATTAAATTTGGTTGATAACTCCCACGTGGGCGATCCTGGTACTGATTAGATTTTGGTACAACTCGGAATGAAAGATCCCGCCTTTTTTTTTGCAAAATGGCCCACAATAATTGTCTGAATCCACTTTGGCTAAAAAACTAATAGACCAGATTTCACAAAATTTGGTGCTTAAGTCACTTGCCGGATATTCTGGTGCTGATTGGATTTCGGTACGGTTCGGAAATTAATAACCTGCCTTTTTTTAAGAAATGGGTGCAAAAATCGTCAAAACTTAAAATAAAAGACTACGTATGCTCAAATGTATTAATTATATGCTTGTTTTATATGTAATTTTTGACGATGAAAAAAATAAGCCCAACCCCATTACTAAAGAACTAGCTGTTCTCGACATATTTTAGTTCTTATTGCGTTTTCGCTACGCGGCATTTGAAAAAAATCTGATGTGGGCAGACGTTCTCCTTATTCTTGATCACGTTCTCTTTATTTCTTCAAAAATTCATTAAATTGAGCTTAATTGCACAAAATAAGACCCAAAATTATTTTAAATTACATTGAATTTGCACTTAATTCAATTTTCGTTTTCATTTGCTAACTGGACTTATTTTCAAAATGACGTAGCGAAAATGCGAAAAACTGAACTACCTCGAGAACGACTAGTCATAAAGTAATGGGGTCCTAGAGTAATGATCTTATGTCTTATTCTTTTCATCGTCATAAATTACGTATAAAGCAAACATTGAATTTGATATATATATGAGCATACGCAATCTTTAATTTTTGATTTTGACAATTTTTACGGGCTATTTTGCAAGAGACGGCAGGTTCTTTTCTTTCTAATCGTATCAAAATATAATCAGCACAGGGTATCCCATAAGTAACTTATCCACCAAATTTTGTGAAATTTGTTCTATAAGTTATATTAGCTAGAGTGCATGCAGACAGTTTTTGCTGGCCATTTCGCGTAAAATGACAGGTTCCTGTAATTCGAATCGTACCAAAATTTAATCAGCACTTGGATACCCCACAAGTGGCTTACATATAAAATTTTATAAAATTCGGTCAATTAGTTTTTGAGTAAGTGTGGATACAAAATCTGTACACACACATATACCACGTCACGCTGAAAATATTTTCGTGTTCTCATGTATTGCATGTAAAGTAATAAGTCCAATTGTCAAATGAAAACGAAAATTGAATTATAAGTGCATATTCAGTGTTATTATACTTTCTTTATATACATAATGTATAAGGAAAGTATTGTGACGGGGTCGAAAATTCGAATTCGATTTTTCGACGGGAGAGCACGTTTCAACCATTCCTGATCACGAATCAAACATTTTTGAAGTGATGTCTGTGTGTGTGTGTGTCAGTGAGTCTGTGGAGACGATAACTGACGAACGAATGGACCGATTCGAACGAAATTTGGTACCAGAATCACAATCCGTAAACACTGGAAGCCTATTGTTTTCATACGTAATCGAATGTTCAGAACCCCCCACCCCCTAGATTTTAAAGTGAAATTTTGAAAAAATCGTCAAAAAATCAAAACCGTTAATAAAATTACGCAAATAGACATTTCTTATGTAATTTGTTATTAGAAAACGATTGACATAAATTTTAGAACGCTAGCATGAACCGTTCTCGAGATATTGTACATTTTTCAAAAAAATTATCGAAAAGTCAAATAAAAATAAAAAAATTATATTTCCTATTGAGAAACATGCTCACTTTTCATATGTAATACCATACGATAAATTTGGTGACATCATTCTCGTGGATCTAGCTCGTTCCATTCATGAAAAAGATACTTGGAGTAATACTTTTGTATTTAAGCGCCAATAGTCATTTATCTGCTCTAAGAATAACTTATGTTTTCGTCCATAACGCTTGGTGAGATTTTGGCGACGAATTTGGTGGAATGTCGCCAACTTGGCGACTTTTTAAAATGTTGCTAAATTATCGAAAATTTCGCCAAATGGATAAAAATGACGCTAAATCAATGACGACTCACTGATCACAACATGGAAAATGACGACTCATTGACGATAATTTAATATCTTGGAAAGAATATAAATAACTACTATAAAAATAATCTATTTTTTTTTACGGTAACAGTAGTAAATTCATTGCATTATATAAGGAAAGTCATGTGCTGCCCACATCAGAGTTTTTAAAATAGTTATGGGTGTTATTTTGTGCAATTGAATTCAGTTTAATGAATTGCTGAAGAAATAAAGAGAACGCGAATATGAGTCTGCAGAGAAAGTTATGTGCTGCTGGACAATTTTTTCCCAGAAAAGAAATGACTTAAATTGAAAATAATATATCAATCATTCATGATGATTCATAGAGTATAATCTTATATCCCAAGGTCTGAACTGATTGATTTTAATCAAACATATAACACCTTTCATTTAAAAAATTTGAATTTCTATCTATTCTTTTTTTTATCAATCGGATAAATTAATTGAAAATCGTCTGCCATATAAACACGTGTAATGTTATTCCGTTGCTAATCAGCATATATAATTTCCTTGAAATGCATTTTTAGAAAATAATCGTTTGCACTATTATACTCAGTGGAGTAAAAATTTTTCTAGGGGTATTGGTAAACAAATATTTTGTTTTCCATTTTTGTATATATCATTTCTTCGAAATTAGATGGAGTCCTGGGGGTATAACCCCCAAAGCCCCCCTTCTTGGCGACGCCATCGCTATTACCACGGAATTTTTAATTTTGTGATCATCAAATCTGTAAAAAAAAATCGTCAAAACTTGTAGACGGAACAGACAAAGATACTTTCAGTTTTATATACATTACGTGACAGTTATACATTACGTGACAGTATACATTACGTGACAGAAAATGAGACACCAAGAATGAGTGGGCAGAAAGTGATGAAAATCGGCAAACAGAGAGAGAGAAACCGCAACGAACAATAAGTGATGTTTATTGCAACATGATACACCTATACACTGAACTATAACATGCCTGATCAGTAGTTTGTAGGACCACAGCGGGCGGCGATATAGGCAGCAACACGTCTAGGTACAGAGTCAATGAGCGTGCGGATGATGTGCGGAGGGATGGCTGACAATTCCTTGACAACCATTTGCCAGAGTTTGTTTTCTAAACGCGGGGGTAGCAGCGCACGCAAGCGACGTTTAATCATGTCCAAGGCGTGTTCGAATGGGTAGAGATCAGCGGAGACTGACGGCCAGGGAAGCACCTGGGTACCTTGCAGGGCATGTTGGCAGATGTGTGAGTGTGTGGTCGGGCGTTATCCTGCTGGTAAATGGTATTGGGCACCCCCTGAAGGAAGAGTAGTGTCACCGGCCGCAGCAGGTCATTCAAGTATCGTTGAGCCGTCATAGTGCCTTCAATGCGGAACAAAGGTGACCTGCTATTGTAGGCGATGGCTTCCCAAACCATGATGCCACGTTGTTGGGCGGTGTGGCGTTCTACAGATGCGACCGGATTGGACCTGTCACCACTTCAGCACCAGACTAGTGCACGGCATCTGTTAATGCTAAAACAGAAAAGTGACTGACATCTGAGCACACGACCCTGTGCCATTCAGCCATCCACGTGTCTCTATCCCGACACCATTGCAAACGGAGGCGTCTGTGCTGTTGGGTCAATGGCAGTCTTCTTAACGGGCTCCATGAGAGCAGGTTGCCGACAATAAATCGGCGGTTAATGGTGCTGGTCGATATGGGAGCATCAATGGTGTCCTACGCATGCTGCAAAAGGGCGACGAAAATGGCCCGCTGGGACGTCAACGCTTGTCGGCGGATGCGTCAGTCCACACGTGCTGACGTCGCTCTGGCCGTACAGGTACCCCTTAAACGTGCCACATTCCCTTGTTCCAAATATCTTCGCCACAGCCGATGCACCGTGGACGCGTGTAGATGGCTGTCCACTGAGATTTGACGTATGGACCAACCTGCCCTTCTGAGTTCGATCACCATACCCTTCGTGAAATCGTCTGTCTGTTGGAACCGCCTCGGTTGGCGGCGGCCTGGCATTCTATGCTACTACACGTTTCCTCTGAAACAAAAAAATTACAAAATGATTTCCCTGGCAGACAGAGCACAGCGACCATTGCTGATTCTGCAGGTTCCTTCCCTTATATCTCACTCGACGTGCGCGGGACAGCTGCGCTTTTCGCATCATTCCCATAAGCTGCGTCTACCCTGCAATTTGTACATTTTTCTGCCCATTCCTTCTTTGTGTCTCATTTTCACTGTCACGTAGTGTATGTAGAGTTGATTAGAGATATGGTATATTACTTGAATTGTACAGGGTGATTAAGAAAATGGGCCAAACTTTACAAGGTAGTATACACCAAACCAAACACTTTACGTCATAGTTTACCGGGTCGGAAATAAAACTTAAAGGCGTTACAGGGCACTTACTCGTTGGGAAGCGGCCGATCCGCTAACTTAAAAGCGTTATTCTGGTTGTTATTTTCTGGTTGAAGAAGAAAACTACGTATGCAAATTTCATCTGGGGAAGAAGAACTCTTATGCAAATTTTCGTAACACCGTATGTACGGCCTTATCAGTTTACAGCAGTTTTTCGAAGCTCCAACTTTTGAAACGATGGAGGAATTTACAAATAGGGAAAAAGCCGATATGCATTTCATCTATGCAGCTGCAAATGGGAATGGCATATAGGCGCAACGACTACGGAGAACGTTTCCCCCATAGGCGGTTGCCCAATCGTAAAACATTTGAACTCTTGCATCAGCTCTTCTGTGAATCGGGATTCTTTCTCGCTACCACCAGGTCTAATACAGATCATGCAAGGAGTGCTAAAATGTCAAGTGTGGACACAGTAGCAGTTCGGCCAGGCACAAGCACAAGAACAATGGGGCATACCCTTGGTGTTGATGTTGTTGAAACCCAGACCGTCCGACCTACCAGAAAGGTGTAAGGTAACTGTTTGGACGGTCGGGAAGTGCCACCCAATTTAGACCGGAACCCAGTGGGGCATACCCTTGGTGCGCCACATTCCACGGTATGGCGGCTTCTGCATTGGGAACAGTTGCACCCATGCCATCTACAGAGAATCCAAGTAATGACTGCAGAGGATTATCCCGGGAGCGTGGAGTTCGTCCGCTGGTTCGCGGGATAGAGTGCGACTCAGCCATATTTTCAGTGACTGTGCTTTTCACGTATGAAGCCTCCTTCGCATGTGATGGCACATTTAAATTTAACATCCACAATGAACATGTGTGGGCGAGTGTAAACCCACATGCAACATATCCATATGCGCATCAGCGACGATTCTCCATCAATGCGTGGGCAGAAATCATCGGCGACCGCCTAATAGGACTGTATCTTATGTCGGAACGACTTTATGGGAGAATGTACCGTATTTTCCTGCAGGAGGTCTTGCCGGAATTTCTGGAGTATGTTCCAACAGACATCCGATGGCGTATGTGGTTCCAGAACGATGGAGCACCAGCTCATTTTGGGCGAGAGGTAAGGAACTAATTGGACGTCATTTTCCCGGGCTGATGGATTGGGCGAGGAGGTCCCATAGCTTGGCCTCCACGATCGTTCGATCTGTCGTGCATTGGTTTCTTTTTGTGGGAATATCTTAAGAGTCTCGTTTATGACACTCCCCTTGAATCTGAAGAGGAACTTGTAGCCAGAATGTTGGCCGCTGCTGCCGAAGTGAGCGAGATGCCTGGTCTGTTCAAGAGAGTTCCCTAATCTCTCCATCGAAGCTGAGAGATTTACATTTTGGTTGGCGGTCGCTCTTTTGAGCCATTACTGTAATTATTGTTTATTAAATGGCATTTTATAACTTCTAAGTTATTTTTGTGTTTTCGCCTCACCTCATCGGTGTGATATCTAGTTTGATGATTACCAAATTATGAAGTGTCTTAACAGCATCAAATTGGAAAATAGGTTTTCGTAAATAAGAACTAGTTGAAAATATTGAGAGATCGGCTACTGCCGTCTAACACAGAATAATTAGAAGGTGATATTTTAGAAGAGTGCTAGTGATCGTACAGTATTTTTGATATCACCCAACAACGTTATGAGTCGTCTTGACCAGGTTCTATACCCTGGCCGACTTTAGGAACCAGTTGGTCAGGGATAGATCAATATTAAAGGAAAGGAGCAGCACATAAACTAAACAAGTTGCGGACAGCAGAATAGATTAATTAAATGATAACTATTTATTCAAATAGAAATAAACTATATTTTCAAGCAATAACATATACGCATCTCCTTGTTCACTTGTAATTGACAATTCTTTTTTGATGCAGATCGTATTATTTTTAAAAATGTACTTACAGATATTCTTGTTCTCAACTATACCGAGTTATCCGAGGAGAAAGGAGGCTGGAACACACTAACTCTAACCGTCATTAGAACACTCGAAGGGTCCTGGATGGACAAAGTTTAAAGTCTGCCATACTCATGCTGGTACGCAATTATTTCCTGGGCACTTTTAGTCATTCCACCAGGCACGCCGGAGATTTCTTTCTCGGGTAGCACTTCCTATTCTCGAATACTGTACCTCAGCGCCATTCCACTTTTCGCAGTCCAAACCGAAAGTCGTCGAACCCTTGCAAAATTATTACTTTCATAGGTTTACAAGCAGGCACTACTGCTCGTCCAATACACTAAGTTCAACATTCCGAATTTTTAATTTCTGCATTTTAATATCAATCCACGCGAACTTAACAATTCATCGAAAAACACGCCGTGATCTCACGGGAGTCCACACTCCACCGTAATTCAGGGTCAAATCCCGCGAGCGTCATCCGAACAGCTCAAACGTCACCCATCAATCAAGCCTTCATTGGATAAACGACACCTGCATCAGTGATGTATTGTAATTAAAACCCGCAACAAACTTCACTTCCAGACGAATGCTGGCGCCAATCAAAACGAAACTGAGAACATCAAATATTTCGGTAAAATGGCTCTGAAATGTAGGAAATTGAGATGGTGTTCCAAAAGTCGATACGACATCGGTTTCACCATTAACACTGGCGCCTTTACGTTTAATTTCCGACCCGGAAAAGTATGACGAAAAATTCTTGGTTTAGTGTGTACTATCACCTCCTAAAGTTTGACCCATCTTTTTTAAATCCCCCTGTATATTGAACTACCCATTTGTTAAAGAGCCTAAAGGATGAGTAAGGCTATTTATAGCATAAAACCTATATTAAACGAACTTTTCACAGATTCCTATGGAATTGCAAATGGAATTTATGGTATTGTTTTGGAAAAGCAATACTATTTTATTTCTCTCTATCTAACTTTAATTTGTAGTTAATATGTCCACTCCAAAGAACAAAGAAGTCCACTACAAATACTGCTATCGAAGAAAATAAGTGAAAGAAAAAATCCCTCCTGACCAGTAAATAAACGTTAAGGGCAACTTGTTGATTTTGAAGAAGTGGTTTTCTCTACTCTTTTCCAGTTTGCAAAAGGAATAAAAACGGTATGTTTTGATGAAATATAGCAATTATTTTCCGAGGAAAAGAAAACAGTTATAGATAATGGAAATAATGATATATTTTTGTTTTTACTTTCTTTACAATGTTATAGTATTGTTGCAAATGTGAAATATACAATCGCTGGCGTCTTCTCCTTCGAAGGCCAGACGGAGCAAGCATCCGAAGACGTCCTTTCCCATAACGTAAGCACAGGGTTTCCAGGAGATGAAGCCAGGATGAGGGTTACTTATTTTTCCTATGATAAATAACGTACGTTTTTACACTTGTGTAAATTTTAGATAAAAATTTTCACGAAAATGTGTTTTCTTCTAACGAAATTTCACAAATGTGTGTTCTAAAATTTCACAAATGCAAGTTTTGAACACTTCAAAAACCAACAAATGGATTTTCATGCGTTTAAAAAATCGCATATGTGTTATTTTTCCTATGGGAAATAACATACCTTTTCACACAAGTGTAAATTTTAGCTAAATTTTCATGAAAACATGTTTTCTACTAATGAAATTTTACGAATATGTGTTTTTGATTTTAAAAATTTAACGATTACACGTTTTCAAGTTTACAAAAACTAACGTATGTAATATTCGAGGTTTAAAAAAGACCTTGTGGGCTATTTTTTCCAATGGCAAATAGCATACGTTTTCACAAGTGAATTATTTTCGATCAAAATTTAACAAATGTATGTTTTCAACACTTAAAAAGACAACAAATGTGGGTTTTAAACATGTAAAACAAGTACTTACATACCCCATCTTGTTTAAAGATGTAGCATTAGCTAGATATAGGATCATCAGTAATATACTCGATGTATCATCTCTAATATTACTAGTTAAAGAAAATATATTAATACACAAATGGGAAAGACCACTAAAACCACAACCTAACGACATGAAATTCTCTTCTAGAATAATTAAATTACTGTTTGAAAATTATCTACAACCCATATGTACCCATCTATATATAAAAAAAAAAACAGTCTTTGCAATATCTCTACGCCGAGCTTAAGCCAAGGATGTGACAAGGTCACCCATTAAATGCATACATCTTTAAAGAAAAATAAGAAAACAGTTCTTGGTATATCTATCCCCCAAGATTATATCACGGTTACCGTTAAACTGATATTTAAACAAAGTGTGGAAAATTACAAGACGAAACTGAAATCGACGACAAAATTTTAGACTTATAACAGAGTGAATCCCTACTTTTGTAGATTTTTAAGAAACTAGGGTTGAATTTTTAGTGATTCTTAGAATTTGAAACCTCACATTCCTTATGAATCTTTATACATTTTAGAGAATGGAACATATCTTAGTATTTATTTTTAATGAATAAGATATATAATTTTAGAATTTTTACACTAAACATAAATTTTATGAATTTAACTCTGTAAGATGTAAACATCCTTTAATTATTTAATGCATTAACTTATGCATTTAATGGGTGACCTTGTCACAACCTTGGCTGAAGCTCGGCGTAGGGATATTGCAAGAACTATTTTTCTTTTATAGATGGGTACGTATGGGTTGTGGGTAGCTTTCAAACAGTAATTTATTTATTCTAGAACAGAATTTCATGTCGTTAGGTTGTGGTTTTAGTGGTCTCTCCCATTTATGTATTAATATGTTTTCTTTAACTAGTAATATTGGAGATGATACATCGAGTATATATTACTGACTATTCTATACCTAGCTAATGCTACATCTTTAAACACGATTGGGTATGTAAATACTTGTTTTATATGTTCAAAACCCACATTTGTTGGTCTTTTAAGTGTTGAAAACATACATTTGTTAAATTTTGATCGAAAATAGTCAACTTGTGAAAACGTATGCTATTTTCCATTGGAAAAAATAGCGCACATGGTATTTTTTAAATCCTGAAAATTACATATTTTAATTTTTATAAGGTTGGAAACGTGTAACTGTTAAATTTATAAAGTCGAAAACACATATTTGAGAACTTTCATTAGTAGAAAACATGCTGTTTTGAAAATTTAGCTAAAATTTACATATGTGTGGAAACGTATGTTATTTCCCATCGGAAAAATAACACATATGCGACTTTTTAAAGGCATGAAAATCTCATTTGTTCGTTTCTGAAGTGTTCAAAATTAGGGATGCAGCGGATATCCGGTAAACATCCGGTATCCGGTACATACGGCTATTAAGCCGGATATTTGGCAGTAGCCGGATATTAGAATTATCAGGTCGAATATCAGGTCATATAAATAATATGCAAAATAATTATTTTTAATAATTCAATTAATAGTAATATTAAAATTTTCAGATTTTTCAATTTTTATTACAATTTCTTAAACTAAACCTTCATTTTATTACTTATATATACATTCAAAATCTCTCCTTTATATTCAGTGTCTTTGACAATGACTATTACTTTAACTTACGACTTACATTACAAATTAAAAAAAACCTGATGTGGGTAGCACATGACTTTCCTTATATAATGCAATGTATTTACTACTTTTACAGTAAAAACAAAATAGGTTATGCTTATAGTAGATATTTATATTTTTTCCAAGATATTGAATTTTCGTCAAATAGTCGTTATTTTCATTGATTTAGCGTCATTTTTATCCATTTGGCGAGATTTTCTTTGATATGGTAACATTTAAGAAAATCGCCAAGTTGGTGACATTCCGCCAAGTTCGTCACCAAAATCTCGCCAAGCGTTATAGACGGAGAAATAATTCATTCTTATAGCAGATAAATGACTATTGGCGTTCAAATACAGAAGTATTACTCAAAGTATATTTTTTCATGAATGGAATGAGCTAGGATCTACGAGAAGGATGTCACCCAATTTACCGCATGATATTACATATGAAAAGTTAACATGTTTCTCAATAAGAAATATTTCTTTTCTATTTTATATAATTTTTTGATATTTTTTTTTTAAAATGTGCAATATCTCGAGAACGGTTCATGCTAGCGTTTTAAATTTATGTTAATGGATTTCTAATGAAAAATTACATAAGAAATGTCTATTTGCGTAACTTTATTAAATGTTTTGATTTTTTGATAATTTTTTCAAAATTTCACTCCAAAATTTAGGGGGGGGTTCTAACCATTCGATTGCGTATAAAAACAATAGGCTTCTAGTATTCACGGATTATAATTGTTCTACCAAATTTCGTTCGAATCGGTCTATTTGATCGTCAGTTATCGTTTCCACAAACTCACTGACACACACACAAACACACACACACATACAGAGACATCAACTCAAAAATGTTCCGTTCGTGATCAAGGATGCTTGAAACGTGCTCTCCCGTCGAAAACTCGAATTCGAATTTTCGACCCCGTCACAATATTTTCTTATACACTATTGTATATAAGAAAAGTAATAAATTTCCCGTCAACAGCGTTATTTTTTTTTATTTTTACTTTCCTTATATTCAAAATTAATTACGGATTCATTTTGTCTTTTCACTTTACATGCTGGAATATAATTTTGTTCCCTTCCCTAGTCAATAATATTTTGGGTATCTTTATTTACCATATAAAAATATTCCCTGACTTTGTCCCGATAAATAATCCGGCCCTAGTCATATAACCATAGTGTTTCTGTCTAATAACTAAAGGTTGTAGTTCAGGCATGGGAAGAAGGACTACTAATTATGCTAATGCTTTTAGGCTTAGGTCTAATAAATTCATCTAAAATCATAAAATACCAAAACTTGAAGAGACCAAAACAAACACGGAATGCTACAATGCCTGAATTAGCACCCCAAAATTACATATTATTATTATCTCAATATGTTTAACTTCTGGTCGATAAAAAATTTATAGCCAAATCGTTGTATATGTAAAAATAGCTAAACCCTGGTACGCAAATGACTGAAGGATTTTAATAATGAGGATAATGACTAAATACATAATTTATATAAAATGCAAGAAAGGGTTTCATTGACTATGATGTACTAATGAGTTTTACACAAAATGCTAGAGAGACCAAAATGCTAGAGATGAAATAGGGTACAAAATCGAGGTCCTCAGCAAACATCAGGCCCCAAGCGGTTGCATGGGCTGCTTAATCCTGATCATACAGAAACCTCTGATCATACGACCCTGATCATATAAAACCCTCTAAAATATTGTTGACTCGGGGGTGGTAGTGGTGGTGGTGTGTGTGTGTGTGTGTGGGGGGGGGGTCCTTTTATTCCAGAACCTAAATAGGAAATACTAACGTATATGTAAGTCTTTTAATGAATCCTCATTTTATTATTAGTTTTTGACCTTGCAAAAACAGCATAATTAAATTGTCGGGTATTTGATTTTTCGGATTATCACTATTTGGATGTGTGACGTTCTACCGTATTTATAGTTCAGATGAGGCCTGTTTTGTGTAGCTCGCTTGGGGCCTCATAAAATCTCGAGAAGCTACGGTTGCTGAAAATTTACAGTGTACCCTTCGAATACCCCCAGATGTCGGTGTGCACATACCCCCGGTTGAGAATCGCTATTTTAGCTTGAGAACCAATATTAGACGCATTGATTCAGTTTTCTATTTCTTACTAGATAGAATCTGTTGCAACTTTTATCTACTTTCTAAAAGGTTTATAATCGATCAAAGAAATGAAAAAAGAAAGCAATAAAAAATTATTATTGGTTGCAATGCAAAAGAAAATAGCTGGGAATTTAATTCTGGATATTTCTTTAAACATCTGTTCGTTTTCGAATTCTATTGAAGCGGTCGATAATGTTCGAAGCTAATGAAAAGCTCTTTTCGAATTTTCCTTTGTTCAATTCCATTTATTATTTCAGCATTAAATCGCAGCGTTTTAAATTCATTTTAAAAATGCATTAAATATTGGTTTTTATTCGATTTAATCTGAGCTTTGCCGATACCTAATTAAAGGAGCAAGATTCATTGGTGAATGAAATGAGGAATATTTGGACCTCAAAAACTAAGCATTAGATCATATAAATATACCAGAATAAAGTCAGATTCTTCAACTAAGTTTTATCCTGGTTAATCTGCTCCCGAAGAAAATGGATTTGTGCAATAATATTTTTATTTTATCACATTTTTCTAGAACCACTGAATTTATAAATCCACCGATAGATGGAGTCACTTACCCATGACGATCCAGTTCTATATGAATAATTGGCAATTTAAAGATCTTAAAATTATGGGGGATGCTTCAAACAGAGTGCAGGGTCCGAAAAAGAATTATAATCAACGGATGATCGTAGAAGTAATGTGCAGTATGAAAAATAATTAGAAAGCAAAGGAGAATTTATCAATAACTAGAACGAATAATTACCCCCGCTAGAACAATTGACCGGATTATACACACACACACACACACACACATATATAAGTTTCAAAAAGAACAATGCTTGGGAAAAAGCCAGCAGGGATACACGAAAAGGCCTAGGGGGATTGTGACCCCTAGTTCCCGGTTATAGTCGACTTTTACTCCATAGGAAATACTCCCGGAGCTGATATAAGCTTGAGGCCAATTTTCCATGAATCATCATAACTAGACATTACAGAGCGGCAATGCGCCTTTTTGTCTTATTACTTGCTTTTCACGTGTATCTCAGGTTATCGATGTGTACAGGCTTTTGGCTTTCTTATATATATATATATATATATATATATATACGCAATCATTTTGAATCGAAATCAGGATCCCCCAGAAGTCCAAAAAAATGTCCTCCCCTCTCGCAAACCTTCCACTCCCCTAAACAAAATGAGTCTGGTTACATTACTCCGTATGTTTCGACCTCCGGTGGAGTCCGCAACCTGCTAGATTTGTTAAAAAAATTTAAGATATGTTTTGGATAAAAAAAAATTATAATTTAATCAACGGGTGGGTTTAGAAAATTATTTTTTTCGGGGGTATTTTGTGATATTTTAATCAGCTGTTGGAAAAAAAGAAACGTTAAATGGTGCTTCAATTTTAATATATTGTAATATAAAAATTGGAGCGATTTGAAACACACTAAAAGTATATATTGTGTTGTTGTTGAAACCCAGACCGTCCGACCTACCAGAAAGGTGTAAGGTAACTGTTTGGACGGTCGGGAAGTGCCACCCAATTTAGACCGGAACCCAGTGGGGGAGGCATCCACAGGGACCGTACCCTCCTTCCCCTACCACCAACCTCTCGGAAGGACTTTCGGACCCACATGTTTAACGTGATCGTACTCCGCATGAACACGGCGGCAGTTTTGGCAGTGGCTGGAATCGAACCCGGGCCTACCGAGTGCAACTCCAGCGCGCTAACCAATGGGCTACCGCGCCCCGAGTATATATTGTGTGTAAGTATATACTATAAAAGTATATAATATAGAAACTCTGTGATAATATTTTAGTTCGTTTAAGAATCGATTTGTGTAAACATCAGCCTTAATCGGGTTAAGACTTAAAGTAACTAAATAACAATTTGAAAAAAAAATTGATTCGATGTGGGTAGCATATGGCTTCCCTTATATAATGCAATAAATTTATTTCTTTTCCAGTGAAAAACGAAGTATAAGATCTACGGCACTGTGGTTATAACATTGAATTGTACATTTGGCGCTTTTCCGGATGACAACATACAAACTATTTTACCCAATTAATTTATATGCACGCACCTCTAAATTGATAGCATCCTGAATAAGCAATGTATCATCAATTTGGGGTCATTTTCATTTGCAAGGCGTCATTATATGTTGATGATATGGCGTCATATAATGTTGATGATATTTTCGTCAGTCTGGGGTGAAATATCGCCAAGTTAGAAATATGTCTCTAAATTATTCCCAAGTTTGCCAAGTGTATTGCCAAGTGTTGTAAACAATTGGAAAGAAGCGTATTTCTAATATACTAAAAGATATGTCCGTTATATGACGGAATTCAAGATTTGCAAAACATTACCATTTGGCGAAATTTTTATCACTTTTCAGACATTTTTGTCAATTTGACAATATTAAAAAGTCGCTAAGTTGGCGACATATAGCCAAATTCGTCATCTAATGTTTCGCGAAGCGTTACGGACGGACGGATGGTGAAATGGGTTATTTTTATAGTAGATATATATGTTATTCCCAAGTTATTGAATATTTCAATTAGTCGTCATTTTCATTGACGTAGCGTCATTTTTATCAATTTGGAAACATTTTCATTAATTTCGCGACATTTAAAAAAGTCGCGACATTTAAAAAAGTCGCCAAGTTGGCGATATTCCGCTAAATTTGTTGCCAATATTTCGCTAAGTGTTATGGATGGAGAAATAGGTTATTCTTATAGTGTTTAAATGACCATTGACGTCCAAATACAAAACTATTACCGAAAGTATAATCTCTCATGAAAGGAATGTGCTAAATACATGAGAATGATGTTCACAAATTTATCGCATAATATTGCATAGTGAACATGTTTTACAATAATAAGTTAATAATTTTTTTAATTTTATGTGATTTTTTGATAAATTTATTTGGAAAATTTGCAATATCTCGAGAACGGCGTATGCTAGCGTTCTAAAGTTTATGGCAATCGTTTTCTAATGAAAAATTACTCAAGAAATAATTATTTACGAAACTGTATTGACGATTTTGATATTTTGATGATTTTTTGAAAATTTCATTAAAAAATTTGGTGGTTTTTCCAACATTTAATTGCGTTTAAGACGTCCAGTATTCGTGGATTGTAATTTTTGAACCAAATTCCGGTCGAATCACTCTTCTCGTTCGTAAGATATAATCTCCATAGACTCACACGCACACACACACACACACACACACAAGCATACTTACACACTTACACACACTCAAGCATATTTATACACACACAAGCATACTTACACACACACACACACACATATACATCACCTCAAAAACGTTTGATTCGTGTTCAGAGATGCTTGAATTATGCTCTTCCGTCGAAAACTCGAATTCGAATTTTCGACCCAATCACAATACTTTCCTTGTGCAGTATACTATGTATATAAGGACAGTAAAAATGACGCAGAAGTACACCTATTCGGATCCTAAAATGTCTGTGCATCAAATGTCATGATCGTACGTACAGACTGCACAGACAGACAGAAAGACACTCGGACATCTTCCTTTATAAATTAAGATGGCTTCAGTCCTCAGAATTAAAAGAATTCATAAAAATGCGAAATTTAATTTTTAATACACTCCTCCTTCACCAATTGAAAAAGTGTCAATAAGTAAATTAAATTTTTGCAGCTCTTAATTAGGACGAAAGAAATATACCGGGTACGTTTTGACACAAAATTCGTTGACATATTCAAATTATTGTCATTAAGTATTTTCCTTTTGATTACATTATACCAGCATTAAATAAATTTTTCAAAATTAGATGGTAAAATTTGGAAATAGCAATTAAATCCTTTTATGTTTTAATTTTTTATCATGTTTGTGAATGTAACTAATAAAGATGTGCATTACTTGTCTAAGAATCAAATCAAACTGCTATGACGTCTGAAAAAGAAAATTCGTTTTTCTTGTTTTATTTTATCGATGTCGCCTCACATTTTCTCTCTAAGGAAGTAAACTATTTTCACTTGCAGTTCATCTAAAAGCACAGCAACGCCTCACATTTTCTTTCTAAGGAAGTAAACTATTTTCACTTGCAGTTCATCTAAAAGCACAGCAACACCTCACATTTTCTCTCTAAGGAAGTAAACTATTTTCACTTGCAGTTCATTTAAAAGCACAGCAACACCTCACATTTTCTCTCTAAGGAAGTAAACTATTTTCACTTGCAGTTCATCTAAATGCAACTATTATAGCTAAATTCATCACTGTTTGGTGCTTACTTTTCATAATTAACTTTACTTCTTGCACCAACTCTTGATTTCATAATATGATTATTTTGGGCACTCTTCGTAAAATACCCAGCTATGAGTTGTAGGGAAAGTAAAATGGCACACTTCATGCGAAAATCTTAGCTGCCGTTATTAATTCACTAGAATGCACTTCCTGGCGTTGCCCGTGTTCTAAATAAGCGTCCACGTCTTATAAATAATACGAACACCGAAACCCATTTTGACCTATTATGAAAACTCGAAAAAAAAAAGCAAAGTGCAAGATACTGTTACGACGTATCCCCAGGAATATTGGGTGTGCTTTCAGGATACAAGAATGAGTCCAAATTTTTGCATAATTAACACGTTTATCCACAAGAACAGCGTAAACAGGAATAATATACAGTAAAACAGCACTGAAATACTCCACTGTCACAAAATAACGGATACTATTCTCGAAACATTGACGTATTTCAGTTCACAAAACAGCCGCTTTTATTCTCAAACCATTTACGAAATCACAGTGCAATGTAGCTCGTATCACGTCAACTGTTCTCCAACTGAGTAATGGCTTCTTTTATAGACTCTATATAGATACTTATAGAAATATCCCATATCTCATAGAATACTCGTTATTTCGAGGCGTTTCTCGAATGCTCGAGAAGTCGCCAAATTGGCGATAAATCGACAAATCACGCAACCCGCTTCCGAACTTCAGATTATGGCAACCCTAGGTGCACGTCGTAGGAATTCACGGTTGCATGTACGGGTATTTTCTCAGTCTGGTCTTCGAAAGAGAGACGAAAGCGAGAGGGTGTGGGAAAAGAAACTCCAGAGCATTGCAAGTTCGCAACTATACGATCCCATCCCCTGATGACGAAAGAGAACGAGGAAATTGTTCCACATAACCTTGGTGCTATGTCAGGATTTTGGCTTTCGCTGTACGAAAAACACTTTAGTGTAGCTGCGCTGCGCTAAAGAATTTATGCACATTAATTAACGAGCAGGCAACCAAGGTATATGGAACCTTTCCTCGCTCTTTTCGGCATTTTTCTTATTTTTGTTTTAAGTGGAAAGCGTTGATGGCTCATTCCACTTATAATTAAATTGGATATAATTGTACTTGTAGCCAACATTTGTGATTTTATTCACTTTTTGGATAACGTTTTTCATTGCTTGGCAGTTTATTTTCTGCGATGCAGTTATTTTTGTTTAGAGACTTTTTTATTGCGGAGGATATCAATATTGATAATTGTCAACTTAGAATTGCGCGAAATACAAGTTAGTTGGGGATTTCTAAATAATTTTACATGCTGTCATCCGAAAACGCGCCAACTGTCCACATGTACAATTGTAACAGCGTTGTAACCATTGTCTTGTGGACTTTATACATCATTTTGTCACTGGGAAATAAGTACATTCATTGCACTCAGGGTCCGACTCAGCCTAACTGGGGCCTGGGGCAGATATTCCTCCGGGGCAGATATTCCCCCGGGGCACCCCATCAGCTCTTGACATATATGAAATGAACAAAAATATTTTTACAAAAACATAATTGTATTCTATAAAAATCTGATGTGGGCAGCACATGAGTTTCCCTGCAGACTTATATGCACGTTCTCTTTATTTTAATTAAATTTAATTCACTTTTAATGCAATTTTCGTTCTCATTTGATAGCTGGACTTATTTTTTCAAAAGTGGTGTAGAGAAAATACGAAAAACTAAAATATCTCAAGAACGGCTGGTCCTAGAGTAATGGGGTTGATCTTAATATTTTCTTCGTTAAAAATTACGTATTAAACAAGTATTTAATGGATATATTTGATCATACGTAGTTTTTTATTTTAGATTTTGGCGATTTTTTCTGGCCATTTTGCAAAAATAGGCAAGTTATTTTTTTCCGAATCGTACCAAAATCTAATCAGCACCAGGGTGTCCCACAAGTGACGTATCTACGGAATTTTGTGAAAATCGGTCCATTAGTTTTTTAGCTAGTTGATACAAGCTTTTGCGGGCCATTTCGCAAAAAAAAGCGGGTTCTTTTATTCCGAATCGTATCCAAAACTAATCAGCACCAGATTCTCTCACAAGTGACTTACCTACCAAATTTTGTGAAATTTGGCCCATTAGTTCTTTAGTTAGCGTGGATACGAAATCTGCATAGACAGACACACAGACAGACAGACAGACACACAGACAGACAGACAGACAGACACACAGACACACACACAGACGTCATGCTAAAAATGGTTTTTTCGTATTCTAGAGGTCTTGAAACGTGTGGATCCGTCGAAAACTCGAGTTGCGATTTTCGACATGATTCCAATACTTTACCTATACATTACCATGTATTGCAGGGAAAGTAAAAAGGTATACAAAATGAAGTTCTTAAATATTTGAACTGAATTTAAATTATAGGCAACTTTCTTATGATAACCAAGAGGCCAACATGCTAAATTATTGCGGTAATTCTTATTTATCCCCAAAATGAATTTTTTTATGGGAAAACTTATTCCAATGGCATAATTTTCTTTTCAGAAAGCAGTCATTCATCTTTCGATGATGCATTTGTTTAACCTCTCTGACACGAAGACCCGGGGACGTTTGCCGCGCATGCCCCTGCTTTAGTCAGATCCTGATTGCAGTACTTAGGAATAGTCAAGTAATGGCCACATCAAATTTATTTTTTACAAGTATCTTACCAGAAAAATTTAAAAGTTTAAACAAATAAGTTACATCAGTCATAATGATTACTGATGTTTGAAAATGCACGAGTTTTCAATCATTGCGTAAAAAATTTATCTTCACTGCATTTATAAAATTATTCAGTAGAATTTTTAAGCAAAGAAATATCCCTTTTTATCATCAAATTCGTCAGATAATCTTATGTAATTGTATCACCATCGTCGCCGTTTTATAAACTTATGGTCTTTCACCAAACATTTGATCTAGTATATAGAACAGCATTAAATGTTGTCTTCCTCGTTAGCAAAACGGAGGATGGGCCATTAGTGGAACTAAGAAAGAAATATAATTCCACATGGCTCTTCTTTTGTGCTTAATGGGTATCAAAATGATAGTATTTAGTAGTGCAAAATGGCAACACTTACGCTTACTTTACGAGAGTTTGCCTCAGTTAAGGAACGTTAGTTTAGCTGCAGAATAACAAATGGTCCATTTTGTGAACATTGTTAACGCAGATAAAATGTTCTAAAGCTTCTGGATCGGAAGTATGGTTTGCTATGTAAATTCTAAGATACATGAAAGGATTTAATTTTAGCCTCTTAAGCCCATATTTTCATTCTATACAGCGAAAGCATTAATTGGTCATGAATCATTAATTGTTGACAGCATGAAAGTATATCTGATGGGGACAACACGTGATTTTCTTTACATAATTTGAATCACTCTATTTCTCTCATTCATAGCGAAATAATGGTGTCCAAGATTCGCCGCTCTTATTACTCACATGAAAAGTTCTCATCAAAATGCAATTCATGCTAAAGGCTTTTCTTCCCACCTTATCTTTCTCTACTCCTACTGGAAGTCTGCGTGGGCCCCAGTTTATTCCTTTCTGAAGATTTGGCGGAGGGTGCGAGTTCGGTCGTCGCCCCTCTCCTCCAAGTACAACTTCGATTTAAAACCTATTATTTTATGAATCTCCTTTTTTCTTCGCTAGAAGTTTAAAGGGAGGATCATATCCTCTCCTGAGCACTTCTCTAACCCTGTCTTTGAAATCTTGAGATCAAAATGCACTTCACATTTAATTTATATCCAGTGAAATAAATGACTGTTTTGCGCCAACATACAAAAATACTACAAAAAGTATATCTCTCGCAATTGGAATGAACCAAATTCACGGAAATGATGTTAACATGATAAGTGCTTACGGAAAGTGAACATATTGGTAAATACTTACTACTTTTTCAAATGTACGACAACATGAAGTTTGAACCGATTCTACACCCTCCTTATTCCCCCGATCTTGCGCCTTGCGATTTTTATTACTTTCCCTGCAATACATGGTAATGTATAGGGAAAGTATTGGAATCATGCCGAAAATCACAACTCGAGTTTTCGACGGATCTATACGTTTCGAGACCTCTAGAATACGAAACAACTATTTTTAGCGTGACGTCTGCGTGTCTGTCTGTCTGTGCAGATTTTGTATCCACTCTAACTAAAAAACTAATCGACCGAATTTCATAAAATTTGGTAGGTAAGTCACTTGTGGGAGAATCTAGTGCTGATTAGTTTTGGGTACGATTAAGGATAAAAGAACCCGCCTTGTTTTGTGAAATGGCCCGCAAAAGCTTGTATCCACTCTAACTGAAAATCTGACGGACCGAATTTCACGAAATTTGGTAGATAAGTCGCTTGTAGGTCACCCTGGTGCTGATTAGATTTTGGTACGATTCGGAAAAAATAACCTGCATTTTTTGCAAAATGGCCCGCAAAAATCGACAAAATATAAAATAAAAAACTACGTATGCTGAAATATGTCCTTTAAATGCTTGTTTTATACCTAATTTTTAACCAAGAAAAGAATAAGATCAACCCCATTACACTAGGACTAGCCGTTCTCGGGATATTTTCGTTTTTTCTCTATGCTACCTTTGAAAATGAGTCCAGTAACCAAATAAGAACGAAAATTGAATTAATAGTGAATTAAATTTCATAAAAATAAAGAGAACGTGCATATAAATCTGCAGGGAAAGTCATGTGCTGCCCACATCAGATTTTTTTTTTCCTCTGCTCAAGAGAAACCTCAAGGGTAATCATTACACCTCGGACGATGAGGTGAAGGCAGCTGTCAAGAGAAAAGTCGGAAGAATTTTTCAGTGACGGAATGAAAAAACTTGTTACACGTTGGGAGAAATGTGTTAGCCTTAACGGTGACTATGTTGAAAAATAAATATATGATTTTGAAACTTAAGAATTGTAGTTTAATGCACTTTTTGCCCGATCTGATAATTTGTTTTTGTTCGCGCTCTACAAGCATGTGTGCATTACTTTTTAACCTACCCTCGTATGTCCCTTTTTTGATAAATTTATTTAACAAACGTGCAATACCTAGAGAACGGTTCATGTTAGTGTTCTTAAGTTTGGGCCATTTGTTTTCTAATGAAACATATCGTGTACAATAATTATTTATTTAACAACACTAAAGGTTATGATTTTTTCATGATTTTTTTCAAAAATTCATTTGCAATATCTCACGAACGGTTCCTGCCAGCGTTCTAAAGTGTGTTTTTTGTTGTTGAGACCCAGACAGTCCGACCTACCAGAAAGGTGTCAGGTAATCGTTTGGACGGCCGGGAAGTGCTACCCAATTTAGACGAAACCCAGTGGGGGAGGCATCCACAGGGATCGTACCCTCCCTCCCCTACCACCAACTTCTCGGAAGGACTTACGGATCCACATGTTTAACGTGATCGTACTTCGCATGAATACGGCGGCAGTTGTCGCAGCGTGCAAATCCAGCACGCAAACCACCGGTCTACCGCGCCCGAAATGTGTCAACAGCTCGCGGTGTTCCGTTCTAAAGTGTGTGATTCGTTTTCTAATAAGAATTTACGTCTAAAATAATTATTTATTTATCCTTATAGAAAGTTTTAGTGTTGATTTCTAACGATTTTTTAAAAATGCATTCGAAAATTGGGGGCCTAAACATTGGATAGCACTTAAAATCAATAGGGTTTCAGTATTCACTGATTCTAATTACCAAACTAAATCATTTTTGAAGCGCTTCATTTGTTCGTGAGCTATTACGGCCGCAAACTTACAGACAATCTAAGCGCATGTAAGTTTGTATGAATTAATGAATTAATATCCAAGTAAAAAAAAAAGTTAGTTAAGCAGGGCGCTCTCCAGGTTTTGCACCTCGGTTCGATCTTCTTTCTTGTATTTTTAATGACCTCTGTTTGTTTAATTTTTATGAGACTTTGACTGATTTTGCGGATGATATTGCTTTATTACTTTCCCTATATACATAATGTATAAGGAAAGTATTGTGACGGGGTCCAAAATTCGAAATCGAGTTTTCGACGGGAGAGCACGTTTCAAGCATCCCTGATCACGAATCAAACATTTTTGAAGTGATGTCTGTGTGTGTGTGTGTCAGTAAGTCTGTGGAGACGATAACTGACGAACGAATGGACCGATTCGAACCAAACTTGGTACAAAAATCACAATCCGTAAGCACTGGAAGCCTATTATTTTTATACGCAATTGAATGTTAAGAACACCCCTAAATTTTCGAATGAAATTTTGAAAAAATAGTCAAAAAATCATAACCACTAATAAAGTTACGCAAATAGACATTTCTTATGTAATTTTTCATTAGAAAGCGATTGACATAAATTTTAGAACGCTAAGATGAACCGTTCTCGAGATATTGCACATTTTTCAAAAAAATTAGCAGAAAGTCATATAAAATAAAAAAAAAATATTTCCTCTTGAGAGACATGTTCACTTTTCAGTAATACCGTACGATAAATTGGATGACATCATTCTCGTGGATCTAGCTCGTACCATTCATGAAAAAAGATACTTTTTGTAATACTTCTGTATTTGTACGCCAATAGTCATTTATCTGCTATAAGAATAACTTATTTCTTTGTCCATTATACTTGGCGAGATTTTGGCGACAAATTTGGCGGAATGTCGCCAACTTATCGACTTTTCGAAATGTTGCCAAATTAACGAAAATCTCGCCAAATGGATAATAATGACGCTAAATCAATGAAATGGCGACTAATTGTCGAAAATTCAATATCTTGGAAAGAATATTAGTATCTACTATAAGAAAATCCTATTTATTTTACTGTAAAAGTGGTAAATTCATTACATTATATAAGGAAAGTCATGTGTTGCCCACATCAGATTTTTTTATCATGGGTCTACAAATCCAGATGTCTTGAGAAATATAGAAGACGATCTGCCTACTATTAAACAAGGGTCCTGTGCTAATAATATTATTCTCAATGTCGAAAAATCTACACTTATTTGTTTTTTCTTGTCCCAAAACTCTTTTAGCTTTGTGTTAAAATATCATACTGTTTGTTATCCAGATATTTCATACAATGTGATGTTATTGAGCAGGTGAGTGGCTTTAAATACCTTGGTATTACTGTCAATGATTTGTTATCTTAGAAGCCTCATATTACTAGTCCTAGTAAACAATTAACATTAAATATCAGAAAATCTTATTTTCTACGCCAGTTTTGTCCTGATGTTCTTATATTTCTTTACTCTTTAATTCACTCTCAGATTCAGTATGGCATTACCTGTTTTGGTGGGACTTATCTGAATACCCTTAGGCCTGTTATTTCGCTTCAAACATTATTTATTAGGATTATATTACGTAAACCTCGTCATATACCATCATTTCCTCTTTTCCTCGATTCTATGATTATGCCATTTAGGCATATTTATGTCTCCAAAGCACTTAATATGTTTTACATTAAAAATAAGAATGATCAGATCTCCACTAGACAATTCTACTTAGTTTTAGAAATGTTATCACTTTTTAGCTCTTAAATTTTAAAATTTTCTGCCTCAATCTTTTAAAAGCATTGTTACCTATCGTTCTTTTTCCAAAGCCACCAAATACATGTTATTTATTTATAATTCAGTTGAAATTGAGAATTTCTTACCGTAGCGATAGCTAATTTTCTACCTGATTTTACAGTCTTTTTTATTATCTATGTTTATTACTTTCCTTATATACATAATGTATAAGGAAAGTATTTCACGGGGTCGAAAATTTGAATTTAAATTTTCGACGGGAAAGCACGTTTCAAGCTTCCCTGATCACGAATCGAAAATTTTTGAGGTGATGTCTGTCTGTGTGTGTGTGTGTGTGTGTCAGTGAGTCTGTGGAGACGATAACTGACGAACGAATGGACCGATTTAAATGAAATTTGGTACAAAAATTACAATCCATAAACACTGGAAGCTTATTGTTTTTATACGCAATCGAATGTTCAGAACCGCCCTAAATTTTCGATGGAAATTTTGAAAAAATCGTCAAAAAATCAAAACCTCTAATAAAATTACACAAATAGACATTTCTTACGTAATTTTTCCTTAGAAAATGATTGACATAAACTTTAGAACGCTTTAGAAACATGAATCGTTCTCGAGATATTGCACATTTTTCAAATAAATTTAACAAAAAAATCCCATAAATTAAAAAAAAATATTAAATGTTGAGAAACATGTTTACTTTTCATATGGAATATCATACGATAAATTGGATGACATCATTCTCATGGATCTAACTCATTCCATTCACGAGAGAAGATACTTTGAGTAATACTTTTGCATATGAACGCCAATAATTCATTTATCTGCTGTAAGAATAATTTATTTATCCATCTATAACTCTTGGCGAGATTTTGGCGACGAATTTAGAGGAATGCCGCCAACTTGGCGACATTTTTAAATGTTGCCAAATATAAATCTCGCCAAATGGATAAAAACAAAGCTAAATCAATGAAAATTACGACTAATTGAAGAAAATTCAATATCTTGGAAAGAATATAAGTATCTACTATAAGAATAACATTTTTTAATTGTAAAATTAGTAAATTCATTGCATTATGTAAGGAAAGTCATGTGTTGCCCACATTAGATTTTCTCTTTAGTTGTTAAGATGTAATGATTTATTGCATTTGTTTTATCTGTAACTGTTTTTATGTCATTTTATGCTACTATAATTGCCGTGTTTACCCATTTCTTTCTAAAAGATTTTCTTTTAGGAGTCGATATTCATGAATCCCGTAATCTTCTTAGTTCTGCATATTAAAGAAAATCATAATTATGTGACACACACAAACAACCTGCACATTCATTAACAAACATACATACGCAAACATCACCTCAAAAAGGATCAATTCATGTTCAGTAGTCCCTAAATTGTGCTCTTCCGTGGAAAAATCGAATTCCAATTCTCGACCTCATCACAATATTTTCCCTACACATTATACTATATAAATAGGTAAAGTAAACGTAGTGTAACACTTAAAAAAAATCTGATGTGGGCAGCATATGACTTTCCTTATATAATGCAATGAATTTACTACTTTTAGAGTAAAAAAAATGGATTATCTTTATAGTAGACATTTATATTCTTTCCAAGATATTGAATTTTCGTCAATGAGTCGTCATTTTTATCCATTTGGCGTGTTTTTCGTTAATTTAGCAGTATTTGAAAAAGTCGCCTAGTTGGCGACATTCTACAAAATTTGTCGCCAAAATCTCGCCAAGCATTATGGACGGATAAATAAGTTATTCTTACAGCAGATAAATGAGTGTTGTCGTTCAAATACAAAAGTATTACTCAAAGCATCTTTTTTCATGAATCGAACGAACTATATCCACGAGAATGATGTCACCAAATTTATTGCATGGTATATAAAATTGCACATATAAAAAGTGAACATGTTTCTCAATAGGAAATATTCTTTTATTATTTTATATGGTTTTTTGATAATTTTTTTGAAAAATATGCAATATCTCGAGAACAGTTCATGTTAGCCTTCTAAAATTTATGTCAATCGTTTTCTAAGAAAAAATTACATAAGAAATGTCTATTTGCATGACTTTATTAGAGGTTCTGATTATTTGACGATTTTTTCAAAATTTCATTCGAAAATTTAGGGGGTTCTGAACATTCTATTGCGTATAAAAACAATAGGCTTCCAGTGTTTATGGATTGTAGTTTTTGTACCAAATTTCGTTCGAATCGGTCCATTCGTTCGTCAGTTATCGTCTCCACAGACTCACACACACACACAGACATCAGTTCAAAAATGTTTGATTCGTGATCAGGGATGCTTGAAACGTGCTCTCCCGTCGAAAACTTGAATTTGAATTTTCGATCCCGTCACAATACTTACTCCTTATACATTATTGTATATAAGGAAAGTAATAATATCTTTTGGGGTTTGTAATAAACGCCACTTCACATAAAACAATTTACCCCAAACCAAAGCGATATAACATCTATCGAAACGCCTAAATTCTACAACTGATGAATGTAGAAACATTTCGCGGATTTCACACGCACAGGTCTGCGATCAGTACATAATCTATTTCATATTCATGCAATAATAGAACATCAACGCGTCTGTGAAAACGACTTTGAACTGGGAGAGTGTCAACCAAATAGCCGTATCCATAGTTAGTTGAAGCGAAATCTAATAAATATTTCGACATCAAAGCAGCCCGTGTTAACACAAGCTGTTCCGATTTTGCAAATATAATTTTAATTATTCATTGTCACGCATATCCACCCACGTGTGTCATGGCATTATGTGTTGTCTGTTAAAGTCAGATAAATTTTAGGTAGCAGTCAAATATTTCGATTAAATTTTTGTAATGTACATTATGGCAAAAGTGGAGTATAAGCAGCATGGATATTTTCACCTATTCACTTAGACAGTAGTTCTTCTTCGACACAGAACATGTGACCTACCCGAAAATGTAAGGTATTTGTTTGGATGTCGAAAAGTGCCCATTTAGACCAGAGCCAACGACCCCACCGTGCTGAAAACACCGGCTCTCGTTAGATCACCGAAGTTATGCAGCATCGGACGCGGTTAGTACTTGGGTGGGTGACCACCTGGGAACATCGTGTGCTGTTGGCACATTTCGGGCGCGGTAGCCCGGTGGTTTGCACGCTGCCCCAACTGCCGCCGTGTTCATTCGGAGTACGATCACGTTAAACATGTGGGTCCGTAAGTCCTTCCGAGAGGTTGGTGGTAGGGGAAGGAGGGTACGGTCCCTGTGGATACCTCCCTCACTGAGTTCCAGTCTAAATTGGGTGGCATTTCCCGGCCGTCCAAACGGTTACCTTACACCTTTCGGTAGGTCAGACGGTCTGGGTCTCAACAACAACAACCCCATTTAGACCGGAAATCGGGGGGGGGGGAGGAATCCACCCGGACCGTACCTTCATTTCCCTATCATCAACCTCTCGGAAAGATTGACGAACCCACGTGTTTAACGTGGTCGTACTCCACGTGAACACGGAGACAGTTCAGGCAGCCCGGGAGTCGAACTCAGGTCGTCTGAATAATGTATAAGGAAAGTATTGTGACGGGGTCGAAAATTCGAATTCGAGTTTTCGACGGGAGAGTGCGTTTCAAGCATCCCTGATTACGAATCAAGCATTTTTGAAGTGGTATCTGTGTGTGTGTGTGAAAGTATGTGTGTGTGCGTGTGCAAGTATGTGTGTGTGAAAGTATGTGTGTGTGAGTGTGTGTGTCAGTGAGTCTGTGGAGACGATGACTGACGAACGACTGGACCGATTCGAACGAAATTTGGTACAAAAGTCACAATCTGTAAACACTGGAAGCCTATTGTTTTTATATGCAATCGAATGTTCAGAACTCCCCTAAATTTTCGAGTGAAATTTTGAAGAAATCGTCAAAAAATCAAAACCGCTAATAAAGTTACGCAAATAGACATTTCTTATGTAATTTTTCATTAGAAAACGATTGACATAAGTTTTAGAACGCTAACATGAACCGTTCTAGAGATATTGCACATTTTTCAAAAAAATTATCAAAAACTCATATAAAATATAATAAAAAATATTTCCTCTTGAGAAACATGTTTACTTTTCATATGTAATACCATGCAATAAATTTAGTGACATCAGTTTCATGGAACTAGCTCGTTCCATTCAGGAGAAAAGATACTTTGAGTAATACTTTTGTATTTGAACGCCAATAGTCATTTATGAGCTGTAAGAATAAATTATTTCTCCGTCCATAACGCTTGGCGAGATTTTGGCGACGAATTTGGCGGAATGTCGCCAACTTGGCGACTTTTTAATTGTTGCCAAATGAACAAAAATCTCGCCAAATGGATAACAATGACGCTAAATCAATAAAAATGACGACGAATTGAAAATGACGAATTGGGAATTGGGAAAGAATATACATATCTACTATAATAATAACATTTTTTTAACTGTAAATGTAGTAAATTCATTGCATTATATAAGGAAAGTCATGGATTGCCCACATCAGATTTTTTTTTATAACAACTATTGGTTTCCACATATAATTTTGGCGGCGTTGTACTGAATCCTGTCCAGTTTTTCAAGTTGGGTGTTGGAAGATGATTACTAGACTGGATAAACGAATTTTAGCACAGATCTTACAACTGTAAAGTAACTTAACCAAACTTAGTTAGTTCTCAGTATATAGAGTTAACCCTGGCCAATCTTTAAATAAAGGATTTACTTGCTCTGTAGTTCTTATGGATCTGCCTATTTCTAGGAATTATTTTACGAAACTCGCCAGATTGAGAACAGTAGTATATGACTACGCCACACATCCCGTATGGATGCCAGATTCCGAGGAGGATTTCCCAAAAAGGGTTTGTCTAAGAAAACAATTTCAATATATTGTATCTTGCATAGCGATTATTCATACTTTAATATATCGAGAAATTGATATCGTTTTGAAAAATCCTTCAGTTATGCTGTGTATATGGACTTGTCTAAATAGACTAGAGATAAGAAAGGAGAACAGAAAGTACCTGACCATTGGTCTCTATATCTTGCTAATAATGAAATTTAACCCTGACTATTTGGGCATTGTTGTACGACTGTCTGTTAGCCAAAATTTAATTATCTGGAGTGTGGCTCTCTCTCTCTCTCTCAACTCGATTGTATCATAGCAGAATCCAGTTCTAAGTGTCTTGTGAATGTCTTTTTACTTTCCTTATATACATAATGTATAAGGAAAGTATTGTGACGGGGTCGAAAATTCGAATTCGAGTTTTCGACGGGAGAGCACGTTTCAAGCATCCCTGTTTACGAATCGAACATTTTTGAAGTGATGTCTGTGTGTGTGTGTGTGAGTGAGCCTGTGGAGACGATATCTCACGAGCGGATAGAGCGATTCGAATGAAATTCGGTATAAAAATCACAATCCGTGAATACTGGAAGTCTATTGTTTCTAAACGTAATCGAATCTTCTGAACCCTCCTAAATTTTCGAGTGAAATTTTGAAAAAAATCATCATAAAATCAAAACCTTTAATAAAGTTACGCAAATAGACATTTCTTATGTAATTTTTCCTTAAAAAACGATTGACATAAACTTTAGAACGCTAGCATGAACCATTCTCGAGATATTGCACATTTTTAAAATAAATTTATCAAAAAATTCCATAAATTAAAAAAAATATATTAACTGTTGAGAAACATGCTCACTTTTTATATGTAATATCATGTGATAAATTGGATGACATCATTCTCGTGGATCTAGCTCGTTTTATTCATGAGAAAAGATATTTTGAGTAATACTTTTGTATTTGAACTCCAATAGTTATTTATCTGCTAAAATTATAACTTATTTCTAAGTCCATAACGCTTGGCGAGATTTTGGCGACGAATTTTGCGGAATATCGCCAACCTGGCGACTTTTTGAAATGTTGCCAAATTAACGGAAATCTCGCCAAATGGATACAGATGACGCTACATCAATGAAAATGATGATTAATTGAAGAAAATTCAATATCTTGGAAAGAATATAAGTATCTACTATAAGAATAACATTATTTTAACTGTAAGAGTAGTAAATTCATTGCATTATATAAGGAAAGTCATATGTTGCCCACATCAGATTTTTTTTTAATTAATTTTTGAAGAAGAATTTGAAAAATTTGTACCGTTGCTTCAAATGATCACAATTTTAGAGTGTTAACTGTCATTTTAAAGGGTTTGGAAAACCTTTCGATTCATACCAAATTTGATAATGTACACAGCAAGGGAGGAGAGGGGGTAACTCCCCCCCCCCCCGATGGAAGCTAATGACGTCATGAACACAAAAATTATATTACGGTTATTTTTCACTACAATGATTGAAAGTGTTAATTTTCGTGATTATTGAGCCTTAAATAACCGTTTTATGCATAATTATGTCAAATTTTGTTCTTTGTTGCCATGTTAAGGAAATATGAAATTTTTAATAAATTTTGAAGTTTGAGTTCGAATTAAAAAAAAAATCAGTCTAGTTCTAGGTGTTTCGTTAATGAAGCTGGATATAGAGTTTCGCGGAAATCCATTAATATTGTGGCCACTATCGTGTACACAAGAAATCAACCACAGACAGACAGACAGACATCACTCTAAAAATAGTCAAAACATGTTTAGAAGGTCCAAAAACTTATATTGGCATGAAAATCTCGACATCGAAAATTTTCGTGACAGTAATACTTTATACTATATTCTATAGTATGAGAAAGAAAATACGTGCTACTACTTGAAGTGACCACTGCTTTTATATTTAAAACAAAAACAATTAGTTTTTATTGATTTTGATAGCGATGCCCCTCTTTTAGCAATTACACAGATATAGAAAACTTGTAGAAGGATGTTATAAATATGAATTTGAACAGCTAAAATCCTTTTTCTAGTGATAAGACTCACCATTTTGAGGAAGTAATAATCCATCAGATTCTGATATGTTGAAAATGTGCAAAGAGTTAAATTGTATACTTCAAAACTATCCAGGTTTGTTAAATTCATGAAATTATATATTATGTGATAGAGATATCTTATTTTCTCTTAGCATGGTGGGCTTATTACTGTTCCTGCAATACATGGTAATGTATAGGGAAAGTATTGGAATCATGTCGAAAATCGCAACTCGAGTTTTCGACGGATCTACAGGTTTCAAGACCTCTGGAACACGAAAAAACCATTTTTAGCGTGACGTGTGTGTATGTGTCTGTATGTCTGTCTGTCTGTCTGTGCTGATTTTGTATCTACTCTAACTAAAAAACTAATGGCCCAAATTTCACAAAATTTGGAAAGGAAAGTCACTTGCGAGAGAGTCTGGTGCTGATTAGTTTTGGGTACGATTTGGGATAAAAGAACCCATCTGTTTTTGCGAAATGGCCCGCAAAAGCTTGTATCCACTCTAACTGAAAAACTAATGGACCGAATTAAACAAAATTCGGTAGATGAGTCTGTTGTGGGTTACGCTGGTGCTGATTAGATTTTGGTACGATTCGGAAAAAAATAACCTGCCTTTCTTTTTGCGAAATGGCCCGCAAAAATCGTCAAAATCTAAACTAAAAAACTACATATAATCAAATATATCCATTAAATGCTTGTTTGATACGTAATTTTTAACGATGAAAAGGATAAGACCAACCCTATTACATCAGGAATAGCCGTTCTCGGAATATTTTAGTTTTTTCGTATTTTCTCTACGCCACCTTTGAAAATGAGTCTAGTTACCAAATGAGAACGAAAATTGAATTAAAAGTGAATTAAATTTAATTAAAATAAAGATAATGTGTATATAAGTTTGCAGGGAAAGTTATGTGCTGCCCACATCATATATTTTTTTTATCTGTGATGAAGGTTAGATTATCAATATATTTGGATATTTCTCTTCAGCATTTGCAATCAGTGCGACAAAGCTAACGAAGTCCTATACCGTTTGAAACCTTTTCGGAAACAGCTATATTTAAAAATACGTTTTAGGAAACATTTTAGGGTCTTTGGAATGACTAAATATTTTGCTTAATGCTATTGTTCGTTATAAGAATGTTTAATATAACTTTTCCGTGCTATCGAAAATATAAAATTAAAGTAATATTTTTTCGCAGTTTGTAGTTTCAATCACATTTTAATGAAATTATCTTGAAATTAGGGCTTTAAAGGGTGTTGGAACATACTTAACGATTTGGATGAATTTTTAGTATTATAATAAATAATAATGGAAGACTGTTTGTTCTTTTGTTCTTTCGTCTATTTGTCTCTTTGTTTGCCAGTGTCATTTGCATCAGAAAATCTAAGCGACGTACGGCAATAAAATTAGGTACTCAAGTACTTCAGGACACTAAAGGTTCAGTATAGCCACTTCAGGTTTCTGTCACCAGAGATTTGCTGTTATTCCAAGGGGGTAGCTTTTCATTATGGAAACAATTAAATTCAAAGATAAAAAATAAATAATTGCCTTTCATTACCAGATCAAACTGAGTTACCAAACCAAACCAAAAGTAGTTACCAAACCAAATCAAACTGAATTACCGTCACAAACCAAAACGACTTACCAACATTTGGGAATGTAAATGAATAATATCACCCAATAAGTTTTGGATTGAACTCTGGTTGAAAATGTGAAATACATCGATCCCCCGTGGGACATAATTTTTCACACATTTTTTAAGCAAAGTTAAAATTCACAAATTGCTTAAAAATTTTTAGGACATATACAAATTACCCCATAAAATATATAAAAGAAATTTCAGCAAAATATGTTTGGTAGTTTCTTAAATAAAAATTAAAATAATAATTGCACCCATATTATAAAGAGATCAGGTGACCCACTTCAAAATAAAATATGGCATAGCTCTTTTCTTCCCAGTGTAAAAATAGTGATTTTTAAAGTTCTTTTAAATTTATATTTAGTGTTGCATCCGTCCTAAAACCGCTTTATTTTTGCGTATTTCCTGTGCATCTGTATTCTATATCAACCCAATTACAATATTTTTGAGTTTAAATGATCATCCCACTTTCATTAGTTTTACAACGAAGCCTAATTTTAATGGATGCAGAATGTAAACAAGTTATTGTAAGATGAGTTGTATCAGAATTGCTGAATTTTTTTCACGCAAAATAATGTTACTCTGCAGTCAGGAACAAATGTGTATGAATGAAATATTCACAGCTTTTACATAGAGAGTCAGGCAATTTATATTTCGTTAACGTCATTTGAACAAAGTTCACAATTTTCGATGAAGTTTTAAGTTTTCAAATATAATAAATTTTTGTAGTATATACTATGATACTTTAAAATATATCAGTGCGGAATGTATCGCATTTTAGAGATGTTTAAATAGAATTGCATTCCTGTTGGAAAATGTTTCTCAATCAATGCTTCATGCATGATTGATCTTTCTTATTTTAATTCTGTCTCTGCGCACATGATGTTACGTAAATTGTAAATGCTCGCATTTTGTTCTCGGACTCTCCAAAGTGACAGAGAATCTCTTTGATCGTCACTGACAAGGGAAGGCCTTGCAATAGTTCTCTCGGATTGCAATCTTTCATGTCCTATCTTGTAAAGGACCATGAATAATGATAAAACGCCACTTCTTTCACCGGCTAAATGATAAGGGGCGCGACAATAGCAATCTGAAGTTGTCATGCAAACGTGCTCTACTGACGTGCATTATTAACATTTTAGTGTGAAAATATTATCCTTTTCAATTATTATTATTATTTTGAAATAAAATGGGCAATAATGGTAAGTAGTAAACGATAAATTTATTACTAATATAATTTATATCTTATTAATTAGCTAAACAACTGCCAAGACAAGGTCGTAAAGTTTAATCAAACACATCAAAGACAAAGGCTGAAATTTTTGGGAACCAAAACTGAACTAATCAACAAAACTATTGACTGTATTACAATGAAAGTCAAAGCAAATGAAATTTGTAAAATAATGAATGATTTAAATTCTTTGTAAGTTTGAAATTATGAATGGGAATGATTAAATGTATTATCAATACAAATGAAAACGTTACAATGTGCACATTTAACAAATGTATAATCATTGCAATTTACAATGGAACAAGTTGCTGAAACAATATTAAATGCAGTTGCCATTACCTTGTTCAATTTTTTGTAATGTGTTTTTCAACAGATTATCCAGATTTTTTCCAAGAATATATTACCATATCTTGAAATATATCAGCGCCAAGTTAATTGTACACAAATGAATGCATTTTTAAAATAAATAATCTGTATTTAACTTTCTGTTGGCCTCTTCATCGATGTTGGTTCAAAATTCATCGATGTCTTCTATATGGACCCCTTCAATACATGCAGCTCGAATTTTTATGTAGTCTTCGATACGTTTTACAAATGCCTTATAAGGATTGAAGAAGTAATAGTCGAACGGCTGTGCATATTTTGTTGTTCTTTCAGGTACTATTTAATAATAATAATTATAACTGGAAACGACAATATTTTCACACTAAAATGTTAATAATACAAGTCAGTAGAGCACGTTTGCATGACAACTTCAGATTGTTATTGTGGCGCCCCCTCTCACTTAGCAGATGAAAGCCGTGGCGTTTTATCATTATTCATGGTCCTTTACAAGATAGGACATGAAATATTACAATCCGAGAGAACTATTGCAAAACCTTCCCTTGTGAGTGAGGAAGTTATGCACAGACCAACTAAAATTCTCCGTGCAGGTTGTTTACTTGTGGATATTGCCATTTCAAAATTAACAAAAATTTTTTTATTGTAATATTGGGAAAACTTTCTGTGTATTGGGTACAACTCTCCTGGTCAGTGGTGTAACGAATGACGAAATCCTAAGCTCACCGATGTCAGGCTGACAACTTATTGATTAGCTACAGCGCTGATGACCCAACCTTATTACTTTCCTTATATACATAATGTATAAGGAAAGTATTGTGACGGGGTCGAAAATTCGAATTCGAGTTTTAGACGGGAGAGCACGTTTCAAGAATCCCTGATCACGAATAGAACATTTTTTAAGTGATGTCTGTCTGTGTGTGTGTGTGTGAAAGTATATATGTATATATGTGTGTGTGTGTGTGTGTCAGTGAGTCTGTGGAGACGATATCTCACGAACGAATGGAGCGATTAGATTGAAATTTGGTACAAAAATTGCAATCCGTGAATACTGGAAGCCCATTGTTTTAAAACACAATCGAATGTTCAGAACCCCCCTAGATTTTAGAGTGAAATTTTGAAAAAATCATCAAAAAATCAAAACCTTTAATAAAGTTTCGAAAATAGACATTTCTTATGTAATTTTCCCTTAGACAACGATTGACATAAACTTTAGAATGCTAGCATGAACCGTTCTCGGGATATTGCATATTTTTCAAATAAATTCATCAAAAAAATCCCATAAATTAAAAAAAGCTATTAACTGTTGAGAAACATGTTTACTCTTCATATGTAATACCGTGCGATAAATTGGGTGACATCATTCTCAAGGATCTAGCTCGTTCCATGAGAAAAGATACTTTGGGTAATACTTTTGTATTTGAACGCCAATAGTCATTTATCTAAGAATAATTTATTTCTCCGTCCATAACGCTTGGCGAGATTTTGGCGACGAATTTAGCAGAATGTCGCCACCTCGGCGACATTTTTAAATGTTGCCAAATTAACGAAAATCTCGCCAAATGGATAAAAATGACGCTAAATCAATAAAAATGAGGTCTAACTGAAGAAAATTCAATATCTTGGAAAGAATATAAGTATCTACTATAAGAATAACATTTTTGTAACTGCAGAAGTATTAAATTCATCGCATTATATAAGGAAAGTCATGTGTTGCCCACATCGGATTTTATTTTATCGTCTGATGACTTAACCTCATATTTTATCGTGTGATGAACCAACCTTATATTTTAACTGTAGGAAATGGAATACTGTAATAAGCGGAAATATTCTAAGTCCCATCCAAAAATGTAGGAAATTCTTGTTGTTGTTGATTGTTGAGACCCAGACCGTCCGACCTACCAGAAAGGTGTAAGGTAACTGTTTTTGGACGGCCGGGAAGTGCCACCCAATTTAGACCGGAACCCAGTGGGGGAGGCATCCACAGGGATCGTACCCTCCTTCCCCTACCACCAACCTCTCGGAAGGACTTTCGGACCCACATGTTTAACGTGATCGTACTCCGCATGAACACGGCGGCAGTTTTGGCAGTGGCTGGAATCGAACCCGGGCCTACCGAGTTCAACTCCAGCGCGCTAACCAATGGGCTACCGCGCCCGGGAAATTCTTGTTGGAATTTCTCTTGTGAAAAAATATAGGAAATTCTTAAACTTCTTTTGTAAAACGGAACCTTCATAACGCGAAACCGGACGGCCCATTTAAAATAATTTGTTATGAAAAGCACGTTTTGTAACGGACAGAGAATGGAAAAATTATCCACCTATTTTAGCGATTTATTTCGATGAGAACCATTTCTCACAGAACTTTCTATTAAATTATATCACGATTTTCTGAAAGCCATTTTAGAACTTCAAGAATTTCCCGTTAATCAGGGAGACTCTGAAATGCTAGAAATATTAATCAATGCACGGTTTTTGACTGAAAGTCGCATCATTAGTAAGAAGGATTTATGGTGCACACATTTCCAGTAGACACGGGGAAAGTTTTGGGTGGGGAACTTCTCCGGTCCTCCTCATGGGATAAGCTTGCCATAACCACTGGGTTATCCCAGATTTTGTGCAAAAAGTTAATTGATGGAAGGTACAATTGTAAACAAGAAAGATCAATCATGCATAAAGCATTGATTACGAAACACTTTCCAACTTCAATGTAATTTTATTTAAACAACTCTAAAATGAATACATTCCTAGGTAATATTTTAAAAATTATCATAATACTACAATGATTTATTATATTTGGAAACTTCATCGGAAACAAATGAACTTTATTCAAATGACGTCATCGAAATATAAATGGTCTCTATATAAAAGCAGCATTTCATTCATAAACGTTTTTCCATTCATTTCATTCATCACAGTACTATAATAATTTATTTTATTTAAAAACTTAAGACCATAGAGGTACAAGTAATTAAACTCTATGCTTAAAACTTCATCGAAAAAATCGTCCTTCTCTCTTTAAAATCAATGAATATTTCATTCATATCAGCTATTTTGCAGACTCCATGAGTTAAATAACTTTGCGTTAAAGAAATGCAGCAATTCTTATACATCTCATTCTACATTTTGCTGTTTACATTTTCCATAAGTGAAAACTAGGCTTCGTTGTAGAAATAATCAAATATGGATGATTATTTGAACTCAAATATATTGTAATTGCGTTGTTTCAGTATGTACGTAGAGGCACAGAATTTAAGCAAAAATAAAGCGGTTTTAGGACGGATTCAACACTAAATATGAATTAAAAAGAACTTTAAAAATCAGGATTTTGACACAAGATGGATGCCATATTTTTTTTTAAGTGGGTCACGTGATCTCTTCATATAATGGTCACGTGATCGCTTCATATAAAAGGTGCAACTATTATTTTAATTTTTATTTAAAAACCACTGAATATATTTTGCTGTAATTTTTTTATATATTTTAGGGAATAATTTCAATATTTCCTAAAAATTTCGAAGCAATTTGTGAATGTTAAATCGGCTTAAAAAATGTTTGAAAAATTAGGTCTAATAGGGTTCAATGTATTTCAACTCGGTTTCAATCCAAAGCTAATTGGGTGATATTATTCATTTATTTTCCCATAGGTCCCACAGATCGTCTGAACAACATACTAAAATTTCATTTTGATAAAATCATTTTTACGGCAGTTAACTTGCTAACGGACAGACAGACAGAGAGACAGACAGAATGAATGAACAAAGTCATAATCACTTTTCAACTTTGTTGTAAAGTGTTAAAGAAATACCAACTTCTAACAAAGCTCAATCGTAGAGTAGTTTCGTAAAATAGGCGTTCTTATGGTGTAATTTAATGTTACGATAATTAAGGATGTAAATGCATTTATTTTAAGGTAATTTTTCTTACAGCACAAATTGAAATGCTTCTAAGTTACTTAGTGCATTAATTTCAGATTTACATTGCCACAAAATCTCGATTTCTCTTTATTTATTGTTATACGCATATTTATTTACATTTTCGAAACTTGGTATGCTTATTATATTTCAAATAAGCAGACTATTCATATTCTGTCCCGTACAGTTATTACTAGACCAAGTCGAAAAAAAATCTGATGTGAGCAGCACTTGACTTTATCTATAGACTTAAATTCCTCTGCTCTTTATTTCTTTAATAATTCATTGAGTTTAATAGCATAAAACACTGAATTTGCACTTTTAATTCAATTTTTACTTTCCCTGCAATACATGGTAATTGTTACATCGTTAATATGTAACATCGAAAGTTTTGGATGGATCTCAACCTATGAAGGCGGTCCCTGTGTATTGCTTTTAAAATAAATATATGTTTCCCCAGAAGGACACCTGGAAAGGAAATAAGAACAACGCTTCTTTGACTTCGTCAACAGATGCGTCTCAATTACAGAGGGACTCGCAGTGGGGGACTTTGGAAAGAGGCGACCTCTTGACCGCCACTGGTCACACGTGCACCCGAGATCCTGAGAACTTTCGGTCAGCTGACACATTAATTCTTGGGTCCTAACCAAACCTACGAGATGACAGCACCCAATAACAGATATGTAACCCTATGCTGTCCAATGGAAATAGCAGGGGCTACAGTGTCAAGCCAATTACAACCAGGGGCGTAGTTTTGTAGGAGGCAACAATTTTTAGATGTTTAAGTCTGCAGTGGGTATTTGAGTCTGAAGGAAAAGTCATGTACTGCCCACATCCTATTTTTATTTTTATTTCTCAACTGGCCATATTTTCAAAGGCGGCGTAGCAAAATTGTAACAAACAAACAAAAATATCTCGAGAACGATTAGTTCTAGAGTAATGGGGTTGATTTCATCGTTTTATCCGTCAAAATTTACGCATAAAATAAGCATTTAATTGGTACATGTGAGCATATATTCTTTTATTTTAGATATTAGCGATTTTTGCGTGTCATTTCGTAAAAAAGCCAGGTTCTTTTTTTCCGAATCGCATCAAAATATAATCAGCACCAAAGGCAACCCAAAAGTGACTTAACTATATAAAATTTTATGAAATTTGGTCAATTAGTCTTTTAGCGAAAGTGGATGCATGTGATTTCTGCGGGCTATTTCGCAAAGAAAGGCAGGTTTTTTTTATCTCGAATTGTCCCAAAATCTAATCAGCACCAGGGTAACTCACAAGTGGCTTACCTATAAAATTTTATGAAATTCGGTCAATTAGATTTTGAGTTAGAGCGGATGTTGCACAAATAGACACACATACAGACGTCACACTATAAATAGTTTTTTTTTTTGTGTGCGTTGTAGTTATTCCCAAACGTGTAGATCCGTCGAAAACTCTAGTTGCGAATTTTGACACGATTGCAATACCTTCCATATACAGTACCATGTACTGCAGGGGAAGTAGCAAAAACGTTTTGTTAAATTGAAAATTTTTTAATTTTTTTCGAAATCTCAGGAGATTAATATTTTGAAATTTTTTCTTAATTATGGGAAATGCGAAAATCCAGTTGATAAAAATTATCTCGATTTTGGATTTCAGTTTGTACGGAAAACTTACTTTATGGACTTGATAGAGGGAAAGGTGGTAATATGGATCCTGCAGGTATTATGCATCTCCTCTGTTCCTCGGCCGGAACGAGGCTCACTCTATTGGTGAAGCTGTAAATCAACTCTAATCATTCCCCCTGAGATAAGAGACCGCCACTGCCGTGCATTATTGAAGGAACATTTGTGTTGCCAGCGTTGATATTTTCATCCTAGCCGACGCGGTGGTCGAGCGGTCAAGGCGAGCGTTTCCAAGCGATCGTTCGACCCGCCGTGTTGTGGGTTCGAGTCCCACGTAATTCATGGGTGTTGTGTTGTTGGGCGCAGTGTGTTCCGCCCCCCCCCTTCTAGTGCGTCTGGGGCAACGTCATAGGACGGCTAAATGGTTCACGTTCCTGGTCGATGTATAGGCGAATGATGGATGTCAAGTGCCTGGCCATTTGATAAAATATATATATTCATCCTATTCGCAAACGCTTAGCAAGGTATGTGATATACAAGTTTTATGGGTATTTTTGTTGCACAATTCGCAGATTTCGAAGTCATACCTTGAACTACACTAGTTAGACGATAATATGTCGAAACCAGACTTCAACTTTCTCGTTAGGTTTGGAAGTAGTGATGTGATATTTTCAACATGGTGTTGCTGGTAATATGGATCCTGACCAATCATTCCATTCTGACCACTCCGGTGACTCACAGTTCGATCTCCAAGTGGGGGAGGACCAGCCCGCTGTGCAAAATGCCAACTGTCTCTTCTGTGACTCAGCTTTTACTGATGACTGCTATGGAGAACTATGGGTCATGTGTGTGATGTGTGAATTATGGGCACACGGTGAATGTGCTGGAGTCCAGAAAGAAATTTATATTTGCCACTTTTGTAAATACTTTTTTGTTTTTTCAACAATAAATTTCAGTTTTAACAAATAAACTGTGACTATTTCTTGGGGATCCATAATACCCGCACTTTAAAAAAAACTGGTGATTTCACTGTTTTTGGTAATCGCATTATGGAGGTTACTGTAAATATTCTAAAAATATTCCTCCTGTTGTGGCCATAGCTGATTAGCATATGTGACCAACCATTCCCAAAACGAGTGAAATTAACTTAAAATGTAGGCTCACTTTACAAAAAACAAAGTGGGTGTCCATATTACCACCTTCTCCTATACCCCTCTGTATTAAGAAAAACATCCTGCGAATTATTGACATGGTATAGACACTTCTTGTTTAGAAAGGTAACTCTTTAAATTTTTCTTTAAATTATATTAGAAAAAAAATTAATTCATTAGTGAAGTATTTAGTAACTAAATTCAATTAAACAACTAAACGTTCAAATTTTGCCTATGAAGACATATGTTTACATGAATAAATGCAATTTATATTCAGAAGCCGCAATTTTAATTAAGGTAGTAATTAAATGATGAAGATAATGTTAAATATTAAATGATGCTAAATTAGTTCACAATTAAAGGAAAATATTCTCGAACATTCCAACCTTCTATTGATGTTGAATGGAATAATTAATTTTACTACATTATATTATGAATAAAATATAACACTCACGCGAAGATAATTATTTTCTTTATGATCGAATTTCTAAATTAAACTTTGATTAGTGGTAATTAGTTATACTATTGGACAAAAAATATTTTACAACAGTTTTTCCAAAATATGTAAGATATGGGAAAACTTGAGCAACGTGAATAAGTACAAATAACATAATAATGCAGCATACAGCTGTTTCGAGGATACCCTGGATCTCCTTCAGCAGCTTCCAGCGTATCCTCGAAAGAGCTGTATGCTATATTATTATGTTATTTGTGCTTATATACATTGCTCAAGTTTTCTTCATCCTTCTCACAAAGTGTATTTTAGTTACTGATATACGTAAGTTATGGTTCTACATATTATTTTTAGTACTTTTATCATGCATTTCGGTTAAAGTGCGATGTAGTAGAACAAATTGCATATGAAGAACTTAACCATCGGATGACAAGGTGGGGTTATCCTATGACCTCAGCACCATTTATTGTTGAATGTTTAACTCAAAAACATTTTTTAGTACTTTCAGTATTTTTACTTTCTCCACAATACATGGTAGTATATAAGAAGAGTATTGGAGTCGTGCGGAAAATAGCAATTCGAGTTTTCGACGGATCGACACGTTTTGGGACCTCTAGAACACGAAAAAAAAAACTATTTTTAGCGTAACGTATGTGTGTGTGTCTGTCTCTGCAATGTATGTGTATCCACTTTCAGCTCAAAAATTATTCGACGAAATTTCGCAAAATATGGTTGGTAAGCTATTTGTGGGTTAACATGGTGCTGATTAGATTTCGGAAAAAAAAACCCTGCTTTCCTTTTCGAAATTGTGCTTAAAATTCGTATGCATCCACTCTGGCTGGAAAACTAATAGAGCAAATTTCACAAAATTTGGTAGAACGCTTGTGGTTTTTTATAGTACTGAGTAGATTTTAGTACGATTCGGGAAATATAACCTGCGTTTTTGCGAAATGGCCCGCACAAATATGGTCAAGGACTAAAATTAAAGTCTACATATGCTCAAATGTATTAATGACGTGCTTGTATTATACGTAATTTTTGACGATGAAAGATAATAAGACCAACTTTACACCTCTATGGACTAATCGTTCTCGAGATATTTTTTTGTAATTTTTTACATTTTTGCTGCGCCGCCTATGAAAATATCTTCAGTCGCCAAATGGAAACAAAAATTGAATTAAAACTGAAAATTTAGTGTGATTCCAAATAATTACCCATGTTATTTTATGAAAATAAGCTCTATTTAACGAACTGTGGCAGAAAGAGGGAAAAAAGGAAATTTTGTCCGTATGGAAAGTCATGTGTTGTCCCCATTTGATTTTTTTCAGGTGAGTTTTACACTATTTTATAATCCAGTCTGAGGCTTTGCTCCAAAACAAACAAATATTCTCTTAAAAATATATATTCTTGGATTGGGGGTGTCTCATATTCATACAACGTGGTTGTTGATGATATAAAATTGTTTGAAGTCCTTCATCAGTCACATTATTACTATTTTTACTTTCCTTATATACATAATGTATAAGGAAAGTATAGTGACGGGGTCGATAATTCGAATTCGAGTTTTCGACGGGAGAGCACGTTTCAAGCATCCCTGATCATGAATCGAACATTTTTTTAATGATGTCTGTCTGTGTGTGTGTGCGTGAAAGTATATATATATATTTGTGTGTGTGTGTCAGTGAGTCTGGGGAGACGATACCTCACGAACGAATGGAGCGATTCGAATGAAATTTGGTACAAAAATCACAATCCGTGAGTACTGGAAGTCTATTGTTTTTAGACATAATCGAATGTTCAGAACCCCCCCCCCCCCCCCCTAAATTTTCGAGTGAAATTTTGAAAAAATCATCAAAAAATCAAACCCTTTAATAAAGTTACGCAAATAGACATTTTTATGTAATTTTTCCTTAGAAAACGATTGACATAAATTTTAAAACGCTAGCATGAACCGTTCTCGAGATATTGCACATTTTTCAAATAAATTTATCAAAAAATCCTATAAATTAAAAAATATATATATTAACTGTTGAGAAACATGTTCACATTTCATATGCAATACAATGCGATAAATTTGGTGACATCATTCTCGTGGATCTAGCTCGTTCCATTCATGAGAAAAGATACTTTGAGTAATACTTTTGTATTTGAACGCCAATAGTCATTTATCTGCTGTAAGAATAACTTATTTCTCCGTCCATAACGCTTGGCAAGATTTTGGCGACGAATTTGGCGGAATGTAGCCAACTTGGCGACTTTTTTAAATGTTGCCAAATTAACGAAAATCTCGCCAAATGGATAAAAATAACGCTAGATCAATGAAAATGACGACTAATTGACGAAAATTAAATATCTTGTAGAAAATATTAGTATCTACTATAAGAATAACCTATTTTTTTTGGCTGTAAAAGTAGTAAATCCGTTACATTATATAAGGAAAGTCATGTGCTGCCCACATCAGATTTTTGTTGTGTGTGTTTGCGTAACACTAAGCGTCGCAAAACTTATTTTTCTATATTCTGGATTCAGCATAAATCAATGCATTTATTTTGTTTACGACGAAATTTGAAATTTATGAAAGAGGTAAATAAATCATTTCGAAGGCGGCTGTTTCTTGAGGAGTTAGGAATGGCTTTGTTAAAGTCACTAATACCTGCACGACGAACTGAACAGGACCTCTAGAACACGTATAAACTAATTTTAGCGCGACGTCTCTGTGTGTGTGTGTGTGTGCCTGTCTGCTTGTTTTCCTGTGTATTTGTCTGTCTGTGCAATGTATGTAACCACTCTAACCCCGAAACTGTTCGACGAAATTCTACAAAATTTGATAGGTAAGTCACGCATGGGTTACCCTGGTTCTGATTAGCTTTTGTTACAATCCGGAATAATAGACCCTGCCTTTTTGTTGCAAAATGGCCAGCAACAACTATCAAAATCTGAAACAAAAGACTAAATATGCTGAAATGTATTAATTAATTTTCGCTTAGTACGTAATTTTTAATAACAAAGCGAATAAGACCAAACTCATTGCTATAAGATGGTGTCACATGGTAAACCCATGATCTAATATTTTGGGGATTGTGATCCCGAGTTAACGCTTTTGTATTTTGGGGATCAGCTGCACAGAAAACCAGGATATGCGGATGGTCTTTGGAGATCGCATTTTACTGAAATATGCAACTTTGTCAGAGCCGGACGAGATCATAGCGGTTGCGTGTCTTTTGAATGAGCGCCCGAAACAACATCAGATTGCTAGGGCTTGCAAAAGGGTTGGCTGGACCGAAAGGGTTTAAAAACCAATGATGTTGCCTTCGAGTTAAGGGGTTACGTCCCAGAAACTAATGAGAATGTTTTCAAGATTTGAGACGCGTGTTTCAAATCTCTGAGAGAGAGAGTGTTTTAAAATTTATAAAATAAAATGGCGGCAGTTGATTTCGAAACGAGTGACCATATAGTCAAGACTTTTTTCTCCGGGACCCTCTGGAAACTAATGATAATTAAATTAATGCTAAATTCGCCATTACTAAATGATGTTGGGGAGTTACCCTTTTTGGGACTTTTCCTGTTATGCTCTCTCTCTCTCTCTCTGTCTCTCTCCCCCCTCTCTCTCCTTTAAATGAATCCCACGCACCGTTGGGCAGGTAATTTCATAATTTTACTTTTATTACCATCATACCAATTTAGTGTTTAAGAATCATTCAAATTGTTTTAGTCGTTTTTCAACCCAATGAAAGGTATGAAGACTAATGATTATTATGACACTTGTAAATAGTTATATGTTTTCTTTTGTAAATAAATCATGTATTTGTTAAATGTACACACGGTTATGTTATTTTTGCACTCTAACCTAGAGTGTCCTAAAAGAGGTAGATATCTCAGGACAGACGTCCCATTTTCGAGATATTGAGGCTTCTAGAATTTTGAGGAACTGGGTGTGTTTTTCACTATAGTAAAAACTATTCAATGAAATTTCTTAAAAGTTGGTAGGTAAGTCACTTTCAGTGCGAATTTCCCTGGTGCTTATTAGATATTGGTGCAATTAAAAATAGAACTGTTTCTTTCTTTTTTTTACGTAATACTCCGAAAAATCGCCAAAGTCTGAACTAAAATGCTAAATACGCTTATAAGTAGTCATTAAATGCTTCTTTTACATCTAATTTTCAACGGTGAAACGAATAAGATCAACTTCATTAGTCTGTGATGAACTGTTTTCTGAGATATAGTTTTTTGGAATCTTTGAAAATATGTTGACGTTTTAAAATGCACAGAGTCGCCTACGGAAGAAAATGCGTCTTAAAACTGCAAACTGGATATAACAAAGCTTCCATGTCAAATTGAGCAATTGAACTCAATTTAATGTATTATGAATTTGAAAGTGTAAGGAAAAAATCACGCGTACCATGTGTGGAAAATTCTGCCTAAATCAATTTTTTTATTTTTGGATTAATTTGTTACCGCCATATTTCATTTTCTAATATAAAATATATTTCTCATGTATCACTAAATTCACTTGAAACAAACTATTGGATTTTATTTCATATTGAAAGTAAATTAGTGTTTTTACATCTTGGGTCATTTAATGATCTCATAAAGTCTTCCGTGTTTTAGAATTTCATCTGGCCACCCGAAGATTCAGCGACTGTTGCTTTGTATACCGAAGTTAGTGAACTCGAGGCAGAAAGGCGAAAGCAGTCACAACGCATGAGATAGAAGAGTGAAAGTGAATTAGGCCTTTTTGGAATTAAACTATTCAAACTATTACTGATTGAAAAGCTTGAAGATGGTTATACATTTGGCGAAATATAGCCATCTTGGTGACTTCTGGAGAATTTTGAAAAATGAGAAAAAGGAAGTGATTGGCCAGTAATTTCACGATTTACTTCAATAATTTCAAGTATTTACAGACGAGTACGTTTTCTGAGCATCAACAATGAGGATATACAAGAAAGCTCTTAAAAGTAAATTAGTGTTTTTACATCTTGGGTCATTTACAGATCTCTTATAGTCTTCCGTGTTTCAGAATTTTATCTGGCCACCCGAAGATTCATTCCAAACTAAACGAAATCAATTAACGCTTATCTGTTTCATACGATGCAACTGTTGCTTTGCGAACTGTTGTATAGCGAAGTTAGTGAACTCGAGGCAGAAAGGCGAAAGCAGTCACAACGCATGAGATGAAGTGAATTAGGCCTTTTTGGAATTAAACTTCAAATCATTACTGATTGGAAAGCTTGAAGATGGTTATACATTTGGCGAAATATAGCCATCTTGGCGACTTCTGGAGAATTCTGAAGAATGAGATAAAGTAAGTGATTGGCCAGTAATTTCACGATTTACTTCAACAATTTCAAATATATACAGACGAGTACGCTCTCTGAGCATCAACAATGAGCATCAGCAATGAACATCTACAAGAAAGCTCTTTATTCATAGAGCAAAATTATGAGGTGAGACAGAATGAATTGGCATTATGTCACTATTTCGAGAAAATGTTCATCTTATTTGTGAATTAGTTCAGTATTTGGTTACTGTTGTATCAGACTATTGTTTAATTTATAGAGATCTCAATTATTAGGACCAACATTTTCTTCTATGTATTTCCTGGATAAGATTGATAGCCGAGTGATAAGAAAATTTTGATATACATAAAAAATATCGAAATATACATTTCATATATTTTTAGAAACCAAATGTGGATTTTTTAAAGTAAAGAAAACATTCCAAACTTGAAAATACATTTTTGGAAAGTAAAACGTGTTCTAAAATATGGAATGTTTAGAGAGTTAAAAATATTTTAAACTAAACATTCACCATATATATGTTAACAGTGCTATTTTAGAATTTAAATTATTTAAAACTACATGTAAAAAATTAAATTAGCTAATAATAATTTATTTTTGTAAAGATGTAAATAATATAAAATAACTAAAATATTGGAAGACACTCCTGTTGCAAATAACAGCATCCATAGATCGGTGTCGTGCTTATTATGTGCTCGTCAGCATAGAATAGTTCGATATCTGTAAAGGCAACGATAAATTTGCTAGAAGCCATAATTTTTGTGAGGTTTTATAGGAATTAACAATTTCAGTTCTTCCACATGGCCGGCATAAAATTCATTTACAGTTTAACTCAGGCTACACGAAGCTTCAAAGGCAAAGTTCATAATGGACTTTGCGCCAACAGGCAGTTGAACGTTGAATTCAAATTCTTCCCCAATTTCTTAATTAGCCACGTGATCAGTAACACAATTCCTGCAGCACGCTTTCTCATGGTTTTATGATTGTGATTTTCTTCCAACTTATAACTCGAAAGCTTCATTCGCAACCCAACAACTTCTTTCGATGATCGACACCTCACTGAGAGGGGGAGTACTGTAGCGAACGCTTATAAGGCTGAAGGCTGAATTTTTCTACTTCTTTGACCCAGACGGTCTGATCTATACAAAAGTGTAAAGGATTTGTTCGGACGGGCGGGAAGTGCCTCCCAATGTAAACCAGAACCCAGCGGGGGATGACATCCACAGGGACCGTACCCTACAGACACACATACTTAACGATCCCGTACTCCTCGTGAATACGGGGACAGTTGGGGCAGAACGGGAATCGAATTCGGGTCGTCTGAGTGCAATCCCAGCGCAATAACCACTTGGTTGTCCCACCACCATTAGGCTGTATTAAATGTCTTCAGCTGGAGATGTCTTTAGCTCAACTGTATGATATTGCATACCACGCTTTGGCCCCGAGATCAAATCAAGGCACTGCTAAGTTGGTGATTTCGCATTTTTTCCACACAGATTAACAAAATTGTCTCATTAAAAATCTTTATTTACAGAGTTAATTTTCAGCTTCCGCTGTGAAACAAAAATGTTTAGCCCTAATTTTGCAGCGTTTTACAACTCTGCAATTGACTTTTAATCTCTATCTATAACAGGAAGCGAGACATCTCTTGTTTTGTGTTTAGCCCTAATTTTGACAACAAAAATGTTTAGTCCCAATTTTGCAACGTTTTACAACTCTGCAATTGACTTTTCTCTTTATCTATAACAGGAAGCGAGATAGCTCTTGTTTTGTGTTTAGTTTTAATTTTGCCAACAAAAGTGTTCAGTCCCAATTTTGCAGCGTTTTACAACTCTGCAATTGACTTTCAATCTCTATCTATAACAGGAAGCGAGACAGCTCTTGTTTTGTGTTTAGCCCTAATTTTGCCAACAAAAATGTTTAGCCCTAATTTTGCAGCGTTTTACAACTCTGCAATTGACTTTTAATCTGTATCTATAACAGGAAGCGAGACAGCTCTTGTTTTGTGTTTAGCTTTAATTTTGCCAACAAAAGTGTTCAGTCCCAATTTTGAAACGTTTTACAACTCTGCAATTGACTTTTCTCTCTATCTATAACAGGAAGCGAGATAGTCCTACCGTACCCTTAAAAATAATGAGTAACTCTGTTACTCGTTACAAATTGATTTGAAACATCACACTTTTCGTTTATTCCAAATGTATTTCTTTATAATTATACAGTTTTGACAGATTAATAGAGTGCAGTATTTTTCGTCCGAATCAGATCTCAAACTAAAAAGTTATCGACAATGAAATTTTTGTAGTCACTCCACCGGGCGAGTGTGTGGTCAGCACAAGCAATAAGCTTATACTGGCGTATAGCGCAGATGTTAATGCACGAATGTCACAGATCTGAAATTTAATCTTATTTTACACCTTTTACTAGAATTGTGTTATAATACGGCTTAAAGAGTGTATACAATCGAAAGAAAAATTACCTATTGAGTTCGGCATATACTTTCACTCATATCATTTCAACTACTTAACTGAACAAGGACGAGCTTATATACCCCCTGTGGAAAGTTATGGGAAAAGACGCAGCTTGTGTATTTCTTAACCAATCTACAAAATCCAAGAACTTTATATAACCCACGAATCTGGTGATATTTCGCGAACTTCGTTGCCAAGGTTAAGCGACCTTGACCTTCAAATTACAACAATGGTTTTCTGTTGCGTATTCATGACAATATGATGTCTGTTCAGTGTCATACTTTCTGTTCATCGAGTCCGGTTGAAGTCACATTTCTTTCAAGGTTTACTCCACCCTAAGATGTTTCACACCAAATAAAAAGACCAGACCCGCTAAAGTTGCCAGGTCCTACTATACACTTGCATGTAAAATACACAGCAATCTTAATACTTCTCGAATTATTGACTTAATCCATGACTTTCTATAACACCCTGTATATATAGCAAACGGTTTTTTTAATGGCTAGGTACTTGATAGTTTTTTCTTCCCATATTTAGCAGTCAATGCGTGAAACATGTTGTGGTTGCCCTGGTGCACCACAAAAGGCGGACCACATTAATCCTTTGAGCTACACAATTTTGACTTGAACCCAATGTTGTGGTAAACCCCGGGATCACACCATCATCCCATTATTATTATTTTTTTGCGTTTTAGTTCACCCTTTTCTTCTTCCTTTAATTCACCCTTTCGAACACTGGTTCTTCTAGAGCGATCATCTTATCCTCATAATCACTGGGCTATCCCGGTCCATATACAGGGTGATTCAAAGTGAAGGGGCAAAACTTTAAGGGATGATAGAACACACCTAAAAAAGCACTTTTCGTCATACTATGTATGGGCGTAATTCAAGCGGTTAAGCAATAGGGGTTAGCACGTACTGTTGCATGAAATGATGGAACACAACAAAGACAGAGGAGGTATAAAGAAAGTGAAGAAATTACAGAACGCATTTTAACGAACAACTTACAGAGACTGCTCAAAACAAGAAAATGAAGAAATTGCAAAACAAATTATAATGAATAAGTTATAGAGACTGCTCAAAATAGCGACAGCCAACATGAATGCAGGCCTCACACCTGCGATATAGTGATCATCGTGCATTGGAGAAATCAACAGACAGTTCTCGTATAGCGGCAGCAGCAATCGAAATCCTGAATCGACGGGGCTATCGTTGATGAGGCCTTTCATATGGACCCACAGGAAAATGTCTGGACATGAGAGACCGTGCCGGCCAAGTGATGGGACCACCATGACCAATCCTTCATCCTCGGAATGTTACATCCTAGGCGTTTCGCACAGCTACGCTGAAATGGGGAGGCGCTCCGTCTTGTTGGAACCACATACGGATTTGGGCTTTCCTTGCATTTCTGTAAGCAGCTCCGCACATGACATGCATGCCGGTCTTCTCTCGATTCGTGAAACAATCCATCCATTCTGAAATCAACGGTAGAACTGATGACGAGTGCGACAACAGGCTCTTAATGCGTTTGCTGGACAGCTTCCTCTAGCACTTAACTGCGTGCGTTACGACCATATATTGTATGACGAAAAGTGCTTGTTTAGATGTGCTCTATCATTCCTTAAAGTTTTGTACTATATTTTTGAATCACCCTGCATAGCAGAATCACCCTGCATAGCAAAAAAAAAAAAAAAAAAAAAAGACACATTTATTTAAGTCTGCAGAAAATGTCATTCGCTGACTTGCATTTTAATGTTTTATTATTTTGCCTACTGTTCTTCTGTATTAAATACATTAGAATTTAAGACCGCTTTCGGAAACATAAAGAAAATTTAATATTTTTCATAAACGACATGGAAAGTAAATTTATAGAAAACTGAAAAACAAAATAAATGCAAGAAATATCAAATTATATAAAAGCAGAAACAAATCATTCAGAATGACAAAACAAATGTTATATATTGGTCATTTTCTCTCGCTTACCAAAATGAAAATATGTTCCTACTGGAAAAATCCGGTAAATCTTTTTTTTTAATAGTCTGTGACTGCAGAATTTTAAAGTTCAAGCAATTTCATAACAGCTTCGAAGTTGAAGACAGTTTTAAAGTTCAATGCTGGCTGCTCAAGACAAATTGGCTATGGCAATATTTCCTCTATAGCATAATAAATCAAGTAAAATGAAAATTAAATATTTCATGAATATATGTTGTATTCATTTCTGCATTTTACAAAATTAAATATAGAATTTTTAATGATGTTTCATTTTTTTCGAAATATGAAATTTGTTGGTTGTATCTATACGACTGTATCGGTGTTGTTGTTGTTGAGACCCAGACCGTCCGATCTACCAGAAAGGTGTAAGGTAACTGTTTGGACGGCCGGGAAGTGCCACCCAATTGAGACTGGAACCCAGTGGGGAAGGCATCCGGAGGGATCGTACCCTCCTTCCCCTACCACCAACCTCACGGAAGGACTTACGGACCCACATGCTTAACGTGATCGTACTCCGCATGAACACGGCGGCAGTTATGGCAGCGTGCAAATCCAGCGCGCAAACCACCGAGCTACATCGCCCAAAATGTGCCAACAGCACGCGGTGTTCCCAGGTGGTTACCCACCCAAGTACTAACCGCGCCCGATGCTGCTTGACTTCGGTGATCTAACGAGAACCGGTGTTTTCTGCACGGTAGGACCGTTGGCGGCGACTGCATCGGTGTTGAAGATCCAGACCGTCCGATTCATCCGAGGACATAGAGCATCTATTTGTACGACCGGGACTGTATCGGTGTTGTTGTTGAGACCCAGACCGTCCGACCTGGGAGTGTATCGGTGTGTCGGTACTTGATCTTAGTATACTGATATTTCAATTTACCTTCTGATACAATATCTATACAATGATCTGCGTTATTGATGAAGTTTCAATGCATGACCTTAAGACATATTGATATGTCAGACGACCTTGGGATACAATATACATACAATGATCAGCGTTATTGATAAAGTATCGATGCATGTCCCTACGACATTTCGATATTTCAAATAACCTTGCGATACATGTATATATTTTTATCCCTCCTTTTTTGATCCCTCCGATTGAAGAGGGGAAAACAGGGGCTTACGAAATGTCTTTCCAGATTTCCCCACTCCCACAGTGACCTACAAGACTGAATCTTAGCATACATATAGTATCGTCCACCGGATAGTGAGACAGAATAACACGGAGCCGGATTACTTCCTCGGTGACGGATAAAATGACGGTGTGTGTAGAAAAGTGTTTCCAGACCAGTCAGAAGTGCCTCAGTGATCCAGAAGGTTTAAACATTGCATATTTATTATATCGACCACAAGGCAAAACTTCATTAAACCAGTTTTCTATTAAGATTGCTATTTTTGACGCATATCACCATACATTGTTACACAAAATAAAAGTTGTTTAAAAAAACTTAATGTTTTAGCAGTGTGAGTTTCCCTTTCTTTGAAATAATTAAATAGTCGTGAAAATAGAGCACTCCTTTTATAAATCGAAATAAAAATAATATTTAAAGGTAATATTAAAAAAGCAAAAAAAAATAATATTTTTAAAAAGTCATATTTAAAGCCATATATTTGCTTAATGCTGTTTTTTCCATATATTTGTATTTTCTAGTGGAATGCGTTTCCTTTCTTTTCATCGAGATAAGTACAAAGTCCAAAAAAAATAATTAAAGTTTTGCGAAATTATTTATTTTTATTCTGTTTTTTTTCTATCTTTATCACTACTCCGGCTATTTGTCTTGAAATAATCATTTTAAAGAAGATTTGGGGCATAAAAAACTGCCAAACGTTTCAATTCGTTGGATGTCGATTGTTTGCATATATATGTTGGGAAGATACGCTATGAAACCGTGTATTCTTGCTTTAAATTGATATTTTAATTCTTTTGACTAATTCATTCATATAAAAATGATGTTTATAAAACAGCAACGAAAAAGTTTGGATAAGTGAACGTTTCTTTGTTGTTAAAGGTATATGCAGTTTTTTTTTAGTTTCAAAATATCATACATAATTTATGTAAAAAAAAATTTAGAAAAGTTAGGTACAAACTTTAAACCCAAACATTTTTCGAATATTATAGAATTTCGCGAACTTTCAAGAAAACAGAATAACTGAATTTCTTTATCTGAAAATCATGTTTACTTTATACGAATTTTTTTTCATAATGAATTTCAAAGTTCGTATTGTTTTAGTTCATTGAAAGATAAGGGGAATTGAGTCATGTTACTTTACCTTTCAAAAATGTCTTTCTTATTTATAATTTAAAGTAAGCAGTTCCAAAGTAAATTAAAAGAAAACCATTCTTTAGAGTTCTCTTTTGAAAAGATTTGCTTTCTCAATTTTAAATGAAAGTATTTTATCTCTCAATTTTAAACGCTCCAGTTTCTAAAATGACATATTTTGTTTTTTATGATGAATACATTTTCTCTATAATTTTCTCTATTTTCTACATTTCTTGGCATATAAAAGGCAGAGATCGGAAACAATTTTTAAGTAAAGAGGCTATGCCAACGCAATTACAGTTTTTTTTTCAATTTTAAATGATCACTAAACTTTATTTATTCCTTCAAGGAAGCCTAATTTTAACTCTAAACGATAATATACAGAATGTAAACAAATCAAGCGATTGTAAGGCGAATTGTATAAGAATGGCTGAATTTCTTTGCACGGCTCTGTAGTCTGGAATATAAGTGACATGAATGAAATTGTCATTCATTTTACATAGAGAGGTAGACGATTTATAAAGTGAAATGGTTTGTCATAGTTACAACAATTTAAAAGAACTAATTTAATATGATATAGGCAAAAATAGTGGCTTCTATAATAATAGAATATTATAATTGTGACATAATATTAATAGCAAAAGCATTGTAAATGCTTCGCAAATTATAATTTTGATGGTGTTATTTGCATAAAATTCATTTTGTGTAACTAGCATTGTCTTTTTCGATGAAGTTTTAAAATTAATTTTGTTGACGGCAATTTTTGAAGCAGCTTAAAAAGTAAATAAAATTGCATTTCAGTTGGAAGGTGTTTCATAATCAATGCTTTATGCAAAATTGATCTTTCTTGTTAGATCCTACAAAATAAAAGACGATATTTGTTTGTCTGTTTGTAGTCGTGTATAGCGGAAAATCGAAGCTTCCGACAATGGTGAAATTTGCTACATAGGTGCTTCACGACATCATACTGTAGAAAGCCCAGGCCACACGACCAACCCGAAGGCTAATGGTAGCTGTTTGTGTGGCCAGACGACATCGTACTGTGTACCTCGTTGAGATTTTCTTTTAAAAATTCGAATTAATTTAAAAGTTATGAACTGCTAAAATATAAAATCCCCATTTAGAGCAATTTTGTCAAATTAAATCTATTCTTTGCCGTTACAGACGGCAGACGATAATTTGAGAGCAAGTGGCCGATGTTTCGTTTATTTAGGACCCGGCCACCGCTAGGGAATTCGTTCTAGTCTATATAAATAAAATTGAAAATCTGTCTGTCTGTTTGTTCGTTTATCCCATCATCACGAGAGAACGGCTGAACCGAATTTAATGAAATTTTGTGGGTAGCCTTGAAATAGTCCCACTCAAATTTTGTTCAAGTTTCAAGTTTTTAAGACCAGGGGGTTGTTGAGATATTAATGAAAACGAAACATTTTCCTAGGAGTTCTAATCTCTAACAATTTTATCTCTGAGTTCGGTGGGAGATTTTTGCATTAATTAGTCACTTTCTGAGAACATGAATTTTTTAATACATGAATGTTTGAAACATGGATTTAAATGGAAAATCTATCACCATGGTTTATATTTCAGAAGCTTTTACTCAACGATGAAATCTATTAAGAAATCAAAATGGTAAATTAAGTTTTAGAATTTTATGAGGAAGATTCTATCTTATATCATGTTGCTCGGCAACGTAATTAAATTAAATGTGTTTGTTAATGTTTATTATTATTTTTTTCTATTTGAATAATAAATAAATGGATGTAAAAATATATTTTATAAATGAACGGTTTGATTTTTCTTTTAATTATATTAATTGTGGACTGCGTACATCACTTTCATTTATTTTGGCAAAGAGTTTTCAAGCTTATATATTGTGTTTAGCTAATAAATTCATATATTGTGTTTACCCAATAAACTTATTTAGCCGATTGTTGAAACAGAAAAAGAGTAGAACGGGTATATCTTCTAATAAAAATTTAGTGTTTTCATTTAGTATATACAAACGGGAGCAGGATGTTCATTCGGATCTGTAAATTCAGAGCTACAAACTTGGCCGGAAATTGCCAACTTGACAAATTTCTTAAAAGTTGCCCAATTGACTAAAATGTCGCCAAATTGATAAAAACGACGCAAATCAATGAAATGTATTTTGTTTTGTTAGAAGAGAGTATTGAAATGATATTTCGTTAGCATTTGTCTGTCAGTCCAACCGCCTTACTTAGTAACACATTTAGAGAATTTTTTAAAATACCACCAAATTGATAAAATTGTTTGTGAATCCATAAAAATATCTTGAAATTGATTAAATTGTGCTAAATAAATGAAATTAAATGCGTTTTGTTAGGGGATAGTATTGTGATGATGTTTCGACAATTAAGCGCCAAGTGGGACTATCAGTGGGAGTGACAGTCCCACTTAGCGATAAATTCGGCGATTTTTAAAATGTCGCTAAATTGACGAAAATGTCGCCAAATTGTCCATAGAGATAGCATTATTCAGACGTTACCTTTTAAACCAATTTATTTGAACCAAATGATATCATATCGCTTAGCAACAGAGTTAAATCCAGTGTATTTAAGCTCAAACTATTTTTATTAAATCTTTTCCGATTTGAATAATGAAGATATATGCATATAAAATAAATTTCATTGATATTGCATTTTTGACTGGATAATATCAATTACGGTCATCAGCTTTAAACATTATTATTATTGATTTTTCGGGGATTGTTGATTCAGAAATTATTGGTATTTTAAAGTTATTATACTATTGTTTTATTACGGCAAAAATTGGTGAAACTCATATATTTTGCGTTGCACGGGTAATCTTCTACAAATGCACGGGTATATCTTCTAATCTACGAAAATATAAGTAGTACAGGTATATTGGCATATATTGGAATCATTCACTGACTTCTGGCATAAAGATTACGAGGATTATTGATATTTTCAATTTATTACGTCATCTTTTTTATTTTGGTAAATATTTTTGAGACTCATATTGTAATACAGGTAATCTTCTACTAACACTGGAACATATCTCTAATCTACGACATTATAAGTAGTACGGGTATATCTTCCCATACAATTTTAGCACTTTAATTTTCGCATATTGAAATCAATTACTGCCTTCAGATATAAAGATTACGGATTTATTGATATTTTCAATTTATACATATAATCTACTAATAAAGGTTGCATCTTCTAATATTCGCGTAGATAAGTATTACGGGTCCCTTAGAATTTTAGCGCTTTTTTGTGCATATATTGATTCAATTCCTAATTTTTATTACATTTGTTTACAAACAAAGACTGGGATTTTTATTCTTCAGATCTGTCCGTGAAGATAATTTTGTATAGCGAGAACAGTGATTCTTAAACTTCTTTTTAGGAGCATTATATTAAATAGTCTAACAGAATAGTTTGATTAAAAATATCATTTATTATACTATAGAAATTTGCACATGATTGTGAATTTTAAATTTCTTTATATTATATACTCCGTACGAAGAACAAATATGCAGCTAGTTAAAAATATAAAAGTAGTATACGAATTAAAAGCCCCACATACCTCTGAATAGAAGTAGATTGTAAATCTGCAACACCACAACCCAGTAAGATTTATGTACGTGTCAAATTAATAGTAAGTGAAACTATTCATTAAATGCGTAACTAGTACAATTTCTCCTGTTAAGTTATCTTAAATAGTTTATGAATGTTTGATGAGTATAATGGAACTTATATTTCTGATCATACTGAGATATTTCGCATTCAGAATGCCCATTCAAAAGTTTGATTTAATTTATTATCAATGAAATTTCTGTTTGAGGTTAATTTACCACAGAAATGTCCATCTGGAAATACAAAAGCATATATTATTTTGAAATCACCTCATATTTCCTTCCCAGCTTCGTAGCAGAATTTACAGTAATTAATTGCCATATCCAAGTCGATCGACTGGCGATAAATTTGGCGAACAATTTCGACCAAAATCTGCAACTTTTACGAAATTTCGCCAGCTTGACTAATTTAGGAAAATTCGAGAATTTAAGCGATTGGTCAAGAATTTCCCGAGGTACGTAGGTTTTTTTTAGAAATCCTAGCATTGGAAGCAATACCTCATTACAGGTAACTGTGAATGTTAATACGCCGATGTTTAAAAAATACCATATTTTTGCTTAAATATTGGATGGACCCATGTTTTATCGTAAGGGACAGTAGTTCAGCTGTTTTATAACTTTTCTAGATAGCTACAAAATATTAATTGTATTTTGTTCCTGTTTACGCTTATTGATGTTTTACATTTCAGTTATCTACGATCTAATCGTTGATTTTGAAAATAGTGTGTCCAAAATTAAACATTTTAGGGTAAATAACAACAACAACAACAAAATATTTGTAGTCAATGAGTGCACATATTCATCAAGGAATGTAGGAGCATTGCTTGGATGTTCGAATGCCATATCATATGACAGCCGAAGATCCAAGCACAGAATTTAAGCTTATGTATGTAGAGCCCACTTCGACTATAAGAGCTTATAATTTCGTCCCGGTAGCTCAACGGTAGAGCGTCAGCTGGCTAATTCTGAGATTTAGGGTTCGATTCCCGGTTGGGGCAGCAAGGCTTTTTGCAATGGCGCCCGAGCAAGTTAACTCTGTAGCTTACTGCAAAGATGCTGCTGGTCTGAAAGTGACCCTAGTACGACTAACACGGATTCAGTGGACTCAGATTGAGCGCCGATTTCAAATTGAGAGGATAATGACCACCCAGAATACTAATTTGGGGCAAAAATAGTAGTAGCAGAAGACTAACCTGAGGTAAAAATAGCAGGAGGTGGTCAGCCAGATTGTCAGTTGCCCGCCAATCCGATATTAGAGGGTGTTGAATACAGAGTCCACTTCGATTATCAGAGCTTGCAATTTCGTCTCAGTTGCTCAACGACCGAGCGTCGGTTGGTCAGTTTGGAGAGCCGCGGTTCGATTATCGGTTGGCGCAGCAAAGCACTTCACAGATATTTAAATACGCCTGGCAAAGACTGAGAAAATAAAGCTTTTAAGTTGTATATTTTTAAAGTATAATGCTTAGCGTGGAAAATAGTAGTCGATATTGTAATCATTTATTACCATCGTCATCACGATCATATATATAAAGTTAATTTGATTCCAACGCCTTCTTCTTGATACGTAACTCGTTTTTTGTCAATGAGTGCGCATATCTATCAGAAAATTCAGAAGCATTACTTGGATGTTCCAGTGTCATATCCCATGACAGTCAAAGATCCATGAACAACATTTATGAATAGTTTTATCAAAATTTGGATTAGTTAGTTTCTGTCTTGTTACCTATACTATAAGTGTGCAAATTTTCAACCCTCTCGGTGACCAGGGAGGGTCCTGGAGGATCTGAAAAGCCTTTATAACCCCTTCTTTGAACACGTACAGGGTAAAATCGAAAATATGGCTCAATTAAGTCCTGTCCCTTGAAAAATACTATATGCAAATATTAAACCTTCTCCAGAGTTGGAAACCTCTACAGAGTCGAAAAATATTTTTGAGTCCCCCATTTTCTTCGTCGGGGCGAATCAAATATGTGGTTCCTTTAGGTTGTGTCGCATTAATTACTATAAGTGTGAAAATTATTCTTCTAGGTTACCGGTGAACTACTGGAAAGGTTGTAAAAACTTATTGAACCTCCCCTAAATCCTCCGACCCCGGGAGGGGAATTCAAATCCGGCTCCATTTGGTTCTTATAATCGATTCTATATGTGTACAAAGATTCACTCTTTTATTCCACCGAGAGCATTTGGACAGGGCCCGAATTAGCCTAACTGAGGTCCGGGAAAACTTTCCTCTCCCGGGCCCCCTTCACATCTCGACATATATAAAATGAACTGAAATATTTTTTCGAAAACATAATTGCATTCTAGAAGACTGTATGGAAAATGAAACTGCTACACCTTCAAGTGGAATTTAAATTACTGACAACGTTTTCGTCATAGCTTCGAAGCCAACGTACTCTGCGGATTTATATATCCTCAAAATGAATCTCTTCGCTGAGGAGATCTATTCTTATGATATATTTTTTTCTTTTCAGTAAGCACGCAGTGTTTGTGAGACCAGAAATTGTTTTCACATGAGACACTTTTATGTGAGTATTTATGATCCTGGTCACGGCACCAAATGTAGCGCTAAGAAATAAAATAATGTTAAAGTTAACTTTAAATTAACATTAATTTAGTATTTATTTATTTTAATATTACTGTAAATTCATATATAGTGGAATTAACATTAAACGTACATTGTTCGTTGTTGTGCCGCAATAAACCCTCCAATTATTTTTACCTTTTGTGTAAGTCCTGAAAAGAATTATTAATTAATATAAAAAGATTAGACTATTTAAACTTAAACAATATCATTTATTAACAACATCAATTTATCAATAACATCAATTTTCATTAATTATTTTAGCGAGGGGACATATGCGACCAGAATTATTAGATTTACGATAGTGTCTAGGACCTGTGATAATCTGAGCACATACCTTCCAGTTTAGTCTTGGACTTATCATCTCTCACAGACTTGCATCAGTCTTTGTGCTGGCGTACGGCCATAACTCTGTGGTGTGTGGCTCCTACTCGTACTTTTAATGCACTCGCACATAGATCTCTTTCCATTACTTTGGAACCTTTACGAGACACTCTACAAATCTGTTAGATTTTTCATTTCTCTCTACTCGTGCTCTTGTCAAAATTGGATCATCCTCTCGTCATGTCTGATCTCCATCCCTGCTTCTCGTTGTCTACATCTCTGATTTCGTCCGCAACTGAACTCTTTTTCTTTTTGTCTGTGGTTCCTTCGGTGGGGGGGTGGGGGTTAGCTCCGCCTTTCTTCTTTTTGGCGCTCATTGGTTCTTCTTAACGGCAAACAAAGCTATAGTCTGGCTGGCGCCGGGGTTTATGAGAACTTGAACTTTAAGGTCAACATGCTATAAATTTAGGGGTGCAATACCAGAGGGGCTGAGCTGGGCCATACTAAATGTGAAATGATGCCATTGGGTTAAGAAGAACCAATGAGCGCCAAAAAGAAGAAAGGCGGAGCTAACCCCCCCCCCCTCCCCCACCGAAGGAACCACAGACGAAAAGAAAAATAGTTCAGTTGTGGACGAAATCAGAGATGTAGACAACGAGAAGCAGGGATTGAGATCAGACATGACGAGAAGATGACCCAATTTCGACTAGAGCACGAGTAGAGAGAAATGAAAAATCTAACAGATTTGTAGAGTGTCCCGTAAAGGTTCCAAAGTAATGGAAAGAGATCTATGTGCGAGTGCATTAAAAGTACGAGTAGGAGCCACACACTACAGAGTTATGGCCGTACGCCAGCACTAAGACTGATGCAAGTCTGTGAGAGATGATAAGTCCAAGACTAAACTGGAAGGTATGTGCTCAGATTATCACAGGTCCTAGACACTATCGTAAATCTAATAATTCTGGTCGCATATGTCCCCTCGCTAAAATAATTAATAAAAATTGATGTTATTGATAAATTGATGTTGTTAATAAATGATATTGTTTAAGTTTAAATAGTCTAATATTTTTATATTAATTAATAATTCTTTTCAGGACTTACACAAAAGGTAAAAATAATTGGAGGGTTTATTGCGGCACAACAACGAGCAATGTACGTTTAATGTTAATTCCACTATATATGAATTTACGGTAATATTAAAGTAAATAAATACTAAATTAATGTTAATTAAAAGTTAACTTTAACATTATTTTATTTTTTAGCGCCACAGTGTTAAAATTGTTTTATTTGGGATCTCTCTTAAACGGAAACCCGGGGCAGATACCCCGCATGCCCTGCGCTAGTCAGGCCCTATTTTTTTCTTTGGTGGTGGTGGTGGTGGTGGTGGTGGGGGGGGGGGGGGGTCAGTAACATGTTAGACAATTTACTAGATAGATATTCAGATCTTTGCAATTCGAAAAGGTACGTAGTCTTTTGAAATATATAAAGGAGCTATAGCTACAAAATTCATTTTTCTTTATACCCTGAAGAAGGAAAATCCTTTACACATATTATGTCCTTAGGCCTTCTTTCTACTCTAGAATGTTTTTATTATAGAAAGGTACATTTTGTTTTGATACAAAATATATGTCAAACGAGTCTTCATGTTTCATCCATTATTTACAACAAAAATTGTCACTAATTTTAAATTAACTTCAAATGTTTCAAATCCGAAAAAAATTTTGGAATCAAATATCCATTTTACAAAGGCGTATATATTGTGATATTTCATTTAAAAGTAAGTCGCATTTTATGGTTATTTGAAGTTTTTCGTTAATTAAATCGTTTTAAAAATGTTTTGGAGTCAAATATCCATTCTACAAAGGCATGGTGAGATATTTCAGTTTAAAGTAAATTAAATTTTAAAGTTGTCTGAAGTTTTTTGCTAATTAAATCGTTTTAAATATGTTTGGAATTTATATTTTATTTTTAACATTTATTTTATCAGAGGGTATCCTATTTCGCAACGTGATTAAATTGAATTTGTTATCGGCATAAGATATTAAAGTAAAAGTTTAAACTTTTTTTAAATGGATAGTGAATTAGAGGCTATATCTGTGGGCTCTGTAGATGTTATGAAATTAAAATTTATTATTTGTATTAAAGTTGTAAGTTATTGGATTAAAATTATTTATTTATATTAAAATCTTTAGTTGTTTAGTATATTAAATTAGGATTCTTTTATATCCTTCCTTAAATTTGTGTGTCAAACAGAAAAAAAATTGCTTCAGTAGTGAATCAAATCATTCAAATTCGGCCTGTCCAATTACGTTCTGTCCATTGAGCTACTGATATGATATGTTTCCTTTTTTGAAGTGGAACCATACATTTTCTTCTTTATATCGAAATGCATCTTCCTATCAATATGAACTTCCGTTTCGAGTTATTAATAAAGTTCGTCATAATGCTTCGTTAATTAAAATCTTCACCATAAAGTATAGGATCATAAAGTTGATCAATTTTAGAGTTATTCAGACTGAGTCATCTACTACATGTAACTTACAACGTTAATTTGTTATTCAATCTTTAGAAAGAAAAAGAATTATATATCTCAAGGGAGAATCAAAGTATCGATATTCGGCTTGCTTGATAAGTGTAGCGTTTGAAGTGAGTGATATGAAGAGACATTTTCGATAACATAACAATTTATTAACAAATTTAAATACCTATCTTAGGTTGCATAATAAATTTGAATTCACATCCTGCAGCAATACATAGCATATATCCACTACCATAATGCTTTACTCTCTTTCTCTGTCTGTGTCTCAGTCAATCTCAGTCGCCCGTAACCATCCATTTCACACGCATTTATACTCACACTTTCTCCAGTTACGGTCCACAGTTACAACTTCACCTTAAGGTTAAGTTACAGTTAGTTGAAGGAAAATTATTTCCCAACAAGGCCCCCCGTAATTTTACTTCTGTTAACAACTTTACAAACATAGATATACAAGTAGAACCATTACATTACATAACATTCAATGTTTGTTTAAATCTTAACAGTTTATCTTTACTTACAGCTTTAGTTAATATACCTGCTAGATTGTCATTACTCAATACATAAATAAGTTCAACATTTTGAGATTTTAAGTTCTCATTTACAAAACATACTTTACGAATAATGTGGTCTGATCTGCTTGAAGCTACTCCGCTTTCATAAATGAAAATCGGTGGTTAGTTATCACAATAAAGTTTTACATTTACTAGAGTTTTAATTAAGAGTTCGTCAAAACATAATTGTAAAGAAATCCCTTTTTTCATACAGCTTACCAATGCAGATACTTCGCCATCACAAGTAGATAGAGATACAGTGTCCTGCTATTTAGAAGTCCAACTAATTAGATTTGGGCCAATTTTGTAAAGAAAACCAGCTGTTGACTTCTGATTTGGTTTCTTACATCTCCAATTAGCGTCTGCATATCCTGAAAGAGTAACGTATACCAACGTATAACTTTAACGTATACCAACCCTTGGTTTTTAGTTCCTTTTATATATCTAAGAATTCTCTTAACAGCAGTCATGTGTATAACTCTTGGATCCTTATTGTACTTTGATAAGGTTGCTAAAGCATAAGCGATGTCCGGCCTTGATTTCATTCCGAGGTACAATATTGAACCAATAATTTCTTGATATTTGTGGGGATCACATTTTTCTGAAGTTTCGTAATTGTCAAAGTCCACATTTATGTCCATTGGTGTTGCAATGCTGTTACGATCTTGCATTTTAAATCTCTTTAATATTTCATCTACATAAGCTTCTTGTTTGATGATCATTTGATTTTCTTCTACTGAAATTTCTAATCCTAGGAAATTTTTCATATTAATATTTTCTTTTAGTTAAATATTTTCTTTCAATTTTCTAATTGCACAATCTAAAATTTCACCATCAGAATTTATAATTGTCACATCATCTACGTAAATTCCAATGATTAGTCGAGAATTCCCCTTCTCATAGCTGAAAACACACTTGTCGGATATAAATACTTTGAATCCACATTTAAGTAAGTAATTAGATAAAGTTTCATACCACACTTTACCAGTTTGTTTTAACCCCTAAATAGCTTGGTTTAATTTACACGCCATATTTTTATTCTTTCTATGTTCATATCCTTTGGGTTCTTCCATGTAAATAGTCTCAGTTAACTTTCTGTAAGAATAAGCAGTTTCAACATCATAAAAATTAATTTTCCAATTCTTCATAAGTGAAAATGCTAAAAGTGTTCTTAAGCTATCAGTTTTAATAACTGGTGAAAAAGTTTCAGTAAAATCTACTCCAAACCTCTGAGAACAACCCATTTCTACTAATAGCGCTTTGTATATCATGTTAGATTCTTCTGAGGTGTTTTTAATACTGTATACCTATTTACAGTTTATTGGTTTGATTCCTTCTGGAATTTTTTCATACTAAGTCCAAACATTATGAAATTTTAGCAATTCCATTTCTTTATCCATTGCTTCTATCCAATTTCCCTTTTGATCAGAACATACAGCTTCCTCATAACTTGACGCTATATTTCGTCGATCTTTCGCCTTTAGTATGGTTTGATCTGGATAATAATCTGGATCTACAGCTTCATCATCACTTTCAAATGATTCGTTATAATTTATAAGTTTAGTGCGAGGTCTTAAACTGCGAGTTGTACAACCATTATCAGGATCTTGATAATTTCCCGGTTGATCGGTTTCAACACTAGTCGATTCTTCTTCATCTGCATTAAAATTGTCTTCTTCAAACAGATTTTTACCAAGATCTAAGATTTTTTCTGGGGAATCTGAATATACACGATTTCTTTCTAACTGTAATCGTGACACATTGGTTCTCGCTTCTATTCTTCTTCTTTTCAGATCACCTTCATACCTGTTGCGTAGGGAAGTCCAAATTTCCTTGGCAGTATTACAAGTAAGAATCAAGCAAACTTGCATATCACTTAACGGGCATGTAATAATTCCTTTTGCTTGAGAATCGTATTTCTCCCACTCAGTTAGTTCTGCGTCCTTTTCTGGCGGATTATCAGTTAGATACAAGCCTAATCCCTTTCCCTCAAGTATACTTTTAATACGGTACTTCCAACTATTGAAGTTTTTCCGTCAAATCTAGGAATTGCTTGCTCCGCCATTTTTGCACAGTAGCGCTTACTACGTACTTTTAATTGAGTGTAGAGTGGTCCCATCACTCTTTGTAGCGTTTCTTGAGTGATATGAAGAGACATCTTCGATAACATAACAATTTATTAACAAACTTAAATACCTATCTTAGGTTACATAATAAATTAGAATGCACATCCTGCCGCAATACATAGCATATATCCACTACCATAATGTTTTACTCTCTTTCTCTGTCTGTGTCTCAGTCAATCTCAGTCGCCCGTAACCATCCATTTCACACTCATTTATACTCACACTTTCTCCAGTTACGGTCCACAGTTACAACTTCACCTTAAGGTTAAGTTACAGTTTAGTTGAAGGAAAATTATTTCCCAACAATAAGTCTCTATCGATTGATCAACTGAGGCGATTAGATTTCCCTCTAAATGTGAAGTGGATGACGTTCCGCAAATTATTTTGAATTGCACTCTACACATTCCTCAAAACTGTGTCCGGTCATTTTATAAAATTCATAGGAACAAATGTAGTATAATCCGATTTTCATTCTTGGCGATTTTAGGAAAGATTCTGGCAATTCCTACTATAATTAGGAGAACATTGCATTCTAGCAACTCTTTACGCGTCTTTTGTCGCCTCTTTTCACTCTTTTGTCGCTAAGGTAAAAATCGCAACATTCCATTCTGGCAACTGCTTCTGTGTTTTTTGTCAATCTTTTGTTGTTCTTTTGTCGCCCTTTTGTCGCCAAGGTAAAACTCGCCCTTTTGTCGTCGTTTGTGCAATATTTGAACTGTAGTAATTCAAACATTGGCCTACGCCAGCTTCGCGAGCTTAACTCGATACGCTCGCACGCTAAAATACATCACAGAATCCGGTCTTGCTGGCTGTCGGAGGTCGCACGTAGCAATAGCTGTTTGTGCAACAGGTGTTTTGTGACTCATAGAGTACAATATGAAAATCAGAAAAATTTCTGATATTTACCTTGACGACTAAAGGCCGATTTTTACGTTGGCGGCAAAAGACTACAAAAGGGTGACAAAAGACGCTAAAAGGGCAACAAAAGACGCGAAAAATGTTGCCAGAATGGGATGTTGCGATTTTTACCTTGGCGGTAAAAGGACGATAAAAGACGCGGAAAGGGTTGCCAGAATGGAATGTTCTTCAAATTATAGCCGGGATTGCCAGAATCTCACATAAAATCTCCAAGAATGAAAAAGGTATTGCACAACATCTGCACCAATTCAAATTTTTGTCAATTGTAGAACGAAATTTCTAATCTGCGAAAAATTTTCTTTATTGCAATGATGCTGTCCCATGGTAAACTCATGCTCCAATATCTTGGTTTTAAGACCAGGAGTTACGTTATAGTATTTTGTGGGTCAGCCTCAGTTTGCAGGTGTCCAGCAAAACATGATGTGGGAATGGACTTTGAAGATAAGATTTTAACGAAAATATGCCACAGTGTCTTAACCGGGCGAGATCATAGAGCTTGCAGGCCTTTTGAATTAATGCCTGAAGGGTATCAAGGGTTGAGGGGGCTTTCCGAAGACGGTGGTGCCTGGAGGGGTTTGAAAGACCAATGGAGCTGATCTGTGGCCCATGGGCGACGACCCTGAGACAACCCAGAATGGTTTCATTAATTTTAGGGGCGAATTTTAAAACTTGAGAGAGAGTGAGAATTTTGCAGTTTCGAAGAGATGAGTTGGAGACACCATCGAAAAAGGTGGTGTTATTTTGGTGTGAAATAAGTATCCGAGACCATGTCAGAGACATCTGATGGACAGCTCCTCTACAATGTTTTCAGTGAATCACATTTTGAACACCTATTCCTTCTCTTCTCTACAATGTTTTCGGTGAGTCAAATTTTAAACACCTATATCTTATTTCCTCTACAATGTTTTCTATGAGTCAAATTTTGAACACCTATTTTTTCTCTCCTCTACAATGTTTTCGGTGAGTCAAGTCTTGAATACCTATTTCTTCTCTCCTCTACAATGTTTTCGGTGACTCAAGTTTTGAATACCTATTTCTTCTCTCCTCTACAATGTTTTCGGTGACTCAAGTTTTGAATACCTATTTCTTCTCTCCTCTACAATGTTTTCGGTGACTCAAGTTTTGAATACCTATTTCTTCTCTCCTCTACAATGTTTTCGGTGAGTCAAGTTTTGAATACCTATTTCTTCTCTCCTCTACAATGTTTTCGGTGACTCAAGTTTTGAATACCTATTTCTTCTCTCCTCTACAATGTTTTCGGTGAGTCAAGTTTTGAATACCTATTTCTTCTCTCCTCTACAATGTTTTCGGTGACTCAAGTTTTGAATACCTATTTCTTCTCTCCTCTACAATGTTTTCGGTGAGTCAAGTTTTGAATACCTATTTCTTCTCTCCCCTACAATGTTTTCGGTGACTCAAGTTTTGAATACCTATTTCTTCTCTCCTCTACAATGTTTTCAGTGAGTCAAATTTTGAACACCTATGTCTTTTCTCCCATACAATGTTTTCGGTGAGTCAAATGTTGACACCTATTTCTTCTCTCTCCTATTCAGCAGATAAGCTTTTAAATTTAGTTTCGAGTTACCATTCCTCCGCCTTATTTTATTTTAGTCATGCAGACTCGGTATGATGTTTAATTATTGTCACTGTTGTAAATATTTATGTGTGTATGAATTTAAATAAATGTTTTTTTGATAATTTACGACAAGACCTTGTTCTTTTGCGCTCTTACCGGGCGTGTCCTAAGAGATGCAGTAGATATCTCAGGACAGGTACTTAACACAAGTTATTGATCAGAAAACACACATACATACACACATTCAGAAAAACGAGCATAACAACCGAGGACAATACATGAAATAAACATAATTCAGGGTGGTCACTACCCATCGATTAACCTTCGTTACAAAACTTGCAGCCTTTTGTGCTTTGTAGTCTCTGGTATTTGTTCATTTTCTGCTAGAATAGATACATATATTGCACAGGCAGACACACACAAACAGACGTCACCCTAAAAATAGTTTTTCGGATTCTAGAGTGCTCGGAATATGTAAATCCGTCGAAAATTCGAGTTGTGATTTTCGACCTGATTCCAATACTTTCCCTATACATTACCATGGAAAGTAATTGATCAAAATAGACACGCGCTTACTGTACTCAAAAATGGGATAATTAAAAAAAGCACGACGATGTTTTCATATTATTCAATCCGCCGACGTCGTTGTCGAGTGGTGAAGGCAAGCGTTTCCGTAACAATCGCTCGACCGCCGCGTTGTGGGTTCGAGCCCCACGTAAGGCACGGATGTTTGTGTTGTGGGAGTAGTGTGATCCGCCCCCCTCTGGTGCGCCTGGGGCAACGTCAAAGGACGGCTAAATGGTTCACAATCTGGCCGACGCAATAAAGGCGAAGGACGAAAGTCAAAGCCTGGCCATCTGAAAAAAAAAATATTATTCAATCTATATTTGTACTTAATTTAGTTTCAATGGTTTATAAGTAATTTCCACTGCAGATAACAGCACCCATTGACTTTTTTCTCACATATGCGATCGTTAGCGTAATCATTTGCAATGACTTCAGGAACCTTGATAAGAGCTACAATTTTTACAAATTTTGCAAATATTTTGGCTATTTCATGCTTACGAGCACACAACAAACGCGACACCGGTTTATGGATGCTGTTATCTGCAACGGGAATGTTATAAATTTTTGGGAACGCCACTTTCAGGTGTGTTCTGTAATTTGTAGTTTCAATGACTGGGTATTTTCAGAGATTCAAATTTGGTTCAAATATGTATAAGTGTACTGCGCAAGATACGGGGCATAAAAAAAAGGGAAGTTGTTTTTACATTTGTTTCACAAACTTTGTTCCAAATCTATTTTAATCAGTTCAGTAATTGAGGGGGACAACTAGTTACATAAGTTTCCGAACATACCAACCTGGCATGGATGAAATATTAAAAACAAAACAAGAAAGATCAATCATGCATAAAGCATTAATTATGAAATACTTTCCAACAGAAATGCAATTTTATTTAAACATCTCTAAAAAGCGCTACATTCAGAGGTGACATTTTTTAACACTTTACAACAAAGTTGAAAAGTGTTCATGACTTTGTTCATTCTGTCTGTCTGTCTGTCCGTTAGCACGATAACTGCCGTAAAAATGACTTAATCAAAATGAAATTTTGGTATGTTGTTTAGACGGTCTGTAGGACCTATGGGAATATAAATGAATAATATCACCCAATTAGTTTTGGATTGAACCCGGGTTGAAAAAATGAAATACATTGAGCCCTATGGGAACTAATTGTTCAAACATTTTTTAAGCGGGTTTGAAATTCACAAATTGCTTCGAAAATTTTAGATAATATTCAAATTGTTTCATAAAATATATAAAAAAAAATTCAGCGAAATATATTCATTAGTTTTTTAAATAAAAATTAAAATAATAATTACACCTCTTATATGAAACGATCACGTGACCATGATATGAAACGATCACATGACCTACTTCAAAATGATATATGGCATCCATCTTGTTTCAAAATCGTGATTTTTTAAGTTCTTTTTAATTCATATTGAGTGTTGTATCCGTCCTAAAACTACTTCATTTTTGCTTAAATTCTGTGCATCTACATACCGAAACAACGCAAATACAATATATTTGAGTTTAAATGATTATCCAAATTTGATTATTTCTACAACGAAGCCTATTTTTCACTTATGTAAAATGTAATCATCAAAATATGTAGAATGAGTTGTATTAGAATTGCTGTATTTATTTAAAACAAAATAATTTAGTCCAAGGAGTCTGCATGGCTGATATGAATGAAATATTAATTGATTTTATAAAGAGAAGGACGATTTTTTTCGATGAAGTTTTAAGCATAGAGTTTAATTACTTGTAGCTCCATGGTTTTAATTTTTAAATAAAATAAATTATTATAGTATTGTGATGAATGAAATGAATGGGAGAAAGTTATGAATGAAATCCTGTTTTTATAGAAATATCCAGGCGTGTTATTTTTCTATGACGTCATTTGAATTAATTTCTGTTGTTTTTGATGAAGTTTTCAAATATAATAAATTATCGTAGAATTATGATAGTTTTAAAAATATTTCCGTGGAATGTATCGCATTTTAGAGATATGTAAACCAGGCAATTTATATTTCAATGCCGTCATTTGAATGAAGTTCTTTTTATGCAATGAAGGTTTAAGTTTTCAAATATAATAAATTAATGTAGTATTGTGATAAGTTTTAAAATATTACCGAGGAATGTATTGCATTTTCGACTTTTTTAAATAAAATTGCATTGAAGTTGGAAAGTGTTTCATAATCAATGCTTTAAGCATGATTGATCTTTCTTGTTTTAATTATCACAGAACTACAATAATTTACTTTACTTGAAAACTTCAAACTTCATCGAAAAAAGTGAACTTTATTACAATGACGTCACTGAAATATAAATCGGCTGGCTCTTTATGTAAAAGGAGCGAATATTTTATTGATACACTTTTATTTCAGACTCCAGAGTTAAATAATTTTGGATGAAAAATTGTCAGCAGTTCTTATACAACTCATCTTATAATCACTTGTTTACATACTGCATCCATTAAAATTAGGCTTCGTTGTAGAAATAATCAAAGTTTGATGATCATTTAAACTTAAAAATATTGTAATTGCGTTGGCGCAGAATATAGAGGCACAGAAAATACGTTAAAATAAAGCGGTTTTAGGATGGATGCAACACTAAATATAAATTTAAAAGAACTTTAAAAATAACGTTTTTTACTCTGGGAAAAAAAGATGGATGCCATATTTTATTTTGAAGTGGGTCACGTGATATCTTCATATATATAGGTGTAATTATTATTTTAATTTTTATTTAAAAAAACTATCGAACATATTATGTTGAAATTTTTTTTATATTTTTTGGGATAATTTGAATATTTTCTAAAATTTTCGAAGCAATTTGGGAATTTTAATTTCGTTTTAAAATGTTTGAAGAATTAGGTCCTATAGAATTATTCACTTTTTCAACCCGGGTTAAATCCGAAAATATTTGGGTGATATCAGTCATTTACATTCCCACAGACTGTCTTAGCAACATACTAATATTCCATTTTGATAAAGTAATTTTTAAGGCAGTTATCGAGCGAACGGACAGACAGACAGAATGAACAAACTAATAAATACTTTTCAACTATGTTGCAAAGTGTTAAAAATGCAATTACGTCATAAGAACTTACTGAAATATGTAGATTTTTAATTTGTATGAAAATAGTTTTTGAAGCAAAAACTCTTATTGTGCTCACACTTCATGCACTTCGCTCATACAGAGGGACATCTGTTCGAAAGTTTTCAAAATTTGCTCAGGTTGTCTTAAAATGTTCAGTACCATTGAAATATAGGATCCATAAAATTTCTAGAAAGCAGTGCATTTTCTATACAATAGTATGAGAAAGAAAATAAATATATTTTTTCACAATCTTAATATTTCAGTATTTTATATAGAGGCTTTAAAATTTAAAAAAGAAATGAATGTCTATATTTCATTTCGTGAGTTGTTAGAATATTTATGCGATAAACAGAAACGTTACATCATGAAAAAGGGATGTAAAATATTAAAATATTTTTCTCATTTTTACTACAAAACTCCGATAAAATGATGTAGTAGCGTTGTTTTGATGCAGTAGCTTTGGCTTGATGTTGGTGTTTGATGCTGTAGCGTTGTCTTGATGTTGGTGCTTGATGTTGTAGCGTTGTCTTGATGTTTGTGTTTGATGTTGTAGCGTTGTCTTGATGTTGGTGCTTGATGTTGTAGCGTTGTCTTGATGTTGGTGCATGATGTAATTGCTTGATGTTGGAGCGTTGTCTGTAAGCAACAATCTAATATTCTTTTCCTAACGAACTTTTTTTAAACGAAATGCTTTTGGATTTTTCGGTAAAAGACTAAAATTTCTTCAATAGATTCATTAAGTATTTCTTTCAGCATAAATATTTATTTTCTAGCCAAATCAAAGTATTCATGCATATACTATAAATTTCACCATCGGTTGAAAGTGGTCATTAAATATGGCACCATTGAAAAATGGTGCCACTTAATCAATATTGTTGATAACTTTTCTGAATATTTAAAACTCCCTTCAGATTTTAAAGGATAAAGAAGGGTACATTTTATAATTCTGTTAATATGTTAAAAGGCAATGAATCTGATGTATCAATCGACAAAATGATTTCATTGTTCAATTTTTCGATTGACATCAAAAGGATATAAAATATTGCTTTTTTATTTCTGGCTCGTCAATATTTTAAATATTATTATTACGCAACAAATTTATTTTATTGTAGTAAAAGGGTGAGTATTTTATTATAGTAAAAGTCAGAGAAAAATTATATAGTGTTAAAGTTCTAAGGTAATTTTTTTTTCTAGTTTTGATTATTGGCAGCAAAATGAAATCAAATTGTGTATTTATTACTTTTTGACGGCAAATTGGTGTAAACTTCTTGGAAGTCCCTTTGCAGAGCTACCTTTTATTCCGAATTTTAGAATTTATCGATTTTTCCGTTGACCTGGAAGATAGAGAGGATCAAAGGAGATCGAAACCGAGATTCTGGCTTGAGTGAAGTCCTCGATCATTTTGAAAAGAAGTGATTTTGAGTTTTTAATTATTCCTTTGCATTGTAACTTCTAATATTAGAAATATTAGATTTTTTCGTTGACCTGGGAGGGGAGACGAATTGTATGAAACTAACCAACGAAATTCAGTTTATGCTGTTACTAATGAAGTATTTTAATTTCAGACCATGCTCTGCATTTGACCATGCTCTGCATTTGACCATACTCTGCATTTCAGACCATGCTCTGCATTTTCTAGTGATGACATGGCGTTTATTGACAAATTGTACTCATCCTACCAATGCATGTCCTATATCATTGGATTAGTTTCAATTTCGTTAAACATCATCAATACCAAATAGTCGTTTACTGCGCTGGTGGAAATAAAATTTGCTAAGTGCAGCAATTTTGAGAACATCTGTAATAACCACGCTAACGTGCGGTACAATTATAGTTTATTCCGCCCTGAAGAGTGCTATAACGCTCGAAACCGGTTAACGGATTCTGATCTGGGACTGGGAGTGATTCTGCACTGGGAGTACAATTTCTAGATTTGAGAATGTGCTCTATCGGCGAGTTCTATGACTATAATATATTTATTATTTCGTAGAGAAAGTCTTGTTTTTCACACTACAGACCGACTTATTTATAATAATTTTTTTATTGAAATTAAATGTATTTCTATCAGAGGGAAGTGCAGTGATGACTGACTAAAATATTTTTCAACAGAAGGAAATAAATTTGCTATGACTATAAATATTTATTAGTTTGTAGGGAAAGTCTTGTTTTTCACACTACAGAACGACTTATTTATAATAATATTGTTATTGAAATTAAATGTATTTCTATCAGAGGGAAGTGCAGTGAAGACTGACTAAAATATTTTTCAACAGAAGGAAATAAATTTGATCCTGTATTTTATTGCACACAATTTATAACAGAAATGAAAGTTGTAGTTTGTTAGAATTTTAGTTTAAAACTCTTCTAGTAAACACTGTATTGATAAATCATGCTATAGGCTATTTATTCGTTTTTGAGATGTATTTGATAAAGAGCAGCCATAAAATGTCCTTTCATTGGAGAAAATAAATATTTTTGTTAAATAAAATGGACATAATATTGCATGGTATTTTTCAATCTTTAAAATCTGCCCGCTTCAAAGAAATCTTCAAACATCGGAATTGTAAAGATTTGTAAATGTTTCATTATTGAGTACTCGCCATAAGATGTGTATTGTACAAAACTAGATAATAAACAAAAACCATAAAAATATAAAACTCTTTTCACATATTTACTAGTTATGTAATACAACGATAAACACTCCTGTTGGAGTCTTGGTCTTGGAAGAATAAGCAATAATAGTGAACATGCTTAAGGCAAAACAACTTTTAAGAGTTATATTAAAAAGGAAAAAAAAATCAGAATTATCATGAATTTAATCCTTGTATAGGAAATATTTCTCAATCGAAGTTTATACTTTTGGGAATACAATTTGTTTTTTCTCATTGAACGTGATTTGAAGTTTTCGTTTCCATTTTTCGTTAAATGTATTGAAAATCGGATGCACATTGTATATGTTGAACGGTTTATTTGCTTTTTACCTTTGTAAAAACTGCACATTATTATTTTTATCTCATGTATGTACAATGCAATTTATTAAATTGTTCTAAATCATTGTGCAAAAATTATATCTGATACACTATTTTTTCTTCATAAATAACACATTTAATTTTGTAGGGGAAAATCTGATGTGCGCAGCACATGACTTTCCCTGCAGACTCAAATTCATCGTTTCTTTATTTCATTAATATTTCATTAATTTTAGTTTAATTGCACTAAATAACATACATAAATAATGGACTCAAAATCGGCATAGCAAAAATGCGAAAACAAACAAATATCTGGAGAAAGGATTGCATAATGGTTTAAATGCACAAAACAACGCACACAATTATTTAAAATGACATTGAATTGGCACTTTTAATTCAATTTTCGTTCTTAGTTGCTAACTGGACGTTTTTTCAACGGTAGGACAGCATAAATGCGAAAAAACTAAAATATCTCGAGAACGACTAGTCCTAGTGTAATGGGGTTGGTCTTATTATTTTCATTGTTAAAAATTATGTATAAAACAAGCATTTAATTGATATATTTGAGCATACGTAATTTTTTATTTCAGATTTTGACGATTTGTGCGAGCCATTTCGCAAAAAGGGGTTGGTTATTTTTTTCCGAATCGTACCAAACTCTAATCAGCACAAGTGCAACTTACAAGTGACGTATATACAAAATTTTGTAAAATTTGATCCACTACTTTTTCAGCTAGAGTGGATATAGGCAATTTTTGCGGGCCATTTCGCAAAACAGGCGGGTTGTTTTATCCCGAATCTTACCAAAACAAATCAGCACCAGGGTCACACACAAGTGACTTACCTACCAAATTTTATGAAATTCAGTTCATTAGCTATTTAGTTAGCGTGGATACATACGTTGCACAGACACACACACAGACACACACACACACAGATACACACACAGACACACACACACACAGACGCCACGCTAAAAATAGTTTTTCGTATTCTAGTGGTATCGAAACGACTAGATCCGTCTAAAACTCGTATTGTGATTTTCGGTATGGTTCCAATACTTTTGCTATACATTACCATGTATTTGCAGGGAAAGTAAAAATAATAAAAATTGAATCCATATAATGATGACATGTCACTGAAAATAAATAAATTTGTTCTAATTTATAAAAATAAAATTGAACTCTAATTTGCTTGTCTCATCCTCACTGGAAGAGAGCTGTATCAAATTTCCTGAAATTTTGATATGTAGTCTCTGTTTGAACCTATCTAAAATTTAAGCGTATCTTTCTGTCCTTTTACTTATCTGTCTTCATGTCCTTCTGACAATGTCCTTACTTCAAGCGTGACCTAATTGTTATATGATCCTCCAAACGAACGGGTTACAATCGTTATTTGAGCCTCCAAACTAATGTTATCTTTAACTATTAATCGTGAGATCTATAACATGATCTTTAGCTCCAAACTAACATGATCTTTAACGTGATCTGAAACTAACGTGATCTCAATAAAAAATCTGCTAACTTAATCTGAATGTTGTTTGTGTCTCTATTTCTGAAATTATGAAAGTTTTATCTGTTAATAAAATGAGAAACCAACCTTTGAATCTGACGGGATATACATGATAAATTTCTCTTTATTTCTGCCCGAAGACCAGAAATATAGCCTATAAAGAAGCTACTGTCCAGTTGCGAATATGTTGTTATCTATATAGTAAAAATTGCAAATTTGTCCTTCTACTTGTATGTTGCTTAATATTATCTTAGGACATGATAACTCACTACTTTTCTTTTTGTGAAATTTATTATTAAAATTTCATTAAAAAACAATCCAAATGTAAATTTACCTCAAATTGTAAATAAGTTTCTGTTAAGTGTATATTCCGTACGAAGAACAGGGATGTACCTCGTTGTTAAATAAAAAAATCTGATGTGGGCAACACATGACTTTCCTTATATAATGTAATGAATTTACTACTTTTACAGTAAAAAATAGGTTTTTCTTATAGTAGATACCTATATTCTTTCCAAGATATTGAAATTTCGACAATTAGTCGTCATTTTCATTGATTTAGCGTCATTTTTATCCATTTGGCGAGATTTTCGTTAATTTGGCAACATTCCAAAAAGTCGCCAAGTTGGCGACATTCCGCCAAAATTGTTGCCAGAATCTCGCCAAGCGTTATGGACGAAGAAATAAGTTATTCTGACATCAGATAAATGACTATTGTTGATCAAATACAAAAGTATTACCCAAAGTATCTTTTTTATGAATGGAACAAGCTAGATCCACGAGAATGATGTCATCCAATTTATCGCATGGTATTACATATGAAAAGTGAACATGTTTCTCAATAGGAAATATTTTTTTTTATTTTAATGACTTTTTATATTTTTTTTTAAAAATGTGCACTATCTCGAGAACGGTTCATGTTAGCGTTCTAAAATTTATGTCAATCGTTTTCCAATGAAAAATTACTATTATTATGTCTATTTGCGCTACTTTATTAGCAGTTTTAATTTTTTGACAATTTTTTCAAAATTTCACTCGAAAATGTAGGAGGGTTCTGAACATTCGATTGCGTATAAAAACAATAGGCTTCCAGTGTTTACGGATTGTGATTTTTGTACCAAATTTTGTTCGAATCGCTCCATTCGTTCGTCAGTTATCGTCTCCAAAGACTCTCTGACACACACACACACACACACTTTCACACACACACACAGACAGACTCCGGCCATACATTTAACTGCCGTAAACCCCTGGGTTGGCTGTATGGTCTGGGCCTTTCACACACACACAGACATCACTTCAAAAATGTTTGATTCGTGATCAGGGATACTTGAAATGTGCTCTCCCGTCGAAAACTCGAATTCGAATTTTCGACCCCGTCACAATACTTTCCTTATACATTATATATAGGAAAGTAATAATTACACAGATTTTCTTAAATCCTTTGTAGAGCAGTAAAGGCGAGAATTATTCGGCTTGGAGCCGAAGACTGAAATCGGCACCCATGGATTGCGCTCAAATGTGATACATACTACAGATTCTAATTCTGTAAGAAATTGATAGAATCACTTTTTATCTTATATAGGACAAACTAATAACCCAATTCATCTATGTATGAATGTTCACAGAGATCATGCCAAAAAATATCTCCTCAGTAACAATTTTCTTTCTACTTCTAATAAAATAGAATATAAACACTTTGCTAAACACGGTTTTGAAAATATTACTATACATATTTTGGATATAAAATCTAATACAGCCGATAGAATTTTTTTTTTAAAACTTCTATATTAAATCAAATTGTACTCTTTTTCCATATGGATTAAATCAATTATATCTAAATGGTAATTTTGTAAAAAATAACTTTGTAGATAATAAATATTCCATTTTTAATCACCTTTCATGAAACTCTATTTAAATAATAGAAATATGTTAATCTCAAAAGATTTAAACGTGGCAAAGGAAGCTCCAAACATCATGATTATAAAACTGAGATTAAAAGTTTACACATCAATTTAACAGCAGTAATCAATGGAAATTTATAAAATCATGGGTATTTGAAATTAAGAAAAAACATTTAAATAACGTTTATGCCATTCTCTTAAAATTAAATCTAACTAATGAACATTTTAATCATATTTTCTATGATTTGTTCATTACTGGATCACAGTATTTAAAATTAAAATTTTATCAATTTCATAATAATTATACGTCTACTAATTCTTATTGCATAATTTCTTTTAAACATCCAATTTATAATTCTATATATTTTAGGAATCTATTTAACAAGTTCAAACATTTATTGCCTATTGGGGATTTGAATGCTTATAAGACTTTGAATAAAACACGCCTATTGGTAGATTTATTTTTAATTACAATGAAATTTCACAATCTCTCTCTATAAAAAAAGATTACATGTCAAATGTAGATAAAGAATGTATTTGCAAAGTAGACAAATATGCAAAATATATAAATTCACATTTGGGGCATATAGTTACAGGAGACTTAGCTATAGTTAAAGATGAATCGTTAAGAACCATTATGTCATTTGGTACAAAATTCAGGTTACCATTTTGTAATAACTCTTTTAATGTTTTAAAGTCAATAAATCTTGACATTGGTAAATATATTTATAAATTAGCTTCTAAATATTCTGTGCCTTTCGAGGCATTTAATATGTGGAAATTAACTTTATTGAAATTTATTAAAAATACTATTAGTAGTATTAAACTTTCTAGATCTATATATAATATTGATAATATAAAACACTCAATTAATGATTTACAAAGATCTTTTGTTATTACTTATGTTGATAAAGCCTTTAATAATTATGCTATTATCTGTTAAATATTCTATATACAGTTTCTGTTAGATTATTTAAAGAACAATAGTCTATTTAAACTAGATTCACACTCCATTAATAGTATCAAATTGAAAATTATCAATAAGAATAGTGATTTAAATATTAATTATAAATTCTTAAATTTCCATATATAGTGCTTATTTCTAAATTTCATAAAAATCCGATTAAATTTAGAGCAGTAACTAGTGGTCATAATACTTACTCTACTACTGCGAGAAAATTACTTCTAAATTATTTAAATGTAATAAATGATAGTTTACGTTATTCTAGCAATAATTATCTTATTCTAAATAATAGCAAAGAATTAAAGAATAAATTAACATCACTAGGTAAACTAATTGGATATCAAACTTTTGATTTTAAAGATCCTTTTAATAATATTAAGATCTATGATCTTATGTAGTAATTATAGCTCTATATAATGCTTATATCACTAATCAATCTACTCATACTATATTTACCAATTTTCCTAAACTTCTTCACTTTGTTCTTTTCAATAATTATATATTTCAAGATAATAAATTACACTTCCAAGTTTCAGGGGTTCCACAAGGTGGCTGTAGTAGCAGTGTGTTAGCTAATTTATACCTTTATCATTATGAAAAATCTTTTACTTTAACAGATTATAAAATTTACAGATAAGTTGATGATCTGATTTGTTCAGTATTTACTGACAATTGTGTCATATATATAGATTTCTATCCGGATAATTTGGAATTAATTCCTAATGAAGCTACTATTAGTAATAATAGTAGTAATTTTTTTTTGGATTTAAATCTAATTTTTGAATCTACTATTGAAATAGTTACTTATTTATATTATAAAAAAGACTTTTAGTTTTAACATTAATAAAATATTATCATTTAATTCCTGCAACTCTATTTAATTGCTTAGAAATATTATACTTAATCAACTTTTTAAAATCTATAGATTATCAGATAAAAAAATTCATGCTTTGCACATTAGTTACCTAAAAATTACCAGTAAATTATATAAATATCCAGCATATTTAGTAAATGATATAATTTAAAAGTTTGGATTAGCTGAATATTCTTAAATTCTCTCTTTAGTATCTTATATTAGCCAGACATCAGCTTTCTCTTGAATTCAGTATTACAATATATTTACATCTCCTTATACTTTAGTCCCTTTGTTTTCTATTATATTACACATTCCATTATTTTGTAACACATACTGTACAATATCCACTTTTATTGCCTTTTCACATAACTGTTATTTATTTCTCAAGATTGGAAACAGTAGTTCTCTACTTTTATCCTTTGTGATTGCCAACATTGGTCTTTTCATTCAAGGCTCCAATGGAATTAGTTGTTGTAATATGCAGTGCTTTTTACAGGTATTTCTTGTTTCCTATATAATTTTTCAATCTTTATGCATGTCGTATAAGTAGATAGAGTTTATAGATATTATCTATACCTTCCTTCAGAAACATGCGCATTTTGTGTTCATTTAGGTTAAATACTTGGACTTGAAAAATAATTTTTTTCGAAATGAGCAATTTATTTAGGCCTAGTGCTTATCCACGTGTATAGCTTTAATGCTTGGATTTTATTTTATTTTCTATTATCGAATCCACTCCATTGATGTTTGTTGATTATTTTCAGCTTGATGACTAGAAATTTGCATTTTATTTTCCACATGATGGATGAATCTCTATTTAATACTTCTTTTGATTTTGTAGGCATATTTTAAAGTTAGGGTTTTTTGAGTTACAACTTTTCTCTATTCTATCACTGAATTTTCAAATTATATCTATTTATATATATATGTTAAGCCAAATGTTTATCTTGAAATATTACTTTTAGTTCCTGGAAGGGGAAGGGAATTCACTAGGGATTTCCATTTTGAGTTCTTTAAAGATATCATTTTCAGTATTTATGAAAATTGGTCGGTCTTTCTTTTCACCATTTTAAGTTAAAAACAGTAGTTAAAATGTAAAAATATTTCCTTTATTTTTTTCCAATCTTTATGCTTGTCGTCCATATAACATAAGTTTATAGATAAAATCTATCTTGTGTTTCAGAAACAAGCATTTTTGTGTTCATTTCGAAGGGATATATGGACTTGAAAAAGAATTTTTTCGAAATGAACTATTCTTAAGCCTAGAACTCTTCTACGTGCAAGCATTTATGCTTGATTTTTTTTGCTTTCCTATTTTCATTCTTCACCTTTGAAATTTGTTGATTGCCTTTGTCTTTATGACCTGCATTACGTTTTATAGTGTATTATGATATACTTCTTACATTCTACCATTGGATTTACAATTTTATATATATATATATATATATATGTGTGTGTGTGTGTGTGTGTGTGGTATTAAAAAAATAGCAAATTTGACTTTATATTTTAGTGGGGCATCTCTCCCAAATTATCGGCAAAAGAAGTCCTCTCCAATTCATGGTTCTAAAGAATAAACATTGCAATGGTGTTATATAAAAGCAGTGTACAAAATGTGCAAAATGTACACAATGCACAAAATGTACAGCACATGTGTTTCCTAATATAATACATTGTATTTACTTATTTTGGCGTTCTTCCGGATGGCAACATGTAAAACTATTTTGTACCCAATTAACTTATTTCACTCAATTTTAAATTAAAAATTAACAATATTAACAACATACTCAATAAGCAATATAGTCCATATATTAAAATATTTTAATAATAAATGCATCAATTACGCGTTATTTTTATTAACTTGGTGTCATTTTTGTAATTTTGATGACGTTTTCGTCAATTTGGGGCTAAATATCGCCAACTTGGCAATATTTAGCCAAATTCTGCTAAATTCACCGCCAAGTTTTCGTCAAGCGTTATGGACAGAGAAGAAAGTCATTATTATTGCAGATAAATGAGTAATATCGTCCAAATACAAAATTGTTACCCAAAGTATTTTCTCTCGTGAATAGAACGAGTTAGATCCACGCAAATGATGTTAACAAATTTATCGCATTATGTTACAAATGAAAACTGAACATATTTCACAACAGTTAATATTTTTTCTTCATTTCATGTGATTTTTGATAAATTTATTTGAAAAATCTGCAATATCTCGAGAACGGTACACGCTAGCGTTCTAAAACTTATATTAATCGATTTCTAATGAAAAAGTATATAAGAAATGATTATTTACGTAATTTTATTGAAGACCTTTATTTTGGTGATTTTTTCGAAATTTCATTAAAAAATTTAGGGGGACTTCCAAACATTTGATTGCGTTTGAAATCAATGGATTTCTAGTATTTAAAAATTGTAATTTTTGTACTAAATTTTGTTCTAATGGTTCTATTCGTTCGTGAGGTATCGTTTCGACACACACGCATGCACACAAACACACACACACTCACAGATATTACTTCTAAAAACGTCTGATTCATGTTTAGGGATGCTTGAAACGTGCTCTCCCATTGAAAACTCGAATTCGAATTTTCAATTCCATCACAATACTTTCCTTATACATTATACTATGTATTATGGGTGTCCTAAAACATTGATCTCGGTTTTTATTTCTTAAATGTTGATCTTAGACATATATAATAAATTACTAAGTTGCGTAAAAAAGGAACAGAAATTTATGAAATCGATTAAAATTTTCAAGGGAATTAAATTTTAAGAAATACAAAATGTAAATTTTTATACGGCTCCCGTACAAAAACATTTTCAATGTGTAAAATGTGACCCACACACATTAATAAGGTGATGTAAAAAATTTCAGCATTTTATCATAAAAAGTCCCAGAGATATGAAAAGACAAAAATGCTGACTTAAACCACTTTCGAAGCATCGACATGGGTTCCCAGGGGGAAAAATCATGTCGGCAGATCGCGTTTCTGGGGTTATACACAAATTATGAAAGAAAATAATGGTTACATAAATAAATAATAATTTTACTATTTAGTGGTACAAAAGTATCCACACTCTGTAGAAATAATAACTTTACACAACGATTGCAAAGTTAGTTCAAAATGTTCTCCATCCATGTCAAAGATTCATTAAAGATAAGAAGCAGATATTATTTGCCTATGATGCATTTCTGCGTTGCGTCATTTGCACTCTTGCTGTAAACATTTACATTTTAATTTGTGATTAATCCCTCACCAACTTTGTTTAAACACATCTCTGGGACTTTTTAAGATAAAACGCCGAAATTTTGTACATCACCTTATTAGTGTATGGGGCATATTTTACTCACTGGAAATGTTTTTGTACGGGGGGGGGGACGGGGGAGGTGCGTATAAAAATTTTAAATTTTGTATTTCTTCAAATTTAATTCCCTGAAAATTTTTATCGATTTCGTAAAATTCTGTACGTTTTTGTACGCAATTTTGTAATTTATTATGTATGTCTAAGATCAATATTTAAGGAATAAAAACCGAGGTCACGAGGTTTTGGGACACCCTGTATGAGGAAAGTGAAAATAAGAAGCTTTAGATATGTAAATATTTAGAAGTTACTTCGATTGCAACTAATTTCAAATATATGTAAGAAAGAACTATAAACTTTCGCGATAAAACACACATAAGTTTATTTACCATGCAAAATTAATTGTAATTTATTTGAAATCACAGCCGTTATCTACTAAATGTTTATGAATGCTTGCTATGACTTAGTAAAAAAGTAACAATATGGTTAAGTAGAGCTATTTAAATTAAAGACGGTTGTATCTTTCTCGGAATCACCCTATATGTAATTTTTTTATCTAAAATTTTTCTAAATTGCTTATTTGAATAATTTTGCGAAAAAAACTGTTTTATGAGAAAAGTAAAAGAGAAATCTCTCTTTGAAATGTCCATTAGTAAGAAAATATAGTTATAAGTTACAGCACTTTACGCAGTACATTAATTTTTTTAAGCTTTCAAGGAATATTTTCAAATCTTTTGCGTACAATATATAGTAAATTATTAACGAAAATGTGTTTAAGAAAACAAATGTAATTAAGATTTTTAAACGCGCTATCTAAATAGCTGATAAATTAAATCTCATCCAAATACGATAAAAAAAAGAATACATTATTTGCTTTTCGCAAACACCTTACGAATGCAAACAAAAGAATATTTCTTTGAAACTATTTAATACTTTTATGCAAATAAATGCTATCCAACATCGTTGCATTTTCTGCAATCTCATTGATTATAATGAAATTAAAATAGTATCTCAGGGCAAATATTAAAGTAGAATATGAAACTGTATCAAGATAAAAGACGTTTTAATTTGAAATATTTAATTTTGGCTTATGTTATTATATTAATATATGCAGGGTGGGATTTCACGAAAGAGGCTCATTATCTTTTACAAATATTTAATCTTAAAAGCATGTTATTATCTGTCTTGCATTCATCAAATTACACTCGGTCGTTATGTGCCCTGATTCACATTAAAACTAAATCTGATGTGGGTAACACATGACTTTCCTTATATAATGCAATGAATTTACTACTTTAACAGTAAAAACAGTAGGTTATTCTTATAGTTGATACTTATATTCTTTCCAAGATATTGAATTTTCATCAATTAGTCATCATTTTCATTGATTTAGCCTCATTTTTATCTATTTGGCGAGTTTTTCGTTAATTTAGCAACATTTAAACGCAACGTGGAATGTCGCCAAATTGGCGACATTCCACCAAATTCGTCGCCAAACTCTCGCCAAGCGTTATGGGCAGAGGAATAAGTTATTCTTACAGCAGATAAATAACTATTGGTGTTCAAATTCAAAAGTATTATTCAAAGTATCTTTTTTCATGAATGGAACGAGCTAGTTGGTTGGTTGGTTGATTTTGGTTTAATGGCACAAGATCCAAAGAGGATATGCTGCGCCAGACATATGGTACCAACATACATAAATTAGTATGGATTAAAACACGTGTATAATTTAAAAGAGTTATAATGTGTGAAAAAACCATGACTATACAATGAAAACGAGATGAAAAATGACTAAAATGTTATAAAAAGTGAAGTTAAAAATGATGGAAAAAAATGTCCAGAAGGAATGGGAAAAGCTCTAAATGAGGATTTTCTCCAATCAATTCTGCCAAATGTAAAGTATAAGTCTTGAAATGCTTAAAACGGAACTGTTTATATTTCGAACACTCAATTAAAATATGTTTGATACTTGCTGACGTCTGACAAGTATTACAAAAGGATTCAATTTCTCCTAAAAGTAAGTGTCTGTGGGTAAAACGAGTATGACCAATGCGCAAACGAGTTAATATAACATCAAGTTTCCTACACTGAAAACTAGTCCACTTCTGTATTACAGGCTTTATCTCATACAATTTATTTTGAGTTTGCTGATTACATGAATGTTGCCATTTATCATATAATATTTTACTAATAGTTTTTTTAATATCTGTCAAAGGAATGGGATGATTCATAATACGATTAGCTGTTTTTGCAGCGGTATCAGCCAATTCATTTCCCTTTATACCAACATGCCCTGGAACCCAACAAAATTGAATATGGTGTCCTCGTGCCTTCAGATGATGCACAAGTTAGAGGATATCTGAGGCAATGGGATGAAGCATGGCCATTCTAGATGAAAGTAATTGCAAAGAACTTAATGAATCTGTATATATGATGTATTTATTTACCCTTTGATGGGTGATGAAAATTAATGACTGGTGAATTGCTGTGATTTCTGCAGTAAAAATGGAGCATGAGGTATGAAGTTTAAAAGACTTAACTATATCATTACATACATAAGCAAATCCGACATGTGCTGCTGTTTCGGAGCCATCTGTAAAAATAGAAGTGAACTCCTTAAATAAATCACTATGTTCTGCAAAAAGTTGAACATAAATGGAATCAGGTGTACTACTCTTTAAAAAATTATCAAAAGGATTGAGAAAAATGAAATTTGGGACTTGCCATGGAGGTATTTCACAAGCCTTTCTCTTTCTGACAATGAGATTTTCTAGTGGAGTTGATGATACACTATTGCGCATTCGCATGCCAAAGGAAGGAATACAGGAGGGTCGGGCTGAAAACAGCCGATCGTACTGCACATCCAGGATGATCCGTTGCAAAGGATGGTAGTTCATGGACATGTTGGTTGGTTGATTGGAACGAGCTAGACCCACAAGAATAATGCCATCCAATTTATCGCATGATATTACATATGAAAAGTGAACATGGTTCTCAGTATGTAATACTTTTTTTACTTTACATGATTTTTTTGATAACTTTTTTGAAAAATGTACAATATCTAGAGAACGGTTCATGCTAGCGTTCCAAAATTTATGTCAATTGTTTTCTAATGAAAAATTACATCAGAAATGTCTATTTGCGTAACTTTATTGAAGGTTTTGATTTTTTAATGATTTTATCAAAATCTCACTCGAAAATTTAGGAGGGTTCTGGACATTCGATTGCGTTTAAAAACAATAGGCTTCCAGTATTCACGGATTGAGAATTTTGTACCAAATTTCGTTTGAATAGGTCCATTCGTTCGTCAGTTCACAGACTCACTGACAAAGACACACACACATATTTTCACAAATACACACAGACACACACACATACATATACTTTCACAAACACACACATACATATACTTTCACAAACACACACACACGCACACACACACATACACAGACATAACCTCAAACATGTTCGATTCGTGATCAGAGATGCTTGAAACTTGCTCTCCCGTCGAAAACTCGAATTCGAATTTTCGACCCCGTTTCAATACTTTCCTTATATATTATGTATATAAGGAAAATGACACAGAATAATTGCTAAAAGAAATACGTCATTTTACATCCTGCGTCTAGGCGAGAACATTTTCGGGGGGGGGGGGGAGGGAGGAGGGGAGGTTGTCCATCGCTCGTGTCAGACAAAACTGACCATGCAATTTGGGAGCGGTTTTGGCGTTCAAAATTGAAATATACATCCATTCGAATCCCCATAGGTGAGAATGACCCGAAATCATAGATATCATGTAGATATTCTAAAGAGTAGTTGGAGCCTTCCTATCTTTTCCAATGCTAGAAATCCGGGGGAAACATCTCAGTATAAACTCTCACTTTGACCTTGTTATTTTGCGGCAAATGTGTCAAAAACTTTCCCTGATTGACTACTTTTTTGGACATTCTGCTCGTCAGCTGTTATAATCACTTCATGTTCACGTCTTCTTTTTGTACTCTAATGGCATTTGGAAACCGACATCCCGTTCGGATCATATTCTTTCTTAATTACTTCGCGGAAGTAGGGGGTCATCCGAAAACAGCTCCTACTCTTTAGGCCCAACCCACCTAATAAATTTCTTTGGTCTGTTTTGGAAATAAATGTCATCCATCTATTATATAGGATATCAAAGAGATATTCTAGTAGATATCCTGATTATGCAATTTTCCAGGATATGAAAATGCTCTCATCCATACTGCTGTATGAGTCCAGTTTGTGTTTGAAAACAATGACAGTGAAGTAAAGTATCTAACCTGGCAACACCAGTCTCCGGATTTAAATATTATCTAGCCTGTGTGAAGTATTTTTGATTAGGAGCAGATTACCGCCACCTGCGTCTGCCAAGGAATTAGCCTGCGCGTAAATTGAAGAGTGGTACAATATTCACATTCATGTTATTCCTGATTTATATAAGTATTCCTCGACGTATTTTAGTTGTATTAAGTGCAATAAGGAACCCCCCATCTCTTATAACTTTCCTTATATACATAATGTATAAGGAAAGTATTGTGACGGGGTCGAAAATTCGAAATCGAGGTTTCGACGGGAGAACACGTTTCAAGCATCCCTGATCACGAATCAAGCATTTTTGAAGTGATGTCTGTGTGTGTGTGAAAGTATGTGTGTGTGTGTGTGTGTGTGTGTGTGTGTGTGTGTGTGTGTCAGTGAGTCTGTGGAGACGATAACTGACGAAAGAATGGACCGATTCGAACTAAATTTGGTACAAAAATCACAATCCGTAAACACTGGAAGGCTATTGTTTTTATACGTAATCGAATGTTCAAAACTCCCCTAAATTTTCGAATAAAATTTTGAAAAAATCGTCAAAAAATCAAAACCACTAATAAAGTTAAGCAAATAGACATTTCTTATGTAATTTTTCATTAGAAAACGATTGACATAAATTTTAGAACGCTAACTTGAACCGTTCTTGAGATATTGCACATTTTTCAAAAAAATTATTAAAAAGTCATATAAAATGAAAAAAAAAATATTTCCTATTGAGAAACATGTTCACTTTTCATATGTAATACCATGTGATAAATTGGATGACATCACTCTCGTGGATCTAGCTCGTTCCATTCATGAAAAAAGTTACTTTGAGTAATACTTTTTTATTTGAACGCCAATAGTCATTTATCTTCTGTAAGAACAACTTATTTCTTCATCCATAACGCTTGGCGAGATTTTGGCGACGAATTTGGCGGAATGTCGCCAGCTTGGCGACTTTTTTAAATGTTGCCAAATTAACGAAAATATCGCCAAATGAATAAAAATGACGCTAAATCAATGAAAATGACGACGAAAATTCAGTATCTTGGAAAGAATATTAGTATCTACTATAAGAAAAACGTATTTTTTTACTGTAAAAGTAGTAAATTCATTACATTATATAAGAAAAGTCATGTGTTGCCCACATCAGATTTTTAATAATAAAATCGTGATATTTTATTGGTGTTCGTAATATTTTGTCTAACGCCTATACGTGTTCAGGCAAACACGGAACAGTATCAACAAACTTAAATATAAATTAAGGCATATTGAGAAAGATGGAAGAGTTTGGGAGGTAGATAGATAGTCTCGGAGGTAGATAGATGGTTTCGGCCATCGTCTTCAAGTTATCTATTTAACATTAAATTTCCTAAGAACGATAAAAGTAATGAGATCCGAAAAATGATAGCGACAGCCCAACATATACTGTACGTCAAACAAGCCTCAGAAGGGACAAAGGTCTGTCTGTACGACTCCGGACGAGATGAAAGTTGGAGGACTTATGGCCTGATATTCAAAGTAACCTATGTCATCATTATAAATATACACCCTTAGAAAGAGGTTGCCCTTTTTAAGGCTAATGAGCTATGCCTCTGTTGCCATGGGCTCACCTCTCCAAAGGAGAACTTAAATCTGGGGAGATCTATATAATATGAACTGTAATAAGGGTATTACAGTACATATTTTTGAAGGTCATATAGTATGTTTACTCAGGATTAGAAGTAGCATAGTTTAAGTGGAATGGTGATATTGAGTAAAATAGGCGTAAATTGAGGATATAGGATATAGTGTTTCCCTTGTATTCTTTCCAAGGATTTTTGATGTTTTCTAAAGGTGTAATTGTTGGTTTGAAGGCCACTCAAAGAAAAAGTATCGGCTACCGGGTGTGTTGCCATGGCATAAAGCATGCTCAACCGGAGTGTGGGGCGTCACAACTCCCCCTGGCCAATTAGTGGTACTTTTCATTTGTTGCATTCAATTTCATGTGTTTTTCTTGTTACTATTTAGATATTATATATGTGAACAAGACACAAGGGCTGCATCGCGCCAAGTAGTATTGTTTGCATTAGGGTTTTATGTGTCATCAACCTATATAATTTTTTTAAAAATCTTTTAACTTTTGCATAACACATATATATATATATATATATATATATATATATATCATAGTAAACATATAAGATTAAAATTAATTCCACAGATATCCAATTATTCTCCAGAAGTTGGCGCAAAGCAGTTCACTCTCATAAAGTAACATACAAGATTCATATGAAAAAAGGGGGGGAAATGACCAAATGCGAGGCATAAAATGGTAGAGGGGAATGGCGACCCCTCTTTCCCGTTTAAAAGACTGCTTTTATGCCCGGGCAACACTCACGGTACCAATGCCATGCAGTAGCCATACTTCCGTAAATGTGTCAAGTCAAAAACACTCGAAAAGTGCAAAGTAATCAAATAGGAATGAACCAGGATCGCAAGGGAGAGGAAAAGAATGGAAATGCAGCAAATGCCAGAGTGCATTATATATACAAGCAGTTTACGCATGTGTAATTCGTTATTTTCACCTTCATCGTTCCATACCTCTGCCATATGCTTTAAGTAAGAATAGAACGATGAAGGTGAAAATGACGAATTACGCATGCGTAAACTGCTTGTATATAGAATGCACTCTGGAATTTGTTGCATTTCCATTTTTTTCCCTCTCCCTTGCGATCCTGGTTGATTCCTATTTGTTTACTTTGCACTTTTTCGAGTGTTTTTGACATTACACATTTACGGAAGTATGACTACTGCATGGCATTGGTACCGTGAGTGTTGCCCGGGCATAAAAGCAGTCTTTTAAACGTGAAAGAGGAGTCACCATCCCCCTCTACCATTTTATGCCTTGCATTTGGTCATTCCCCCCCCTTTTTTCATATGAATCTTATATATATATATATATATATATATATATATATATGTATATTATTTTACTAACAGCAATACTATTATTTTACACGCCCCTTTATTACGTAGCTTTTAATGGTGAATTTATCACATTTTATTACTTTTTGCAATACTGTTATTTATATCTCAAGATTGGCAACAGTTGATCTCCGTTTCTATCTCCTGCGAATGGCAATAGTAGTCTCTTTATTTATTACTCGCTCGTTGCTCGTTCTGATAGGACATGTGCAGTATTTTCTCAGGTACTTTTATATTCTTTTTTTATTTCTCAATTTTTAGCTTGTAACCCAAGTAGACAGGGTTTGTAGATATTGTGGTGCATATTTTAAATTAACTTTAAGTTAACCTTTAAGGACACCCTGACAAGAAAATTCTTCAAAATATCGATTTTTCAACTTTAATGTCATTTTATAGCTTAATTAATTCTGAACACAATGATATATAGTTTTAATTATTTACCATGATTAGAAATGTTAAAACTTGCATATAACATGATCTATGCCTAGAAGGGCCAGATTCATGGAGTGATTTTGAAAAGAAGAAATTGAAGGCAGAATGTATAAGCATAAACATTTACTTCCAGTGGCTATAATGAATAAAATAAAATTCATATTTAGAGATTTAGCTAATCCAAAGCTTTTGAAAAAATGTTTACATGGGCAAACACAAAGCCCAATGAAAATGTGAACCACTTCATGAGGGAGAGGATTCCTAAAAATACTTTTGTTAAAATTTCAACTCTTCAAATTGGTGTTATGAATGCCACATTTGTTTTAAAGGATAGCACCATGAGTAGATTAAAAATTTTGAAGTCTATGGGCTATTTTCCAGGTGTTAACATGGAAAATGCTCTTAGGCGAAATGACTAACGGCGAATATTCAGAGCTGAAATTAATATGCAAAAAATAACAAAAATAGCCAGGGGGTAACAGCGGGGTGAAAAAAGAAAAGCAGTTTTAAGAAAAATATTGACACAGACAGATTATGGTCCTGAACAATTTTAACATACTTTTTTTGTGAAATTTTTTCTTTAAACTTGATTTTTTCAAAACGTAGTTTTTTGAGATTCCGGTACAATTATTAAAAAAAAAACTGTCAAAGATACAGATATGCAATCATATATGCTTTATTAGCTTATAAAAGACTATCATGTGTACTTAAAATTATATTTATATTGTCAAAATATTATAATTTACGTTGATATTAATTAACGAAATTTTAAGAATTTCCATAGTCCAATGTAATTTTTTAGATCATTTGAAAATTATCACTTTTATAATAAAAATTGTAGGTATAATAGTGAAATTGAATATAAATTAGCATATTCTGAAAGTTTCAGGACATTGTGGTGGCAAATTTTTTTGTAAAATGTACTGATGAGAATTTTTTCATAAAAAAAAAGTTCTATTTTCCTTTCATGAAACCTATGGTAATATAAAACGTACACGTAATAATAAAATAATTTTACCTATTATTTTCTCATGAAATATATTTGTACCATAATTAGGTAGAAAAAATTGAGATATTTGTTTTCTGCACTTTTTAGCATTGATTTCCATGAAAGCACAAAACTACATTTTTCGTCGACTCCCTTGCCAGGATGTCCTTAAGAAACATATTTCATTAATCGTAGAACATGATCGTACATGGTAAGTCGTACAACATTGCATTGTGTCTCTAACCCGCTAATAAAAATCCACCATAATTAACTTCAGTAGGAGTTCCTGGAGTAGAATACATTAACAGAATACTACTCACAATTAACTGCACCCATTTTAACATTAAAATAACATTATTTATTAAGAGCATTCTATTCATTACTAAATTAATTACAGAAATTACCAAATATAATTAATGAGGAGATTGGACATGTGAGACCAGGTAAGTTATTATTTTCAAAATGATTATGACCTTTTATAAGCTGACTTGCACATACCTTCTGGTTGACTTTGGACATTGACACATAACTTGCAGTTGCACATTGCCTCTTCGGCAACCTTTGCCTCCATTTTATGACGGCGCACTACAGACTCTCGTCTGAATGCTGACACATCATCACTGCTTCATTTCTCTCTTCATTCTAGTCTGCTACATTATTCTCAATACAACTGGTCTGTGGCCATAATTACTTTCCTTATATACATATAATGCTTAAGGAAAGTACTGTGACGGAGTCGAAAATTCGAATTCGAGCTTTCGACGGGAGAGCACGTTTCAAGCATCCTTGAATACGAATCAGACGTTTTTGAGATTATGTTTGTGTGTGTGTGTGTGAAAGTATGTGTGTGTGTGTGTGTGTGTGTGTGTGTGTGTGTGTGTGTGTGAAAGTATGTGTGTGTGTGTGTGTGTGTGTGTGAAAGTATGTGTGTGTGTGTGTGTGTGTGAAAGTATGTGTGTCAGTGAGTCTGTGGAGACGATAACTGACGAATGAATGGGGCGATTCGAACAAAATTTGGTACAGAAATTACAATCCATGAACACTGGAAGCCTATCGTTTTTATACGCAATCGGATGTTCAGAACCCCCCTAAATTTTCGTGTGAAATTTTGAAAAAATCATAAAAAAATTAAAACCTTTAATAAAGTTACGTAAATAGTCATTTTTTATGTAATTTCGCATTAGAAAACGATTGACATAAATTTTAGAACGCTAGCATGAATCGTTCTCGAGATATTGGATATTGCACATTTAAAAAAAATATCAAAAAAGTCATATCAAATAAAAAAAAATCTTACCTATTGCGAAATATATTCACTTTTCATAAGTAATATGTGATAAATTTGGTGGCATCATTCTCATGGATCTAGCTCGTTCCATTCATGAGAAAAGATACTTTGAGTAATAATTCTGTATTTGAACGTCAATAGTCATTTATCTGCCAAAAGAATAACTTATTTCTCCGTCCATAATACTTGGCGAGATTTTGGCAACGAATTTGGTGGAATGTCGCCAACTTGGCAACTTTTTAAATGTTGCCAAATTAACGAAAATCTCGCCAAGTGAATAAAATGACGCTATATCAATGAAAATAAGGACTAATTGACTAAAATTCAATATCTTGGATAGAATATAAGTATCTACTATAAGAATAACCTATTATTTTTTTCTGTAAGAGCAATAAATTCATTGCATTATATAAGGAAAGTCATGTGATGCCCACATCAGATTTTTTTTATATGTGTCAATCTCTAGAGATTCTATATCTGAATCTGTAGCATTTTCTCTAGGTTGCCACCTCTTTTTGCCTGAGGTCTGATACGCCTCTTCGGCTACCATTGGCCGACCCCAGGGCGATGTGACAACACATTTTCCATATTGGTTTAATTTTTAACTAATATCATGGTTTTTCCTTTAGCCTCGAGTTATTTCTCTGGTTCGATCCACCCTGTCTTGAAGTCCCCTAATTTATGGCTTTTTCTGACTTCTCGGGTCATGGGCTGAAACACATTGGCGTCTTGCCGTCTGATGCCACTGTGTGGCCTGCTAGATATCATAAATTCACATATAAAACTGTCCACGTGAATTCTAGTCGGTCTCACAGATATTATCTATCTCTGTCTTCAAAAATAAGCTTTTTTGTTTATATTGAATAGACACTTGGACCTGAAGAAGAATTTTTTCAAAATGAACATCTTATTAAGCCTAGTGCTTACCCACGTGTATGGCTTTAATTCTTGGTTAGTTTTCGTTTTTCAATTATCGAATTCTCCCCATTGATATATATTGATTATATTTAGCTTGATGACTAAAAATATGCGTTTTATTCTTCTCTCGATTGATGATTTTCTATGTTTTACATTTTTTTTATGTTGTTAGCGATTTATAAGTTAAGGTTTTATGAGTTACAACTTCTCTCAATCATTGGAATTTCATATTATAAATTTATTATATATATATATATATATATATATATATATATATAAAATTATATATATATATATATTATAATATAACGCTTTGAGAGACGATAATTAGCTGAATATTTCAGAAATTAAGTTGGAGTTTTCATGAATGCTTGTAATTGTGGCTTTACTTATCAGTTTGCAGAAATTATCAACAAAGCAGCTGAAAAATGTGCAATGGTTGCAAAATGTTTTACAGTGCATATGCATCGCATTAAAAAGTACACATTGAAATACATTTGAATAAATATTTACTAAAATTTACATTTAAAAGTTTTGAAAGTTCAAAATTTTGAAAAATTAATCTCACATTCGCATTTTGTTATCCTCAAGTTTCGTGGAAGCAAACAGCTCATATAAGGTTTTGTTCGGCATTTTTAAGATTCCGCCAACTATGTGCAGTCCTGAAAAATTGAAGTGTATAGAAACACATTTAAGTAAAATCGTTCTTGCAGAATACTTCTGAATCTGTTAAAACTTTAGTCATACAATTGTCCACTTTAGTCGTACAATTTTGATTTTAGTCGAACAATTTTCGACATTAATCGTACAATTTCTGACTTAAGTAGCACAATTTCCAATTTTATTAGCACGATTTTCGACTTTAGTCGCACGATTTTCGACTTTAGTTCCATAATGTTCGTCTAAATCGAATAAATTTCGACTTTAGTCGCACAGCATGCGTTTAAACGGTATTCAGCAAAAACGTTTTGCTGAATATCCGGACTTACGGTGCAAATATTATACGCCATATAAAAAAATCTGTTGTGGGCAATACATGACTTTCCTTATATAATGCAATGAATTTACTACTTTTACAGTTAAAAAAAATGTTATTCTTATAGTAGATACTTATATTCTTTCCAAGATATTGAATTTTCTTCAATTAGTCGTCATTTTCTTTGATTTAGCGTCATTTTTATTAATTTGGCGAGATTTTTGTTAATTTGGCAACAATTAAAATGTCGCCAAGTTGGCGACATTCCAACAAATTCGCCGCCAAAATCTTGCCAAGCGATATGGATGGAGAAATAAGTTATCCTTACAGCAGATAAATGACAATTGGCGTTCAAATACAAAAGTATAATTCAAAGTATTTTTTTTCATAAATGGAACGAGCTAGATCCACGAGAATGATGCCACCAAATTTATCGCATGGTATTACATATGAAAAGTGAACATGTTTCTCAATAGGAAATATTTTATTTATTTTATATAACATTTTGATAGATTTTTTGAAAAATTTGCAAATATCTCGAGAACGGTTCATGTTAGCGTTCTAAAATTTTTGTTAATCGTTTTCTAATGAAAAAATACATAAGAAATGTCTATTTGCGTAACTTTATTAGCGGTTTTGATTTTTTGACGATTTTTTTCGAAATTTCATTGGAAAATTTAGGGGGGGGGGTGAACATTCGATTGCGTATAAAAACAATAGGCTTCCAGTGTTAACGATTGTGATTTTTGTACCAAATTTCGTTCGAATCGGTCTATTCGTTCGTCAGTTATCGTCTCCACAGACTCACTGACACACACATACACACACACACACACACACACACAGACATCTCTTCAAAAATGTTTGATTCGTGATCAGAGATGCTTGAAACGTGCTCTCCCGTCGAAAACTCGAGTTCGAATTTTCGACTCCGTCACAATACTTTCCTTATACATTATGTATACAAGGAAAGTAATATATACGATAAATAAAATATTCTTTTACATGGATTTTAAAGTAAAACATAAATTAGAGCATGATGAGGCATATAATTCCAAAATGGAATATACACATTTAATTAAAAGATAATTCAAAAGTATGAATATTTAAAGAAATTTTACGTAAAAATGATTATAAACGATGAATAAATAGATTGCCTGAAAATTTGTAACTAAAAGTTATCGTGTTCATGAACAGACGGTAAGTGAAATTTCGTAACTTTAATCTCACAATATTAGCTATAAGAAGTTTAACTAGATATTGAGAAGAGGAAATATTTGCAGTTGTATGCAAATAAATGAATGCATATTTGAATTTAATTTTGCCATTTGATTAGTATTTAACAGTCTAAATCAAATAAATGCTTATTAAGTCAAGAATAATGTGAAGCGAAATGATTAATATGCAATTTATTTGCCATCTTATTACAAGAAATTCTTTCAAAACATGTCAAATAAACACATCACAATATCTGTTAAAATCCAGCGGTGGACATTATTCCTTTACTTATTATCTTATTGAATGGAATGAAATAATTTTATTATAAAACTCTGACTGAAAAGAAAAGATTATATTATATTAATGTTACTAATGATATGTAAATATGACATGCATCACATGCACGCATTGAAAAGTCCTGACAAATGTTGATGGGATGTCGACGTGGTGGCCGAACGGTCAAGGTGAGCGTTTCCAGCGATCGATCGGCCGCCACGTTGTGGGTTCGAGTCCCACGTAAGTCATGGATGTTGTGTGTTGTGGGTGCAGTGTGTTCCGCCCCCTCTAGTGCGCCTGGGGCAACGTCCTAGGACGGCAAAATGGTTCACGATTTCGGCCGTACATAGGGCAAACGACGTAAGTGACGTAGAGTCTAGTGCTCTAGAGTCTAGTGCCTGGCCATTGGAAAAAAAAAATGTTGATGGGATAAATTATTGAATTATTTTTAAGTAAAATAATATATTAATCTACATAATTCCATTCGTTTCTAAAATATATCTGGTACTGAATTTGCCGGTTAAATTTGGCTACTGTCTCTTGACAGTAAGTTACTTTCAGACATTAGGATTTTTTTAGACCTGCATCAACATGCAAAGAACAATTGTCTGTGACTGGGAAGTTAAACCCAATTGGTTTGACGACGTTCTATCCACTGAGCTGAAACGGCGGCGTTTCTGTATTTGAAATGGACAATCGATGGGGTTCTTATTTTAGATAACAACATCCGTTGGGCGTATGATGCAGCGCTACAAATTCAATCCTACCACAGGATTGGCTAAAAATTTTCATTTATCTAAACCATCTCCTGCTAATCAATCATTATGGTATTTACGGATTTGTAAAAATATAAAAAACATTACCGACTGAATTAAAAACTCTGATGTGGGTAGTACATGACTTTCCCTGCAGGCATGAATTTATTTTCTCTTTATTTCTTTAATAATTATTGAGTTTTGTTGCACAAAAACACGCATGATTGATTAAAATTACACTGAATTTGGACATTTAATTCAATCTTCGTATTTACTTTCCCTGCAATACATGGTAATGTATAGGGAAAGTATTGGAATCATGCCGAACATCGCAACTCGAGTTTTTGACGGATCTACACGTTTCGAGACCTCTAGAATAAGAAAAAACTATTTTTAGGGTGACGTCTGTGTGTGTGTCTGTGTGTCTGTCTGTCTGTGTATCTGTGTGTCTGTGTGTGTGTCTGTATGTCTGTCTGTGTTTCTGTATGTCTGTGTGTCTGTCTGTCTGTGCAGATTTTGTATCCACTCTCATTAAAAAACTAATCGACCGAATTTCATAAAATTTGGTAGGTAAGTCACTTGTGGGAGAATCTGGTGTTGATTAGTTTTGGGTACGATTCGGGATAAAAGAACACGCTTTTTTTGTGAAATGATCCGCAAATCTAATGGACCGAATTTCACGAAATTTGGTAGATAAGTCGCTTGTAGGTCACTCTGGTGCTGATTAGATTTTGGTACGATTCAGAAAAAACACCCTGCATTTTTTTGCAAAATGGCCCGCAAAAATCGCCAAAATCTAAAATAAAATACTACTTATGCTCAAATACATCCATTAAATGCTTGTTTCATACGTAAGTTTTAACGAAGAAAAGAATAAGACCAATCCCATTACACAAGGTCTAGCCGTTCTCGAGATATTTTAGTTTTTTTGTATTTTCTCTACGCCACCTTTGAGAAATGTCTAGTTATCAAATGAGAACGAAAATTGAATTAAAAGTGAATTAATTTAGTTAAGATAAAGAGAACGTGGATATAAGTCTGCAGGGAAAGTCATGTGCTGCCCATACCAGATTTTTAGTCTTTAATTGCACAACGACTTTTTATTTGCTAACTGCAATTCAAAAGCGGCGTAGCAAAAATGGGAAAATACTAAAATCTCTCGAGAACGGCTAATGTTAGAGTAATGGGGTTGGTTGTATTCTTTTTATCATAAAAAATTACGTACAAAACAAGCATTTAATTGATACAATTGAGCATACGTTGTATATTATTTTAGATTTTAGTGATTTTTGCAGGTCATTTGGCAAAAAAATGCAGGTTACGTTTTCTTAAATCGTACCAAAATCTAATCTGCACTGAGGTAACCTACCAGTGACTTATTTACCAAATTTTGGTCAATTAGTTTTTTAGCTAGAGTGGATACATGCGATTTTTGAGGGACAATTCGAAAAAAAAGGCGGTTTCTGTTATCGCAAATCGTACCAAAATCTAATCAGCACCAGGGTCACCCACAAGTAACTTACCAATTTCATAAAATTTGGTCAAAGTTTGAGTGGATACATACATTGCGCAGACAGACAGACACACAGATGTCACGTTAAAAATAGTTTTCTCGTGTTCTAGAGGTTTCAAAACATGTAGATCAGTCGAAAACTCGAGTTCCGATTTTCGGTAAGATTCCAATATTTTCCCTATACATTACCATGTATTGCAGGAAAAGTAAAAATGTATTCTTATTCGAAAAAGCATTTATGATAGTATTAATTGAATTATAAGTTACCTATAGTTTTAACACTTTACAACATAGTTGAAAAGTGTTTATGACTGTTCATTCTGCCTGTTTGTCCGTCCGCACGAAAGCTGTTGTAAAAATGACTTTATCAAAATGCAATTTTAGTATGTTGTTCAGAAGGTCTGTAGGACCTATCGGAATATATATATGAATAACATCACCCAATTAGTTTTGAATTGAACCCGGGATGAAAAAATGAAATACATTGAACCTTATTTGGATTTATTGTTTGAACCTTATTTTATTATACATTGAACTTTATTTACATTGACTTAATTTTTCAAACATTTTTCAAAACGAATTTAAAACTCACGAATTGCTTCGAAAGTTTTAGGAAATATTCAAATTATCACATAGAAAAAAAAAAAAAAAAAAAAAAAAATCAGCAAAATATAGTAGTTTTTTAAATAAAAATTAAAATAATAATTACACCCATATTATATGCCGGTCGTCCAAATAGTCACTCAAGTCCTCAGGACGAGTCGGACGGCCTGGGGTTTCCACACCAATATTATATGAAGAGATCACGTGACCCACTTCAAAATAAAATATGACATCCATCTTGTGTCAAAATCGTGATTTTAATGTTCTTTTTAATTTATATTTAGTGTTGTATCCGTCCTAAAATCGCTATTTTTACCCTTAATTTCTGTGCATCTATATTCTGAAACAACGCAATTACAATATATTTGAGTTTAAATGATCAATGCCATCCATCTTGCATGAAAATCGGGACTTTTAAAGTTCTTTTTAATTTATATTTAGCGGTGTATCCGTCCTTAAACTTCTTTATTTCTTAAGACAATAATTATAGTGATTCCTCATTAACAGCAACTAAAAATGATAAAACTAACTAGTAACTATTGAACCTAACTATTAATGAGTAACTAAAAGCCTCACTGTTTTTAATATCAGAATATACGACGACATCTAATCTCTGTTTCTAACACTTTACAACATAGTTGAAAAATGCTTATGCCTTTGATCACTCTGTTTGTCCTTTCGTACGATACCTGCGCAAAAATGACTTTATCGAAATGAAATTTTAGTATCTGGTTCAGACGGTCTATGGGACCTATGGTAATAAATGAATAATATCACCCAATTAGTTTTGGATTGAACCCGGGTTGGAAAAATGAAAGACATTGAATCCTATGGGACCTAATTTTACAAAACATTTTAAAGCAAATTCAAGATTCACAAATTGCTTCGGAAATTTTAGGAAATATTGAAATTATCCCATAAAATATATAAAAAAAATGTCAGCAAAATATGTTTGGTAGTTTTTTAAATAAAAATTAAAATAATAATTGCACCCATGTTATATGAAGAGATGACCTTTTTAAAATAAACCTATTTTAAAATAAAACATGGCATTTTTCTTGTGTCAAAATCGCAATTTTTAAAGTTCTTTTTAATTTAAATGTAGTGTTGCATCCGTCCTAAAACCACTTTATTTTTTTTCTGTGCATCTTTATACTGCGCTAACACAATTACAATATTTTTTAGTTTAAATGAACATCAAACTTTAATTATTTATACAACGAAGCTTCATTTTCACTTATGGAGAATGTAAACACCAAAAGATGTAGAATGAGTTGTACAAGAATTGCTGCATTTCTTTAACGCAAAATTATTTCGCTCTGGAGTCTGCAATATAGCTGATATGAATGGAACATTCATTGATTTTATATAGAGAAGCAGACGATTCTATAGTATTGCATTTTTTGATGAAGTTCTTAGCATGGTGTTAGAAAGTTAGCACGGTGTTAGTTAGTTCTTAGCATGGCTTTTACCTCCATGGTTTAAGTTTTCAAATATAATAAATTATTGTAGTATTTTGATAATTTTAACAATATCACCGCTGAATGTATCGCATTTTAGAGATGTTTAAATTAAATGGCATTGCAGTTGGAAAGTGTTTCATAATCAATGCTTTATGCATGTTTAATCTTTCTTAGTATTTCTTTCCACTGTTTCAAACCTTTTATTCAAAATTCATTTCTAACACTTTACAACATAGTTGAAAAGTGTTCATGACTGTGTTATTCTGCCAGTTTGTCCTTCCGCACGATAACTGACTGAAAAATGACTTTATCAAAATAACATTTTAGTTTGTTGTTGAGACGGTCTGTGTTACATATGGAAATGAATAATATCACCCACTTAGTTTTGGATTGAACCCGGGTTGAAAAAATGAAATACACTGAACTCTATGGAACCAAATTTTTCAAACATTTTTATAAGCGAGGTCAAAATTCAAAAATCTCTTCGAAAATTTTAGAAAATATTCAAATTATCCCTTAAAATATATAAAAATAAATAAATAATCAATCTTTGATTATTTCTACAACGAAACCTAATTTTAATGGATGTAGAATGTAAACAAGTGATAGAAAAATGAGTAATATAAGAATTGCTAATTTTTTTTCACGCAACATTATTTGTTTACCTCTGGAGTCTGCAATATAAGTGATATGAATGAAATATTCATTGCTTTTACTTAGAGAGCCAGACAATTTATATTTCGATGACGCCATTTGAATGAAATTCCTTATTTTCGATGAAGTTCTAAAATTTCAGGTAAAATAAATTATTGTAGTTCTGTGATAATTAAAAAAATATCAGCGCTGAATGTATCGCATTTTAGAGATGTGAGACCAGAAATAGATTTCACACCAGTTATTAAGACAGTTTTATGTACATTATGTATTGTGTCTGAAACGTCAGACAATACCTTCAGTCTCAGTGACACTAAAGTTTACAGTATGTTGACCCAAAGGTCAGATAAAACCATGAATTTAGGGGCGTCAAGACAGAAAGGTCGAACGACTCTAAAGAAAATGAGAAGTAACGGCATTGGATAAAAAGGCTGACCAATGGAGAAGTTGCTTGTGGCGTCGCTATGAAGGCGGCCAATAGGAGCAAAAGAGGAGTGTCGAAAGACCAGACCGACCGGCTCATCCGAAGACATAGAGTAGCAAGGTGGGCGGCCGGGAGCAAAAGAGGGGTCGAAAACCCAGGTCGTCCGGCTCATCTGAAGACATAGAGCAGCAAAAAAAAAAAAAAGGCGGCCGGGAAACAAGCAGCAAAAGAGGAGTTGTTGTTGAGACCCAGACCGTCCGACCTACCAGAAAGGTGAAAGATAACAGTTAGAAAAAGAGGAGTGTTGAAAGCCTAGACCATCCGACTCGTCCTAAGACTAGAGCAGCAATTTGGGTGGCCGGGAGAAGCAAAAGAGGAGTTGAAGACCCAGACCGTCCGACTCGTCCAGAGGACTAAGAGCAACTATTTGGACGGCCGGAGCAAAAGAGGAGTTGTTGTTGTTGTTGAAACCCAGACCGTCCGACCTACCAGAAAGGTGTAAGGTAACTGTTTGGACGGCCGGGAAGTGCCACCCAATTTAGACCGGAACCCAGTGGGGGAGACATCCACAGGGACCGTACCCTCCTTCCCCTACCACCAACCTCTCGGAAGGACTTTCGGACCCACATGTTTAACGTGATCGTACTCCGCATGAACACGGCGGCAGTTTTGGCAGTGGCTGGAATCGAACCCGGGCCAAGAGCAAAAGAGGAGTGTCAGAACTGAGGCAAAAGAGCCACAACCTAAGACATCGTGACATCAAGAAGTACGGCACTTAAGAAAGAACGACTATAGATATGTTTACTTAAGAATGACATAAGAACGGAGATACAGAACGAGGGTACTTACAGAGAACAGACTAAGAGAATGACATAAGTACGAGTGTTCGATATTAACACCTAGCCAGCAGTAAAATATGATCGGCGAATTACGTGTGGGTGAATAATACTTCGAGTTAATTCCAGTAAAATGAGCGACATTAAGTACGTGCTGGTGACCAAGCCAAGACAGCCTTGAAGGTATGTATTCCTCAAATAATGTTGCAGGTCCTAAACACATTTTAGGCATTTTAACTAATGGTCTCACATTGTCTCTCTCCGGCGCGAACAAGAGGAATAATTGTTGTAATTAAGTAATTAAGTATTTTATGTTGTTAATAAATGATTTATTGTTAAAGTTAAAATGGTGCAATCAATTTAGTATTATGCTAATTAATATTCCTTTACAGAACTCATCCTAAAGGATATAATTGGTGGGTTTTAATAGCGGCAAACAACGCAATGTATAAATTAATAAGAAGTTCCACTAATTCGAATTTATGGCTATGTACATTAAGAATAATTTAACAATTAAGAGAATATTAATAATAAATGATTTTAATGTGAAGTAAAAATGCCCTTTGCATTTAATAATTAAAGTTTTTTTTTTATTTGTTTTGTGCACCACAAGAGATGTTTAAATAAAATTGCATTTCAGTTGGAAAGTGTTTCATAATCAATGCTTTATTTATGATTGATCGTTCTTGTTTATATTTTGCATAATTTTATTTACTTGTATCACTTTTGTATTCATTAACGTTTTTTATGTCTGTGTATATTGTCTATGTACGTTTATGGGTTGTTTTTTGTTTTCCCCGTTCGTCCCTTTGATTCAGAATTTTACATTTCCCTTCCAATATCTAGTTTTCAGGATCGGCTGTAGAAAGTTCTTAAATGACAACTGTTACAAAAACTTATTTGGAAACATCTGTTTCTCAGGATTGACTATAACCAGAACTTCTGTAAAGATCAATATGGATTCAGCATGGAATTCCAGAAGGATTGATGGGTTGCTAAGGATTTCATTATCTGCTTTTTTCCCAATTATCGTTCAAATATTGTAATTTTCCATCAAAATATCTATTTCTCATAATTGTTTGTAGACAGAATTTATATAATGACTGATATGTATTCAGTATTAAATACTAGTGGAAGTAGGGCTCTCACTAAGGATTACCATTTCCAGTTCTAGAGATGCTAGTTCGGATTAAAAAATGTATATGTCTCTTCTAACATCTAGTTCAAAGGATTGGTTATATACAAAGTTTAGATGATGGATGATATGGATTCAACATGGAATTTTAGAGGGGGTTGTGTTATTACAAAAGATTTTCACTTCCGGTTCTGGATATGTCACTTTCGGTTTTTCAGGAAATTCTTGTTACATATATTATTATCAAACTACTTAAAATTGCATGTTCATTAAAATTATTCCTACACGTTATTTCGCGTTTCAAATCTAAAATGTGTCAAACATTCCTACTAAACTGACAATATTTTGATGTAAATGATTAATTTATTATATATAAAATACTAACGGAATTTTGAAAAGATTTATTTAATTACTTCCAAATATCTAAGATCTTTAATCATTTAGACATCAGTTGAAAGGGAAATTGATTAGATTTAAAAAATTGGCACGCTTCTCATATTCATATTTATTCTTTCGATGCGGTTATAATTATTCTAACAACTAATTAATGAGGTAAATATTTACAAAGATACCAACTTTTCTTGACAGCAATATAATATATGTTATCTCTCTTTAATGGAATTTTAGTATGCCTTTTAAGTTCTCAAATTTAGCTCATTTAATTAGAGTAGTCAATTATAAGCAAGGTATTTAAGTAAAATCTTTCACAAAGGGATATTTTGGGAATATATAATAATGTCATCGAGAATGTAGTTATTAATAATATTAAGATATTTAAAGGACATGGGCAAAATGACTGTCAAATACTCCCGCTGTTGGAAATAAATGAACATCAGGTGCTATATCTTTAAATTGTAATTTTATTTCGTTTTAGGATGAATATAAGGTGCATCTCAAAAGTTTATGCACTTCGTATAAGCAATATATATCAAAAGAAGAAGAAAATAAGAAATGCAATTTCATCGTTAAATATTTAATAGCGACTAATGAACAATATAAGACCACGAATATGCCTGTTTGATTTGCAGGTATCAATGAATGAAGTAAACACAAAAAAAGCACCAAAAACTTGTTTCAAAAGTTTATGCACAAGTAATAAAAAATGATGTTATTTAACGAATGCGATGTGCATTTCGTTTTATAACTTGAAAAATACGGTCTGGCATTGACAGAATAAGAGAATGAAGAATTTCAGTTTTCAATTTCACATTTTAATTCGGCCAAAGACGGAAACTGTCGCCTATTCGCATAAACTCTTCTGGATAGAATTCCCCAAAGGTTTTCTATGGAATTCAAATCGAGACTTTTGGACAGCTAATCCATAACCATAATGTTATTACACAGCAATCAGAGTTTCGTTGACTTTGCCGCATGAATGGGAGCATGATCGTGTTGAAAACATAAGTTTAGTCCTGCTAGATTCGCGGCTTCTGGTAATATGTGATCCTTTAACGTTTGTTGGTAATTTAGCACACTTTGCCTATCGTTAAGAAAGGCTAAGGATAACGTACCATTAAAGCAAAACGCTCTCCACACCATCAAGGACTGTCTTGGTTTACTACTGAAAAAAACACCTCAGTTCTTTGCGCAGGTCATGCCAGTATGATGCCCATCCATCTGGGCCATCAATATTCCATATCTTTTCATCACTAAATATAGCAATTATCCATTGGTCGTCCCAGTTCATGTGTTCCCGATCCCATCCCATACGACTTAATTTATGATTTTCAGTTAAACTCGGTATTCGCTTCATACGTGCGAGCATTATATTGCAATTACTTTGTAAACGTCTGTGAATAGTAAGTAGATCGAGATACTTTTAAACCTGGTTCACTTTGTATTTAAGATAATGACAGTTCTTGAGTCGTTTCCTGACGAAAAAGTTTTCTGTCATCTCGAGAACTGGCACATTTTGGACGGCCTGATCTATCTTTTACATTACAATCGCGCTCTTTTTGTAGCACAGCATAAATGCCTCGCTTTGGCCGATTTAATATTTTCGCGATATCAAGAACAGACTTTCCATAAGCTTTTAATCTAAAAATATAATCATAGACTTCGAAGGTGATGAATCCAAATTATTGAGCACTTCCACAACAGATGGAATCTTGGTTTTGATGCCATTCGATCCGCAGCAGCTTCGAGTACAAAGAAAAATGTAGAACACAATTTTGTTTTACTGGATATATATGTGTTGTATAAATAATATAATATAAATAATGCTACATAATAATGATACATAAATGATAATTGTACTTAATATTGTTTTGGTAAAAGTATTTAACTACTATTATTACGTTAAATTTGCAACGTTTCTTCTAGCTTAGTACTTTTCCACTCGTTTAATATAAAAAAATCTGATGTGGGCAACACATGACTTTCCTTATATAATGTAATGAATTTACTACTTTTACAGTAAAAAATAGTTTCTTCTTATAGTAGATACTAATATCTTTCCAAGATATTTAATTTTCGACAATTAGTCATCATTTTCATTGATTTAGCGTCATTTTTATCCATTTGGCGAGATTTTCGCTAATTTGGCAATTTTTCAAAAAGTCGCCAAGTTGGCGACATTACGCCATTTCGTCGCCAAAATCTCGCCAAGCGTTATGGATGAAGAAATAAGTTATTCTTACAGCAGATAAATGACTATTGGCGTTTAAATTCAAAAGTATTACTGAAAGTATATTTTTTCATGAAAGGAACGAGCTAGATCTACGAGAATAATGTCATCCAATTTATCGCATGGTATTACATATGAAAAGTGAACATGTTTCTCTATAGGAAATATATTTTTTTTTAATTTTATATGACTTTTTGATAATTTTTTTGAAAAATGTCCATTATCTCGAGAACGGTTCATGTTAGCGTTCTAAAATTTATGTCAATCGTTTTCTAATGAAAAACTATATAAAAAATGTCTATTTGCGTAACTTTATTAGCTGTTTTGATTTTTTGACAATTTTTTCAAAATTTCATTCGAAAATTTAGGGGGGTTCTGAACAGTCGATTGCGTATAGAAACAATAGGCTTCCAGTGTTTGCGGATTGTGATTTTTGTGCCAAATTTGGTTCTAATCGGTCCATTCGTTCGTCAGTTACTGTCTCCACAGACTCACTGACACACACACACACACACACACACTCACACACACACACAGACATCACTTCAAAAATGTTTGATTCGTGATCAGGGATGCTTGAAACGTGCTCTCCCGTTGAAAACTCGAATTCGAATTTTCGACCCCGTCACAATACTTTCCTTATACCTTATGTATATAAGGGAAGTAATAAATATATATGTAATTAGACATAAGATAATTCCTCCAATAATTAAATACAATTTCAGATTATATGCTATATATGACCATGATCATGATTTTTTGATCTTTGAGAAAAAATATGGCGTTTTAGTCCAAAAATTTGCATTCATAAAAGTATTGTATAAAAATTTTATTGTCACAATTGGGAGGTAGTTATACAAAGTAAAACACAACAGTGCTTTTGTGTGTCCAGCGCTCTTTATCAGAGACATCAGGAAGAGAAACCATATTACCTACGTTTTCAATTTATACCAACGTAAATATGAAACAAATTTGCATATTACAGTTAGTCAAGAAGTAAATGAAAGGTTTATGTAAGTACTGTATTATACAATTCATATACATATGTGGTCGTACATATTTTAATAGTGCAGATAAATAAATATTATTGTAAGTATTTAGTAAGTAATGCCATTGTCAAGTGGTATTATTGTAATATCACAAACTGTGTTCGAGTAAAATTATGATATATAATAAAAGTAAGAAACACGCAAGAAAAGAAGTTGTGAACATTAAAATACAAGCAGTACTGAAAACCAAAATTAAAGAATTACAAAATAAAGTAATGGCTAAAAATACTGCAGTTTCCTAAACGTCGCCTCGTAAGTATATAAAAGGTTTTAAACTTAATTAAAAATACACTACATTACACGATACACAATAAGCGACATAAGAAAGCACAAAACATGTACGAAATTACATAAAAAAAGGCAAGTGAAGCACACATAAAAATTCATAATCGTAATTGAACTATCTCAGATTTTAAAATACATTTTTTAATTTTACACATCCTAAAAGTTGAACTTCTTTTAGAAATGTGTTAGCTTATATTTCTATGATGTGCTTGATCAAACATTTTTTTCTAAAACTACTTAACTGATATTTTCCGCTAAAATTGAAGACATAAATATTATTGAAGAGAGCGCATTTTTTGAAGTTGTTTAATAAAGACAAGCTGAATTTGAAAATAAGTTCTGAATTTTATTCTCTTTTAAATGGGCTTCTTTATTGTTGTTTTGGAAATATATTTTTTTATTGTAATATTAAGAAAAGAAAGTCATATGGACATGAATTTCAGTGCAGATAATGAAACTGCATTTTAGCAGCCTAATGATGAACTTTGATAATCACTAGAACCAATATTATATGATTGATATGACCTATATTATAACTGTATATTTAAGCGCTTTTTAGTTACAGTGTATATAAATGCTTGTAAGGGCAAAATCTGATATTTCAAGTAATTTCAAATTTGATATTTCAAGTAATTTTCTCTTTTAACTTGCAGTTTTTACATTTAAACTCCCCTTTATTATTTATTATGATGACCAAATTGTTAAATAAGTTAACATAGGATGTAGTTAAACATATTTCTTCCACTGATTTAGCATTCAAGCATTCATTACCAAATTAGTGATAAGTGATATGTAAGGGATGGAAACGAATTGCTTCTGCAAGTGCAAATAACAGCAAAATTCTACAATTTCTGTTCAATCGATGATGTTAAAAGTAAATTTTTCATATTAAAAATACGTTTATATGTTAAAGGAGAAAATGGTGGAAGATGGTAAAAGTTTTAAGAATTCCTAAAAGCAAGTAGTTCTGTTTGCTGCAATAAAAATTACCAACAATAACACTAAACATTCACATGTGTATTTATTACCTTTACATAATAATATACAACGTTTTGATTTGACGTAATAGTTACATTTGTCGTTCACATATTTGCAAAAAACAATATGTCAAATCATATAAGAAAGGTACAAATATAACTTATACAAGCATAATTTATAATATAAGTGCATATTTTACATTATAAATGCATATTTATATTATAAGCGCATATTTTATACATTCTAGATTCATATTATCATTTATATTCTGCTAATATTTTAATGCATATAATCCGAACTCTAGTACACCCTCTTTTAAAAGTTAAGTTTTGAAGCAAATTATCAAATAGTGGACGCATCAGTGGATTTTATTCAGTAAAACTTACTATTGTTGTTGATGGAAATATGCAAATATCAAATGATATGTCTAATAGACAGTTGTTTCTTGAATAACATGAAAATTAGGCATATATATATTTATATATAATATATATATATATATATATATATATATATATATATATATATATATGTATATATATATATATATATATATATATATTTATATATATATATGTATATGTATATATATATGTATATATATATATATATATAGATATATATATATGTCTATATATATATGTATATATACATATGGTATATATATATATATATACAGATATATATATATATGTATATATAAATATATATATATATATATATATATATATATATATATATATATATATATATATATATATAATAGGATAAAAAAAGAAGAGGAAGGCAACGTAAAGTGTTTACAAAATTACCGTTTCAATATTTGTTTTCATATTCGTACACATCTCATATTCTCATAAATTTCTCACATTCTCTTTATTTAATTTATATATATATATATATATATAGCGTCATAAATTTTAAAATTTAAACCATTTTTGCAATTGGAAGTATATTTCTGTGACTAACGGTTGAAGAAATAGCCATTGGGCACCGATAACACTGGACACCCTATATATATATATATATATATATATAATTTGTTTTTAAAAAACTCTTACTGTCTTCGAGTAATTGTTGTCTTGTTAAGCTGAAAAAGATTGTAAATTTTCCGTTTTTCAAGCTTGTAATGCTCATAAACTAAAAGTAAACAATATTACTTATTGTTGGTTTGTATCTATATAAAGGCATTTAAGTGTAAATACACTGTTCACAACTCAAATCGCAATACCATAAAGTTATAGGTGTAGCTTTATGTAAATCAGGCAATGGAAGCAGCAAGGCAAAATATGCAAATGATCACAGTTTCTTTACGCATAGTGACGTAACACCTTGCCGAGCAGCATAAAATCGGCAGGGCAAGAAGGAGCTATATCACAGCTATATTGTAGCGTCATTGATTTCAAGCTATAAAAATCATCACAATATGCAAAGAGTACGTCGACATACCGCATACGTTCAGTTGTTGTCAACGGAACGGCAACAAATCATTGTTTTACTTGAGGGTGAAATGACCCTTCAAAGAATCGCTGAACTGTTGGGTAGTGATGTGAGCACAGTTCAACAGTGTGTGTGACGATTTGTAAGAAACAACGAAACGACACAAAGATCAGGTAGTGAAGCTTCCAGGTGTACTACATCACGTGAAGATCATATGCTTCTGAGAAGCATTAAGTGCGAGCCGTTTACCACATCAACGGTATTACAATGATATTTATCCCACACTACAGGTACATTTCCACGCAAACAATTCGAAACCGTTTGCATGACGCAAGATTCCGAGGTAGACGAACTTTTCGATACCTACCCTTTCAACATCTTCACCGATTACGTCGCCTCCAGTGGTGTCAAATGAAACGCTATTGGTCGACAGAATGGCGAAACATTCTGTTCACGGATAAATCAAGATTCTGTTTTAGCATGCCAGATGACCGTTCTCGCGTATGGCAGCGCTCTCAACAACGGCACCAGGAAGCTTTTTGTATCAGTTGCCACATAGCCCTAAGTGGTACCATAGTTTGAGGGGGTATAACACTTGGTGAACGAATACCTTTGGTCCACTTTCTGGCAATTTCCACTGCACAACGATACGTCCAAGATATTGTGAAATCTGGTTGACAGCCATATCTGTTAACCAGATCTGGACTGATTTTCAGCAGGAAAATGCCAGGCCGCATACTGCACGAGTAACTATGAATCATCTACAAGGTTTTGATATTCTGCCTTAGCCAGCATATTCTCCGGATCTGTCGTCAATTGAGCATAACTGGAATATTGTAGGTCGTCTATTAAGATAATTCCCAATTCCAGCAAACTATGTTCAGTTACAAGTCCAATTGCATGCTGTGTGGAATGCCATCCCTCAGCACACCATTGACCATTTCATTGACGGGATGCCTCGTCGTATTCAATTCTGCATAGCCGCTCGCGGTGGGCCTATTCCATATTTATCTAATGTCAATAAAGTTCCATGTTTCCATTTTCCAGGTATGATTTTTTGATCATTTACACATCTCCATGTTATAATTATATTTTGCAAATTTCATAAGGATACATCCATTTCTTAATGGCATTGCGATTTCAATTTTGAGCAGTGTAAATGGATTTAGGAATCTCTCAGTTTTTGATATACAGGGGTTTAAATTTTAAATTTTAGTATTTTAATCTGGTTTTTTGAACGGGTGAAAAAGTTGTAGTATTTAAAATGTCACGAGTGTTGCAGTTCAATGTTTTGAATTACTCTGATAAAATATTGATGCACGAGTACGATATATTTTGTTCTGTTTAAACGAAATAGCTTGTTCTTTTAAAAAATTAAGTCTTCGAATGAACTTTTGGATTCTAAATATGTTTATTGATTGATGTGAGTTGAACAGAATACATGAAAATACATGTATTTAAGTACGTATTTTCGTGTTAGAAGTCAAATTAACAGATATATTATTGTAATTAATATAAATTTAATATATAAGTTTTTAAAATATATCATTTTAATTTATATACCACCCAGCAAGTTTGTAAAATAATTTGGATTTTGACGCCAAGTCTATGTTCGGTCTACTGGCATTTCAGATCATCTGCATACACCGGCCAGCTGCGTTTGTCTCGCAATTTGCATAATTATATCCTCAAAGCTTCATGGTGTTGCATTTTCTATGTCGAGTAGTGTATATGAAATGAACAAAAAAGTTTTCAAAAACATAATTGTATTCTTGAAAAATATATAAAAAATGTGGTTGTTGTATATTTTAATGGAATTTAAATCATTGCAAACTTTCTTATAGTTATGATACCGACATGCTAAATATGGGCGGTTAAGCCCTATATATCCCCAAAATAAGTCTATCTGCTGGGAAAATATGTTTTTTTTAAAGCATGCGTTAATTTTTCAATGTAATTGTTTAATTTGGAGTCCCTTGATGCTGGGGCCCCTGGCAACTACTCCGCATGCCCTTGCTTTAGTCAGACCCTGTATATGAAACTTGCCACTCAAATTGGATTCAAACAGTTTTCAGTGGTTTTCGAAAAAAACGAAGAGCCATCGATCTGACATACACACACAGAGAGGCACACTCAGAGAAACACACGCAGAGAAACACACACACACACACACAGAGAGAGAGAGAGAAAGGGGGGAGGGAGGGAGGGAGAGGAAGAGAGAGAGAAAGGGCAGAGAGAGAGGGAGGGAGGGAGGGAGGGAGAGGAAGAGAGAGAGAAGGGGAGAGAGAGAGAGAAGGAGAGAGAAACAAAAGTCCTTTCTCGTATCTAGGGCCACCTTTTAACGTGAAAACTCGACTTGTGATTCAATCATGATCACTATACGTTTCATAGGCTACACCGATTAAAGTAAAAAGTATGCTTAAACTACTGCAGAAAGCATATCTATCAAGGAAAATGGTGCAAGTCACAATCACTCTCACCAACATTTGCCTCTGTCTCTGCATGTGAGGAAAGTAATCCTTGTACAATTTTAAATGCATTAATTTGATTAGTTGATGATTCAATCTTGATCAACATACGTTGATCATGATTGCCGCATGCGTATTGTGAGTCAATCATGATCACCATACGTTTCATTGGCCATACCGATTAAAGTAAAAAGTATGCTTAAACTACTGCAAAAAGCATATCTATCAAGGAAAATGGTGCATGTCCCAATCACTATCACCAACATTTGCCTCTGTCTCTGCATGTGAGGAAAGTAATCCTTGTGCAATTTTAAATGCATTAATTTGATTAATTGAACCTTTCATATGTCATATGTCAGGGTACATAGATTGCTATAATTCCCTTACTACTAAAGTACGTAACAACCTAAAACTGTAATACATCTTAGAATAATGGTGCAAGATGTCAAGAAAATCTTCTAATCCATTAAATTCCAGTTAAGATCTTGATTCAATATTCTTAATACTTTTGATCGATAGATTTAAATGGTTGATTATGCACGTTTTCCCATAGTTAAGCATGCGGCAGTAAAGCCTACATATTTCAAAAAGTTCTGGTTTGATTGACTTTAAATTTCACAAAAAGGCAGTCAATTGAGTAATATATTCATGAATATAAAAATAAAAACATCTAATGTGGGCAGCACATGATTTTTCTTATATAATGCAATGAATTTACTTCTTTAAAGATGAAAATGTGATGAAAAGATTCGTGGCACTGTTCTTGAAACGTTAAATTGTACATTTGGTGCTTCCCTGGATGACAACGTGTAAAACTATTTCGTACTTAATTAACTTATATTTTACGCAACTTTCAATTAACAATTATCAATATTGATATCATGCTAAGCAATATAGTCCATGTATTTAAATATTTTAATAATAAATTTATCAATTAGGCATCATTTTCATTAACTTGGCGTCAGTTTTTTCAATTTTGACGATATCTTCATCAATGTGAGGCTAAATATCGCCAATTTGATTATATTTATAAGAGCATTACTTATATAATAAATTGTATGCCTATCATATGACGGAATTATAAATTTGCAAAACATTGCATCCCATTTGGCATTATTTCTATCCACTTGGCGACATTTTTATCAATTTGATAACATTCTTTTCAATTTGGTAACAATTTAAAAAGTCGCCAAGTTAGTGATATACCATTAAAATTCGTCGCCAGAATTCCGCCAAGACTTACAGATGGAGAAATAGGCTATTCTTATGTTCTTTCCAAAATATTGATTTTTCATCAATTAGTTGTCATTTTCATTGATTTAGCGTCATTTTTTTCAATTTGGTGACATTTCCATCAATATGGCGACATTAAAAACTCACAAAGTTGGCGATATTCCGCCAAATTCGTCTCCAAAATTTCGTCAAACATTATGGTCGGAGAAATAAGTCATTCTTAAAGAAGATAAACGACTAATGGCGTCCAAATACAAAAGTATTACGTATCTTCTCTTACAGTAGATTCTTATATTCCAAGGTATATGAATTAGTCTTCGATTTCATTGATTTAGCGTAACTGTTATCAATTTGGTGACATTTTTATCAATATGGCGATATTTTCTTCAATTTGGCAACGTTTAAAAAAATCGACAAATTGGCGATATTCAGCCAAATTAGTCGCCAAAGTTTCACCAAACATGCAGAAATAGGTTATTCTTATAGTTGATAAACGACTAATGGAGTCAAATTTATAATGCTATTGCCCAAAGTGAATGGGACGAGCTAGACCTACGGGAATGATGATAATACATTTATCACATAATATTATATATGAAAAGTGAACGAATTTCCCAATAGTTAATACTTTTTATGAATTTAAGATTTTTTTGATAAATTTATTTGAAAAATGTGTAATATCTCGAGAACGGTTCATCCTAGCGTTCTAAAGTTTATGTCAATCCGTTTCTAATGAAAAATTACATAAAAAATGATTATTTACTTAAGTACAATCAAAGTTTTAATTTTTTGATGATTTTTCAAAATTTCAATTCAAAATTTAGATGGGTTTCTGAACATTTACGTTTGAAAACAATAGGCTTCCTAGTGATTGTGATTTTTGTACCAAATTTTGTACGAATCGCTTCATTCGTTCGTGAGATATCGTCTCCATAGACTCACTGATATACACACACATACTTTCACGCACACACACACAGTCATCACCTTAAAAACGTCTAATTCGTATTCAGGGATGTTTGAAACGTGCTCTCCCGTCGAAAACTCGCATTCGAATTTTCAACCCCGTCACAATACTTTTCTTATACATTATATGTATATAAGGAAAGTATTTAAAAAAAAAACTTATTTAGGTATATTTTTTGCACTTTAAATGATTTCTTTACACTTAGTACATTAAAATAAAGTTTTGTGTGTTATACAAACAAACCAGACAAGCCTTAATATGGGATGCAACCATACCTGACTTTGACAAAGCATTCACATCGACGTTTCACCCCTACAATCTAGTGATCTAGTGCAGAGGAGGGAAATAACTGCCATTCTTGCAGAAGGGCAGTTTTCAGCTCTTTGAGAAGAGTTCGAGGGGATAGACGGACAGCCCTTTTAATGACATTTCAAAAATTTTAATGGTTTTGAGGTCCCGAGGATGCGCTAGCCACTGAATACGAGAAATACCCTCCAGTGAACAAGCGTTAAAGTCTATAAAAAGGAAATATAGACCCACTACTATATCGCAGAGTCTCATGAAGGATTTAAAGACTTTCTAGATACCTTTTCGCAGTCACAGTACGACCTGCAAACACTTGTAGATCGGTGCGATATTCCAAAAATATCCAGCCCATACCTTATCACTACCGCAAATTAATTACTAAGCTGCGTTCAGCGACGGTATGGTACATATCTCGTATTTCTCTTTCTTTCCAGACCCTCAAATGTTTATTGTATGAATCTAGGGTAAATCGTGACTATCCTTGAACTAACCTTGGACTTATCCCCACTGGACCATTGCGCTTTATTCCAAATCTCCTGTTGACGATGCTACTGTAATAGTGCTCTCATGGCCCCCACATCCCAGGACGGGCCCTCTGGCCAAAATTCTTTAAGGGCCCCCCTATATGCTGCGGACCCTTGGACATTAATTCCGCCTATCCCCCTCCCTTTATGGCGGACATTGAAAAAACAAAACAAACATCCAAAAATTCATGGAGAATTGAGTATTAACAATATATGGGGGGGGGGGGGGGGTAAGGAGCCTCTACCGTGAGTTACACAGGGTCCCAAGATTTTGCATAGGGGCCCGGAAATTTTGTCAGCGCCCCTGAGTATAAGTAGAATTTCTTCCTGAAAAAATGGAAACGATGCGATAGTACGACGCCATACTTTTAAGAACAGTGACCGTTAAGGACATAGCCACGAATTGGGCCCTCTTTGATAAAAAAAAATCATGTTATAGTTGTTATTTTTCAAATTTCTCAAAGTCACAAAAACCAGTGCCTCCTTCTTTTTTTTTAAGCAGCTGTCAATTAGTCAATTAGAAAAAATTTCGCCGGGGCCCCCTGTCACATTAGTTTGTCCCGGGTCCTCTGGGTGTAGCCGTGCTAGCCAACCCCTCGTGGGGACCATGAGTGATCCTCAGCCCATAGCACCCATATATATATATATATATATATATATATATATATATATATTATATATATATATATATATATATATATATATATATATATATATATATATATATATATATATATATATATATATATATATATATATATATATATATATACATACGAGGGTCACACTGAAATTTTTGAAACAGGGCAAACGGTATGCGCTAGAAAAAATTATTGGTCCGATATTTAAATTCGAACTCTTTTATGTCCGCAGATGATAATTTGTGGCAACAATTACAGTTTAGCTATCGTAGAATAAATTTTGAAAGAAACGAAAATGGAGTTGACGCAAGAGCATTATAGAGCTATGATTTTCTATGATTTTAAAGTGCGGCTAAATCAAGAAGAATATCTTCAACATCTACAATTAGCATATGGAAATGATGCTCCATCTCGTGCCACTGTATTCAGATGGTTTACATAGTTTAAAAGAGGTCGAACTTCTCTCCTGGATGAAGAACACACAGTAAGACCTTTGTCAGCTGTAGTCCCAGAAAATGTCTCGGTCATTTGAAAAATGTTGATGATAATCGCTGTACATACCAAATGATACAGAAGTAACTGAACATTGGATCTGCAGCAATACATAAAATTATTCATAAAGAACTGTATATGAATAAATTAATTTGTCGTTGGGTCCCCTATAATTTAACAGAACACCAAAAAGCGGAACATGTCAGAATCAGTAAAGAAACCCTAAAATAACTTAATGATGGTGGACACCTCACATTATTTCTAAAATCATAACTGGTGATGAAACGTACTACATTCCGTTTTTTGACGTTCCAGTACGTCAAGTAAGTAAAGTATGGGTCTTTGAGGATGGCCCCAAACCAACAATGGTGAAAAGACAACGAGCAATGAAAAAAGTAATGTATGCCGCGTTCGTCAGAAGAACAGATCTGGTCAAATCCATAAAGCTAGAGGAGAGACAGAAGACTGTTACACCTAACTAGTACACCACTAAGTGTCTTCCAGAAATTCTTCAGGAAGTGAATGTTAGGGGACTCATGCTTCATCATGATAATGCATCTTCTCATTCAGCAAGAATGACAATCGAATTTCTTGAACAAAAAACATCAAAGTGATAGAACATCCATCCTATTCACCTGATCTTGCGATGTGTTACTTTTGGCTATTTTTTAATCTAAAAAAATACTTGAGCGTCGTTTTCATTCCGAAGGCGAAATTGATGAGACTATAAAAGCATATTTTTAATCGATTTCAAAAAATGGATGGCTTGAAGCATTTAATCTTTGGAAAATTCGCCTACAGAAGTGCATTGATTTTGGAGGGGAGTACTTATAACACTCCTAAGTGTTGGTAAGTTTAACTTGTACCACCTAACCGTATCTCAAAAATTTCAGTGTGACCCTCGTATATATATATATATATATATATATATATATATGAATGAAAGTAGAAAAGAACGGGAGTGACCATATGAATTACATAAGAATGGTAGGGGTGGATTGCGACACCCCTTTCCCGCTTAAAGCAGCTTTTACAACCCGGGTAATATATATATATATATATATTGTTCTGAAGATTGAAAGTAAATATTTCACTTTAAAACATTTTGATATCTGTAATCATTTCTACTCCATTCCATCTTTACATTTGCTTTGAGATATAACTATTTCAGCCACTTTACGATGAGAGAAGTAACATGATGTTCCATTTACCGATATTTGATAGCATTTATGTGTTTAAAGGAATTGAAAATTTCAAACATATGTGTTTGCATTTTATGTTTGCATATGTTTGATTTATGATTACATTTTTAGAGTGTTTGTTTAAAGCGAATATTTTTTATGGAACTATCCATTAAATAGATATTTCAAAAATATGTGTTCACTCTATTTTATGAAAATTGAATACATTTTAATTTAACAGTATTTGGGTTAAGGCGTTTAAATAGTTTTAAGCATTTCTACTTGTCATAAACTTGTATTCCATTTAACTTGATGATTTACTTAGTAGGTATTACTTATTACAAGGCTCCAGAAACCTAAGAATATTACTCAAAGATGCATACAAAAATAGAAGCGATTTTCATTTATTTGGCACAATTGAAATACTTTTCTTTTTAACACTTTCCATCATAGTTGCTTGTTTATGACTTAGTTTATGTCTGTCTGTTTGCAAAATAACTGCCGTAAAAATGGCTTTATCAAAATGAAATTTTAGTATGTTGTTGAGACGTGGCTGTGGGACATATGGGGATGTAAAAGAATAATATCACCCAATTAGTTTTGGATTTAACTCGTGTTGAAAAAATGAAATATACTGAACCTCATGAGACCTAATTTTTCAAACACTTTTTAAGCGGAGTTAAAATTCACAAATTGCTTCTAAAATTTTAGGAAATATTCAAGTATCACGTAAAATGTGTAAAAAAATTTCATCAAATATGTTAAGTAGTTTTTTAAATAAAAATTGAAATAATAGTCACACCCATATTATATGAAGAGATCACGTGACTCATTGCAAAATGAAATATGGCATGCATTTTTTTTCGCTTAGTGAAAATCGTGATTTTTAATGAACGCTTATATTTATATTTAGTGTTGCATCCGTCCTAAAACCGCTACATTTTTAAATTTTATCTGTGTATCTAAATTCTGTGCCTACGTAATATTTTTTACTTTATATGATCACTAAACTTTGATTATTTCTACAACAAAGCCTAAATTTAACGTATGCAGAATGTAAACAAATCAAGCGATCGTATGATGAGTTGTATAAAAATTGCTGAATTTTTTCACTCTAAATGATTTGGTGAAAGTCCTGGAGTCTGGAATATAAGTGATATTAATGGAATATATAGCATTGCCTTTTTTGATGCAGTTTTAAGTTTCCAAGTAAAATAAATTATTGTAGTACTGTGGTAATTTAAAGAAGAAAGATGAATCATGCATAAAGCATTGATTATGAAACACATTCCAAATCAAACGCAATTTATTTAAACATCTCTAAAATACGATACATTCAGAGCTGATATACTTTAAATTATCACAGTACTTCAGTAATTTAATATATTTGAAAACTTAAAACTTCATCGAAAAATGAACTTTATTCAAATGACGTCATTGAAATATAAATCGTCTGACTCTCTTTTAAAATTAATGAATATTTCATTCATATCACTCATATTCCAGATTACAAAGCTAAATAATTTTTCATGGAAAAAATTCGCAATTCTTTTACAACTCATTCTTATACAACTCAATTCTTTACAATCATTTAATTTGTTTACATTCTGCATCCATTAAAATTAGGCTTCGTTGTAGAAATAATCAAAGTTTAGTGATCATTTAAAATAAAAGTTTGATGATCATTTAGACTAAAAAAATATGGTAATTACGTTGGCATGGAATATAGATGAACAGAAAATTCGCAAAAATAAAGCGGTTTTAGGACGGTTTCAACACTAAATATAAATTTAAAGGATCCTTAAAAATCACGATCTTGATATATCGGAAGTAAAATAGATGCCATATTATATTTTGCAATGAGCCATGTGATACATCATGGTTGTAATCAATATTTTAATTTTTAGTTAAAACACTACCGAACATATTTTGCTGAATTTTTTTCTAAATATTTTATGGGATAATTTGAATATTTCCTAAAATTTTTGAAGCAATTTGTGAATTTTAACTTTGCTTAAAAAATGTTCGACCAATTGCATTTCATAGCGTTCAATGTATTTTATTTTTTCAACCCGAGTTCAATGCAAAACTTATTGCGTGATATTTATTATGCATTTACATTCCCGTATGTCCTTTAGACCGTCTCAACAACATACTAAAATTTCACTTTGATAAAGTCATTTTTACGGCAGTTATTGTGCGAACGGACAGAATGAACACAGACATAAACACTTCAACTATGAAAAGTGTTAAAAATATCACTGCTGAATATATCGCATTTCAGAAATGTTTAAATAAAATTGAATTTCAGTTGGAAAGTGTTTCATAATCGATGCTTTAAGCATGATTAATCTTTCATGCTTTTAAGTTGGCACAAAAAAATTGTAATTATTGTAAACGGTCTAAACATGAAATTTTGTGTAAGTCATAATGGAGATTTTAAGTTAAAGTTTTTATTTTAATTATTAAATGCTTCCAAAACCAATTAAATGCTTCCAATTAAATGCTTCCAATAGAAAAATGCAATATTTCAATATTTCAAATTAGGGGAGACGACGCGAAGATATATTCTAAAATGCAAAACCTTTTTGCCTAATTATCGAGTACTTCTGTTCTAGTTAGAATAACTGCTGGAATTTTATATGTATATCTTATTCGCCCGTTTCAGCATCTACATCAACAGAAGAATCGACAAATTAAAAAAAAAATTCCAATTTGTAATGACGATACAAAGGGATTAAAAAAAATCGAATTTGTAATGACGATACAACGGGATTTAAAAAGAATCGAAATTGTAATGACGATACAAAGGGATTAAAAAAATTCGAATTTGTAATGACGAAACAAAGGAATTAAAAAAATTCGAATTTGTAATGACAATACAAAGGGATTAATAAAAAAAAATCGAATTTGTAATGACGATACAAAGGGATTAATAAAAAAAATCGAATTTGTAATGACGATACAAAGGGATTAAAAAAAATCTCGCACTACTTTGCCACTTAAATGTATGTGATCAAAAAGCTATTTGATATCCTTCCGCTGCCAACTATTAAAACTGAAAAATTAAAATAACACGGAGTATATATTTTTTAATTGTGCGTCAAATTAGCTGTTAAAGCATTTTGTCGCGCGTGGAAATAAGATTCAGTATATTTTCCCATTTAAAATTGGAGCCATTTTTATGCTTAAATTTGAAAGGATTTGTGTGTGTGTGTGATAACTAGTTATCATCAACTTTTAGTAAGTGTGTAGGTGCAATACGTAATGACCACTAGCCATTGGGAACGAGTGGAAGCACGAGTGGCAATGGTTTGTGTACAATATACGGGCAAGTTTTGTGGCAAGTTTGAAATTATCACCTTTATAAAAGGCTTGGGTGTAACATACATCATGTATCTTTGCTTCAGATGATGTTGAGAGATATTTACTGATGATGATTATTTTAAGATCTATTTCAATAATAGAAAGGAAAATAATTGTCACAATGTGGGATCATCAGTCAATCGGGACATTTAATATTGCTAAATACATAATCCTTTTGTACGTATTTTCTTATTCTATATAAGACTTATGACACAAGCTTTAGAATGCTAGATTGAACGGTTTTTGAGATATTATACGCTTTTCGAATAAATGTATTTAAAAAAAATACATAAAAAAGAACAGTAGTACCATCAAATATATAGCACTTGGCGAAAAATTTGGCGACATTGGAAACTGATTTGCCGAAATATTGTCAACTTAACGACCTTTTAATATAGGGGCAATTTGACTAACCAAATTGACAAAAAGCATGCTAACGTTATGAAAATAACGCCAAATTGATTAAATTTATTTAACATATTTCAATATAATGAAGATTAACAGCAGATGCTAACAATATTTCCAATTGTCAAGATATATTTGCGCGAAATATAGTTGATGTGGTACTTTAATAGAGTTTCATATGTTGTCATCTAATAAATTTCTAGGTCCTAAAGCCCATCTGAGCGATGATGGGAAGGATGGTACGGTACCATTTTGTCCCGGTATGAAAATCTTTCTTGGCCATTGTAATGAAATGTATGTAGATACGATAGTTGTACAAAATGTACTCTTATCGTAAAATATAAGCGATCGTCTATCATCGTTGTCACGTTCATAGAAAATTAGTATTAGAAATTAATCGATCGCCACTACTCTCGTGATTCACCATCCTTCGGATTTGCGTGAGTGTTCGAATCGTGAATTTGCGCTAAAAGATATTGGAGCCAATGATTCATTGTAAAGTAGAGCCAAGTTTGCAATAACAAGACAAACTTCATTCACATCATCTGCACATAAGATATTACTTTCCTTATATACATAATGTATAAGGAAAGTATTGTGACGGGGTCGAAAATTCGAATTCGAATTTTCGACGAGAGAGCACGTTTCAAGCATCCCTGATCACGAATCAAACATTTTTGAAGTGATGTCTGTCTGTGTGTGTGTGAAAGTATGTGTGTGTGTGTGTGTGTGTGTGTGTGTGTCAGTGAGACTTTGGAGACGATAACTGACGAACGAATGGACCGATTCGAACCAAATTTGGTACAAAAATCACAATCTGTAAACACTGGAAGCCTATTGTTTTTATACGCAATCGAATGTTCAGAACCCCCCTAAATTTTCGAATGAAATTTTGAAAAATTGTCAACAAATCAAAACCAATAATAAAGTTACGCAAATAGACATTTCTTATGTAATTTTTCATTAGAAAACGATTGACATAAATTTTAGAACGCTAACATGAACCGTTCTCGAGATATTGCTCATTTTTTAAAAAATTATCAAAAAGTCATATAAAATAGAAAAAAAATATTTCCTATTGAGAAACATGTTCACTTTTCATATATAATATCATGCAATAAATTGGGTGACATCATTCTCGTGGATCTAGCTCGTTCCATTCATGAAAAAAGATACTTTGAGTAATACTTTTGCATTTGAACGCCAATTTATCTGCTGTAAGAATAACTTATTTCTTCATCCATAACGCTTGGCGAGATTTTGGCGACGAAATTGGCGGAATGTCGCCAACTTGGCGACATTGTTGCCAAATTAACGAAAATCTCGCCAAATGGATAAAAATGACGATAAATCAATGAAAATGACGACTAATTGTCGAAAATTCAATATCTTGGAAAGGATATTAGTATCTACTAGAAGAAAAACTTATTTATTTTACTGTAAAAGTAGTAAATTCATTTCATTATATAAGGAAAGTCATGTGTTGCCCACATCAGATTTTTTTCACTGTAAAAGTAGTAAATTCATTACACAATATAAGGAAAGTCATGTGTTGGCCACATCAGATTTTTATACAATAGTACTCGACTGGTATGGGCATGTGAGTTTTATCACAGTACCAGCTCGCTGCACGAGCTGTTGTTCATACGACCACTCTCTCTGGGGACCGTTGGGCGTCTCTCTGTAGAGCGCGTCCTTTTTGCATATATGCTCCTATCGTCCCATACCATCTTGATTATGGGACCACCGTGGTATAAGTCCTCTGGAATTTTTCCCAGCATCCAACGATGCTCAAACCACCCTCTCGTACTTGCAGGAATCTACATCCCCTTCCCTGATGATAGGCAAAATTGCTTTGCTTTGCCTTTTCCAAGCATCTTCCCGGTGGCGACGAGTCTTTATTACTTTGTTTTGACATTCTTGGCGGGGCTAGGTGTTTATGACAGGTTATGAGTGAGACCGTACTCTGAAAATTGTTCGAAAATTCGGCTGGGTTTCTCACAGCCATTTAAACAAGTACCTTACACTTACGGATAGGCTGAAGGGTCAGCATAGAAAGAAAGAACGTGTTAATGGTTTTCCATTATGACGTTACTGTTTAAAAATCATAATAAAATCATAATGGCTTTATATTATGATTTTTAAACAGTATATGTATTACTGTCGTAAAATTAAACAGATTATATATAACTGATTTTATGTCAAATTGAGGGGACGTTTTTTGGGAGATAGAAAATGGAGCTTTTTCTAATTTTCTTTGTATTTGACTTAAACATGGCTCTATTTACTTTAGAAAATCATCTCGAAAGGCAACACCATTTTGCAGTATGTCATTATCAGAAACATGTTTTTAAAAATAGGTCTGTTTTGCCTACGATTTTATTTTCTACAAATGCATGCTTTATTTTGAAAAACTTACTTATTTAATCAGAATTCAAAAACCCCAAAAATTTCAAGTGTAAAAATGATTTTTTTTAATTGGTTGAGCACGTATTTGACACAAAAAACTAAAAGATCAATTTTTTACTTTGCTTATATACATAATGTATAAATAAGGAAAGTATTGTGACAGGATCAAAAATTCGAATTTGAGTTTTCGACGGGAGAGTACGTTTCAAGTATCCCTGATCACGAATCAAACATTTTTGAAGTGATGTCTGTGTGTGTGTGTGTATGTGTGTGAAAGTATGTGTGTGTGTGTGTGTGTGTGTGTGTGTGTGTGTGTGTGTGTGTGTGTGTGTGTGTGTGTGTGTGTGTGTGTGTGTCAGTGAGTCTGTGGAGACGATAACTGACGAACGAATGGACTGATTCAAACGAAATTTGGTACAAAAATCACAATCCGTAAACACTGGAAGCCTATTGTTTTTAAACGTAATCGAATGTTCAGAACTCCCCTGAATTTTGGAGTGAAATTTTGAAAAAAAAACGTCAAAAAATCTAAACCGCTGATAAAGTTATGCAAATAGACATATCTTATGTAATTTTTCATTACAAAACGATTGACATAAATTTTAGAACGCTAACATGAACCGTTTTCGAGATATTGCACATTTTAAAAAAATTATCAAAAAGTCACATAAAAAATATATTTCCTATTGAGAAACATGTTCACTTTTCATATGTAATACAATGCGATAAATTTCGTGACATCATTCTCGTGGATCTAGCTCGTTCCATTCATGAAAAAAGGTACTTTGAGTAATACTTTTGTATTTGAATGCCAATAGTCATTTATCTGCTGTAAGAATAACTTATTTCTTCGTCCATAACGTTTGGCGAGATTTTGGCGACGAATTTGGTGGAATGTCGCCAACTTGGCGACTTTTTAAATGTTGTTAAATTAGCGAAAAACTCGCCAAATGGATAAAAATGACGCTAAACCAATGACAACTCATTGATGATGACGACATGGAAATGACGACTCATTGACGAAAATTCAATATCTTGGAAAGAATATAAATAACTACTATAAAAATAATCTATTTTTTTTACTGTAAAAGTAGTAAATTCATTGCATTGTATAAGGAAAGTCATGTGTTGCCCACATCAGATTTTTTTTAATTGGCAGAGAATGTATTTGACACGAAAAACAAAAGATCAATTTTTTTATTGAAAATATTACAAATTCACATTAGTTCAATGACAGCATGTCATAAAGAAAAGTTAAATATGGATAAACAATTTTTCAACGAATAAAAGCCATGCTAATGTGATGTGACGTCTCAATTCCTCAGTTTATTTTTAGATAAATATTTTTTAAAGTTTTATTTCTTTTAAACGGAAAAGAAAAAAAAAATACTGTGCTGATTTGTTTCAGGTTTCTAAGAGGTTTTTGCATACACAGAGACTAAACTTATAATTAAACATTACAAAAAGTTTATGAAGCTCTGATAAATTAATCTGCAGTTTTGAAAAAAGTATAGAATAAAAATAGTTATACTTTTTAGATTATAACATTTTATGCAGTACTGGGTATAAAATGAATGCGACCTTAAAAAAGATTTCTGTCAGACAAATATAGATTTTGATACTAAATTTTCGAGTTCATATGTTTGTCGCTTACTATTTATTTCTATCTTTTATATTTTCGAAGATATGTTGAGTGAAAGTAAGAAAAATGAAAAAGCATTCGCTCTGGGGGATATTTTTATAAAATTTTTCGAAAAAAAAAATTGTTTAAAATATTAAAATATTGCAATTATTTTTATGTATTCATAATCTGGACTATGACAAAACTTTTATTCAAACAGTTGTGGTCACTTTACTATAGACAGGCAGAACGTATACACTCACGAACCTTTTCTTACAAAGTTATTGGGGTGTTTAAGGACTTTCCCAGGAATCTGCATATGTGCATCAAATAGTATGAGTAATGGCATAAAATTGAAGTCATGTTTATATCACTTTTGATATATTTAAAAAAAAATTACTAAATAATTTGATAAACATACTATATTAGAAAATCGCTTTGGTTTTTCACATAGCGACAAATTTCGCAACAATTTAATGACATTGGCGGAAAATTTGGTGCAATATTGCCATTTTGGCGACTTTTGGAAAATATCGCTAAACTCACATAATTCAATATTTAGGAACATAAAGTTTAATTTCTTTGATAATCCTTGTCGCTTTGTGGGAATTTTTAATTTATTATTCTTAATTCTAAATATAACGAGTTGTAAAGCTCGTGGGATAAATATACATTTTAATAAGGTTGCTAACGGTACAGCAAATTACATAAGTTTTGTTAGGGTGTTTTATAATAATTATAATTTGTTAAAGTGCCTTATAATTATAATATTGTCCGAAGGAGATACATGGCCCGCATGTATCTAGGAATACTAGAAGCGAAAGTGCTGCAGGCGGATGGGGAAAATTCCTTAAGTAATTCATACGCTACGTCGTGATACATTTAAAATATTTTTCTTTAATAGATTCCATTGTTTTATTTTTATTTTTGATAACACCAGTAAAAAAGAAAGGTGAAATTTAAATTTGTTTGTTTCTTTGCTTTTATGCATCTTTGTGTTTGAAATTCGTGATATTTATTAATGTTTTTTGAAGGATGTAACTTTTTTATTTCACGCAAGAAATTTGCTGATTTGAAAGAATAATTCATTAGATATTGTAGATATTACAAATAAATTGAATGAATTTGTTATATCAATTCAATGAATTGTTGCATAAAGATATTCTGCTAGTTTGTTTGTTATGGAAAACTCAACTGAATGAAATAATTTGCATTGAAATTTATTGGGAAAAACTTTGAAGTTTTATTAAAAGCAATAAAATATGCGTAACACAAGTAATAATGTAACAAAAGTAAATAAGTACAACAAAATGGAAAAAAAAAATTTTTTTTCGTTGCTTTGGAATGAAATAAAACAGCTTACAAATAAATCTAAAGATATATCTTAGACATATCTAAATATGAAAATAATGAGCTTCTTTTTATATTTTATATCATCCATGAAATGTTACTTTGTCAATCGAGAAAAACTTTCGAGTAGAATAATTACTTGTTGATTTAAATATGCATTTATTTTTTGTCGCAATACAATTACGTTTATGGAACGTATTGAAATGAGAGTCAAATATCGAATTTGAGAACACCACGGTTACAGTGGTATGCTATCTGTGCACAAAAATGCTGACTTGCATAAAAATGTTGACTTTAAATTTTTAAGCAAGTAAGCATTTTTGTGCTGCATGAGTAGCAAAGCAAGGTTGATAATGGTAATTTATGTATCAAAGTTATGTAAATGTACGTTATGTATCGTATATCTAAGTGAAACTGACTTTTTGACGGAGCAATGGATTACACAAGCGAAAGTACTGAAGGTAGAAGCTTGAAATTTTGCATACACGTGGGATTTGATCTAAATGGGATTTGATCTAAAATCTTGGAATTTTGTTCGAAAATTTTATAAATTTCGGACTTTTTTGTTTTAGCATTCTGTCAGCTATAAATGACTCAAGAACGGTGAGCCCCACAAAATTCGTTTATACATCATCATTATGAGCATTAATATATATATATATATATATATATATATATATATATATATATATATATATATATATATATATATATATATATATATATATATATATATATTAATATATATATATATTTATATATATATATACATAGAGGGTGTCCCAAAAGCATTGACCTCGGCTTTTATACCTTAAATATTGATCTTAGACATCTTCTTCTTCTATATAATAAAAGGCAATGTCTGTGTGTCTGTCTGTGTGTCTGTCTTATACACTATACGTTTCGCGACCGCGCGTCGGAGAGTTACGAAATTTGGCAATCGGAGACCCTGGGGGGTGGGAAGGGGACACGTGAAAACCGATTTTCAAAATTCTAATTATTTTTTTATTTATTTAATGTTTTATGCGATTTCGACCTTTTTTTGATCTTTTTGCCCTTTTTTCTCCTCGATCCAGACATCGTAGAAAAAAACAAATCACACCATCGGAAAGAGCAGAGAATTTCGAGTAAAAATATATCAATTTCAAATCTCAGAGATAAATTCTCATATTTTTTTATGATTTTAAAGCAAAAGTCACTTTTGACTCAAAAAAACGATTTTTGGTTTTTAAATTCTCGCATAGTAAAAAGTACTCATAATTTCGACTAATAATTTACATTTTTAAAAAGCTGAAATATCTGGCATTCTTACAAGTCTAATCTGGTCCAGAAATAATGAAAATTGCCTTCAGGATCGCAATTTTAAAGACGTCATGATTTTAAATTTCTCGGCGTTCCGTTCGTTTCTCCCCCGCTGAAGCAGGGAAGGTGGTGGGTGGGGACTTCAAGGTGGAGGTGACGTCACGGTTCAGATTAGAGCTAGCTCCTTTGCTCTATATAAATTATTATATTTATATTTTAAATGATGGGACGATCTGGATTTTTTAAATGTATATTTTAACTTTTGGATATTTTAAATGGATATTTTAATTTTATGGATATTTTAAATGATGGAACAATGAAACAATGGAATGAGGATGATGGAATTAAGCATATGGTCATTTTAAATTGCAAATTAGCGCGCGGGAAGTTAGCGGTAGGCCCGGGTTCGATTCCCGCCACTGCCAAAACTGCCGCCGTGTTTACGTGGAATACGATCACGTTAAATATGTGGGTCCGTAAGTCCTTCCGAGAGGTTGGTGGTAGGGGAAGGAGGATACGGCCCCTGTGGATGCCTCCCCCACTGGGTTCCCGTCTAAATTGGGTGAATATGTAGAAAGTTATGGAGATTGTCGCGGAGGGCGCGGCAGCCCAGTGGTTAGCGCGCGGGAATTGCACTCAGTAGGCCCGGGTTCGATTCCCGCCACTGCCAAAACTTACGCCACGTTCACGCAGAGTACGATCACGTTAAACATGTGGGTTCGTGAGTCCTTCCGAGAGGTTGGTGGTAGGGGAAGGAGGGTACGGTCTAAATTGGGTGAATAAAAAGAGAGTTATGGAGATTGTCGCGGAGGGCGAAGTAGCCCAGTGGTTAGCGCGCGGGAATTGCACGCGGTAGGCCCGGGTTCGATTTCCGCCACTGACATGGAGTACGATCACGTTAAACATATGGGTCCGTATGTTTTTCCGAGAGGTTGGTGGTAGGGGAAGGAGGGTACGTTCCCTGTGGATGCCTCCCCCACTGGGTTCCGGTCTAAATTGGGTGGCACATCCTGGCCGTCCAACCAGTTACCAGGCCCGGGTTCGATTCCCAAAATTGCCGCCGTGTTTACGCGGAGTACGAGCACGTTAAACATGTGGGTCCGTGAGTCGTTCCGAGAAGTTGGTGGTAGGGGAAGGAGGGTACGGTCTAAATTGGATGAATAAAAAGAAAGTTATGGAGATTGTCGCGTAGGGCAAAGTAGCCCAATGGTTAGCGCGCGGAAATTGCACTCGGTAGGCCCGGGTTCGATTCCCAAAATTGCCGCCGTGTTTACGCGGAGTACGATCACGTTAAACATGTGGGTCTGTAAGTCCTTCCGAGAGGTTGGTGGTAGGGGAAGAAGGGTACGGTCCCTGTGGATGCTTCTCCCACTTGGTTCCGGTCTAAATTGGGTGAATAAAAAGAAAGTTATGAAGAATATCGCGGAGGGTGAAGTACCCCAGTGGTTAGTGCGCGGGATTTGCACTTGGTAGGCCCGGGTTCGATTCCCAAAATTGCCGAATAAAAATAAAGTTATGGAGATTGTCGCGGATGGCACGGTAGCCCAGTGGTTAGCGCGCGGGAATTTCACTCGGTAGGCCCGGGTTCGATTCCCGCCATTGCCAAAACTGCAGCCGTGTTCACGCGGAGTACGATCACGTTAAACGTGTGGGACTGCAAGTCCTTCCGAGAGGTTTGTGGTAGGGGAAGGAGGGTACGGTCTCTTTGGATGCCTCCCCCATTGGGTTCCGGTCTAAATTGTGTGGCACTTCCTGGCCTTCCAAGCAGTTACCTTACACCTTTCTGGTAGTTACCTTACACCTTTATGGATATTTTAATTTATAGATATTTTTAATGGATATTTTAATTTTATGGCTATTTTAAATGATAGAACGATGGAACGAGGATGGTGGAATTAAGAGCCTAGCATATGGTCATTATAAATTTAAATTAGCGCGCGAGAATTGCACTCGGTAGGCCTGGGTTCGATTCCCGCCACTGATGCGGAGTACGATCACCTTAAACATATGGGTCGATAATTCCTTCCGAGAGGTTGGTGGCAGGGAAAGGAGGGTACGGTCTCTGTGGATGCCTCCCCCACTGGGTCCTGGTCCAAATTGGGTGAATAAAAAGAAAGTTATGGAGATTGTCGCGGAGGGCGCGGTAGCCCAGTGGTTAGCGTGCGGGAATTTCACTCGGTAGGCCCGGGTTCGATTCCCTCCACTGACAAAACTGCTGCCGTGTTCACGCGGAGTACGATCACGTTAAACATGTGGGACCGTAAGTCCTTCCGAGAGGTTGGTGGTAGAGGAAGGAGGGTACGGACCCTGTGGATGACTTTCCCACTGGGTTCCGGTCTAAATTGGGTGAATAAAAAGAAGGTTATGGAGATTTTCGCGGAGGGCGCGGTAGCCCAGTGGTTAGCGCGCGGGAATTGCACTCGGTAGGCTCGGGTTCGATTGCCGCCACTGCCAAAACTGCTGCCATTTTCACGCGGAGTACGATCACGTTAAACATGTGGATCCGTAAGTCCTTCCGAGAGGTTGTTGGTAGAGGAAGGAGGGTACGGACCCTGTGGATGCCTCCCCTACTGGGTTCCGGTTTAAATTGGGTGAATAAAAAGAAGGTTATGGAGATTGTCGCGGAGGGCGCGGTAGCCCAGTGGTTAGCGCGCGGGATTTGCACTAGGTAGGTCCGGGTTCGATTCCCGCCATTGCCAAAACTGCCGCCGTGTTCAGGCGGAGTACGATCACGTTAAACATGCGGGACCGTAAGTCCTTCCGAGAGGTTGGTGGTAGGGGAAGGAGGGTACGCTCCCTGTGGATGCCTCCCCCACTGAGTTCCTGTCTAAATTGGGTGGCACTTCCTGGCCCTCCAAACAGTTACCTTACACTTTACTGGTAGGTCGCGCCAGCGAGTGTGCCACGGTTAGAATTTGCCACGGTCAGAATTTTCAAGGGTAGCGAACAGGCTGGTCGCCAAAGGCGGCTAGTCTATATAATAAAAGGCAATGTCTGTCTGTGTGTCTGTCTTATACACTATACGTTTCGCGACCGCGCGTCGGAGAGCTACGAAATTTGGCAATCGGAGACCCGGGGGGGAGGGAAGGGGACACGTGAAAACCGATTTTTAAAATTTTAATTATTTTTTTATTTATTTAATGTTTTATGCGATTTCGACCGTTTTTTGTCCTTTTTGCCCTTTTTTCTCCACGATCCAGACGTCGTAGAAAAAAACAAATTACACCATCGGAAAGAGCAGAGAATTTCGAGTAAAAATATATCAATTTCAAATCTGAATTTCGATTTCTAATATTTTTTAAAGATTTTAAAACAAAAGTCACTTTTTGCTCAAGAAAACGATTTTTGGTTTTTAAATTCTCGCATCGTGAAAAGTACTCATAATTTCGACTAATAATTTACATTTTCAGAAAGGTCAAATATCTGGCATTCTTACAAGTCCAATCTGGTCCAGAAATAATTAAAATTGCCTTCAGGATGGCAATTTTAAAGACGCCATGATTTTAAATTTGTCGGCTACCGGCTCAGTTCCTCAACTGGATTTTCCCCCCATCCGCATTAGTTTCTTCCCCGTCCCCATGGAGACCGCGCTTTCGGTTTTAACTGAATTACGAGCATAAGTGTTGTATACATCGGGCGAAATTATTATATTTATATGATATTTTAAATGGATATTTTTAAATGGATATTTTAAATAATTTAAATGATTGAATTATGGTGGTTTGAATTGTGGTAATGTATTTGAAATTATTATATTTATGGATTGGTGGAACGATATGGTTGATTTTTTTATTTTAAATGGATATTTTAATTTATGGATATTTTAATTTATAGATATTTTAAATGGTTATTTTAATTTTATGGCTATTTTAAATGATGGAACGATGGAACGAGGATGGTGGAATTAAGAGCCTAGCATATGGTCGTTATAAATTTAAATTAGCGCGCGGGAAGTTAGCGCGCGAGAATTGCACTCGGTAGGCCTGGGTTCGATTCCCGCCACTGATGCGGAGTACGATCACCTTAAACATATGGGTCGATAATTCCTTCCGAGAAGTTGGTGGCAGGGAAAGGAGGGTACGGTCTCTGTGGATGCCTCCCCCACTGGGTCCTGGTCCAAATTGGGTGAATAAAAAGAAAGTTATGGAGATTGTCGCGGAGGGCGCGGTAGCCCAGTGGTTAGCGTGCGGGAATTTCACTCGGTAGGCCCGGGTTCGATTCCCTCCACTGACATGGAGTACGATCACGTTAAACATATGGGTCCGTATGTTTTTCCGAGAGGTTGGTGGTAGGGGAAGGAGGGTACGTTCCCTGTGGATGCCTCCCCCACTGGGTTCCGGTCTAAATTGCGTGGCACATCCTGGCCGTCCAACCAGTTACCAGGCCCGGGTTCGATTCCCAAAATTGCCGCCGTGTTTACGCGGAGTACGATCACGTTAAACATGTGGGTCTGTAAGTCCTTCCGAGAGGTTGGTGGTAGGGGAAGAAGGGTACGGTCCCTGTGGATGCTTCTCCCACTTGGTTCCGGTCTAAATTGGGTGAATAAAAAATAAGTTATGAAGAATATCGCGGAGGGTGAAGTACCCCAGTGGTTAGTGCGCGGGATTTGCACTTGGTAGGCCCGGGTTCGATTCCCAAAATTGCCGAATAAAAATAAAGTTATGGAGATTGTCGCGGATGGCACGGTATCCCAGTGGTTAGCGCGCGGGAATTTCACTCGGTAGGCCCGGGTTCGATTCCCGCCATTGCCAAAACTGCAGCCGTGTTCACGCGGAGTACGATCACGTTAAACGTGTGGGACTGCAAGTCCTTCCGAGAGGTTTGTGGTAGGGGAAGGAGGGTACGGTCTCTTTGGATGCCTCCCCCATTGGGTTCCGGTCTCAATTGTGTGGCACTTCCTGGCCTTCCAAGCAGTTACCTTACACCTTTCTGGTAGGTCGCGCCAACGAGTTTGCCACGGTCAGAATTTTCAAGGGTAGCGAACAGGCTGGTCGCCAAAGGCGGCTAGTCTATATAATAAAAGGCAATGTCTGTGTGTGTGTGTGTGTGTGTGTCTTATACACTATACGTTTCGCGACCGCGCGTCGGAGAGTTACGAAATTTGGCAATCGGAGACCCTGGGGGGTGGGAAGGGGACACGTGAAAACCGATTTTCAAAATTCTAATTATTTTTTTATTTATTTAATGTTTTATGCGATTTCGACCTTTTTTTGATATTTTTGCCCTTTTTTCTCCTCGATCCAGACATCGTAGAAAAAAACAAATCACACCATCGGAAAGAGCAGAGAATTTCGAGTAAAAATATATCAATTTCAAATCTCCATTTCGATTTCTAATATTTTTTAAAGATTTTAAAACAAAAGTCACTTTTGGCTAAAGAAAACGATTTTTGGTTTTTAAATTCTCGCATCGTGAAAAGTACTCATAATTTCGACTAATAATTTACATTTTCAGAAAGGTCAAACATCTGGCATTCTTACAAGTCTAATCTGGTCCAGAAATAATGAAAATTGCCTTCAGGATCGCATTTTTAAAGACGTCATGATTTTAAATTTCTCGCCGTTCCGCTCGGCGTTCCGTTCGTTTCTCCCCCGCTGAAGCAGGGAAGGTGGTGGGTGGGGACGTCACGGTTCTGAATAGAGCGCCTTTGCTCTATATAAATTATTATATTTATATTTTAAATGATGGGACGATCTGGATTTTTTAAATGTATATTTTAACTTTTGGATATTTTAAATGGATATTTTAATTTTATGGATATTTTAAATGATGGAACAATGAAACAATGGAATGAGGATGATGGAATTAAGCATATGGTCATTTTAAATTGCAAATTAGCGCGCGGGAAGTTAGCGGTAGGCCCGGGTTCGATTCCCGCCACTGCCAAAACTGCCGCCGTGTTTACGTGGAATACGATCACGTTAAATGTGTGGGTCCGTAAGTCCTTCCGAGAGGTTGGTGGTAGGGGAAGGAGGATACGGCCCCTGTGGATGCCTCCCCCACTGGGTTCCCGTCTAAATTAGGTGAATATGTAGAAAGTTATGGAGATTGTCGCGGAGGGCGCGGCAGCCCAGTGGTTAGCGCGCGGGAATTGCACTCAGTAGGCCCGGGTTCGATTCCCGCCACTGCCAAAACTTACGCCACGTTCACGCAGAGTACGATCACGTTAAACATGTGGGTTCGTGAGTCCTTCCGAGAGGTTGGTGGTAGGGGAAGGAGGGTACGGTCTAAATTGGGTGAATAAAAAGAGAGTTATGGAGATTGTCGCGGAGGGCGAAGTAGCCCAGTGGTTAGCGCGAGGGAATTGCACGCGGTAGGCCCGGGTTCGATTTCCGCCACTGACATGGAGTACGATCACGTTAAACATATGGGGCCGTATGTTTTTCCGAGAGGTTGGTGGTAGGGGAAGGAGGGTACGTTCCCTGTGGATGCCTCCCCCACTGGGTTCCGGTCTAAATTGGGTGGCACATCCTGGCCGTCCAACCAGTTACCAGGCCCGGGTTCGATTCCCAAAATTGCCGCCGTGTTTACGCTGAGTACGAGCACGTTAAACATGTGGGTCCGTGAGTCCTTCCGAGAAGTTGGTGGTAGGGGAAGGAGGGTACGGTCTAAATTGGATGAATAAAAAGAAAGTTATGGAGATTGTCGCGTAGGGCAAAGTAGCCCAATGGTTAGCGCGCGGAAATTGCACTCGGTAGGCCCGGGTTCGATTCCCAAAATTGCCGCCGTGTTTACGCGGAGTACGATCACGTTAAACATGTGGGTCTGTAAGTCCTTCCGAGAGGTTGGTGGTAGGGGATGAAGGGTACGGTCCCTGTGGATGCTTCTCCCACTTGGTTCCGGTCTAAATTGGGTGAATAAAAAGAAAGTTATGAAGAATATCGCGGAGGGTGAAGTACCCCAGTGGTTAGTGCGCGGGATTTGCACTTGGTAGGCCCGGGTTCGATTCCCAAAATTGCCGAATAAAAATAAAGTTATGGAGATTGTCGCGGATGGCACGGTATCCCAGTGGTTAGCGCGCGGGAATTTCACTCGGTAGGCCCGGGTTCGATTCCCGCCATTGCCAAAACTGCAACCGTGTTCACGCGGAGTACGATCACGTTAAACGTGTGGGACTGCAAGTCCTTCCGAGAGGTTTGTGGTAGGGGAAGGAGGGTACGGTCTCTTTGGATGCCTCCCCCATTGGGTTCCGGTCTAAATTGTGTGGCACTTCCTGGCCTTCCAAGCAGTTACCTTACACCTTTCTGGTAGGTCGCGCCAACGAGTTTGCCACGGTCAGAATTTTCAAGGGTAGCGAACAGGCTGGTCGAAAATAAGTTATGAAGAATATCGCGGAGGGTGAAGTACCCCAGTGGTTAGTGCGCGGGATTTGCACTTGGTAGGCCCGGGTTCGATTCCCAAAATTGCCGAATAAAAATAAAGTTATGGAGATTGTCGCGGATGGCACGGTAGCCCAGTGGTTAGCGCGCGGGAATTTCACTCGGTAGGCCCATGTTCGATTCCCGCCATTGCCAAAACTGCAGCCGTGTTCACGCGGAGTACGATCACGTTAAACGTGTGGGACTGCAAGTCCTTCCGAGAGGTTTGTGGTAGGGGAAGGAGGGTACGGTCTCTTTGGATGCCTCCCCCATTGGGTTCCGGTCTAAATTGTGTGGCACTTCCTGGCCTTCCAAGCAGTTACCTTACACCTTTCTGGTAGGTCGCGCCAACGAGTTTGCCACGGTCAGAATTTTCAAGGGTAGCGAAGAGGCTGGTCGCCAAAGGCGGCTAGTCTTAAATAATAAAAGGCAATGTCTGTGTGTGTGTCTGTCTGTCTGTCTGTCTTATACACTATACGTTCAGCGACCGCGCGTCGGAGAGCTACGAAATTTTGCAATCGGAGACCCGGGGGGGTGGGAAGGGGACACGTGAAAACCGATTTTTAAAATTTTAATTATTTTTTTTGTTATTTAATGTTTTATGCGATTTCGACCGTTTTTTGCCATTTTTGCCCTTTTTTTCCACGATCCGGACATCGTAGGAAAAAACAAATCACACCATCGGAAAGAGCTGACAATTGCGAGTAAAAATATATCAATTTCAAATCTGAATTTTGATTTCTAATATTTTTTAAAGATTTTAAAACAAAAGTCACTTTTTGCTCAAGAAAACGATTTTTGGTTTTTAAATTCTCGCATCGTGAAAAGTACTCATAATTTCGACTAATAATTTACATTTTCAGAAAGGTCAAACATCTGGCATTCTTACAAGTCCAATCTGGTCCAGAAATAATGAAAATTGCCTTCAGGATGGCAATTTTAAAGACGCCATGATTTTAAATTTGTCGGCTACCGGCTCATTTCCTCAACGCCATTTTCCACCCATCCACATTAGTTTCTTCCCCGGCTCCATGGAGACCGCGCTTTCGGTTTAAGTGTTGTATACATCGGGCGAAATTATTATATTTATATGATATTTTAAATGGATTTTTTTAAATGGATATTTTAAATAATTTAAATGATTGAATTATGGTGGTTTGAATTGTGGTGATGTATTTGAAATTATTATATTTATGGATTGGTGGAACGATATTGTTGATTTTCTTATTTTAAATGGATATTTTAATTTATGGATATTTTAATTTATAGATATTTTAAATGGATATTTTAATTTTATGGCTATTTTAAATGATGGAACGATGGAACGAGGATGGTGGAATTAAGAGCCTAGCATATGGTCGTTATAAATTTAAATTAGCGCGCGGGAAGTTAGCGCGCGAGAATTGCACTCGGTAGGCCTGGGTTCGATTCCCGCCACTGATGCGGAGTACGATCACCTTAAACATATGGGTCGATAATTCCTTCCGAGAGGTTGGTGGCAGGGAAAGGAGGGTACGGTCTCTGTGGATGCCTCCCCCACTGGGTCCTGGTCCAAATTGGGTGAATAAAAAGAAAGTTATGGAGATTGTCGCGGAGGGCGCGGTAGCCCAGTGGTTAGCGTGCGGGAATTTCACTCGGTAGGCCCGGGTTCGATTCCCTCCACTGACAAAACTGCTGCCGTGTTCACGCGGAGTACGATCACGTTAAACATGTGGGTCCGTAAGTCCTTCCGAGAGTTTGGTGGTAGAGGAAGGAGGGTACGCACCCTGTGGATGACTTTCCCACTGGGTTCCGGTCTAAATTGGGTGAATAAAAAGAAGGTTATGGAGATTGTCGCGGAGGGCGCGGTAGCCCAGTGGTTGGCGCGCGGGAATTGCACTCGGTAGGTGATTGAATTATGGTGGTTTGAATTGTGGTGATGTATTTGAAATTATTATATTTATGGATTGGTGGAACGATATGGTTGATTTTTTTATTTTAAATGGATATTTTAATTTATGGATATTTTAATTTATAGATATTTTAAATGGATATTTTGATTTTATGGCTATTTTAAATGATGGAACGATGGAACGAGGATGCTGGAATTAAGAGCCTAGCATATGGTCGTTATAAATTTAAATTAGCGCGCGGGAAGTTAGCGCGCGAGAATTGCACTCGGTAGGCCTGGGTTCGATTCCCGCCACTGATGCGGAGTACGATCACCTTAAACATATGGGTCGATAATTCCTTCCGAGAGGTAGGTGGAAGGGAAAGGAGGGTACGGTCTCTGTGGATGCCTCCCCCACTGGGTCCTGGTCCAAATTGGGTGAATAAAAAGAAGGTTATGGAGATTGTCGCGGAGGGCGCGGTAGCCCAGTGGTTGGCGCGCGGGAATTGCAATCGGTAGGCTAGGGTTCGATTGCCGCCACTGCCAAAACTGCTGCCATTTTCACGCGGAGTACGATCACGTTAAACATGTGGATCCGTAAGTCCTTCCGAGAGGTTGTTGGTAGAGGAAGGAGGGTACGGACCCTGTGGATGCCTCCCCTACTGGGTTCCGGTCTAAATTGGGTGAATAAAAAGAAGGTTATGGAGATTGTCGCGGAGGGCGCGGTAGCCCAGTGGTTAGCGCGCGGGATTTGCACTAGGTAGGTCCGGGTTCGATTCCCGCCACTGCCAAAACTGCCGCCGTGTTCAGGCGGAGTACGATCACGTTAAACATGCGGGACCGTAAGTCGTTCCGAGAGGTTGGTGGTAGGGGAAGGAGGGTACGGTCCCTGTGGATGCCTCCCCCACTGAGTTCCTGTCTAAATTGGGTGGCACTTCCTGGTAGGGCGTTCCTTCTGGTAGGTCGCGCCAGCGAGTGTGCCACGGTTAGAATTTGCCACGGTCAGAATTTTCAAGGGTAGCGAACAGGCTGGTCGCCAAAGGCGGCTAGTAAATAATAAAAGGCAATGTCTGTGTGTGTGTGTGTGTGTGTGTGTGTGTGTGTCTGTGTGTCTGTCTTATACACTATACGTTTCGCGACCGCGCGTCGGAGAGCTACGAAATTTGGCAATCGGAGACCTGGGGGGGAGGGAAAGGGACACGTAAAAACCGATTTTCAAAATTCTAATTATTTTTTTATTTATTTAATGTTTTATGCGATTTCGACCTTTTTTTGCCCTTTTTGCCCTTTTTTCTCCACGATCCAGACGTCGTAGATAAAAACAACTCACACCATCGGAAAGAGCAGACAATTACGAGTAAAAATATATCAATTTCAAATCTCCATTTCGATTTCTAATATTTTTTAAAGATTTTAAAACAAAAGTCACTTTTGGCTCAAAAAAACGATTTTTGGTTTTTAAATTCTCGCATAGTAAAAAGTACTCATAATTTCGACTAATAATTTACATTTTTAGAAAGCTGAAATATCTGGCATTCTTACAAGTCTAATCTGGTCCAGAAATAATGAAAATTGCCTTCAGGATCGCAATTTTAAAGACGTCATGATTTTAAATTTCTCGGCGTTCCGTTCGTTTCTCCCCCGCTGAAGCAGGGAAGGTGGTGGGTGGGGACGTCACGGTTCTGAATAGAGCGCCTTTGCTCTATATAAATTATTATATTTATATTTTAAATGATGGGACGATCTGGATTTTTTAAATGTATATTTTAACTTTTGGATATTTTAAATGTTTTTTTTTAATTTTATGGATATTTTAAATGATGGAACAATGAAACAATGGAATGAGGATGATGGAATTAAGCATATGGTCATTTTAAATTGCAAATTAGCGCCCGGGAAGTTAGCGGTAGGCCCGGGTTCGATTCCCGCCACTGCCAAAACTGCCGCCGTGTTTACGTGGAATACGATCACGTTAAATGTGTGGGTCCGTAAGTCCTTCCGAGAGGTTGGTGGTAGGGGAAGGAGGATACGGCCCCTGTGGATGCCTCCCCCACTGGGTTCCCGTCTAAATTGGGTGAATATGTAGAAAGTTATGGAGATTGTCGCGGAGGGCGCGGCAGCCCAGTGGTTAGCGCGCGGGAATTGCACTCAGTAGGCCCGGGTTCGATTCCCGCCACTGCCAAAACTTACGCCACGTTCACGCAGAGTACGATCACGTTAAACATGTGGGTTCGTGAGTCCTTCCGAGAGGTTGGTGGTAGGGGAAGGAGGGTACGGTCTAAATTGGGTGAATAAAAAGAGAGTTATGGAGATTGTCGCGGAGGGCGAAGTAGCCCAGTGGTTAGCGCGCGGGAATTGCACGCGGTAGGCCCGGGTTCGATTTCCGCCACTGACATGGAGTACGATCACGTTAAACATATGGGTCCGTATGTTTTTCCGAGAGGTTGGTGGTAGGGGAAGGAGGGTACGTTCCCTGTGGATGCCTCCCCCACTGGGTTCCGGTCTAAATTGGGTGGCACATCCTGGCCGTCCAACCAGTTACCAGGCCCGGGTTCGATTCCCAAAATTGCCGCCGTGTTTACGCTGAGTACGAGCACGTTAAACATGTGGGTCCGTGAGTCCTTCCGAGAAGTTGGTGGTAGGGGAAGGAGGGTACGGTCTAAATTGGATGAATAAAAAGAAAGTTATGGAGATTGTCGCGTAGGGCAAAGTAGCCCAATGGTTAGCGCGCGGAAATTGCACTCGGTAGGCCCGGGTTCGATTCCCAAAATTGCCGCCGTGTTTACGCGGAGTACGATCACGTTAAACATGTGGGTCTGTAAGTCCTTCCGAGAGGTTGGTGGTAGGGGATGAAGGGTACGGTCCCTGTGGATGCTTCTCCCACTTGGTTCCGGTCTAAATTGGGTGAATAAAAAGAAAGTTATGAAGAATATCGCGGAGGGTGAAGTACCCCAGTGGTTAGTGCGCGGGATTTGCACTTGGTAGGCCCGGGTTCGATTCCCAAAATTGCCGAATAAAAATAAAGTTATGGAGATTGTCGCGGATGGCACGGTATCCCAGTGGTTAGCGCGCGGGAATTTCACTCGGTAGGCTCGGGTTCGATTCCCGCCATTGCCAAAACTGCAGCCGTGTTCACGCGGAGTACGATCACGTTAAACGTGTGGGACTGCAAGTCCTTCCGAGAGGTTTGTGGTAGGGGAAGGAGGGTACGGTTTCTTTGGATGCCTCCCCCATTGGGTTCCGGTCTAAATTGTGTGGCACTTCCTGGCCTTCCAAGCAGTTACCTTACACCTTTCTGGTAGGTCGCGCCAACGAGTTTGCCACGGTCAGAATTTTCAAGTGTAGCGAACAGGCTGGTCGAAAATAAGTTATGAAGAATATCGCGGAGGGTGAAGTACCCCAGTGGTTAGTGCGCGGGATTTGCACTTGGTAGGCCCGGGTTCGATTCCCAAAATTGCCGAATAAAAATAAAGTTATGGAGATTGTCGCGGATGGCACGGTAGCCCAGTGGTTAGCGCGCGGGAATTTCACTCGGTAGGCCCATGTTCGATTCCCGCCATTGCCAAAACTGCAGCCGTGTTCACGCGGAGTACGATCACGTTAAACGTGTGGGACTGCAAGTCCTTCCGAGAGGTTTGTGGTAGGGGAAGGAGGGTACGGTCTCTTTGGATGCCTCCCCCATTGGGTTCCGGTCTAAATTGTGTGGCACTTCCTGGCCTTCCAAGCAGTTACCTTACACCTTTCTGGTAGGTCGCGCCAACGAGTTTGCCACGGTCAGAATTTTCAAGGGTAGCGAACAGGCTGGTCGCCAAAGGCGGCTAGTCTTAAATAATAAAAGGCAATGTCTGTGTGTGTGTCTGTCTGTCTGTCTGTCTTATACACTATACGTTCAGCGACCGCGCGTCGGAGAGCTACGAAATTTTGCAATCGGAGACCCGGGGGGGTGGGAAGGGGACACGTGAAAACCGATTTTTAAAATTTTAATTATTTTTTTTGTTATTTAATGTTTTATGCGATTTCGACCGTTTTTTGCCATTTTTGCCCTTTTTTTTCCACGATCCGGACATCGTAGGAAAAAACAAATCACACCATCGGAAAGAGCTGACAATTGCGAGTAAAAATATATCAATTTCAAATCTGAATTTTGATTTCTAATATTTTTTAAAGATTTTAAAACAAAAGTCACTTTTTGCTCAAGAAAACGATTTTTGGTTTTTAAATTCTCGCATCGTGAAAAGTACTCATAATTTCGACTAATAATTTACATTTTCAGAAAGGTCAAACATCTGGCATTCTTACAAGTCCAATCTGGTCCAGAAATAATGAAAATTGCCTTCAGGATGGCAATTTTAAAGACGCCATGATTTTAAATTTGTCGGCTACCGGCTCATTTCCTCAACGCCATTTTCCACCCATCCACATTAGTTTCTTCCCCGGCTCCATGGAGACCGCGCTTTCGGTTTAAGTGTTGTATACATCGGGCGAAATTATTATATTTATATGATATTTTAAATGGATTTTTTTAAATGGATATTTTAAATAATTTAAATGATTGAATTATGGTGGTTTGAATTGTGGTGATGTATTTGAAATTATTATATTTATGGATTGGTGGAACGATATGGTTGATTTTCTTATTTTAAATGGATATTTTAATTTATGGATATTTTAATTTATAGATATTTTAAATGGATATTTTAATTTTATGGCTATTTTAAATGATGGAACGATGGAACGAGGATGGTGGAATTAAGAGCCTAGCATATGGTCGTTATAAATTTAAATTAGCGCGCGGGAAGTTAGCGCGCGAGAATTGCACTCGGTAGGCCTGGGTTCGATTCCCGCCACTGATGCGGAGTACGATCACCTTAAACATATGGGTCGATAATTCCTTCCGAGAGGTTGGTGGCAGGGAAAGGAGGGTACGGTCTCTGTGGATGCCTCCCCCACTGGGTCCTGGTCCAAATTGGGTGAATAAAAAGAAAGTTATGGAGATTGTCGCGGAGGGCGCGGTAGCCCAGTGGTTAGCGTGCGGGAATTTCACTCGGTAGGCCCGGGTTCGATTCCCTCCACTGACAAAACTGCTGCCGTGTTCACGCGGAGTACGATCACGTTAAACATGTGGGTCCGTAAGTCCTTCCGAGAGTTTGGTGGTAGAGGAAGGAGGGTACGCACCCTGTGGATGACTTTCCCACTGGGTTCCGGTCTAAATTGGGTGAATAAAAAGAAGGTTATGGAGATTGTCGCGGAGGGCGCGGTAGCCCAGTGGTTGGCGCGCGGGAATTGCACTCGGTAGGTGATTGAATTATGGTGGTTTGAATTGTGGTGATGTATTTGAAATTATTATATTTATGGATTGGTGGAACGATATGGTTGATTTTTTTATTTTAAATGGATATTTTAATTTATGGATATTTTAATTTATAGATATTTTAAATGGATATTTTGATTTTATGGCTATTTTAAATGATGGAACGATGGAACGAGGATGCTGGAATTAAGAGCCTAGCATATGGTCGTTATAAATTTAAATTAGCGCGCGGGAAGTTAGCGCGCGAGAATTGCACTCGGTAGGCCTGGGTTCGATTCCCGCCACTGATGCGGAGTACGATCACCTTAAACATATGGGTCGATAATTCCTTCCGAGAGGTAGGTGGCAGGGAAAGGAGGGTACGGTCTCTGTGGATGCCTCCCCCACTGGGTCCTGGTCCAAATTGGGTGAATAAAAAGAAGGTTATGGAGATTGTCGCGGAGGGCGCGGTAGCCCAGTGGTTGGCGCGCGGGAATTGCAATCGGTAGGCTAGGGTTCGATTGCCGCCACTGCCAAAACTGCTGCCATTTTCACGCGGAGTACGATCACGTTAAACATGTGGATCCGTAAGTCCTTCCGAGAGGTTGTTGGTAGAGGAAGGAGGGTACGGACCCTGTGGATGCCTCCCCTACTGGGTTCCGGTCTAAATTGGGTGAATAAAAAGAAGGTTATGGAGATTGTCGCGGAGGGCGCGGTAGCCCAGTGGTTAGCGCGCGGGATTTGCACTAGGTAGGTCCGGGTTCGATTCCCGCCACTGCCAAAACTGCCGCCGTGTTCAGGCGGAGTACGATCACGTTAAACATGCGGGACCGTAAGTCGTTCCGAGAGGTTGGTGGTAGGGGAAGGAGGGTACGGTCCCTGTGGATGCCTCCCCCACTGAGTTCCTGTCTAAATTGGGTGGCACTTCCTGGTAGGGCGTTCCTTCTGGTAGGTCGCGCCAGCGAGTGTGCCACGGTTAGAATTTGCCACGGTCAGAATTTTCAAGGGTAGCGAACAGGCTGGTCGCCAAAGGCGGCTAGTAAATAATAAAAGGCAATGTCTGTGTGTGTGTGTGTGTGTGTGTGTGTGTGTGTCTGTGTGTCTGTCTTATACACTATACGTTTCGCGACCGCGCGTCGGAGAGCTACGAAATTTGGCAATCGGAGACCTGGGGGGGAGGGAAAGGGACACGTAAAAACCGATTTTCAAAATTCTAATTATTTTTTTATTTATTTAATGTTTTATGCGATTTCGACCTTTTTTTGCCCTTTTTGCCCTTTTTTCTCCACGATCCAGACGTCGTAGATAAAAACAACTCACACCATCGGAAAGAGCAGACAATTACGAGTAAAAATATATCAATTTCAAATCTCCATTTCGATTTCTAATATTTTTTAAAGATTTTAAAACAAAAGTCACTTTTGGCTCAAAAAAACGATTTTTGGTTTTTAAATTCTCGCATAGTAAAAAGTACTCATAATTTCGACTAATAATTTACATTTTTAGAAAGCTGAAATATCTGGCATTCTTACAAGTCTAATCTGGTCCAGAAATAATGAAAATTGCCTTCAGGATCGCAATTTTAAAGACGTCATGATTTTAAATTTCTCGGCGTTCCGTTCGTTTCTCCCCCGCTGAAGCAGGGAAGGTGGTGGGTGGGGACGTCACGGTTCTGAATAGAGCGCCTTTGCTCTATATAAATTATTATATTTATATTTTAAATGATGGGACGATCTGGATTTTTTAAATGTATATTTTAACTTTTGGATATTTTAAATGTTTTTTTTTAATTTTATGGATATTTTAAATGATGGAACAATGAAACAATGGAATGAGGATGATGGAATTAAGCATATGGTCATTTTAAATTGCAAATTAGCGCCCGGGAAGTTAGCGGTAGGCCCGGGTTCGATTCCCGCCACTGCCAAAACTGCCGCCGTGTTTACGTGGAATACGATCACGTTAAATGTGTGGGTCCGTAAGTCCTTCCGAGAGGTTGGTGGTAGGGGAAGGAGGATACGGCCCCTGTGGATGCCTCCCCCACTGGGTTCCCGTCTAAATTGGGTGAATATGTAGAAAGTTATGGAGATTGTCGCGGAGGGCGCGGCAGCCCAGTGGTTAGCGCGCGGGAATTGCACTCAGTAGGCCCGGGTTCGATTCCCGCCACTGCCAAAACTTACGCCACGTTCACGCAGAGTACGATCACGTTAAACATGTGGGTTCGTGAGTCCTTCCGAGAGGTTGGTGGTAGGGGAAGGAGGGTACGGTCTAAATTGGGTGAATAAAAAGAGAGTTATGGAGATTGTCGCGGAGGGCGAAGTAGCCCAGTGGTTAGCGCGCGGGAATTGCACGCGGTAGGCCCGGGTTCGATTTCCGCCACTGACATGGAGTACGATCACGTTAAACATATGGGTCCGTATGTTTTTCCGAGAGGTTGGTGGTAGGGGAAGGAGGGTACGTTCCCTGTGGATGCCTCCCCCACTGGGTTCCGGTCTAAATTGGGTGGCACATCCTGGCCGTCCAACCAGTTACCAGGCCCGGGTTCGATTCCCAAAATTGCCGCCGTGTTTACGCTGAGTACGAGCACGTTAAACATGTGGGTCCGTGAGTCCTTCCGAGAAGTTGGTGGTAGGGGAAGGAGGGTACGGTCTAAATTGGATGAATAAAAAGAAAGTTATGGAGATTGTCGCGTAGGGCAAAGTAGCCCAATGGTTAGCGCGCGGAAATTGCACTCGGTAGGCCCGGGTTCGATTCCCAAAATTGCCGCCGTGTTTACGCGGAGTACGATCACGTTAAACATGTGGGTCTGTAAGTCCTTCCGAGAGGTTGGTGGTAGGGGATGAAGGGTACGGTCCCTGTGGATGCTTCTCCCACTTGGTTCCGGTCTAAATTGGGTGAATAAAAAGAAAGTTATGAAGAATATCGCGGAGGGTGAAGTACCCCAGTGGTTAGTGCGCGGGATTTGCACTTGGTAGGCCCGGGTTCGATTCCCAAAATTGCCGAATAAAAATAAAGTTATGGAGATTGTCGCGGATGGCACGGTATCCCAGTGGTTAGCGCGCGGGAATTTCACTCGGTAGGCTCGGGTTCGATTCCCGCCATTGCCAAAACTGCAGCCGTGTTCACGCGGAGTACGATCACGTTAAACGTGTGGGACTGCAAGTCCTTCCGAGAGGTTTGTGGTAGGGGAAGGAGGGTTCGGTCTCTTTGGATGCCTCCCCCATTGGGTTCCGGTCTAAATTGTGTGGCACTTCCTGGCCTTCCAAGCAGTTACCTTACACCTTTCTGGTAGGTCGCGCCAACGAGTTTGCCACGGTCAGAATTTTCAAGTGTAGCGAACAGGCTGGTCGAAAATAAGTTATGAAGAATATCGCGGAGGGTGAAGTACCCCAGTGGTTAGTGCGCGGGATTTGCACTTGGTAGGCCCGGGTTCGATTCCCAAAATTGCCGAATAAAAATAAAGTTATGGAGATTGTCGCGGATGGCACGGTAGCCCAGTGGTTAGCGCGCGGGAATTTCACTCGGTAGGCCCATGTTCGATTCCCGCCATTGCCAAAACTGCAGCCGTGTTCACGCGGAGTACGATCACGTTAAACGTGTGGGACTGCAAGTCCTTCCGAGAGGTTTGTGGTAGGGGAAGGAGGGTACGGTCTCTTTGGATGCCTCCCCCATTGGGTTCCGGTCTAAATTGTGTGGCACTTCCTGGCCTTCCAAGCAGTTACCTTACACCTTTCTGGTAGGTCGCGCCAACGAGTTTGCCACGGTCAGAATTTTCAAGGGTAGCGAACAGGCTGGTCGCCAAAGGCGGCTAGTCTTAAATAATAAAAGGCAATGTCTGTGTGTGTGTCTGTCTGTCTGTCTGTCTTATACACTATACGTTCAGCGACCGCGCGTCGGAGAGCTACGAAATTTTGCAATCGGAGACCCGGGGGGGTGGGAAGGGGACACGTGAAAACCGATTTTTAAAATTTTAATTATTTTTTTTGTTATTTAATGTTTTATGCGATTTCGACCGTTTTTTGCCATTTTTGCCCTTTTTTTTCCACGATCCGGACATCGTAGGAAAAAACAAATCACACCATCGGAAAGAGCTGACAATTGCGAGTAAAAATATATCAATTTCAAATCTGAATTTTGATTTCTAATATTTTTTAAAGATTTTAAAACAAAAGTCACTTTTTGCTCAAGAAAACGATTTTTGGTTTTTAAATTCTCGCATCGTGAAAAGTACTCATAATTTCGACTAATAATTTACATTTTCAGAAAGGTCAAACATCTGGCATTCTTACAAGTCCAATCTGGTCCAGAAATAATGAAAATTGCCTTCAGGATGGCAATTTTAAAGACGCCATGATTTTAAATTTGTCGGCTACCGGCTCATTTCCTCAACGCCATTTTCCACCCATCCACATTAGTTTCTTCCCCGGCTCCATGGAGACCGCGCTTTCGGTTTAAGTGTTGTATACATCGGGCGAAATTATTATATTTATATGATATTTTAAATGGATTTTTTTAAATGGATATTTTAAATAATTTAAATGATTGAATTATGGTGGTTTGAATTGTGGTGATGTATTTGAAATTATTATATTTATGGATTGGTGGAACGATATGGTTGATTTTCTTATTTTAAATGGATATTTTAATTTATGGATATTTTAATTTATAGATATTTTAAATGGATATTTTAATTTTATGGCTATTTTAAATGATGGAACGATGGAACGAGGATGGTGGAATTAAGAGCCTAGCATATGGTCGTTATAAATTTAAATTAGCGCGCGGGAAGTTAGCGCGCGAGAATTGCACTCGGTAGGCCTGGGTTCGATTCCCGCCACTGATGCGGAGTACGATCACCTTAAACATATGGGTCGATAATTCCTTCCGAGAGGTTGGTGGCAGGGAAAGGAGGGTACGGTCTCTGTGGATGCCTCCCCCACTGGGTCCTGGTCCAAATTGGGTGAATAAAAAGAAAGTTATGGAGATTGTCGCGGAGGGCGCGGTAGCCCAGTGGTTAGCGTGCGGGAATTTCACTCGGTAGGCCCGGGTTCGATTCCCTCCACTGACAAAACTGCTGCCGTGTTCACGCGGAGTACGATCACGTTAAACATGTGGGTCCGTAAGTCCTTCCGAGAGTTTGGTGGTAGAGGAAGGAGGGTACGCACCCTGTGGATGACTTTCCCACTGGGTTCCGGTCTAAATTGGGTGAATAAAAAGAAGGTTATGGAGATTGTCGCGGAGGGCGCGGTAGCCCAGTGGTTGGCGCGCGGGAATTGCACTCGGTAGGTGATTGAATTATGGTGGTTTGAATTGTGGTGATGTATTTGAAATTATTATATTTATGGATTGGTGGAACGATATGGTTGATTTTTTTATTTTAAATGGATATTTTAATTTATGGATATTTTAATTTATAGATATTTTAAATGGATATTTTGATTTTATGGCTATTTTAAATGATGGAACGATGGAACGAGGATGCTGGAATTAAGAGCCTAGCATATGGTCGTTATAAATTTAAATTAGCGCGCGGGAAGTTAGCGCGCGAGAATTGCACTCGGTAGGCCTGGGTTCGATTCCCGCCACTGATGCGGAATACGATCACCTTAAACATATGGGTCGATAATTCCTTCCGAGAGGTAGGTGGCAGGGAAAGGAGGGTACGGTCTCTGTGGATGCCTCCCCCACTGGGTCCTGGTCCAAATTGGGTGAATAAAAAGAAGGTTATGGAGATTGTCGCGGAGGGCGCGGTAGCCCAGTGGTTGGCGCGCGGGAATTGCAATCGGTAGGCTAGGGTTCGATTGCCGCCACTGCCAAAACTGCTGCCATTTTCACGCGGAGTACGATCACGTTAAACATGTGGATCCGTAAGTCCTTCCGAGAGGTTGTTGGTAGAGGAAGGAGGGTACGGACCCTGTGGATGCCTCCCCTACTGGGTTCCGGTCTAAATTGGGTGAATAAAAAGAAGGTTATGGAGATTGTCGCGGAGGGCGCGGTAGCCCAGTGGTTAGCGCGCGGGATTTGCACTAGGTAGGTCCGGGTTCGATTCCCGCCACTGCCAAAACTGCCGCCGTGTTCAGGCGGAGTACGATCACGTTAAACATGCGGGACCGTAAGTCGTTCCGAGAGGTTGGTGGTAGGGGAAGGAGGGTACGGTCCCTGTGGATGCCTCCCCCACTGAGTTCCTGTCTAAATTGGGTGGCACTTCCTGGTAGGGCGTTCCTTCTGGTAGGTCGCGCCAGCGAGTGTGCCACGGTTAGAATTTGCCACGGTCAGAATTTTCAAGGGTAGCGAACAGGCTGGTCGCCAAAGGCGGCTAGTAAATAATAAAAGGCAATGTCTGTGTGTGTGTGTGTGTGTGTGTGTGTGTCTGTGTGTCTGTCTTATACACTATACGTTTCGCGACCGCGCGTCGGAGAACTACGAAATTTGGCAATCGGAGACCTGGGGGGGAGGGAAAGGGACACGTAAAAACCGATTTTCAAAATTCTAATTATTTTTTTATTTATTTAATGTTTTATGCGATTTCGACCTTTTTTTGCCCTTTTTGCCCTTTTTTCTCCACGATCCAGATGTCGTAGATAAAAACAACTCACACCATCGGAAAGAGCAGACAATTACGAGTAAAAATATATCAATTTCAAATCTCCATTTCGATTTCTAATATTTTTTAAAGATTTTAAAACAAAAGTCACTTTTGGCTCAAAAAAACGATTTTTGGTTTTTAAATTCTCGCATAGTAAAAAGTACTCATAATTTCGACTAATAATTTACATTTTTAGAAAGCTGAAATATCTGGCATTCTTACAAGTCTAATCTGGTCCAGAAATAATGAAAATTGCCTTCAGGATCGCAATTTTAAAGACGTCATGATTTTAAATTTCTCGGCGTTCCGTTCGTTTCTCCCCCGCTGAAGCAGGGAAGGTGGTGGGTGGGGACGTCACGGTTCTGAATAGAGCGCCTTTGCTCTATATAAATTATTATATTTATATTTTAAATGATGGGACGATCTGGATTTTTTAAATGTATATTTTAACTTTTGGATATTTTAAATGTTTTTTTTTAATTTTATGGATATTTTAAATGATGGAACAATGAAACAATGGAATGAGGATGATGGAATTAAGCATATGGTCATTTTAAATTGCAAATTAGCGCGCGGGAAGTTAGCGGTAGGCCCGGGTTCGATTCCCGCCACTGCCAAAACTGCCGCCGTGTTTACGTGGAATACGATCACGTTAAATATGTGGGTCCGTAAGTCCTTCCGAGAGGTTGGTGGTAGGGAAAGGAGGATACGGCCCCTGTGGATGCCTCCCCCACTGGGTTCCCGTCTAAATTGGGTGAATATGTAGAAAGTTATGGAGATTGTCGCGGAGGGCGAGGCAGCCCAGTGGTTAGCGCTCAGGAATTGCACTCGGTAGGCCCGGGTTCGATTCCCGCCACTGCCAAAACTTACGCCACGTTCACGCAGAGTACGATCACGTTAAACATGTGGGTTCGTGAGTCCTTCCGAGAGGTTGGTGGTAGGGGAAGGAGGGTACGGTCTAAATTGGGTGAATAAAAAGAAAGTTATGGAGATTGTCGCGGAGGGCGAAGTAGCCCAGTGGTTAGCGCGCGGGAATTGCACGCGGTAGGCCCGGGTTCGATTTCCGCCACTGACATGGAGTACGATCACGTTAAACATATGGGTCCGTATGTTTTTCCGAGAGGTTGGTGGTAGGGGAAGGAGGGTACGTTCCCTGTGGATGCCTCCCCCACTGGGTTCCGGTCTAAATTGGGTGGCACATCCTGGCCGTCCAACCAGTTACCAGGCCCGGGTTCGATTCCCAAAATTGCCGCCGTGTTTACGCGGAGTACGAGCACGTTAAACATGTGGGTCCGTGAGTCCTTCCGAGAAGTTGGTGGTAGGGGAAGGAGGATACGGTCTAAACTGGATGAATAAAAAGAAAGTTATGGAGATTGTCGCGTAGGGCAAAGTAGCCCAATGGTTAGAGCGCGGAAATTGCACTCGGTAGGCCCGGGTTCGATTCCAAAAATTGCCGCCGTGTTTACGCGGAGTACGATCACGTTAAACATGTGGGTCTGTAAGTCCTTCCGAGAGGTTGGTGGTAGGGGAAGAAGGGTACGGTCCCTGTGGATGCTTCTCCCACTTGGTTCCGGTCTAAATTGGGTGAATAAAAAATAAGTTATGAAGAATATCGCGGAGGGTGAAGTACCCCAGTGGTTAGTGCGCGGGATTTGCACTTGGTAGGCCCGGGTTCGATTCCCAAAATTGCCGAATAAAAATAAAGTTATGGAGATTGTCGCGGATGGCACGGTAGCCCAGTGGTCAGCGCGCGGGAATTTCACTCGGTAGGCCCGGGTTCGATTCCCGCCATTGCCAAAACTGCAGCCGTGTTCACGCGGAGTACGATCACGTTAAACGTGTGGGACTGCAAGTCCTTCCGAGAGGTTTGTGGTAGGGGAAGGAGGGTACGGTCTCTTTGGATGCCTCCCCCATTGGGTTCCGGTCTAAATTGTGTGGCACTTCCTGGCCTTCCAAGCAGTTACCTTACACCTTTCTGGTAGGTCGCGCCAACGAGTTTGCCACGGTCAGAATTTTCAAGGGTAGCGAACAGGCTGGTCGTCAAAGGCGGCTAGTAAATAATAAAAGGCAATGTCTGTGTGTGTGTGTGTGTGTGTGTCTGTGTGTCTGTCTTATACACTATACGTTTCGCGACCGCGCGTCGGAGAGCTACGAAATTTGGCAATCGGAGACCTGGGGGGGAGGGAAGGGGACACGTGAAAACCGATTTTCAAAATTCTAATTATTTTTTTATTTATTTAATGTTTTATGCGATTTCGACCTTTTTTTGCCCTTTTTGCCCTTTTTTCTCCACGATCCAGACGTCGTAGATAAAAACAACTCACACCATCGGAAAGAGCAGACAATTACGAGTAAAAATATATCAATTTCAAATCTCCATTTCGATTTCTAATATTTTTTAAAGATTTTAAAACAAAAGTCACTTTTGGCTCAAAAAAACGATTTTTGGTTTTTAAATTCTCGCATAGTAAAAAGTACTCATAATTTCGACTAATAATTTACATTTTTAGAAAGCTGAAATATCTGGCATTCTTACAAGTCTAATCTGGTCCAGAAATAATGAAAATTGCCTTCAGGATCGCAATTTTAAAGACGTCATGATTTTAAATTTCTCGGCGTTCCGTTCGTTTCTCCCCCGCTGAAGCAGGGAAGGTGGTGGGTGGGGACGTCACGGTTCTGAATAGAGCGCCTTTGCTCTATATAAATTATTATATTTATATTTTAAATGATGGGACGATCTGGATTTTTTAAATGTATATTTTAACTTTTGGATATTTTAAATGTTTTTTTTTAATTTTATGGATATTTTAAATGATGGAACAATGAAACAATGGAATGAGGATGATGGAATTAAGCATATGGTCATTTTAAATTGCAAATTAGCGCGCGGGAAGTTAGCGGTAGGCCCGGGTTCGATTCCCGCCACTGCCAAAACTGCCGCCGTGTTTACGTGGAATACGATCACGTTAAATATGTGGGTCCGTAAGTCCTTCCGAGAGGTTGGTGGTAGGGAAAGGAGGATACGGCCCCTGTGGATGCCTCCCCCACTGGGTTCCCGTCTAAATTGGGTGAATATGTAGAAAGTTATGGAGATTGTCGCGGAGGGCGAGGCAGCCCAGTGGTTAGCGCTCAGGAATTGCACTCGGTAGGCCCGGGTTCGATTCCCGCCACTGCCAAAACTTACGCCACGTTCACGCAGAGTACGATCACGTTAAACATGTGGGTTCGTGAGTCCTTCCGAGAGGTTGGTGGTAGGGGAAGGAGGGTACGGTCTAAATTGGGTGAATAAAAAGAAAGTTATGGAGATTGTCGCGGAGGGCGAAGTAGCCCAGTGGTTAGCGCGCGGGAATTGCACGCGGTAGGCCCGGGTTCGATTTCCGCCACTGACATGGAGTACGATCACGTTAAACATATGGGTCCGTATGTTTTTCCGAGAGGTTGGTGGTAGGGGAAGGAGGGTACGTTCCCTGTGGATGCCTCCCCCACTGGGTTCCGGTCTAAATTGGGTGGCACATCCTGGCCGTCCAACCAGTTACCAGGCCCGGGTTCGATTCCCAAAATTGCCGCCGTGTTTACGCGGAGTACGAGCACGTTAAACATGTGGGTCCGTGAGTCCTTCCGAGAAGTTGGTGGTAGGGGAAGGAGGATACGGTCTAAACTGGATGAATAAAAAGAAAGTTATGGAGATTGTCGCGTAAGGCAAAGTAGCCCAATGGTTAGAGCGCGGAAATTGCACTCGGTAGGCCCGGGTTCGATTCCAAAAATTGCCGCCGTGTTTACGCGGAGTACGATCACGTTAAACATGTGGGTCTGTAAGTCCTTCCGAGAGGTTGGTGGTAGGGGAAGAAGGGTACGGTCCCTGTGGATGCTTCTCCCACTTGGTTCCGGTCTAAATTGGGTGAATAAAAAATAAGTTATGAAGAATATCGCGGAGGGTGAAGTACCCCAGTGGTTAGTGCGCGGGATTTGCACTTGGTAGGCCCGGGTTCGATTCCCAAAATTGCCGAATAAAAATAAAGTTATGGAGATTGTCGCGGATGGCACGGTAGCCCAGTGGTCAGCGCGCGGGAATTTCACTCGGTAGGCCCGGGTTCGATTCCCGCCATTGCCAAAACTGCAGCCGTGTTCACGCGGAGTACGATCACGTTAAACGTGTGGGACTGCAAGTCCTTCCGAGAGGTTTGTGGTAGGGGAAGGAGGGTACGGTCTCTTTGGATGCCTCCCCCATTGGGTTCCGGTCTAAATTGTGTGGCACTTCCTGGCCTTCCAAGCAGTTACCTTACACCTTTCTGGTAGGTCGCGCCAACGAGTTTGCCACGGTCAGAATTTTCAAGGGTAGCGAACAGGCTGGTCGTCAAAGGCGGCTAGTAAATAATAAAAGGCAATGTCTGTGTGTGTGTGTGTGTGTGTGTCTGTGTGTCTGTCTTATACACTATACGTTTCGCGACCGCGCGTCGGAGAGCTACGAAATTTGGCAATCGGAGACCTGGGGGGGGAGGGAAGGGGACACGTAAAAACCGATTTTCAAAATTCTAATTATTTTTTTATTTATTTAATGTTTTATGCGATTTCGACCTTTTTTTGCCCTTTTTTCTCCACGATCCAGACGTCGTAGAAAAAAACAACTCACACCATCGGAAAGAGCAGACAATTGCGAGTAAAAATATATCAATTTCAAATCTCCATTTCGATTTCTAATATTTTTTAAAGATTTTAAAACAAAAGTCACTTTTGGCTCAAAAAAACGATTTTTGGTTTTTAAATTCTCGCATAGTAAAAAGTACTCATAATTTCGACTAATAATTTACATTTTTAGAAAGCTGAAATATCTGGCATTCTTACAAGTCTAATTTGGTCCAGAAATAATGAAAATTGCTTTCAGGATCGCAATTTTAAAGACGTCATGATTTTAAATTTCTCGGCGTTCCGCTCGGCGTACCGCTTCGTTTCTCCCCCGCTGAAGCAGGGAAGGTGGTGGGTGGGGACGTCACGGTTCTGAATAGAGCGCCTTTGCTCTATATAAATTATTATATTTATATTTTAAATGATGGGACGATCTGGATTTTTTAAATGTATATTTTAACTTTTGGATATTTTAAATGTTTTTTTTTAATTTTATGGATATTTTAAATGATGGAACAATGAAACAATGGAATGAGGATGATGGAATTAAGCATATGGTCATTTTAAATTGCAAATTAGCGCGCGGGAAGTTAGCGGTAGGCCCGGGTTCGATTCCCGCCACTGCCAAAACTGCCGCCGTGTTTACGTGGAATACGATCACGTTAAATATGTGGGTCCGTAAGTCCTTCCGAGAGGTTGGTGGTAGGGAAAGGAGGATACGGCCCCTGTGGATGCCTCCCCCACTGGGTTCCCGTCTAAATTGGGTGAATATGTAGAAAGTTATGGAGATTGTCGCGGAGGGCGAGGCAGCCCAGTGGTTAGCGCTCAGGAATTGCACTCGGTAGGCCCGGGTTCGATTCCCGCCACTGCCAAAACTTACGCCACGTTCACGCAGAGTACGATCACGTTAAACATGTGGGTTCGTGAGTCCTTCCGAGAGGTTGGTGGTAGGGGAAGGAGGGTACGGTCTAAATTGGGTGAATAAAAAGAAAGTTATGGAGATTGTCGCGGAGGGCGAAGTAGCCCAGTGGTTAGCGCGCGGGAATTGCACGCGGTAGGCCCGGGTTCGATTTCCGCCACTGACATGGAGTACGATCACGTTAAACATATGGGTCCGTATGTTTTTCCGAGAGGTTGGTGGTAGGGGAAGGAGGGTACGTTCCCTGTGGATGCCTCCCCCACTGGGTTCCGGTCTAAATTGGGTGGCACATCCTGGCCGTCCAACCAGTTACCAGGCCCGGGTTCGATTCCCAAAATTGCCGCCGTGTTTACGCGGAGTACGAGCACGTTAAACATGTGGGTCCGTGAGTCCTTCCGAGAAGTTGGTGGTAGGGGAAGGAGGATACGGTCTAAACTGGATGAATAAAAAGAAAGTTATGGAGATTGTCGCGTAGGGCAAAGTAGCCCAATGGTTAGAGCGCGGAAATTGCACTCGGTAGGCCCGGGTTCGATTCCAAAAATTGCCGCCGTGTTTACGCGGAGTACGATCACGTTAAACATGTGGGTCTGTAAGTCCTTCCGAGAGGTTGGTGGTAGGGGAAGAAGGGTACGGTCCCTGTGGATGCTTCTCCCACTTGGTTCCGGTCTAAATTGGGTGAATAAAAAATAAGTTATGAAGAATATCGCGGAGGGTGAAGTACCCCAGTGGTTAGTGCGCGGGATTTGCACTTGGTAGGCCCGGGTTCGATTCCCAAAATTGCCGAATAAAAATAAAGTTATGGAGATTGTCGCGGATGGCACGGTAGCCCAGTGGTCAGCGCGCGGGAATTTCACTCGGTAGGCCCGGGTTCGATTCCCGCCATTGCCAAAACTGCAGCCGTGTTCACGCGGAGTACGATCACGTTAAACGTGTGGGACTGCAAGTCCTTCCGAGAGGTTTGTGGTAGGGGAAGGAGGGTACGGTCTCTTTGGATGCCTCCCCCATTGGGTTCCGGTCTAAATTGTGTGGCACTTCCTGGCCTTCCAAGCAGTTACCTTACACCTTTCTGGTAGGTCGCGCCAACGAGTTTGCCACGGTCAGAATTTTCAAGGGTAGCGAACAGGCTGGTCGTCAAAGGCGGCTAGTAAATAATAAAAGGCAATGTCTGTGTGTGTGTGTGTGTGTGTGTCTGTGTGTCTGTCTTATACACTATACGTTTCGCGACCGCGCGTCGGAGAGCTACGAAATTTGGCAATCGGAGACCTGGGGGGGGAGGGAAGGGGACACGTGAAAACCGATTTTCAAAATTCTAATTATTTTTTTATTTATTTAATGTTTTATGCGATTTCGACCTTTTTTTGCCCTTTTTTCTCCACGATCCAGACGTCGTAGAAAAAAACAACTCACACCATCGGAAAGAGCAGACAATTGCGAGTAAAAATATATCAATTTCAAATCTCCATTTCGATTTCTAATATTTTTTAAAGATTTTAAAACAAAAGTCACTTTTGGCTCAAAAAAACGATTTTTGGTTTTTAAATTCTCGCATAGTAAAAAGTACTCATAATTTCGACTAATAATTTACATTTTTAGAAAGCTGAAATATCTGGCATTCTTACAAGTCTAATTTGGTCCAGAAATAATGAAAATTGCTTTCAGGATCGCAATTTTAAAGACGTCATGATTTTAAATTTCTCGGCGTTCCGCTCGGCGTACCGCTTCGTTTCTCCCCCGCTGAAGCAGGGAAGGTGGTGGGTGGGGACTTCAAGGTGGAGGTGACGTCACGGTTCAGATTAGAGCTAGCTCCTTTGCTCTATATAAATTATTATATTTATATTTTAAATGATGGGACGATCTGGATTTTTTAAATGTATATTTTAACTTTTGGATATTTTAAATGGATATTTTAATTTTATGGATATTTTAAATGATGGAACAATGAAACAATGGAATGAGGATGATGGAATTAAGCATATGGTCATTTTAAATTGCAAATTAGCGCGCGGGAAGTTAGCGGTAGGCCCGGGTTCGATTCCCGCCACTGCCAAAACTGCCGCCGTGTTTACGTGGAATACGATCACGTTAAATATGTGGGTCCGTAAGTCCTTCCGAGAGGTTGGTGGTAGGGGAAGGAGGATACGGCCCCTGTGGATGCCTCCCCCACTGGGTTCCCGTCTAAATTGGGTGAATATGTAGAAAGTTATGGAGATTGTCGCGGAGGGCGCGGCAGCCCAGTGGTTAGCGCGCGGGAATTGCACTCAGTAGGCCCGGGTTCGATTCCCGCCACTGCCAAAACTTACGCCACGTTCACGCAGAGTACGATCACGTTAAACATGTGGGTTCGTGAGTCCTTCCGAGAGGTTGGTGGTAGGGGAAGGAGGGTACGGTCTAAATTGGGTGAATAAAAAGAGAGTTATGGAGATTGTCGCGGAGGGCGAAGTAGCCCAGTGGTTAGCGCGCGGGAATTGCACGCGGTAGGCCCGGGTTCGATTTCCGCCACTGACATGGAGTACGATCACGTTAAACATATGGGTCCGTATGTTTTTCCGAGAGGTTGGTGGTAGGGGAAGGAGGGTACGTTCCCTGTGGATGCCTCCCCCACTGGGTTCCGGTCTAAATTGGGTGGCACATCCTGGCCGTCCAACCAGTTACCAGGCCCGGGTTCGATTCCCAAAATTGCCGCCGTGTTTACGCGGAGTACGAGCACGTTAAACATGTGGGTCCGTGAGTCCTTCCGAGAAGTTGGTGGTAGGGGAAGGAGGGTACGGTCTAAATTGGATGAATAAAAAGAAAGTTATGGAGATTGTCGCGTAGGGCAAAGTAGCCCAATGGTTAGCGCGCGGAAATTGCACTCGGTAGGCCCGGGTTCGATTCCCAAAATTGCCGCCGTGTTTACGCGGAGTACGATCACGTTAAACATGTGGGTCTGTAAGTCCTTCCGAGAGGTTGGTGGTAGGGGAAGAAGGGTACGGTCCCTGTGGATGCTTCTCCCACTTGGTTCCGGTCTAAATTGGGTGAATAAAAAGAAAGTTATGAAGAATATCGCGGAGGGTGAAGTACCCCAGTGGTTAGTGCGCGGGATTTGCACTTGGTAGGCCCGGGTTCGATTCCCAAAATTGCCGAATAAAAATAAAGTTATGGAGATTGTCGCGGATGGCACGGTAGCCCAGTGGTTAGCGCGCGGGAATTTCACTCGGTAGGCCCGGGTTCGATTCCCGCCATTGCCAAAACTGCAGCCGTGTTCACGCGGAGTACGATCACGTTAAACGTGTGGGACTGCAAGTCCTTCCGAGAGGTTTGTGGTAGGGGAAGGAGGGTACGGTCTCTTTGGATGCCTCCCCCATTGGGTTCCGGTCTAAATTGTGTGGCACTTCCTGGCCTTCCAAGCAGTTACCTTACACCTTTCTGGTAGTTACCTTACACCTTTATGGATATTTTAATTTATAGATATTTTTAATGGATATTTTAATTTTATGGCTATTTTAAATGATAGAACGATGGAACGAGGATGGTGGAATTAAGAGCCTAGCATATGGTCATTATAAATTTAAATTAGCGCGCGAGAATTGCACTCGGTAGGCCTGGGTTCGATTCCCGCCACTGATGCGGAGTACGATCACCTTAAACATATGGGTCGATAATTCCTTCCGAGAGGTTGGTGGCAGGGAAAGGAGGGTACGGTCTCTGTGGATGCCTCCCCCACTGGGTCCTGGTCCAAATTGGGTGAATAAAAAGAAAGTTATGGAGATTGTCGCGGAGGGCGCGGTAGCCCAGTGGTTAGCGTGCGGGAATTTCACTCGGTAGGCCCGGGTTCGATTCCCTCCACTGACAAAACTGCTGCCGTGTTCACGCGGAGTACGATCACGTTAAACATGTGGGACCGTAAGTCCTTCCGAGAGGTTGGTGGTAGAGGAAGGAGGGTACGGACCCTGTGGATGACTTTCCCACTGGGTTCCGGTCTAAATTGGGTGAATAAAAAGAAGGTTATGGAGATTTTCGCGGAGGGCGCGGTAGCCCAGTGGTTAGCGCGCGGGAATTGCACTCGGTAGGCTCGGGTTCGATTGCCGCCACTGCCAAAACTGCTGCCATTTTCACGCGGAGTACGATCACGTTAAACATGTGGATCCGTAAGTCCTTCCGAGAGGTTGTTGGTAGAGGAAGGAGGGTACGGACCCTGTGGATGCCTCCCCTACTGGGTTCCGGTTTAAATTGGGTGAATAAAAAGAAGGTTATGGAGATTGTCGCGGAGGGCGCGGTAGCCCAGTGGTTAGCGCGCGGGATTTGCACTAGGTAGGTCCGGGTTCGATTCCCGCCATTGCCAAAACTGCCGCCGTGTTCAGGCGGAGTACGATCACGTTAAACATGCGGGACCGTAAGTCCTTCCGAGAGGTTGGTGGTAGGGGAAGGAGGGTACGCTCCCTGTGGATGCCTCCCCCACTGAGTTCCTGTCTAAATTGGGTGGCACTTCCTGGCCCTCCAAACAGTTACCTTACACTTTACTGGTAGGTCGCGCCAGCGAGTGTGCCACGGTTAGAATTTGCCACGGTCAGAATTTTCAAGGGTAGCGAACAGGCTGGTCGCCAAAGGCGGCTAGTCTATATAATAAAAGGCAATGTCTGTCTGTGTGTCTGTCTTATACACTATACGTTTCGCGACCGCGCGTCGGAGAGCTACGAAATTTGGCAATCGGAGACCCGGGGGGGAGGGAAGGGGACACGTGAAAACCGATTTTTAAAATTTTAATTATTTTTTTATTTATTTAATGTTTTATGCGATTTCGACCGTTTTTTGTCCTTTTTGCCCTTTTTTCTCCACGATCCAGACGTCGTAGAAAAAAACAAATTACACCATCGGAAAGAGCAGAGAATTTCGAGTAAAAATATATCAATTTCAAATCTGAATTTCGATTTCTAATATTTTTTAAAGATTTTAAAACAAAAGTCACTTTTTGCTCAAGAAAACGATTTTTGGTTTTTAAATTCTCGCATCGTGAAAAGTACTCATAATTTCGACTAATAATTTACATTTTCAGAAAGGTCAAATATCTGGCATTCTTACAAGTCCAATCTGGTCCAGAAATAATTAAAATTGCCTTCAGGATGGCAATTTAAAAGACGCCATGATTTTAAATTTGTCGGCTACCGGCTCAGTTCCTCAACTGGATTTTCCCCCCATCCGCATTAGTTTCTTCCCCGTCCCCATGGAGACCGCGCTTTCGGTTTTAACTGAATTACGAGCATAAGTGTTGTATACATCGGGCGAAATTATTATATTTATATGATATTTTAAATGGATATTTTTAAATGGATATTTTAAATAATTTAAATGATTGAATTATGGTGGTTTGAATTGTGGTAATGTATTTGAAATTATTATATTTATGGATTGGTGGAACGATATGGTTGATTTTTTTATTTTAAATGGATATTTTAATTTATGGATATTTTAATTTATAGATATTTTAAATGGTTATTTTAATTTTATGGCTATTTTAAATGATGGAACGATGGAACGAGGATGGTGGAATTAAGAGCCTAGCATATGGTCGTTATAAATTTAAATTAGCGCGCGGGAAGTTAGCGCGCGAGAATTGCACTCGGTAGGCCTGGGTTCGATTCCCGCCACTGATGCGGAGTACGATCACCTTAAACATATGGGTCGATAATTCCTTCCGAGAAGTTGGTGGCAGGGAAAGGAGGGTACGGTCTCTGTGGATGCCTCCCCCACTGGGTCCTGGTCCAAATTGGGTGAATAAAAAGAAAGTTATGGAGATTGTCGCGGAGGGCGCGGTAGCCCAGTGGTTAGCGTGCGGGAATTTCACTCGGTAGGCCCGGGTTCGATTCCCTCCACTGACATGGAGTACGATCACGTTAAACATATGGGTCCGTATGTTTTTCCGAGAGGTTGGTGGTAGGGGAAGGAGGGTACGTTCCCTGTGGATGCCTCCCCCACTGGGTTCCGGTCTAAATTGCGTGGCACATCCTGGCCGTCCAACCAGTTACCAGGCCCGGGTTCGATTCCCAAAATTGCCGCCGTGTTTACGCGGAGTACGATCACGTTAAACATGTGGGTCTGTAAGTCCTTCCGAGAGGTTGGTGGTAGGGGAAGAAGGGTACGGTCCCTGTGGATGCTTCTCCCACTTGGTTCCGGTCTAAATTGGGTGAATAAAAAATAAGTTATGAAGAATATCGCGGAGGGTGAAGTACCCCAGTGGTTAGTGCGCGGGATTTGCACTTGGTAGGCCCGGGTTCGATTCCCAAAATTGCCGAATAAAAATAAAGTTATGGAGATTGTCGCGGATGGCACGGTATCCCAGTGGTTAGCGCGCGGGAATTTCACTCGGTAGGCCCGGGTTCGATTCCCGCCATTGCCAAAACTGCAGCCGTGTTCACGCGGAGTACGATCACGTTAAACGTGTGGGACTGCAAGTCCTTCCGAGAGGTTTGTGGTAGGGGAAGGAGGGTACGGTCTCTTTGGATGCCTCCCCCATTGGGTTCCGGTCTCAATTGTGTGGCACTTCCTGGCCTTCCAAGCAGTTACCTTACACCTTTCTGGTAGGTCGCGCCAACGAGTTTGCCACGGTCAGAATTTTCAAGGGTAGCGAACAGGCTGGTCGCCAAAGGCGGCTAGTCTATATAATAAAAGGCAATGTCTGTGTGTGTGTGTGTGTGTGTGTCTTATACACTATACGTTTCGCGACCGCGCGTCGGAGAGTTACGAAATTTGGCAATCGGAGACCCTGGGGGGTGGGAAGGGGACACGTGAAAACCGATTTTCAAAATTCTAATTATTTTTTTATTTATTTAATGTTTTATGCGATTTCGACCTTTTTTTGATATTTTTGCCCTTTTTTCTCCTCGATCCAGACATCGTAGAAAAAAACAAATCACACCATCGGAAAGAGCAGAGAATTTCGAGTAAAAATATATCAATTTCAAATCTCCATTTCGATTTCTAATATTTTTTAAAGATTTTAAAACAAAAGTCACTTTTGGCTAAAGAAAACGATTTTTGGTTTTTAAATTCTCGCATCGTGAAAAGTACTCATAATTTCGACTAATAATTTACATTTTCAGAAAGGTCAAACATCTGGCATTCTTACAAGTCTAATCTGGTCCAGAAATAATGAAAATTGCCTTCAGGATCGCATTTTTAAAGACGTCATGATTTTAAATTTCTCGCCGTTCCGCTCGGCGTTCCGTTCGTTTCTCCCCCGCTGAAGCAGGGAAGGTGGTGGGTGGGGACGTCACGGTTCTGAATAGAGCGCCTTTGCTCTATATAAATTATTATATTTATATTTTAAATGATGGGACGATCTGGATTTTTTAAATGTATATTTTAACTTTTGGATATTTTAAATGGATATTTTAATTTTATGGATATTTTAAATGATGGAACAATGAAACAATGGAATGAGGATGATGGAATTAAGCATATGGTCATTTTAAATTGCAAATTAGCGCGCGGGAAGTTAGCGGTAGGCCCGGGTTCGATTCCCGCCACTGCCAAAACTGCCGCCGTGTTTACGTGGAATACGATCACGTTAAATGTGTGGGTCCGTAAGTCCTTCCGAGAGGTTGGTGGTAGGGGAAGGAGGATACGGCCCCTGTGGATGCCTCCCCCACTGGGTTCCCGTCTAAATTGGGTGAATATGTAGAAAGTTATGGAGATTGTCGCGGAGGGCGCGGCAGCCCAGTGGTTAGCGCGCGGGAATTGCACTCAGTAGGCCCGGGTTCGATTCCCGCCACTGCCAAAACTTACGCCACGTTCACGCAGAGTACGATCACGTTAAACATGTGGGTTCGTGAGTCCTTCCGAGAGGTTGGTGGTAGGGGAAGGAGGGTACGGTCTAAATTGGGTGAATAAAAAGAGAGTTATGGAGATTGTCGCGGAGGGCGAAGTAGCCCAGTGGTTAGCGCGAGGGAATTGCACGCGGTAGGCCCGGGTTCGATTTCCGCCACTGACATGGAGTACGATCACGTTAAACATATGGGTCCGTATGTTTTTCCGAGAGGTTGGTGGTAGGGGAAGGAGGGTACGTTCCCTGTGGATGCCTCCCCCACTGGGTTCCGGTCTAAATTGCGTGGCACATCCTGGCCGTCCAACCAGTTACCAGGCCCGGGTTCGATTCCCAAAATTGCCGCCGTGTTTACGCGGAGTACGATCACGTTAAACATGTGGGTCTGTAAGTCCTTCCGAGAGGTTGGTGGTAGGGGATGAAGGGTACGGTCCCTGTGGATGCTTCTCCCACTTGGTTCCGGTCTAAATTGGGTGAATAAAAAGAAAGTTATGAAGAATATCGCGGAGGGTGAAGTACCCCAGTGGTTAGTGCGCGGGATTTGCACTTGGTAGGCCCGGGTTCGATTCCCAAAATTGCCGAATAAAAATAAAGTTATGGAGATTGTCGCGGATGGCACGGTATCCCAGTGGTTAGCGCGCGGGAATTTCACTCGGTAGGCCCGGGTTCGATTCCCGCCATTGCCAAAACTGCAACCGTGTTCACGCGGAGTACGATCACGTTAAACGTGTGGGACTGCAAGTCCTTCCGAGAGGTTTGTGGTAGGGGAAGGAGGGTACGGTCTCTTTGGATGCCTCCCCCATTGGGTTCCGGTCTAAATTGTGTGGCACTTCCTGGCCTTCCAAGCAGTTACCTTACACCTTTCTGGTAGGTCGCGCCAACGAGTTTGCCACGGTCAGAATTTTCAAGGGTAGCGAACAGGCTGGTCGAAAATAAGTTATGAAGAATATCGCGGAGGGTGAAGTACCCCAGTGGTTAGTGCGCGGGATTTGCACTTGGTAGGCCCGGGTTCGATTCCCAAAATTGCCGAATAAAAATAAAGTTATGGAGATTGTCGCGGATGGCACGGTAGCCCAGTGGTTAGCGCGCGGGAATTTCACTCGGTAGGCCCATGTTCGATTCCCGCCATTGCCAAAACTGCAGCCGTGTTCACGCGGAGTACGATCACGTTAAACGTGTGGGACTGCAAGTCCTTCCGAGAGGTTTGTGGTAGGGGAAGGAGGGTACGGTCTCTTTGGATGCCTCCCCCATTGGGTTCCGGTCTAAATTGTGTGGCACTTCCTGGCCTTCCAAGCAGTTACCTTACACCTTTCTGGTAGGTCGCGCCAACGAGTTTGCCACGGTCAGAATTTTCAAGGGTAGCGAAGAGGCTGGTCGCCAAAGGCGGCTAGTCTTAAATAATAAAAGGCAATGTCTGTGTGTGTGTCTGTCTGTCTGTCTGTCTTATACACTATACGTTCAGCGACCGCGCGTCGGAGAGCTACGAAATTTTGCAATCGGAGACCCGGGGGGGTGGGAAGGGGACACGTGAAAACCGATTTTTAAAATTTTAATTATTTTTTTTGTTATTTAATGTTTTATGCGATTTCGACCGTTTTTTGCCATTTTTGCCCTTTTTTTTCCACGATCCGGACATCGTAGGAAAAAACAAATCACACCATCGGAAAGAGCTGACAATTGCGAGTAAAAATATATCAATTTCAAATCTGAATTTTGATTTCTAATATTTTTTAAAGATTTTAAAACAAAAGTCACTTTTTGCTCAAGAAAACGATTTTTGGTTTTTAAATTCTCGCATCGTGAAAAGTACTCATAATTTCGACTAATAATTTACATTTTCAGAAAGGTCAAACATCTGGCATTCTTACAAGTCCAATCTGGTCCAGAAATAATGAAAATTGCCTTCAGGATGGCAATTTTAAAGACGCCATGATTTTAAATTTGTCGGCTTCCGGCTCATTTCCTCAACGCCATTTTCCACCCATCCACATTAGTTTCTTCCCCGGCTCCATGGAGACCGCGCTTTCGGTTTAAGTGTTGTATACATCGGGCGAAATTATTATATTTATATGATATTTTAAATGGATTTTTTTAAATGGATATTTTAAATAATTTAAATGATTGAATTATGGTGGTTTGAATTGTGGTGATGTATTTGAAATTATTATATTTATGGATTGGTGGAACGATATTGTTGATTTTCTTATTTTAAATGGATATTTTAATTTATGGATATTTTAATTTATAGATATTTTAAATGGATATTTTAATTTTATGGCTATTTTAAATGATGGAACGATGGAACGAGGATGGTGGAATTAAGAGCCTAGCATATGGTCGTTATAAATTTAAATTAGCGCGCGGGAAGTTAGCGCGCGAGAATTGCACTCGGTAGGCCTGGGTTCGATTCCCGCCACTGATGCGGAGTACGATCACCTTAAACATATGGGTCGATAATTCCTTCCGAGAGGTTGGTGGCAGGGAAAGGAGGGTACGGTCTCTGTGGATGCCTCCCCCACTGGGTCCTGGTCCAAATTGGGTGAATAAAAAGAAAGTTATGGAGATTGTCGCGGAGGGCGCGGTAGCCCAGTGGTTAGCGTGCGGGAATTTCACTCGGTAGGCCCGGGTTCGATTCCCTCCACTGACAAAACTGCTGCCGTGTTCACGCGGAGTACGATCACGTTAAACATGTGGGTCCGTAAGTCCTTCCGAGAGTTTGGTGGTAGAGGAAGGAGGGTACGCACCCTGTGGATGACTTTCCCACTGGGTTCCGGTCTAAATTGGGTGAATAAAAAGAAGGTTATGGAGATTGTCGCGGAGGGCGCGGTAGCCCAGTGGTTGGCGCGCGGGAATTGCACTCGGTAGGTGATTGAATTATGGTGGTTTGAATTGTGGTGATGTATTTGAAATTATTATATTTATGGATTGGTGGAACGATATGGTTGATTTTTTTATTTTAAATGGATATTTTAATTTATGGATATTTTAATTTATAGATATTTTAAATGGATATTTTGATTTTATGGCTATTTTAAATGATGGAACGATGGAACGAGGATGCTGGAATTAAGAGCCTAGCATATGGTCGTTATAAATTTAAATTAGCGCGCGGGAAGTTAGCGCGCGAGAATTGCACTCGGTAGGCCTGGGTTCGATTCCCGCCACTGATGCGGAGTACGATCACCTTAAACATATGGGTCGATAATTCCTTCCGAGAGGTAGGTGGCAGGGAAAGGAGGGTACGGTCTCTGTGGATGCCTCCCCCACTGGGTCCTGGTCCAAATTGGGTGAATAAAAAGAAGGTTATGGAGATTGTCGCGGAGGGCGCGGTAGCCCAGTGGTTGGCGCGCGGGAATTGCAATCGGTAGGCTAGGGTTCGATTGCCGCCACTGCCAAAACTGCTGCCATTTTCACGCGGAGTACGATCACGTTAAACATGTGGATCCGTAAGTCCTTCCGAGAGGTTGTTGGTAGAGGAAGGAGGGTACGGACCCTGTGGATGCCTCCCCTACTGGGTTCCGGTCTAAATTGGGTGAATAAAAAGAAGGTTATGGAGATTGTCGCGGAGGGCGCGGTAGCCCAGTGGTTAGCGCGCGGGATTTGCACTAGGTAGGTCCGGGTTCGATTCCCACCACTGCCAAAACTGCCGCCGTGTTCAGGCGGAGTACGATCACGTTAAACATGCGGGACCGTAAGTCGTTCCGAGAGGTTGGTGGTAGGGGAAGGAGGGTACGGTCCCTGTGGATGCCTCCCCCACTGAGTTCCTGTCTAAATTGGGTGGCACTTCCTGGTAGGGCGTTCCTTCTGGTAGGTCGCGCCAGCGAGTGTGCCACGGTTAGAATTTGCCACGGTCAGAATTTTCAAGGGTAGCGAACAGGCTGGTCGCCAAAGGCGGCTAGTAAATAATAAAAGGCAATGTCTGTGTGTGTGTGTGTGTGTGTGTGTGTGTGTGTCTGTGTGTCTGTCTTATACACTATACGTTTCGCGACCGCGCGTCGGAGAGCTACGAAATTTGGCAATCGGAGACCTGGGGGGGAGGGAAAGGGACACGTAAAAACCGATTTTCAAAATTCTAATTATTTTTTTATTTATTTAATGTTTTATGCGATTTCGACCTTTTTTTGCCCTTTTTGCCCTTTTTTCTCCACGATCCAGACGTCGTAGATAAAAACAACTCACACCATCGGAAAGAGCAGACAATTACGAGTAAAAATATATCAATTTCAAATCTCCATTTCGATTTCTAATATTTTTTAAAGATTTTAAAACAAAAGTCACTTTTGGCTCAAAAAAACGATTTTTGGTTTTTAAATTCTCGCATAGTAAAAAGTACTCATAATTTCGACTAATAATTTACATTTTTAGAAAGCTGAAATATCTGGCATTCTTACAAGTCTAATCTGGTCCAGAAATAATGAAAATTGCCTTCAGGATCGCAATTTTAAAGACGTCATGATTTTAAATTTCTCGGCGTTCCGTTCGTTTCTCCCCCGCTGAAGCAGGGAAGGTGGTGGGTGGGGACGTCACGGTTCTGAATAGAGCGCCTTTGCTCTATATAAATTATTATATTTATATTTTAAATGATGGGACGATCTGGATTTTTTAAATGTATATTTTAACTTTTGGATATTTTAAATGTTTTTTTTTAATTTTATGGATATTTTAAATGATGGAACAATGAAACAATGGAATGAGGATGATGGAATTAAGCATATGGTCATTTTAAATTGCAAATTAGCGCCCGGGAAGTTAGCGGTAGGCCCGGGTTCGATTCCCGCCACTGCCAAAACTGCCGCCGTGTTTACGTGGAATACGATCACGTTAAATGTGTGGGTCCGTAAGTCCTTCCGAGAGGTTGGTGGTAGGGGAAGGAGGATACGGCCCCTGTGGATGCCTCCCCCACTGGGTTCCCGTCTAAATTGGGTGAATATGTAGAAAGTTATGGAGATTGTCGCGGAGGGCGCGGCAGCCCAGTGGTTAGCGCGCGGGAATTGCACTCAGTAGGCCCGGGTTCGATTCCCGCCACTGCCAAAACTTACGCCACGTTCACGCAGAGTACGATCACGTTAAACATGTGGGTTCGTGAGTCCTTCCGAGAGGTTGGTGGTAGGGGAAGGAGGGTACGGTCTAAATTGGGTGAATAAAAAGAGAGTTATGGAGATTGTCGCGGAGGGCGAAGTAGCCCAGTGGTTAGCGCGCGGGAATTGCACGCGGTAGGCCCGGGTTCGATTTCCGCCACTGACATGGAGTACGATCACGTTAAACATATGGGTCCGTATGTTTTTCCGAGAGGTTGGTGGTAGGGGAAGGAGGGTACGTTCCCTGTGGATGCCTCCCCCACTGGGTTCCGGTCTAAATTGGGTGGCACATCCTGGCCGTCCAACCAGTTACCAGGCCCGGGTTCGATTCCCAAAATTGCCGCCGTGTTTACGCTGAGTACGAGCACGTTAAACATGTGGGTCCGTGAGTCCTTCCGAGAAGTTGGTGGTAGGGGAAGGAGGGTACGGTCTAAATTGGATGAATAAAAAGAAAGTTATGGAGATTGTCGCGTAGGGCAAAGTAGCCCAATGGTTAGCGCGCGGAAATTGCACTCGGTAGGCCCGGGTTCGATTCCCAAAATTGCCGCCGTGTTTACGCGGAGTACGATCACGTTAAACATGTGGGTCTGTAAGTCCTTCCGAGAGGTTGGTGGTAGGGGATGAAGGGTACGGTCCCTGTGGATGCTTCTCCCACTTGGTTCCGGTCTAAATTGGGTGAATAAAAAGAAAGTTATGAAGAATATCGCGGAGGGTGAAGTACCCCAGTGGTTAGTGCGCGGGATTTGCACTTGGTAGGCCCGGGTTCGATTCCCAAAATTGCCGAATAAAAATAAAGTTATGGAGATTGTCGCGGATGGCACGGTATCCCAGTGGTTAGCGCGCGGGAATTTCACTCGGTAGGCTCGGGTTCGATTCCCGCCATTGCCAAAACTGCAGCCGTGTTCACGCGGAGTACGATCACGTTAAACGTGTGGGACTGCAAGTCCTTCCGAGAGGTTTGTGGTAGGGGAAGGAGGGTACGGTCTCTTTGGATGCCTCCCCCATTGGGTTCCGGTCTAAATTGTGTGGCACTTCCTGGCCTTCCAAGCAGTTACCTTACACCTTTCTGGTAGGTCGCGCCAACGAGTTTGCCACGGTCAGAATTTTCAAGTGTAGCGAACAGGCTGGTCGAAAATAAGTTATGAAGAATATCGCGGAGGGTGAAGTACCCCAGTGGTTAGTGCGCGGGATTTGCACTTGGTAGGCCCGGGTTCGATTCCCAAAATTGCCGAATAAAAATAAAGTTATGGAGATTGTCGCGGATGGCACGGTAGCCCAGTGGTTAGCGCGCGGGAATTTCACTCGGTAGGCCCATGTTCGATTCCCGCCATTGCCAAAACTGCAGCCGTGTTCACGCGGAGTACGATCACGTTAAACGTGTGGGACTGCAAGTCCTTCCGAGAGGTTTGTGGTAGGGGAAGGAGGGTACGGTCTCTTTGGATGCCTCCCCCATTGGGTTCCGGTCTAAATTGTGTGGCACTTCCTGGCCTTCCAAGCAGTTACCTTACACCTTTCTGGTAGGTCGCGCCAACGAGTTTGCCACGGTCAGAATTTTCAAGGGTAGCGAACAGGCTGGTCGCCAAAGGCGGCTAGTCTTAAATAATAAAAGGCAATGTCTGTGTGTGTGTCTGTCTGTCTGTCTGTCTTATACACTATACGTTCAGCGACCGCGCGTCGGAGAGCTACGAAATTTTGCAATCGGAGACCCGGGGGGGTGGGAAGGGGACACGTGAAAACCGATTTTTAAAATTTTAATTATTTTTTTTGTTATTTAATGTTTTATGCGATTTCGACCGTTTTTTGCCATTTTTGCCCTTTTTTTTCCACGATCCGGACATCGTAGGAAAAAACAAATCACACCATCGGAAAGAGCTGACAATTGCGAGTAAAAATATATCAATTTCAAATCTGAATTTTGATTTCTAATATTTTTTAAAGATTTTAAAACAAAAGTCACTTTTTGCTCAAGAAAACGATTTTTGGTTTTTAAATTCTCGCATCGTGAAAAGTACTCATAATTTCGACTAATAATTTACATTTTCAGAAAGGTCAAACATCTGGCATTCTTACAAGTCCAATCTGGTCCAGAAATAATGAAAATTGCCTTCAGGATGGCAATTTTAAAGACGCCATGATTTTAAATTTGTCGGCTACCGGCTCATTTCCTCAACGCCATTTTCCACCCATCCACATTAGTTTCTTCCCCGGCTCCATGGAGACCGCGCTTTCGGTTTAAGTGTTGTATACATCGTGCGAAATTATTATATTTATATGATATTTTAAATGGATTTTTTTAAATGGATATTTTAAATAATTTAAATGATTGAATTATGGTGGTTTGAATTGTGGTGATGTATTTGAAATTATTATATTTATGGATTGGTGGAACGATATGGTTGATTTTCTTATTTTAAATGGATATTTTAATTTATGGATATTTTAATTTATAGATATTTTAAATGGATATTTTAATTTTATGGCTATTTTAAATGATGGAACGATGGAACGAGGATGGTGGAATTAAGAGCCTAGCATATGGTCGTTATAAATTTAAATTAGCGCGCGGGAAGTTAGCGCGCGAGAATTGCACTCGGTAGGCCTGGGTTCGATTCCCGCCACTGATGCGGAGTACGATCACCTTAAACATATGGGTCGATAATTCCTTCCGAGAGGTTGGTGGCAGGGAAAGGAGGGTACGGTCTCTGTGGATGCCTCCCCCACTGGGTCCTGGTCCAAATTGGGTGAATAAAAAGAAAGTTATGGAGATTGTCGCGGAGGGCGCGGTAGCCCAGTGGTTAGCGTGCGGGAATTTCACTCGGTAGGCCCGGGTTCGATTCCCTCCACTGACAAAACTGCTGCCGTGTTCACGCGGAGTACGATCACGTTAAACATGTGGGTCCGTAAGTCCTTCCGAGAGTTTGGTGGTAGAGGAAGGAGGGTACGCACCCTGTGGATGACTTTCCCACTGGGTTCCGGTCTAAATTGGGTGAATAAAAAGAAGGTTATGGAGATTGTCGCGGAGGGCGCGGTAGCCCAGTGGTTGGCGCGCGGGAATTGCACTCGGTAGGTGATTGAATTATGGTGGTTTGAATTGTGGTGATGTATTTGAAATTATTATATTTATGGATTGGTGGAACGATATGGTTGATTTTTTTATTTTAAATGGATATTTTAATTTATGGATATTTTAATTTATAGATATTTTAAATGGATATTTTGATTTTATGGCTATTTTAAATGATGGAACGATGGAACGAGGATGCTGGAATTAAGAGCCTAGCATATGGTCGTTATAAATTTAAATTAGCGCGCGGGAAGTTAGCGCGCTAGAATTGCACTCGGTAGGCCTGGGTTCGATTCCCGCCACTGATGCGGAATACGATCACCTTAAACATATGGGTCGATAATTCCTTCCGAGAGGTAGGTGGCAGGGAAAGGAGGGTACGGTCTCTGTGGATGCCTCCCCCACTGGGTCCTGGTCCAAATTGGGTGAATAAAAAGAAGGTTATGGAGATTGTCGCGGAGGGCGCGGTAGCCCAGTGGTTGGCGCGCGGGAATTGCAATCGGTAGGCTAGGGTTCGATTGCCGCCACTGCCAAAACTGCTGCCATTTTCACGCGGAGTACGATCACGTTAAACATGTGGATCCGTAAGTCCTTCCGAGAGGTTGTTGGTAGAGGAAGGAGGGTACGGACCCTGTGGATGCCTCCCCTACTGGGTTCCGGTCTAAATTGGGTGAATAAAAAGAAGGTTATGGAGATTGTCGCGGAGGGCGCGGTAGCCCAGTGGTTAGCGCGCGGGATTTGCACTAGGTAGGTCCGGGTTCGATTCCCGCCACTGCCAAAACTGCCGCCGTGTTCAGGCGGAGTACGATCACGTTAAACATGCGGGACCGTAAGTCGTTCCGAGAGGTTGGTGGTAGGGGAAGGAGGGTACGGTCCCTGTGGATGCCTCCCCCACTGAGTTCCTGTCTAAATTGGGTGGCACTTCCTGGTAGGGCGTTCCTTCTGGTAGGTCGCGCCAGCGAGTGTGCCACGGTTAGAATTTGCCACGGTCAGAATTTTCAAGGGTAGCGAACAGGCTGGTCGCCAAAGGCGGCTAGTAAATAATGAAAGGCAATGTCTGTGTGTGTGTGTGTGTGTGTGTGTGTGTGTGTCTGTGTGTCTGTCTTATACACTATACGTTTCGCGACCGCGCGTCGGAGAGCTACGAAATTTGGCAATCGGAGACCTGGGGGGGAGGGAAAGGGACACGTAAAAACCGATTTTCAAAATTCTAATTATTTTTTTATTTATTTAATGTTTTATGCGATTTCGACCTTTTTTTGCCCTTTTTGCCCTTTTTTCTCCACGATCCAGACGTCGTAGATAAAAACAACTCACACCATCGGAAAGAGCAGACAATTACGAGTAAAAATATATCAATTTCAAATCTCCATTTCGATTTCTAATATTTTTTAAAGATTTTAAAACAAAAGTCACTTTTGGCTCAAAAAAACGATTTTTGGTTTTTAAATTCTCGCATAGTAAAAAGTACTCATAATTTCGACTAATAATTTACATTTTTAGAAAGCTGAAATATCTGGCATTCTTACAAGTCTAATCTGGTCCAGAAATAATGAAAATTGCCTTCAGGATCGCAATTTTAAAGACGTCATGATTTTAAATTTCTCGGCGTTCCGTTCGTTTCTCCCCCGCTGAAGCAGGGAAGGTGGTGGGTGGGGACGTCACGGTTCTGAATAGAGCGCCTTTGCTCTATATAAATTATTATATTTATATTTTAAATGATGGGACGATCTGGATTTTTTAAATGTATATTTTAACTTTTGGATATTTTAAATGTTTTTTTTTTAATTTTATGGATATTTTAAATGATGGAACAATGAAACAATGGAATGAGGATGATGGAATTAAGCATATGGTCATTTTAAATTGCAAATTAGCGCGCGGGAAGTTAGCGGTAGGCCCGGGTTCGATTCCCGCCACTGCCAAAACTGCCGCCGTGTTTACGTGGAATACGATCACGTTAAATATGTGGGTCCGTAAGTCCTTCCGAGAGGTTGGTGGTAGGGAAAGGAGGATACGGCCCCTGTGGATGCCTCCCCCACTGGGTTCCCGTCTAAATTGGGTGAATATGTAGAAAGTTATGGAGATTGTCGCGGAGGGCGAGGCAGCCCAGTGGTTAGCGCTCAGGAATTGCACTCGGTAGGCCCGGGTTCGATTCCCGCCACTGCCAAAACTTACGCCACGTTCACGCAGAGTACGATCACGTTAAACATGTGGGTTCGTGAGTCCTTCCGAGAGGTTGGTGGTAGGGGAAGGAGGGTACGGTCTAAATTGGGTGAATAAAAAGAAAGTTATGGAGATTGTCGCGGAGGGCGAAGTAGCCCAGTGGTTAGCGCGCGGGAATTGCACGCGGTAGGCCCGGGTTCGATTTCCGCCACTGACATGGAGTACGATCACGTTAAACATATGGGTCCGTATGTTTTTCCGAGAGGTTGGTGGTAGGGGAAGGAGGGTACGTTCCCTGTGGATGCCTCCCCCACTGGGTTCCGGTCTAAATTGGGTGGCACATCCTGGCCGTCCAACCAGTTACCAGGCCCGGGTTCGATTCCCAAAATTGCCGCCGTGTTTACGCGGAGTACGAGCACGTTAAACATGTGGGTCCGTGAGTCCTTCCGAGAAGTTGGTGGTAGGGGAAGGAGGATACGGTCTAAACTGGATGAATAAAAAGAAAGTTATGGAGATTGTCGCGTAGGGCAAAGTAGCCCAATGGTTAGAGCGCGGAAATTGCACTCGGTAGGCCCGGGTTCGATTCCAAAAATTGCCGCCGTGTTTACGCGGAGTACGATCACGTTAAACATGTGGGTCTGTAAGTCCTTCCGAGAGGTTGGTGGTAGGGGAAGAAGGGTACGGTCCCTGTGGATGCTTCTCCCACTTGGTTCCGGTCTAAATTGGGTGAATAAAAAATAAGTTATGAAGAATATCGCGGAGGGTGAAGTACCCCAGTGGTTAGTGCGCGGGATTTGCACTTGGTAGGCCCGGGTTCGATTCCCAAAATTGCCGAATAAAAATAAAGTTATGGAGATTGTCGCGGATGGCACGGTAGCCCAGTGGTCAGCGCGCGGGAATTTCACTCGGTAGGCCCGGGTTCGATTCCCGCCATTGCCAAAACTGCAGCCGTGTTCACGCGGAGTACGATCACGTTAAACGTGTGGGACTGCAAGTCCTTCCGAGAGGTTTGTGGTAGGGGAAGGAGGGTACGGTCTCTTTGGATGCCTCCCCCATTGGGTTCCGGTCTAAATTGTGTGGCACTTCCTGGCCTTCCAAGCAGTTACCTTACACCTTTCTGGTAGGTCGCGCCAACGAGTTTGCCACGGTCAGAATTTTCAAGGGTAGCGAACAGGCTGGTCGTCAAAGGCGGCTAGTAAATAATAAAAGGCAATGTCTGTGTGTGTGTGTGTGTGTGTGTCTGTGTGTCTGTCTTATACACTATACGTTTCGCGACCGCGCGTCGGAGAGCTACGAAATTTGGCAATCGGAGACCTGGGGGGGGAGGGAAGGGGACACGTGAAAACCGATTTTCAAAATTCTAATTATTTTTTTATTTATTTAATGTTTTATGCGATTTCGACCTTTTTTTGCCCTTTTTTCTCCACGATCCAGACGTCGTAGAAAAAAACAACTCACACCATCGGAAAGAGCAGACAATTGCGAGTAAAAATATATCAATTTCAAATCTCCATTTCGATTTCTAATATTTTTTAAAGATTTTAAAACAAAAGTCACTTTTGGCTCAAAAAAACGATTTTTGGTTTTTAAATTCTCGCATAGTAAAAAGTACTCATAATTTCGACTAATAATTTACATTTTTAGAAAGCTGAAATATCTGGCATTCTTACAAGTCTAATTTGGTCCAGAAATAATGAAAATTGCTTTCAGGATCGCAATTTTAAAGACGTCATGATTTTAAATTTCTCGGCGTTCCGCTCGGCGTACCGCTTCGTTTCTCCCCCGCTGAAGCAGGGAAGGTGGTGGGTGGGGACGTCACGGTTCTGAATAGAGCGCCTTTGCTCTATATAAATTATTATATTTATATTTTAAATGATGGGACGATCTGGATTTTTTAAATGTATATTTTAACTTTTGGATATTTTAAATGTTTTTTTTTAATTTTATGGATATTTTAAATGATGGAACAATGAAACAATGGAATGAGGATGATGGAATTAAGCATATGGTCATTTTAAATTGCAAATTAGCGCGCGGGAAGTTAGCGGTAGGCCCGGGTTCGATTCCCGCCACTGCCAAAACTGCCGCCGTGTTTACGTGGAATACGATCACGTTAAATATGTGGGTCCGTAAGTCCTTCCGAGAGGTTGGTGGTAGGGAAAGGAGGATACGGCCCCTGTGGATGCCTCCCCCACTGGGTTCCCGTCTAAATTGGGTGAATATGTAGAAAGTTATGGAGATTGTCGCGGAGGGCGAGGCAGCCCAGTGGTTAGCGCTCAGGAATTGCACTCGGTAGGCCCGGGTTCGATTCCCGCCACTGCCAAAACTTACGCCACGTTCACGCAGAGTACGATCACGTTAAACATGTGGGTTCGTGAGTCCTTCCGAGAGGTTGGTGGTAGGGGAAGGAGGGTACGGTCTAAATTGGGTGAATAAAAAGAAAGTTATGGAGATTGTCGCGGAGGGCGAAGTAGCCCAGTGGTTAGCGCGCGGGAATTGCACGCGGTAGGCCCGGGTTCGATTTCCGCCACTGACATGGAGTACGATCACGTTAAACATATGGGTCCGTATGTTTTTCCGAGAGGTTGGTGGTAGGGGAAGGAGGGTACGTTCCCTGTGGATGCCTCCCCCACTGGGTTCCGGTCTAAATTGGGTGGCACATCCTGGCCGTCCAACCAGTTACCAGGCCCGGGTTCGATTCCCAAAATTGCCGCCGTGTTTACGCGGAGTACGAGCACGTTAAACATGTGGGTCCGTGAGTCCTTCCGAGAAGTTGGTGGTAGGGGAAGGAGGATACGGTCTAAACTGGATGAATAAAAAGAAAGTTATGGAGATTGTCGCGTAGGGCAAAGTAGCCCAATGGTTAGAGCGCGGAAATTGCACTCGGTAGGCCCGGGTTCGATTCCAAAAATTGCCGCCGTGTTTACGCGGAGTACGATCACGTTAAACATGTGGGTCTGTAAGTCCTTCCGAGAGGTTGGTGGTAGGGGAAGAAGGGTACGGTCCCTGTGGATGCTTCTCCCACTTGGTTCCGGTCTAAATTGGGTGAATAAAAAATAAGTTATGAAGAATATCGCGGAGGGTGAAGTACCCCAGTGGTTAGTGCGCGGGATTTGCACTTGGTAGGCCCGGGTTCGATTCCCAAAATTGCCGAATAAAAATAAAGTTATGGAGATTGTCGCGGATGGCACGGTAGCCCAGTGGTCAGCGCGCGGGAATTTCACTCGGTAGGCCCGGGTTCGATTCCCGCCATTGCCAAAACTGCAGCCGTGTTCACGCGGAGTACGATCACGTTAAACGTGTGGGACTGCAAGTCCTTCCGAGAGGTTTGTGGTAGGGGAAGGAGGGTACGGTCTCTTTGGATGCCTCCCCCATTGGGTTCCGGTCTAAATTGTGTGGCACTTCCTGGCCTTCCAAGCAGTTACCTTACACCTTTCTGGTAGGTCGCGCCAACGAGTTTGCCACGGTCAGAATTTTCAAGGGTAGCGAACAGGCTGGTCGTCAAAGGCGGCTAGTAAATAATAAAAGGCAATGTCTGTGTGTGTGTGTGTGTGTGTGTCTGTGTGTCTGTCTTATACACTATACGTTTCGCGACCGCGCGTCGGAGAGCTACGAAATTTGGCAATCGGAGACCTGGGGGGGGGAGGGAAGGGGACACGTGAAAACCGATTTTCAAAATTCTAATTATTTTTTTATTTATTTAATGTTTTATGCGATTTCGACCTTTTTTTGCCCTTTTTTCTCCACGATCCAGACGTCGTAGAAAAAAACAACTCACACCATCGGAAAGAGCAGACAATTGCGAGTAAAAATATATCAATTTCAAATCTCCATTTCGATTTCTAATATTTTTTAAAGATTTTAAAACAAAAGTCACTTTTGGCTCAAAAAAACGATTTTTGGTTTTTAAATTCTCGCATAGTAAAAAGTACTCATAATTTCGACTAATAATTTACATTTTTAGAAAGCTGAAATATCTGGCATTCTTACAAGTCTAATTTGGTCCAGAAATAATGAAAATTGCTTTCAGGATCGCAATTTTAAAGACGTCATGATTTTAAATTTCTCGGCGTTCCGCTCGGCGTACCGCTTCGTTTCTCCCCCGCTGAAGCAGGGAAGGTGGTGGGTGGGGACGTCACGGTTCTGAATAGAGCGCCTTTGCTCTATATAAATTATTATATTTATATTTTAAATGATGGGACGATCTGGATTTTTTAAATGTATATTTTAACTTTTGGATATTTTAAATGTTTTTTTTTAATTTTATGGATATTTTAAATGATGGAACAATGAAACAATGGAATGAGGATGATGGAATTAAGCATATGGTCATTTTAAATTGCAAATTAGCGCGCGGGAAGTTAGCGGTAGGCCCGGGTTCGATTCCCGCCACTGCCAAAACTGCCGCCGTGTTTACGTGGAATACGATCACGTTAAATATGTGGGTCCGTAAGTCCTTCCGAGAGGTTGGTGGTAGGGAAAGGAGGATACGGCCCCTGTGGATGCCTCCCCCACTGGGTTCCCGTCTAAATTGGGTGAATATGTAGAAAGTTATGGAGATTGTCGCGGAGGGCGAGGCAGCCCAGTGGTTAGCGCTCAGGAATTGCACTCGGTAGGCCCGGGTTCGATTCCCGCCACTGCCAAAACTTACGCCACGTTCACGCAGAGTACGATCACGTTAAACATGTGGGTTCGTGAGTCCTTCCGAGAGGTTGGTGGTAGGGGAAGGAGGGTACGGTCTAAATTGGGTGAATAAAAAGAAAGTTATGGAGATTGTCGCGGAGGGCGAAGTAGCCCAGTGGTTAGCGCGCGGGAATTGCACGCGGTAGGCCCGGGTTCGATTTCCGCCACTGACATGGAGTACGATCACGTTAAACATATGGGTCCGTATGTTTTTCCGAGAGGTTGGTGGTAGGGGAAGGAGGGTACGTTCCCTGTGGATGCCTCCCCCACTGGGTTCCGGTCTAAATTGGGTGGCACATCCTGGCCGTCCAACCAGTTACCAGGCCCGGGTTCGATTCCCAAAATTGCCGCCGTGTTTACGCGGAGTACGAGCACGTTAAACATGTGGGTCCGTGAGTCCTTCCGAGAAGTTGGTGGTAGGGGAAGGAGGATACGGTCTAAACTGGATGAATAAAAAGAAAGTTATGGAGATTGTCGCGTAGGGCAAAGTAGCCCAATGGTTAGAGCGCGGAAATTGCACTCGGTAGGCCCGGGTTCGATTCCAAAAATTGCCGCCGTGTTTACGCGGAGTACGATCACGTTAAACATGTGGGTCTGTAAGTCCTTCCGAGAGGTTGGTGGTAGGGGAAGAAGGGTACGGTCCCTGTGGATGCTTCTCCCACTTGGTTCCGGTCTAAATTGGGTGAATAAAAAATAAGTTATGAAGAATATCGCGGAGGGTGAAGTACCCCAGTGGTTAGTGCGCGGGATTTGCACTTGGTAGGCCCGGGTTCGATTCCCAAAATTGCCGAATAAAAATAAAGTTATGGAGATTGTCGCGGATGGCACGGTAGCCCAGTGGTCAGCGCGCGGGAATTTCACTCGGTAGGCCCGGGTTCGATTCCCGCCATTGCCAAAACTGCAGCCGTGTTCACGCGGAGTACGATCACGTTAAACGTGTGGGACTGCAAGTCCTTCCGAGAGGTTTGTGGTAGGGGAAGGAGGGTACGGTCTCTTTGGATGCCTCCCCCATTGGGTTCCGGTCTAAATTGTGTGGCACTTCCTGGCCTTCCAAGCAGTTACCTTACACCTTTCTGGTAGGTCGCGCCAACGAGTTTGCCACGGTCAGAATTTTCAAGGGTAGCGAACAGGCTGGTCGTCAAAGGCGGCTAGTAAATAATAAAAGGCAATGTCTGTGTGTGTGTGTGTGTGTGTGTCTGTGTGTCTGTCTTATACACTATACGTTTCGCGACCGCGCGTCGGAGAGCTACGAAATTTGGCAATCGGAGACCTGGGGGGGGAGGGAAGGGGACACGTGAAAACCGATTTTCAAAATTCTAATTATTTTTTTATTTATTTAATGTTTTATGCGATTTCGACCTTTTTTTGCCCTTTTTTCTCCACGATCCAGACGTCGTAGAAAAAAACAACTCACACCATCGGAAAGAGCAGACAATTGCGAGTAAAAATATATCAATTTCAAATCTCCATTTCGATTTCTAATATTTTTTAAAGATTTTAAAACAAAAGTCACTTTTGGCTCAAAAAAACGATTTTTGGTTTTTAAATTCTCGCATAGTAAAAAGTACTCATAATTTCGACTAATAATTTACATTTTTAGAAAGCTGAAATATCTGGCATTCTTACAAGTCTAATTTGGTCCAGAAATAATGAAAATTGCTTTCAGGATCGCAATTTTAAAGACGTCATGATTTTAAATTTCTCGGCGTTCCGCTCGGCGTACCGCTTCGTTTCTCCCCCGCTGAAGCAGGGAAGGTGGTGGGTGGGGACGTCAAGGTGGAGGTGACGTCACGGTTCTGTATATGCATAGCGATGGGTGGGACAATAAGAAACCGAATTAGTTTTTACTTTCCGTTTCCCGCGCTTCCGATTTTAAATGAAATAAGAGCTTAACATATGCACTGTAGAAATTATTATATTTATATTTTAAATGATGGAACGATATGGATTTTTTAAATGGATATTTTAATTTTATGGATATTTTAAATGATGGAACGATGGATATTTTAATTTTATGGATATTTTAAATGATGGAACGATGGATATTTAAATTTTATGGATATTTTAAATGATGGAACAATGGAATGAGGATGATGGAATTAAGAGCTTAGAGAGCATATGGTCATTTTAAATTGTAAATTAGCGCGCGGGAAGTTAGCGGTAGGCCCGGGTACGATTCCCGCCACTGCCAAAACTGCCGAAGTGTTCACGCGGAATACGATCACGGTAAACATGTGGGCCCGTAAGTCCTTCCGAGAGGTTGGTGGTAGGGGAAGGAGGGTACGGTCCCTGTGGATGCCTCCTTCACAGGGTTCCCGTCTAAATTGGGTGAATATAAAGAAAGTTGCGGAGGGCGAGGCAGCCCAGTGGTTAGCGCTCAGGAATTGCACTCGGTAGGCCCGGGTTCGATTCCCGCCACTTCCAAAACTGCCGCCGTGTTCACGCGGAGTACGATCACGATAAACATGTGGGTCCGGAAGTCCTTCCGAGAGGTTGGTGGTAGGGGAAGGAGGGTACGGTCCCTGTGGATGCCTCCCTCACAGGGTTCCCGTCTAAATTGGGTGAATATAAAGAAAGTTGCGGAGGGCGAGGCAGCCCAGTGGTTAGCGCTCAGGAATTGCACTCGGTAGGCCCGGGTTCTATTCCCGCCACTTCCAAAACTGCCGCCGTGTTCACGCGGAGTACGATCACGATAAACATGTGGGTCCGGAAGTCCTTCCGAGAGGTTGGTGGTAGGGGAAGGAGGGTACGGTCCCTGTGGATGCCTCCCTCACAGGGTTCCCGTCTAAATTGGGTGAATATAAAGAAAGTTGCGGAGGGCGAGGCAGCCCAGTGGTTAGCGCTCAGGAATTGCACTCGGTAGGCCAGGGTTCGATTCCCGCCACTTCCAAAACTGCCGCCGTGTTCACGCGGAGTACGATCACGATAAACATGTGGGTCCGGAAGTCCTTCCGAGAGGTTGGTGGTAGGGGAAGGAGGGTACGGTCCCTGTGGATGCCTCTCCCACTGGGTTCCGTTCTAAATTGGGTAAATAAAAAGAATGTTATGGAGATAGTCGCTGGGGGCGAAGAAGCCCAGTGGTTAGCGCGCGGGAATTGCACTCAGTAGGCCCGGGTTCGATTCCCAAAATTGCCGCCGTGTTTACGCGGAGTACGATCACGTTAAACATGTGGGTCCGTGAGTCCTTCCGAGAGGTTGGTGATAGGGGAAGAAGGGTACGGTCCCTGTGGATGCTTCTCCCACTTGGTTCCGGTCTAAATTGGGTGAATAAAAAGAAAGTTATGAAGAATATCGCGGAGGGTGAAGTACCCCAGTGGTTAGTGCGCGGGATTTGCACTTGGTAGGCCCGGGTTCGATTCCCAAAATTGCCGAATAAAAATAAAAATTATGGAGATTGTCGCGGATGGCACGGTAGCCCAGTGGTTAGCGCGCGGGAATTTCACTCGGTAGGCCCGGGTTCGATTCCCGCCATTGCCAAAACTGCAGCCGTGTTCACGCGGAGTACGATCACGTTAAACGTGTGGGACTGCAAGTCCTTCCGAGAGGTTTGTGGTAGGGGAAGGAGGGTACGGTCTCTTTGGATGCCTCCCCCATTGGGTTCCGGTCTAAATTGTGTGGCACTTCCTGGCCTTCCAAGCAGTTACCTTACACCTTTCTGGTAGGTCGCGCCAACGAGTTTGCCACGGTCAGAATTTTCAAGGGTAGCGAACAGGCTGGTCGTCAAAGGCGGCTAGTAAATAATAAAAGGCAATGTCTGTGTGTGTGTGTGTGTGTGTGTCTGTGTGTCTGTCTTATACACTATACGTTTCGCGACCGCGCGTCGGAGAGCTACGAAATTTGGCAATCGGAGACCTGGGGGGGGAGGGAAGGGGACACGTGAAAACCGATTTTCAAAATTCTAATTATTTTTTTATTTATTTAATGTTTTATGCGATTTCGACCTTTTTTTGCCCTTTTTTCTCCACGATCCAGACGTCGTAGAAAAAAACAACTCACACCATCGGAAAGAGCAGACAATTGCGAGTAAAAATATATCAATTTCAAATCTCCATTTCGATTTCTAATATTTTTTAAAGATTTTAAAACAAAAGTCACTTTTGGCTCAAAAAAACGATTTTTGGTTTTTAAATTCTCGCATAGTAAAAAGTACTCATAATTTCGACTAATAATTTACATTTTTAGAAAGCTGAAATATCTGGCATTCTTACAAGTCTAATTTGGTCCAGAAATAATGAAAATTGCTTTCAGGATCGCAATTTTAAAGACGTCATGATTTTAAATTTCTCGGCGTTCCGCTCGGCGTACCGCTTCGTTTCTCCCCCGCTGAAGCAGGGAAGGTGGTGGGTGGGGACGTCAAGGTGGAGGTGACGTCACGGTTCTGTATATGCATAGCGATGGGTGGGACAATAAGAAACCGAATTAGTTTTTACTTTCCGTTTCCCGCGCTTCCGATTTTAAATGAAATAAGAGCTTAACATATGCACTGTAGAAATTATTATATTTATATTTTAAATGATGGAACGATATGGATTTTTTAAATGGATATTTTAATTTTATGGATATTTTAAATGATGGAACGATGGATATTTTAATTTTATGGATATTTTAAATGATGGAACGATGGATATTTAAATTTTATGGATATTTTAAATGATGGAACAATGGAATGAGGATGATGGAATTAAGAGCTTAGAGAGCATATGGTCATTTTAAATTGTAAATTAGCGCGCGGGAAGTTAGCGGTAGGCCCGGGTACGATTCCCGCCACTGCCAAAACTGCCGAAGTGTTCACGCGGAATACGATCACGGTAAACATGTGGGCCCGTAAGTCCTTCCGAGAGGTTGGTGGTAGGGGAAGGAGGGTACGGTCCCTGTGGATGCCTCCTTCACAGGGTTCCCGTCTAAATTGGGTGAATATAAAGAAAGTTGCGGAGGGCGAGGCAGCCCAGTGGTTAGCGCTCAGGAATTGCACTCGGTAGGCCCGGGTTCGATTCCCGCCACTTCCAAAACTGCCGCCGTGTTCACGCGGAGTACGATCACGATAAACATGTGGGTCCGGAAGTCCTTCCGAGAGGTTGGTGGTAGGGGAAGGAGGGTACGGTCCCTGTGGATGCCTCCCTCACAGGGTTCCCGTCTAAATTGGGTGAATATAAAGAAAGTTGCGGAGGGCGAGGCAGCCCAGTGGTTAGCGCTCAGGAATTGCACTCGGTAGGCCCGGGTTCTATTCCCGCCACTTCCAAAACTGCCGCCGTGTTCACGCGGAGTACGATCACGATAAACATGTGGGTCCGGAAGTCCTTCCGAGAGGTTGGTGGTAGGGGAAGGAGGGTACGGTCCCTGTGGATGCCTCCCTCACAGGGTTCCCGTCTAAATTGGGTGAATATAAAGAAAGTTGCGGAGGGCGAGGCAGCCCAGTGGTTAGCGCTCAGGAATTGCACTCGGTAGGCCAGGGTTCGATTCCCGCCACTTCCAAAACTGCCGCCGTGTTCACGCGGAGTACGATCACGATAAACATGTGGGTCCGGAAGTCCTTCCGAGAGGTTGGTGGTAGGGGAAGGAGGGTACGGTCCCTGTGGATGCCTCTCCCACTGGGTTCCGTTCTAAATTGGGTAAATAAAAAGAATGTTATGGAGATAGTCGCTGGGGGCGAAGAAGCCCAGTGGTTAGCGCGCGGGAATTGCACTCAGTAGGCCCGGGTTCGATTCCCAAAATTGCCGCCGTGTTTACGCGGAGTACGATCACGTTAAACATGTGGGTCCGTGAGTCCTTCCGAGAGGTTGGTGATAGGGGAAGAAGGGTACGGTCCCTGTGGATGCTTCTCCCACTTGGTTCCGGTCTAAATTGGGTGAATAAAAAGAAAGTTATGAAGAATATCGCGGAGGGTGAAGTACCCCAGTGGTTAGTGCGCGGGATTTGCACTTGGTAGGCCCGGGTTCGATTCCCAAAATTGCCGAATAAAAATAAAAATTATGGAGATTGTCGCGGATGGCACGGTAGCCCAGTGGTTAGCGCGCGGGAATTTCACTCGGTAGGCCCGGGTTCGATTCCCGCCATTGCCAAAACTGCAGCCGTGTTCACGCGGAGTACGATCACGTTAAACGTGTGGGACTGCAAGTCCTTCCGAGAGGTTTGTGGTAGGGGAAGGAGGGTACGGTCTCTTTGGATGCCTCCCCCATTGGGTTCCGGTCTAAATTGTGTGGCACTTCCTGGCCTTCCAAGCAGTTACCTTACACCTTTCTGGTAGGTCGCGCCAACGAGTTTGCCACGGTCAGAATTTTCAAGGGTAGCGAACAGGCTGGTCGCCAAAGGCGGCTAGTCTTAAATAATAAAAGGCAATGTCTGTGTGTCTGTGTGTCTTATACACTATACGTTTCGCGACCGCGCGTCGGAGAGCTACGAAATTTGGCAATCGGAGACCCGGGGGGGAGGGAAGGGGACACGTGAAAACCGATTTTTAAAATTTTAATTATTTTTTTTGTTATTTAATGTTTTATGCAATTTCGACCGTTTTTTGCCATTTTTGCCCTTTTTTTCCCACGATCCGGAGATCGTAGGAAAAAACAAATCAAACCATCGGAAAGAGCTGACAATTGCGAGTAAAAATATATCAATTTCAAATCTGAATTTCGATTTCTAATATTTTTTAAAGATTTTAAAACAAAAGTCACTTTTTGCTCAAGAAAAGTATTTTTGGTTTTTAAATTCTCGCATAGTAAAAAGTACTCATAATTTCGACTAATAATTTACATTTTTAGAAAGGTCAAACATCTGGCATTCTTACAAGTCCAATCTGGTCAGGAAATATTCCGTATTGCCCACAGGATCGGGATTTTAAAAGTTTCCGAATTTCAATTTCTCGGCGTTCCGCTCGGCGTGCCGCTTCTTAACCGGAGTTTCACCCCAGCAGAAGGAGGGAAGGTGGTGGGTGGGGACGTCAAGGTGGAGGTGACTTCACGGTTCTGAATAGTTCCTTTACTCCATATAAATTATTATATTTATATTTTAAATGATGGAACGATATGGATTTTTTAAATGTATATTTTAACTTTTGGATATTTTAAATGGATATTTTTATTTTATGGATATTTTAAATGATGCAACAATGAAACAATTTAATGAGGATGATGGAATTAAGCATATGGTCATTTTAAATTGCAATTTGCGCGCGGGAAGTTAGCGGTAGGCCCGGGTTCGATTCCCGCCACTGCCAAAACTGCCGCCGTGTTTACGTGGAATACGATCACGTTAAATATGTGGGTCCGTAAGTCCTTCCGAGAGGTTGGTGGTAGGGGAAGGAGGATACGGCCCCTGTGGATGCCTCCCCCACTGGGTTCCCGTCTAAATTGGGTGAATATATAGAAAGTTATGGAGATTGTCGCGGAGGGCGCGGCAGCCCAGTGGTTAGCGCGCGGGAATTGCACTCAGTAGGCCCGGGTTCGATTCCTGCCACTGCCAAAACTTACGCCACGTTCACGCAGAGTACGATCACGTTAAACATGTGGGTTCGTGAGTCCTTCCGAGAGGTTGGTGGTAGGGGAAGGAGGGTACGGTCTAAATTGGGTGAATAAAAAGAAAGTTATGGAGATTGTCGCGGAGGGCGAAGTAGCCCAGTGGTTAGCGCGCGGGAATTGCACGCGGTAGGTCCGGGTTCGATTTCCGCCACTGACACGGAGTACGATCACGTTAAACATATGGGTCCGTATGTTTTTCCGAGAGGTTGGTGGTAGGGGAAGGAGGGTAAGTTCCCTGTGGATGCCTCCCCCACTGGGTTCCGGTCTAAATTGGGTGGCACATTCTGGCCGTCCAACCAGTTACCTTACACCTTTCTGGTAGGTCGCGCCAACGAGTTTGCCACGGTTGGAATTTGCCACGATCAGCATTTTCAAGGGTTGCGAACAGGCTGGTCGCCAAAGGCGGCTAGTATATAATAAATTACAAAGTTGCGTAAAAAAAGATACAGAATTTTATGAAATCGATAAAAATTTTCAGGGGATTAGATTTGAAGAAATACACAATTTAAATTTTTATACGGTCCCCGTACAAAAACATTTCCAACGAGTAAAATGTGCCCCATATTCTGATAAGGTGATGTACAAAATTTCAGCATCTCCGGTCCTCTTTAGTGACAGAATTGTTTAGCGAATTGGCTACTCCCTTTACAATAATTTCTGACCGTATCGGGACACATGCGCGAGATTTTATTGCGATGATTAACTTGGTATATTATGTGATCGGATTACGACGAAGAAATTAATTGATCCTTAAATCAATTCTTAATTAATAAACTCTAAAAATCAAAATATCTCGAAAACTAGGCCCCGGATCGAAAAACTGAGAACATTTTTCCCTGGGCTTAACGGTACGTCCACTTTGTAATTATCTTCATTTTGATATGCATTGTGTTACAGATCTGCTCGCTCAAGCTTACCATCCATGGTAGGAATTTTTCTCCCCCCTCTTCCCCTTTTTTCTATTTTTCCTTCCCCACTTCTCAGTTTTTCTCCTTCTTCCTCTTTTTTCTTCCTCTCGGTCTGCTCCTCTTGGCGTGCGCGCGAAGTCCTCCGTCGGTTCCGGCCGCGGAGAGAGTCCTTTTACCCAGTTTCGCTCACACGCCCGCTTCGCGGGTGCGCGCGCGAATCTGGGAAAAGCTAAAGGGCGGCCGTCCGCGACTGCGGACATTGCACGCACGCCTCGAGGAGCTGACCGAGAGGAAGAAAAAAGAGCATAGATAATCACTAAGCTATAAATAATCTTTTTAATGCTGGATGGCGTTAAATTTTGTCATTATTATTACTACTATTATTATTATTATCATTATTTTAACGCAATTTTCAATCGAGAACTGATAAAGTAGGGTAGTAGATGTGATTTTTGACCTACTGGCATGGTTCAGGATGCTTAATATACTGTACACTTTGTACACTAGCCTCTCTTGATTCAAGTCGAACCCCATCTCCTCCTGGTGTCTGTCGAGCAACGGAGTCTCCTTCGGGGGATTCCGGCGAATGGGGTTAAGGCGAACTAGGCTCCTGCGTACGGGTTGCCAAAAAATGGGAGCCTAGCATTCATTTCTCAATTAAGTCGGGCCTAGGTAGCAGTCGCCTCAAGCGTTTACCGCTAACGCCTGATAACTAAGCTACACCTAAGATTCATGAATATAGACCCGAATCCTTCTCAAGCAAATTAGTACAAACGATATACTTCGGAAGAGGATATCAGTTGCGTAATATGCGATCCCGGACTCTCAAAGTAATTAAGTCGTTCCTTAAATATAAACCATTATTCCTTGGAATTAAAAAAATTCTGGTTGATAATTTTTTTTAATATAATTGCATTTTATTGGTATTGACTTTGGCGTTGTTGTAGTATGTTTTAGCACATTTTTGATGAATTTTCACGCAAATCGGTTTCTTGGTGATCGAAAATATTATCGGGGGGTTAGGCCCCTTAGGATCAAGATTTTGTATTTCTGACGTCATCAACTAAACTCACACCATCTCTATTTGGATTGCGAGTTAGCATTCGCATCGAATAGATTATTAGAGATCGCTAGAATTCTGATTTAGAAAATGTACTATTGATTTGAATTGAAGTAGCTCATATAAGGGGCTTTCGTGTCTGTACGTCACTGGGACTTTTCTATAACGTGACATTAATGTGATGTGTCATGATTGTGTAGAAAAATCAAGGAAAGAGATATGTTAATCACATAAAATATAGTTTATTACGTCCACAGTCATGGAACATACATTTTTACATCAGCCGAGCTCTCCGTTGACGGGTACCTCGCACGATATTTCAGTACAGTCTGCCTAGGTTTCACATAAGTTACATTTATGGCGGAGGGTTGAAGTCTGATGACTACATGGGAAACATGCTGTCCTCGTGTTTTCCATATTTCAAAAATGTGATGGGGATACAGTTTCACAGTTACAGATATATATATATATATATATATATATATATATATATATATATATATATATATATATATATATATATATATATATATATATTAATATATATATATATATACCGGGTGGTCAGAATTAAAACACCCCTACTCTGAGCTCTCTATAGATCGAACTACTCAGTGTAAAGGCTCCAAAATTGTTGAACATACTATTCAAGACATGGGAAAGGGGATTACGCGAAAAAAAATTAGTTCCAGAAACACCGATAGGTGGCGCTGTACAACAGAAAATATGCTGAAAAGACACAAAATACACATTTGTAACACCTTTTATTCGAACGTACCAAACATTCATGTGACAAGGACCTTATCGATGCAGGGAATGCTGCGTATAACTTTATCCATTGATTGCTCAACAATAACGGTGACAACATCGTCAACGACATCTGAACGAGTCGATTTGCGTCCTCGACCCGGCTGAACTCCAAGATGTCCAGTTTTCTCGAATCGAGCGATCATTCCCCTGAGATCTTGTGGAAGTAATGATCCTTTGCGCAAATACTTAAATCGACGAAACTCTCGAAGTGCAGCTACAGCAAGTCCTTTGTTTTCATAAAACAGCTTCACAAGCAAAGCGCGTTCTGGCAGTGTGACAGCCATCGCTGATAAGAATGAAAATTTTCCAGTTTTATCCCCTTTTATGCCCAGAACATAGTAGCTGCAAACCAAGGGTTTATGAAAATTTTTGTGCTTACAGTGCGAAATTGCAGTTACAATGACAGTTTAAGTTTTTGCCCTTTTTTATCTTCTTTTTTTTCATATCAGCAAAAGAAATTCAAAAGGAAAAATTCCATATCGCATGTGTTTGTTTTTTTGTGATTATTTTGTGTCTTTTCAGCATATTTTCTGTTGTACAGCGCCACCTATCGGTGTTTCTGGAACTAATTTTTTTCATCCCTTTTCGTAATCCCTTTCCCCATGTCTTGAATAGTAGGTTCAACAATTTTGTAGCCTTTACACTGAGTTGTTCGATGTATAGAGAGCTCAGAGTAGGGATGTTTTTTCTGACCACCCGGTATATATATAGTACATGTAATTAACTCTATTGATGTATCATTATTCGTTCTTGAGATATTTTATTATATAGTTACAACAGACGATTTTTTATTATATTCAATAATTTAACTTTTAATACAGCTTTTGATTCCATTTGGAATCACAATAGCAATGTTACGCTTCATATACCGAAATCGTAAGCTATCTATTCTTCTGATTAAACTATTGAAAATATTATCATCAATAATGAGTTTTTACTTTAAAATGTAATAAAACGAATATAAGGCATCATACACTGATCGTAGAAGAAATATTGTCTTACATACAACAATTTCTATGTTAACATAACAATAAAATGTGCTCCATTTTTATGCATTTATTTAAAATAATTTTTGATATTCAAAACTTTTATTAAGTGTATCGATGTGAGCCTGTGCGACCACTAACCATTTAGTCTATGCGAAGCACGCGTGGTCATGTCTGGTATATTAACAGACATAAATAAAGTTATATTTCGAATGTAACTTTTCTGCTGTTTTTCGCAATGTAACTTTTTTGCTGTTCTTCAGTAACGGGGACAGTTGAGGTATGAAACCATCGGTCATAGAGGCAACATCTATGAGTCGTTTCATCTATTATCTTATACTGCAGTATAAGATTATAGATGAAACGAATTTAAAACTCCTTCAGGCTTGGAATGTTGTAAACTTGAAAAAAAAGGAAGTGGTCGAACAAATGCACCTTTCATTGAATAACTAGAGCGAATTGCCTGGCATCCCATGGGTCTTAAATATGCGCTGCTACTTAAATAATGCATTTAAACACAATTTAAAATGGCTAAGATCCGGAAATTGCACGCTCAAAATCGTACGTATTCCGCTCGCGCGTATTCCGCTGAAACAAAAAGAATAATATTAATAATAAGAAAAACACTATTGCTGGCGTGGTTTAAACTCCTAGGTAGGCATACGTAGTGAAATCTACTGGTAGAAGTTCGAACACGTGGAGCATGCGAGAACTTGCAGAGTCCAGTTTGACGATAAGAGCTTGCAATTTCGTTCCAGTAGCTCAACGGTAGAGCTATGAACGGACAGTTCGGAGATCCAGGGTTCTATTCCCGGTTGGGGCAGCAAGGCTCATTACAATGTCGCCCTAGCAAATCAACCCTGTAGGTTAGTGCAATGATGTCGGAGATCTGAAAACTCCAGACCGTGCGACTCACATTGTGGGTTTAGAGTAGCTAGCTGCACGGCTAGGAAAGGATACCTCCTGCACTCAGGAGGTACCCAAGGTCTATCATCCCGCCAAACGAACATTTATTTAGGTCTAAAACGATAACAATTGATGAAAAATATTGTGGTTAAACAGACAGTTTTACATTATATTTGAACTTGACGATTACGTTCATTTTTCAAAAATGGGAAAAGAGTTATTGCGAATATAGATAAAAAGATCATTGAAACATAAAATTTAGAGTGAGGTATATTAACATAATGAAAAATAGATTAAAATTAAAGAAAATAATAAAATTTTAAAAGTAAAATTTAGAAAATATATAAAAAGGAAATATATGAAAAGGAAAAAAAATTAGGCGCATGGAAAACAAAAACAGAAATTTAGAATAAAATTTAGAAAAAAAAAATTGAAAAAGTACAAATAAAATGTGTCAAAAGAAAAAGAAAGAACCGAGAAAATAAGAACAGTTAACTTAGCTTTTCTTTTATTTTTTTTTAAACAGAAAATATGGAGGGAACACAATAAGACGATATAAGTTAATAAGAATATATAAAGGGATTCATTGATCAAAATTAATTGTGATACCGGAGGTCTGAAAGTGAACCTAGTACAACTAGTGCGGATTCAGTGGACTCTGTAGATGATTCAGCGCTGATTTCAAATTGAGACTATAAAAACCACTCATAACCTGCAAAAAACTGTAAAAACATAACCTGCAAAAAACTGTAAAAAATCTGTAAAAAACTAGTAGTTGAACAGACATCATCTTAAAAATGTTCGATTCGTGATCAGGGATGCTTGAAACGTGCTCTCCCTTCGAAAACTCGAATTTGAATTTTCGATACCGTCACAATACTTTCCTTATACATTATATGTATATAAGGAAAGTAATAATCGAACTGTTCTTCCGTTGTAGCTACCATTACAACTTATTTTAAATCATCAACTGATTGTTTCAGTGGCGCACCCAGAATATTCCTAAGGGGGGGGCCATTGGTGCACAAAATTTTTATGAAGGAGGATGACTCCTCGATAAATTTTCCGAGAAAAAATGATCAGAGGCCATATCAATTAACAAGGCGGTTGTCTTTTTTTGTACATTTATTTTTATCAAATTACTAACAATTCTTTAGTGCAGTGCAAGAGAATTGAATGATTAGAAGAAGTAGTAGTAGATATTTATACAAAACAACACAAATTAAGAAATAGATGAAGATAAAATTATTTGTTCTGGTCTGCTTATACTGTATACTTGTTTTCAACCACTCTCTCATGATTACATATTGTTATATTATTCAATTATGATCTATACATATTCATAAAACGAAGTCCAGCCTCCTGTTTTTCTTTGTAGCCAGAGCATTAATTATCTGGTCTGGATCAATTTCCACTTCACGGTGAATGTTCATTGACGCCAGTCCATTCAGTCTGGTTTCACTCATACTGTTTCTCAAGTAAGTTTTCAACCTCTTCATTGTGGAGAATGACCTCTCAGCACTGCTTGTTGATACTGGGAGGGTGGCATACACTTTTAAAAGTTCAAACACAGTTGGAAAAGTCCTTTGGTCACAAAAGTTAAGCAGTTCGATTGGGCTTTTAGTTTTCTTGTTCAATGCAAAGACCTTCATGTACCACAGATGTAGTTCAGCTTTTAGAGTATTATCTGATCTGGGTCCTAAATCATCTGCAAATTTCCTTGATAAGGCAACAAATCTCTCGTTTTCTTCCAGTGTCGGCTGCCTTCCATTCGGAATGACAGATGCAAAACTTTGTAGAAATTCCTTATGTTTGAGAAATGTTTCATGGAGGTGAGTGATGAAATTATCAATCCATGGAATGAAAATAGAAAGTCTGTAGTATTCTTCAGGAGTCTGTACGTTGAAATTTGATCTATAAATTTGTCTGGTGGCACGGCGTGGTAGAGTAATGTTTTCTCCATGCTGTTCCAGCTTCTTAACAGCTTGTTCAAACAGATGGTGAAACTCGTTCTCTGCGTTCTCTCGAATTATAGATATAGCTTTCAAAACGTCTTCTACGTCACTCACAGCAGTTGCCAGATCAAGGTTAACTTCCTGCAGCTTTTCACTCAGACGAACACTGTAGCTGAGTAATCTGTCAGCTGAAACAAGTGCTATGACAAACTGTGATGTTAACATTGAACATAACAAGGTATGAGCCTCTGTTGATGTCTCCTTGTCATTCCAGGTAGTAATCTCCCCCAGAGCGTCGATTACTTGATCAAACAATGAAACCATAACTGTGACGGCATCATGTCTCTCCACCCAACGAGTAGGGCATAATTTCTTCAGTTTTTTGGCACTGATTTCTGTCTCTTCCTGATTAGCTGCATTAATTTTGCTGGTGAGAACAAGGTTTCGTTTTGGTGTGTTGAAAAAACTAGAGATTTTCCCTATTATTCCAAAGCTGTTTCGGATATCCGGAACTCTAGATGAATAAGTTATGGCTAAGTTCAAACAGTGTGATGCACAATGAACGTAGGGGGCTTTGGGGTGTTGCTCATATATAATTGCTTGGGCGCCATTGTACTCTCCACTCATTGCAGAAGCTCCATCGAACCCTTGTCCACGTAGGAAAGACGTATCAATGTTGCAGTCTGCAAGGCCTTTAAGAATAGCATCTGCAATTGCTCGACCTGTAGTTTCAGTCAGGGGCACAAACTTAAGGAAGTTCTCCACTATCTTAAATTCAATTTTATACTTATCATTTGTTTCAAACCGTTTCAAATAACGAACGCAAAGTGTCATTTGCTCTACCGTTGCAATATCTGTGGTTTCGTCACATAAAACCGCAAAACATTTGGCCTCATTCACCTCAGTTGCTATGTGCTTCACAATGGAATCATTGCATGCTGAAATAATCTCATTTTGTATATTCCAACTTATGTAAGTTGCATTTTTTGCACAACCTTGTAGATGAGTTTTCAGTATTTCTTCTCCTGCATCAACTCGGAGTCGCAAAAGGGCTCTAAAATTTCCTTCGCCTTGGCATGGTTCTGACAATACGTCCAAATCCCCACAGTCTCTATGCCCTCTCATGGCCAGCCCTTGCCTTCCACAAAAAATCACTGTTTTGATAATAGGTTTAAGAATAGCCCTATTCTGCAAAACTTGTTTTTGCTTTCCTCTGTCCATTACTTGATCCACAGGAACCGTTTTTCCTTCCGTGACCCTTAAGAACTCATCGGCTTTGAGAACTGAATCCTTATGATAGAAAAATTTTTCATGTTGACTGAACTTCTCCAAGGCCTTCTTCCAATTATTAAATCCTTTTGAAACAAGTTGACCTGTAGCTTGTGTGGATCTTAAACCGACTTCATGGGGTGCAAAGAGAACACAAAATTTGCAATAGGCACTGTCCTCTGCCTTTGAGTAAGCTAGCCAGTTATGCTTACTCAGCCAAGATGAGCAGAACTTCCGAGTGTGGTGAGGTTTTCCTTGACTTGATACAGCACTAGTGACAGTAGCAGGAAAACTGTAATTTGCATATGGTTCCCAAAGATTTTTTAGCGCTGTTATCCTATCTTCATCTGTGAGGTTAGATTTCTTGACATAATTAGAAATATCTGCAGCCAGAATTTCTATTTCAACTGTGTTTGGTATTGTGTTTTGTCCTACCTTTACCTCCTCACAAGCGTTTGAAGACAGCCCGGGGTCACGGCTGTTGCTTGCTTCGACTGCAGCCTCATCAATGTAACAAGAGCTCAGGGAAACGTCGTTGGGAACGTCACTATTTTCAATCTTACTTTTTTTTTTTAAATAATTTCCCAGTGTCTGTTGGCCTAGCCCTTTTCGTTTTTCACTCATTGTCTTTTTTTTTACCTTGCTCCTCAGTTATTCAAGAACAAAATTTGCTATATAGCCGAAATACGCACATAAACACACACACTGATCGTTAAAGATGCATTTCACTGTAAGATCAGTTGAAAGTTCAGGACCATTATTAAATTCAGCTATTCACCACGCAGGCCCTCGTTCCGAAACTACCAATTCACTGTTATCACCTTGTGTCGTAACGTCGCACTTTATTTCAACTCACAGCAACACTTAATTCGCGAAGCGTTGGCACGATCTATTTATTCACTTCCACAATTTTCTCACTGGGTAAACGAAATCCTCGAGTTTTCGAGCGAACAGCCGCTTCCCCGCCGTTCACTCTTTATATAGGGCCACGGAGGCGCCTGTGACGTCACTCTACACAGCACTGGTATAGTACGACTATAGCGAGAAGGCATTTGGGTCACGTGATTTTGGACGAGTCCATTAGTTAAATTCAATCACAGGTAGAAACGTCTTAAGAAGAACGGGTTTCCAGAATTGGCGCCTTTAGTGCGAATTAATTTATAATTTGTACAGTACGATAAAGAGCTTTATATGTATAATTACATTCAGTGTAAGTGTTGGGATATGCTGGAATTGTTTTCTTCACAATGATTAAAATTATTTATTACAATAATGGTTGTAAATGTTTTTTTTTTATACTTTCTCGAAGGCAGACCTAGTTCTCCCTTGTGCTGACAGCGCCCTTCGCGTTTTGCTTTGTCAGCCCAAGGGGGGGGCCAGGGCCCCCTCGGCCCCCCCCGTGGGTGCGCCACTGGATTGTTTAAACAATGCTTTCCTTTGACACCGAATCTCCGTTCTGTTTCAGCTGAAATGATTTCCCACTGTATCTGGTATTACAAATTCCTTTTGAATGCTGTTTTAAAGTAAATTCTGGGCTCTGGCGGCTGCAATAGATACACTATTGAGACGTATACATGTAATCGAATTTCAAGTTCGCCAAGCGAAATAAGTAAGTTAAAGGCACCGCTGGTTTTAAATTACACTGCAGTGAAAGATTATAATTAAACTATATGTGATGTTCGTCATAACGGTGCATGAAGTTTCTACCCATTCGAAAGGACTAGCAGTCGCTAACTGTGACAGCAATACAATTTCTAAAATTTCTGATTATCAAAAACATGTTCAAATTTACTAATTATAAAAATACAGTTCTGTTAACGTGGAAATTATGATATGTAAAAAACTTTTTAATCTCCGAACACTGTTGCCTTAATTTTAACGTTTTCAGATATTACTTATATGCAATAATCTACAAGGAAAGTATGATGACGGCGTCGAAAATTCGAATTCGAGTTTTTGACGGAAGAGCACGTTTCAAGCATCCCTGATCACGAATCAAACATTTTTATGGTGATGTCTGTGTGTGTGTGTGTGTGTGTCAGTGAGTCTGTGGAGACGATAACTGATGAAGGAATGGACCGATTCGAACGAAATTTGGTACAAAAATTACAATCCGTGAATATTGGAAGCCTATTGTTTTTATACGTAATCTAATGTTCAGAACTCCCCTAAATTTTCGAGTAAAATTTTGAAAAAATCATCAAAAAATCAAAACCTCTAATAAAGTTACGCAAATAGACATTTCTTATGTAATTTCTCATTACAAAACGATTGACATAAATTTTAGAACGCTAGCATTAACCGTTCTCGAGACATTTTTTAAAAAAATCATATAAAATAAAAAAAATATTTCCTATTGAAACATGTTAACTTTTCATATGTAATATCATGCGATAAATTGGGTGACATCATTCTCGTGGATCTAGCTCGTTCCATTCATGAAAAAGATACTTTGAGTAATACTTTTGTATTTCAACTCCAATAGTTATTTATATGCTGTAAGAATAACTTATTTCTCCGTTCATAACGCTTGGCGAAATTTGGGAGACGAATTTGGTGGAATGTCGCCAACTTGGCGACTTTTTGATATGTTGCTAAATTAACGAAAAACTCGCCAAATGGATAAAAAAGATGCTATAACAATGAAAATGACGACTAATTGACAAGAAATTCAATATCTTGCACATAATATAAATATCTACTACGAGCATAAGAGTAATCTATTTTTTTTTACTGTAAAAGTAGTAAATTCATTCCATTATATAAGGAAATTCATGTGCTGCTCATATCAGATTTTTTTAAGATAGAAACTGAATAATTATGATACATTATTTTTCAATAGTTTGGTTTCAAGAATAACCAACAAATATCTTCGGTATTTAAAACGTCATTTTTTCAGGTCTAGAAGACTAACCTTTCTCGAATTATAGTTGAAAGAATGTTAGAACAAAAAATTCTGCGATTTATAATTTCTTGGAACATTTGGTAAGATTTTAGACTTAGGTCAAGTCCTACCTATATGCAAAGTTCCTAGTTTATATCATCAGCATTTTGGCGTGTTGTTGTTGTTGTTGAGACCCAGACAGTCCGACCTATCAAGCAGTTTGGCGTGTGTAATTCATCCTCAATTAGTCATTCAGGCTCAGACCTCAGTCTATGGTATGGATTTGAAACCTGTTCTCCCATCTCTTAGCCTGCAGAATTTGCCCTTCTAAAATCCGTGGACACATGCAGCTCGCTCGACTAATATAATTTATTACTGCACAACCCTTAAATAAACCGTAATCATTATATTGCCAAAAAGTCACCAACTTTCATTATTATTCCAATTTTATCGCCGAATTTTCTTCCAACATCGGTAAATTTGTCTCCAAATGTGTGCAATGTGTGTTAGACGTTTCTGAGCATATTAAAAATATTAATATTAAAAATTTGATGTTTGCAACACATGACTTTCCTTATATAATGCAATGAATTTACTACTTTTACAGCTAAATAAACGTTATTCTTATAGTAGATACTTATATTCTTTCCATGATATTGAATTTTCTTCAATTAGTCGTCATTTTTATTGATTTAGCGTCATTTTTATCAATTTGGCGAGATTTTTGTTAATTTGGCAACAATTAAAAATGTCGCCAAGTTGGCGACATTCCGCCAAATTCGTCGCCAATATCTCGCCAAGCGTTATGGACGGAGAAATATGTTAATCTTACAGCAGATAAATGACTATTGGCGTTCAAATACAAAAGTATTACCCAAAGTATCTTTTTTGATGAATGGAACGAGCTAGATCCACGAGAATGATGTCACCAAATTTATCGCATGGTATTGCATATGAAAAGTGAACATGTTTCTCAATAGCAAATATTTTTTTTTTTAGTTTATATAACTTTTTGATAATTTTTTTGAAAAATGTGCAATATCTCAAGAACGGTTCATGTTAGCACTCTAAAATTTATGCCAATCATTTTCTAATGAAAAAATACATAAGAAATGTCTATTTGTGTAACTTTATTAGCGGTTTTGATTTTTTGACGATTTTTTCAAAATTTCATTCGAAAATTTAGGGGAGTTCTGAACATTCGATTGCGTATAAAAACAATAAGCTTCCAGTGCTTATGGATTGTGATTTTTGTACCAAATTTTGTTCGAATCGGTCCATTCGTTCGTCAGTTATCGTCTCCACAGACTCACACACACACACACACACACACACACACACACACACACACACACACACACACACAGACACACACACGCACACACACACACACAGACATCACTTCAATAATGTTTGATTCGTGATCAGGGATGCTCGAATTTTCGACCCCGTCACAATACTTACCCCCGTTACAATACCCAGTGTCCTTATACATTGTGTATATAAGGAAAGTAAAAAGGGGGGGTGGGAAATTCGGGTGAACATTTCCTTTTGAAAAGCTCACACATATATGACTGAAATACAGGGTTATTAAAAAAAGATGGACCAAACTTTACGCGGTGGTACTAGGTGGTACACACCAAACCAAGCATTTTTCGCCATAGTTTACCGGGTTGGAAATGAAACACAAAGGAACCAGTGGATGCTTCATTGGGAAACTGATGAGGTGAGGTGAAAATACAAAAATGACCTAGAAGTTATAAAACGACATTTATTAAACAATAATTACAGTAATGGCTCAAAAGAGAGACCGCCAACTTGAATGCGCGTCTCACAGTGGCGATGGAGATATTGGCAAATTCTCTCGAACAGACCAGGCATGTCGAGCACTTCGACAGCAGCGGCCGAAATTCCTGCGACGAGCTCTTCTTCAGATTCAAGGGCAATGTCATAGACGAGAGTCTTGAGATATCCCCATAAAAAGAATTCAAAACACGACTGATCGGGCAATTGTGGAAGACTACCCGAAAAAGTCCAGATTTTTCCTTACCTCTCGTCCAAAACATTTTATAAGGGTTTCTCTCCTCCAGAAGGAATTTACATACGTGATTTTTATCTTCAACCATAAAATAATATCCAGAATGACGCTTTTAAGTTTGCGGAGAGGCTGCTTCCAAACGAGTAAGCGCCCTGAAACACCTTTATGCTTCATTTCTGATCCGGTAAACTATGACGAAAAATGCTTGGTTTGGTGTGGACCACCTCGTAAAGTTTGACCCATCTTTTTCGAATCATCTTGTATATATGATTAATGGCAGCTCATTAAGACCCCGCCAATGTCCGAGCCCTAAACAAGCACCCGATACTTAAATAATACAAATACAAATAACACCACTCAATTTCCAAAATTTTCTGTTTTGAATCAAAATAATTTCCCTCTTTTGTTTTAGTCCGAATTTTTGTACTTTTTAACGCATGTGTATAGTGATGTTAGCCTATTTGCCACACGCATGCGCAGTAACACGGTCCCCATAGCAACACCACGATACTTTCGCATCTGTAAAATGTTATTCCTATTTAAATAAGTTTTTGTTAAAATTACATCTGTTATCACTGAGATTAAAATATAATAATTAGATTAAATTTATTTTTACATGATAGAGGTATTTGTATATAGTACATTACATAATGCATATATTTTTATTGCCTATGCTATGCATTTTACGAATGGAGTTATTTAAAATTAATTTTTAAGCAATCTTTACAAGTTTCTGTTTCTTAATCGAATTAATTCCCAGCATTGAGTTTCAGTGTCATATACAGGTTATTATAAGAATTAGAAAATGCTGAATACCTTAGAATTAATAACTCTCCGTTAATGATTCAATTAATTTTTATATTTATATTTCATGGTTGCATGAAGCAGTAATTGAAGTAATTGAAGCAGTAATTGAAGCAGTAATGAAGCAGTACATTGAAATATAAATTAAGAACGCAAAAATGCTACCCGTCACATATCTGACAAATGAACATTTTTATTACTACCCTTACTAAATTGCTAGGAATTTTGAGCAAGAAAGAAATGGATGTTAAGAATAATCCGGTAGATAACGCAATATAGGTTTCTGCTGCAAATTAAAAAATCAATTAATTTTTATTTAAAACAAAATTCCTGATAATTTATTTTATGAAAATATGTGAATAGTTTCTGGGATACTTTTAAATAATGTATTCTTCAGGATTCTTAATAAACATACATATATGGCAAAAACTAAAGTTTGGATTTTCGAACTCATTACATTTCTGTTTTATTTTTGAAACCAGTATGAACATAAAGTTTCAAATACATATTTCGCACTATAAGACTTTTATGTTATGTATATGTAGGACCAAGGACAAGTCCGTTCAGACTAATACCAGTGTCAATGTTAATGCCATTTTACGAAACGTGGTGGATAGTTTTTGAACTGCATTTCATTCACACATATTTTAGGATTCTTAATACGTGTAGTCAAAAACTGTATTTTGAATTTTCGAACCAATTTCATATTTTATTTTTAAATCTTATATGAACATAAAGCTTCAAATAAATCTTTCCCAATAAGATTTTTTAAGCTATGGAAATTTATGAGGTCTAGAAACAGGTCAATCAAACCAATTGTGCCATTGTTAATGTCATTTTATAAAACTAAGTAAATAGTTTTTGAACTCATTTAGGATTCTTAATGCGTGTAGTCAAAAGCTGTATTTTGAATTTTAAGGCCTATTTCAGAATTTATTTTATTTTAAAATCCTATATGAACAGAAAGCTTCAAATAAATTTTACCTCATAAGGTTTTTTATACTGCACAAACTACGGAGGACTAGAAACAAGTCAATTCAAACCGATGTCGATGCCATTGTTAATGTCATTTCACGGCTCTCAGTGGATAATTTTTGAACTGCATTTAATTGCCACATATTTTAGGATTCTCAATACGTGTAGTTAAAAGCTGAATTTTGTATTTTCGGGTATTTATTGTTATTGCCATTATATTACTATTTTACTTTAGCCTCAAATATGAATATAAAGTTTTATATAAATATTTCTTTATAGGATTTTTATGCTATGCAAATGTAGAAGAACCGGGAGTAAGTTTAATAAGACCAATTTTGGGTCTGGGTCGCAATCCCGACAGCCGAAATCCCGACAAGCCAGAATCCCGACAGACGAAATCCCGACATGCCAAAATCCCGACAGGGTCGAAATCCCGACGTGCCAAAATCCCGACAGGGTCGAAATCCCGACAAGTCAAAATCCCGACAAGGTCGAAATCCCGACAAGCCAAAATCCCGACAGCCGAAACCCACTCTTGCACAGACTAATACAACACTAAGGCGGTCATCGCAGTGACGTCACAAGGGTTAGAATTTACTAATCAGCACCCCCCCCCCCCCCCACGCACATGCGCTGTACTCAGGCTCCCTCTTGTCTCCATCCGCTTGCTACGACAATGGCCATATGCTATTTGAATATGCTATTTGAACGTATGCAGAATGTGTAAGTGTTTTTTTTTTCTTTTTTAATAAAATAAATTTCCTAAATCTTATACCGACCTGTTATATCATTTTAATCTTTGTCATTTCAATTTGTCAAAATTTATTTCAGTAATGGCATAATTGCTATGATTTAGTGATTAAAACTATTAATTTGTAAAATGTAGAGATGCAGAAACGCCGATAATTTTGATCAAGATATACATATAGGCGTAGAAAGCCATGTGCGTGGGCCCAGCGTGAGTCCAGCGCATGTGCGTGGAGGGGGGGTGCTGATTAATAAATTCTAACCCTAGTGACGTCACTGCGATGACCGCCTTAGTGTTGTATTAGTCTGTGCAAGAGTGGGTTTCGGCTGTCGGGATTTTGGCTTGTCGGGATTTCGACCTTGTCGGGATTTTGGCTTGTCGGGATTTCGACCTTGTCGGGATTTTGACTTGTCGGGATTTCGACCCTGTCGGGATTATGACTTGTCGGGATTTCGGCTGTCGGGATTCTGGCTTGTCGGGATTTCGGCTGTCGGGATTATGTCCGGAACCGGCCAATTTTATACCTCAATATCAATGTTAATGTCAATTTATGAAAATCCATGATAGTTTTTAATATATACTTAATTAACATATATTGTAGAAATTTTAACAAGTATAGTTATGTCAAAAATTGGAATTTTGGCTTCACTACATAATGATTTTCTTTTTAAAACCCGGTATTAGCATAAAGTTTCAGTTAGATTTTTTTCCCTATGACCGAGGTATCTAAAACAACTAAGCGTTGAATGTTTTTGATATCTCATTTAATTTATGTCTTCTATCCCATGTATCTACTATAGAATATTTATCTTTTAATGATATTAACTTATGACAGTAGTGTGCTTAAATATATTCATATATACACTTTACTTCCCCTGCAATGCTTGGTAATGTAATAGAAAAGTATTGGAATCATGTCGAAAATCGCAATTTGAGTTTTCGACAGATCTGTTCACGTTTTGGACCTCTAGAATACTAAAAACTATTTTTAGCGTGACGTTTGTGTGCCTGTATGAACCTAACACATTTCTTATACAGGATAATTTAGATAATAATTTGATATGCTCTTTAATTTAAAATACTTGTAAATTATCTTTAACACTACTGCGATTTATGGTTTAAGCATATTGGAGAGGTATTGATCAATGCATCTTTGAACTTTACAGGAGGGTCCATGCCTGTAAGGATCCAAAGTAAAATAGACCGAAGGTTTTATACGATTTCTCATATATTTTTAAGAGAATAAACCAAGGTAAGAATTCAACAGTATTTTGGTTTCATGGATTGATTCCTCACTCGAATAAAACATTCATTTATTATAATTATGCTTCATTGTAAAATTGATAACATCGCGTTGATTAACTTTTTTTATTATATATTTGTACAAATATATTAAATTGAGTATTTTTAATCTACTTTAATAAAAGAAAGAATCTGTCTGTTTGTCCACGATGCCGTGCGATATATACCGCACTTACAGGTGTGAGGTTTTCACACAGAAGTGCATTCAGCCGAACTAATGCATCTAAAAAAAATTTCGAAAATTTTAATTACATATTTTGAATTAAATTTTAAAACTTTTTCAAAGTATTTTTAAAGAATCTTGCTGCCTCAACCGGGAACTGAACCCAGGATCTTTGAACTGGCCATCCGGCGCTCTACCGCTGAGCTACTAGGACGAAATTGCAAGCTCTTATTGTCGATGTGCATATTCAAATCGGGCGTTTACCGCCAACAATGGGGAAAACCATCTTCCCTCAGCGTGCATTATTTTAACAAGTGATAATACAAAGGTATAATGACCATCGTTGAAAGATAATTAAAAAATCGTTTCATATCCAGCTTCACTTCTATATATATTTTTAACGCATGACGAGGCAAAATGGGTTATTTGACTTCTATTCGTTCCTTCACGCAAATGAAATCTGGTGGAATCAATTTGTCTGAATATCCTTTACTTAATGATATAAATTTTATGAGTCCGAAATATTGCAAATATGAGGAACGGCTTTTTTTTATGTAATTTATGGCTTATTTTTGTAGATATATATTATTAAAGCCAAAATAATTATATTGACGCAGTTTGTTATAATGAAGTTATAAAGAGCATGAAGTGCCAACGAAACCACTGTTTATGAAGCTATGAGAAATGAAGCTGATGGATTTCGATGGGCCGAAAGAAATGTTCAAATAAGTCTCAACGGAAAAAGAAATGCAAAACTTGGACCTAATTACATTTTTATTTTCAGAGTCCTATTATTAAAAATTCCATACATGACTAGAGCGCGAATGCTCTGTGCGGATACATCTGTACATAATAAGATATCTGTCTGTGCATATGCAGTCTGTAGCGGGGAATTTCAGCGTTGTATGGCCATGAAATTTGGTATGCAGATACTTCAGGACCCTGGATAATGCGCCTCGGATATCTTTTTGTCGTTGTGGTTGTTATAAGAGGGCGTATGATTGAAGCACTCTATAAATTTCGTTCACCAAAACTTATAGCGAATTCTCGAAAATTAAACGGTTTATCCTCATATCCGCTTATAACCAGAAATAAATGAATAAATAAACAGCTGAGTGGGAGGGCTACGCCACGAACTCCGGGCACCGGCAAATATAACTATTTCCGGAAAATCACAGTCTTCCTGGATTGCCTCCAAACTTGCTTCAAAATACACTACTATGGACATGAAACAAATTTCTCGAATAACTTTATATCTTTCCCTTCAAAACAGAGCTGACGATGACAGCCTAAATCCCTTCTGACTACAACATGTTTTAACTTGAAAACTAATTGAAAAGTAATAAACAATATAATAATTAAAAAACAAACGGATTTGTCCGATATCTTAAATCAAATCCGAAAGTGCTGAAGGGAGGGGGGGGGGGGGTTTAAAATCGAATCCGAAAAGGCTGAGGGAGAAGGACCCAAATCTCTTTTGACTACTACAACATATTTTAATTCGAAACCAATTGAAAAGCAATAAACAATAAAATAATTAAAAAGCAAACCGATTCGACCAATATTTTACATCTGAGTGCAATCCCACCTGGATTGCAGTGAAAAAGACGTGATATCAATAATAATCATTTAGTTTGTTAGATTATTTTCAAAATACGTACTATGGAAAATTGTGATAGATCAAGGACAGCGTTATTTTACCTAAGTGCAAAACTCTATCTGAAACAGAGCAAATAGCTTTAAGAGGGATACTCAAGATAGGCACATAGTTTCTTCTTTTTTAGCTCTACCGATAAGAAGTTCAACAAAAGTGTTACAACAACCTCGTTATGAAACAAGAGAGATTGATGTACCACCAAGTTAGTTATTGTGATTTATTAATCTTACCATGTCTGTTTCAGAATGAATAATATTTTATATCACACGAATATTTAATGTCGAAAGTTTTTGCAAAATTTGGTACTGAATTTTGACGTAGGGTGATCATAATCGAGACTCACTTTTTTCATATCGTATAAAAGTTATAATTTATCGTATAAAATTACCGTATAAAAATTACCGTATAAAAATTATAATTTATGGTTAGGTTAGGTTTATTTATATTGAACTTTAAATTAGTTCTTTTAACATTAGGGATGGTCGTGAATTTATCATAGTAGACAACAGAAGTGATACCCACTTAGTTATCTTTCCTATGTTGCCCAGTGTTTTCTGACAAGCAATTTGATTAATAAACGTGAAATTAATTTTAATTATCCAATAAACAGATCTTTATTTTGCTCAAATACACTTTTATTAACACTTTACAACATAGTTGAAACGTGTTTATGACTGTGTTCATTCTGTCTGTCTGTCAGCACGATAACTGCCGTAAAAATGACTTTATCAAAATGAAATTTTAGTAAGTTGTTCAGACGGTCTGTGGGACCTATGGGAATATAAATGAATAATATCACCCAATTAGTTTTGGATGGAACCCGGATTGAAAAAAATGAAATACATTGAACCCTATGGGAACTAATTTTTCAAAAATTTTTTAAGTGAATTTAAAATTCACAAATTGCTTCGAAAATTTTAGAAAATATTCAAATTATCCCATAAAATATATAAAAAAATGTCAGCAAAATATGTTTGGTAGTTTTTAAATAAAAATTAAAATAATAATTACACCCTTTATATGAAGAGGTCACGTGACATTATATGAAGAGATCACGTGAACCACTTCAAAATAAAGTATGGCATCCATCTTGTATCAAAATCGTGATTTTTAAAGTTCTTTTTAATTCATACTTAGTGTTGTATCTGTCCTAAAACCGCTTTATTTTTTCTTAAATTCTATCCATCTACATACTGAAACAACGCAATTACAATATATTTGAGTTTAAATGATTATTAAACTTTGATTATTTCTACAACGAAGCTTAATTTTCGCTTATGTAAAATGTAAACACCGAAAGTTGTAGAATGAGTTGTATAAGAATTGCTGAATTTCTTTAACGCAAAAATATTTAGCTCATGGAGTCTGCAGTATAGCTGATATGAATGAAACATCCTTTGATTTTACACAGAGAACCAACCAGACGATGTTTTCGATGAAGTTTTAAGCATAGAGTTAAATTTCTTGTACCTCCATGGTTAAGAAGTTTACTTGTACCTTCATGGTTATAACAAGTTTATAAATAAAATAAATTATTATAGTATTGTGATAAATGAAAGGATTAGAAAAATGCTTATGAACGAAATATTGCTTTTATATGGAGGCGATTTTTATTTCCATGACGTCATTCGAATAAAGTTCATTTGCTTTCGATGAAGTTTTCAAATATAATAAATTAATGTAGTATTGTGATAATTTTAAAAATAATACCGAGGGATGTATCGCATTTTAGAGATGTTTATATAAAATTGCATTGAGTTGGAAAGTGTTTCATAATCAATGCTTATTGTGATCTTTCTTATTATCATTGATCTTTCTTGTTAATTATTATACTTCGTATTAAATTTTAGCATAAGTGATCTGCAAATCTATAGTTATCTTTGCATTTATTAATTCGTACAACATTATAGTTTCTCTAACTTAACTGAGTCGGTAGTGATACAATTGCAACTTGCAACAGCTAGTCCTAGAAAAAGAGAGTTAGTCTTATTCTTTTGGTCCTTGAAATTACATACAGAAAAAACAAAAACAAAACAGTACATTTAGGCACATGCTGTCTTTTATTTCAGATTTTTATAATTATTGAGGACCATTTCGCATAAAAGAAGGAAACAGGTTTTGTTTTACTGAATCGTACTAAAATCTAATCAGCACCAGGGATCAGCATCATGGAAATAAAAATCGCCTCCATATAAAAGCAATATTTCGTTCATAAGCATTTTTCTAATCCTTTCATTTATCACAAGAGACTTGCCAACCAAATTTTGTGAAATCCCGTTGAACATGTTTCGAGTTAGATACATTGCAAACAAAATCTGATGTGGGCAATACATTACTTAACTTATATAATGCAATGAATTTACTACTTTTACAGTTAAAATAATGTTATTCTTATAGTAGATATTTATATTCTTTCCAAGATAGAATTTTCTTCAATTAGTCGTCATTTTCATTGATTTAGCGTCATTTTTATCCATTTGGCGAGATTTTTGTTAATTTAGCAACAATTAAAAATGTCGCCAAGTTGGTGAAATTCCGCCAAATTCGTCGCAAAAATCTCGCCAAGCGTTATGGACGGAGAAATAAGTTATTCTTACAGCAGATAAATGACTATTGGCGTTCAAATACCAAAGTATTACTTAAAGTATATTTTTTCATGAATGGAACGAGCTAGATCCACGATAATGATGTCACCCAATTTATCGCATGGTATGAAAAGTGAACATGTTTCTCAATAGGAAATATTTTTTTTTTATTTTATATAACTTTTTGATAATTTTATTAAAAAATGTGCAATATCTCGAGAACGGTTCATGTTAGCGTTCTAAAATTTACGTCAATCATTTGCTAACGAAATATTACATAAGAAATGTTTACTTGCGTAACTTTATTAGCGGTTTTAATTTTTTGACGATTTTTTCAAAATTTCACTCGAAAATTTAGGAGGGTTCTGAACAGTCGATTGCGTATAAAAACAATAGGCTTCCAGTGTTTATAGATTGTGATTTTTGTACCAAATTTGGTTCGAATCGGTCCATTCATTCGTCAGTTATCGTCTTCACAGATTCACTGACACACACACACACACACACACACACACACACACACACACACAGACATCACTTAAAAAATGTTAGATTCGTGATCAGGGATGCTTGAAACGTGCTCTCCCGTCGAAAACTCAAATTCGAATTTTCGACCCCGTCACAATACTTTCCTTATACATTATGTATATAAGGAAAGTAACAAGCATATGCACAGACGTCGCGCTGAAAATAGTTTTTTCGTGTGCCCTATTTGAGTAGATCCGAAAACTCGAGTTCTAATTTTCGATACGATTCCAATACTTTCCCTATAAATTAACAGGTATTGTAGGGAAAGTTAAAAGACATTCTGTTTATTTGTTTTCACAAAATTTTGTAAAAAAGGTTAAGCAGAAAATTGATTTTTATTTTTAAATAAACTTTTACACCTCAATACCATGAGTATCAACATGTTAAAATATATTTATGACATTTTCTTTTTTTTTAATTTTTCATTTCTTCAATTTCAACCTTTTCCTAGAATTAATTATAGTGATAAAAATTGCAGTAAATGAAATAAATACACTTTTGCAGTATTTTAATGACATTGTTCTTAGAAGCAACAATTTCCGGAAAAAGTGAGTAATTTAATTTTCAACTTCGCTTATTAAATTCGAAAGCATCTCGCATTTGATTATATACACTAATTAATTCATATTTATCGTGAAATAAAATTGAAGAATCAATGTATTTTTTAAGTATCAATATTTGAGATGATATCGTAATGAAAAGTAATTACTTTCCTTATATACATAATGTATAAGGAAAGTATTGTGACGGGGTCGAAAATTCGAATTCGAGTTTTCGACGGGAGAGCACGTTTCAAGCATCCCTGATCACGAATCAAACATTTTTGAAGTGATGTCTGTGTGTGTGTATGTGTGTGTGTGTGTGTGTGTGTGTGTGTGTGTGTGTGAAAGTGTGTGTGTGTGTGTGTCAGTGAGACTGTGGAGACGATAACTGACGAATGAATGGACCGATTCGAACCAAATTTGGTACAAAAATCACAATCCGTAAACACTGGAAGCCTATTGCTTTTATATGCAATCGAATGTTAAGAACCCCCCTAAATTTTCGAATCAAATTTTGAAAAAATCGTCAAAAAATCAAAACCACTTATAAAGTTACGCAAATAGACATTTCTTATGTAATTTTTCATTAGAAAACGATTGACATAAATTTTAGAACGCTAACATGAACCGTTCTCGAGATATTGTTCATTTTAAAAAAAAAATTATCAAAAAGTGATATAAAAAAAAAATTCCTATTGAGAAACATGTTCACTTTTCATATGTAATACCATGCGATAAATTGGGTTACATCATTCTCGTGGAACTAGCTCATTCCATTCATGAAAAAATATACTTTTAGTAATACTTTTGTGTTTGAACGCCAATAGTCATTTATCGGCTGTAAGAATAACTTATTTCTTAGTGCATAACGCTTGGCGAGATTTTGGCGACGAATTTGACGGAATGTCGCCAACTTGGCGACTTTTTGAAATGTTGCCAAATTAACGAAAATCTCGCCAAATGGATAAAAATGACGACTAATTGTCGAAAATTTAATATCTTGGAAATAATATTAGTATCTACTATAAGAAAAACCTACTTTTTTTTACTGTAAAAGTAGTAAATTAATTACATTATATAAGGAAAGTCATGTGTTGCCCACATCAGATTTTTTTTATCTTATAATGCTTTAGGGCTTGAGAGTAAATGTGAAAACTCACTAATGGATTTCTTAATTGAAAGATGAATTTTGTTTTTATTTTTAATATATATATATATATATATATATATATATAATGAAATACAATCCCATAAAGTATAAAAACATATCCCATAAAGTATATGATTTGGAACAGAAATTATGTTATAAATTATTTGACAAGAGACATCAATATGACTGTAAGATCAATTATTTTACCCACTGGAATACCAACGTGAGTTTAAACGTACAGCGTAATTAATCGCAAATCACTTGAACAGATACAGATTATTAAACTCATCTATTACAGAATTTAATAAATGCATGATGCATTTAATCAACGGAACTCGGGAACAATCATATCCCTTCCGCTTTGTCCAGCACTATTATGATGTTTTTTGCAGAAAATATTGTGATAAAAAATATGTTAATTTATCCGACATCCTGGAATACAACTCAACTCTTACCTAGGATTATCTGTTTGTTTCACATCCAGTATGCTCTATATATTAGACGCGACTTTTATATATGCTTTCCTATCCGAAGTTTATTCGCTTTATGCAACTCTTCCATGATTCTCGTATTGCCGGTTTGTAAAATTTCCAATTTTATTGTTATTTCGATCGTTATTATGTTGTCTGGGATTCGGCCATTTTTCCCCACGGGCATGTTCGATTGTTGTTTCTGGCGTGCAGAGTCTCTGGGAGCGTTTTTATGAAGCCAAAGCTAGCTTCTAACCAGGAAATAGGGGTCGCAATCCCCCTTGACCTTTTTTCTGCAACTCTGTAAACACAATTATTCCACCTATATTTTTCATTTTAAGTCCTATATATATATATATATATATATATATATATATATATATATATATATATATATATATATATATATATATATATACTATATATATATATATATATATATATATATATATATATATATATATATATATATATACATATATATATATATATATATATATATATATATATATATATATACATATATATATATATATATATATATATATATATATATATATATATATATATATATACAAGGCCCACTCAATAAGTTCCCGGTCTAATTAAGAAAAACAACTTTTTTTTTAGAAATTCGACTTTATTCATCAACATACTCTCCTTCAAGAGTGATACATTCATTCCAACGCTCCTCTAACTTTTCGATGCCTTTTTTGCAGAACGATTTGTCTTTGCTCTCAAAATAGGCCTCAGTTTCAGCAATCACTTCTTCATTTGAGTCAAATTTCTTTCCCTGGAGCATATTTTTGATGTCTGCAAAAAGCCAGTAGTCGCTGGGGGCCAGATCTGGAGAGTACGGCGGGTGAGGAAGCAATTTGAAGCGTAATTCATATAATTTAACCATCGTTTTCATCGACTTGTGACACGGGGCATTATCTTGGTGGAACAGCACTTTTTTCTTTTGCATGTGAGGCCGTGTTTTCTTGATTTCTACACCCAATTTATCCAATAATGCCATGTAATATTCGCTATTGATAGTTTTAACTTTCTCAAGATAGTCGATGAGCAAAATACCATGCGCGTCCCAAAATACGGATGCCATAACCTTGCTAGCTGACTTTTGGGGTTTTGGTCGCTTTGCACGACTTTCACAGGCTGCTGTCCACTCAGCTGACGATCTTTTTGATTCAGGTGTGTAATAATGGATCCATGATTCATCCATTGTCACATACCGACGCAAGAAATCCTTCTTATCTCGCTTGAACAGCTCCAAACAGCGCTCTGAATCGCCGACGCGTTGTTGTTTTTGGTCCGGTGTGAGCAAACGCGGCACCCACTTCGAAAGCAACTTACGCGTACCTCAAATTTTCGTGTAAAATTGTAAACACACTACCTTCTGATATCTTTAAGGTGTCAGCTATCTCACGCAGCTTCACTTTATGGTCTTTCAAAACTACTATGCGGACTTTTTTATGTTTTCCGGGAACAACTGCCGATTTTGGGCGACCAGAGAGTTCATCATCATTAGTGTTTGTAAGACCGCGTTTGAATTCAACATACCAGAAAATTTCAGCAAAATATATTCAGTAGTATTTTAAATAAAAATTACAATAATAATTACATCCTTTATATGAAGAGATCACGTGACCATTATATGAAGAGATCACGTGACCTACTTCAAAATAATATATGGCATCCATCTTGTGTCGAAATCATAATTTTTAAAGTCCTTTTTAATTCATATTAAGTGTTGTATCCGTTCTAAAGACGCTTTATTTCTGCTTAAATTCTGTGCATCTACATACTGAAACAACGCAATTGCAATATATTTGAGTTTAAATGATCATTCAACTTTGATTATTTCTACAATGAAGCCTAATTTTCACTTATGGAAAATGTAGACATCAAAAGATGTAGAATGAGTTGTATAAGAATCGCTGCGTTTCTTTAACGCAAAATTATTTAGTTAATGGAGTCTGCAATATAGCTCATATGAATTCATTCATTGATTTTACACAAAGAAGACGATTTTTTTGATGAAGTTTTAAGCATAGAGTTAAATTACTTGTACCTCCATGGTTTTAAGTTTTTAAATAAAATAAATTTTTATAGTTTTTAAATAAAATAGTTATTATATTAAAATAAATTATTATGATGAATGAAAGGAATTGAAAAAAGTTAATGAATGAAATGCTGCTTTTATCGAGAGAGCCAGCAGATTTATATTTCGATGACGTCATTTGAATAAAGTTCATTTCTTTTCGATTAAGTTTTCAATTATAATAAATTATTGTAGTATTATGATAATTTTAAAAATATGACCGAGGAATGTATCGCATTTTAGAAATGTTTAAACCAGGCAATATATATTTCAATTGGTCATTTGAATAAAGTCCATTTTTTTCGATAAAGTTTTAATTTTTAAAATATAATAAATTAATGTAGCATTGTAATAATTTCAAAAATATTACCGACGAATTTATCGCATTTTAGAGATGTTTAAACAAAGTTGCATTGAAGTTAGAAAGTGTTTCATAATCAATGCTTTATGCATGATTGATATTTCTTGCTTTGCTTGCGCTACTTATTTTTACCTATGCATTATCTATTTTAAGTTTTATTGCTCTATAAATATGCATATGTATGTATATGTCATTCGTATGCATATCAGAACTTTTACAGTTTTCAGCATTTTTTTTACACGGTGTCTAAACTAAATATAGTTCTTAATTTCATCTTACACGGTTTTTGGATTACATGGAACGCATCCCTAATTTTACTACAGGAAACTTATCTTTTTTTACACGTTTTTTTACACGAATTTCTAAGGAACATAACTACCGCGTAAAAATGAGTTGGGTGTATATAGAAAAATATATATATATATATATATATATATATATATATATATATATATATATATATATATATATATATATATATAATTTTTCGTTGGAAATTGCAGGAGTACAAAATTCTAAAAACTGGCTTTTAATTCCTTCTTTGTAAAGTAAGCTGGAAACGGATTTCAATGAAACATTAATGAACATCATTGAAAGTTGATGTGCTATACGACGGAAAAAGAGAATAAATAAGAATTAATTAATACTTCCTCTCTTATTCTCCACATAAAATTTTTAAAAATTTTTACACCAAAATTAGTAGTAAAAATAAGATAACTTCGAATTTCAATGAAAAATTAATAAAATGCAATAAAAGTTTATGCGCTATACGACAGATAGAGAAAATAAATAAGAATTAATTAATATTTTCTGTCTTATTCTCCACATATAACTTTTATAAATTTTTACACCAACATTATTAAGTAACTTCGGACTTCAATAACAAATTCATAAAATACAATGAAAGTTTATGTGCTATACGACGGAGATGAGAAACTTAATAAGAATTAATTAAAATTTTCTATTTTACTCTCCACTTAAAACTTTTGAAAATTTTTACTCAATAAATTGTAATAGAACAAAGACAACTTCGTTAAAAGCAGCATGCAACATAAAATTGATATTATCCACCGGTATCGGATGTAAGAACCAGCTTTCATCGTCAAAACACACAAAAAGCGCAACCTTTACTGGAGAAAGATAGATCGGCAACTGATATAAGGACAACAGACATGGCTAACGCAGGGAAAGAGGGTTAATACTGGCGAGAGAAGAAAAAAAAATGATGTAGGCATTATTTAAAATAACACTACATTTGAGTTTTTAATTCAATTTTCGTTTCTATTTGACAATTAGACATATTTTAAAAGGCGGCGTATTAAAATTGTGAAAAATTTAAAATATCTCAAGAACGGCTAATTTTAAAGTGTAGAGCTTGTTCTTATTTTCTTTAATGGTAAACATTGTGTATCAGAGAAGTATTTAATTCATACATTTGAGCATATATAGTCTTATTTTAGATTTTGACGATTTTTGCAGGACTTTTTGGAAAAAAAAAGCAGATCATGTGTTTTCGAAACGTACCAAAATTAATCAGGTAACCCACGGTAACTCACAAGTGACTTACCTACCAAATTTTATGAAATTTAGTCAATTAGCTTCTCCGTTAGAGTGGTATATACGATTTTTGAGGGCCATTTCGGCAAAAAGAGCAGGCTCTTTTTTAAAAATCGTACCAAATTCTAATCAGCACCAGGGAAACCTATAAGTGACCTATGTATAAAATTTTATAAAATTTGGCCAATTACTTTTAGAGTTAGAGTGGATACATACATTTCACAGACAGACACACACACAAACACACACAGACGTCACGCTAAAAATTGTTATTTCGTATTCTAGAGATCCTAAAACGTGTAGGTCCGTCCAAAATTCGAGTTGCGATTTTTGTCACGATTCCAATGCTTTCCCTATACATTACCATGTTTTATTGGGGAAGTAAAAGAAGGTAAAAACAGATTGGGAAGGGACAAGAGGTAGACCACACTAAATGAAAGGTGAAACTCAAAAGAGGAAAATAAACGTCTAGCAAAGGATTCAATGCTCTTGTTCAGTGACTCAAACTACGAACACAAAAGCTCTATTAAATTAAGAAAAAGGCAACTGACCTGCTTCGAAAGTTACATAAATCGACCAATCCTGTGATAAAAATAATAGACTCTAAACAAATACTAAAAATAAGTCGAAAAGGAAATGCTTTTGTAAGCTGAAAGAGCTCACACCGTCAGCAAATAAACCTCTGTTTGTAAAAATTGCATCACGATGAAAAAAACATCAGAATTGAATGAATATATTCCACAGTTGACCTGTATTGTTAAAAATGAACGATTGAATTTACAAAAAGTGTTTCTAAATGGCGCGGCATCGAAAGAAACAGAGTTTGAATTTGTACCTGAGGTAGAGCATTCCAAATTGCTTCTTTCCGAACCAAAATTTCAGCTGTATCAGCTACGGAACGAGCGTCACGATCGAGACGCCCACCGACGAAATCCCAGACATGTTCAATAGGCGACATATCCGGTGAATAGGCAGCCCAAGAAAGAATCTGTATCTGTTGTGTTGAAAAGAAGACTTGAACATTCTTAGCAATATATGGAGGGGCATTGTCCTGTTGAAATACAGCTCTGGGAATGTGTTGAAGGTAGTATACTACTTCGGGCTCCAGAACTTCTCTGATGTACCATTTGCTGTTGAAATTACCCACAATTCTTACCAGCTGAGATCGTCCAAGATATCCAGTGGCACCCTTGTCCATCACGCTTGGCGTCCGGTTGGACGTTGGGTAACGCACTCATACAGCCATCACTGTTCCCCATATTAAAGTGGGTGTTCATCGGAAAATATGAGTTGTTGACAATCGGCATGAGCCCATTGTTGATGAGCCCATGTGATGAGCCCATTGTTGATGCAGGCGTCGGTGATTTAGCGTCAGGGGAATCCTGTATAAATGAATTCTTGCACGCAGTCCAAGTTGCAGCAGACGCCGACGAATTGTTGGAGTCAGACAATGCCACACATATAGCAGTAGTGCGCGGTAGCCCAGTGGTTAGCGCGCGGGAATTGCACTCGGTAGGCCCGGGTTCGATTCCAGCCACTGCCATAATTGCCGCCGTGTTCACGCTGAGTACGGTCTCGTTAAACATGTGGGTCCGTAAGTCCTTCCGCGAGGTTGGTGATAGGGGAAGGAGGGTACGGTCCTTGTGGATGTCTCCCCCACTGGGTTCCGGTCTAAATTGGGTGTCACTTCCCGGCCGTCCAAACTGTTACCTTACACCTTTCTGGCAGGCCAGACGGTCTGGATCTCAACAATAACAACAACAACAACTATAGCAGTGCTCCAACGTTCTGCTAACTTCTTCTTCGACTCAGATCATCCGACCTACCAGAAAAGTATAAGGTATCTGTATATCTAACCACTGGGCTGTCGCGTCCCCAACGTTCTGCTAACTGTCGAGATGAAGCTGTACGGTCCATGGCTAACATACGGACGAGGTGTCTGTCATCCCGTGCTGATGTAACATTTCGTCATGCTCTGCCGGATTTGCGACTCGTCCAGTTCTTTCAGTCCACTGTTTCCAAATTCGTATCACTGTCGCGGCATTGCGCTCCATATGAGCGTCTAATGAACGATAAGAAAACCCCCATCCACGAAAGTCGATCATTCATCCTCGCTCAAACTATGTAACTTTCTCATATGCCAGCATTTGTCGTCTTAGAGGCATAGTGACTCCGCATGGAACGTTTGCATCTAGCAGACACCACAGACTATTTACAACGTCTAGCTAAAGCTCTCTATTTATAAGGCTAAAGCAGCATTTCAGAGGATTCCGCTCAGCCCACGCATGCGCGGTGACTCTGAAATTCTAAACATTTGCATTGGACATCTTAATTTGCATTTGCTGTAAATTTCAACTCAATCGCGCGATTCCTTCATGGTGTTGCAATTTTTACAAACATGAGTATATTTCATAAAGAAGAAAAATTTAAGAAATGTAGAAAAATTACTGAAGTATGAATTAGAAACAAAATGATATCGAAAAAGTAAACCAGATATTTTCAAGCAGAAAAGGAGAAAGGAAAATTATAATTAACAGGAAAGATCAATAATGCTTAAAGCATTGATTCTGAAACACTTTCCAATTTCAATGCAATTTTATTTAAGCATGTCTAAAATGCAATACATTCCTCGGTAATATTTTAAAACTTATCACAATACTACATTAATTTATTATATTTGAAACCTTAAACCTTCATAAAAAAAAATTAACTTCATTCAAATGACGGCATTAAAGTATAAATTGCCTGGTTTAAACATCTCTAAAATGTGATACATTCCTCGGTAATAATTTTAGAATTGTCATAATACTACGATAATTTATTATATTTGAAAACTTCATCGAAAACAACTGAAATCCATTCAAATGACGTCATAGAAAAAATAACACGCCTGGCTCTCTCTATAAAAGCAACATTTCATTCATAAATAATTACCCCATTCATGTCATTCATCACAATACTATAATAATTTATTTTATTTAAAAATTAAGACCATGGAGCTACAAGTAATTAAACTGTATGCGTAAAACTTCATCGAAAAATATCGTCCTTCTCTTTCTAAAATCAATGAATATTTCATTCATATCAGCTAAGCAGACTCCATGGACTAAATAATTTTGTGTTAAAGAATTACAGCAATCCTAATACAACTAACTCATTCTACATATTTTGCTGTTTACATTTTACATAGGTGAAAAATAGGCTTAGTTGTAGAAATAATCAAACTTGGGATGAGCATTTAAACACAAATATATTGTCATTGCGTTGTTTCAGTATGTAGATGCACAGAATTTAGGCAAAAATAAAGTAGTTTTAGGACGGATACAACACTCAATATGAATTAAAAAGAACTTTAAAAATCATGATTTTGAGACAAGATGGATGCCATATATCATTTTGAAGTATATCACGTGATCGTTTCATATCATGGTCACGTGATCGCTTCATATAAGAGGTGTTATTATTATTTTAATTTTTATTTAAAAAACTACTGAATATATTTCGTTGAATTTTTTTTTATATATTTTATGGAACAATTTGAATATTGTCTAAAATTTTCGAAGCAATTTGTAAATTTTAAATCCGCTTAAAAAATGCTTAAAGAATTGGGTCCCATAGGGCTCAATGTATTTCATTTTTTCAACCCGGGTTCAATCCAAAACTAATTGGGTGATATTATTCATTTATATTCCCATAGGTCCCACAGACCGTCTGAACAACATACAAAAATATCCTTTTGATAAAGTTATTCTTAAGGCAGTTATCGCGCAAACGAACAGACAGACAGACAGACAAACAAAATGAACAAAGTCATAAATACTTTCCAGCTATGTTGTAAAATGTTAAAAACTATATTGCACATGTTAAAACATAAAATAGCTACACTGTAATGTTTTTGTTAAAATGTATTTGTTTCAATACAAAACGGCAATTTCTAGCTTAAGTAATAATGATGTAAAACTATAAAATTGCTTTTATTAACTTATTTTAACAAATTTTATTTTGGTCCGACGCAGTAGAACAACTTTCGTAAAAAATGAACACAGTGGTTTTTGAAGTGGTACATACGAACAGATATGTTGGCAAACAAACCGATTACATTATGTGTGCTTTGCGTATTTATAGGATACAAACACACCTAAAACGAGAGGCCCAATAGCATATAGGAGAGGAATACAAGAACAATACAGGTAATGGCGTTGAATATTAAAACTAGGATGCAGACACATTAGGACTATGAAAATAGTATTTCTGCATTTACTGCAAGAAACAGCCTTGGCACATAGTTAGTAACAGTAGTTATAAAAGGGGCATTCTGCGGCGGATCGGGGAGGCGCAGCAAGCGCAGCGGGAGGAGAGGCCCCCTTTTGGGAGGAGGGTCCCTCTTTGGGAGGATCCTCTTTGGGTGGATGCCTCCCCTCTTTGGGAGGATGTCTCTCAGTGCCCCCCTCCCCTCTTTTGAAAGTTTGGTGAGGCGCAGCACCCAATGCCTCTGTTGAGAGGATGCCTCTTTCACAGAGGCATGATGACTCATACGGAGTGAGTTTCACTCGGAGTCTTGAGAGGGAATGTCACAATCGCTGACTGACCCTTGACCTGAGGAAGGGGTTTCAAGCGATGTCGCAATCACATAATCTGGAAATGACGTGTCGACCTTAGAAGTGATCTTTGACAAGAACACACGTCCTCCCTCTCTGCTGTCTGGGAACAGACTGAAAGATCTTATCAGCGGGATGTGGTTAAAGCGCCCTCTGGCGAATTTTGATGAAGTGCTGCCATCTATCGGCATTTTTTTTCCAAAAGAAATTAATGTTTCACTGGTCAGGAGCTGGATTCGAACTTGGATCCAGCCGATTACAAGCCGCGCGTCTTACCGCCGTGCCAAAGCACCCGTGCTACATAGAAAGTTATCTTCGAAGTGTACCTTATCAGCGGAAGTTAGATTATTTTTCGAAGTTCATTCGAATTGCTCGGTGAATAGCGATGTGTTTTAAAACAGAATGCTACGGTGTGAATGTCTGTCTGTCCGTGTGTCTGTCTGTCCGTTAGCACGATAACTGCCATAAAAATGACTTAATCAAAATGAAATTTTAGTATGTTGTTCAGACGGTCTGTAGAACCTATGGGAATATAAATGAATAATATCACACAATTAGTTTTGGATTGAACCCGGGTTGAAAAAATGAAATACATTGAGCCCTATGGGGCGTAATTTTTCTAACATTTTTTAAGCGGATTTAAAATTCACAAATTGCTTCGAAAATTTTAGGTAATAGTCAAATTGTTCCATAAAATATATAAAATAAAATTCAGCTAAATATATTCAGTAGTTTTTTAAATAAAAATTAAAATAATAATTACACATCTTATATGAAACGATCACGTGACCATGATATGAAACGATCACATGACCCACTTCAAAATGATATATGGCATCCATCTTGTTTCAAATTCGTGATTTTTTAAAGTTCTTTTTAATTCATATTGAGTGTTGTATCCATCCTAAAACTACTTTATTTCTGCTTAAATTCTGTGCATCTACATACTAAAACAACACAATGGCAATATATTTGAGTTTAAATTCTCATTCAAATTTGATTATTTCTACAACTAAGCCTATTTTTCACCTATGTAAAATGTAAACAGCAGAATATGTAGAATGAGTTGTATTAGAATTACTGTATTTCTTTAACACAAAATAATTCAGTCCATGGAGTCTGCATGGCTGATATGAATGAAATATTAATTGATTTTATAAACAGAAGGACGATTTTTTTCGATGAAGTTTTAAGCATAAAGTTTATGAATTGTAGCTCCATGGTCTTAATTTTTAAATAAAATAAATTATTATAGTATTGTGATGAATGAAATGGAGAAAGTTATGAATGAAATCCTGCTTTTATAGAGAGATCCAGGCGTGTTATTTTTTCTATGACGTCATTTGAATTAATTTCAGTTGTTTTCGATGAAGTTTTCAAATATAATAAATTATCGTAGAATTATGATAGATTTAAAAATATTACCGTGGAAAGTATTGCATTTTAGAGATATTTAAACCACGCAATTTATATTTCAATGCCGTCATTTGAATGAAGTTCATTTTTTTCAATGAAGGTTTAAGTTTTCAAATATAATAAATCAATGTAGTATTGTGATAAGTTTTAAAATATTACCGAGGAATGTATTGCATTTTCGACTTTTTTAAATAAAATTGCATTGAAGTTGGAAAGTGTTTCATAATCAATGCTTTAAGCATGATTGATCTTTCCTGTTTTTTACTCTTTTTGTGATAATTTGAATATTTCCTAAAATTTTCGAAGCAATTTGTGAATTTAAACTCCGCTTAAAAAAAAGTATTATAACTGAAGTTCCAAGGGTTCAATGTATTTCATTTTTTTTAGTTTCGATGCAATACATGGTAATGTATAGGGAAAATATTGGAATCATGTCGAAAATCGCAACTCGAGTTTTCGACGGATCTACACGTTTCGATGCCTCTAGAATACGAAAAAACTATTTTAGCGTGACGTCTGTGTGTGTGTGTCTGTCTGTCTGTCTGTCTGTCTGTGTATCTGCTTGTCTGTGTGTGTGTCTGTGTGTCTGCGCAATGTATGTAACCACTCTAACTCAAAAACTTATGAACCGAATTTCATAAAATTTGGTAGGTAAGTCACTTGGGTATGACCCTGGTGCTGATTAGTTTTGGGTACGCTTCGTAATAATGTAACCCGCCTTTTTTGCGAATTGGCCTGTAAAAATTTTATGTATCCACTCTAGCTAAAATAATAATTGACCAAATACCACAAAATTTGGTAGATAAGTTACTTGTACGATACTCTGGTGCTGATTAGATTTTGGTATTAATCGGAAAAGAACAACCTGCCTTTTTTTTACAAAATGGCCCGCAAAAATATCATGTCTCTAACTAAAATACTAATTGACCAAATTTCATAAAATTTGGTAGATAAGTTACTTGTGGGATACTCTGGTGCTGATTAGATTTTGGTATTATTCAGAGAAGAACAACCTGCATTTTTTACGAAATGGCCCTCAAAAATCGCAAAAATCTAAAAAAAAGCTATGTATGTTCAAATATATCAATTAAATGTTTGTTTTATACGTAATTTTCGATGAGGAAAAGAAAAAGAACAACTCTTTTGTTTTAGAACTAACCGTTCCGAGATATTTGAGATTTTTCTCAATTAGTAATGCCATTTTTGAAAAAATATCCAATTACCAAATACAAACAGAAATTCAATTAAAAATGCAAATTTAGTGTTATTTTGTTCAATTAAATTCAATTTAATGAATTATTAAAGAAATAAAGAAAAAATGGATATGAGTCAAAGTCATGTGCTGTCCACAACAGATATTTTACTTCCCCTGCAATACATGGTAATGTATAGGAGAAGTATTGGAATCATGTCGAAAATCGTAACTCGAGTTTTCGACCGATGTACACGTTTCGAGACCTCTAGAATACGAAAAAACTATTTTTAGAGTGACGTCTGTGTGTGTGTGTGTCTGTGTGTCTCTCTGCCTGTCTGTCTGTGTGTCTGTGCAATGTATGTATCCACTCTAACTCAAAAACTAATGGACCGAATTTCATAAAATTTAGTTCGTAATCACTTGGGTATTCTGATGATGATTAGTTTCTAGTACGATTCGTAAAAACAGAACTCGACTTTTTTTGCGAAATGGCCTCTAAAAATTTCATTTATCCGCTCTAGCTAAAATACTAATTGACAAAATTTCACAAAATTTGGTAGATAAGTTACTTGTTGGATACTCTGGTGCTGATTAGAATTTGGTACGATTCGGAAAAGAACTAGCTTTTTTTTACGAAATTGCTCGCAAAAATTTCATGTATCCACCCTAGCTAAAATGCTAATTGACCAAATTTCACAATATTTGGTAGATAAGTAAACTTGTGGAACACTCTGGTGCTGATTAGATTTGGTACGATTCGGAAAATAATAACCTGCCTTTTTTAAGAAATGGCCCGCAAAAATCGTCAAAATTTAAAAAAAAAAAACTACGTATGCTGAAATGTATCAAATAAATTCTTGTTTTATACGCAATTTTTGACGAGGAAAAGAATATAAAACACTCCATTATACTTTAGGACTAACCGTTCTCAAGATATTTGAGCTTTCTTGCATTTTTGTTACGCCACTTTCGGAAAAATGTCCAATTACCAAATAAAAGCAAAAATTGAATTAAAAATGCAAATTTATTGTTATTTGGTGCAATTAAACTCAACCTAATGAATTATTAAGGAAATAAAGGAAATATGAATTAAGTCTGCAGGGAAAGTCATGTGCTACTCATATCAGATTTTTCAATCTAGGTTAATTCCGAAACTAAATGGGTCATATTCATTTTCATTCACAGTCATCCCACAGACCACCTCAACAACAAAAATTTTATTTCGATAAACTCATTTTGACAGCAGTTGTCGTGCGATCGGACAGAGAGACAGAATGTCCAATGTCATAAACACTTTTCAGTTACCTTGGAAAGTGTTAAAAAAGGATAATTGTCTTTTCTACTTAGCTTTATTACTTCAGCAACAGTTTGAGCTGTGAGTATAAAAAGCAGTTATAATTATTTAAAAAGCTCAGTAAATATTCAGAAAATATAACTCTGAAAACACCATCTATCAAAACTAGAAGTAGTTAATACCCTGTAACAGTTTACTCTCAGCGGATTATTCACACTGACACAGTTTCCCTTTTGACATCGAATCTCCAATTATATTTAAACTGAAATATTTCCCTGGATAGGGGGATTAGGTTTCTTTCAGTGTTGCTTTAGGGTACACAGCTGGGCTTCCACAGCTGCATATCATGGGTTTATAGGTATTAAGTCGTGCGTTACAGAATTTGGAGTTAGTTTTAATGAAGGGAAGTTAAAAGCGTCGTTGAATATAAATTACTTTTTGCCCGTGGAAAATGGTAATCATATTTCTTTGACAAAGACCATCCGACCTACTAGAAGGTGTAAGGTATCTGTTTGAAGTGCCACCCAAGGACCCAGTGGGGGGTGGCATCCACAGGGATCTAAATCTCCTTCCCCTACCACCAACCTCTCGGAAGGACTTATGAACCCACATATTTAACTCTGCGTGAACACGGAGACAGTTTGGGCAGTCCGGAAATCGAACTCGGGTCATCCGGGCGCAAATCCCGAGTGCTAACCACTGGGATATCTTACCCCATAATCATTTTTCCAATTCACGGTTTCCATAAGCACCCTAGCAATTTTTGTAAGGACAGGTCCATCAATGTACACTTTAGGTGTATCCAGACGATAATGCCCGATCGAATAAAATATACTTCAGTGTATACATTATTTTTTTTTATTGTGAAGGAAGTAATTCATTGCATTATATAAGGAAAATCATGTGCTTCGAACATCATATTTCTTATTTATGTCAAAATGTCACATGATAACCTCATGCAAATACTGACTAGGTAACGAGACTAATGATATAGTTAAATTTGATTTCGTATAAAAAAGCCACTTTGTATTTAACTTTGTACTCGTGTGTATTTGGGCATTAATAATTAATAACCTAATGGGGATTGTTAAAATAAATCAGGAAAATTTCTCTCTTGTAACGATGTTGCGTGAGAGAAAGAAAGGAATCATTTATTTTCATTTTCCGCTCGTCTTCATTACAGTCTAATGAATGTTAATGATTCAGATCTTAAAATGGTAGTGAGTTAAATTATAGATGTTCTCTAAATCAAATATCCGAAATTTAATAGGTTTTCTAGGTAAGTCTTCCCGACAAATTTGGAACGAAAAGCCTTTGAGCGTATATATTGGAGTATTGATAGAAAATTGTTCATGCACGGATCGAATGAAAGTGATTGCAGGGTCCCTTAGGGGAGAATTATACAAGCGGGGATCACGAACTTGGCAACATAGAAGGAAAATGCCAATTAAATGGAATGCTGTAGGGCAGGGATTTGCACACTTTGCAAAGAAACTTGCTACCCTAACCGGTAATCTATTAGATCTTCGAACTGCTTAGCCGACGCTCAACCTTTGAGCTACTGAGACGAAATTGCAAGCTCTTATTGTCAAAGTGGACTATGCATTCTCTACTCCCTAATATCAGATTGGTATGTAATTGACAATCTGACTAACCACCTCTCGCTACTTTTATCATAGGTTAACCTCCTAATGTTATTTTCATCCTCTAAGTTAGCATCATGCGTGGTCGTTATCTTCTCGATATGAAATCGGCACGCAAACTTCAGAGTCCATTGAATCCGTGCTAGTCGAAATAGGGTCACTTTCAGACTTCCGACATCTTTGCACTAACCTGCAGGGTTGATTCGTTCGGGTGATACTGGAAACATCTTGCCACCCTAATCGAACTCTGGATCTTCGAACTGGCCTGTCGACGCTCTACGGTTGAGCTACTGGGATGAAAAATTGCAAGCACTTATTGTCGAAGTGGAAGCTGCAACTTTTACCTCCTAAGAACACTTCCAGATTTAAAATTTTTTTGCAGAGCATTCGATGAAAAATATGCGTTACCAGGGTGTCTCTAAAAGATTGAAACTCTCTTTAATTCTGTATCTGTTGGGGATAAACGGACAATGTAAATTGCAAAAATGTTGAAAGTAAGGCAACAAATAAGACTACGTTAATGAAATAGTCCTCCCATTCATTTTCAAAAAGTGACACTTTTTGATTTTTATACGGCCCTCTTAGACAAATTTGGTCAATCAGAAAATTTTTATTTTTAATGCAACAAGATCATTAAAAAAACCCGCATATCTGTATCTTAAAAATGGAGTGAGTTATATTTAATTGAAAATTGTACATTGTGAATGGGAACCGTATATCAAATTAGAAATTTAAATTTGTGACATATCACAAAAAAAGATAAAACTGGATGATAATACATAGGATACACAACCGCGTAATCAGTACCACTGCTTTATATGATCCCTGTCTGTGTAATGATTTATTTAGATGCATTTGTGATAAAAATTTTTGACATATATTAACCTATTTTTGATCTAAACAATTTCCATCGCCAATTTGTTTATGATCCCTATTTTCACTGATGAAACAGCCTTTCACCTGGTACGGAAAAGTGGCATAGGTCAGATTTTTTCCTTTATCATAATTCAGTTGATTTTAAAGATACAGATATGAGGTTTTGTTTTAATGATCTTGTTGCATTAGAAATAAAAATTTTCTAATTATCCAAATTTGTCTAAGGGGGTCGTATAAAAATTTAAAAAGTGTAACTTTTTGAAAATTACTGGGAGGACTATTTCATTAACGTAATCTTATTTCCTGCCTTACTTTCAACATATTTGCAATTTACATTGCTCACTTATCTCCGACAGGTAAAGAATTAAAGCGCGTTGCACTCTTTTTAGGACACCTTGTACATATATATATATATATATATATATATATATATATATATATATATATATCCAACTCTGTGAACGCTTCAACTTTTACCTCCCAAGAACACTTCCATATTTTAAAATTTCGTGGCGAGCATTCGATAAAAAATATGTGTTATATACATACTTCATTACTAGGAATACAATAAAACGAATAAATTACTTGGCGTTTCCCGAGTCCTAAATAAGCGACCGCTACTTAAATAATACCACCACAGTTTCAAAAATTTCAATTCAAAACATCACGAAATGCAAAATCCTTTGTTTAAGCACAAAGCGCAGTAATATGCAGATTTTCACGGAGAAAAGAGGTGGTAATGCAAAACGCTATGTAAATTTTAGTCAGCTGACGTTGAAGTTTTACTAGCAAAGCAGGATCACGTAATCTTAGCATATCTAACTTTTAACTGTAAAGCACGATTGTAAAAATGTAGCGCATCATTGATTACAACACATTCTTACCGTTTTCCTTTTATCCGAAACTAGTAGTATGTACTAATGCCGTCAGTGTCAGCTGACTAAAATTTGCATAACGTTTTGCATTACCACCTCTTTTCTTAAAGAAAATCTGCATGCTTACTACCACGCACTACTGTGCATGGGAGAGATGATTGCTAAAATGTTTGATAAAATGTAAGTGCAAATGTGAATGTAAGATATGATGTCAATATCCAAATGCATGGGTCCAAAATGTTAACTTTCTGTACTTCCAATGCCTATTTTACTCCAAAAAAGGACACTATGTCCCGTAGTGGCAAAAATCCGTACTATTTTCTTTCTTTTAAACATCAAAACCCCATGGTCTAAATAGTATTTACTGCAAATTTGGTTGAGTTTGGCCCAACAGTTTTCTCACTATCTGTCTCTAAACACCTCTACTTTAATTATGGCCAGCCTGTATATCAATTGTACGTATGACCGCGACCACATTTGTCCACTCCCAGTTTTAGCATCCAGTTATTTCTTTGGGAACTGAAGTAGTATTTATTTGCAATAAATGTAAAAGATAGAGGTAAATGTCTAAGTATATGGGGTTATTCCAAATCACAATTTCTGAAGGAGCTGAAATGGTCAAGAAAATATATGGAATGTGATATAACTTTTTGGGTGTGGATATCATATTGGCAACAAGTCTTCCATTTCAAGACAAAATTTCATTTCATTCTATTTATAGACCGACAAGTCTTAAGTAAATTTTTTCGACTGTTTCCTCGAAGCCCTTATTTAAGCACAAAACGAATAGCATTATTCTATTTCTACTCAAAGTATGAGATTACAAAAAATTAAAATTGATGTCTTTTTGTTTACCGTCCATATCAGTCGATAATATTTTAAAAGTATACTTTATATAAAATTTGATTACATTTAATCGCGAAGGGCATAAGGATAGAAAAAAAAATCCAGAAAGCTGGGCTGAATGAGGCCGCAACTAATTGAAATAAGTTGAACAAATGTCCTTAAACGATACTCGCTAATATAATTATACTAAAATTCATGTAAATGAAATTAATGTAATTTTGATATTTGTAAATAAAATCTTTTAAATTCCTTTAGTGATCAATAAACTGGTAAATGTAATGATCTCTTTTGAAACCGCTTAAAGCTTAGTTGGAGGATACCTACACTTAACGATTATGACCGCTACAAGATTTTACAGCTTGCAGCCTGCAAATCAGTAAATAACAACATGTTTTCTGAAAACCGTAAAACATCAGAGGTTGAACTCACAAAGAAAGGGATGTGAGATCGGAGGGTAGTTTGTTAGGCCATAAAGCATGAGAGTAAAGACAAGTTAATGGATTGATCGGTCATTTTGTGTCATTCATCTGCATTTTAGTTTGCGCATTTCCCTCAAGCATGCAGCACTTTGACTACAAGGAAAATATTGCTGCTTCAGGTTTTTGAATGTTTCGTGTACTAAACGTTATATTGCCGTGTTGTTGTTGTTGAAACTCAGACCGTCCGACCTACCAGAAAGGTGTAAGGTAACTGTTTGGACGGTCGGGAAGTGCCACCCAATTTAGACCGGAACCCAGTGGGGGAGGCATCCACAAGAACCGTACCCTCCTTCCCCTACCACCAACCTCTCGGAAGTTATATTGCCGTGTGATATTCCTCGCCTGATTGTGTTGTTCCCATTTATGGCAATTTCTTTGAAAAGAGCCTTTAATGTAATCAGGTACACGAAAATTATTTTAACTTTTTGAAATATTTTTATAAAAGATCTTAGTTGACTATGTCTGATGTAAATTTCTACGCAAGCAAATTTCTGTAGTATTCAAAATGACAGTTATTCAAAACATTCTATTAAAATATTTAAACTAATGCTCCTACAAACAAGTTTAAAAATCTCTATTCTCACTATACCGGATTATCTTCACAAGCAGATTTGAATAATAAAACACCCTGGTCCCGTTCGTAAACAAATTTACAAATAATATGAAATTGAATCAATATATGCCAAAATGAAAGCGCTTAAATTGTATGGCAAGATATGCCCATACGACTTCTGTTCGAGAAAATTAGAATATATACCGGCCTATTAGTAGGCTATTACACGTACTACAATATATATTTATAAAATCTTTGCCAAATCAAAATAAATGACGTAATAAATTGAGAATATCAATAATCCCCATAATGTTTTACACTGAAGGCCGTAATTGATATAACAAAGTCAAAAATGCAATTTCCATAAAGTTTATTTTATGTATATTACTTTAGTCTTTAAAACGGCAAAGTTTTAATGAAAATCGTCTGTCGCATAAACAAATTGGATTAAAATCCGTTGCTAGGGGCATAATGTAATCTTCAAATAAATTGATGGAAAATATATTGTCTGTGTAATGCTATCTCTATAGGAAATTTTATTGGGGGATTTTAATTAATGTTTAGACAAACCCTGGTCCTAGAAACTCGGCACATGCATTAAATTTTAAGAGTGTCTATTTCACGGCAACCCACAAAATTTCTTAAAATTCGGTGCAGCCCTTCTCCCGGGATGATAAGATAAACACCCACACATATAGTCAGACAGACATATTTTCAATTTTATTTATCAAACTAGCACTAAACCAGTTCTTCGTAGAAACATGCAATTTAAAGAAGTTTAAAATTCACTATCATGTGAAAATTCCCCACTTAGGATCTCGAACTATCAAAAATGCTTCATTTACTCTTTCTTTTTAGCTTCAGTCGCGTAGACTCACTGGGGAAGGAGAAAGCACAGCTCGCGCACGATTATCAAAAGTACGAAGTTTTGTCATTTAAAGTATTATGACGCATGTTGAATAAATTGGACGGTCCCCTATGTTTTTACCACATTGTTTACAAAAATTCGCGATATTTCTGACTGTATTCTATATAGGAAAATTAGTACTATTCGATAGATATTCCCACAGAAAACCAGCAATATTTGCCGTTTCGAAACAGAATATTGAACAAGACTGGGAATGAAATATATGTTTAAAATAAAATATAACATGTCTTTGAAATAAACATTCAAGAAAACTAAAAATTACAAAAAAAAAAGCTTGTTTTCCCACAGAAAAGTAAATACAAAATATTTAAATCTACGTAAAAAGAAATATGAAATGCATTATAATTTAAAAAATCTGATGTGGGCAACACATGGCTTTCCTTATATAATGCAATGAGTTTACTACTTTTACAGTAAAAAAAATAGGTTTTCCATATAGTAGATATATTCTTTCCAAGATATTGGATTTTCGTCAATCAGTTGTCATTTTCATTGATTTAGCGTCATTTTTATCCATTTGGCGATATTTTCGTTAATTTGGCAACATTTTGAAAAGTCGCCAAGTTGGCGACATTCTGCCAAATTCGTCGCTAAAATCTCTAGCCAAGCCTTAATAGACAGAGAAATAAGTTAATCTTATAGCATATAAATGATTAGTGGTGTTCAAATGCAAAAGTATTACTCAAAGTACCTTTTCTCATGAATAGAACGAGCTAGATCCACGAGAATGATGTCACCCAATATATCGTATGATATTACATATGAAAAGTGAACATGTTTCTCAACAGTTCATAGATGTTATTTAATTTAAGGGATTTTTTGATAAATTTATTTTACAAATGTGCAATATCTGGAAAACGGTTCATGTTATCGATCTAAAGTTTATGTCAATCGTTTTCTAAGGAAAAATTACATAAGAAATGTCTATTTGCCAAATTTTATTAAATGTATTGATTTTTTGATGATTTTTTCAAAATTTCACTCGAAAATTTAGGGGGGTTCTGAACATCCGATTATGTATAAAAACAATAGGCTTCCAGTATTCACGGATTGTGATTTGTGTACCAAATTTCGTTCCATTCGTTCGTGAGATATCGTCTCCACAGACTCACTGACCCCCCCCCCCCCCACACACACAGACATAACGTCAAAAATGTTTGATTCGTGATCAGGGATGCTTGAAACGTGCTCTCCCGTTTAAAACTCGAATTCGAATTTTCGACCCCGTTACAATACTTTCCTTATATATGTATATAAGGAAAGTAAAAAAATTAATAATCATTTTGATCGAGTTTCGCTGTGCAAAAACATATGATTAAAACTTTATCATACACAACGCATTAAATAGATAAATCCAAAATCAATTCCTTGTGCTATAATAATTGGGTTTCTATGTTCGTGTAGAATGCTTTAACAATTGTAATGGACTTTGGAATGGTATTTTAAGTTGCTCTATAAGTTATTTCACATGTAAAAAAATACATTTCATTTTTAACACTTTACAACAAAGTTGAAAAGTGTTTATGACTTTGTTCATTCTGTCTGTCTGTCTGTCTGTCCGTTAGCACGATAACTGCCGTAAAAATGAGTTTATCAAAATGAAATTTTAGTATGTTGTTCAGACGGTCTGTAGGACCTATGGGAATATAAATAAATGATATCACCCAATTAGTTTTTTATTGAACCCGGGTTGAAAAAATGAAATACATTGAACCCTATGGGACCTAATTTTTCAAACATTTTTTAAGTAAATTTAAAATTCACGAATTGCTTCGAAATTTTTAGGAAATATTCACATTATCCCATAGAATATATAAAAAAAAATTCAGTAAAATATGTTAAGTAGTTTTTTAATTAAAAAAATTATTTAATATAGGGAAAAAAACAAATTCAATTAAATTCTGACTTTGGGATATCTTCCAGAAAGAAAAGAGAGAGATATTATATAATAAATATCTCTCCATTTGTTAAAACGTTTTGCATATGGGAGTGGCTTCATATTTTAAAATAAATTTGGTAGATAACAATTTTTCATTTTTTTTAAATTTTATATAACTCTTCATGATAAATTTAATTGATGGCATTTTAAATGCACTTTCCTACGTCCTAGAGAGTTAAAATTTGGTACACAGCTTAAATTTGTTGAACATTTTATTCGACAAAAATTTGATGGATCTTTAAATATAGATCATACATTTTTTTCGAAATGGCCTGAAAATAATACCCGTTCACTTCTATAAATCATTGGTGTAATATTGTTAAAAATTCTGATGTGGACAGCACATGTCTTTCCCTGCAGACTCATATTCGTTCTCTTTATTTATTCAATGATAATTTGAGTTTATCTGCACAACATAAGTATTTTAAATGACATTGAATTTACACGTTAAACTTAAATTTGGTTCTCATTTGATAGCTGGACTTATTGTCAAAGGTGGCGTAGCGAAAACGCGAAAAAACTAGAATATCTCAAGAACGGCTAGTCCTAGAGTAATGGGGTTAGTCTTATTCTTTTTGTTGTCAAAAATCACATATAAAATAGGAATTTAATTGATATAATTGAGCACACGTAGTCTTTTATTTTTATATATAACGATTTTTGCTGGCCATTTCGCAAAAATAGCCCGTTCCTTTTTCCCGAATCGTAGTAGAATAACCTACAAATGATTTATATACAAAATTTTGTTAAATTTGGTATATAAATCACTTGTAGGTTATTGAAATATTATACTCCAAATTTTGTTAAATTTGGTTCATTAGTTTTTAGCTTGGGTGGATAAAGGCAATTTCTGCGGCCATTTCGCAAAGAAGGCAGATTCTTTTATTACGAATCGTACTATAATCTAATGAACATCAGGATTTCCCACAAAAAACATACCTACCAAATTGTATGAAATTCGGTCCATTAGTTTTTCAATTAGAGTGAATGTAATATCCACACAGACACACAGAAACATACACAGATACACCCTTACACACACAGACGTCTTCCTAAAAGTAGTTTTTTCGTGTTCTAGAAGTCCCAAAACGTGTAGATACTTTGAAAATTCGAGTTCCGATCTTCGGCACGATTCCAATACTTTGAGTACATACACATATATATTATCTGTGTATTATCTGTGTATCTAAATTCCGTGCCTATGCAATTACAATAGTTGTGATTTTAAATGATCCCTAAACTTTTATTATTTCTTCAAGGAAGCCTAATTTTAACATATGCAGAATGCAAATATCTCAAGCGATTGTAAGATGAATTACATAAGAATTGCCGAATTTTTTTCACACAAAATTATTTAGCTCTGGAGTCTGGAATACAAGTTATATGAATGAAATATTCATTGATTTTGCATAAAGAATCAGATGATTTATATTTCGATACAGTTTTAAATATTTAAGTATAATAAATTACTGTAGTACTGTGATAATGTAAAAGATATTACCACTGAATGAATCACATTTTAGAAATTTTTAAATGAAATTACATTTCAGTTGGAAAGTGTTTCATAATCAATGCTTATGCATGATTGATCTTTCTTGTTACATACATATTTTTAATTGAATTGTTAAATTAAAAAAAATCAAGTATGAATCTAATATTAGAGGTTTTCCATATATATCATTTTTATTAACACTTTACAACATAGTTGAAAAGTGTTTATGTCTTTGTTCATTTTGCCTGTCTGTCTGTCTTTCTGTTTGTTAGCACAATAACTGCCGTAAAAATGACTTTATCAAAATGAAAATTTAGTATGTTTTTCAGACGGTCTGTAGGACCTATGGGAATATGAATGAATAATATCACCCAATTAGTTTTGGATTGAACCCGGGTTGAAAAAATGAAATACATTGAACCCTATGGGACCTAATTTTTCAAACATTTTTTTAAGCGAATTTTAAATTCACAGATTGCTTCGAAAGTTAGAAAAAATTCGAATAAATAGAAAAAATTTCAGTAAAATATGTTAGGCAGTTTTTAACACTTTACAACAAAGTTGAAAAGTGTTTATGACTTTGTTCATTCTGTCTGTCTGTCCGTTAGCACGATAACTGCCGTAAAAATGACTTTATCGAAATGAAATTTTAGTATGTTGTTCAGACGGTCTGTAGGACCTATGGGAATATAAATAAATAATATCACCCAATTAGTTTTTTATTGAACCCGGGTTGAAAAAATGAAATACATTGAACCCTATGGGACCTAATTTTTCAAACATTTTTTAAGTAAACTTAAAATTCACGAATTGCTTCGAAATTTTTAGGAAATATTCACATTATCCCATAGAATAATAAAAAAAAATTCAGTTAAATATGTTAAGTAGTTTTTTAATTAAAAATTATTTAATATAGGGAAAAAAACAAATTCAATTAAATTCTGACTTTTAGATATCTTCCAGAAAGAAAAGAGAGATATATTAGATAATAAATATCTTTCCATTTGTTCAAACGTATTGCATATGGGAGAGGCTTCACATCTTAAAATAAATTTGGTAGATAACAACTTTTCAATTTTTTTTTTTAATTTTATATAATTCTTCATGGTATACTTATTTGATGGCATCTTTAATGCACTTTCCTACGTCCTAGAGTGTTAAAATTTGGTACACAGCTTAAATTTGTTTAACATTTTATTCGACAAAAATTTGATGGATCTTTAAATATAGATCATACATTTTCTTCGAAATGGCCTGAAAATAATCCCCGTTCACTTCTATAAATCATTGTTGTAATATTGTTAAAAATTCTGATGTGGACAGCACATGTCTTTCGCTGCAGACTCATATTCGTTCTCTTTATTTATTCAATAATAATTTGAGTTTATCTGCATAAAATAACAACCAAAAGTATTTTAAATGACATTGAATTTACACGTTAAACTTAAATTTGGTTCTCATTTGATAGCTGGACTTATTGTCAAAGGTGGCGTAGCGAAAACGCGAAAAAACTAGAATATCTCAAGAACGGCTAGTCATAGAGTAATGGGGTTAGTCTTATTCTTTTGTTGTCAAAAATCACGTATAAAATAGGAATTTAATTGATATAATTGAGCACACGTAGTCTTTTATTTTTATATATAACGATTTTTGCGGGCCATTTCGCAAAATTAGCCAGTTCCTTTTTCCCGAATCGTACTAGAATAACCTACAAATGATTTATATACAAAATTTTGTTAAATTTGGTATATAAATCACTTGCAGGTTATTGAAATATTATACACCAAATTTTGTTAAATTTGTTCCATTAGTTTTTAGCTGGAGGGGATAAAGGCAATTTCTGCGGCCATTTCGCAAAGAAGGCAGATTCTTTTATTACGAATCGTACTATAATCTAATGAACATCAGGATTTCCCACAAAAAACATACCTACCAAATTGTATGAAATTCGGTCAATTAGTTTTTCAATTAGAGTGGATGTAATATCCACACAAACACACAGAAACATACTCAGATACACCCTTACACACACAGACGTCTTCCTAAAAATAGTTTTTTCGTGTTCTAGAAGTCCCAAAACGTGTAGATCCTTTGAAAATTCGAGTTCCGATCTTCGGCACGATTCCAATACTTTGAGTACATACACATACACACATATATTATCTGTGTATCTGTGTATTATCTGTGTATCAAAATTCCGTGCCTATGCAATTACAATAGTTGTGATTTTAAATGATCCCTAAACTTTTATTATTTCCTCAACGAAGCCTAATTTTAACATATTCAGAATGCAAATATCTCAAGCGATTGTAAGATGAATTACATAAGAATTGCTGATTTTTTTTCACACAAAATTATTTAGCTCTGGAGTCTTGAATACAAGTTATATGAATGAAATATTCATTGATTTTGCATAAAGAATCAGATGATTTATATTTCGATACAGTTTTAAATATTTAAGTATAATAAATTACTGTAGTACTGTGATAATGTAAAAGATATTACCACTGAATGTATCACTTTTCAGAAATTTTTAAATGAAATTACATTTCAGTTGGAAAGTGTTTCATAATCAATGCTTATGCATGATTGATCTTTCTTGTTTAAAATAAAAGTAGTTAATATAGGGAGAAAAATAAATTCAATTAAATTCTGACTTTTGCTATAGCCTCCAGAAAGAAAAAGGAGATATATTATATAATAAATATCATTCCACCAATTTCATTGTTTTATATATTAGAGAGGTTTCACGTTTTAAAATAAATAAAGTAGATAACGATTTTTCAAAATTTTAAATAAAATAAATTTTTACAGAATTGTGATGAATGAAACGATTGGCAACATGTTTATGAATGAAATGCTTCTTTTATATAGAGGCGATTTATATTTCGATGATATCATTTGAATAAAGTTCATTTGTGTTCGATAAAGTTTTCAAATATAATAAATTATTGTAGTATTATGATGATTTTTAAAATATTACCGAGGAATGTATGGCATTTTAGAGATGTTTAAACCAGGCAATTTATATTTCAATGCCGTCATTTGAATAAAGTTCATATTTTTCGAGGAAGTTTTAAATTTTCAAATATAATAAATTTATGTAGTATTGTGATAATTTTAAAAATATTACCGAGGAATGTATCGCGTTTTAGAGATGTTTAAACCAGGCAGGTTATATTTCAATGCCGTTATTTGAATGACGTTCATTTTCTTCGATGACGTTTTCAAATATAATAAATTAATGTAGTATTGTGATAAATTTAAAAATATTACCGAGGAATATATCGCATTTTAGAGATGTTTATATAAAATTGCATTGAAGTTGGAAAGTGTTTCATAATCAATGCTTTATGCATGATTGATCTTTCTTGTTTTATATAAAATATTTTTGCAAATTTGAGAAAATTCAAATTACTTATGAAAACGTGATAAATACTAAAATAAAAAATATGTTGTTTGTACTTTCTTTCTGTATTTTGTGTTTGAAAAGCATTTGAGAGACTCGTCTGATTTTACACGGTAATTTTTCAGATTATATCATGGTATGTTTTGGTTAGTATACAGCATAGGTTCTCAACGTGGGCGATAACGCCCTCTTGTGGGCGTTTGAGACTTTCAGGGGGCAGTAGAAGACCCAGAGAAAATTAGGGAGCGTTGAGATGGTACGGAGGGGCGGTGGGCAGATTAAAAAAATATAGTTTAAAAAAGACAAAAAAAAACACGCTAATCACGTAGTAACTAAAGTAAACTTTAATATTGGTTAATTTTTGTTATTGTATGTATTTTAATCATTTTTATCACGTGTGCGAAAATTCACATATTTCGGTAGTTCGACAAGTGGATGAAAATTGAACTTAAAGATTCCATTACATTCAGATCTACATTAAATTGCATGGCATAAAAATTTTCAATTTTTGATTTGAATTAAAAATTTTCAAATCTTCCATTTTCACTTGAAATATCTCATATATAAATACAGGTAAATTTAACAAAAGCCTGTTAATAAGAAATAGCAAAAAATATGCTTGTTGCAATTTAGTTATAACAAGTTTTTGTTAATTAACGTGATTTTTGCAATCCTGCAAGAATTGACAGTATTATCTGTGCTTGTTCTAACCCGCACTCTGCTCCCGCATCACCTTTGCCCCTGCGCTTCACTTCGGCTCCGGGTGTTATAAACAAGTCACTGCATGTTTATCTTATTCCTGTCGATGCGTGTTATATGTCTCCAACCTATATAAAGGCAGTGATTGTTCATTTTATTTTCATTAGCATTATCGCGCGCAATTGATGACAGGGTTTTAAACGTACACTAATACTACTCACATATTTGTAAAGTAAAAACCATGTGACAAGCAAAACAGAAGAGGCGGCAGTATAGTGTCGATTATATTAAGTACGGATTTATCAAAAATCCCACAAATCCATCATCGCCAATGTGTCTTATTTGTCAAAAAACATTTTCAAATGAAGCGAAGAAGCCTTCTAGGCATCAAGATCATTTTAATAAAATATACCCGGATAAGAAAGACAAAGATGTGGCCTACTTTCAAGACATGAAAAAGAAGTACGAAATTCAGCCAACTGTATCAAAACTTTTTTCATCAGCTTCTAAGCAAGACGATGACGGACTTCGAGCCTCTTACAATATCTCATTGTTGATTGCTAAAACATGCAAACCACATACTATTGGGGAAAATTTAATTTTACTAGCAGTAAATAAAGTAATAACCACTGTGCTCCATAAACCAGCTGCAGATATTATCCGAAAAATTCCTTTAAGCAATAGTTCTGTGCAAAGACGAATTGATGAGATGGCTGAAAACACTGAGGAATCATTGTGCAATCATCTGCAGACTTGTCAATTTTCAATTCAGCTGGATGAGTCCACTTTACCAACCAATGAAGCATTGTTATTGTCATACGTGAGGTCAAAGATGAGAAAATATGTCAAGAACTATTGTTTGCTACGAATTTGGAAACAGATACAAAAGGAGAAACCATATTTAATACACAGGAAAAGTTTTGTGATAAAAAGGAAATTCCTTTTAATAATATTTTGTCAGTTGCTACGGATGGCGCACCGGGTATGACAGGGCGTCACAAAGGCTTCATAGCGTGCTTAAAAAATAAAGTTCCTGACGTGCTTGCTGTGCATTGCGTAATTCATCGCCAGCATTTGGTTGCGAAAAATTTGAGTGAACGCCTCCATACATCACTGCAATATGTCACATCAGAGCAGTTAATAAAATCAGAAGTAACTCGTTGAATGACAGATTATTTAGTCAGCTTTGCATTGGCAATGATGAAGATTTCAACCGATTGCTGCTTCACACAGAGGTGCGCAGGCTGTCAACAGGTACTTGTTTGACTCGATGTTACAATCTGTTTGGGTCTGTGATAGAGTTCCTAGGAAGCAAAGACACGGAATTGCGAGACAACCTTATCTCATCAAAGAACGATATTGCGTACTTGACAGACCTGTATAAATTGCTTAATGATGTCAATCTCCAACTTCAAGGCGACGACTTAACTTGATTAAGATAAAAAATAGCGTTGCTGCTTTCGTGTCCAAACTTCTATTACACAAAAGAAATATCGGCAGACGCGAATTCAATAACTTCCCAAATTTATCAGCAGTATCATTCAAGCACGACGACTTGCTTGTTTACTGTCAGCACTTGGAAAACTTCCACAGTGATTTCAAGAAACGATTCCAGGACATTTTAAACATGGACATACCAGACTGGGTTTTGGATCCTTTTTCAAATGTCAACACAGCAGGATCCCAGTTAGAAGAAGAACTAATAGAACTGACGACAAATGAGGAATTAAAAATTAAATTCAAGAATGGCTACCAAGAATTTTGGCTGCAGAAGCCGATTTTGCAACTGTACCCAGGATTATAGTCGAATGTTCAACGATTTCTGATAGCATTCCCATCTTCCTATTTAGCTGAACGTGGATTTAGTGCTGTAGCAACGTTGGTAACTAAAAAGAGAAATCGGCTTCATGTTACTGAACGCGGCGACTTACGGTTGTTTTTAAGTAAAATCGAGCCTGATAATAACAAACTCCATCAAATTCAACCTTCTCATTAGATAAGTTATAAATTCAATGTCTTTTGAATGTTAATAAAAATACTTTTCAATTTAATTAAGTATGCGTTTTAATTGTTCTCATTGAAACAGTCTTTTTTAAACTCAGAAATAGGATAGGGCCATATGCTATCTTACGACTATAGTATATACTGAGTTTACGACTATAGTATATACCGACTATAGTATTACACGTTTAAATATAATCGTGGCAATAGCTGTTTCAGATTCGCAAGTAAAAAAAATTGGGGACGGGGATTAGGAAAAAAATATTCTCAAAGTGGGCGGTGGGCAAAAAAAGGTTGAGAACATATGGTATACAGGGATACATTTAGTATTCTTAAATTTTCGAACTAAAGAACAAATATATCTAAAATTGCTAAATTTTTAGACTAGAAAATGAATACGTTAAATTTTTATTATGAAAATTTAATGATATTAATTTCTTTTTAGAAATATTGAATGTAAGTCTGTAAATTTCGTCAAAATACGGAATGATCCGAATTTGGCGGGGAACTATAATTTTTTTTTACTATATTTCTATGATAAAAATGAAGATACCTATTGTGTTTTCTGTTTTAAAAACCTACAATTTTTGAACATCAGTTGATCAGCTAACTCTTAACTCAAACAATGAATTTAAAACATAACTGAAAGATAAGAATATTTATCAAGTTATAAAATGAAAATGATTTCAACGCATTCCTTATAATATGTGAATGGGAACCAACTGTTAAACGCATTCCTTATAATATGTGAATGGGAGCCAACTGTTCAAAGCATTCCTTATAATATGTGAATGGGAACCAACTGTTCAACGCATTTCTTATAATATGGTAATGGGAACCAACTGCTCAACGCATTCCTTATAATATGGTAATGGGAACCGACTGCTCAACGCATTCCTTATAATATGTGAATGGGAACCAACTGTTAAACGCATTCCTTATAATATGTGAATGGGAGCCAACTGTTCAAAGCATTCCTTATAGTATGTGAATGGGAACCAACTGTTCACGCATTCCTTATAATATGCGAATGGGAACCAATTGACTGCACAAAATGTGTCTTTTGTCTCACGGAAGACTAACAGTTTTTAATGAAAAGTTACATTTATTAAGTTTGAGCTGATAGATATTTTTACTTTCCTTATATACATTCCTTATATAAGGAAAGTATTGTGACAGGGTCGAAATTCTAAATTCGTGTTTTCGACGGGAGAGCACGTCTCAAGCATCAGAACGCGAATTAAACGTTTTAAGTGATGCCTCTGTGTGTGTGTGTGTGTGTGTGTCAGTGAGTCTGTGGAAATGATATTTCACGAACGAATCAAGCGATCCGAACAAAATTTGGTATACAAAATCCTAATCAGTGAATACTGAATGCCTATTACTTTTACATGCAATCAAATGATCAGTATCTTCCTAAATTTTAAAATGAAATTTAAAAAAAATCATCAAAAAATTAAAACATTCAATAAAGTTACGTAAATAATCATTTCTTATGTAATTTTTTGTAATTTTATAATTTCTTATGTAATTTTGTGAAGATAATCTTGTATAGCGAGAATAGAGATTTTTAAGCTTCTTTTTAAGAGTATTAATTAAAATATTTTAATAGAATGCTTTGAATAACAATGTCATTTAGAATACTATAGAAATTTGCACATTGTGAATTTAAAGTTTCTTTAAAATGCATATTCCCTACGAAGAACGAGTATACTGTTATTTATTTTTTAATAGAACTGTATATTCTGCATCTGTTTGTCTGGCTATTATCTCAACACGAGAGAACTCAATTATGCATACTCGGGACATATATAAATCAATTGTGCATATGACCACGCCCACATTTGTTTACTCCCACTTTTAGCATCGATAGTTTTATTGTGACATTGAAGTGGTATGTCTTTGCAATAAATAGCAAAGATGAGGTAAACTTCCAAGCATATGGTATCATTCCAAATCATAAATTCTGCAGGAGGTAAAATGACTAAGTAAAACATGGAAATTGATATAAATTTTCGTGTGTGGATATTATATTGACACTAATTATGCCATTTCAAGACAACATTTTATTTCATTTTATTTGCATACCGGCAAGTCATAAGTAAATTTATAAGAGATTCATAAGAGTAAATTCATAAGAGCAAGTCATGAGTGATTTGGACAAGCCCTTATTTAATCCCAAAACGAAAAACATCATTCTATTTCCCCCGCAGAGTAAGAGATTACGAAAAATTAAAATTAATATATTTTTATTTACTGTCCATATCATTCGATAATATTTTAAAAGCATATGTTATATAAAAATTGATTTTGTTTAGTTACTTAGGCAGCAGTCTTGTTAATTGATATCAAAAAAGCTGGGCCAAATGAGGCCGCAGCTAATTGAAATAGGTTGAGCAAATATCCTTGCACTATACTCTCCGGAGCACATTGGTTAGATATAAAGAAACATATATGTCTACATGAAAGACCGGTGTGAGTTGTGGTTACTGAGAATTTCGTCAATGTTAGAGCAATTTTGTAAAGATCTTTAAATAAGTATATATGGTGTATATATTACGTGTCTGTACGTCGTTAGGGTTGCAAAGTTGTTTCCCGACCTGCAAGTCGCATCTGGAAATAATTTCGTAACCCTTGAACCCAACACACTTTTAAATAAAGAAATTTAATTATCTCAGTATTCTACAATTGCTGAATGAAGCTCTAACATAAATTAATAGCATTTAAGCGTGACTTTTAACAGGAGCGTGTTGGAATGTTCTTTAAGTGTAATTCATAGTTTCAAAATGCTCGTATAATTTATTCAAACATTTTATTTTATTTCCTTATCCATGTAATCAATTTATAAAACATGTTTTAATATTTACTAGATGGGGTGCCCGCAGTTAGCTGTTGAATTTTTACGCTGTCACGTTTTAAAGTAATAATTAACGATATATATGACCGCTACGTGGGCGTAAGTAATCCGCGAACGATAAATACCAAATTTATAAAAGGGACGATCGTTTTTGTTGAATAATTTAGAATTTTCCAATGCCCGTGTTCACATGGAATATGGGCACGCTAAATATGAAGGTACGTAAGTCCTTATGAGAGATTTATGGTAGGGGAAGGAGAATACGGTCCCTAAGGATGCCGCCCCCACTGTGTGGCGGTCAAAATTTGGCGGCACTTCCCGGTCGTCCAAACAGATACCGTAGACCTTCGGGTAGGTCGGACGGTCTGGGTCGAAGAAGAATAATGGATATGTCGCGCTACTATCGCCCGGCAATAAGCCAACTTCTTTCTACCCACCATTACCTTTTATTACGTGAATAGCAATCATGATGCAAGGATCCATTTTCTGCTCTTGTACTTCTAATCTTAATAAAGTTTTTATGTACCATTATATAAATTAATATTATGTATATAAATATACCTTATTATATAAATAATCGTAATATATAAATATCGTAATATATAAAGGTATCGTATATAAATATATCATGTATAAATATATCGTTTATTTATCGTAATTAATATATTGTATATAAATGAATTAGTACTACTTTGATGTATAATAAAGTATTAGTATAATTGTGTAACACTACAGATTAGATTTACAAATTTTGTGGGTGTTAGAATGCGATGCAACTATTTTTAGAGGTACGGCCGTTTTTGTATATGCGTATCGGGATGTGCCTATCTGTGAAATTGAAATGGGAAAGATGTTTCATTACTTTTACTAAATTTCGTCTTAATCTTCATAGAAATCCGATTTTCAAATTTCAAAATTCTAATTTCTATGAAGGTTGCGACGAAATTTAGCAAAAATAATGGAACAGTTTTTATCGGTAGAAATTTCAAGGTCAAGAGATTGAAGGGAGCAGGAAATAGAATTGAGGAGGGACTTTTGTATTATTTTCAAGGTTTTTTCTAGTGTGACCATTTACTTTAACTGTAACAATCAAGAATAACTTATTGTGTTTCAGAGCTAATATTATGCATACACACATCTACACACTTACCGCCTCGGTAGCCACGAGGTTTAAGGTAAACGTTTCCTCATGCTTTCTCAAATGCTGGTTTGGGAGTTCCAATACCACCTGTGCGCATTGATGTTTTAATGTTGAAATACAGTCAGAAAGAGTGTACCGGCCCCCAGTGGGACCCCGTTGCAACGCGCAGAACGGCCGCTGTTTTGGCGAATGATTAAACAATCAAGTGCCTGGGCATAGATAAAAATACATAAGAAAGTAGAAAAAAGCATCGACACACGTACATCAGCTCAAACACATTTCATTTGTATTCAAGAGTGCATAAATCATATATTATTGTCAAAATCTTAAATTATAACTTTTTACTGCGTCATAACACACTTTCTATGCATATATTATAGTGCGGAAGATTAAAAGTAATTGTTTACTTTTTATCTAGGATAGCCAACGGGTACAAATGAAGGGCACAAATTTTAACCAATTTTTAACATGCATGGACTCATTACAGTAAACAGTACAGCAATTATTCCCAATTCCCTTGATTCCTACTTTCATGTAATAATAATGTTACTATATTTTGGTAATTAAATAGCCCTTCACAACAAAACCCGAAATTTCTTAACATTGCTTCAACAAGTTATTCTGAAACCACATTGGGCACACTCATACTATAATGTGCATCGATGTACTTCTGTACATTATAATGTGCTTAAATCATTACATTGGGAAAAATTTCTACCCTGCGCATTTTTTTATATAACAAGATTTTTCCACTCCTTTTATTTCTGTTATTAAATAGTCTTATTACACAAATGTTCCGCATTAACTCAATACTTCTCCTATCCTTTTTCTGGCTCTACATGGTAAGTGCTCTATACCCTTTGGATGAGCTGGATGGCCTGGGTAATAAATAAATAAAAAACACTTCCATTAACCGGCTGGGCATTTAGATGTTCCAAGTCGCAAGGCGAGCTGCCCAATCTAGGCTATGGAATATCCCCCTTAATCAGTAATATTTTTGCCATTACTACAAAAATAGTTATATTGTCGCTAACATTCAATAGTACTACTGTGGAATATACTGCACAAGGCTGGAACATGATAATAGATTTTTCTGGAGCATTGTGAGTTTCGTAAGCGTCGTTTAAAATCATTAATAAATAGCATAAATATAGTTCTGGCAGTTGCTCATATTGTTATATGATGCTTAAACTATTTAAACCTGTGAAACAAAAAAAACTGTTGTATTTTGGTTTATGCACTAAACCTCAAAAGAACAAGATCACAAGTTTCACAAAACATCTATGAAGATTTTAATATAAATCCCTTTCTACTACCGGAACAGAAGAAAACCTATTTGAAGTTTTGTAACCTGGGGAAATATTTTTGATTATTAACATGGAAACGGGACCAATTCTTCGAAACAAAACCATGTATTATAAAATAAATCGCAGTCACCTTTTCATATTTTCTACTGCATGCGTAAAACAGCTGGTAATTTGTACTATCAACAATGCTGCTACTCGTTGTATATAACTATTCTATGTTTTACTTTCTATGGCAGAAGAATATTCATATTATTATTCTTTGCTACAAGCTCCAAAAGAAGTACGTATAGATAATTTTTCGGTAGTTATTGACCGTCCATTGTTATTTTATGAAAGTTAAAGGTATTGTTGCGAAGCTGTAAAAGGTGAAAAAAATTACGGTCTAGTTACAGAACGGTAAAGGAGATGTGGCATTTGCATGCTATTAAGACGCTGTTAAATTTTAGGATGGTTATGATTGATCTCTAGAGATGTTATGATCTTTTCCTGAAGCATATACCTGTTAAGTGACATCCTCTTATTGACCCTTCGTCATTTCTCCTTGTGATTCCGGTTAATACTGAGCCAATATATCTTATTTTTATTGTAAGAACTGTACGGCTATACTTTTTTAAACAATAGTAAAACACACAACTGACTTATACATTTTAACAAAAAAAATGAAAATATTTAACAGTCTATTGCATGTATAAAAATTTTATAGAAAAAAAATAACTTCTATAATCATATGCATGTAAATAAAAGAAAACACAATAGGAGAGTATATCTTTTTTTCTGCTTATTTGTAATAAATTCTGCAAGTGCCCATCTAGGTTTCTTACATATAACCTATATTACACAGATGAGTGAAACAGACTGACTTAGACAGGAGTTTGCAACCTTTTACCACCTGCCAGCACTTACAGACTTCAAATCCGTAAGTCACTCGATAAAGAATATATTATTATATATATAACATATTTACATATGAATACATGTATATATACATGCTTGTATACATACACACACACACACACTATATATATATATATATATATATATATATACACTCACGGACAATGGAAGTTGCGGATCAAGAAGAAAGCATGGTACAACCGCGAAATGATGTAAATAGCTAGAGGGCGGTCTGGTATGCAAATGATCCCAGTCTGGTGTGATTGGGTATGACCGTACACCCGTGAGTGGCGCTTGCAAGCATGAGCCAGCGGCCTTATAAACCGGCATGTAGTCGACGTCCCATCAATGCGAGAAGCTTCGGCCGACGCAAGTACGTGAACGGGGTGAAAATAAAAGTGGGTAGACGCCAGGAACGTTGATATACGCAACTGACGGTCTTCGAGAAAGGCCTAATCATCGGGCTGAAAACCGCAGGGTGGTCAGCGCGCCGGATAGACAGTCACGTGGATCGTTCGGATTATACCGTCTGACGGTATTGGGAGCACTGTCAGACAGCAATGTGGAGACCTGTTCCGCCGCACGGCCTTCAGGTTTTAATTCTCCACTGCTGAGAGTCGTCTACAGACGATCCGGCTGAGGTCCAGAAGAGGCAATGTGATCTAAAACCAGACAGAAAACCCAGGGCTGGACTAACGCCAAAGTTAGGGAAAGCAGCTTATGGACCCTTGACCACACACACTGCACCCATAGAGCAGCCAGAAGATGCGAACAGGACTCAGATCGCCCCGGACAGGGATTCCCCCAGTCGAGGCGACCCAAGCAAAGCCCCCTACTCCAACGGTAGAAAATGGGGCACTAAAAAGGTGGGTGAACGAAATAATTACGGATGCAGTGTCCGCCCAAAAGAGCCGAGAGGAGCCATTCTTGTGGCAGCAAAGAAGTTTGATTGTGATTTGCAGAGGATTCCAACTTTCTACCCCTCGGTAGTTATGCAGAGGCAGTATGCAATTTAAAGAGCTGCCGTCGTAACCGGGACTTATACCCGTACTGCCGGGTTAGCCTAACCTAAGAAATAAGAGAGAAAGAGGAGAGCAAGGAGCGGAAGAGGCAATGGCCAAAGCCGGGAGAGGCACGCGCGCCACAGGGCTGGACCAGGGGAGAAGAGGAAAGCAAGGGAGGAATACTAACAGTGTACTACAATAGCCTAAGACAGGGGTTAAAACAAAGAAGATTTAAGATTAAACTAAAAACTAAAAGAGAAAATAGTAACAATTTTACAACTAAACTAGAAAAGAAAATAGAGCTAGTCTAGAAGTATTGGGAGCACTGGTTGCGGGACGCCACCCAGACACGGAGGACCGGCTCCGGATGGACCAGGTATATCACAAGTAGAAAGGATCGAATGATCGTGTGGCATGCACGTATAGAGCCCAGAACGACCCGATCCGCGATAGAGGCTCACGTAGTGGCCTCTCTGTGCCTACGAACCATATCTAGATGGCTGAAGGAAGAGAATCTGCGATCTCAGCGCCCCTTACGTGTGTTGCCGTTAACACGGAAACAACGGCGGCTCCGGTTGCAGTAGTGCCAGGCCAACGTGGAACGCCACAGAATGGCGATGTGTGGTGCTTAGCAATGAGTGCCGCTTCGTTTTGGGGACCGATGATCAGCGTATCCGGGTGTGGAGTTTCCCTGCACAACGCCACAGTACCAACCTCGTTATCGAACGCCACACCAGTCCCAATGCAGGCAGCATAGGCTAGGGAGCCACAGCCTACTACAGCCGATATGCTCTAGTAGTGGTACCTGGAACATTGACGGGCAAGCGGTACATGGATGAGATTCTACGGCCCCATGTGCTCGCATTCGTTTCTGGGATTCCAGGTGGGACATTCCAGCAGGATAATGCCCGCACACAGCTCGGGTCGCTCAGGCCTGTCTGCGTCATGTCAAGACACTTTCATAGCCTGCTTGTTCCCCAAACCTGTCTCCTATCGAGCCTATGTGGGGCCAGTTGAAACGCCAGCTTCCTCGTTGCAGCATTCTTCGGGATTTGGAACGTAACGTCCAACAGGTGTAGACTCGTCTGCACAGGACAACATCAGGCGTCTGTTCGACACCGTGCCCGACCGTATTGCTGCTTGTATCACAGCACGAGGCGGTGCGACGCGCTATTGAGGATTACCGGACTACGTACCACAGCTCCCTCTGTACGTGTTCTGCACCGCTGTTTTTGTGATCATGTATTTCATTCATCTGTATGCTTCCATCAATAAAATTTCAGGTTCATCCTATGCTTCCTTCTTGGTGCGTAACTTTTATTGTCTGTGAGTGCATATACACTGCTGGACAATTGCTAAGGATGGATTACAGATTGCAGTACAGCGCAACATTAAACATGGGTGGAGGCCCAGCAGGATAAAATATTGTTGCCACACTGTTCGAACATTAGAATAAAGATCATTTATTGTTCATGAAAATACAGAAGTTTTTGAAACAACTGAAATGAAAAAGTATTCATTTGATGCTGTGCAGGGAGAAATGAAAACTGCATACGGATGACAGCAGGCACCTTTGAGAAAGGTGTCAGTACGGGATATATCCACCATGGAATGCGATACAGCATTCCTCACGTCGTGTCATACTTTGCACAACATTATCCAGCAGCTGTTGAGGCAAGTTATCCCACTTCTCTGTCAGTGCACGGATGAGGTTGTTCTTGTTTGTTGGAGGATATTTTTGATTAGCAAATCGCCTCCTCAAAGCATCTCAAACATTTTCAATGGGGTTTAGATCTGGAGAACGTGCTGGCCATACGAGGCATTGAATACCCTCGCTGAATCCTGAACAGCGAGTGTTCGATGAAATGGTGCGTTGTCGTCCATGAAAACAAATTTATCACCGACAGCACCACTCAAAAAGCGAACAAGAGGCAGTAGAACTTCATCAATGTATCGTAGGCCAGTCATAGTCTCAGTTGCAACCACATGTAAGGGCGTGCGGCCATTGATCATGATGCCGGTTCATATTATGATACTTCATGTCGGATATCGGTCTTTTTACTGAATATTTTCTGGACGATAAGCAGAACCACTCTCACGCCAGATCAGTTGGCGTCTACAATCCGATGACAGACTGAACCTACTCTCATCTCAGAATAATACGCAAGCCCAGTCCTGTTCGGTCTAATTGCTATGCTCACAACACCATTGCAAACGGACAGTATAGTACAGTCTGTACAATGGGACAAACACAACAGGTCCAGCGTATAGTCCTCTTTCTCCCAAACGTCTGGCTACAGTTTTCGGGAGATAGTGTATATACTATATATATAATAAAAATATAATATGAAAGTCCAATGATAGAATATAGATATATAAATATATATATATATATATATATATATATATAGTCCGTAGTCCATGTAATGCGAGTTTATAGATATAATCTATCTCTTATTTCAGAAAAAAGCATATTTTGTGTTCATTTTGATTAGATACTTGGACTTGAAAATTACTTTCTTCGAATTGAACAACTATTTAGGCTTAGGACTTATCCACGTGTATACCTTTAATGCCTGGATATTTTTTGTTTTTCTATTTTGGAATCCACATTATTGATATTTGTTTATTATCTTTAGCTTGATAACTAGAAATATGCATTTTTATTTTCCTCATGATTGATGATTCTCTATTTAATACATCTTTTTAATTTGTAGGCATATTACTTTCCTTATATACATAATGTATAAGGAAAGTATTGTGACGGGGTCGAAAATTCGAATTCGAGTTTTCGACGGGAGAGCACGTTTCAAGCATCCGTGATCACGAATCAAGCATTTTTGAAGTGATGTCTGTGTGTGTGTGTGGGTGAAAGTATGTGTGTGTGTGTGTGTGTGTCAGTGAGTCTGTGGAGACGATAACTGACGAACGAATGGACCGATTCGAACCAAATTTGGTATAAAAATCACAATCCGTAAACACTGGAAGCCTATTGTTTTTATATGTAATCGAATATTCAGAACCTCCATAAATTTTCGAATAAAATTTTGAAAAAATCGTCAAAAAATCAAAACCGCTAATAAAGTTACGCAAATAGACATTTCTTATGTAATTTTTCATTAGAAAACGATTGGCATAAATTTTAGAACGCTAACATGAACCGTTCTCGAGATATTGTACATTTTTCAAAAACATTATGAAAAAGTCATATAAAAAAAAATCCTATTGAGAAACATGTTCACTTTTCATATGTAATACCATGCGATAAATTGAGTGACATCATTCTCGTGGATCTAGCTCGTTCCATTCATGAAAAAATATACTTTGAATAATACTTTTGTATTTAAACGCCAATAGTCATTTATCTGCTGTAAGAATAACTTTTTTCTTAGTGCATAACGCTTGGCGAGATTTTGGCGACGAATTTGGCGGAATGTCGCCAACTTGGCGACTTTTTTGAAATGTTGCCAAATTAATGAAAATCTCACCAAATGGATAAAAATGATGCTAAATCACTGAAAATGACGACTAATTGTCAAAAATTCAATTTCTTGGAAAGAATATTAGTATCTACTATAAGAAAAACCTATTTTTTACTGTAAAAGTAGTAAATTCATTACATTATATAAGGAAAGTCATGTGTTGCCCACATCAGATTTTTTAAAGTTAGAATCCAATATGAAAGAAGATCTAATATTAAGAATCCAATATGAAGTATTCTTCTGATTATGTATGTCCTTTAAGCTGTATCATATATAAATTCCGGTAGAAATTCGTAAACAAATTAAATTTTTTTTCTGCACCTGCTCTACATGACAATATGCGCTTATCGCGTTTGACGACCACACGATCGCTCGGTGCAATGACTACAAGCGAACGTTACACCCAAGCTTGTCATCGTCGATAAATTCATCGGCTGTAATCCGAATAGAATGAAATAAACTACATTCTATGAAACTATGCTCAAAAAATATACCAAAAATGCTCAAAAAATCAAAAATTATTGAAACATTTTCCTAAGTGCCTTGTACTCTAGTCACGCCACTGCATACATCAAACTTTTCGCATTCGAAATATGCGAATGCAATGTGATGTTTCTCTACAATCTATAGCGAGTTACTCACTATTTTGTTTCGTGGACTTGTGAAAAGTGTATTCGAAAACTTCTCTTCTTACTTTTCATTCATTCTGGAAACTTCTCCACAAATTTCTTTCGCAGACCTTTGCATCGAAATAATTACAAAAATCATCTGATGTGGCCAACACATGACTTTCACTACAGACTCAAATTCATTTTCTCTTTACTTCTTTGATAATTCATTAAATTAAGTTTAATTGTATAAAATTACACTCATAATTATTTGAAATGACACTAAATTTGCTGTTTTATATCAGTTTTCTTTTCATTCAGTAAATAGACGTATTTTCAAAACCGGCGTAGCAATAATCCGAATAAACTGAAATATCTCGACAACAGCAAGTCCTATAGTAATGAGGTTGGTCTTATTCTCTTTCATCGTCAAACATTAAGTATGAAACAAACATTTAATTGATACATTTCAGCATACGTAGTCTTTTATTTTAGAATTTGACGATTTTTACAGGACATTTCTGAAAAAAATGTAGGTTCTTTTAAGCTGAATCGTGTTAAAATCTCATCAGCACCAGGGTAATCCATAAATGACGACTATAAAATCTTACGAAATTTGGTCAATTACGTTTTAGAGTGGATACAAACTCTGAACAGACAGACACACAGATGCACACACACACACACAGAGACAGACACACACACACACATGCGCCACGCTAAATTAGTTTTTTCCTATTCTAGAGGTCCCAAAATATGTAGATCCGTCGAAAACTCGAGTTGCGATTTTCGACATGATTTCAAATTCTTTCCCTATACATTATCATGTATTGCAGGGAACGTAAAAATATTCCTATTAATAAAATGTTTCATAAGGATGTTGAACAGGAAATTGAGTACAAAAATGCATTTGTTAAACTCCAAAACAAGATTTTCGAAAACATGAAAAAATAAATAATAAATAAATAAAATAAATAAGAAGCATGGTATTTCCTTTTAAATTAAAATTATTTTCTATACAGGTAACTTTAATTAAGCTAAAAAAATTTCAAATAGTTTTGAAGTATCTCAATGTTTTAGTTTTGAAACAAATTAATGGCATGGAAAAGTAATTACACTAGCTTTTTATCTCTGCTTATTAAATTAAAAAGTATAACACATGATTTCAGTAATTAATTTATATTTAGTTTGAAATAAATAAATTGTCGATAAATTTGAAAGCACAGTTTTTAAAATAATATGAAATTTTAATAATTACCAGTGAAACCCGCGGGCATTTTGCCCTATAATTCATAGCAATATTAAGTTACATAACAATTTAAGCGTTATAATTCATGACAACGTTTTAATAATAAATTAAAAAAAGTTACAACTTTACTCGTGTTATAAATATATGACATAAAGAGATTTTGTCATTGATTTTAAATCACGAGTTGGGATAACATTTGATTAAGAAAATATTAAAAAGATATTAAACTTTAGAATCCGCGACAATGAATTTTATAGCAATATACTGATTGACTCGGGTCTCATTATGTATTCCACTCTTCAATACAAGCGCCATCTGGCGAATGTCGTTTTGAAATAGCTTTTATGGCTATTATTCCGCGAAATCTATTTTTTTCCAACATGGTTATCTACATGTTTAGAAGTAGAGCTCAAAATCTATATTATCTCTTCAACCGAATATCAAATTGAATTTTTAAGCGAGTTATGAGGCGTCGAAAAATGATTTTTGATAATCGTCACTGGAACGAAAAAAATTCAGATGGCCTTAAAATGGCCTCAATATTTTTTTAGAACCTGCGTTCCGCCTTTGACTCTTTTTACGGGGATGTGCTCGAGTTTGAGCAAGAGACTTGCGGTTCGGTAGATTTTAGTGTAGCTGCCTCGATTTTTACATATAGAATATCACATTTTTTTAATAATGGAGATTTTAATTACCCTTAGATTTCAAAGGGAGAGCTGAGACCCAAAATCTGTAGCACAAATATTTGCTTTATATAAAGGTTTAGAGATGAAATGCAGTAATTTTGCTGAATTTGTTGGTATTTGCACGCAGTGCTGTTTCAAATCTTTCTAAAGAAAGGGTTCCTTCAGGAGTGGGACTGTCCAGTGGTTAGCGCCCGGAGATTGAACTCGAGCGACCAGAGTTCGATTCCCGGCTCTTCCCAAACTGCCCCGTCTTCTCACGGAGTACGGGTACGTTAAATATGCGGGTCTGTAAGTCCTTCAGAGAGGTTGGTAGTAGGGGAAGGATGGTGCGGCCGCTGTGGATGTCTCCCTCACTAGATTCCGTTCAAAATTGGGTGGCAGTTCCCGGCCGTCTAAACATACACATTTCGCCTTCGTGTAGATCGGACGGTCTCGGTTGAAGAAAATGAAGAAATAAAACATTCTTAGAAAAGTTCTTAGTCACCGCAGTAAGTGTGTAACTAAACATTCATGAGTGTACATGTTAGGTCTATCTATAGTAAAGCGAGCATGCTAGATCGAATAAAAGTGGTTGCAACGTTCCTACTGGAGTACTAACATGTTATAATAAAGAACTCTATAACAGAGCTTGATAGACAAAAAGGCCAATTACAGCATTTCCGAGTGAGTGAGAATCGATATCAAGAACACACGAAACGTGAATAAGCAGGCAGTAAATATCTGTCAGAAAGCTGTAGCAACGAATCTTCTGACAGGTGATACCTGCAACGTTTGTCAAAGTACACAGTGATATTTTTCTCCGAATTCAAATCCGAGTGGTTGCTGATGGAGGACATTTTGAACAGGCTGTGCATTAGATGCCTGTGTTGATTAGTTCATCATTCCTGAACAGGACAGCAATAATTGTTGATCATTGGACAGTAATAATTGTTCATTATTGGACAACAATAATTGTTGATTATTGGACAGCAGTATTTGCTAATTATTGGACAGCAAGAATGGGACAGCAGTTATTGTTGATTACTGGTCAGTAATAATTGTTGGATATTGGACAGCAATATTTGTTAATTACTGGACAACAGTAACTAGACAGCAATAATTGTTGATTATTTTAGAATTTCTGAATACGACGTCAATTATTGTTGAGTACTGTATAATTTCTGAATAGGACATCAATTATTGTTAATTATTGAACAGAAATAATTGGATAGCAATAATTGCTGATCTTTTTTAGTATTCCTAAATAGGACAGCAATTTGCCAATAACCCTATTGTGTAAAATATATGCCTTCAGTAATACAGCTTTATTGTCAATTCCTAATTAATCGACAATGCACTACAACTTTGCAATCAACATTTTCTTCTATCCCGATTTGTTGCCTAATGTACTATCCTAAATTTTGAAATTCTTTGTGAAGAGCGATGAAATTCACTCAATTTCATTCGCCTTTATTATAGATACTTCATTACAGATGGTCTCATTTTATTGTCACTTTTTCATGGAGTTAGAGTAAAGTAGATAAAACTCTTATAGATGAAATACTTGAAAATGCCTTAACGCTTTGAGAATTATATCTAGGTGTCGCTAGTGTTTGCAAAGCACTATTTTCTTCCATTTAACACAACAGAGAGACATGGTATTGAGTATATGTATTCTTGGTTATTTTTTATTAAGATTCCCTAATTGTCAGTTTAATTAATTAGTATGTTTTCACAATTTTAGGACATGGTTCAGAATATAGGGAGATAAAATTTAATTGAAAGATAGATAAAATAATTTTGAATACGTAGGGATATTCTTTATTATTTCAGTTCTAATTTGTTTGCGTTACTAATTTATTTCTGCAAAACTGACCGTTTGAATAAATATTCTAAATCTTTCTTCATGGAAACACATACAATGAAGAGGTGCTTATCCTATCGCAGAGCCGCCTGAATTATTGCCTCTTATGATATTGCCGTTTTCTCAGTATGGATTTTGAACTCCTTACCTTCACCTCAATGCACTTTACTGGACAGATCAAACCAACATGTACATGTATGGACCTTTCTGTACAAAGTTATTGGGATGCTTAAGGGTGTTCCTAGGAACGGTGTATAGTGTTTTATCGTCGCATTATATTTCGCAAGATCATTCTTTGACTTCTAAAACAATCCAGCATTATTCTGAAATTCACACGAATTGAATTTTAATAATGCGCCCATTTACTGAATTTTATTAATCTGCACATGTACTGAATGTTGATATTGTGCACATTTATTGAATGCTAATAATATACACTTTAGTAAGAACTATCCTTTAACAATGGGAAATGCTCTTTTCTTCTTCTTCTTCTTCGATCTAGATCATCCGACCTACACAAAGATTTAAGATATTTGTTTGGAAGCCCGGGATGTGCCACTCAATTTAGACCGGAACCCAGTGGGGGCGGTATCAATTGGGGCCGTACCCTCTTTTCCCTACAACTAACCTCTCAGAAGGACAAAAATGTTCTTTTGTGCAAATTTACTTAATACATTTTTTTTAATTGTATACAGTTGCTTCAGTATAAGTTTCTTTTTATATAACACCATCGTTAAAACCCCTTTATTTAAACTATTATTTAAATGATACTGGAACACGTGTAGCAACGTGTCAAGAATAAATTATTGATCTGTCAAAAATAAGTTATTGATTACTCTCTACTTATTATGCATATAAGTAATAATTGCCCTTAATTTAATAAAGACACCCAGATGATCCAGTTGTTTACAATTTGTGTACCCGCAGGAATTTAAGTCCATAATATTATATAAATATTTTCTAACTTCATTATCAGTAACAACCTTGTCGATGCTATCTAAATTCCTGACAAAATGTAATTAAATTTCAAATAACTAATGCTTTAAACCTTTAATCCTTATTAAAGATTGTGTAACATCTTGCAACATAAGTGTGCAAAGTAAGTTTCCTTTCTAGTCGTCTTGACATTGATTCCTTGTAGATGAATATATTCTGCTCACCTAAATTCTAATCTAAGAAAATGTATAAATTCTTGCTTCTTGACTGCAATTAGCCGGTGAATAATAAAATCCATTTAACGAGAAACTTAATTTAAATAGTTTTTCATCGTGATGAATGCAAGCCTCTGTTAACCAGGTTTAAGATAATTTCTGGATATTTAAGCAGTTAGTTGGAATGGTATTTGGGTGGAAACAAAGCACCATTTCTGAGTATTTATTAAGTTCCACGACAAATCAATTTTAAGTTCTAATTCAGTGGTGGCTATATATCTCCTGTAACCAAATTAATTGTTGCATCTGGGAATTTGATTTTATTGGAAGGAGTCCCAAAAAATAATGATTTTCTCTCATCTCTGACACGGAAATCTTCAAAATATGTGATGCACATGCATCTAATTAGACGCTACGAACTAAATGTTTAATACTGTAAAAGCATTGTAGAGAAGGTGACAGAAATTGTAGTAACTGATACTTTGCTACACACAAGATCGCTATAAGTGGTCTGGATCTACTGACTAATTTAAAAGTAAATTAACTTTTGTTTTAAGTCCTTATTTACCAATAATATTATTAAATTACCTTTTATGTAAAATATCACTTCGTTTAATCGAAGTCCGTTAAATACCTCGATTTTCATCCAGGAAGCTGCATCCTACCAGGTTGCAGTCAATTGAAATAATAGGTAGAACAAGTGATTGAGAACCAGCAAATACAGTCGGTATAATAATATTTAGTTACCACTGCAGAATAGTTAATTTAATTATTAATATAATATAGTTACTTTATCCATCACTATATTTTATATGCTTTAGTTACAAATATATTTAGTTTAGTCACTACTTCAGTATAGATACTTTAATTACCACTACAGTATCACTTTAGTTATTAATACAATATAGTTACTTCAGATATCACTATATTTTATATGCTTTAGCTACCATTATATTGTATATAGTTTAGTCACCACTTCAGTATAGATACTCTAGTTACCAATGCAGTATTACTTTAGTTATCCTTTGTAGGAACCCTGCTGCCCCAAACCTGGAATCGAACCAGGGATCTTTGTACTGGCCAGTTGATACTCTACCGTTGAACTACTGAGATAGAATTGCAAGCTCTCATCGTTGAAATGGACTCTGCAGTCTCCACTTTCTAATGGAAGATTGACGGGTAACTGACAATCTGACTGACCACCTCCTGCTATTTTTTTCTTAGGTTAGGCGCATGTTGCAATTTTTATCTTCAAGGTTAGTTTCCTGCATGTTCGTTGTTTTGCCGATTTTGAAATCGGTGTTTAATATACCTGAGTCTACTGAATCCGTGCTAGACCACTAATATCTTTGCACTAAATTTCAGGGTTGATTTATTCATTCGCCATTGTAAAGAACCATGATATCCCAACCGGGAATCGAAACACGGATCTTCATACTGGCCTATCGACTCTCTTCTTGTGGGACGAAATGCTATCGGGACGACATTGCTTATCGAAATGAACTCTGCGCATTGCATTATAGTTAGTTTAATTACCACTGAAGAACAGTTACTTTAGTTACTACTTTAAGTACAGATATTTTAGTTACGTCTCCAGTGTACTTTAGTTACCATTTCTGTACATATACTTTACTTACTGTACCATATACAGTTACTATTACTTTATAATTACTTTAGTTACTACTTTCAGTACAGATATTTTAGTTACCTCTACAGTGTACTTTAGTTACCATTTCAGTACATATACTTTAATTACTGTACCTTATATAGTTACCATTACTTTAGAGTTACTTTAGTTACTACTAAAGTAAAATTATTTTAGTTACCACATTAGCATATATATATATCACTTACCATTATTGCGTTAATTTAGCTACCAATACAGCATAGTTATCATGGTTATTTTTATAGTACGCTACGTGACAGTGAAAATGAGACACCAAGAAGGAGTGGGCAGAAAGTGATGAAAATCGGCAAAAAGAGAGAGATAGTAACGAACAATAAGTGATGTTTATTGCAACATGATACACCTATACATTGAGCGTTAACACCGTCTGATCGGTGGGGTGTAGGACCCCAGCGGTCGGCGGTACAGGCAGCAACACTTTTAGGCACAGAGTCAATGAGCGTGCGGATGGTGTCCTAAGGGATGGCTGTCCATTCCCCGTCAACCATTTGCCGGAGTTCGTCTTCTGAACGCGGCGGTGGCAGCGCACTCAAGCGACGTCCAATCACGTCCCAGACGTGCTCGATTGGTGGGAAATCAGGGGAGAGTGGTGGCCAGGGAAGCACCTGGGTACCTTGCAGGGCATGTTGGCTGATGCGTGCCGTGTGTGGTCTGGAGTTATCCTGCTGGTAAATGGCATTGAGCACCTCCTGAGGAAAGGGTAGTGTCGCCGACCGCAGAATGACATGCATGTATCGTTGGGCCGTCATAGTGCCCTTAATATGAACTAGAAGTGACCTGCTACGGTAGGCGATGGCGCCCCAAACCATGATGCCGCGCTGTTCCACAGTTGCGGCCGTATTGGGCCTGTCATAACTTTGGCGCCAGACTTCTACTCTCACGACTCGCGACTGCCCTTGCTAAAACATAAGTGTGACTCGTCTGAGAACACGACCCTGTGCCATTTCGCCGTCCTCGTGGCTCTATCCTGGCACTATTGCAAACGGAGGCGTCTGTGCTGTTAGGTCATTGGCAGTCTTCTTAACGGGCGCTATGAGTGCAGGTCGCTGGCGACTAATTGCGGATAATTATACTGGTCGATATGGGAGCGTCAAGGGTGTCCTACACATGCTGCAAAAGTGCGACGGAAGTGGCCTGCTGGGACGCCAACGCGTGCTGACGTCACTCTGGCCGTGCCGGCACCCCTCAAATGTGCCTCATTACTTTGTTCCAACCATCTTCGCCACAGTCAATGTACCGTGGACTCGTGTAGGTGGCTGTCCGCTGAGATATGACGTACGGACCAACCTGCCCGTCTGACTCCGATCATCATACCCCACGTGAAATTGTCTGCCTGCTAGAACTGCCCCAGTTGGCGGCAGCCTGGCATCCTCTGCTACTACACGTTTTCTCTGAGACAAAAACAATAATCGCAAAATGATTTCCCTGGCAGACAGAACGGCGCGACTACTGCCGATTCTGCATCCCTTATATCTCACTCAACGTGCGCGGGACAGCTGCGCATTTCACATCAGTTACATAAAGCTGCGTCTACTCTGGTAAGCTGCGTCTACTCTGCAATTTGCATACTTTTCTGCCCACTCCTTCTTGGTGTCTCATTTTCACTATCACGTAGTGTATATACAGTTTGTATAAAGATGCTGTTCATAATGCTCGTTGTACAACATTCATTTTTAATATTATATAAGTATTTCCTGATACCTCTAAGTTTACACCTTAGTAATTTTCCGTTAACACTGCAGTCTATACTTCAGTTACCATTTCGCTATGTTAATTTTAGTTCCCACAACTGTTTAGTTTCTGTAGTTACCATCAGTACGTAGTTACTTTAGCTAGCACTACAATTTTTTTACTTTCTTTATATACATAATGTAAAAGGAAAGTAATGTGACGGGGTCGAAAATTCGAATTCGAGTTTTCGACGGGAGAGCACGTTTCAAGCACCCCTGATCACGAATCAAACATTTTTGAAGTGATGTCTGTGTGTGTGTGTGTGTGTGTGAAAGTATGTGTGTGTGTGTGTGTGTCAGTGAGTCTGTGGAGACGATAACTGACGAACGAATGGACTGATTCGAACCAAATTTGGCACAAAAATCAAAATCTGTAAACACTGGAAGTCTATTGTTTTTATACGCAATCGAATGTTCAGAACCCCCCTAAATTTTCGAATGAAATGTTGAAAAAATCGTCAAAAAATCAAAACCACTAATAAAGTTACGCAAATAGACATTTCTTATGTAATTTTTCATTAGAAAACGATTGTCATAAATTTTAGAACGCTAACATGAACCGTTCTCGAGATATTGTGCATTTTTAAAAAAAAATATCAAAAAGTCATATAAAATAAAAAAAAATATTTCCTATTGAGAAACATGTTCACGTTTCATATGTAATATCATGCGATAAATTGAGTGACATCATTATCGTGGATCTAACTCGTTCCATTCATGAAAAATAGATATTTTGAATAATACTTTTGTATTTGAACGCCAATAATCATTTATCTGCTGTACGATTAACTTATTTCTTACTGCATAACGCTTGGCGAGATTTTGGCGACAAGTTTGGCGTAATGTCGCCAACTTGGCGACTTTTTTGAAATGCTGCCAAATTAACGAGAATCTCGCCAAATGGATAAAAATGACGCTAAATCAATGAAAATGACAACTAATTGTCGAAAATTCAATATCTTGTAAAGAATATTAGTATCTACTATAAATAAAACCTATTTTTTTTACTGTAAAAGTTGTAAATTCATTGCATTATATAAGGAAAGTCATGTGTTGCCGACATCAGATTTTTTATAAAGGAACTGTGTTCGATTCTTGACCATAATTTGCAAGCTGTAACATCAATTCACAATATGACACGTATTTCAGCGGTATTCTACTTACCACTGAAGTTATTGCACAGTATTGTTGCTTTTGTTACTACTATATGGTTACAATTTATCAGAAACAATATGTTTATGATTCACACTGTCCATATTATACGCATTAAAACACAATTATTCACAAAGTTCACTTCAATATTTTCAAACATCGCTGAGCTCCCCAATTTCTTTATTATTACAATATATTTACACTAATTACCACTAGAGAAAAGCAACGTTTTTACCTTTACAGAATACGTAATATAGTGCAGCGAAGTATTGTTTTCACGAAAATTTTCAACTTCGAGATTTTGAGGCCAATATATGCTTTAAAACCTCCAGAACACGTTTTGACAATTTTTGGAGTAATGTCTACCTGTCTGTCTGTATGTTTGTGGTCGATTTCTTGTGTATACCATAGCAGCCACAAACATTAATAAATTTTCATAAAACTGTATACCGACTTTGTTATTATAAAATCTAGAATTATATATTTTTTTTTTACATTCGAGTGAAATTTTTTTTTATTCAGCTCTGTAAAGTGAGGGATAACTCGCTATAGTTGTAATCTTTAGACTCACAATATCTATTTTTCAGATTTTTTCTTGTAAAATTTGAAATAAAAATGGATTCTAGTATGAGAAAGTCGATTTGAACTATACCCAGTTAATTTCTATAAAAACACTTTTGACCTTTATCGTTCATAATGTTATACATATACTATAAAAGTACCCCCAATATTTCGTAAATATTTTCTAACGCGAATAATTTCATCATTCTATCGATTCTATTAAAAATCCTGTCAAAATGTTAATTAAACTTCAAATGACTAATGGTTAATGCCTGTAACCTTCATTATAGATTGTGTTAACACCTTTGGGATAGAAGTGTGCTGAGTATGTAAGTTTCTTTATTAAAAGCTCGGCTGTCTTGACACTAATTCCTCGCAGAAAGTATAATCCTTGTTAAGCTAAAGCATAATTTTAGAAAAATCTTAACACTGGCGTGTTGCTTTCAATTAGCTGTTAAATGAGAAAGTGGGCTTGATCAAATGTGTTCGATCGTTTCTTGGTTCGTTCACAATTAGATTAGAATTGACTCATATCAAAATGAGTTTATATCTTCCAAAAGCTTTTCCATGGGTAGTTTATGAACATTTTAAAACTCGTTATAAATGTCGTGTACAGGATTTTGTCAAGGTTTAATAAAATTAGTTGGAAAATTTCTCATATAAGTAGCTATTCATGCAGCTTGTAAAGTGATCCAAATAATTCATTACATGGTCGTATTAAGTCTGGATGTAATTGAAGAGACCTGTTTCAAAATCCAGTTTCATTTAACCATGTTCTGTTTTGGAATAAAAATTAAATCTAAAATAGTGAGTAACTGTATTAAGTGTTATAGATTGTTACTCGTTACAGTACGTTTCAAGCTTCTCTGAGCACGAATCGAACCTTTATGAGGTGATATCTCTGTGTGTGTGTGTGTGTGTGTGGGTGGGTGGGTGTGACAGTCTGTGGAGACGATAACTGACGAACGAATGGACCGATTCGAACGAAATTTGGTACAAAAATCACAATCCGTAAACACTGGAAGCTTAGTTTTATACACAATTGAATGTCCAGAACCCCCCCTAAATTTTCGAATGAAATTTTGAAAAAACCGTCAAAAAATCAAAACCGCTAATAAAGTTACGCAAATACGCATTTTTTATGTAATTTTTCATTAGAAAACGATTGACATAAATTTTAGAACGCTATCACGAACCGTTCTCGAGATACTGCATGTTTTCCAAATCTATTTATCAAAAAACCGCTTAAATTAAAAAAAATATTAATTGTTGAGAAGCATGTTAACTTTTCATATGTAATAGCATGCGATAGATTTGGTCACATCATTCTCGTGGATCTAGCTAGTTCTATTTATGGGAAAATATACTTTGAATAATACTTTTGTATTTGAACGTTAATAGTCATTTATCTACTATAAAAATAACTAATATCTCCATCAATAACGCTTACGGAGATTTTGGCGACGAAATTGGTGGAATGTCAGAATATAAGTATTTCAAGAATATAGTATTAGTAATTCAAGAATATAAGTATCTAATAAAAGAATAACCTATTTTTTTTACTGTAAGAGTAGTAAATCCATTGCATTATACAAGGACAGTCATGTGTTGCCAACATCGGATTTTTTTTCATATTTCATTGGCGGAATGGCGTCAACTTGGCGACTTTTTAAATGTTGCCAAATTAACGAAAATGTCGCCAAATGGATAAAAATAACGAGAAATCATTGAAAATGACGACTAATTGATGAAAGATCAATTTCTTGGAAAGAATACAAGAATCTAAGAGTGCTATAAGAATAACCTATTTTACCGTCAGTAACGTTTGGATAGAATTTTGGTGATGAATTTTTCGGAACATTTCCAACTTGGTGACTTTTTAAATGTTGACAAATTGACCAAAATGTTACCCAATTGTAAAAAATTCGCCAAATTGATGAAACTAACGCTGAATCAACGACATGGTGACTGATGAAAGTTCAATATCTCGGAAAGAACGTAAAAATAGACTGTAAAAATAACCCATGTCTCCATCTCTAACTTTTTTAAATGTTGCAAAATTGTTAAAAGTGAAGCCAAATGAGAAGTAATCTTTTGCAAATTCTGATTTTCCTCATATAACGGGCATACGTTCTAGTACATATGAATTCTTCTTCTCTCCGTTTGTCTGCAACATTTGGTGTAGTATTTGGCAATCTTGATAATAATCTAGCAAAGGAATCTGGGCGAAATATCACCAATTTGCCCCACATTGACTAAAATTTCGCCAAAATTGCAAACAATGGCGCTAAATTAATGAAAATGACACCTAATTCATGAATTAATTATTAAAATATTCATTATATGAACTACATCGTTTATTGAGGATGATATCAATATTGCTAATTTCTTATTTAGAGTTGGCGAAATATAGTTTAATTAGGTACTTTGAAATGGTTTCACATGTTGTCATCCAGAAAATCGCCAAATTTACAATTCAACGATAAAAATACACTACCGTGGATATAATACATTATTTTTTTACTATAAAAGGAGTAAATTCATTGTACATAAGGACAGTCATGTGTTGCTCACATCAGATTTTTTTGTATACAAAAATCCTCCTTTTCCAAGATATTATTTAATAAATAATTTATTTCTTCTAATGAAATAAAAAATCTGATGTGGGCAACACATGACTTTCCTTATATAATGTAATGAATTTACTCCTTTTACAGTAAAAAAAATAGGTTTTTCTTATAGTAGATACTAATATTCTTTCCAAAATATTGAATTTTCGACAATTAGTCGTCATTTTCATTGATTTAGCGTCATTTTCATCCATTTGGCGAGATTTTCGTTAATTTGGCAACATTTCAAAAAGTCGCCAAGTTGGCGACATTCCGCCAAATGCGTCGCCAATATCTGGCCAAGCGTTATGCACTAAGAAATAAGTTATTCTTACAGCAGATAAATGACTATTGGCGTTCAAATACAAAAGTATTACTCAATGTATTCCTTTTCATGAATGGTACGAGCTAGATCCACGAGAATGATGCCACCCAATTTATCGCATGGTATTACAAATGAAAAGTGAACAAACACGTTTCTCAATAGGAAATATTTTTTTTATTTTATATGACTTTTTGATAATTTTTACTTACTACATCAAACAGCTTCATCTACTACATCTCTTACTACATCAAACAGCTTCAGTGAACTAGTTTCGTTCATTTTAGCGTTCGTAGTCTTTATTGCAGTCGCAAACAAAATTGTCCATGTCTTCTGAATATAGATAAGTATTAATCCGCGTCAAGTACTTTTCATACTCAACGAAAACTTCCACGTATTAGTAGGTACTGATTTCGGAATTAGACAAACCTTTCGGCATATTTGGGATAATTAGTGTTAACACTGATATTTTTTACATGCTTATGGAAAAAAAACGTTCCGATATTTTAAATTATCATTTCATGTTTTTGTACAAAGTACAAAAGCATGAAAGTTTTATTTTACCCTTTCATATTTATGTACAAAGATTTTTGTACAAAGTGCTGATACCCAGATTATTTTTTAAATTTGGGCTTTGACAAAAAAGAACAAATTTCGAGCATTGTGTGCGTATGTGTGTATATGAGTTGCGGGAAAATTAAACCTATATAGGATAATTCTCGCGCACAGGATGGTTTACAAGTAAATGCATGTAGCTCCTTGAAATGTTATGCCAATACACCATGCGAGAAACTAGATCTAGACAGGGTGCTTTTGACAGGTACCCAATCAGAATAGAAATAATGCAACATTTAATATTTTAGGATAATTCTGATTACTATAATAGGATAATTCTGAAATAAATTCATGTAGCTCTTTGAAATTTTATGCGAATACATAAAAGACAAGATGGAGATACTTGATGGAGGATATTTTTGGCATTCACAGGCCTACTCAGAATAGAAAAAAATTCAAAACTTATGAACTTCGTAGAATAATTTTTTAGAAAAACGATTCTAGTTAAACTTTCTAGATACGAAGTTGTATATAGAGGAAATTAAGAGTGAAAATCTTGCAGTTTTTTCATTAGATTTTTGAGAATACAAATATAAAATTAATTCGATGGTGGCTCATCTCGATTTTTTCATACCAGAATCCATTTTTAGTAGTGTTTTTTTTTTCAAATTTTATAAAAAACATTTTCAAAAATCGGTATCATACTACATCGGCCATACTTGATAATGTGCACCCTTGGGGAGAAAACTTGTCTCCCGAACGGACTAATGAAGTCAAAAACAAAATATTGTATCGCGGTTATTTTATAACAATGATTGAAACTATTAAGTTTCGTGATCAATGAGCCATATATAAATTGTTTAATGCATGATTTTGTCAAAGTTTATCCTTTGATGCTCTGTTAAGAAAATATAAAATTTTGAATACATTTCGAAGGTTTCTTTTGGATTAAAAAAATTATATCAAGTTCTAGATTTTGTCATAATAAATCCGGATGTAAAGTTTCGTGAAAATCCATTAATATTTGTGGCCGCTATCATGTATCGAAGACAGACATACAAGCAGACAGAGAGATAGCTATCGCTCCAAAAATAGTCAAAGCATATTCATAAGATCTTAAAACATATATTAGTATCGGGATCTTGAATTCGAAAATTTTCGTGAAAACAATATAATCTCTATATATAACGTAGTATAAGAAAGTAAATATATTTCACATCCATGAATATATTTCACATCCAACATCCGATGAATACTTTTATAATTCTTTATATTACCCATGAATCTATGAATGGTAGTCATTGAAGCTTGCGGGAGGTCTTCTTGGGAAATTATTAACTGGATAATTAAGAAATGTTAATAATGGAAAATACTACACCTGACTTTGCTAATTGTCCCGAGTTAACTCGTGTTAGTATATTTTGCAAATAAATATTATCCTGAGGAAACTGGGGGATAGATATTTTATTTCGATATGACTTGTATCAACGCGGTTTAACGTAGACTGAAAGTAAGTGAGGGAAAAATGAGTATTCCTGCTCCGATTGGCAAGTTGCCAAGTTTCGTTTGTGGGCTCGCTGGAATCATTGGTGTGGTATGGCATGACTCTTATGTGCACATCTTTTTTCGAGTTTGCTCTTGTTCCACGTGTGTGCAGTTTTATATAGTAAAATGCAGTTGCGTAAGTAAAAACGTAACGTTCTATAAACAGGGGAAGGAATAACATGTCAAACGAGTCAGACACGGTTGATTAATTTTTGTGTAATGATGACGAGATTTTTAACATGACCAACTTTTTGATGTGAATTTTGATTTGACTAACAGACGCAGAGAGATGAAATCGAGACCCAAATGTGTAATTGATTACGATAACAAAATGGGTGGTGTTAATAAAGTGGATCAGAATTTGACTGATTAATGTACAACCAGAAAACGAAGAAAGATATATTATAAGAAGATAATTTTGCTGAGTGAATTTAGCTCTATGGAATTCCTACATTTTGTATTTCACAGAAGGAGGGCAACAAACACCTGTACAATATAGAATGGAATTTGTCAAAAAACTTATTTCAGAAAATCCTTCTAATGAGTTTTCTGCAACATTTGGAAGGCCAAGCGTTACTTCTTCACTATTTAGGCTAACCCCAGGGCACTTCCCAGATGCTATTCCTGGCATTGAAAAGAAAATCGAATCCAACAAGACAGTGCGCTATATGTTCCTATAAGCGTGATCCCAGATGAAAGCCAGCAAGAAAAGAGGCTAGGTATCAGTGTACCGAATGCCAGGTTTCACTTTGTATTATTTCTTGTTCCAAAAACTATCATACATAGACTAATATTTAGTATTTTTCAATGATTGAGAGAACTCGGGATGGTAAAATGATATCCAAGTATTGTGTTTTTTTCAACAAGATAAAATTGAAACAAAATAAAATATCCTTTATATTATGTTTTATTTCAGTTTCGTTTATGAAATAAAACATAGTTCTTTTAATTTTATTTAATTAAATGAAATAAGAAATATGATAATTTTTTGCAATATTTAAAAAAAAAACTTGATAAAGGAAGCAATTAAGAGATATTTCATTCTAAATATAGGTAATAAGTTTTAAAATACACCATTTACTGTAAATTTTTGATGATAAATTTTAATTGAAATTGTATTTCCGTTATGTCTTGTTGTTAAGGGTACACTCTTAGTTATTTGGTATCAAACCATACTAAAATATATTACAGTGTAAATTTAAATTAAAAATAGAAAAATTAACCAATTGTAACTATTTTATCCAAATAAAAACAATGTAAAATAACTTCTGTATATATTTATATACAGGGTAGTCAAAATAAAACTGGCCCGGAAATGTCTTCTAATGATCTCCTTGCTGTGTAGATTACGTTTTCACGAAATTTTATATACAGGGTTAGCAAGAAATAAGTTTCCCAATTCAGAGGGTTCTAGAATGCGTTCTATGGATCCAAATGAGATAAAATTTGAAATACAGATAATTCAAATGATGCGCTTGACATTTAATAAATAAAGAATTTTTGTATCAACATTCACCTATAGATGGCGCTATAATACAAAAGGTATTTATTTGCATATATTGAAAATGTGAAACATTATTTGCGTTGTAGCGCATGCCTAGTAGCATTATTCTTTGGATAAAAAGAAGGCGTATTCTGCACGAGCATTAGTTACTTCTCAGCACATCATGCCAACTTTGCAAGAGAAAGCGCTACTGGTGAAAATGTTCTAGTAGAACCAGCAAAACTTCGTTGCAGATGTAAAAGAATTCCGTCGTTTGAAGCAGATACTACGAAGAGGTCCAATGTCTCCATGTGCCCTACGCAAGATGATAAAGAAATTTGAAACAACTGGGCAACTTGGCATTCTTCCAGGTAGAGGACGAAAGACAACCCAGTCTCTTAGCGTCGAAAATGTGGCTACCGCGGTCGTTGAAGCCAGCAGTCATTCGCCGCATGGTAGTGTGAGTGTGCCAGTTGTTTCCCGTGTATTGGATATGCCGTATTACACTGTACGAAAAATCTTACGGCAGATTTTGAATTTTTATCCCTACAGAATCAAGCCTGTCCACCTATTGCAGGACGGAGACTCAGAGGTTCGTAAAGCTTTTGCACTTCAGTTCCTAGCTCGAATGGTGGTTGACGTCAGTTGGCCAAAGAACATCCCGTGGATAGACGAAGCCCACTTTTGCCTCAATGGGCAAGTTAACACCCACAATTATCGAATTTGGGCAGCGGAAAATCCTCACGCTATCCAGAAACAACTCTTGCATCCTGAAAAAGTGACAGTATGGTGTGGTTTTACGGCTACCTTTATCATTGGACCGTATTTTTTTGAAGAGGTAACTGCAACTGGAATCAAAACCTGTTTCGTCACAGGAATACGGTACCGTGATATGCTGAGGGATTTTGCAATCTCACAACTTCAACAGCGTGGATGCCTTCAGGACATCATTTTCATGCAGGATGGCGCACCTCCTCACATTTAGCGTAGTGTAAAGCAATTACTAACACAACA